>JAECXW010000268.1:0-1335811 GCA_018153365.1 Drosophila fuyamai | reverse complement strand
TTAAATAAAAACCTTAATACAATAAAATTATTTGGCAACACTAACTAAGGGAAAAATTAAAATAAAAAAAAAACAGAAGTCAACAAAGGGAGTAACAAGATATACAAATATATAAACAATCAATACAGTTTCATCGATTTCCAAATATTTTCTTCCGATTCTTCTCGTTGTTTATGGTGCTTTCTACTCCGTGCTTTCTACTCCGCACAAATTAACAGTGTGACCGTTCTCTGGGGCTTTCTTTTCTTTTGCGTGCGTTCATTGGCAGCGACGACCAACTCGTTGGCGACTCAGATCGCTCCGAGAGCTTAACGGTGAATATCCTCACGTTCTGAACGAAACGCCCCTTGCTCAGGTCAGTCGACAAGAGCTGATCCACAAAGTTCGAGTCCAAGAATGCCCACGGGAGACCACAAGAAACCGAGGTCGATCCCATCTATCCGTTTGGACAGGTCCCAATCCGCGTCTCAGCGGCCGTCTCAATTAACACCAAAGGCGGCCATTGCCATTCCAAGGGCAAAAAGCGACGAGTCCGTCGAGACTATCTCCGGTCCCCCGTCAAGGCTTTCTCGGTCGGTGTCCAAGATGGCTCAAACTGCGATAGACATCGCCCTCAAAAGTTTATTGCCACAACAGACCGGGTTAGCCAATTTCAAGCGGATATTCATACTCCGAGCGCCGCTGAACCAGAACGACTTTCCCCTGGCATGTGCCAAGTCCATCGGGACCAAATCCGGGCCTTGTGGGAAAAGGTGGAGAAGAGCTATGAAAGTTGCTCCGATCTTCTTTCCGCGTCCACCGACAGTACTGCCACCTCGACAGTGCTTGAATCCAAGTACAGTTACTGCTACTCCGTATATTCGAGATGTTTGGTCCAACTTCAGGACATAATAGACAAGGCCGCCTCTCAGCCCATTCAGGCTGCTGTCAGTGTTCCAACACCTCCGTCTACGGGCTGTCGTTTGCCACCAGTCGACACCGAAAGTTTTCGCTGGTGATTACCTGCGTTGGCCCACCTTCAGAGATCTTTTTACCGCGATATACATACACAACTCGCGTCTTACACCGGTAGCGAAGTTGTTCCACCTATTGTCCAAAACAAGTGGCGATGCGCACGCCATTGTTTCCAAAGCCCCGCTGACCAACGAAGGGTTTATCTCCGCGTGGCGAAGCCTCACCGACCGCTTCGAAAATCGGCGGTTATTAGTCAATAGCCAGCTAAAAATCCTCTTCAACATTCAGGCAGTACCCCCAAGAGTCCGGAGCCGCTCTGAAGGAGCTGCAAGGGACAATCCAAAGTTGCCTGACAGCCTTAGAGATGTCCTCTATTCAAGTCGAGACTTGGGATTGTCTCCTGGTTTACATGGTTTCTTTAAAGCTTCCCAAAATCATGCTTTCGATGTGGGAGCAATCCATTCACAAGGCTGAGATTCCAACATGGAATGAGTTAGACTCGTTCTTGACAGAGCGTCATCGCACTCTGGAGGCTATCGATGACATCAGGCCTAGCAGTTCGGGTCAGGTTCCGCCAAGGTCGACACCTGCGAGCGCCCCAGCGCGTAGGCTTAATTCTTACGAGGCCAGAGTGACTCCAGCCCCAAGAGGGTGCGATCTCTGCTCCAGAGAGAATCATCCTGTTCGCTTATGTCCGCGCTTCCTTGAGATGGATGTAAATGGTCGCTCCGACTACATTAAGAAAAAGCAGCTTTGCCTGAACTGTTTTGCACGAGGGCACTTGCAAAGGGATTGCAATAGTGCCCATAGCTGCTTCACGTGCCACAGCCGTCATCACACCCTCCTGCACCGCGGTAATCCATTCGCGGCCGCTCCAAGTCCGTCTGCGCCATCCAGGTCTCGACCCGCGCCTACTACAAGAGGCACGAGCCCCACAGAGGATCATTCTAATGTGCAAGTGTGCTTCGCTTGCGGCTCAAGAGCCGTCTTACTAGGCACAGCCCTCATTAACATTTGCCATTTAGGGTGCAATTTCAGGGCGCGTGCCCTAATCGACTCTGGTTCCGAGGCAACCTTTATTACGGAGAGACTTTTCAACCTCGTCAAACTTCCATTCAAGACTATCCAGGCTCAAGTCTCTGGTCTTAATCAAACCGTTGCCGCTCAGTCCACGAAACTCTGTCATTTTTCTATTCGATCGCCTTCCAGACCCGGGCTGCATTTAGAAACTTCAGCTTACGTTCTTCCGCAGCTGGCCGGGAATCTGCCTTCGTATCCAGTCCCTCGAGATCTTCTTAAGGGAATACCTGACATCCCCCTTGCAGATCCCAAGTTCTTCGAGAGCTCCCAAATCGATGTCGATATCGAGCCGATATTCTTCCGTCCATCCTCCTCGGCAACGCCAGGGATAACATTTGCGGTTCACTTCTCGGCCAGGAAACCATTTTTGGATGGGTGTTGACAGGCCCCATATCTCCAGCGGCCCCCCGCAATTTGTCCGCCTTCTCCACTCGAGTTACCTGCGGACTCGACGACTCGTTGGATCATCTCCTTTCCAAATTCTGGGAGGTGGAGGAAGTGCCCACACAGATAGTCCCCGAGTCTGATTCCGTCTGCGAACACAATTTTGTCCAGACTACAAGAAGGTACAATCGTGGCAAATACGTTGTGATGCTCCCCTTGCGCGATCCCGAGCATAATGGTTCCGAGCTCGCATCTTCACGATCCTTTGCTCTGGCTCAATTTCTGCGTAACGAGCAGCGCCTAAAAAAGAGATCCTCCCTGAAGGCCCGGTATGACTCTGTAATCCAAGAATACCTCGACTTAGGTCACATGGCCGAGGTCCCTTTGACGAGCAGTTCCGCCACGTACTACCTTACACATCACGCCGTTCTTAAGCCCGAGAGCACAACCACTAAAGTGCGGGTGGTTTTCAACGCCTCTAGCCCTTCCGCAAACGGGACCAGTCTGAATGACATACTTTACGCGGGCCCGGTCTTACAATCCGACCTCACGATTCAAATCCTGAAGTGGCGATACTTTAGGTTCGTTTTCAACGCCGACATCGAGAAGATGTATCGGCAAATTTGGGTAGACCCCCAGCATACTCCTTTGCAGCGCATTCTATTCCGCAATTCCGATGGGGAAATCCGCGACTACGAGTTGAAAACAGTCACCTTCGGGGTCAATTGTGCCCCGTTCCTAGCGATCCGTGTCCTGCAACAGCTCGCCGACGACGAAGAGTCGAGGTATCCGCAGGCGAGTCGGATTATCCGACAGTTCATGTACGTCGACGACGTACTCGCGGGGGCAGACTCAAAACCGAAGCGCAAGCGGCTATCCGCGAGCTCCAGGAAGCCCTGGATTCAGCAGGATTCCCCCTTAGAAAATGGACATCCAATAGCAAGGCGATTTTAGCCAACATCCAGAGTGACCATCTCCTTCGCGCGGACTTCCTTGAAATCGACGCAGAGAGCACGGCTAAAACTCTCGGAGTGCGGTGGAAGGCGGCGTCTGACGAGTTTTTCTTCATTCCGCACGAATTGACCTTGTCTTCAACGTTCACAAAGCGTCAAGTCCTATCCCAAATCGCCAAACTATTGATCGAGCGGGTTGACTCGCCCCCTTCATAGTCCGGGCAAAGATGTTCATGCAGGACATTTGGCTCCAAAATCTAGGATGGGACGAGGCCCTCCCTCGAGATTTTTGCCAAAGATGGGTTGACTTCCTGGAAAATTACTCCGCTCTTGATCAGATCCACATTCCCCGATGGGTCGCTTTCCGACCACATTTGAAAATTGAGCATCATGGGTTCTGTGACGCCTCGCAGAAGGCGTACGGCGCAGCCCTCTACGTCCGAGTTGAGGCTGGGTCCGCGGTAATGGTGAACTTGCTCACGGCAAAGACACGGGTGGCCCCAGTAAAAACGGTGTCACTCCCGCGGCTCGAGTTGTGCGGAGCCTTGTTATTGTTCGAAATGGCCAACGCCGTTCTTCCGAAGATGCCGTTCTTCCGAAGATGACTCTACGATTGTTCTCGCCTGGTTGCATAAGCCAGCGTGCCAATGGACAACGTTCGTGGCAAATCGTGTGACCAAGATTACCCAGCTTACCGAGGTGGAGAAATGGGCACACGTCCGCTCCGAGCGCTTCAAGACCTTGCGGACAACCAGCTGTGGTGGCATGGTCCTGCCTGGCTGCAGTGGCCTCGCTGCGAGTGGCCCACTCAAGGCTATGAACCCCCTGTGACTGAACTCGAGAAGCGAGCAGTCAAGGTTCATGTTGCAAAGGCCCCCCCTGAAGACATTCTGGAGCGTTTTTCCACACTCGACAAGGCGTTGCGAGTCCTCGCTTACGCTCATCGGTTCATCCAGCGTTCGCGAAAACTCATGTCCCCGTTTGAGGATCTCTTGACAGCTCCTGAAATTGCGTCGGCCGAGCGGCTCCTGATTTCCGTCACGCAACGCAGGCACTTTGCCCTTGAGATGGGCTGCTTAAGCCAGAAAGGGCCAGTGATAGCATCCAGCCTGGTCCAAAACCTGAACCCGTTCATTGATTCCCAAGGGCTCATGAGAGCATGCGGCCGAGTCACGGCTTCCGAACTTCTCCAGTATGATGAACGGCATCCTGTCATCCTTCCATACGACTGCCATCTGTCTCGACTCCTCCCACATGGGAGGTTTGTTAAGAGCTTCAAGACCCTGTTCTACAAGTCTACGGTGACGCGAAAATACACATTCGAAGAGCTGTTCACGCTTCTAGCTAGGATCGAAGCATGCCTGAATTCGCGTCCGCTCGCGCCGATGTCCGAAGACCCCACTGACCTGTTGGCACTTACGCCTGGGCACTTTCTTGTTGGAGGGCCCCTCCTCGCCATGGTCGAACCCGAGATAAAGGGGGACACCACATCTATTATAAACCGCTGGCAGCATCTGAAGGCTCTTCATCAACAATTTCGTCTGCGATGGAAGAGGAGTACCTCACGGAACTCCATAAGCGGAATAAGTGGCGAACCCCTACAAGAAATCTCCGTGCCGGGGACATGGTGGTAGTCAAGGAAGACAACCTTCCGTCCAATGAGTGGCGATTAGGCAGAATCGCCGCGGTGTTTCCAGGAGCCGATGGCCATGTTCGTGTGGTCGACATCCGCACTGCACGGGGACTCATTAAGCGTCCCATAGCGAAGGTCGCCCTTCTTCCAATGGAAGAGTCCGTCTGCCCGCAATAACCAGTCGACCCTTCACTCCGGTGGTTCAATTCATCACTTCGATTCGTAGCGTCAATTAATAGTTCCAACCCGTAGTTCCAATTCACAGTTCTTATCACTAGTGATCCAAATTTTTTATTTTGTCCTATTCCGCCAATCAGATCTCACACGATGTCTCCACGTCCGCGCAGCGCCATCGCATTGGAGCACAGACGAACTCGAGGTATGCAATCCTACCGTTGCCGAGTCTGTCGCGGGATCCATCCACTTCGGAAGTGTCGTCGGTTCCTCCATCTGAGTGCCGAGAAGAGGCTCCGGGCTGTCCTTGCCAACCGGTACTGCCACCGCTGTTTGGCCCACGAATACTCCGACGGAGCGTGTCGGCGAGGTGATCGCTGCAAAACTTGGGGCCAGGATCACCACACTCTGCTTCATCTCTCGGAACCACGGATGGCATCACGGCAGTCCCGCCCGGCAGCACGCCGGTCGCAGAGATCCGCTGCTACTCCGCAACACTCCTCAGCCGCTCCTCGGCCCTCGTCCGCCACTCCACGGCATTCTACAGCTACTCCACGGCACTCCTCAGCCGCTCCTCGGCACTCGTCCGCCACTCCACGGCACTCATCTGACACTCCGCGGAAATTTTCTGCTACTCGGGGTGCCACGCAGCTTGCGCTCACCGCTCCGTCCTTAACGTCCCTCCTACAGCGGCACAGCGTCAACCTCCTACCGACGGCTTTGGTGCGTTTAGAGACCGGGAGTCGAGTCTTCGACACTGCGGCGCTCATCGACCCGTGTACGCCTATGAGCTGTATCGACGCTTCGCTGGCGTCGAGTTTCCGCTTGCCGACCACCAACGTGGGAGGCGAACAGATTTGTTCGGCAACCGTGGGGTCCAAAATCGACAGCACTGTCCGGCTCGACACAATTTTTAAAATAGAGCCTCACGTGCGCATCCGCACTCCAATCCGGGAGCTGAGCGACGCGGTAAGGACCCACTTCCGGGACATTACGCTGGCTGATGAGCGGTTTTATCTCCCCGCGACGATCTCCATCATCCTGGGCGCGGATATGTATCCGAGTGTGATGCGGCCGGGCTTCCTGAAAATTCAGGATGGATTGCCAGTGGCCCAGAGCACCGTGTTTGGGTGGGTCGTGTCCGGAGCCTGTCACCAGCCGTGAGAAGAGCAACCAGGCTATGTTGCAACCCGAGTAGTTGCAAGGGGGGGCGGAATGTTTAGGTCAGTGGCCCACTGCATTGGCGCTGGTCACTGAGCTCTCCGAGCTTTCGCTCTCGCCCCTCTTGCGCTCCCTCGCTCGCCTCTCGCAACGTCTGCGCTCCAGAGTGCGAACTTCGGGTTTCGCATCCGAACTCCTCGGACGGCCGCTGCCGATCTCCCGCTCTCGCTTGAACGGAGTAAAGCGGGCGGGAGCGCGGTTTTAGTTTTAAGTTTTAATTAGTCTCATGTATACCTCTGAATAAACGACATTGAAATACACCACGACGCCCCCGACTTCTCACTTTCGTCTGACTTTGCGTTTGCGCCGTGGGAATTTTTGTGTCTCAAATTCGTTTTTTGTGGAAGGATCGCCCCCTACAAACAAAAAGGTTACCGCTTTTGTCGTCCGATTTTGAAAAAATGTTAATCCGCCGATACCAGCATTTATCCGCTGAAAGTTATGTCGAGTAAGCCACATAATCGTAGCTTATTTTCTTGTTTATCGTCCAATAGTAAATCCCAGCAAAGTTGTAGCTATTGCAATGCAGGAGACCATATCCTAGCGAACTGTTGTCGGTTTAGTCGTCTTTTGGTAATGCAAAGGTTCGACATTGAAAAATCCGCTTCCTTATGCATCAATTGTATGCGAAAGGGTCACACTGTTTCAAAATGCAAATTTAATAAATGTCGAGTTTGTGGCCGCTCGCATCACGTTTTACTGCATAGATACACAGTGTCCGAAAATAGTTTAGCGTTTCCACCACCCCAAGAGATTCTTTCTCCCTCTTTAACTCAAGATCAGCCTTCCACGTCACATGTTATGCATGCTACATCATTGGACAGAGTGATTTTAGCCACGTCGATCGTAAGTGTAAGAACTAAAAGCGGTGAATATATTTGGGCCCGAGCACTTCTTGACTCTGGGTCCCAAAAGAATTTTATAACAGAGGACCTTGCTCACCGCTTACAGATCCGTAAAGAGGAGTCGTGTATAAACTTACTTGGTATTGGCGAGTCCAATTCTCAAGTTAAGAAAAAGGTACACACAATGGTGAAGTCGCGTTTAAATGGTAGTGAGTTCTCTTCCGATTTTTGGATTTTGAAATTAATATCAGGATATCATCCTGACCAGTCGGTCAATATCAATGACTGGAAAATTCCAAAGAACCTACCACTAGCAGACCCCTATTTCTACAAGCCACAAATAATAGATATGCTAATAGGAGCAGAATCATCACAAGGTCCTGACTTTCCAACTCTGCAGAAAACCCTGTTCGGCTGGGTTGTATCGGGTAGATATAAGGCATCTTCCCCTACAGAAGTTGTGAAAAGTTTCAGTTGTAGTGAAGAGATTTTAGTGTCTATTGACAGCACACTACAGAAATAAATGCCGTTTTTAAAAAAAATTCTGTCACCTGAACAAACGTTATGTGAAGAATACTACCGGAAGACTACTCAGGTTTTGCCATCAGGTCGGTTTGAAGTAAGACTGCCGTTTAAATCGGATCCAAATGAGTTAGACAACTCTTTTGAAGTTGCAAAACGGCAGTTTTTATCGCTTGAAAGAATGCTGTCTCGAGACCCTGAGATGAAGAAAATGTACCTAGAATTTATGGAGGAGTACCTTTCCTTAGGTCATATGTCTCTTACAGATAAACTTCCTTCTGCTCCACATTATGTTATCCCACATCAATGTGTTCTGAGACCCCAAAGTACGTCAACCAAGTTACGTGTCGTATTCGATGCTTCTTGTAAATCGTCAACTCAGAAGTCTCTAAATGACATTTTGATGGTTGGGCCGACAATCCAAGATGAGTTGTACTCAACGTTACTGCGCTTCCGGCTGCATAGATTTGCCCTGACCGCCGATGTTAAGAAAATGTATCGTCAAGTGATGGTGAATGAAGCAGAAAGGCAGTTTCAACTTATAGTGTGGAGAAGAGACCCCTCTAAGTCCTTGAGATTATAAAAGCTCAACACCGTAACATATGGTACTGGACCAGCCCCGTTTTTGGCTATTCGGTGTTTAAAAAGGTTAAGTGAGTCTGTCAAAGTTTCTTTTCCTAGAGCTGCTAAGGTTATTGGATCCGACTTTTATGTCGATGATATGTTGACTGGTGCTGCATGCGTAGAGGAGTTAAAGACTATTAAGTCTGAAGTAAAACAGGTTCTTCAAACTGCAGGTTTTGAATTGACAAAGTGGTTTTCAAACTCACCTGACGTTCCCGGATCTGAGAGCACAGTTAAATCCATACCCATCTCGGACTCAGAGTCAACTGAGGCGTTATGAATATCGTGGTTGCCTAACGAAGATACCTTCAAGTACCAAATTGACACTGCTGTCATGGGTCTCCGAGCGACAAAACGGAACATACTATCAGTGACATCGAAGCTGTTTGACCCCCTCGGCTTATTAAGTCTTATTGTAATTAGAGAAAAGATCCTATTGCAGGAACTTTGGCTTAATAAGTTAGATTGGGATGAGTCGATTCCTATTCATTTGGAAACAGCTTGGAATATGATAAAAATTACATTGTGTAAATTAGAGGAAATATCTATTCCCCGGTTTGTGCATACCGATCCGATGTCACCGGTCCAATAACATGCCTTTGCCGACGCATCCTTAAGAGCTTATGGAGCTTGCGTCTACATTCGTAGCAAAATTCGTAGCTGTTGACTTCAAAGTCCGATTTTGAAAAAATGTTAATCCGCCGATACCAGCATTTATCCGCTGAAAGTTATGTCGAGTAAGCCACATAATCGTAGCTTATTTTCTTGTTTATCGTCCAATAGTAAATCCCAGCAAAGTTGTAGCTATTGCAATGCAGGATACCATATCCTAGCGAACTGTGGTTCGGTTGGTCGCCTTTCGGTAATGCAAAGGTTTGACTTTGTAAAATCTGCTTAATAAATGTCGAGTTTGTGGCCGCTCGCATCACGTTTTACTGCATAGATATACAGTGTCCGAAAGTAGTTTAGCGTTGCCACCACCCCAAGAGATTCTTTCTCCCTCTTTAACTCAAGATCAGCCTTCCACGACACATGTTATGCATGCTACATCATTGGACAGAGTGATTTTAGCCACGTCGATCGTAAGTGTAAGAACTAAAAACGGTGAATACATTTGGGCCCGAGCACTTCTTGACTCTGGGTCCCAAACTAATTTTATAACAGAGGACCTTGCTCACCGTTTACAGATCCAGTCCATTTCTCAAGTTAAGAAAAAGGTACACACAGTAGTGAAATCGCCTATAAATGGTAGTGAGTTCTCTTTCGCTTTTTGGATTTTGAAATCAATATCAGGATACAATCCTGACCAGTCTGCCAATATCAGTGAATAAAAAATTCCAAAGAACCTACCAGTGGCGGACCCCTATTTCTACAAGCCATAAAGAATAGATATGTTAATAGGAGCAGAATCATTTTTCGAACTATTAGCTGTTTTACAAATTAGACAAGGTCCTGACTTTCATTTGTTTAAGCAAAATCCACTTGGGCTGGGTTGTATCGGGTAGATATTAAGATACAGAAGTTGTGAAAAGTTTCAGTTGTACTGAATAGGTTTTAGTATCGATTGCCAGCACGCTACAGAAATTTTGATCACTGGAAGAAATGCCATCTCTAAAGAAAATTCTGTCACCTGAGATAAAGTTATGTGAAGAACACTTCCGGAAGACTACTTAGGTTTTGCCATTTAGGCGGTTCGAAGAAAGACTCTAGCTTAAATCTCATTAGGCAACTTTATTAAAGTTGCAAAACGGCGGTTTTTGTCGCTTGAAAGAAGGATGCCTCGAGATCCTGTGATGAAGAAAATGTTCTTAGAATTTATGGAGGAGTACTTCTCCTTTGGTCATATGTCTCCTACAGGTAAACTTCCTTCTACCCCACATTATGTTATCCCACATCAATGTGTTCTGAGTGTACGTCAAAGTACGTCAACTAAATTAAAAGTCGGTTTTGATGCGTCTTGTAAATCTAAGTTTCTAAATGATATTTTGGTGGTTGGGCCGACAATCCGAGATGAGTTGTACTCAACGCTATTGCAAAACTTCGGCGTGACCGCCGATGTAAAGAAAATGTATAGCCAAGTGATGGTGAATGAAGCAGAATGGCAGTTTCAACTTATAGTGTAGAGAAGAGACCCCTCTGAGTCCTTGAGATCATACAAGCTCAACACCGTAACACATGGTACTGGACCAGCCCCGTTTTTGGCTATTCGGTGTTTAACAAGTGAGAACGCTATAGTCGAGTGCCTCTACTATTAGATACCCGTTACTCAGTTCAAATTATCAATGTGAATTCGGCGATCTCTTAGAGCTGTCTCAAATTCGTTTTTTGTGGAAGGATCGCCCCCTACAAACAAAAAGGTTACCGCTTTTGTCGTCCGATTTTGAAAAAATGTTAATCCGCCGATACCAGCATTTATCCGCTGAAAGTTATGTCGAGTAAGCCACATAATCGTAGCTTATTTTCTTGTTTATCGTCCAATAGTAAATCCCAGCAAAGTTGTAGCTATTGCAATGCAGGAGACCATATCCTAGCGAACTGTTGTCGGTTTAGTCGTCTTTTGGTAATGCAAAGGTTCGACATTGAAAAATCCGCTTCCTTATGCATCAATTGTATGCGAAAGGGTCACACTGTTTCAAAATGCAAATTTAATAAATGTCGAGTTTGTGGCCGCTCGCATCACGTTTTACTGCATAGATACACAGTGTCCGAAAATAGTTTAGCGTTTCCACCACCCCCAAGAGATTCTTTCTCCCTCTTTAACTCAAGATCAGCCTTCCACGTCACATGTTATGCATGCTACATCATTGGACAGAGTGATTTTAGCCACGTCGATCGTAAGTGTAAGAACTAAAAGCGGTGAATATATTTGGGCCCGAGCACTTCTTGACTCTGGGTCCCAAAAGAATTTTATAACAGAGGACCTTGCTCACCGCTTACAGATCCGTAAAGAGGAGTCGTGTATAAACTTACTTGGTATTGGCGAGTCCAATTCTCAAGTTAAGAAAAAGGTACACACAATGGTGAAGTCGCGTTTAAATGGTAGTGAGTTCTCTTCCGATTTTTGGATTTTGAAATTAATATCAGGATATCATCCTGACCAGTCGGTCAATATCAATGACTGGAAAATTCCAAAGAACCTACCACTAGCAGACCCCTATTTCTACAAGCCACAAATAATAGATATGCTAATAGGAGCAGAATCATCACAAGGTCCTGACTTTCCAACTCTGCAGAAAACGCTGTTCGGCTGGGTTGTATCGGGTAGATATAAGGCATCTTCCCCTACAGAAGTTGTGAAAAGTTTCAGTGGTAGTGAAGAGATTTTAGTGTCTATTGACAGCACACTACAGAAATAAATGCCGTTTTTAAAAAAATTCTGTCACCTGAACAAACGTTATGTGAAGAATACTACCGGAAGACTACTCAGGTTTTGCCATCAGGTCGGTTTGAAGTAAGACTGCCGTTTAAATCGGATCCAAATGAGTTAGACAACTCTTTTGAAGTTGCAAAACGGCAGTTTTTATCGCTTGAAAGAATGCTGTCTCGAGACCCTGAGATGAAGAAAATGTACCTAGAATTTATGGAGGAGTACCTTTCCTTAGGTCATATGTCTCTTACAGATAAACTTCCTTCTGCTCCACATTATGTTATCCCACATCAATGTGTTCTGAGACCCCAAAGTACGTCAACCAAGTTACGTGTCGTATTCGATGCTTCTTGTAAATCGTCAACTCAGAAGTCTCTAAATGACATTTTGATGGTTGGGCCGACAATCCAAGATGAGTTGTACTCAACGTTACTGCGCTTCCGGCTGCATAGATTTGCCCTGACCGCCGATGTTAAGAAAATGTATCGTCAAGTGATGGTGAATGAAGCAGAAAGGCAGTTTCAACTTATAGTGTGGAGAAGAGACCCCTCTAAGTCCTTGAGATTATAAAAGCTCAACACCGTAACATATGGTACTGGACCAGCCCCGTTTTTGGCTATTCGGTGTTTAAAAAGGTTAAGTGAGTCTGTCAAAGTTTCTTTTCCTAGAGCTGCTAAGGTTATTGGATCCGACTTTTTATGTCGATGATATGTTGACTGGTGCTGCATGCGTAGAGGAGTTAAAGACTATTAAGTCTGAAGTAAAACAGGTTCTTCAAACTGCAGGTTTTGAATTGACAAAGTGGTTTTCAAACTCACCTGACGTTCCCGGATCTGAGAGCACAGTTAAATCCATACCCATCTCGGACTCAGAGTCAACTGAGGCGTTATGAATATCGTGGTTGCCTAACGAAGATACCTTCAAGTACCAAATTGACACTGCTGTCATGGGTCTCCGAGCGACAAAACGGAACATACTATCAGTGACATCGAAGCTGTTTGACCCCCTCGGCTTATTAAGTCTTATTGTAATTAGAGAAAAGATCCTATTGCAGGAACTTTGGCTTAATAAGTTAGATTGGGATGAGTCGATTCCTATTCATTTGGAAACAGCTTGGAATATGATAAAAATTACATTGTGTAAATTAGAGGAAATATCTATTCCCCGGTTTGTGCATACCGATCCGATGTCACCGGTCCAATAACATGCCTTTGCCGACGCATCCTTAAGAGCTAATGGAGCTTGCGTCTACATTCGTAGCAAAATTCGTAGCTGTTGACTTCAAAGTCCGATTTTGAAAAAATGTTAATCCGCCGATACCAGCATTTATCCGCTGAAAGTTATGTCGAGTAAGCCACATAATCGTAGCTTATTTTCTTGTTTATCGTCCAATAGTAAATCCCAGCAAAGTTGTAGCTATTGCAATGCAGGATACCATATCCTAGCGAACTGTGGTTCGGTTGGTCGCCTTTCGGTAATGCAAAGGTTTGACTTTGTAAAATCTGCTTAATAAATGTCGAGTTTGTGGCCGCTCGCATCACGTTTTACTGCATAGATATACAGTGTCCGAAAGTAGTTTAGCGTTGCCACCACCCCAAGAGATTCTTTCTCCCTCTTTAACTCAAGATCAGCCTTCCACGACACATGTTATGCATGCTACATCATTGGACAGAGTGATTTTAGCCACGTCGATCGTAAGTGTAAGAACTAAAAACGGTGAATACATTTGGGCCCGAGCACTTCTTGACTCTGGGTCCCAAACTAATTTTATAACAGAGGACCTTGCTCACCGTTTACAGATCCAGTCCATTTCTCAAGTTAAGAAAAAGGTACACACAGTAGTGAAATCGCCTATAAATGGTAGTGAGTTCTCTTTCGCTTTTTGGATTTTGAAATCAATATCAGGATACAATCCTGACCAGTCTGCCAATATCAGTGAATAAAAAATTCCAAAGAACCTACCAGTGGCGGACCCCTATTTCTACAAGCCATAAAGAATAGATATGTTAATAGGAGCAGAATCATTTTTCGAACTATTAGCTGTTTTACAAATTAGACAAGGTCCTGACTTTCATTTGTTTAAGCAAAATCCACTTGGGCTGGGTTGTATCGGGTAGATATTAAGATACAGAAGTTGTGAAAAGTTTCAGTTGTACTGAATAGGTTTTAGTATCGATTGCCAGCACGCTACAGAAATTTTGATCACTGGAAGAAATGCCATCTCTAAAGAAAATTCTGTCACCTGAGATAAAGTTATGTGAAGAACACTTCCGGAAGACTACTTAGGTTTTGCCATTTAGGCGGTTCGAAGAAAGACTCTAGCTTAAATCTCATTAGGCAACTTTATTAAAGTTGCAAAACGGCGGTTTTTGTCGCTTGAAAGAAGGATGCCTCGAGATCCTGTGATGAAGAAAATGTTCTTAGAATTTATGGAGGAGTACTTCTCCTTTGGTCATATGTCTCCTACAGGTAAACTTCCTTCTACCCCACATTATGTTATCCCACATCAATGTGTTCTGAGTGTACGTCAAAGTACGTCAACTAAATTAAAAGTCGGTTTTGATGCGTCTTGTAAATCTAAGTTTCTAAATGATATTTTGGTGGTTGGGCCGACAATCCGAGATGAGTTGTACTCAACGCTATTGCAAAACTTCGGCGTGACCGCCGATGTAAAGAAAATGTATAGCCAAGTGATGGTGAATGAAGCAGAATGGCAGTTTCAACTTATAGTGTAGAGAAGAGACCCCTCTGAGTCCTTGAGATCATACAAGCTCAACACCGTAACACATGGTACTGGACCAGCCCCGTTTTTGGCTATTCGGTGTTTAACAAGTGAGAACGCTATAGTCGAGTGCCTCTACTATTAGATACCCGTTACTCAGTTCAAATTATCAATGTGAATTCGGCGATCTCTTAGAGCTGGCAGCTTTACAGCACGAGCATCAGCACCTGCGCTTCTTTAGCGCAGGCAGCTTTTGTCCTGCACCAACAGCTGTGTTTATGTTTATGTTTTTGAGTGCAATGCTTACATACATACACACATACGCCATTGTTTGACTCAGACCTCCAATTTGGCTAACTTGATTTGATTTGCATAGTTCTTGGGATATAGTTCGGTACTGACAAATGAAAACCATCGCAATTTCCTTTAATAGAAATCCTTATCGAGAATTAACGTTGACTCTGTTGAGCTCCTTGGCCAGCTGTTCCAAATTCATCCGTTAGATGGCGCTATTGTGCCATGAAAGGCGGAAATGTAGGCGCTAGCCAGGCTTAAGCGTTTAATGGGTTTTTGGGCGTTAGAGTGGGCGTGGCAAACTTTAATTAGGCCAATCGATAGGTATTGACGAAACAAATAAATATCAAAAAAAAATTTCATAATAGGATCAAAACTGTGCCCACAGCTTGTGGCTTGTGGGCGTCAGAGGGGGCGTGGCACCATTTTGAAATAAACTTGCACTGCGTAGGAACTCCTAAAATCTACATGCAAAATGCCAAACTTCTAGCTTTTGTAGTTTCCGAGATCTCAGCGTTCATACGGACAGACAGACAGACGGACAGACAGACGGACATGGCTAAATCGACTCGGCTAGTGATCCTGAACAAGAATATATATACTTTATAGGGTCGGAAACGCTTCCTTCTACCTGCTACATACTTTTGCACGAATACAATATACCCTTTTACTCTACGAGTAACGGGTATAAAAAGGTTAAATAGGTGAGTCTGCCAAACTTTCTTTTCTTAGATCTGCTAAAGTTATTGGATCTGACTTTTATGTCGATGATATGTTGACTGGTGCTGCATGCGTAGAAGAGTTAAACAGTATTAAGACTGAAGTATCACAGGTTCTTCAAACTGCAGGTTTTGAATTGACGAAGTGGTTTTCAAACTCACCTGACGTTCCCGGATCTGAGAGCACAGTTAAATCCATACCCATCTCGGACTCAGAGTCAACTGAGGCGTTATGAATATCGTGGTTGTATAACGAAGATACCTTCAAGTTCCAAATTGACACTGCTGTCATGGGTCTTCGAACGAAAAAACGGAACATACTATCAGTTACATCGACGCTGTTTGACCCCCTCGGCTTATTAAGTCCTATTGTAATTAGAGAAAAGATCCTATTGCAGGAACTTTGGCTTAATAAGTTAGATTGGGATGAGTCGATTCCTATTCATTTGGAAAAAGCTTGGAATATGATAAAAATTACATTGTCTAAATTAGAGGAAATATCTATTCTCCGGTTTGTGCATACCGATCCGATGTCACCGGTCCAATTACATGCCTTTGCCGACGCATCCTTAAGAGCTTATGGAGCTTGCGTCTACATTCGTAGCAAAACTGCAGAAGGTTATAAAATATCGCTGTTGACTTCAAAGTCTAAAGTAGCACCGCTCAAGACTAAGACACTCCCAAGGCTTGAATTATGTGCCGCTCACCTTCTCGCAGATCTCTGCCACAGAATCAAGCCCCTATTAAAGGTACCTATCGAACGGATTGTTTATTGGTCGGATTCTGAAGTTACGCTTCATTGGATCCGGTCTCATCCATCTTCATTATCCACATTCGTATCGAATAGAATTGAGGAGATTCAAGAGTGGTCAGGTGAAGCTACATGGCGGCATGTTCCAACGAAACAGAACCCAGCAGATATTGTATCAAGAGGTTGTGACGTCGACGAAATTATACAGTCAATATGGTTTACTGGACCTGCGTTTTAAAAAGAGGAAGTTGCAAACTGGCCCCAGAATGCACACTTTGACCTAGATGAAGAATTCCTACTACAAGAATCGAGGAAGACTGCGGTCGGACTGACCGCTGCTGTAAGAAATTTGGATTCGGTAGATGTGATCGAGCGATTTTCGTCACACCTTAAACTGCTTCGGGTATTCGTTTATATGTTCCGCTTCCTAAGAAAATGGAAAGACGAAAATATGGTATTTGAAAAATTTTTGTCGCCGACTGAATATAATGAAGCTTTTCTAAAAATTGTCGAGATATTACAGAAGCACGAGTATCATGAAGAAAGAGAAAAAGTTCGTAAAGGATCCAGAGTTGGCCCAAGTCTTCAGCGATTGAATCCATTCATCCATGAAGACAAGGGGACTTGGTGTCACTTTTCTTTGTTGCGAGTTGGGGGGCGACTAGCTAATGCTCCTATATCATACGATGCCAAGTTTCCATTGTTGTTGACAAAACGCTCCCAATTTGTGCAGAGCTATGTTCGGCATCTTCACCATTCCAATTTTCATGTTGGTCCTCGAGCCCTTGTGAGTCTCCTTCGACAGCGTATTTGGATCGTAAACGCTCTGGAGGACTGCAGTTAGATAGTTCGATCATGCATACGCTGCTTTAAGTGTAAGCCTCGACTGATGACACAAATTATGGGAAATTTACCCGCAGATCGTCTCTGTGCTCTCCGCCCATTTGCTATATGTGGCGTCGATTTTTGTGGCCCTGTCTATACGACATTGAAAATTCGTGGTAGGCCTCCGTATAAGTCCTACATTGCGCTCTACATTTCTTTTGCGTCCAAAGCGGTTCATCTAGAAGTTGTTTCAGATTTAACCACAGATTCCTTTTTATTGGCTTTTCAAAGGTTCGTTGGGCACCGAGGATGTCCCCAAGTCGTCCATTGCGACAACGGGACGAACTTCGTCGGAGCGAGTCGCCACTTCCGGGCCCTTCGAGAGAGGATAGAATTCGCATCAAAAAGCGGATGCGAATTTGGGCGGACTATGGGAGGCAGGTGTCAAAACTGCCAAGAACCTACTCCTACGGGCGGTGGGCAGCGCGCTCCTAAGCGCAGAACAGCTGGGGACAGTCCTCGTGGGAATCGAGGCGGTGATGAACTCCCGGCCGCTCGGAGCAATCAGCAGCGACCCAAGTGACGGAGAGACGCTGACACCCGGGCACCTACTGACAGGCGGGCCGCTACTCGCCACACCAGCACTCCGGACCCCGGACCAGAAGGGTCTCAACTGCTTGCGGCGATGGCGGCTTGTCTCGTCAGTCAGGCAAATGTTCTGGCGGCGATGGTCCCGGGAATATGTCCTGGGCCGGGGCAAGTGGCACCAGCAGCAGCCCAACATCAGCGAGGGAGATCTCGTCCTCTTGGCCGAGGACAACCTGCCACCTCAACAATGGCTCCTCGGCAGAATAGTCGCCAGGCACGCAGGGGAGGACGGCATGGTTAGGGTCGACGACGTGCGGACTAAGTTGGCGCCGCTTCCATTGTGTTAAAGCCCGATGGGTGTTCAACGGGGCCGGTGTTCGCTCAAACTTGAAATATTATATTGAAATTTGTAAAAAATAAAAACTTGAAGTTTAGTGTAAGTTAGTTTAGGGCGAAGGCGGGAGCACAATAAAGTTTTCTCTCGCTCTCGGTGAAGTCGCCCCGTCTTCGCCAACCTTCGTTAAGCTAGGCTCTAAGTACTTTGTCGAAAAATATATAAGCATTCGTTGAAATTGATTTGAGCCGTCGACACCTTTTCTTTTCGTTTTCATTTTTTTCGATAATTCGTTTTATTAATAATTTTAGCCACCGCCAAGTTTTTTCGGATGGACGTTAAAATTATTAATTTATTTTGGCAACTAGTGACAGTGACACATAAACCAAAAATATAAAGTGCAAGTGCAAGTGCAGGTCAAAGCACTCAATTACATACATAGTGCTTTATTGTTGCCCGCGGCGTGTCGGTGTGGACAGAAAATATACAGCAGCTCCTGCTTAAAGTATCGTGCCGGTCGCGAAATACCCTGTTCGCCACAAAAGAACTGCTGCCAGAGGGATGCCCTGCGATTGTTCAATGTGCAAAAGGAAAGTGGCAGCTGGATTGAAAGACCCTATCGCAGAACCTGAAATATTTGTGCAAAAAATTGAAAGCTTGAGTTTAAAAGAAAAACAATTTAATTGATTATTGTCTTGTGCTGAAAAATTGCACCTCGCTTTCATTTCTTGGCACAGACGTATCGATATATAGTAAAGCTAGCATGCATTTATTTATAATAAATAAAAATAAAAAATAAATATTAAAATTTATTATATACATACACATACATACACAAACACATTATAACCTATTTGAACCGCCGTTGGACGCAACATTTAATTGTGTTATATTATTGCAATCACTGTCGCCCCCAATTTATTTATTGAAACTCCAAAATTAATAGTCATCCCAGACGCTATACATAACCAATACATAAGCCCCCATATACAAGCAGCTGCAGCGGTGAACTTTTTCGTTTTCCTTTTTCGCTTCGCTTGTCCGCCGTTAGCAACGTTGTAATTGTTGTTGGACTTTTGATTTGGCGCGCTGAAGATCAAAGTGAAGCGCTACCCTGCATTCGGACGGGTATACTGATTTTTGCCGTCATTTGAACCACTATTAATTTTGATACCTAGTGGCTCGATATTCAATTTAATATTTTTCGTCGTTTTCGTTGTGGATAATTATTAAAATAATTTTTTTCGAACAAATTTAATAATTAATTTAAATTGTTATTTACTCTTAGTATTTTGCTTCGAAAATTTATTTAACATTTTGTCGTCGTTCTAATTAAACAATTATCCTATTTTAAAACTTATTTATTTAATAATTATAATAATCTTGGATAAATAATTTATTTGTATATATATATTTATTTATTTTCGTGGTTTATATATAAAAATAAAAATAAATTAAAATGAGTCCAAATAAGACAAAATCTCTTGAACTTCTTGCGGATCTTAAAAATAAGCTCAAACAAGTGAGAACGCTATAGTCGAGTGCCTCGACAATTAGATACCCGTTACTCAGTTCAAATTATCAATTTGAATTCGGCGATCTCTTAGAGCTGGCAGCTTTACAGCACGACCATCAGCACGAGCGCTTCTTTAGCGCAGGCAGCATTTGTCCTGCACTAACAGCTGTGTTTATGTTTATGTTTTTGAGTGCAATGTTTGACTCAGACCTCCAATTTGGCTAATTTGATTTGATTTGCATAGTTCATGGGATATAGTTCGGTATTGATAAATGAAAACCATCGCAATTTCCTTTAATAGAAATCCTTATCGAGAATTATTGACTCTGTTGAGCATCTTGGCCAGCTGTTCCTAAGTCATCCGTTAGATGGCGCTATGAAAGGCGGAAATGTAGGCGCTAGCCAGGCTTAAGCGTTTAATGGGTTTGTGGGCGTCAGAGGGGGCGTGGCACCATTTTGAAACAAACTTGCGCTGCGTAGGAATTCCTAAAATCTACATGCAAAATCCCAATCTTCTGGCTTTTATAGTTTCCGAGATCTCATCGTTCATACGGACAGACAGACGGACAGACAGGACAGACGGACAGACGGACATGGCTAGATCGACTCGGCTAGTGATCCTGAACAAGAATACAAGTATATATACTTTATAGGGTCGGAAAAGCTTCCTTCTACCTGTTACATACTTTTGCACGAATATAATATACCCTTTTACTCTACGAGTAACGGGTATAAAAACCAGTGATGAGCATCCGCCGATTAAATGATCGAATAGAAGCCGGCCAGATTCCGATCCAAGAAGTATAAGTTGTCGGCTAGAGATTTTAAATGCTTCTATTATTAAGGCAACTCAAATACAAGAACAGATCGAAGATTTAGATGATGGCGATGAGTTCGGAGAAGAGTTGGAAGAGCTTTCAATAATAAGCAAGGCAAAAATAATGTCGCTTATCTCAGCCTTGAAGACGGCAAGCGAAACCAAAATAATTGGATCAGCTTCTGTAGCCCCAACTCGAGCTCGACTTCCGAATTTGGCATTGCCGAAATTCAGCGGCAAATATTCGGAGTTTAAGAATTTCATTAGCCTTTTCGAAACTCTTGTTCATTAAGACGACAGCATTCCCGTCATAGAAAAATTCAATCACTTAATTTCTTGTCTTTCTGGTAATGCTTTGGGAACTATTAAGGCCTACCAAGTCACCGAGAGCAATTATGAAAAGGCTATGATCAGCCTGAAAAAAGTGTATGATAACGAATGTTTAATTTCTATGAGTAATATTTCAACATTGTTTAGTCTTCCGAAAGTAACGAAAAAGTAAGCTTCGTCTTTAAGAAATATTATCGACACCGTATCATCTATATACGGTTCTTTGTTATCGATAGGAGACGACACCAAGATTTCAAATGCAATGTTGATCTATCTTGTTTTGAACAGAGTAGACCCAGTGACCAAACAAAAATGTGAAGAACAATTAGATTATGAAAGGTTACCGCTTTGGTCCGATTTTGAAAAAATGTTAAACCGCCGATTCCGCTGAAGAATCGACGAAACCAAAGCATGATAAAGTTATGTCGAGCAAGCCACATAATCGCAGCTCATTTTCTTGTTCTTCGTCCAACAGTAAATCCCAGCAAAGTTGTAGCTATTGCAATGCAGGAGACCATATCCTAGCGAACTGTGGTCCGTTTGGTCGCCTTTCGGTAATGCAAAGGTTTGACTTTGTAAAATCTGCTTAATAAATGTCGAGTTTGTGGCCGCTCGCATCACGTTTTACTGCATAGATATACAGTGTCCGAAAGTAGTTTAGCGTTGCCACCACCCCAAGAGATTCTTTCTCCCTCTTTAACTCAAGATCAGCCTTCCACGTCACATGTTATGCATGCTACATCATTGGACAGAGTGATTTTAGCCACGTCGATCGTAAGTGTAAGAACTAAAAGCGTCACCGCTTCTTGACTCTGGGTCCCAAGAGAATTTTATAACAGAGGACCTTGCTCACCGCTTACAGATCCGTAAAGAGGAGTCGTGTATAAACTTACTTGGTATTGGCGAGTCCAATTCTCAAGTTAAGAAAAAGGTACACACAATGGTGAAGTCGGTGAAGTTTAAATGGTAGTGAGTTCTCTTTCGATTTTTGGATTTTGAAATTAATATCAGGATATCATCCTGACCAGTCGGTCAATATCAATGACTGGAAAATTCCAAAGAACCTACCACTAGCAGACCCCTATTTCCACAAGCCACAAATAATAGATATGCTAATAGAGCAGAATCATCACAAGGTCCTGACTTTCCAACTCTGCAGAAAACCCTGTTCGGCTGGGTTGTATCAGGTAGATATAAGGCATCTTCCCCTACAGAAGTTGTGAAAAGTTTCAGTTGTAGTGAAGAGATTTTAGTGTCTATTGACAGCACACTACAGAAGTTTTGGTCACTAGAAGAAATGCCATCTCTAAAGAAAATTCTGTCACCTGAGCAAAAGTTATATGAAGAACACTACCAGAAGACTACTCAGATTTTGCCATCAGGACGATTTGAGTTTGGCAACTCTCTTGAAGTTGCAAAACAGCGGTTTTTGTCGCTTGAAAGAAGGCTGTCTCGAGACCCTGAGATGAAGGAAATGTACCTAGAATTTATGGAGGAGTACCTTTCCTTAGGTCATATGTCTCTTACAGATAAACTTCCTTCTGCTCCACATTATGTTATCCCACATCAATGTGTTCTGAGACCCCAAAGTACGTCAACCAAGTTACGTGTCGTATTCGATGCTTCTTGTAAATCGTCAACTCAGAAGTCTCTAAATGACATTTTGATGGTTGGGCCGACAATCCAAGATGAGTTGTACTCAACGTTACTGCGCTTCCGGCTGCATAGATTTGCCCTGACCGCCGATGTTAAGAAAATGTATCGTCAAGTGATGGTGAATGAAGCAGATAGGCAGTTTAAACTTATAGTGTGGAGAAGAGACCCCTCTGAGACCTTGAGATCATACAAGCTCAACACCGTAACACATGGTACTGGACCAGCCCCGTTTTTGGCTTTTCGGTGTTTAAAGAGGTTAAGTGAGTCTGACAAAGTTTCTTTTCCTAGAGCTGCTAAGGTTATTGGATCCGACTTTTATGTCGATGATATGTTGACTGGTGCTGCATGCGTAGAGGAGTTAAAGACTATTAAGTCTGAAGTATCACAGGTTCTTCAAACTGCAGGTTTTGAATTGACAAAGTGGTTTTCTAACTCACCTGACGTTACCGCATCTGAGAGCACAGTTAAATCCATACCCATCTCGGACTCAGAGTCAACTGAGGCGTTATGAATATCGTGGTTGCCTAACGAAGATACCTTCAAGTACCAAATTGACTATTGTAATTAGAGAAAAGATCCTATTGCAGGAACTTTGGCTAAATAAGTTAGATTGGGATGAGTCGATTCCTATTCATTTGGAAACAACGTGGAATATGATTAAAATGATATTGGGATTTTCGTCCCTGATAGTATTTGAAAAAACTTTGTCGCCGACTGAATATAATGAAGCCATACTAAAAATTGTCGAGATATTTCAGAAGCACGAGTATCATGAAAAAACGGAAAAAGTTCGTAAAGGATCCAGAGTTAGCCCAAGTCTTCTGCTATTGAATCCATTCATCGATGACGACAAGGGGACTTGGTGCCACTTTTCTCTTTTGCGAGTTGGGGGGCGAATAGCCTATATTATACGATGCCAAGTTTCTATTATTCTTAATTACCATTTATTAAAATGGCACCATCTTGGTTAATGTAATTTTTTTATTTTTATACCAGTTACTCGTCGAGTAAAAGGGTATATTGTATTCGTGCAAAAGTATGTAATAGGTAGAAGGAAGCTTTTCCGACCCTATAAAGTATATATATTCTTGTTCAGGATCACTAGCCGAGTCGATCTAGCCATGTCCGTCTCTCCATCTGTCCGTCTGTCCGTATGAACGCCGAGATCTCGGAAACTATAAAAGCTAGAAGATTGGCATTTTTCATGTAGTTTTTGGAGTTCCTACGCAGCGCAAGTTTGTTAAAAAATGGAGCCACGCCCACTCTGACGCCCACAAGCCACAAGCTGTGGCCACAGTGTTGATGCTAATATGAAAATTTTAATTGAAATGTATTTGTTTGGTCAATACCTATCGATTGGCCTAATAAAAGTTTGCCACGCCCACCCTAGCCCCCAAAAACCCATTAAACGCTTAAGGGTGGCTAGCGCCTACATTTCCTCCTTTCATGGCCCGTGGTAGCAATAGCGCCATCTAACAGATGACTTTGGAACAGCTGGCCAAGGTGCTCAACAGAGTCAACGTTAATTCTCGATAAGAATTTCTATTAAAAAAAATTGCGATAGTTTTCATTTGTCAATACCGAACTATATCTAAGAACTAAGCAAATCAAATTAAGTTAGCCAAATTGGAGGTCTGAGTCAAACAATGACGTATGTGTGTATGTATGTAAGTGACGTATACGCAAATACCCTAGCTACCAAACCCAACATACAACCTGTATATCCAGAGATACCCATTATTCCAATTGTCAATAACATAAGCCCAGAGCCTACTATTACAGTTATTCAAATTAATCCAACATAAACATTTAACCCCTCAGACATAAATCTTTCCCACGCCTTCGATCGGCGGCATCCGAATTATAAACTACTTCACACGCCTTTATCGACGACGGCAGACATGAACAATATTCAGACCTTTAAACAAAGGGTCCAGCCTGAGAACCCATTCGTCAGCATAAAAGCTTTGGCCAATCCAAATTAATTAAACAAAAGATGCAGCCTAGAAACCAACCCATCAGGCCACAGTTTTGACCAATCAAAATTATCTAATCAAAGTCCACTTTCGCTGCTCGCGCGCTGCCACCGGTAGAAGCCATAGTTATAAGAATAATGCATTTTGTAAAATCAGTCTAAGATTGGGGATCTAACTTGAAAGAACTTTACCAATAAAGACTCCGCTATATATTAAAATAAAAATCGCTTTTTTTTAATATATTCCGAACTAAAAAACATAATTGGCGCAGCCGGTAGGATACAAGTAATATCCTCGTGAGTGACTACCTAAAAAGGAATTAAAAATTACTTTGCGAAAATAAAACATTATTTGTATCCGCAAAACGAACTTACTTAAAAATTTTTTTTTTAAAACAACATTAGTTAAATCACAAATGAGGATTTCTAGTGTCTAAACCAGTGAACATAATCTGAATTATTTCGCCTAAATACAACAACTCAAAAAAAAAAAAAAACATTAAAACATTAAATATGGATCTGCCATCAACATCAGCAGCAGCAGCCGTAGCCACAGCATCAAAAGCTGCACAAACCCTTTCAGATGTATCAATGAACCATTTCCTTCTGCAACTGAAGCAGATAAATAAATTTAATGGAGACCCACTATATTTGGCTCTCTTCATAAAAGAAGTCGATGAATTAGTCTACCATTATCCTACAACATCAGAAGGCCAAAATCAAATTATACAAGCAGCCATCAGGAACCTCCTAGTTGGACAAGCCCGATCACTCTTGATGAGAAATGTACCACAGGACTGGAAAGAATTGAGAAGCCTACTTATCAGCGAGTTCAACAGCGCAACGCCTCCACATCGAATGATAGCCGAATTACGTGAGACTAAATATTAAAATAATTTACGTAAATTTGTTGAAGAATTAGAAGAACAGACAAGTAGAATATGTTGTAAACTTAGCTTAGATAATAATCCGTCAAACACAGTTCTAGTTTTGAGGACATTGAGTGATACATTAGCTGAAGTGATTCGTGAAAAATTACCAGTAAAAACTTTTATTACGTTGAGCAAATTTGATATTTCAACTCCTCTTAAATAAAACAAGCTGCCAAAACTGTAGGAATGTTTGAAGAAAAATCCATAAATAATCGTTCGTATATGTCCCAAAACTCTCAGGAAGACTATGAATTTCAAGATTTTAGAACATCAAAATCATTCTCAAATACAAAACCCAACTATCATTCAGATAATAATCAAGGGGGTAGATTCCAAAATAATAATTATCAAAACAAATATAACAACAATCAGCAGAGACAGAATAAGTTCGACTGTAATAGAAGTTGGGGTAACAACAATAATTATAATAATTCAGGAAATAATTATTATCCTAAAAATTCTCAAAATAATCAAGGACAGGGTAACCAGAGTACTCAAAGTACCAATGTTCCCCAAAAACGTCCCCGAGTTTCAGAATCAGATCAACAACGCAAGTCTGAACCAATGGACACATTTGAAAATTTTCATACAACAGCATCGGACGAAACACAACAGCCATAAAAATCAAAATTGATAATAAACTATACCTCTGTCTTATCGATACAGGATCAAGCATAAATGTAATTAACAAAAACTTCTTTGAATACCCAATTAAAAATAATTCTACTAAAATTGAAACAACTTTTCAAATCATTATGACATTCTTATTGTAAGAAAAATTCTACAAGAATCATCAGCAAAAATTGATTTTATGAAAAATACTATTGAATTAAATAAATATGAATTCCCAATGGTAAATATAACGGAAAAACCTAAACAAACTTTTTCAAATATAGTAGATGATGAGGAATATATTTATGCCTTACAAACAGATTTATCTGACAATAACATAAGAGACGATCACTTAAATAATGAAGAAAAAACTGAACTTCATTATTTAATGTCAAAATATTTTGATATTCAGTATCATGAAGGTGAAAATTTGACTTTCACGAACGAAATCAAACACGTTATTAAAACAAAACATGAAGAACCAATTTATAGGAGACCATATAGCTATCCTTATATTTACGATACAGAAGTAGAAAAACAAATTGAAGAAATGATAAGACAAGGTATTATCAGAAAATCAAAATCTCCTTATTGCAGTCCAATTGTAATGGTACCCAAGAAAAGAGATGCATCGGGCATACCCAAATTTCGTATGGCTATCGATTACAGAGGATTGAACGAAGTAACTATTAATGTCGAAATCCCTATTCCGAACATGAACGAAATCTTAGACAAGTTAGGGAAATGTCAATATTTTACAACATTAGATCTTGCTAAAGGGTTCCATCAAATTGAAATGGACCCAGACTCTATTCAAAAAACTGCATTTTCCACTAAGAAAGGTCACTATGAATATACTAGAATGCCCTTTGGTCTTAAAAACGCACCCGCTACATTTCAGCGTTGTATGAATAATGTATTACACGACATAATAGGTTCCCATTGTCTAGTATATTTAGACGACATTGTTATATTTTCTACCTCTTTACAAGAGCACATTCAATCTCTTAAAAAAGTATTCGAACGTCTTAGCAGATCAAATCTCAAACTACAATTAGATAAATGTGAATTTATGAAACGAGAAACAGAATTCTTAGGTCACATAATTTCAACCGAAGGAATCAAAGCAAATCCAAATAAAATTCAAGCTATTCAAGATTTTAAAATTCCAAACTCTCCAAAACAAATAAAATCATTTTTAGGCCTTTGGGGATTTTATCGAAAATTTATAAAAGACCTCGCAAAAATTGGAAAACCAATGACTCTCTGCTTAAAGAAAGGATCTAAAATAAATATAAGCGATCCTAATTACAATGAAGCGTTTGAAAAATTAAAAACTTTAATAAGTAACGATCCAATTCTCATTTATCCAGATTTTGAAAAGAAGTTCGATTTAACTACAGATGCAAGCAATTATGCATTAGGTGCAGTTCTGAAATAAAGTACATTAAAGGAAAAGAGAATTACGTAGCAGATGCTTTGTCAAGGATTACAAAGAAAGAAACTAAAGATAACAAAATTGAAGAAGTATTTCAATATGAAGACGATTTAGATACTACTGCAGCAACGGTGCATAGTGCACAAGAAGACAACGGTGATTGCATACAAATTACCGAACGACCAGTTAACGTTTTTAATCACCAACTTATATTTGAAAAGGGAAATCAAGACACTAACGAACTTACTCACTACTTTAATAAAACAATTAATAAAATAATTTACAGTGACATGACTGAAATCTTGGCAAAAGACATAATTATAAAATTTATATGTGGACACAATTTTGTTATGTACATTAATAATGACGAAGACTTTGCTATTTTTCAACGAGCCTATATGAAATTAATTAAACCAAATACTGGAACGAAATTAATGAAAACTTCAGTTATACTTCCCAACTTGCCCACATATGCAGACTTTCACGAGAAAATATTAGAAATACATTAAAAGACAATACATCAAGGTATAAAAAAAACTTATGACGATTTTAAAACTAAATACTATTTCCCAGACGCACAAAAACTTATTCAAAACATTATTAATAAATGTGAAATTTGTAATTTATGCAAAGCAGAGCACAGAAAAGTTGCTTTTCCTTTTGAAAAAACTCCAGAAACCAAAAATATTCGCGATAAATATGTTATAGACTATTACTTTATTGACCAACGTAAATTTTTAACATGTATCGACATTCATTCAAAATTCATTTCTATTATTGAAACCAAAACGACAGATTCAATTGAAAGTAAAAAAGCTCTTCTAAAAATGTTTAGTTTAATAGGTAAACCAAAAACAATTAAAATGGATCAAGATCCTGGCCTAATATCTAAATCATTACAAAATTGGTTAAAAAAGGAAAACATCAATATTGAAATAACTACTAGCAAACAATGAATGAAAAGCTTAGAATTATCAATACACTTACAGATAAATTAATGAATATAGAAAAAGCAACATACGTTTATAATCATGAAATAACCCATGATGCCACAGGTAAAACTCCTGCCGAAATATATATTTACGGCATAAAACCGAACAAAAATATACAAAAAAGGAAAGAATACAAGATAGATAAAATTAATAAAAACCGCGAGGAACATGAAATAGATTTGGAATACACTAAAGTTAAAAAAGAAATGAAACGTATAGCTAAATTAGTAAACCCATTCAAAAAGACAGGAGCATTAGAACAAAAAGATGAAAAGCACTGGCAAGAAACTAATAGGGGTCATAAAGTAATAAAACACAGAAGTAAATTCAAAAAAGCTAAAATGCATAATCTTTCTCATCATTCCAGGGAGACTGACAGTACTAACTCTGATACTGAAATTGATCATGATACTGACATGGACGAAAATACCATTGATACCAGCTCAACAAATTAGCATAACACCCATTACTTCGAACAACGTTTATTTACTTCTGAACACAGGGACTATAAAAATACCTCTAAATTATGAACACCATATGATTAAAATAAATCAAACTAAAATATTTGAAACATATCAAGATTTTATAAAATACGAAAACCAATTTAAACACGTACCGGACATTGCTTTAACATTGAAACAATTAAAACATGAAATCAAGGGAATTACTTCGTCACAAAGACAAAAACGGGGATTAATCAACTTTGTAGGGATAGCTTATAAATATCTATTTGGAACATTAACTGAAGATGATAAAAAGGAGTTGGAAGATAAACTAGAAAACTTACAGGAAAAAATAATTGAAAACAAAGAATTTAAAGACATAATTCAAATAATAAACGAGCAATCCAAACATAAGAGATGAAGAAGAGGAAGATGCTTTGCACATTTTTAGATACTCCCTAAATATATTTCTAGAATACATTGAGGATTTACAAATGATCTTACAATTAACAAGAGTAGAAATACTTAATCCTAAAATATTAAAACATGAAGAGTTAGAGAACATAAACGAAGAAAAATTACTATCAATCAAAACTTCAGCTTGGTTAAGCAGTCAAACTAAAGACACTTTTATTCTAGCCCATATACCCACTTCATTTAAAGAAACACAAAAATATAGAATTATAAAATACCCAGATAATATCGGACGACAAATTGACATTAATGACAATTATGAATATTTTATAAACGACGAAAAAAAGGTATTTTACTTTGAAAATTCACCAAATTCATTAACAACTATATTAGACCAAAAATTTATAATCACGGATCAATGTATCTCTCAAATCCTTACTAATCAATTAGCAAAATGTCAACACACTTTTGTATCAGAAAATGAATCTATAAAATACATTGAACCTAACATCATTATTACTTATAATTTAAGTGAAACACAAATTAAGCAAGAATGCGAAATGTTCAACAAAACAATTCAGGGTAACAATCTAATACAATTAAGTCAATGCTCCTTAGAAATAAGAGATATAAAATTTACAACTTCAAAGAATATAAATGAATATAAAATTATATTATCCAGAACTAATGTTACTGTATATGAACCAATACGATTGTTAAAACTTAAAAATTCTATTACCCATCAACAAAAACAAGAATCCATCTATAAGTGGATTGTTTTTACGATATTAATAATTATACTTTTAAGCATCACAACTCACATCATATTTACATATAGGCGCCTAGCCAACAAAAAAGAAATTTTGTTTAAATTCAACAAGGATGTTGAATCTTCTAAAGGAGGGGCGAGTGACGTACACGCAAATACCCTAGCTACCAAACCCAACATACAACCTGTATATCCAGAGATACCCATTATTCCAATTGTCAATAACATAAGCCCATAGCCTACTATTGCAGTTATTCAAATCATTCCGACATAAACATTTAACAATTGTCAATAACATAAGTCCAGAGCCTACTATTACAGTTATTCAAATCAATCCAACATAAACATTTAACCCCTCAGACATAAATCTTTCCCACGCCTTCGATCGGCGGCATCCGAATTATAAACACTTCACACGCCTTTACCGACGACGGCATACATAAACTATATTCAGACCTTTAAACAAAGGGTCCAGCCCATTCGTCAGCATAAAAGCTTTGGCCAATCCAAATTAATTAAACAAAAGATGCAGCCTAGAAACCAACCCATCAGGCCACAGTTTTGACCAATCAAAATTATCTAATCAAAGTCCACTTTCGCTGCTCACGCGCTGTCATTTTGTAAAATCAGTTTAAGGTTGGGGATCTAACTTGAAAGAACTTTACCAATAAAGACTCCGCTATATATTAAAATAAAAATCGTTTTTTTTAAATGTATTCCGAACCAAATAACATAATTTGTAAGCATATACATATGTATGTATTTACATTGTACACAGTTGCAATTGCCCGGCAAAGAAGGCATATTTATATTAAGTTGTTTAGCTGAGTAAAAATCGTTTTTTTTAATGTATTCCGAACCAAATAACATAATTTGTAAGCATATACATATGTATGTATTTACATTGTACACAGTTGCAATTGCCCGGCAAAGAAGGCATATTTATATTAAGTTGTTTAGCTGAGTAACGGGTATCTAATAGTCGACGCACTCGACTATAGCGTTCTCTCTTGTTTTCTCTTATTTTTCACAAATTGATGGTTTTTGGTTTTTTTAAGTTAGGAAATTGGGATTTTTTATTGATTTTATTTTTGGCCAATCAATCAATCAACCGCAAGCATTCCACGAAATCTGAAACTGATAAGGCAGAGGGATACTGTTTACTATAAATGGCCCTGTCATTTTCTGTATTTATTTCACTTCGAACATTGGTCGAAATGGAATTTGTAAATTTATTTTTGAGTGTTCTTTGATTATATCAATTATTTTCTTCTGCAGTACTTCTATTCGATTTGTACTTGACAAATTAATATTGTTCATTTTATTTCGCTTAGACTCATCGGATGAATCGACGTCGGGGTTTTTAGGTATTTTAGATCCTAAACAAATAACTTTTTTGCATCGTCGGCGTGCTCAGGATTTTTTGATCTCATACTATCTAATTGTATGTTGACGGAAATTTCATCGACGGCGTGTTCAGGGTTTGTTGTTCCCAAACTTTTCTCGCTTCTTTTCACAAATATAAAATCTGTGTTTTGGCAACTTTTATTATCAAAATATTTTTTAAAATAAATTATTTAAATGGAAGAAAATTATTATTAAATTTATTAACTTTTCTGTCTTTCCTTTATACTCCAACGCTCCCATTTTTATACCCTTCCAGAGGATATTAAATTTTGGTCAAAAGTGTGCAACGCAGTGAAGGGCACATCTCTGACCCTATGATGTAGATATATTCTTAATCAGGATCGCCTCCTAAATTGTTATAAGCATGTCCGTCTGTCTGTTTCTACGCAAACTAGTCTCTCAGTTTTAAAGATAGTTTTAAAGATATACGTCGGAACGGCCGACTATATCGTATAGCCGCCATATATAAGTGTTTTATCGGAAATGTAATAACTTTATTTTTTTTTAAGTTAGGAAGTTGCGGCTTTTTATGGGTTTTATTTTTGGCCAATAAATCCTACCAAATTTCATAGGTATCGGCCAACTATATCCTATAGCTGCCATATAACTGAACGATTGAAAATGCTTTAACTTTGGTGTTTTTAAAATTAGGAAGTTGGGATTTTTTATAAGTATTAAGAATGCATCATATGAATAATTTTGGAGAATATAATTTACAGAATATTCTGCAAGGGTATATCAACTTCGGCTCCGCCCGAACTTAGTTTTTCTTTCTTGTTTTGAAATATTTTTGTGAGGGTTGGACATTTCTATAACAGATTTAAAAAAAAGTTAAGGAAATATAACAAAATAATTTTTGTGCACTTTACGAACACTAGTAATCCAGAGTAATCCAGTTAACTCAACTATTTTAACGTTAACTTCGAATAAATGTATTCCTCAATAAATCAACTGAATACATACCTTATACCTTATTTAATATGTTGCATAATTAAAATCTAAGATATGCGCAATGATTAAGGAATTAAAAAGTTTGGCACTCATAACACAGCACAATCAGTTGATTTCAAAGGGCAACCAGAAAGCCAGAGACGGTCATAAAAATATTTTTATACCCTTGCAGAGGATATTATAATTTTGGTCAAAAGTGCGCAACGCAGTGAAGGAGACATCTCCGACCCTATAAAGTATATATATTCTTAATAAGGATCACCTCCTGAGTTGATATAAGCATGTCCGTCTGTCTGTCCGTCTGTCTGTCCGTCTGTCTGTCCGACTGCCTGTCCGTCTGTTTCTACGCGAACTAATCTCTCAGTTTTAAAGATATCGAATTGAAACTTTGCACACACCCTTCTTTTCTTTGCACACAGTATATAAGTCGGAACGGCCGGGATCGACCGACTATTTCCTATAACCGCCATATAACTGATTGATTGGAAATGCCATAACTTTGATGTTTGTAAAGTTAGGAAGTTGTGATTATCTATGGGTTTTATTTTTATTCAATCAGTCCGACCCAACAAATCTCATAAGGATCGCCCGACTATATCCTATGGCTGCCATATAACTGAACGATTGGAAATGCCATAACCGTTGTGTCTTTAAAGTTAGGAAGTTGGGATTTTTATGGGTTTTATTTTTGGCTAACCAACATAATTTACAGAATATTCTGCAAGGTTGTATCAACTTCGGCTCCGCCCGAAGTTAGCTTTTCTTCCTTGTTTTTATTGTTGTTTATTGACTTAACTGTCTTCTACCCTGTCTAAGGATAATTAATTTGGACTCAAGAATATTTATTGGTAGTTTATCACTATATAAAATGCAATCTAGATAAAATTGCTTGAAAATTTATAACAGTGCCATGATTGGTTGGAGCGTCGTGGGCTGTTCCCATAATTTTATTTCGAATCGTTTCTGACTTTCAAAGTGAACGGTCGTGTTTTTTTTCTGCGCTTCGAATTTTGTATTTTGTTTTCGTTTATTCCCATCGGTGGGTGTTATCAAAACAATTTTAATTTTTTTCCGTGTTATTTAAACATATGTAAATTTAAACTCCGTTCGCTTCGCGAGTGCACTTTGTATTTAATACTAATTAATTGTTTTATTTTCATAATACTTATCTGTGTTTTCTTTTCTTTTATCCACACCATTTTCTCTTTTGTGCATGCACTTTAACTTATTTACGCTCCCGCTCTCTTGCTCTCTTTGCTTTGAAAGTTCTAAGCGTGCAGTTTCTGCGCTCTTGCGGTACTTATAACTGCTCGCTTATAAATTTCAATTTGCTTTCTTGGTACAGTGGTCCCAATAAATAAAATGAATAATACAAATTTAGTCTGCTTCTGCAAGAAATGCAGCCTCGTAATCAGGGCTGACCAGTCGAATATGACTTGCTGGCTGTGTGAAAATATGGTGCACACCAAGTGCGCCGGTTTTACTGGCCGGACAAGTGATGACCTCTCAAAGGGGCCCAATTTGCAGTTTTGTTGTGATGCTTGTGTCGAGGTTGCGAACGAGATGAAATCGTTCATGCGCCAAACTAAAGGCGGTCTGATGGGGCTGATTAGCTGTTTCGGTGTTGCTAGAGATAGTTTTCGCCGAGCTGATGATCTCCTCTCTGCGCTGGACTCGCAGTTTAATAGTCGTAAGCTATTAGAAGAGTCCCCTAAGCGCAAAAAAGCCGCTGGTGGTAAGGAGCAAAAGGGGAACACCCCGCAACCGAAATCAAAAGAACAACAGAGCATTCCGGCGGATCAGCAGCCGATTTCAGCAAACCCTCAAATGTTGCTAAGATCGGCAGCTAAAAAAGATTCGGTATCCGAACAATCCCTTACAGAATGCATGCAACCAGGGACTTCTAAGAATTCCGATTTGTCCGTAGTGGTTTCACAATTAGTGGATCCACCTATCTCTCAGAATGTAGCATCTCCACCACAAGGGACTACTGAGTCCGGACAACCGGCTCAAGTTGGTTTGGCAGAAGCAATGTCTGCTCCACCAAAATCCCTTTCAGTGGTTCCACTCAAGAAACAAATTTTCGTTTCTCGGCTTTCCCCTGATCAAACATCTTCTGATGTATTGTCTTATATACAAGACAAAACTAAAGCCGATTGTAATAGTGTAAAGGTGGAAAAGCTTAAGTTTTCTTATGCTAGAGACATTTCATCTTTCAAGATAACTGTCCCTAACGAGCTTTTTGAAGCCATATGCTCGGGCGACTTTTGGCCGGATAATATGGTTGTAAAAGAGTTCGAGGCTAAGATAAAGAAGAAGGGGCCCGTGGGAGTAAAACTTCCTAGTCGAGGCCAAACCAGTGTACCAATTTCAAAAAACTAACTTCTAACCTCCTACTTTCCTATCAGAATGCAAGAGGCTTGCGCAGCAAACTTACTAAATTGTATTCCGATAGCCTTTCCTTTGCATCTCATATTATTGTGTTCACAGAAACCTGGTTAAAGGCGGAGATCTTTAGCTCCGAAGTTTTTCCAGGTAAGTACAGAATATATAGGTATGACCGTCCCTCTAGACGGGGAGGTGGAGTCTTAATTGGAGTTGATTCAAAACTCCCGTCTGAAGAGTTATTTTTTGATGAATTCAATACCATTGAATTTATTTGTGTAAAGTTATCGCTTCCTGGTAACTTTATATACATAACTTGCTCATATATTCCGCCGTTGTCTGAACTTCCTGATTATTTAAATCACCTATCCGTTATTAAGTCCGTTGCAAATAAGCTTTCCGATAGGGATCAGTTGATAGTTCTAGGTGATTTTAATATACCTGGAGTTACTTGGTCCACTGAGGATGGATCGAATGTCTTACTACCTATAGCACAGCATGATTTTATTGATGGCCTGCTTGACATATCTCTATCTCAAGTAAAGTAGGTCGCCTTCTTGATTTGTGTTTTGTATCAAATCCTGAAGGTGTGTTTCTGTCCAGAGTAGCACCACTCACGCAACCTGAAGATCCATATCACCCAACATTCGAACTTTAATTTGATACGGGTAGAGTTATAGAAGAAAAATCAGAAATATCCAAACGAATACATTGTTTTCGCAAGGCAGACTTTCTGAGGCTAAATAATTTTATTTCTGGCTTTAATTGGTCTGATCTTTACCTATGCATTAATATGTTCGATGCAGTTAATGTTTTTTAAACTGCAATAAACTCATTTTTTAATTCCTGTGTTCCGTGGTACTATCCGTCAACTTCCAATAAATCACCTTGGCTTAGCAAAGAGTTGACACACTTAAGAAATGTAAAGTCCAGACTTTTTAGGAAATATAAAAATACCGGTTCTCAATCTGTTTTTACTAGATATTTAAGTGCTCGGTCAAGATTTACCGTGCTTAATGCTCAGTGTTATAACAGTTACTTAAACCGTTGTAAGGTCCAGTTCTCTCAGGACCCGAAACAGTTTTATAATTTTGTTAACACCAAGCGTAAATCTAATTCTTTTCCTTCCTCGCTATCGTTCGAAAACATGACGGCACCAACAGATCAGGCAATAGCCGATTTATTTGCCCAATTTTTTCAAACGACTTACTCTACTTTAAATTATTCATCACAGCCTTATTCTTACAACATATCCAAGTCAAACCTCATATTCTGTCCCACTTTAACAGAAAGCTCTCTTCTTTTGGATCTTCTTCGTATTAAGCCTGTTTATTCGCCAGGGCCCGATGGTATTCCTGGGTGCGTGCTTAGGTATTGCGCTAAGGCCCTGTGCAAACCTCTTCACAAGTTGTTTACCTTATCTATAGAAACCTCCCAATTCCCAAATATTTGGAAGGAATCATTTGTTATTCCTCTTTTCAAAAAAGGTAACAAGTTAGAAGCCAGTAACTACAGAGGTATTTCTAAGTTGTCAGCTATTCCTAAGCTTTTTGAAAAAATTTTTACTCCTCATTTGCAGCACCTTTGCAGATCAATCATTTCTGCGTGTCAACACGGATTTATTAAACGTAGATCCACAATCACAAACCTTCTAGAGCTCACTTCATTAGTGATAAAAGGCTTCAATAGTAGTTTTCAAACAGACGTCATTTACACTGACTTTAGTAAAGCATTTGACTCTGTAAATCACTTACTTCTCATTCAAAAACTTGACCTTTTAGGTTTCCCGGTTGATCTGCTTAAATGGATTTCAAGTTATCTGAATGGCAGGTCACAAAGGGTCCTTTTTAAAAATTCAATTTCTGAAATTCTCCGTGTTACCCCCGGTGTCCCACAAGGGAGCCATCTGGGTCCGTTACTTTTTACATTATTTATTAATGATCTTCCCTCAATTATAACTCATTCTCGGGTACTTATGTACGCAGATGATGTTAAGTTGTGCCTGCAGTATAAGGACATTTCCTGCCATTTAGACTTGCAATCCGATCTAGATAATTTTCAAAACTGGTGCCGAGATAATTTACTAAATTTAAACGGTTCCAAGTGCAAGCTGATGACTTTTTATCGGGCCAATCCGATATACGCGACCTACACGTTAAGTGGCAGCTCTTTGGATAGAATAACTCTTGTAAACGATCTTGGCGTTCTCTTGGACCACAACCTAAAATTTTCTAATCACATTTCGTCCATGGTTAATAAAGCCAGAGGAGTGCTTGGATTTATTAAAAGGTGGTCAAAAGAATTCGATGATCCTTATTTGACTAAAACTTTATATATTTCGCTAGTCCGTCCGATTCTGGAGTATGGGTCTCCCGTCTGGAGTCCACAATACGGAATACATATTGGTCGTATTGAATCTGTACAAAAAAACTTCCTTCTTTTTGCTTTACGCCGCCTAAACTGGGATGCAAATCTTATCTTACCTTCTTATTCAGTAGACTTCTTTTGATTAATTTACCATCCCTAGCCAACCGTAGAACGATGCTTGGTACTATCTTTATTTATAACCTTATGCATGGTGATATTGACTGCCCCGACTTGTTAAGTCGTCTAAACTTTTCTCTGCCAAGTAGATTAACTAGAAATTATATTCCCCTAACATTAAATCATTGTAGATATAACTATGCCTTGCATGAGCCTTTCAGAGTATTATGTTCTGACTATAATAGACTTTTTCCTGTAATATCAAATCTTGACTCTCTGCCGCCCCTAAAACGATTAATACTTGCTTCATTGGCACAAGATTGATCTAACTATTACTTTTTTCCCCGGACCTTTACCTTTATTTTCCTATCTCGCGTCTATCTTATAGCGAATCGTGCCGTACGATACACGGCTGCGCCCCTAAGTCGGTTGAACGGGTAAGTGGCCGTAGGACTCCGCGAAAAAAAAAAAAAAATTGTTAACGCGATAAAATACTGCTGACTCTAAATTTTATAAAGCCTCATTGCAGTTTCTGCAGCTTCCCTCCAATCTACGTATTGTGTTGTTTCGCCGTTGACATTCGCTAATTATTTGATTACTTCAAGAGTGGTTTCATATTTTATATTTGGTTCCAATTCTTAAATTTTATAGTCCTCTACTATGTTTGCATTTGCGGCTAACTTTTCTTCTAAGCCATCTATTTTTATACCCTTGCAGAGGGTATTATAATTTTGGTCAAAAGTGTGCAACGCAGTGAAGGAGAAATCTCCGACCCTATAAAGTATATATATTCTTGATCAGGATCACGCACGCAGTATATAAGTCGGAGCGGCCGGGATCGGCCGACTATATCCTATAGCTGCTATATAACTGAACGATAGGAAATGCCATAACTCTGGTGTTTGTAAAGTTAGGAAGTCAGGATTTTCTGTGGGTTTTATATTTTGCCAATCAATCCGACCTACCAAATTTTATAGGGATCGGCCGACTATATCCTATAGCTGCCATATAACTCAACGATTGAAAATGCCATAACTTAGGAGTTTTTAAAGTTAGGAAGTTGGGATTTTTATGAGTATTAAGAATGCATCATATAAATAATTTTGGAGAATATTATTTACAGAATATTCTGCAAGGGTATATCAACTTCGGCTCCGCCCGAAGTTAGCTTTCCTTTCTTGTTTTTGCTTACTTCGCTCAATTGAATATTAATTAATTGAGTTTGGGAGAAGACAATAAAAATGCCACCCTTAAAGTATGTAAAAATAACGCATCTAATTCAATCAGTTTATGTACGTGTCGTGTTTATTCTGACAGTCGAATCTTCACTGCAGAAGCCAAATGCCTGGCTTCATATTTAATTCGGATTTTACAATGTAGTTGCTGAATAGGTAGCGCGACAGCTTAGCGAGATAAGGAAAATAATATAGAGGAAAGCTCTCTTGACCAGACCCGTAGCTGTACGGACCATAGCTACACTACCAGGCCGTCCTCGCCTGGAACGACTCCTTCGATGCACCTCAGCTGCCATTTCAAGGGTGGAAGGTTGTCCTCCTTCAGCAACTCCGACATTTATGTTGGATGTTTCGATGCGCCACTTGCTCCTTTCTTGGAGCAAGGATAGATACTCGCTGCTCCACCGCTTCCAGAATTGCTGCTGCATCTGTGTTACCCTTTGCCATCTGCTGAGGCGGCTTTCTCGGAGATGCGTGATGTCTGGCTCAGGAAACCTTGTGTAGCTGGAGCCTTTCAGGAAATGGGCCGGCGGTAGCACCTCACGACTTTCAGCGTTTTCTGAAATTAAAGAGAGTGGATGGGAGTTAAGGATTGAGGCCCAAGATGGAAGCACCGACAATTCTATAAAAGTGAAATTTGGCCTATTTAACAGCCGCCTCCCTTAAACCACCGAAATGTGGGGAATGCGAAGGTATGAACTTCCAATCAATCCCATCAACTAAGCAACAGGAAGCCATCGCTCAGAAATAGCTCCTTCCGCTCGGTTAGTTTGTCGCATTGTCACTCCCAGTAGTGAGCGGAGTGCCTCTCAGGCTGCTGAATCTTCTCAAAGCTGCGATGAAAGAATCCGTTGTGAGAACCTGGACGACTTCCAAATGCGTGGCCTTCGTAGAGAAGCAGACAAAGTCGGCGACGTAGCACTTGTGGTGTACCTTGTTGCGGGCCTCTGCCTTATGATAAAATGGTCCACAATAATCCACTCCCGTGGTATGAAATGCTGAGTTAGGCTGAACTTGATTTGCTGGCAGGTTACCCATAACGTGCTCCCAAGTGACAGGCTTCATCCGAAAACATCTGATGCATTTGTTGATGACGGTAGCCACGCACTTTCGTCTTCCAATTGGCCAATACCTTTGCCTTAATGTGGCAAGTAACGCTTGCGATCCTGCGTGCAAGTATTTTATATGAAAATATACTATGATTGCCTTGGTAACTGGATGATCCTTGAGTAACAATATCGGATGCTTAGTATGGTAGTCCAGGCCTGCATACTAAAGTCTGGCTAAGACATCCATACTCCTTGGCTAAGTGAACCTGTTAGATGCTTCTTAGAAGAAGTACGTTCCCCAAATTGAGCTCCTCAACGGCAACACGGTTCCTTGAAGGTGAAGATTTTGCTCTGCAATTCGAAATAAACCGATAAATGTACGCAAATACACGCTGCAAATTATCAAAAGAGTTAAGGAATTTGCAGTTGATCGAAATGTCAGCGCAAACAGTTCCAATTAGCGCTGCGGAACGACGTTCTGGAAGATCCTTAACTGCATTTGGAAGAGAGCATACGAATACGTTGAAATGCTTCCACGTAGAAGTCCCTACGAACGATTTTTGCTCCAATTGGAAACAATTCTTCCTCATCATAAGAGAGCTTATAGCCAAAAAAGCAGCTGGCTTGGTACCATAAGTCACCGTGTTTAGTTTGTAAACACTCAAATCTTCCGTGGACTTCTCTCGCCAAACAATACACTGCAAAAAGTCATCCGGGTGCGACACTCGCACGCAGCGGTAAATCTTGCAGACGTCTCCACAGAGGGCAACCTTAAAAAATCTGAAGCGTAGCAGAATGTTTTGCTGAATTGTTGGCCATGCAAGAAGCAAGATGTGCAGAGAGCTGCCAGAAGTAGTTCTAGCAGACCCATCAAAGACGACCAGAAGCTTTGTGCTCGTACTTTCCTGCTTATGTACAGAATGGTGTGGCAAGAAGAATTGTGGTACTGTTGAATCCTCCGGTGCGAGAGACATGTGGCCTAAGTTGATGTACTCCGGAAGAAATGCCGAATACTGAGCTTTGAGAACAGGGTTTCTATCTAGCTTAGATTCCAAACTCCTAAAATGACGACGAGCTAGGCAATAAGAGTTTCGTATTGACCATTTCCATTCTAGTGCAGTTTCCTTGAATAGTTGTTCGTGTATGCGAATGTCTATATTTCAAATTTAACTGGCTATCTAGGCGAGTAATTATAAAGTTTAATAGAGAAAGAAGAATCTAAGATTGCTCGACAGGACATAAATGAACCAACCCTATTTATACCCGTTACTCGTAGAGTAAAAGGGTATATTGTATTCGTGCAAAAGTATGTAACAGGTAGAAGGAAGCGTTTCCGACCCTATAAAGTATATATATTCTTGTTCAGGATCACTAGCCGAGTCGATCTAGCCATGTCCGTCTGTCCGTCTCTCCGTCTGTCCGTCTGTCTGTCTGTCCGTATGAACGCTGAGATCTCGGAAACTATAAAATCTAGGAGATTGGCATTTTGCATGTAGATTTTAGGAGTTCCTACGCAGCCCACAAGCCACAAGCTGTGGCCACTGTTTTGATGCTATTATGAAAATTTTAATTGATATGTATTTGTTTCGACAATACCTATTGATTGGTCTAATAAAAGTTTGCCACGCCCACTCTAACGCCCAAAAACCCATTAAACGCTTAAGCCTGGCTAGCGCCTATATTTCCTCTTTTCATAGCCCGTGGTACCAATGTCTTGGGGTAGATGGCGCAATAGAATAGCGCCATAAAAATCGGGAGCTAATTCGAGCGGCGAAAAACATACAAGAAGGCATATTTATATTAAGTTGTTTAGCTGAGTAACGGGTATCTAATAGTCGAGGCACTCGACGATAGCGTTCTCTCTTGTTTTTAGATAGTCAATAGCAGTTGGCAGCAACACGTAATTTATTGGCACAATATTTGAAGCATTTGGTAGAGTGCGATAACTGGCGATCAGGTTGTGAGCATGAGTAGATGGTGATGGCTGAGAACTCGAGAGTGGGTCTGATGATGGAGGTGGTGCGGATAAGTCAGGGGTCATATGCAATGGTGAGTGGTGCTTCATGCGACAATATCTGCAATGAGTTGCTCTACATTGCTGCAATTTATGCCCCTTGCGCAAACAGTTCAGACAAAGGTCAATTTTCTAGGCTTCTCTAAATCGAAGATGCGGGCTCAAATTTAAAAATCGAGAGCACTTTGGCAAATAATGATCCCTCGCATCGTAAAATAAGCATATTGGATGATTAAAGACGCAATGAGCGCACTTGGGTTATATTTATGCACATTTTTTCCCACCTGATGGCTTGGTGTATGCGTTACGAAGGCTTGATCCAAATTTTCCATCACCCTGCACCTCCTCTTCAAAAACGACTCCATATCAGTCCAGGAAGATAACTGAGTCCGCTGACTCAGCTTGTGAACGACGATATGAATCAGAAATGAATCCAAAATTTGCTGTGTAGTGGCCAGCGTATGGATTGCCCGAAGATGTGCGTTCATAAAATCGCTGAGGTCACGAAGACTCTTGGCAGATCCCTTTTCGACACCTTTTAAACCAATTATTGCCTGAACGTGTGCCTGATAGTGTAAAACTTTAATATCAAATCGATGTATGAGCAGATTCAAAGCCTTTTTATAATTGGCATTTGAAGGTTCGAGGGAGGGTATTGTGGTATGTTCACATATCGAATGCACACTGTACTCAGTGTTACGCATCGATTTAAGTACAGACACCTTATTTGGCATTTTGCATTTGGCCACAATAACAAAACACAAATATATAAACCTAACAGTTCCCGAGTGCCCGGTTATATGACCGCCCTCGAATGCGTGGGAACTGCAGTGTCAGCATATTTGATATGTGCGACCGCTCCGACGGCCAAGTGAACATAGTATCTCACTCTCTCTCATATATAAAGACAATTATACATAAGCGTCGACCGCAGCTCTGCCGGCGTCTCTGCTGACATAGCCGGCCGATCTTAGCTTTATGCAAACATGTAATAGAATTAAGAAATCAGAATAAAAAATAAAAAGCTTGGGAGCGTACATCTGAGTCGCTCCCAATTCAACAGAAATTATTTAACAAAGCCTCATAAAGAAAATATAACACATGGCGGCCGTGACTAAGGTTGTAATTGAAAAAAAAAACAAAGAACATACATATAATTTAATGTGAAAAATGTGCGTGTGAGTGCGATTGATGCAAATAAAATACACAAAAAGAATTTGAAAAATGCGAAAACAGTGCAAATATAATACACACAGCACAAACAATTATAACAAGCAACAACCGACCGAGAAACATAAACTTTTGAAGCAACCAACAACTATAACAACCAACGACACCTGTGCGTTGACCGGCACCGGTACCGCCTGAGCCCAGAGGCCCCGGACAACAAAAATTCAACAAGTGTACTTTCGAGTAGCGGTGGACTTGTAAAACAAGGTTTTGAAGCTTTTGACACCCGCTTCCCACAGGCCTCCCATATGGGGTGCCCCCGGAGGAATGAATTGCCAGTTGAGCTGCTGATGACTATACGCATCAGCCACAGACTCTTTTACGGCTTGTAGAAAATCTCGGGAGAGCAGGGTGGCAGCGCCGACAAAGGTTTTCCCATTGTCGGACTGCACTTAACGGGGACAACCTCTTCTGGATACGAACCGAGCGAAAGCGGCGAGAAATTTCCCGGTCGTCAGATCGGATGTAGGCTCTAGATGGATGGCCTTTGTAGAGAAACACACGAAAACCAACACATACCCTTTTGTAATTAGGCAAGCTCTGCCTGTGTAATTTTTTATGTCGAAAGGGCCAGCGTAGTCCATCCCTGTGTACGTGAATGGCCGGGAAAAAGAGACTCGCTCTTTCGGAAAACTTCCCATCATCTGAACTTGCAATCGCTTCTTATGGATAACGCAGACCTTGCAGGAGTTAATAACGGCCTTTACCAAGTTCTTTATTTTCGGAACCCAATATTTTGACCGGGTGAGACGTACGACTAACTGGTTACCTCCGTGCAACGTTATGAGATGCGTAAAGTTTACCAGTAGTCGCGAGAGTGCACATTCGTACGGGAGGATTATAGGATGTCGTTCATCATATCGCAAATTTTCGGAGGCCGTTATTCGGCCGCACGCCCTTATAAGCCCTTTCTCATCTAGAAAGGGGTTCAATGAGAGGATGGAACTGGTCGCGGACACAGGACGCTTTTGACTCAAGCAGCGATATTCATTAGCAAAATATCTGCGCTGAGTGCTAATGACCATGAGCCGTTCAGCGGCGACAAGTTCTTGGGCTTCTAGATGGACTTCCGGAATCGGCGACTGTTTCCTACATCGCTGGACAAAACGGTGGACATACGCAAAGACCCGTAAAGCTCTATTTAACTTGGAAAAGCGATCAAGGATGTCTTCTGTCGGAATGGACGCAACATGGGCCTTGACAGGACGCCTTTCCACTTCGGTCACCTGTAAGTCGGTGCTCTGGGCAGGCCACTGATCTCGAGGCTTTTGCAACCAAGTGGGCCCATGCCACCAAAGGGAGTTGTCGACCAGTTCTTATAATGGCACGCCCCGACTGGCCTAGTCAGCTGGATTGTGTTCGGATTGAACATGCGACCAATTGGCTGCCTCTGTGGAGTGGGTGATCTTTGATACCCGATTGGCAACGAACGTTGTCCACTGGCATGCTGTTTGGCTAGCCATGCAAGCACAATCGTGGAATCGGTCCAACAATGGAGTTTCGAGGACAGCATCGGCATATGGGGGAGGATGGATTCGGCCATCTCGGATAGCAATAGAGCTCCACACAGCTCTAGTCTGGGAAGCGACACAGTTTTTACTGGCGCCACGCGCGTCTTGGCCGTGAGAAGATGCACTAGCGTCGTGTGCCCCATCTCGACGCGCACATAGATCGCAGCACCGTACGCCTTTTGAGAGGCATCACAGAATCCGTGATGTTCCACTCGGAATTCTGGGCGGAAGGAAACCCATCTGGGAATTCGGACTTGATCTAGGACTGAGTAGCCTTTAAGGAAATCACGCCACTTTTGGCACAGTTCAATTGGAAGTTCATCATCCCACCCTAGATCACGCAGCCAGATCTCCTGCATGAAAATCTTGGCACAGACCACGAAAGGAGCGAGCCAGCCTGCTGGATCAAACAGCTTCGCAATTTGGGAGAGAACATGCCGTTTTGTGAGTGTAGCTTCGGTGGATAGGTCGGGGAGGGCGAAGAAAAACTCATCGGATGTTGCTTTCCAACGCACTCCGAGAGTTCTCGCCGTGCTTTCCGTATCTATTTCGAGGAAATCGGCATTTAAAAGATGATCGGTTCCGATATGAGCCAGAACTTCTTTGTGGTTGGAGGTCCATTTCCTCAATGGAAAACCAGCCGAATCGAGGGCACTCTGCAACTCGCGAATGGTGAGGTGAGCCTCTTCTGCAGAGTCAGCTCCCGAAAGGACATCATCGACATACATGCAACCACGAATAACTTTACTCGCCCTCGGATGGGTTAGTTGCACGTCGGTCTCCAGCTGTTGCAGTACCCGAATTGCCAGGAACGGTGCACAATTGACCCCAAACGTAACAGTTTTTAGCTAAAAATCTCGGATGTATCCTTCTCTATCGCGGAATAAGATACGTTGGAACGCTGTCTGCTTCGGATCTACCCAGATCTGCCGGTACATTTTCTCGATGTCAGCACTATACACAAATCGGAAATATCGCCACTTCAGGATCTGGATGGTCAGCATGAAGGATATCATTTAAGCTGACCCCATTGTCTGAAGGGCTGGAGGCGTTGAATACCACTCGAAGCTTGATGGTCGTACTCTCCGGTTTTAACATTGCATGGTGTGGCAGGTAGTAACATGCTGAATCGTGGGTAGGAAGGACTTCTCTCATGTGATTGAGGTTGAGATATTATTCAATAACTGAGTCGTACTTGGATTTTAACGTACTGTTTTTAGCCGCTGCTCGTTTCTTAAGAATTGAGCCAGCGCCTGGGATCTGGAATGTCCTAGGGAGCAATTAATGTTCTCAGGATCTCGAAAAGGAAGACTCACGACATACCTGCCGGTCTCGTCTTTTGTGGTGGTCCGATGGAAATTGTCCTCACAAATCACGTCGGATTTATTTGCCACTTTTACTGGCAGATCCTCCACCTCCCAGAATTTGGTGAGGAGTTTATCGAGAGACGCTTCATACGTGTGTGCAACTTGCGTGGAAAAGGATGATATTTGATCATGCCTCGGAGCGGGTACTGGTCCTGTTAGAATCCAGCCGAAAATGGTTTCTTGACCGAGAAGCGAGCCACAGATGTTCGCTCGGGTACCGCTTAGTAGAATGGATGGAAGTATATCGGCCCCGATTAGAATATCTATTTGTGCGCTCTCATAAAACTTTGGATCCGCTAGCGGAAGTTCGGGAAGGTCTCGCAGGAAATGTTGCGGAAGCGGACATGAAGGAAGATTTCCGGCTATTTGTGGAAGCACGTAGGCAGTGGTGTTTAACTGCAAGCTAGGCCGGGTCGGAGAACGGATCGTGAATTGACAGATCTTTTTGGTCTCAGCGGAGACCGTTTGATTAAGTCCTGAGACCTGTGCTCGGATAACCTGGAACGGCAGTTTAATCAGGTTGAAAAGGCGCTCAGTGATGAAGGTCGCCTCAGATCCGGAGTCTATTAAGGCTCGCGCTTGGAAATTGGAACCTCGATGGCATATATTAATTATAGCGGTGCCTAGGAGGACTGACCTAGTGCCTGCCGCAAAATAATTCTGAAGCGTTGACTGCGTGCCACTGGCAGCCGAGGGACCGAGAGTATTTGGTCTGGATCTGGGCGTTGGCGTTGGATTTGAGCACGCTGGGGATGGGCTGCCTCGGTGTAGGAGGGTGTGATGGCGGCCGCGGCACGTGAAGCAGTTATGTGCGCTTTCGCAGTCGCGCAACTGATGTGTCCGCGCAAAGCAGTTTAAACACAGCTGTTTTCTTTTTATATATGCGATGCGTTGGTCGACCGTCATCTGGAGAAATTTGGCGCATGTGCGTACAGGATGGTTCTCTCTATTACAGAGATCGCACCCTCTAGGTTGCCTAGGTGCTACCCTTGTCTCGTATGAATTTATTCTTCGAGACGCCGAGTTGGAAGTGGATGCCCTGGGCTGAGTCTGACTAGAACCTGATGGTCGAACATCATCTATGGCTTCTAGTGTCCTGTGACGCTCCGTTAGGAAAACGTTCAGCTCGTGCCACGTAGGGATCTCGGCTTTGTTATGGAGGGACTGCTCCCATTGGGAAAGCGTAAGCTTTGGGAGTTTGGCCGAGCACATGTACACCAAGAGGCAATCCCAAGTTTCGACCTGAATACCGGACATTTCTAGTGCAGTAAGGCAACCCTGGATGGTACTTTGAAGTTCTTTCAAAGCTGACCCAGACTCCTGTGTGACGGACGGTACATTGAAAAGTATCTTTAATTGACTGTTTACTAACAATCGCTTGTTTTCGAAACGCTCAGTGAGGTTATCCCACGCTGATCGAAAGCCATCATTAGTAAGGGGTGAATTTGAAACTATATTGTGAGCGTCGCCACTCGTTTTAGCATTAAGGTGAAATAATTTTTCGACAGGAGTGAGTCTGGTATTGTTGATATAAATTGCCGTGAATAGATCCCTAAAGGTTGGCCAACGAAGATAGTCGCCGGTAAAAACTTCGGTATCGCACGGCGGAAGCCGGCAGCCTGACGGAATGTATGTCTGAGAAGGATCAGCTGGCGTTGGGGGAGGTTGCGGAAGTTGCGGAGTTTGCGCTATCATATCTGATATCTGGGCGCCGCACCTTTCGTACGCGCTGTAGCAATACCCGTACTTAGCCTTGAGGACTGGCAAGCTGTCAGCTGCACCTTCGCCGGCTGCTACAAGGCATGCGGTACAGGCATCGTATTCTTTTTTGATGCGGACCCATACCTCTCGGATTTCGTCTCGGCGAATATTGAGGACGGATAACGTAGGAGGGACCGCCGAGGGCATATTTATTCGCGATTCCAATTCGGACAGTCGATCCGAGACTTCAATAAACTGGCTCATAGCGAGGTCGGCAGCCGTTGCAACCATTTTTGTGCTGGCTCGCGTGGTTCTTTCGATGGAAGAAGGAGCCTTTTTGGGAGGTGGCGTCTTGACCTTTTTAGGTGTGGGCGTCCTCACCGTGATTTTTGGTATTTTCGGTGATGGAACAGGGGATAGTTTGTTGGAACTTTCCCTGGACATACCAAACTAGGATGCTGTTAGGATGGAATGTGCGCGCTGATATTTCGGACAAAAATCAGAGAAACAATTACGGACCTACTTATGGACCGGTGGAAATAGGGTATCGACAATAGTCGATATGCGTGGCTGAATTATTGTTAAAATATTCCCCAGGCTTTTGGTGGAACGATGGAGCAAGAATGGGAAAAAAATACCAAAAAATACCACAAAATAAAAATACTGAAAAAATACTGTATTTGATGAGGTATTTGTCGTTTAGTATTTTATAGGGGGTAGCTGGCCGAATTAGGATGGGATTGGATGTCCCCGGCAGTGTTTGGAGTTTATTGGTTTTGTTTTTCTTTATTTTAAAAATATTTGGAGACAAAAAAAAACAAAAAAAAAATACCTTGCAGTGGTATGCGGGTGGTATTTTTTTCGAATTTTTGAAAATATTGAGTATCGATATATATGCAGATTTACCAAGCTCAATAAATACGAAAAAATACTGGAAAGGCGTTTTTTTTTTTTTTGAAAAAAAAATGTGAAACCGCAGAAACAAATAAATCAATAAATTAATAAATTGATTCCACTAGTTCCGCGAGGGCGACAGTATTTTATATTTCTCCCCTTTTTTTCCCCTTTTTTGGAACTGGCAGCAATTCTCAGTATTTGTTTAATTTTATTGGAGTTGAACTTGGTGTTTATTAATTTTGTTGGAATTTATTTATGGGATGATTGAAAAAACAACTGCCCGAACTTTTGCGGGCTGTGTATTGGTGACGCTGGAATGCGCGGGATTAACGAGCTTTTTGCGGTACTGCAATTCGCGTGTATGTGTAGATGTATGGATGGATAGTGCCCAAAATATGTAACTAAGAAAAAACACACTGAGACACAAAAGTTATTTCACGTCGGCTTTAGGAATTTATTTAATATATATTTATTGGATGGCCGACGGAAATACTTGAGCTTTCGGAATTGGGGTGTAGTTATGTAGAAAAATATGTATAAATGTATGTATGTATATATATATATGGAATATGTAATATATGTAATATGGATGTAATATATGTAATATGGTGTAATATATGTAATATGGATGTAATATATGTAATCAATATGGCGGAAAATTTTATTGTAAATTTTGCCGGCGGGTATGTGTTGTAAATTTTCGATTTATTGTGGACTGTATTTGGATTTTTAATAATGTAAGCATATATTGTCACAGCGGATGTAAAATAAAAAATTAATATCAAAAATATTTGTGGGCCGAAATTGGCGGAACACTTAATTTTTGTTTTACTTTTTTGTGTGGAAAATTAATTGGAACTCAATTTTGAAATTAATTTATTTTTCACTGTTCACTGAATTTTTTGAAATTAATTTATTTTTCACTGTACGCTTGACTTTTTATTTGCACACTTTAATTTGGATTTATATTTTTCATTTTCTTCGATTTGATGGTGGATGTAAATTTAGTGGATGTACGGCCAAATGCGAATATGAAACTTGTACATCAATATGCACACGAAAAGGAATTAGAAAATAGGCAATATGGCCGCACGTTAAAAGAGAACGAAGAAATGAAAGACGGAATTGGAATTGTAATTTACTAACTGCCGTCGTCGGATTAAATCGGACTTGGATTTTAGACAAATCGTACAGAAAGTCAAACGAATTATGTTCTTCGAATGGCTGACTGTCGACCGGCAGTTAATAAAGAAAATTAATAAATTGGCACTTATCCGGCTCGAAGGACCAAAAAATGTTTAGTTGGGGCGTCGGGGATGATCGTCGTTTGGGGGCAGCTTCGTCGGACGTTGCGGCTGTTGCACGTAGCCGGGTAGCAAGCTGGAAGAGAGGGTGAAAAAAAACACTCGACGATCGCGGTACGCAAAGGAAGGAAAAAAACTCGATGTGGTTTTCGGTAATAGCGCGGACCGGCCGGGCGATGTATTTCATTAGTGTGACATAGAAAGACTAACTTAAACCTAATTGAGCGCTGCGTTTCAAAGCGCAGTGGAGAGATTCCGGGAGCGGGAAGGCGGGAGAGCCTGGAATCGCAAGCGTCCAGTGCGGGAGAGCGGGAGAGCCTGGAGTCGCGAGCATCCAGTGCGGGCGAGTGGGCATTCGCTACGAGGGAAGCGCGGGCAGTTTAAAAGAGGGGAGAGCGGCGTAAACAATATCCAAAACAGACCCCACAAACGAGACAGAAAAAATACTCAATATGGGATTAGTAGACGTTAAGTCAGTGGATTCCACTGCTAACGTAATAAATAAAATTGAATCACAAAATATTGATTTCAAATTAACGAATATGCTACTATCAATAATTGTTTTTTTTATGAGCGCATATATTTTATATAAGGCCTATATGTTCCACAACAAATGTGTATCAAAGAGAGCCATTAACAGAGGCCAGACTAATGATCTCGATAAAATCTAAATTAAAAAGCGCCAAACAATTATTATTAATAAAATACAAAAAATAGAAATTAAAACAAAAAAATTAAATTTTAAACAAAAATTGTATATGTACATAAGAGAATTAAAATACCCGTTTAATAAATAAATAAAAATCATTAAAAAAAAGGAGATTATTAAAATGAATACAACAGAGTGCATTAGAGTTACCTTGGCTAATTGCAGATTTTGAGTAAGAATATATGAATAGGTACGATCTTGAATTCTCTCCAATTATTCATTGCAGCAGAAAGGCCATAGTACTGTCTACCGTGAGAAACTGTAAAGTATTCTCCGAAATCGACATACACCCAGTCTTAGGACATATTAACGTGCTAAAAATAATGCACAAGTAAAAAAAAAAAATAATGACTAAAAATTTAATATATAATGGGAGCAGTTAATATTCCATTCCGAGAATTAAAAGAAACATTTGAAAAGTCTTACAAATGTGTAAGCCAAAAAAGGCAAACACAAAAAGAAACAGTAGATAAACATGCAAAAATTCTTGTAGACTCTTACAATCAGGCAAGAACCCTAGTGCATTAAAATAGGGAAATAATTAACAAAACAAACTTATCAAAATTATCCAAAATATTGATAAGGTTTCGGGCAAACCTAATAACTGTCAAGGATAAGTATGACAATTTTGAATACGCCTTTAACATTAGACCAACAAAAAGCCCTAGAAGAAGAAGAAGATTCAGATACAAGCAAAGATATCGAAATAAATGAAAAAGATCTACACGATCTCTCAATCCCTGCATTTATTACATCAGTAGACTTAGAAACAGAAGGAGACGAAAATATAGATTCAGATACAAATGTAGTAGAAACGTCTGACGTTGTCAAAGCAAAAATGGCTAAAACAAGCCAAAAAGGCAAAACAGCAGAAAAATTTACAAATGAAATAGACAACCTACGAAAGCTCCTTGAAGCTTCATACATTGACGAAGGACTACCGGCTGAACATGCCGACAAGTTCAGCACAATGGAAGCTATAACCACAATGATCAAAAATTGTGAGCATGGCCGACTTAAGACTATCCTAAAAGCTGGCAACTTTTCAACAATGAATGAAGCCGTCACGAAGTACATACAGTGTAGTACTGAGATGGCAGGCAACGCCAACTCGATCCTATAAACATAAAAAGGAAACAACTATCGTGGTAATAACTTCAGAAATAATTATCGCGGTAGGGTAACGACAGAGGTAATTATTAAAATAATGGATATTACCAAAACAATGGTTATAACCAAAATAAGGGTTATAACCGAAACTATAATAACCAGACCAACAATAACTACAGAGGTCGTGGTAACTACAGAGGAAACAACCGTGGTGGAAACAACAATGTATATAACTCCAATAACACAGCCAACGGTAATAACAATACCAATACAAACGCAAACAGACAAAATAACAACAATAATGACCGACAAGTACAAACAACTTTGGAAACCCAATAATGACCCTTAAGATAAAAAACCAAGTAAAGAATACGGTTCACACTATCAATCTTAACTTCAATCTTTTTATTTCACTTAAAAATGAAAACACAAATAAATTATATACATTACTAGTTGATACAGGTGCAGACATCTCTTTAATCAAAGAATCCTCAGACTCATTTAACAATGTTGACTATAAAAATATTACGCTAATATCAGGCGTTGGTGAAGGAACACCAATTCAAAAGGTTTAGCAGCAATAGAACTTCTATCAGGCAACTATGCTACACCACATAATTTCCATATAGTAACTTCCAACTTTCCTATTCAATGTGATGGAAATATAGGAATAGATTTCATGAAAAAATACAATTGTCAAATAGATTTAAAACCAGAAATTGATTAGCTGATACTGAGACCAGATAACTAATATAATCCCATTCATATTCCAATAAAAAATTCACACTCGAAAATAATTTGACAATTCTACCAGCAAGATCCAAAGTCGTTCAAAAAACTGCAATAAATTCAGCAACCAGGTATATATTAATACCAAACCAAGACATACAAAATGGAGTATTCAGTGGAAATTCAATTGCAGATTACAAAAATTGAATGAAACTGCAATCATTCAACTAAATACTCTTAAAATTGAAAATTGGATGAATATGACTTAATTAAAGCCTAGTACTCAGATCGACGAAAACTGTACGCCAGTCATGAGAGAGAGCGAAAGGCGTTCACTATTCGTCAATGTTTTTTTTTACCTCGGTCCTCAGATCGACGAAAAAATACCAGAAAATAACATAGCATTGCCAGTCTGCGGAAATGAACTTTGGGTGAACACTAGCGAAAAGATTAAAAAATTTAGTCTTTTGGCGTGCGCTTCTCACTAAACATATTAAAAAATGGAGGAAAAAATAAAAAAACCCGAAAAAGTCGATTGCAGGAGTTTACATGTGAGGAAAAAATAACATTAATACTATCTGGGGTGCCTCTTGTCAAAGCAAAATGTTTCTTAGGTAAAAAATGTACAAAAAAATACAATAAAAGCAAGGCTATGAACTTTAAATTATCAGATCGTTTGTCGATCTGAGTACTAGGCTTAAATCTAATAAAAATGTAAACCAAGAAGATATCTTAGACAAACTGAACAAAAATTTTCCACCTCTGTTCAAAGATATACTTAAAGAATTATGCACCAAATACACAGATATATTCGGAATAGAATCCGAATCGATAAAAACTAATAATTTTTACAAACAGAAAATTAGAATGAAAGATGATGAACCGGTGTGCATAAAGAATTACAGAATCCCCCACAGTCAAAAAGTAGTAGAAAAACAAGTAGAAAAACTAATTAAAGATAAAATAATAGAACCATCAGTTTCAGAATACAACAGTCCATTATTAAAAGTACCGAAAAAATCATTACCAAATTGCAATACAAAAAGATGGCGCTTAGTAATTGATTACCGCCTAATTAACAAAAAAATTTTATCAGATAAATTTCCACTACCAAGAATAGACGATATTCTTGACCAATTAGGTAGAGCTAAATACTTTTCATGTCTAGATCTAATGTCAGGGTTTCATCAAATAGAACTCGAAGATACGTCTAGAAATATAACGTTCTTTTCCACGAGCAATGGCTCCTATCGTTTTACACAATTACCTTATGGTTTAAAAATAGCGCCAAATTCTTTCCAAAGAATGATGACTATTGCATTTTCAGGTATCGAACCTTCTCAGGCATACTTGTATATGGATGACCTAATTGTCACCGGTTGTTCAGAAAAACACATGATTAAAAATCTTACAAACGTTTTTGATCTGTGTAGAAAAAACAACCTTAAATTGCACCCAGAGAAGTGCACATTTTTCAGACACGAAGTGACCTTACTTGGACACAAGTGTACTGACAAAGGTATTTTACCAGATAGTAAAAAATACGAAGTAATAGAAAAATACCCAGTCCCAACGGACGCAGACAGCGCTAGAAGATTCGTTGCATTTTGCAATTACTACAGACGTTTTATTAAAAATTTTTCCGATTTCTCACGTCACATAACTAGATTATGTAAAAAGAATGTTAAATTTGAATGGACAGATAAATGTCAAAACGCATTCGAATACCTAAAAACCCTATTGATGAAACCCATATTATTGCAATATCCCGATTTTAATAAAGAATTTTGCATAACAACAGATGCAAGCAAACAAGCATGTGGAGCTGTTCTTACTCAAGATTACAATAACACTCAGCTACCAGTAGCCTATGCATCAAGATCCTTTACGAAAGGAGAAAGTTGTTGTTGTATTTTCAACAGAACAAGAGTTAGCAGCTATCCACTGGGCAATAAACCATTTTCGACCATATATTTATGGAAAACATTTCACAGTCAAAACAGACCATAGGCCATTAACCTATCTATTTTCAATGACAAATCCAAGTTCGAAATTAACACGAATGAGATTAGACTTGGAAGAATATGATTTTACTGTGGAATATCTTAAGGGAAAAACAACCATATAGCCGACGCGCTATCAAGAATAACAATAACGGATTTAAAAAATATGCAGACAAATAATAAAATTCTGAAAGTCACTACCAGAAATCAAAGTAAACGGAAAAATTCCTGCGCAGGAACAGAAAAAGAAAAAATAGATTTGCTAGGCATATTCTAAATAAAGCTTCTCAGCCCAACGTATACGAAGTCATTGTTAATGACGAGGTACGAAAAGTAGTGACCTTGCGAATAACTGATTCACTTTGCTCACTAAAGCATGGAAAAAAGGTTATAGCAAGAATTGATGTTAGCGAATTGTACACCAATGAAATTCTCGACTTAGGTCAGTTCTCTCAAAGGCTTGAACAAAAAGCCGGTATACTTAATATCATCCAACTCAAAGTAGCACCGAGCGAAAAGATCTTTGAAACCATTTTTTGTTTTGTTTTTTTTTTTCGCGCGGATTCTCACGGCCCACTTACCCGCCCAACCGACCGAGGGGCGCAGCCATGTATCGTACGGCACGATTCGCGATAAGATAGACGCGAGATAGGAAAATAAAGGTAAAGGTCCGGGGAAAAAAGTAATAGTTAGATCAATCTTGTGCCAATGAAGCAAGTATTAATCGTTTTAGGAGCGGCAGAGAGTCAAGATTTGATATTACAGGAAAAAGTCTATTATAGTCAGAACATAATACTCTGAAAGGCTCATGCAAGGCATAGTTAGATCTACAATGATTTAAAGTTGGGGGAATATAATTTCTAGTTAATCTACTTGACACAGAAAAGGTTAGGCGACTTAACAAGTCGGGGCAGTCAATATCACCATGTATAAGGTTATAAATAAAGATAGTAGCAAGCATCGTTCTACGGTTGGCTAGGGATGGTAAATTAATCAAAAGAAGTCTACTGAATAAGAAGGTAAGATAAGATTTGCATCCCAGTTTAGGCGGCGTAAAGCAAAAACAAGAGAGAACGCTATAGTCGGGTGCCCCGACTATCAGATACCCGTTACTCAGGTAAAAGGAGTGCGAGGGAGATGGAGATAGAAACTTTGATCACGCATAACTTTTAAACGAATGGTCCGATTTGAAAAATTTCTTCTACATTTCGATAGGTATTGATAAACACAATAAAACTGCATTTTTACTTTTCCGAAATATTTAAATTTTTAAAATCGTATATAAGCGAGTGTGGGCGTTAAAGGGGGCGTGGCACCTTTTTGAAACAAACTTGCGCTGCGTAGGAACTCCTAGAATCTGCATGCAAAATGTCAATCTTCTAGCTTTTATAGTTTCCGAGATCTCAGCGTTCATACGGACAGACAGACGGACAGACGGACAGACGGACAGACGGACATGGCTAGATCGACTCGGCTAGTGATCCTGAACAAGAATATATATACTTTATAGGGTCGGAAACGCTTCCTTTTAGCTGTTACATACTTTTGCACGAATACAATATACCCTTTTACTCTACGAGTAACGGGTATAAAAAGGAAGTTTTTTTGTACAGATTCAATACGACCAATATGTATTCCGTATTGTGGACTCCAGACGGGAGACCCATACTCCAGAATCGGACGGACTAGCGAAATATATAAAGTTTTAGTCAAATAAGGATCATCGAATTCTTTTGACCACCTTTTAATAAATCCAAGCACTCCTCTGGCTTTATTAACCATGGACGAAATGTGATTAGAAAATTTTAGGTTGTGGTCCAAGAGAACGCCAAGATCGTTTACAAGAGTTATTCTATCCAAAGAGCTGCCACTTAACGTGTAGGTCGCGTATATCGGATTGGCCCGATAAAAAGTCATCAGCTTGCACTTGGAACCGTTTAAATTTAGTAAATTATCGCGGCACCAGTTTTGAAAATTATCTAGATCGGATTGCAAGTCTAAATGGCAGGAAATGTCCTTATACTGCAGGCACAACTTAACATCATCTGCGTACATAAGTATGCGAGAATGACTTATAATTGAGGGAAGATCATTAATAAATAATGTAAAAAGTAACGGACCCAGATGGCTCCCTTGTGGGACACCGGAGGTAACACGGAGAATTTCAGGAATTGAATTTTTAAACCTAAAAGGTCAAGTTTTTGAATGAGAAGTAAGTGATTTACAGAGTCAAATGCTTTATTAAAGTCAGTGTTATTGACGTCTGTTTGAAAACTACTATTGAAGCCTTTTATCACAAATGAAGTGAGCTCTAGAAGGTTTGTGATTGTGGATCTACGTTTAATAAATCCGTGTTGACACGCAGAAATGATTGATCTGCAAAGGTGCTGCAAATGAGGAGTAATAATTTTTTCAAAAAGCTTAGGAATAGCTGACAACTTAGAAGTACCTCGGTAGTTACTGGCTTCTAACTTGTTACCTTTTTTGAAAAGAGGAATAACAAATGATTCCTTCGAAATATTTGGGAATTGGGAGGTTTCTATAGATAAGGTAAACAACTTGTGAAGAGGTTTGCACAGGGCCTTAGCGCAATACCTAAGCACGCACCCAGGAATACCATCGGGGCCTGGCGAATAAACAGGTTTAATACGAAGAAGATCCAAAAGAAGAGAGCTTTCTGTTAAAGTGGGACAGAATATGAGGTTTGACTTGGATATGTTGTAAGAATAAGGCTGTGATGAATAATCTAAAGTAGGTCGTTTGAAAAAATTTCAAAGGCTTGAACAAAAAGCCGGTATTCTTAATATCATCCAACTCAAAGTAGCACCGAGCGAAAAGATCTTTGAAACCATTTTTTGTTTTGTTTTTTTTTTTTCGCGCGGAGTCTCACGGCCCACTTAAACGCCCAACCGACCGAGGGGCGCAGCCATGTATCGTATGGCACGATTCGCGATAAGATAGACGCGAGATAGGAAAATAAAGGTAAAGGTCCGGGGAAAAAAGTAATAGTTAGATCAATCTTGTGCCAATGAAGCAAGTATTAATCGTTTTAGGAGCGGCAGAGAGTCAAGATTTGATATTACAGGAAAAAGTCTATTATAGTCAGAACATAATACTCTGAAAGGCTCATGCAAGGCATAGTTAGATCTACAATGATTTAAAGTTGGGGGAATATAATTTCTAGTTAATCTACTTGACACAGAAAAGGTTAGGCGACTTAACAAGTCGGGGCAGTCAATATCACCATGTATAAGGTTATAAATAAAGATAGTAGCAAGCATCGTTCTACGGTTGGCTAGGGATGGTAAATTAATCAAAAGAAGTCTACTGAATAAGAAGGTAAGATAAGATTTGCATCCCAGTTTAGGCGGCGTAAAGCAAAAAAAAGGAAGTTTTTTTATACAGATTCAATACGACCAATATGTATTCCGTATTGTGGACTCCAGACGGGAGACCCATACTCCAGAATCGGACGGACTAGCGAAATATATAAAGTTTTAGTCAAATAAGGATCATCGAATTCTTTTGACCACCTTTTAATAAATCCAAGCACTCCTCTGGCTTTATTAACCATGGACGAAATGTGATTAGAAAATTTTAGGTTGTGGTCCAAGAGAACGCCAAGATCGTTTTCTATCCAAAGAGCTGCCACTTAACGTGTAGGTCGCGTATATCGGATTGGCCCGATAAAAAGTCATCAGCTTGCACTTGGAACCGTTTAAATTTAGTAAATTATCGCGGCACCAGTTTTGAAAATTTTCTAGATCGGATTGCAAGTCTAAATGGCAGGAAATGTCCTTATACTGCAGGCACAACTTAACATCATCTGCGTACATAAGTATGCGAGAATGACTTATAATTGAGGGAAGATCATTAATAAATAATGTAAAAAGTAACGGACCCAGATGGCTCCCTTGTGGGACACCGGAGGTAACACGGAGAATTTCAGGAATTGAATTTTTAAACCTAAAAGGTCAACTTTTTGAAAGAGAAGTAAGTGATTTACAGAGTCAAATGCTTTATTAATGTCAGTGTTATTGACGTCTGTTTGAAAACTACTATTGAAGCCTTTTATCACAAATGAAGTGTGCTCTAGAAGGTTTGTGATTGTGGATCTACGTTTAATAAATCCGTGTTGACACGCAGAAATGATTGATCTGCAAAGGTGCTGCAAATGAGGAGTAATAATTTTTTCAAAAAGCTTAGGAATAGCTGACAACTTAGAAGTACCTCGGTAGTCACTGGCTTCTAACTTGTTACCTTTTTTGAAAAGAGGAATAACAAATGATTCCTTCGAAATATTTGGGAATTGGGAGGTTTCTATAGATAAGGTAAACAACTTGTGAAGAGGTTTGCACAGGGCCTTAGCGCAATACCTAAGCACGCACCCAGGAATACCATCGGGGCCTGGCGAATAAACAGGTTTAATACGAAGAAGATCCAAAAGAAGAGAGCTTTCTGTTAAAGTGGGACAGAATATGAGGTTTGACTTGGATATGTTGTAAGAATAAGGCTGTGATGAATAATCTAAAGTAGGTCGTTTGAAAAAATTGGGCAAATAAATCGGCTATTGCCTGATCTGTGGTTGCCGTCATGTTTTTGAACGATAGCGAGGAAGGAAAAGAATTAGATTTACGCTTGGTGTTAACAAAATTATAAAACTGTTTCGGGTCCTGAGAGAACTGGACCTTACAACGGTTTAAGTAACTGTTATAACACTGAGCATTAAGCACGGTAAATCTTGACCGAGCACTTAAATATCTAGTAAAAACAGATTGAGAACCGGTATTTTTATATTTCCTAAAAAGTCTGGACTTTACATTTCTTAAGTGTGTCAACTCTTTGCTAAACCAAGGTGATTTATTGGAAGTTGACGGATAGTACCACGGAACACAGGAATTAAAAAATGAGTTTATTGCAGTGTAAAAAACATTAACTGCATCGGACATATTAATGCATAGGTAAAGATCAGACCAATTAAAGCCAGAAATAAAATTATTTAGCCTCAGAAAGTCTGCCTTGCGAAAACAATGTATTGGTTTGGATTTTTCTGATTTTTCGAATGTTAGAATGTTGGGTGATATGGATCTTCAGGTTGCGTGAGTGGTGCTACTCTGGACAGAAACACACCTTCAGGATTTGATACAAAACACAAATCAAGTAGGCGACCTAATGAATTTCGATCATGGTTTACTTGAGATAGAGATATGTCAAGCAGGCCATCAATAAAATCATGCTGTGCTATAAGTAGTAAGACATTCGATCCATCCTCAGTGGACCAAGTAACTCCAGGTATATTAAAATCACCTAGAACTATCAACTGATCCCTATCGGAAAGCTTATTTGCAACGGACTTAATAACGGATAGGTGATTTAAATAATCAGGAAGTTCAGACAACGGCGGAATATATGAGCAAGTTATGTATATAAAGTTACCAGGAAGCGATAACTTTACACAAATAAATTCAATGGTATTGATTTCATCAAAAAACAAGAGAGAACGCTATAGTCGAGTGCCTTGACTATTAGATACCCGTTACTCAGCTAAACAACTTAATAAAAATATGCCTTCTTGTATGTTTTTCGCCGCTCGAATTAGCTCCCGATTTTTATGTTAAAATCGGTACCCAGGGAACACCTCCAATTTGGCTAACTTGATTTGATTTTCATAATTCTTGGGATATAGTTCGGTATTGACAAATGAAAGCCATCGCAATTTCCTTTAATAAAAATCCTTATCGAGAATTAACGTTGACTCTGTTGAGCACCTTGGCCAGCTGTTCCAAAATCATCCGTTAGATGGCGCCATGAAAGGCGGAAATGTAGGCGCTGGCCAGGCTAAAGCGTTTAATGGTTTTTTGGGCGTTAGAGTGGGCGTGGCAAACTTTTATTTGGCCAATCGATAGGTATTGACGAAACAAATACATATAAAAAAAAAATTTCATAATAGCATCAAAACTGTGGCCACAGCTTGTGGCTTGTAGGCGTCAGAGGGGGCGTGGCACCATTTTGAAACAAACTTGCGCTGCGTAGGAACTCCTAAAATCTACATGCAAAATGCCAATCTTCTAGCTTTTATAGTTTCCGAGATCTCAGCGTTCATACGGACAGACAGACGGACAGACGGACAGACGGACAGACGGACAGACGGACAGACGGACAGACGGACATGGCTAGATCGACTCGGCTAGTGATCCTGAACAAGAATATATATACTTTATAGGGTCGGAAACGCTTCCTTCTACCTGTTACATACTTTTGCACGAATACAATATACCCTTTTACTCTACGAGTAACGGGTATAATAACTCCTCAGACGGGAGGTTTGAATCAACTCCAATTAAGACTCCACCTCCCCGTCTAGAGGGACGGTCATACCTATATATTGTGTACTTACCTGGAAAAACTTCGGAGCTAAAGATCTCCGGCTTTAACCAGGTTTCTGTGAACACAATAATATGAGATGCAAGGAAAGGCTATCAGAATACAATTTAGTAAGTTTGCTGCGCAAACCTCTTGCATTCTGATAGGAAAGTAGGAGGTTAAGAGTTAGTTTTTTGAAATTGGTACACTGGTTTGGCCTCGACTAGGAAGTTTTACTCCCACGGGCCCTTTATTTTCTTCTCTTTATCTTAGCCTTCTTCTTCTTTATCTTAGCCTCGAACTCGTTTACAACCATATTATCCGGCCAAAAGTCGCCCGAGCATATGGCTTCAAAAAGCTCGTTAGGGACAGTTATCTTGAAAGATAAAATGTCTCTAGCATAAGAAAACTTAAACTTTTCCACCTTTACACTATTACAATCGGCTTTAGTTTTGTCTTGTATATAAGACAATACATCAGAAGATGTTTGATCAGGGGAAAGCCGAGAAACGAAAATTTGTTTCTTGAGTGGAACCACTGAAAGGGATTTTGGTGGAGCACACAATGCTTCTGCCAAACCAACTTGAGCCGGTTGTCCGGACTCAGTAGTCCCTTGTGGTGGAGATGCTACATTCTGAGAGATAGGTGGATCCACTAATTGTGAAACCACAACGGACAAATCGGAATTCTTAGAAGTCCCTGGTTGCATGCATTCTGTAACGGATTGTTCGGATACCGAATCTTTTTTAGCTGCCGATCTTAGCAACATTTGAGGGTTTGCTGAAATCGGCTGCTGATCCGCCGGAATGCTCTGTTGTTCTTTTGATTTCGGTTGCGGGGTGTTCCCCTTTTGCTCCTTACCACCAGCGGCTTTTTTGCGCTTAGGGGACTATTCTAATAGCTTACGACTATTAAACTGCGAGTCCAGCGCAGAGAGGAGATCATCAGCTCGGCGAAAACTATCTCTAGCAACACCGAAACAGCTAATCAGCCCCATCAGGCCGCCTTTAGTTTGCAACCTCGACACAAGCATCACAACAAAACTGCAAATTGGGCCCCTTTGATAGGTCATCACTTGTCCGGCCAGTAAAACCGGCGCACTTGGTGTGCACCATATTTTCACACAGCCAGTAAGTCATATTCGACTGGTCAGCCCTGATTACGAGGCTGCATTTCTTGCAGAAACAGACTAAATTTTTATTATTCATTTTATTTATTGGGACCACTGTACCAAGAAAGCGAATTGAAATTTATAAGCGAGCAGTTATAAGTACCGCAAGAGCGCAGAAACTGCACGCTTAGAACTTTCAAAGCAAAGAGAGCAAGAGAGCGGGAGCGTAAATAAGTTAAAGTGCATGCACAAAAGAGAAAATGGTGTGGATAAAAGAAAAGAAAACACAGATAAGAATTACGAAAACTAAAACAATTAATTAGTATTAAATACAAAGTGCACTCGCGAAGCGAACGGAGTTTAAATTTATGTTTAAATAACACGGAAGAAAATTAAAATTGTTTTGATAACACCCACCGATGGGAATAAACGAAAACAAAATACAAAATTCGAAGCGCAGAAAAAAAACATGACTGTTCATTTTGAAAGTCAGAAACGATTTGGAATCTTTTAAAAATATGGGCAATAAAAAATTACAATCATTAAGAGTAGCGCTACTCAAGCCGGTGACCCAATTATCAAATAATGATAAAGAGAAAGAAGCATTACTGTTTACATTCCATGATGATCCAATACAAGGACGTCATACAGGCATAGCTAGAACATTAGCAAATATAAAAAGGAATTATTTTTGGAAAAACATGACCAAAGATATAACAAAATATATAAGAAAATGTCCTAAATGCCAAAAAGTAATGACAACAAATCATACAAAGACCCCATTAACTATCACCGAAACGCCACAAACGGCTTTCGACAGGGTAATTGTGGATACGATCGGTCCACTACCTAAATCTGAACAAGGAAATGAATACATAGTAACGCCAATTTGCGATTTATCTAAGTACCTTGTAGCAATACCAATCCAGAACAAAAGTGCAAAACCAGAAGCAAAAGCTATATTCGAAGATTTTATTCTGAAGTACGGTCCAATGAAGACGTTCATCAAGGACATAGGAACAGAATACAAAAATTCGATAATTGAAGATTTATGTAAAAACTTAAATATCAAAAATATAACTTCAACAGCGCATCATCACCAGACTGTAGGAACCGTGGAGCGAAGCCACAGAACATTTAATGAGTTCATCCGCTCATACATCTCAGTTGATAAAACAGATTGGGATGTATGGTTGCAATACTTCGTATACTGTTTCAATACAACACCCTCTATGGCACATGACTATTGTCCATACGAGTTAGTTTTTGGTAAAACATCTAATTTAGCCAAACACTTCAGTAGTATAGATAATATAAAACCATTATATAACACAGATGATTACACTAAAGAATCTAAGTTTAGAATAGAACAAGCATTTAATAGAGCTAGATTAATGCTAGAATGCCATAAATACAAACAAAAACTTAACTATCAAAGTTCAAAATAACTTTGATTTAAAAATCGGAGACCAAGTTTTACTAAAAAATGAAACAGGGCACAAGCTAGACCATATAAGGTAGAAAGTATGGAAGAAAGAGAAAACATAGTAATTTCACATAACAAAAATAAGAAGCAAACAGTTCATAAGGATAGATTAAAAATTTGTATTTCATAATCACTTTAATTCTCTTATATATATCACGTAAGAACCATACACAAAAAGAACCATAATTATATTAAAAAAAAAATTAATAAATTATATATAAATATCAATTTTGATTCAAAACAATACTTTCTGATTCAAAACAATTTTTTTAATAAATTAAACTACATATAAAAAAAATAAATAAAAATATTTTCATTTATATTAAATATACACCTAGAAAATAACTCCATATAATTACGTTATTTTTCAAAAGGAGGGAGATGTAGTATATTCACATATCGAATGCACACTGTACTCAGTGTTACGCATCGATTTAAGTACAGACACCTTATTTGGCATTTTGCATTTGGCCACAATAACAAAACACAACTATATAAACCTAGCAGTTCCCGAGTGTCCGGTTATATGACCGCCCTCGAATGCGTGGGAACTGCAGTGTCAGCATATTTGATATGTGCGACCGCTCCGACGGCCAAGTGAACATAGTATCTCTCTCTCTCTCTCATATATAAAGACAATTATACATAAGCGTCGACCGCAGCTCTGCCGGCGTCTCTGTCGACATAGCCGGCCGATCTTAGCTTTATGCAAACATGTAATAGAATTAAGAAATCAGAATAAAAAATAAAAAGCTTGGGAGCGTACCTCTGAGTCGCTCCCAATTCAACAGAAATCATTTAACAAAGCCTCATAAAGAAAATATAACACAGTATGGCCTCCAGAGCTACGCCACCTAGACTAGATCGTAAATACTGAAGCTTTTCAATGTAACTTTGCTCATGATCATTTTCAATGACCGCGGTGAACGTTGCGATAAAATCCAGCCTCTCAGCATAAGATCCATGAAAACGAACAATCTCCAGGTTGGGTAATCTAGGCTTCCGTGTCCGAAAATACAGATCAGCATGGTGGTTGATGTCTATAGATGTGGAGTTGGCAGCTGTGCTACTCGACAATTGAAATTTGCGCTGGGCCGCTAAGCCTCTATTGAGCTTCGCCTTCAAATCCATAAAAACCTCCCAAAAATTCCCATCGCCTATCACTCGAAGACTCCTTTAAATCCAGCCGTTCCAGCCTTGTCTGTGCGGAGTCAAATGACGAATTTAAGGAATTGACCCAGTCCAATCGCGCGAGAAGGTCAGCTTCATCCAACTGATCTATAGACTCAGTTGTTAAAAAAAATTTCATCGCATTTGTTTGCCGCAGAATTGATTGCACTTTGGCACGACAAAATTCTATGTCATTTGGCGCATAATTATGAGGCCGAACCGCCTTTTCTTTCCCAAGAAATGCGTGGCACCAAGCGTCGTCGAGAACGTAACGGAACTTTGTTGTTGTTGTTGTTTCGCCTTATAACAGGGGACTTCAAATTATGTATATGTATGCACTATGCACAGTTAGAATAGTTAAATTTTATTCACCTTTTCTTTATAATTTGCAGCACAACACTGTTTTGATTTTTTTACAGCGCGAAATGTACGAAAAGATCAACCGCTTGCCGGCTTTTCACAGCGCGCAATGTACAAACTCAAACGGCCAGCTGTGTGCAATTGTATGTATGTTCGTGTGTTTGTGACCGAATGCCCGCAAATGACAGCGAAACGAAGTTATATTGTTTAAACGATATTAAACAATAATAAAACCGACTTGCAGACGCAAATAAAACAGCGATCACGTCGGGGTCACCAAATGTTTTTGGGGAAGACAACAAAAATGCCACCCTTAAGTTATGTAATAATAACGCTTTTAATTCAATCAGTTTATGTATGTCCAGCTAAGCGCTTAGCCAGACAGCGCAACACAGCTGAGCTTTCGGAGAGTGAGAGGAAGAGCTCTCCCTTGTTGTGATTTCGGCTGCGTCCGATCGTAATCTATGTTCAGTTTATAACTTTCGCTAATTCGTTTCGCATGCAAACGACAAGCATTTCGGCATGCCGTCCTTGCAATCAACACAACATTGAATTTAAACTTATAAAACTCTATATAGTTGCCAATAAACAACGAAATATTTATATTGTTAATTCGGACAATTTGTTTGTATTTAGTAGTTTAATTATTGGATTCTTGAGCTCACTCTAGCCGCAACATTAGGTGACCCCGACGTGTTGCAATTCGGCTATTAATTAAAAAATCAGTGCGAACGTGCATTTTAGAATTTGTGCTCACATACATATGCTCATGCAGTAAACGGTGTCAAATACAGTTTCGTGAACATCGGTGTCACTGCAACGGTTCTTATCAACTCTATCTCAATCCACCTCCTTCGCGCACGCAGCAACTCGCGTCCCAATTTGACTTTGTTGTTGAGTGCTAACAGAACATTGCGGTGAACTTTGTCGGACGAAGAAGTGGGAAGTGATACGCCGGTGCGAATCAGGGTGTCTTTTAACAAATGCAAGGTGAATGCCCTTGTTCAGCGAATGCAAAGTATTAGCAATGAGCTTTCCCAAGAGGCTATTGGGGAGCTTAGCACCATTGATTTAGAAGTACGTTTAAATTAAATAAACCAGTTAGCAACCTCGTTTAATAGTACGCACGATACGCTTGAAGAATTGAAATTTTCGACAATTGTGTAATGGCAATTATAGTTCGTGTTCGCAGCCAACTGCAGATTCGAAGACCGGAGCAGCCGCCCTGCTCTACGATCCGCCATGAAGACTCATCGGAGCGGCCAACCGTCGTTGTGGCCAACAGATCGCGCGTCCCGTAAGTAAAATTGCCAACCTTTGCTGGTGGCTACACGGAGTTTGCAGATTTCGTCTCCGTTTCACATCAATAATACACAACAATTCGGAATTGTCAAATATCGACAAGCTTCAATATCTGCGATCCTGTGAACATGGCCCGGCGTTGGATACAATTAGAGCGCTGGAGATTTCTGACGCAAACTATCTTGTAGAGATAGAACTATTAAATAAACGTTAAAGTAACAGGCACATATCAGCGAGATGTTTGGGCTTGAGAAGGTGGAGGTGGTGTCTGCAATAAAATTACGGAAACTATCGGACAAGCTAAATGCACATTTGCGTGCCCTTTTGGGAATGGGCACCTTGGAGGAGCTTTCTGGAGCTATATTTGCCTACACACTTCTTCAAAAATTGGACAGAGTTACTCAATCTAAATGGGAAGAAAATGCAGCGATAGGGATATCGAAGATCGAGGATTTCACCTCGTTTTTGGAGGCACGAAGCCAGCGCCTGAAAACTATGGAACTTGCCACGGCCACATACAATTTAACAATAGTAGAAATTCATTTGTAGCAAGTAATTCCAACGGTCAGGGTTGAGGTTTTTTTGGAAATTCCAGCCACTCATGCACATCTTTTGGCAACCTTACACCGTCTACTCGATTAAAGGAGGTCAAAAGGGTTGGGCTATGTATCAATTGCCCTAAAGGAGACCACCAGGTTCGAGCATGCAAATCTAACAGTGCGTGTCGCGTCTATGGCTCAAGGCATCACACATTGCTTCATTTTAACACGCGGGATGCCACTGCAGCACCAAATTTGACGAGCGTGTCCCAACCCGCCGAGCCACCTTCTCCAGTGGAAGAAACTTATTCCCCCAGCATTCTTATAGCCCAAAATCTCGATCAAGATGTAGTGCTTTTTGCAACAGTAGTCATCATGGTAAAAAATTATGCTAGAACTCTCGTTTCATGCCGCGCTTTATTAGATTCAGGCTCGCAGGTTCATCTTATCACCTCTAAGTTTGCTCAGCAGTTGCAACTAAAACGAACCAAGACTACAGATGTGGTGTCAGGACTCGGAGACGTTAGCTTTGCATCCGATGGCTGCACTATTAATCAAAGCCTGCATTCTCGAGTCTCTGATTATCAGGCCAATATTGCCGCTCTAGTTGCACCTAAGATCACAGATCACTAGCCAAGTTTCTCCTTTGACATTGCGAATTGGAACATTCCGAATAACATACGATTAGCGGATCTAGAATTCTTTAGGCCTCAGCGCATCGATCTTCTCATAGGAGCCAATTAGTTCATTGATCTACTCTCAGTCTGCCAAATCAAGTTGTCGCCAGACCTATCAATACTTCAGGAAACGCGTTTTGGTTGGGTAGTTTCAGGAGATAGCAGACAATCTCAGAGGACGGCATTAGTCGCAGCTCAATCCACCCCGCAAGATAAACAAGAGGCAAATGAAAAAATCTATATACTGCCAAAGCGTTTTTGGGGTATTGAATCTTGTGGTTTAAACTTGGAAAAGGTGAAACAAGAATATATAGATTGTGAGCATCACTTCAAATCCAATTTTTGCTCTCCTTCCAACTGGGAAGTTCTCCGTAAGGTTGCCTTTAAAGCGAAACTTGGATGTTTTAGGGGATTCTTATACACAGGTTTTTCGGCGGTTTCTTAACTTAGAAAGAAAACTGGATCGGCATCCTCAGCTAAAGGAAAGGTATGCAGCGTTTATCAAGGAATATCGAGATTTGGCTCAAATGTCGCTGGTGAGTCCCGAATCAAAGGGTCGGTACCAATACTAATTGCCGCATCACTGCGTCCTTAAGGAAGACAGTTCGACCACGAAGCTTATGGTTGTATTCGACGGCTTTGCTGCCACGTCCACTGGATTTTATTCTCATGAACGGTCCCACTCTACAAGCTAAATTGTTCCATACGCTGCTGCGTTTTCGATCCTTTCAAGTAGCATTAACTGGGGACATTCGTAAAATTTATAGATGTGTTCGCGTTCCAGAGTCTGATAGGTTCCTGCAGTACATCCTATGGAGAGACTCTTCACCAGAGAAAATACAAACCTACAAACTCGATACAGTTACATGCGAAACTAGATCAGCGTCCTTTCTTGCCACACGTTGCATGCAGCAGTTGGCTCATGATGAGCAAGATGTATATCCGATCGGCTCTGTCATTCTAAATCGTGATTCTTACGTCGATGATTTAAGAATTCCACTCTGGACTTTAATGCTCGTCATCCTATCATACTTCCAAAGAGCAAAATTAGCGGCAAGCTTAGCGGATCAAATCGATTTTCGTTGTGGGAGGCTGCAGTAAAAACGGCTAAGTACCACTTCTATCGCTCAGCTTCCAGCTCTATCCTCAGTTTTGATGACTTACGTACTCTAGTTTGCCATATTACTTCAATCGTAAACTCACGACCATTAATTTCAATTATAGAGCATCCAGACGACTTGGATGTACTGGCTCCTGCTCATTGTTTAGGCACAACTCCACCCAAATCTCTGGCAATTCCAGACGTCACTGGATTAAACTTCAATCGCCTTGATCGTTGGCAAATAGTTTCAAATTTTCACCAGACATTTTGGTCCCGCTGGAAGGAGGAGTACCTCACCTTCTTACAGGAGAGATCTAAATACAGGTCTAACCAACCTGGACTCGCTGTCGGTGATATAGTCCTTCTCAAGAACGAGAACTTACCGCCTCTTAGCTGGCCATTAGCAAGACTGACCAAGCTAATCATCCGAGCTGATGGCGTTGCAAGAGTTGCTGAGCTTAAGATCGCACTGGGCACCACAACTAGGGCTGTTGCCAAGCTATGTCTGCTGCCTAAGATGGATGTTGGAGACCCATGCCCTCCAACGGGGGAGTATCTCCAGCTAAGCGCTAAGCCAGACAGCGCAACATAGCTGAGCTTTCGGAGAGTGAGAGGAAGAGCTCTCCCTTGTTGTTGATTTCGGCTGCGTCCGATCGTAATCTATGTTCAGTTTATAACTTTTGCTACTTCGTTTCGCATGCAAACATTTCGGCCTGCCTTCCTTGCAATCAACACAACATTGAATTTAAACTTATAAAACTCTATATAGTTGCCAATAAACAACGAAATATTTATATTGTTAATTCGAAAAATTTGTTTGTATTTAGTAGTTTAACAAGAGAGAACGCTATAGTCGGGTGCCCCGACTATCAGATACCCGTTACTCAGGTAAAAGGAGTGCGAGGGAGATGGAGATAGAAACTTTGATCACGCATAACTTTTAAACGAATGGTATATAGATTGTGAGCATCACTTCAAATCCAATTTTTGCTCTCCTTCCAACTGGGAAGTTCTCCGTAAGGTTGCCTTTAAAGCGAAACTTGGATGTTTTAGGGGATTCTTATACACAGGTTTTTCGGCGGTTTCTTAACTTAGAAAGAAAACTGGATCGGCATCCTCAGCTAAAGGAAAGGTATGCAGCGTTTATCAAGGAATATCGAGATTTGGCTCAAATGTCGCTGGTGAGTCCCGAATCAAAGGGTCGGTACCAATACTAATTGCCGCATCACTGCGTCCTTAAGGAAGACAGTTCGACCACGAAGCTTATGGTTGTATTCGACGGCTTTGCTGCCACGTCCACTGGATTTTATTCTCATGAACGGTCCCACTCTACAAGCTAAATTGTTCCATACGCTGCTGCGTTTTCGATCCTTTCAAGTAGCATTAACTGGGGACATTCGTAAAATTTATAGATGTGTTCGCGTTCCAGAGTCTGATAGGTTCCTGCAGTACATCCTATGGAGAGACTCTTCACCAGAGAAAATACAAACCTACAAACTCGATACAGTTACATGCGAAACTAGATCAGCGTCCTTTCTTGCCACACGTTGCATGCAGCAGTTGGCTCATGATGAGCAAGATGTATATCCGATCGGCTCTGTCATTCTAAATCGTGATTCTTACGTCGATGATTTAAGAATTCCACTCTGGACTTTAATGCTCGTCATCCTATCATACTTCCAAAGAGCAAAATTAGCGGCAAGCTTAGCGGATCAAATCGATTTTCGTTGTGGGAGGCTGCAGTAAAAACGGCTAAGTACCACTTCTATCGCTCAGCTTCCAGCTCTATCCTCAGTTTTGATGACTTACGTACTCTAGTTTGCCATATTACTTCAATCGTAAACTCACGACCATTAATTTCAATTATAGAGCATCCAGACGACTTGGATGTACTGGCTCCTGCTCATTGTTTAGGCACAACTCCACCCAAATCTCTGGCAATTCCAGACGTCACTGGATTAAACTTCAATCGCCTTGATCGTTGGCAAATAGTTTCAAATTTTCACCAGACATTTTGGTCCCGCTGGAAGGAGGAGTACCTCACCTTCTTACAGGAGAGATCTAAATACAGGTCTAACCAACCTGGACTCGCTGTCGGTGATATAGTCCTTCTCAAGAACGAGAACTTACCGCCTCTTAGCTGGCCATTAGCAAGACTGACCAAGCTAATCATCCGAGCTGATGGCGTTGCAAGAGTTGCTGAGCTTAAGATCGCACTGGGCACCACAACTAGGGCTGTTGCCAAGCTATGTCTGCTGCCTAAGATGGATGTTGGAGACCCATGCCCTCCAACGGGGGAGTATCTCCAGCTAAGCGCTAAGCCAGACAGCGCAACATAGCTGAGCTTTCGGAGAGTGAGAGGAAGAGCTCTCCCTTGTTGTTGATTTCGGCTGCGTCCGATCGTAATCTATGTTCAGTTTATAACTTTTGCTACTTCGTTTCGCATGCAAACATTTCGGCCTGCCTTCCTTGCAATCAACACAACATTGAATTTAAACTTATAAAACTCTATATAGTTGCCAATAAACAACGAAATATTTATATTGTTAATTCGAAAAATTTGTTTGTATTTAGTAGTTTAACAAGAGAGAACGCTATAGTCGGGTGCCCCGACTATCAGATACCCGTTACTCAGGTAAAAGGAGTGCGAGGGAGATGGAGATAGAAACTTTGATCACGCATAACTTTTAAACGAATGGTATATAGATTGTGAGCATCACTTCAAATCCAATTTTTGCTCTCCTTCCAACTGGGAAGTTCTCCGTAAGGTTGCCTTTAAAGCGAAACTTGGATGTTTTAGGGGATTCTTATACACAGGTTTTTCGGCGGTTTCTTAACTTAGAAAGAAAACTGGATCGGCATCCTCAGCTAAAGGAAAGGTATGCAGCGTTTATCAAGGAATATCGAGATTTGGCTCAAATGTCGCTGGTGAGTCCCGAATCAAAGGGTCGGTACCAATACTAATTGCCGCATCACTGCGTCCTTAAGGAAGACAGTTCGACCACGAAGCTTATGGTTGTATTCGACGGCTTTGCTGCCACGTCCACTGGATTTTATTCTCATGAACGGTCCCACTCTACAAGCTAAATTGTTCCATACGCTGCTGCGTTTTCGATCCTTTCAAGTAGCATTAACTGGGGACATTCGTAAAATTTATAGATGTGTTCGCGTTCCAGAGTCTGATAGGTTCCTGCAGTACATCCTATGGAGAGACTCTTCACCAGAGAAAATACAAACCTACAAACTCGATACAGTTACATGCGAAACTAGATCAGCGTCCTTTCTTGCCACACGTTGCATGCAGCAGTTGGCTCATGATGAGCAAGATGTATATCCGATCGGCTCTGTCATTCTAAATCGTGATTCTTACGTCGATGATTTAAGAATTCCACTCTGGACTTTAATGCTCGTCATCCTATCATACTTCCAAAGAGCAAAATTAGCGGCAAGCTTAGCGGATCAAATCGATTTTCGTTGTGGGAGGCTGCAGTAAAAACGGCTAAGTACCACTTCTATCGCTCAGCTTCCAGCTCTATCCTCAGTTTTGATGACTTACGTACTCTAGTTTGCCATATTACTTCAATCGTAAACTCACGACCATTAATTTCAATTATAGAGCATCCAGACGACTTGGATGTACTGGCTCCTGCTCATTGTTTAGGCACAACTCCACCCAAATCTCTGGCAATTCCAGACGTCACTGGATTAAACTTCAATCGCCTTGATCGTTGGCAAATAGTTTCAAATTTTCACCAGACATTTTGGTCCCGCTGGAAGGAGGAGTACCTCACCTTCTTACAGGAGAGATCTAAATACAGGTCTAACCAACCTGGACTCGCTGTCGGTGATATAGTCCTTCTCAAGAACGAGAACTTACCGCCTCTTAGCTGGCCATTAGCAAGACTGACCAAGCTAATCATCGGAGCTGATGGCGTTGCAAGAGTTGCTGAGCTTAAGATCGCACTGGGCACCACAACTAAGGCTGTTGCCAAGCTATGTCTGCTGCCTAAGATGGATGTTGGAGACCCATGCCCTCCAACGGGGGAGTATCTCCAGCTAAGCGCTAAGCCAGACAGCGCAACATAGCTGAGCTTTCGGAGAGTGAGAGGAAGAGCTCTCCCTTGTTGTTGATTTCGGCTGCGTCCGATCGTAATCTATGTTCAGTTTATAACTTTTGCTACTTCGTTTCGCATGCAAACATTTCGGCCTGCCTTCCTTGCAATCAACACAACATTGAATTTAAACTTATAAAACTATATATAGTTGCCAATAAACAACGAAATATTTATATTGTTAATTCGAAAAATTTGTTTGTATTTAGTAGTTTAACAAGAGAGAACGCTATAGTCGGGTGCCCCGACTATCAGATACCCGTTACTCAGGTAAAAGGAGTGCGAGGGAGATGGAGATAGAAACTTTGATCACGCATAACTTTTAAACGAATGGTCCGATTTGAAAAATTTCTTCTACATTTCGATAGGTATTGATAAACACAATAAAACTGCATTTTTACTTTTCCGAAATATTTAAATTTATATTTAAATAAAATCGTATATAAGCGATTGTGGGCGTTAAAGGGGCGTGGCACCTTTTTGAAACAAACTTGCGCTGCGTAGGATCTCCTAAAATCTGCATGCAAAATGCCAATCTTCTAGCTTTTATAGTTTCCGAGATCTCAGCGTTCATACGGACGGACAGACGGACAGACGGACATGGCTAGATCGACTCGGCTAGTGATCCTGAACAAGAATATATATACTTTATAGGGTCGGAAACGCTTCCTTCTACCTGTTACATACTTTTGCACGAATACAATATACCCTTTTACTCTACGAGTAACGGGTATAATTATTAGATTCTTGAGCTCACTCTAGCCGCAACATTAGGTGACCCCGACGTGTTTCAATTCGGCTATTAATTAAAAAATCAGTGCGAACGTGCATTTTAGAATTTGTGCTCACATACATATGCTCATGCAGTAAACGGTGTCAAATACAGTTTCGTGAACACCGGTGTCACTGCAACGGTTCTTATCAACTCTACTTCATTCCATCTCCTTCGCGCACGCAGCAACTGTACTCGCGTCCCTATTTGACTTTGTTGTTGAGTGCTAACAGAACATTGCGGTGAACTTTGTCGGACGAAGAAGTGGGAAGTGTTACGCCGGTGCGAACCAGGGTGTCTTTTAACAAATGCAAGGTGAATGCCCTTGTTCAGCGAATACAAAGTATTAGCAATGAGCTTTCCCAAGAGGCTATTGGGGAGCTTAGCACCATTGATTTAGAAGTACGTTTAAATTAAATAAACCAGTTAGCAACCTCGTTTAATAGTACGCACGATACGCTTGAAGAATTGAAATTTTCGACAATTGTGTATTGGCAATTATAGTTCGTGTTCGCAGCCAACTGCAGATTCGAAGACCGGAGCAGCCGCCCTGCTCTATGATCCGCCATGAAGACTCATCGGAGCGGCCAACCGTCGTTGTGGCCAACAGATCGCGCGTCCCGGAAGTAAAATTGCCAACCTTTGCTGGTGGCTACACGGAGTTTGCAGATTTCGTCTCCATTTCACATCAATAATACACAACGATTCGGAATTGTCAAATATCGACAAGCTTCAATATCTGCGATCCTGTGAACATGGCCCGGCGTTGGATACAATTAGAGCGCTGGAGATTTCTGACGCAAACTATCTTGTAGAGATAGAACTATTAAATAAACGTTAAAGTAACAGGCACATATCAGCGAGATGTTTGGGCTTGAGAAGGTGGAGGTGGCGTCTGCAATAAAATTACGGAAACTATCGGACAAGCTAAATGCACATTTGCGTGCCCTTTTGGGAATGGGCACCTTGGAGGAGCTTTCTGGAGCTATATTTGCCTACACACTTCTTCAAAAATTGGACAAAGCTACTCAATCTAAATGGGAAGAAAATGCAGCGATAGGGGATATCGAAGATCGAGGATTTCACCTCTTTTTTGGAGGCACGAAGCCAGCGCCTGAAAACTATGGAACTTGCCACGGCCACATACAATTTAACAATAGTAGAAATTCATTTGTAGCAAGTAATTCCAACGGTCAGGGTTAAGGTTTTTTTGGAAATTCCAGCCACTCTATATACTCATGCACATCTTTTGGCAACCTTACACCGTCTGCTCGATTAAAGGAGGTCAAAAGGGTTGGGCTATGTATCAATTGCCCTAAAGCAGACCACCAGGTTCGAGCATGCAAATCTAACAGTGCGTGTCGCGTCTATGGCTCAAGGCATCACACATTGCTTCATTTTAACACGCGGGATGCCACTGCAGCACCAAATTTGACGAGCGTGTCCCAACCCTCCGAGCCACCTTCTCCAGTGGAAGAAACTTATTCCCCCAGCATTCTTATAGCCGAAAATCTCGATCAAGATGTAGTGCTTTTTGCAACAGTAGTCATCATGGTAAAAAATTATGCTAGAGCTCTCGTTTCATGCCGCGCTTTATTAGATTCAGGCTCGCAGGTTCATCTTATCACCTCTAAGTTTGCTCAGCAGTTGCAACTAAAACGAACCAAGTCTACAGATGTGGTGTCAGGACTCGGAGACGTTAGCTTTGCATCCGATGGCTGCACTATTAATCTAAGCCTGCATTCTCGAGTCTCTGATTAACAGGCCAATATTGCCGCTCTAGTTGCACCTAAGATCACAGATCACTAGCCAAGTTTCTCCTTTGACATTGCGAATTAGAACATTCCGAATAACATACGATTAGCGGATCTAGAATTCTTTAGGCCTCAGCGCATCGATCTTCTCATAGGAGCCAATTAGTTCATTGATCTACTCTCAGTCTGCCAAATCAAGTTGTCGCCAGACCTATCAATACTTCAGGAAACGCGTTTTGGTTGGGTAGTTTCAGGAGATAGCAGACAATCTCAGAGGACGGCATTAGTCGCAGCTCAATCCACCCCGCAAGATAAACAAGAGGCAAATGAAAAAATCTATATACTGCCAAAGCGTTTTTGGGGTATTGAATCTTGTGGTTTAAACTTGGAAAAGGTGAAACAAGAATATATAGATTGTGAGCATCACTTCAAATCCAATTTTTCTCGCCTTCCAACTGGGAAGTTCTCCGTAAGGTTGCCGCGTTTTCGAACCTTTCAAGTAGCATTAACCGGGGATATTCGTAAAATTTATAGATGTGTTCGCGTTCCAGAGTCTGATAGGTTCCTGCAGTACATCGTATGGAGAGACTCTTCACCAGAGAAAATACAAACCTACAAACTCGATACAGTTACATGCGAAACTAGATCAGCGTCCTTTCTTGCCACACGTTGCATGCAGCAGTTGGCTCATGATGAGCAAGATGTATATCCGATCGGCTCTGTCATTCTAAATCGTGATTCTTACGTCGATGATTTAATGACTGATTCTGCGCGTCGGCGGAAGACTTAAGAATTCCACTCTGGACTTTAATGCTCGTCATCCTATCATACTTCCAAAGAGCCAAATTAGTGGCAAGCTTAGCGGATCAAATCGATTGGCGTTGTGGGAGGCTGCAATAAAAACGGCTAAGTACCACTTCTATCGCTCAGCTTCCAGCTCTATCCTCAGTTTTGATGACTTACGTACTCTAGTTTGCCATATTACTTCAATCGTAAACTCACGACCATTAATTTCAATTATAGAGCATCCAGACGACTTGGATGTACTGGCTCCTGCTCATTGTTTAGGCACAACTCCACCCAAATCTCTGACAATTCCAGACGTCACTGGATTAAACTTCAATCGCCTTGATCGTTGGCAAAGAGTTTCATATTTTCTACAGACATTTTGGTCCCGCTGGAAGGAGGAGTACCTCACCCTCTTACAGGAGAGATCTAAATACAGGTCTAACCAACCTGGACTTGCTGTCGGTGATATAGTCCTTCTCAAGAACGAGAACTTACCGCCTCTTAGCTGGCCATTAGCAAGACTGACCAAGCTAATCATCGGAGCTGATGGCGTTGCAAGAGTTGCTGAGCTTAAGATCGCACTGGGCACCACAACTAGGGCTGTTGCCAAGCTATGTCTGCTGCCTAAGATGGATGTTGGAGACCCATGCCCTCCAACGGGGGAGTATCTCCAGCTAAGCGCTAAGCCAGACAGCGCAACATAGCTGAGCTTTCGGAGAGTGAGAGGAAGAGCTCTCCCTTGTTGTTGATTTCGGCTGCGTCCGATCGTAATCTATGTTCAGTTTATAACTTTTGCTACTTCGTTTCGCATGCAAACGGCAAGCATTTCAACCTGCCTTCCTTGCAATCAACACAACATTGAATTGAAACTTATAAAACTCTGAATAGTTGTCAATAAACAACGAAATATTTATATTGTAAATTCGGACAATTTGTTTGTATTTAGTGGTTTAATAATTGGATTCTTGAGCGCCGTATTGGCCAACAGCTAGTGAAAAGGCTCGTGTTTATTCAGCCAGTCGAATCTGCACTGAAGCAGCGGAACCCCTGGCATCATATTTAATTTAGGTTTTACATTGCAGTTGCTGAGTAGGTAGCGCAACGGCTTAGCGAGATAAGGAAAATAATAAAGAGAAGAGCGAAAGAGCGCTCCAGGTGCAGCCATTCACTAGAATATTGACTTTAATTGATTAATTAATTCCACAGTTAAGCAACTGGCTGTGGCTAGGCCAAATTAGTTAAACCTCCAATTATCATTGTTAAATTTAGTCTATTAAATTTTCCAGATGGTTTCTTTTAATTCTAAGTGTTTTGTTGTCTTAAGTTTCTTTTTTTAAAAAGTCCATATATAAAATAAAATTTTATTTATCCTCACGATATTGTCTGATGGGGTCCTATTCCAGTTTAAGTGATGTTCTTCTTGTTGTCGATAGAGAATACAAATTTTTCCAGTGTTGGCGAGGGATTGCCCTACAGCCCATCCTTCTAGTCAATATTTATTTTTTGCGACGGCTTCCATGATTTTTTTTGTTAGTTTTTGTTTAATTAAATATTTTTAAATTAAATTATTTTTTCCGATGATGATTTTTTGTCACTTTTTATACCCTTGCAGAAGGTATCATAATTTTGGTCAAAAGTGTGCAATAGACTTCTGCATGAATGCATCCAAAACGACAAATGAATCACTTAGTCTAGAAGTGGGCACACTTTTTTTTCTGCACAGTATATTTGGGTGTGAGTGAGTAGGGTAGTATTGTCTGTTTTGATTGACAGTGTTCTCACTCATTCCATAGTTGTACAGCTGTTGATGAGTACAGTAAAATTGGTGTGCAGTAGTCAACGCACTGAACAGTGTTTTGGTGTGCAGTATTCTTACTGTACAGTGAATGAAATTTATTGACTGGTACATACACACATATATAGATCTCGTGTGTATTTATGTCATAGAAAGAATACGATTAAAAAATTGATTTGTATTTTCGTTTCAAATGTATTTATTTTAAAATTAAGAATTTAGAAATTATTAATATTTTAATTAAAACTAATTAGAACAATTATTTTATGTTATTAAAGAATCTATATTTAAGTTATTAATATTGGAATGAAGGAACATTATTTTAATTACCATGTCTTCAGTGGTGGCAATTTTTGACTGCACTCATCTGCACAGTTGTACACAGTCAACACACAATCTGTACAGCGTGTTTAAAAAAGGACAAATGCTGTACTCACTCACGACAACTACAACCATATACTGTACTCACTCGAAGTGAGTACACTGAAAATGTTGTGCTATCTTCTTCCGGCCTATAAAGTATACTGTACAGTAAAGAATGAGTGCAGTATTTTTAAGAACAATATACTACTGCACAGATCTGTTATGCTACAAATGAGTACATTCATGCAGAAGTCTAGTGTGCAACGCAGTGATGGAGACATCTCCGACCCTATAAAGTATATATATTCTTGATCAGGATCACCTCCTGAGCTGATATAAGCATGTCCGTCTGTCCGTCTGTCTGTCCGTTTGTCTGTCTGTCCGTCTGTCTGTTTCTACGCAACTAGTCTCTCAGTTTTAAAGATATCGAATTGAAACTTTGCACACACCCTTCTTTTCTTTGCACCCAGAATATAAGTCAGAACGGCCGGCATCGGCCGACTATTTCCTATAGCTGACATATAACTGAACGATAGGAAATGCCATAACTCTGGTGTTTGTAAGGTTAGGAAGTTGGGATTTTCTCTGGCTTTTTTATTTGGCCAATCAATTCGACCTGCCAAATTTCATAAGGATCGGCCCATAAAACGATAGGAAATACCATAGCTTTGGTGTTTTTAAAGTTAGGAAGTTAGGATTTTCTATGGGTTTTATATTTGGCCAATCAATCCGACCTACCAAATTTTATAGGGATCGGCCGACTATATCCTATAGCTGCCATATAACTGAACGATTGAAAATGCCATAACTTAGGAGTTTTTAAGGTTAGGAAGTTGGGATTTTTATGAGTATTAAGAATGCATCATATGAATAATTTTGGAGAATATTATTTACAGAATATTCTGCAAGGGTATATCAACTTCGGCTCCGCCCGAAGTTAGCTTTCCTTTCTTGTTTTTGCTTACTTCGCTCAATTGAATATTAATTAATTGAGTTTGGGAGAAGACCCTTAAAGTATGTAAAAATAACACATCTAATGCAATCAGTTTATGTACGTGTCGTGTTTATTCTGCCAGTCGAATCTTCACTGCAGAAGCCAAATGCCTGGCTTCATATTTAATTCGGGTTTTACAATGTAGTTGCTGAATAATAATATAGAGGAAAGCGCAAAAGTGCTGCAGGTGCAGCCATACACCTATGCGCACTAGACTAAGTGCTGGCGGGCTGCTACGAACATACTCCCCCCGCTGGAGGAAGTACGGCTCCAACTAAATGGGAATCGTTGGGCAGAACGGCTAACTTGGCGACGGCTCTCTTGGAATTGTCAAAGCCTTTAAAGGGGCCACTCTCGATTTGGCGCAGACTAAATGGACCTTTGCTTCTCCATTGGCCTCCGACCGCAAGTATAAACACACTCCATAAGCCGCTATGCTAGCATAGCGGAATCCATGCAACTGGATGGAAGCCTGAGGTTGCAATACGAATCGTGAAAATTTCAAGTTTTGGACGATCGATAACTGAGGGTTCAACTCCCCCCATGACGAAAGAATGGGCTCTGGAAATGTGTCATCCCAATCCACGTTAGCATTCTATAGGGATTGCAAAAAGCGAACGCATCATAGAATTTGGCTATTGTTGAAAATGCGATACGATGATTTGCAGATAATTGAGAAAAATTTAACAGAAGTTGGTCAAAAAAAGGATCCAAGGTAACAGCTGATCCGTCGTGAAATTGAATTAGCTTCTCCTTATCGCCGTCAGACTCTCCATCGAGGTTGCGTGCATCATTCAAACACAATTTGCGGATTGGAAAGATTGTTGTTTATTGACTTGATTATAGCATTCAGTAACTGTCATTCTACTCTGTCTAAGGATAATTAATTTGGACTCAAGAATATTTATTGGTAGTTTATCACTATATAAAATGCAATCTAGATAAAATTGCTTGAAAATTTAGAACAGTGCCATGATTGGTTGGAGCGTCGTGGGCTGTTCCCATAATTTTATTTCGTAAAATTGTTAACGCGATAAAATACTGCTGACTCTAAATTTTATTAAGCAGTTTCTGCAGCTTCCCTCCAATCTACGTATTGTGTTGGTTCGCTGTTGACATTCGCTAATTATTTGATTACTTCAAGAGTGGTTTCATATTTTATATTTGGGTCCAATTCTTAAATTTTATAGTCCTCTACTATGTTTGCATCTGCGGCTAACTTTTCTTCTAAGCCATCTATTTTTATACCCGTTACTCGTAGAGTAAAAGGGTATATTGTATTCGTGGATGTAGATTTTAGGAGTTCCTACGTAGCGCAAGTTTGTTTCAAAATGGTGCCACGCCCCCTCTGACGCCCACAAGTCACAAGCTGTGGCCACAGTTTTGATGCTATTATGAAAATTTTAATTGATATGTATTTGTTTCGTTAATACCTATCGATTGGCCTAATAAAAATTTGTCATGCCCACTCTAACGCCCAAAAACCCATTAAACGCTTAAGCCTGGCTAGCGCCTACGCTTCCGCCTTTCATGGCCTGTGGTACCAATAGCGCCATCTAAGGGATGACTTTGGAACAGCTGGCCAAGGTGCTCAACAGAGTCAACGTTAATTCTCGATAAGGATTTCTATTAAAGGAAATTGCGATGGTTTTCATTTTGTCAATACCGAACTATATCCCAAGAACTATGCAAATCAAATCAAGTTAGCCAAATTGTAGGTGTTCCTTGGGTACCGATTTTAACATAAAAATCGGGAGCTAATTCGAGCGGCGAAAAACATATAAGAAGGCATATTTATATTAAGTTGTTTAGCTGAGTAACGGGTATCTAATAGTCGAGGCACTCGACTATAGCGTTCTCTCTTGTTTTTGCTTACTTCGCTCAATTGAATATTAATTAATTGTGTTTGGGAGAAGACAACAAAAATGCCACCCTTAAAGTATGTAATAATAACGCATCTAATTCAATCAGTTTATGTACGTGTCGTGTTTATTCTGCCAGTCGAATCTTCACGGCAGAAGCCGAAGGCTTGGCTTCATATTTAATTCGGATTTTACAATGTAGTTGCTGAATAGGTAGCGCGACAGCTTAGCGAGATAAGGAAAATAATATAGAGGAAAGCGCAAAAGTCCTGCAGGTGCAGCCATACACCTATGCGCACTAGACTAGGTGCTGGCGGGCTGCTACGAACATACTCCCCCCGCTGGAGGAAGTACGGCTCCAACAAAATGGGAATCGTTGGGCAGAACGGCTAACTTGGCGGTGGCTCTCTTGACTAGACCCGTAGCTGTACGGACCATAGCTACACTACCAGGCCGTCCTCGCCTGGAACGACTCCTTCGATGCACCTCAGCTGCCATTTCAAGGGTGGAAGGTTGTCCTCCTTCAGCAACTCCGACATTTATGTTGGATGTTTCGATGCGCCACTTGCTCCTTTCTTGGAGCAAGGATAGATACTCGCTGCTCCATCGCTTCCAGAATTGCTGCTGCATCTGTGTTACCCTTTGCCATCTGCTGAGGCGGCTTTCTCGGAGATGCGTGATGTCTGGCTCAGGAAACCTTGTGTAGCTGGAGCCTTTCAGGAAATGGGCCGGCGGTAGCACCTCACGACTTTCAGCGGTTTCTAAAATTAAAGAGAGTGGATGGGAGTTAAGGATTGAGGCCCAAGATGGAAGCACCGACAACTCTATAAAAGTGAAATTTGGCCTATTTAACAGCCGCCTCCCTTAAACCACCGAAATGTGGGGATCGCTCAGAAATAGCTCCTTCCGCTCGGTTAGTTTGTCGCATTGTCACTCCCAGTAGTGAGCGGAGTGCCTCTCAGGCTGCTGAATCTTCTCAAAGCTGCGATGAAAGAATCTGTTGTGAGAACCTGGACGACTTGCAAATGCGTGGCCTTCGTAGAGAAGCAGACAAAGTCGGCGACGTAGCACTTGTGGTGTACCTTGTTGCGGGCCTCTGCCTTATGATAAAATGGTCCACAATAATCCACTCCCGTGGTATGAAATGCTGAGTTAGGCTGAACTTGATTTGCTCGCAGGTTACCCATAACATGCTCCCAAGTGACGGGCTTCATCCGAAAACATCTGATGCATTTGTTGATGACGGTAGCCACGCACTTTCGTCTTCCAATTGGCCAATACCTTTGCCTTAATGTGGCAAGTAACGCTTGCGATCCTGCGTGCAAGTATTTTATATGAAAATATACTATGATTGCCTTGGTAACTGGATGATCCTTGGGTAAAGTTAGGAAGTTGAGATTTCCAAATTCCAAATTTCCAAATTCCAAATTCCAATTTCCAAATTTCATAAGAATCGGCCGACTATATCCCATAGCTCCCATAGAACGATAGGAAATACCATAACATTGGTGTTTTTAAAGTTAGGATTTGGGATTTTCTATGGGTTTTATATTTGGCCAATCAATCCGACCTACCAAATTTGATAGGGATCGGCCGACTATATCCTATAGCTGCCATATAACTGAACGATTGAAAATGCCATAACTTTGGTGTTTTTAAAGTTAGGAAGTTGGGATTTTTATGAGTATTAAGAATATGAATAATTTTGGAGAATATAATTTACAGAATATTCTGCAAGGGTATTTTAACTTCGGCTCCGCCCGAAGTTAGCTTTTCTTTCTTGTTTTGAAATATTTTTATGAAGGTTGGCCATCTCTATAACAGAATTTAAAACAAAGTTATGGAAATATAAAAATATAATTTGTGTGCACTTTACGAACACTAGTAATCAAGAGTAATCCAGTTAACACAACTATTTTAACGTTAACTTCGAATAAATGTATTCCTCAATAAATCAACTGAATACATCATACATTTATACCTTGATTAATATGTTGCATAATTTAAATCTAAGATATGCGCAATGATTAAGGAATTAAAAAGTTTGGCACTCATAACACAGCACAGCTGATTCTAAAGGGCAACCAGAAAGCCAGATACGGTCCAAAATTTATTTTTGAAATATTTTTATGAGGGTTGGCCATTTCTATAACAGAACTAAATAATATCAAGGAAATATAACAAAATAATTTTTGTCTATATGACAAAAAATCTGTTCCCGAACAATGCCCATTGTTGGGAAGCATGATCGGTTACGACACAGAATTTTTAAATTCCATATACTATATGCTCGAATTTGTTTAATAATAACCACTAAGCACTCAGACTCGGTGACAGATTAATTAATTGCTGACACAATGGCAACCGGTAATTTGACTCTGTATTCGTTCCATTGTTCGAATAGACACCCAAAACCACAATGACTTGCATAGCAAAGTAAATTATTTTCTTAGTAAAATCGGGGGTTGTCAAGACTGGGAAGGATGTTAAATTTGACTTCAGTGAATTAAACACATCGTCATCATCGAGGTTCCAGCTAAATGATTTTTTCTTAAGCAACTTGGTCAAGAAATCTACGGACCAACTTGACTGTGGTCAGAACATGAATTTAGAATCACTTTTGTTTAAATAATCTCATAATTAACATAACCATATCAAAATTTTGTATGACAGATATTTGTGATTAGGTTTTATCATCGGTTACGACCAACTGAATTTCGACCGAGGAAAAGTTAGTGGCCGTAACCTATGATAAAACCTAAGTACTAATATCTGTTTTACAAAATTTTGATTTCGATATGTTTATTATGAGATTATTCATAATTCGGCTCCGCCCGAAGTTAACTTTCCTTTCTTGTTTTATGCACACCTTGATCAGGGTAGAAGCATGTGCCGTGCGGACGTCTATATTCTATAGCTCGCATAGGAATAATAGGGTGAAATTGGTTCAAATTTAATGATTTTCAGGATATTTCGCTCAGTATATAAGCGAATTACATGAATCTTTCCAAATAGTATTTTTTTATGAATACCTTGATCAAAGCGAAATCGCTTGCCGATCGGACATTTTTATCCTCGTATTTTCTAATGCATACCTTGATCAGGGTTAAGCCGCGTACCGATTGGAAGTCAATATCCTATAGCTCCCATAGAAAAAATAGGGTGAAATCGGTTCAGATTTAATGATTTTCAGGATTTTTCGCGCAGTATATAAGCTATTGACATGAATCTTTCCGAATCGTTGTTTTTATGCATACCTTTATCAAGGTAAAATCGATTGACGATCGGACGTCTATATCCTATTGAATGGGGAACAATAGGTTGAAATCGGTCCAAATTAGATGTTTTTCAGGATATTTCGACCAGTATATAAGCGAATTACATTAATCTTTCCCAGACGTATTTTTATACCCTGGCAGAGGGAATTATAATTTTGGTCAAAAGTGTGCAACGCAGTGAAGAAGTTATCTCCGACCCTATAAAGTATATATATTCTTGATCAGGATCGCGTCTGAGTTAATATAAGCATGTTCGTCTGTCCGTCCGTCTGTCTGTCCGTCTGTCTGTCCGTCTGTCTGTCCGTCTGTCTGTCCGCCTGTCTGTCCGTCTGTCTGTCCGTATGTCTGTCCGTCTTTCTTTCCGTCAGTCTGTTTCTACGCTGATATAGCTGAACGATCGGAAATCCCATAACATTGCTATTTTTAAAGTTACTAAGTGGATTTTGGGATTTTCTATGGGTTTTATTTTTTACCAATCAATAAACAACATGTGTGCATTTTTTCATCCAAAAATATTAAAAATTGAATGATATACAGGAAATCTCCGGCGCCGCCTCGAAAAAAAACACGTTTTGCGGTGTACACGATAACTGGTCACAGAATTATCTGAACTGAAAAAATCTAATGGCATTAGTTAAAGGACAAGATTCCTTAGGTAACGCTGTCGAGTTTTTATTTTGTTTTATTTTTTTTCGATTTTTAAGGCACTTGAATGAAAAAAACAACGATTTCGCCCACAACGTCGAGCTATTTGTAGCTCTAAAAATAATACATTTTCATAAAAAAATATTTAAAAAATATTTTTTGACAAGTAAGAAACATTTAAGGTATAAGTATCCCACTACAAAAAAAAAACAATTGTTTCTTAAAACAAGAATAATTTGTTACTAAGCTGTCGCCTTTTCTTTTTAGAATTATCTTTTGTTCTAAGATAAAATCATTTTCTTAAAGTTTTGGATAGGTTTAACAATCTAAATAATTTAAGAATAGTCAAGTACCCACTGCCGTTGTTGAAATATAAAGTTTTTTTATAGGGTTAACATGCTTGGTAGAGCATATTCCTGAAATGCTTGGTAGACCGTATAGAACGAAAGCACTAGGGGGAAACGAAATACAACTTATTTTTAGGAAAAGCAATTTATTGCTAGAGGTGCAAGGAGGGTAGTTATGAAATATGGCGCAATATTTTAATATTATAATTTTAACAATGCAGTTTAATATGTTCTGGTATTTTTCTGTTTGTGAAATTAAAGTTGAGACAAATATATATAAAATACTAGATAGTAATTTGATGGCGATTGACCTTTTTGCTTTATGTGCCAAATATAATCATACGCACCAAATTACATTTGAATTAAATGCTGTTTTACATACTATGGCTTATCACAGGTAAATATTAAAAATAGGGTACCAAAATATTGATTATTTTAAATTTTTTAGATAACAAGAAAAGAAAACTAACTTCGGGCGGAAAAATTATAATACCCTCTGCAAGGGTATAAAAATAATCGGTCACCTATATTAGTCGCACAAGAAAACAAAAAGACCCATGAGCTTCTATTTAAGCAATTTTGCACAGGGTATCATAATTTTGGTCAAAGGTGTGCAACGCAGTGAAGGAGACATCTCCGACCCTATAATCAGGATCGCCTCTTGAGTTGGTATAAGCATGTCCGTCTGTCTGTCCGTCTGTCTGTCCGTCTGTCTGTCCGTCTGTCTGTCCGTCTGTCTGTGCAAAAACCACGATTTCGGCCAAAACGTCGAGCTATTTGTTTCTCTAAAAATAATACATTTAAAAAAAAATTTAAATACCATTTTTAAAAACTTGAAACATTTTTTGACAAGTAAGAAACATGTAAGGTAAGAGTATATTACTACAAAAAACATTTGTTTCTTAATACAAGAACAATTTATCAGTAAGCTGTCGACATTTCTTTTTAAATTTATATTTAAATACCTTATGTAACTTGAAATATTTTTTGTCAAGTAAAAAACATATAAAGTATCCCACTACAAAAAAAAACAATTGTTTCTCAAAACAAGAATAATTTGTTACTAAGCTGTCGCCATTTCTTTTTAGAATTATCTTTTGTTCTAAGATAAAATCACTTTCTTAAAGTTTTGGATAGGTTTTACAATCTAAATATTTTAAAAATAGTCAAGTACCCACCGCCTTTGTTGAAATGTAAAGTTTTTTTATAGGGTTAACATGCTTGGTAGAGCATATTCCTGAAATGCTTGGTAGAGCGTGTAGAACGAAAGCACTAGGGGGAAACGAAATACAACTTATTTTTAGGAAAAGCAATTTATTGCTAGAAGTGCTAGGAGCGTAGTTATGAAATATGGCGCAATATTTTAATATTATAATTTTAACAATGCAGTTTAATATGTTCTGGTATTTTTCTGTTTGTGAAATTAAAGTTGAGACAAATATATATAAAATACTAGATAGTAATTTGATGCCGATTGACCTTTTTGCTTTATGTGCCAAATATAATCATACGCACCAAATTACATTTGAATTAAATGCTGTTTTACATACTATGGCTTATCACAGGTAAATATTAAAAATAGAGTACCAAAATATTGATTATTTTCAATTTTTTAGATAACAAGAAAAGAAAACTAACTTCGGGCGGAAAAATTATAATACCCTCTGCAAGGGTATAAAAATAATCGGTCACCTATATTAGTCGCACAAGAAAACAAAAAGACCCATGAGCATCTATTTAAGCAATTTATGCAAACCAATAATTATTTTTATACTCTTGCATAGGGTATCATAATTTTGGTCAAAGGTGTGCAACGCAGTGAAGGAGACATCTCCGACCCTATAAAGTATATATATTCTTGAACAGGATCGCCTCTTGAGTTGGTATAAGCCTGTCCGTCTATCTGTCCGTCTGTCTGTCCGTCTGTCTGTCTGTCCGTCTGCCTGTTTCTACGCAACTAGTCTCTCACACCTTTCTTTCCTTTACACGCAGTATATAAGTCGGAACAGCCTAGATTCTACTGTATTCTATAGCCGGCATATAACTGATTGATCGGAAATGCCATAACTTTGGTGTTTGTTAAGTTATTTTCTATGGGTTTCAATTTTGTCCAATCAATCCGACCTACCAAATTTCATAAGCATCGGCTGACTATATCCCATAGCTGCCATATATGTTACTGAGCGATTGGAAATGCCATGACGTAGGTGTTTTTAAAGTTTGAAAGTTGGGATGTTTTATGAGTGTTAAGAATGCATCATATGAATAATTTAGGAGAATTCCGGCTCCGCCCCGAGTTAGCTTTCCTTTCTTCTTATTTATAAATTCCTATTTTTATTACTGAAAGGTAATGATTGTTTTTAATTTTGTTAGTAAAACCAAGCAAAAAATAATTATTGTTAGGTAAGAAATCTCATCCATTATGATAAACTCTGGGTTTTATTTTTAACTCAACATAAAACGCTTAAGCGACCTTGATATGGGGAATTTTACTAAAGGTATATTTTTTCGCCTTCGAGTATAATATTAATTGAACATTTAAGACACTGTTTATTATAATATATTTGATTCACTTTTTTGTGATCAATAAATGCTTCTTTTTAATATATTGTTTGATTAAAACATTTAAATAGAAAAATGTATGATCTTAACGAATTTTTTATTTTTTCTTCCAACGGTTTGATTTACTTACATTTAAAACATACTTAAAGCAGGCTCCCCACAGTTTAATTTTACCGGTTGGACGAAAATGTTGTCGTTGGTGATAGTGCTTGAGTCCATATTTCATGTTTGACGTTTTATTTGACAAAAAAAGAAACGATTCTATCTTGGCGGGAACAAATTCGACATTGTATAATTGCTAATCAAAGCAAGCCGCAGTGTTTATTTGCATTCAAAATTAATTTTGTTTGTTAGCGATCTTTGACGATTATTTTAAAGTTTTTCCGGCTTGAGAACACTGCACTAGATACAATTGAGAAAAATGGAGAAAAAAAAGAACATACAAATATTCCAAATAAAACGTTTATGGACACAGTAAAATTTTGCAGATAGGATAATAATATTTAATATTTTAAATTTAAGGACGATATATATACACAACTAAAGGGACTGCCGATTACATCCCCTGCTTCACCAGTCATTGCAGACATAGTAATGGAAGACCTTCAGACAAACCCCTTTGAGAAAACTAGGAAATAAACGAAGAATTTTGACGAAGTACGTGTTTGATTTATTCGCAATAGTAAAAGAAGACAAATTACAACGCACACTAGACGCTTTAAGCTCTTTCAATAAAAATATAAAATTCACACTGGAACAGGAGGACGATGGAGAACTGGCATATTTGGACTCAATGATTCATAGACAGAGAAATATTTTAAAACTAAAGTGGTGTATAAAACCAACAGCATCAGGACAAATCATTAACTTTAACTCCAAACACCCCAAAACGATTATTATTAGTACAGAAGCAGTTGTATACAACTAATGCAAACCATTTCGGACAAAATGTTTTTTGAAGAAACACAAAGATAAAATAAGACGGATTTAAAAAAAAAAAACACTTTTCGAACCAGTTAATAAAAAAATTAATTAAAACACACCAAAACATGGAACAAGAAACAAAATGTACAAAATCAACACAATGCATGTCCGTTAATGTAACACATGGGCTGAAAAGTCCCGGGCCTATCACATAGATGGCGTTAGTTTTATTGCAGTCACCTTTCTATACAGTCGCGATCAAACACTCTCCGAGTCAAGACGTGCCTAAATTCTACGTGGAAGCTACGCTTAAACTATCAATAACAGTTACTCGAGTTGCGAAAACAAAACAAAACAAAAACATAACAGTTGTTGCTGATCAGCAACCGAAAAGTGTTGTTGTCATCATGAGCGACGACGAAGATGACACATCGGTTTGGAGCTGGCAAAGAATTAAACCTAAGCCAAAGGGAATCAAGAGACAAATCCAAGTTTCTCCGATTCTGCTAAAAAAAAACTTGCCCTGAACGCTGCACCCAGCACTAGCTCTAATCAATTCGCTATCTTAGCCGAACGCTCGCCAATCGAAAAAGGTAATGATGCAGACGAAAACGAAGCACTGGACATGATAACTGAAGACAACATTGACGAACCTGCCAAGCCGCCACCTATTTTCCTATATGATATATGATATAACAAGTATGCTAGCCTACCTCGAACCAAAATTAAAAAAGAAAGTTTCCATTATAAATCTCAACGAGATGGTCAAGTGAGAGTTATGGTTAAGTCTATTGATGAATACAGGTCCCTCGTTAAAACTCTTGCTAGTGATTTTGTCAAGTTTTACACATACCAGCTTAAGCATGAGAGAGCATTCAGGGTCGTAATAAAGAATTTGCACTTCTCAACGGATATTCATTCTGTTAGGAGCATAAATAACATTAAAAGCCGTGGAACCAAAGAGCCATTAAATCTGTTCTTCCTTGACATTGAGCCCAACAATACTAACAAAGACATATACGAAGGTAAGCACATTGGTAACGCAATTGTTAAAATAGAGCCCCCTCATAAAGCAAAAGACATTGTTCAGTGTCACCGTTGTCAGGAATTCGGGCACACAAAATCCTATTGTTCTAAAACCCATAGGTGTGTAAAATGCTCTCGTAAGCATCCCAGCAACATATGCCCAAAAGATAAGGAACAACCAGCAAAATGTGCGAATTGCAAGATCACACTGCCAGCTACAAAGGGTGTAGAGTATATAAGGAACTCATCTCAAAAAAATTAGCTACTGGTCGCAAACAGATGCACAATAAAGACCAAAATAAAAATGATTATGTTAGATTTCAATCATCTTTTCTGCCTGATAAGCCGACCCAACAACCAAAAGATTACCAATCATACGCTCATGTTACTGCAGGAAATAGTAATTCAAATACTTCTCTAGAAAGAATAGAACATCTTTTAGAAAAACAATTTGAACTCACCAATAACTTACTTAACATGATAATGTTACTAGTCAATAAATTATGCAAATAAGTCTAAACTTAGGAATATGGAATGCCAATGGGCTTTCCAACCATGTTAATGAGATATCTTTATTTTTAAAAACAAATGCAATCGACATCATGCTTGTTTCAGAAACACTCTTCACCAGTAAATCTTTTTTTAAAGTAGTTGGATATGACACTGATAGAGCCCATGGAGGCGCAGCAATTCTCGTTAAGAACGGTCTGAAATTTAAAATCATGGACAGTACTAGAGAAAATGCTATACAGGGTGCCACAATTGAGATTAAATGCTTCCATGCAGATGTCTCAATCACAGCAATATATCTCCCACCAAGATTTACAATGCAATCGACATCATGCTTGTTTCAGAAACACTCTTCACCAGTAAATCTTTTTTTAAAGTAGTTGGATATGACACTGATAGAGCCCATGGAGGCGCAGCAATTCTCGTTAAGAACGGTCTGAAATTTAAAATCATGGACAGTACTAGAGAAAATGCTATACAGGGTGCCACAATTGAGATTAAATGCTTCCATGCAGATGTCTCAATCACAGCAATATATCTCCCACCAAGATTTACAATAAAGAAGCTTGATTTTAAGAACTTTTTCCAGGGACTGGTAACAAAGTTTATTGTTGGAGGCGACTTCAATGCCAAGCACCCATGGTGGGGCTCCAGACTTATTAACCCAAAGGGATCCGAATTATACAAATGCATACGAAACAATAGTATAACAACTCTTTCAACTGGTAAGCCTACATACTGGCCCACAGAAAAACCCCAGACTTAATTGACTTCGTAGCATTCTTTGGTATCCCACAATCACACATGCGTATAATGGAAAGTTTCGATCTTAACTCAGATGACTCTCCGATAATAGCGACCTATAGCACAATAGCTCATATGCTAGACAAGCCGTATAAAGTCATATCTGCTTCCACAGACATTAACGCGTTTAAAAGCTACCTAGAAGACGCCATAAGCTTAGATATTTAGTTAAACACAGGAGAGGAAATAGACAATGCTGTGGAGCTTTTCACAAATAAAATTCACAAAGCGAGCTACATTAACACGAATCACACCCACAGAAACCAACAACCAAACCAATTGTACCTATCTGCCGAACTTCGAGAAAAAATTCGTCAAAAAAGAGACCTGAGAAAACGTTGGCAAGAAACCCACTATCCTGTTGACAAAAGGTTATACAACAAAGCTGCATCTGAGCTCAAAAAACTGCTGTCAAATCTACGAAATGAATCTCTAGCTGCATATCTGAGAAATTTAGACCCTAATTCTTGCAACAAAGAATATAACCTGTGGAGAGCAATGAAATAACTAAAGAGACCAGCAAAAAGAAACATAATCATCAGCAAAAGCAATGGAACCTGGTGTAGATCTGATGAAGCATTTGCACAACACCTGCACTCTGTATTCCAGCCAAATGATATGAACAATTCCATAACAGAATCTGAAGTAGAAAACTTTCTTGGGTCACCCTGTCAAATGAGCTTGCCTATTAAAAGTATTCACTTTGACGAAGTCGTGACAGAAATTAAATGCTTAAACAACAAAAAATCACCAGGCCCGGATAGGATAGACGGCATCACTCTTAAAACTCTACCACCAAAATGCATACGGTTTCTCACTCTAGTATTTAACAGTATTCTCAGGCTAGACCACTTTCCAAGTCAATGGAAATTTGCAGAAATCATTATGATTCTTAAGCCAAACAAGACAGAAACTGAACTATCATCTTACCGTCCCATTAGTCTGTTGACAATATTTACGAAAGTATTTGAAACAAGAGAGAACGCTATAGTCGGGTGCCCCGACTATCAGATACCCGTTACTCAGGTAAAAGGAGTGCGAGGGAGATGGAGATAGAAACTTTGATCACGCATAACTTTTTAACGAATGGTCCGATTTGAAAAATTTCTTCTACATTTCGATAGGTATTGATAAACACAATAAAACTGCATTTTTACTTTTCCGAAATATTTAAATTTTTAAAATCGTATATAAGCGATTGCGCTGCGTAGGAACTCCTAGAATCTGCATGCAAAATGCCAATCTTCTAGCTTTTATAGTTTCCGAGATCTCAGCGTTCATACGGACGGACAGACGGACAGACAGACAGACGGACAGACGGACAGACGGACAGACGGACAGACGGACATGGCTAGATCGACTCGGCTAGTGATCCTGAACAAGAATATATATACTTTATAGGGTCGGAAACGCTTCCTTCTAGCTGTTACATACTTTTGCACGAATACAATATACCCTTTTACTCTACGAGTAACGGGTATAAAAATACTACTGAAGAGGATGTTGCCAATTTTGGACGAACTTGCCATCATTCCTGAATATCAATTTGGATTCAGAAGAGGCCATGGGACCACTGAGAAATGTCATAGGGTTATCAATGAAATTGTATCCGCACTTGAGAACAAAAAATACTGTACTGCTTCATTTCTTGATGTTCAGCAAGCGTTTGATCGTGTTTGGCACAATGGATTACTCTATAAGATAAAGAAATGGCTACCTGCTCCCTACTATTTACTACTGAGATCCTATTTGTCTAAGAGATGCTTCTACGTACAGCAGAGAAATGAAACGTCAACACTACTTCTCATAAACGCAGGCGTTCCTCAAGGGAGTGTATTGGGACCAGTCCTTTACACTTTATATACGGCAGATATGCCAGTAACAAACAACTGTACCGTTGCAACATATGCTGACGATACAGCCATTCTGGCAACAAGCTCATCCAGAGATGAAGCATCTCATCTCTTGCAATGTGAGCTCAGTCTGATTGAAGCCTGGTTTCTCCGCTGGAAAATTAAAATCAACTCCCTCAAGTCCGTCCAAATAACTTTCGCACTAAGACCAGGAAACTGCCCAAATGTCACACTTAACGGCTCAGCAATTCGACAAGATACTTGTGTGAAGTATCTTGGCATGCACCTCGACCGCAGATTAACATGGAAGCCCCACATAACAGCGAAATGTCAACAACTCAGAATAAAATCACTAAAAATGTCTTGGTTGCTAAGTCGAAAATCAGCAGCCACTTTGGAAAACAAAGTTCTTCTCTACAAAGCCATTTTGAAGCCTGTTTGGACCTACGCTATCCAGCTCTGGGGAACAGCTAGCAATTCAGATATTGAAACATTGCGACAAATGGTTAACGCTCCATTCTATGTAACCAATGCAAATATTCATAAAGATCTTAACATTTCAACAGTAAAAGAAGAGATAAACAAATTTAGTAAGAAATATTCAGAGAGACTTCACATTCATGAAAATAATTTAGTCCTAGGTCTATTAGACAATAGCATAACAGTAAGAAGATTTAAAAGATTTCACATTCTTGATCTCCCTGATAGGTAAACTTAAGTAAACGAGAAGTTATATTTAATAGCAGGTTTCATTGGAAATCTGCTATTCCTGTTATGTAAATATTAGTCATAAAATTTACCTATTGTCACAAGACAGATTGTAAATAAATAAATGAATTAAAAAAAACACCTTTTTATACCCTTGCGGAGGGTATTATAATTTTTGTCAAAAGTTTGCAACGCAGTGAAGGAGACATTTTCAACCCTATAAGGTCTATATATTCTTGATCAGCATCACCAGGAGAGTTGGTCTAGCCATGTATGTACGTCAATCCGCCCGTCCGTTTTAAAGCTATCTGCTCAAAACTTTCCCAAAAGTTATCTTTCCATTGCAGGTAGTATATAAGTCAGAACAAGTAAGATCGGGCGACTATGTCAAATAGCTCTCAAAGGAACAATCGAAAAAAACATTTTTTTTTAATATGTCTGTCAGTCTGTCTCTTTCTACGCGAACTAGTCTGTCTGTTTCTACGCGAAGTTGTGTCTCAGTTTTAAAACAAGAGAGAACGCTATAGTCGAGTGCCTTGACTATTAGATACCCGTTACTCAGCTAAACAACTTAATATTAATATGCCTTCTTGTATGTTTTTCGCCGCTCGAATCAGCTCCCGATTCCGACCACTCTTGAATCTCCGCCACTCGGTTTGAGACAAAAACTGACAACGACGAAGGATGCGTTTTAATCCAATGCAAAGTGATCTCCGAATCCGTCCAGAGGAACACTTTTGTAATCGGAAAATTGAGCAATGGTCTTACACGATTATAAAGATCCGCAAGAAGGTGAGCTGCGCACAACTCAAGGCGAGGCAAAGTTTTCGTCTTGAGGGGAGCTACTTTGGATTTTGCTGTCAATAAAGATACTTTTAAACCTTCAGCGGTACTAGTGCGAACTTAGATGCACGCTCCATATGCTCGCATGGAAGCGTCAGCGAAACCATGTATTCTGCCGGGACTTTGGCGTCTGTATGAACGAATCGCGATACCTTGATCTTGGGCAGCTGCAATAGCGTTCTCTTAAAGGCTTCCCAAGATGTCTGCAGTTGCATCGGCAGCGACTCGTCCCAGTCTAACTTTCGAAGCCACAGTTCCTGCAACAACATTTTTGCCCTAGTCACTAGAGGACACAATAGGCCAAGCGGATCGAAAAGTCGGGCAGTCACCGACAGTATGTTTCGTTTTGTCGCACGAAGATCCAGGAAAGAGTCATCCAACCGAAATTGAAAGTAATCTTTACCCGGCAACCAAACCACGCCAAGGGTTTTAGTTACGTCTGAGTCTGCTGTTAGCGGCATGACAGCGCTTTCAGATGCGGAAAACTCTGGGCAGTTAGAAAACCACTTTGCCAATTCAAATCCTGCCTCTTGCAATACCTGAGAAACTTCGTCTCGAAGGCTTAGCAGGTCCTCAACGCATCTGGCGCCAGTCAACAAATCGTCAACATAAAAGTCATTCTGAATGACCTTAGCGGCTTTTGGACACGAATCCTGCGCGATCTCTCCAAGCCGCATTAAACACCGAATCGCCAGATAGGGTGCTGGCGAAGTTCCATAAGTCACGGTGTTCAGCTTGAAGATTTTTAGAGACTCAGATGGATCTCGTCTCCACACTATGAGCTGAAAGTTTCGGTCAGCTTCGTCAACCAATACTTGACGATACATCTTTTTTACGTCTGCTGCAAGCGCAAACTTGTGCAGTCTGAACCGAAGAAGGGTCGAATACAGCTCCTCTTGAATGGTGGGGCCAACCATCAAGATGTCATTCAACGCGACATGCGTCGATGTACGGCTCGAGGCGTCGAATACCACTCTCAACTTTGTCGAGGTGCTTTGAGGTCGCAGCACGCATTGGTGCGGAATGAAATATTGCGAACTGTCTGGAATTTTATTGTCAGTGGAAGACATGTGGCCCATGGCTTCATATTCTTCCATGAATTCCAGATACATCTTTTTTAAAGAAGGATCTTTGGATAATCTTCTTTCAAGCGACAAAAATCTACGTTTCGCAATTTCATATGATGAACCAAGAGTGTTCGGGTCAGATTTGAACGGCAAACGAACCGAAAATCTTCCGGACGACAATCTTTGAGTATTTTTCTCAAAGTGTTGCTCACAAAGTTGCTGCTCAGGAGTATGGACCTTGGCCTTGGGCGGCAAGTCCTCCACAGACCAAAATTTCTGCAGGGTTGTGTCTATTGACTCCAACACTTCCTCCTGGCAGCTGAGATGTACCAACTTTTCAGCATTTCTTATTTTTTCTGAGGCACATCTCCCTGACACTATCCAGCCGAGAACTGTTTTCTGCAAAATGGGAAACTCAGGCCCTTGCTTTATCTGGCCGACTGACAATAGTTCAAAGAACGAGTCTGCGCCTATAAGCATGTCTATTTTTTGGGGCTTGAAGAAGAACGGATCTGCCAATTGAATATTTTCAGGCACCCTCCAGCCGCTGGTGTTCACCGTTTGATCCGGATGATAACCAGAAATATTTTTTAGTATGTAAAATTCGGACGACAATTGACTGCTACCCACTCGCGACTTGACTATCGTGTGTATTTTCTTGGTTGCTTGAGCATTAGTTCCACCAATGCCCCGCAAGCTCAAACACACGTCCTCTCTCTTAATCTGAAGTCTCTGAGCGAGCTCGTCGGTCACAAAATTTACTTGTGAACCAGAATCGAGCAACGCTCGAGCCAAAACTAATTCGCCACTTTTTGTTTGGACGCTCACGATGGCTGTGGCAAGAATAACTCTATCCGATGCAGTCGCATGCAAAACATGCGAAGTGGATGGAGTATTCTGCAAGAGCGTGGGCTGAGGAGGAGGTGGCAACGCGAGATTTGATGGCGAATAAATGTGCAGCAATGTGTGGTCTGAGGACTTACACACCCTGCATCTCTTCGATTTGCATCTTTTTACCGTGTGGCCCTTACAAAGGCAGTTAATGCACAAGGGAGCCTTTTTTGCGAAATCGAATCTTTGCTGAACTGTTAGGGCAGCATAAGCAGTGCAATTTCCTACTTGATGTTCTGCTGAGTTGCAAAACACACATACTTCGCGGTCGTCCATGGCAGCAACCAACGAAAAAATCCTGTTTCCATTCTTCTTTGGATAAGCCTGGCTCTGCTGAACAATTTTTGGCTTACACGCTTCTTCGGCAACCATATGCTGATAGCTCCAAAGAGGAAGCGAGGTATAATCCAATTGTTCTTCCCATTTTCTTTTAGTCTCTGCATCGACTTTGCCCATTACTAGATGGATGAGGATGGCATTCGTAATACGTTTGTCATCCCCAATGGACAAAAGAGAATCGTACAGCGCTGTGACTGTGTCGATCAGGTTTCTCAAGGCGGTAGCTGATGGCTGGGTAATCTTTGGCAGATTAAACAGTGTCGATATATAGTCAAAGAAAATTAAACAATCATTATCGTACACCCGCCTTAGGCTAGCCAGAGCTTTTGGATAATTATCCGCGGTAACTTGGAATGCCCTGACTGTTCCTAGCGCGTCTCCAGCCAAACACGATATTAGATGGTTGAATTTTTCGATATCGTGCAGAGTGTCATCTTTGTCAACAAAAGTTTCGAAAAGGCTTATAAAATTTTTAAATTCGGAATGCTTTCCGCTGAAGGTTGGAAGAGCGACGCTCGGCAAACGGCATTGGGGTGTGCGCGTTGCCGGCGGAGCGGAATTGTCAACGCTCTTACGCTTTGTTTCCGCAATTAGGGACATTAGCAACGATTTTGCTATTATCGCAGTCTCTTCGAGCTCTTCGCGGTACTCATCATCTCCATCTTTCGCTTCAATTTTATTTTGTATAAGCGAAGCATTTTCGATGTGCGTATTTAGGATTTCCAATCGACATTCTAACTCAACCGTATTTAAAGAGAATCGACCCTCATTTAAATATCTTTGCGTTCGCTCTATACTCCTCATATATCCATCTCGTTGGTTTTTCAACTGTTCGATTTCCTGGTTGTTGCTTTCTGGTTTTGGCATTTTTTTTTTTTTTGGTGTATCGAAGATTTTTAAATTTAATTTAATTTATTTATTTTTTTTTTGTTTAATTATATGTAAGTGTGTACAAAAAAAATTTTGTTTTTAAATGTATTAAATTTAAATAATAATAACCAACGAGAGGAATAAGCTGAACGCAAGCAGTGTAGGCGAGTTATTTAAAATTAATTAAGAAATTAATTTAAGGAATCCTAAATTATTTAATAATTCAATATAATATGCCGAGCGCACGTAGTGTAGGGGAGCACACGCCAAACTCAAACACCAAAAAACGAACAAACGTTTAGGCAGCGGCAACGCTGCACCGTTCCAGCGATCGAAAACGAAAACGACGAAAGAGAACTCGAAAGAACGGGCTGCGTTGTCTGTGTGTGTGTGTATGTGTGTCCGGCTGGCGGTGCTCAACGCAATGCTAACGGAGGATGATGCACTGACCGATAACTAAGGGCAACGAATATATAAACCTGACGCTTAAAAGCGCGGGAAATGGCGAAATGCGAGGGAAATTTGAAGAAAATGCGCGGCAGAAAATTTGCCGGGGATTTAATTCTCGAATTATAACTTTTCACAAGTCTCAACTTTTGCCTTTTTAATTTTTTGCACAGCTATTATTGGTGTTCACTACGACGAGAAATGGGGGAATTTTATTTAAAAAAAAAAAACAGGATGCCGACAAATATTTATTTTATTTTGGTCCAAAGCGATTCACTTACTTATGTATGAATAATTCGAAATATGTAAATTGTATGTATGGATGTATATATCAGAATTATAATTGTTAGTACATGCAAGTTTTATTTATTTCTTGGTTAGAATGCTCGCTATCTACCGAATTTTTCACACGAATGCAAAAAGTTGAAAGATGGGCCAAAACACAATTAAAACGCCACAGATTAGCTTTCAACTTTTCGCACTCTATACCTGCTTGGCCAATTTTGGGCTTGAGACTTCCTTTTTTTCCATTTTCACAGCAGCAAGAGGGAGGGTTCAGCAGACTTCCAACGCAGTTCCAAAGAAAACGAAAACTTTGTTGCCGTACCGACGCGAGTTTTTGTTTTTTATTATACCCTTGCAGAGGGTATTATAATTTTGCTCAGAAGTTTGTAACGCAGTGAAGGAGACGTTTCCGACCCCATAAAGTATATATATTCTTGATCAGGATCAATAGGGGAGTCGATATAGCCATGTCCGTCTGTCCGTCCGTCCGTCTGTCCGTCTGTCCGTCTGTTTCAATACCGTTTGCGAGCTCAGTTTAAAAGCTAGCGATCTGAAACTTTCACAATCGTCCTAAAACATGTGTACGCAGATCAAGTTTGAAAATCGCCCCGATCGGACGTCTAAATCCTATAGCTCCCATAGGAACAATTGGATATATCTTGCAAGAATTTATGATATTTCGCGCAGTGTAAAAGCTATTGACATTAATCTTTCCAAATCGTATTTTTTTATGCATACCTTGATCAGGGTAAAAACGCGTGGCGATCGGACGTCTATATCCTATAGCTCCCATAGGAACAATAGGGTAAAATCGGTTAAAATTTAATGATTTTTAGGATATTTCGCGCAGTGTAAAAGCTATTGACATAAATCTTTCCAAATCTTATTTTTTTATGCGTACCTTGATCAGGGTAAAAGCGCGTGACGATCGGACGTCTATATCCTATAGCTCCCATAGGAACAATAGGGTAAAATCGGTCCAAATTTGATGTTTTTCAGAATAGCTATTGCTATACATTTTTTCAAATTGTCCTTTTTTATGCATTCCTTCATCAAGGTAAAATAAAATTAAATTAATTACGTATAGCTAATCTTTTTTAAATGTATAATTTCACAAAATTTCGGATAAGTCTGCAAGGGTATTAAAACTTCGGCTTGCCGAAGTTAGCTTCCGTCCTCGTTTTTTGTTAAAATTAAAATCGCGAAAACTCCAAAAATCACGTCGGGGTCACCATGAAAAAACTTACTACTCTTTTGTATTAACAAATACGTGAATTGGTCGATCTCGGACGATTTTAATAACGACGAAGAGAATGACGAAAAGGAGTGCGGTTTGGATCGAGTTCGATATAACACTGGCTTTTAATTTCAATATAAAAATGCTTAAGCCTAACTTAACGACGGGGGCGAGAGACGGGGCGAATTCGCGAGAGCGATTAGATCTTTATTGCGCTCCCGCTCCCGCCTTACACTATTCAACAAATTTTAAAACACGCAAAGTGCGCGAACAGCTAACTTGGTTTGATTTGCATAATTCTTGGGATATAGTTCGGTATTGACAAATGAAAGCCATCGCAATTTCCTTTAATAGAAATCCTTATCGAGAATTAACGTTGACTCTGTTGAGCACCTTGGCCAGCTGTTCCAAAGTCATCCGTTAGATGGCGCTATTGTATACGCCATGAAAGGCGGAAATGTAGGCGCTAGCCAGGCTTAAGCGTTTAATGGGTTTTTGGGCGTGGCAAACCTCTATTTGGCCAATCGATAGGTATTGACGAAACAAATACATATCAAAAAAAAATTTCATAATAGCATCAAAACTGTGGCCACAGCTTGTGGCTTGTGGGTGTCAGAGAGGGCGTGGCACCATTTTGAAACAAACTTTCGCTGCGTAGGAACTCCTAACATCTACATGCAAAATAACAATCTTCTAGCTTTTATAGTTTCCGAGATCTCAGCGTTCATACGGACAGACAGACAGACGGACAGACAGACGGACAGACGGACATGGCTAGATCGACTCGGCTAGTGATCCTGAACAAGAATATATATACTTTATAGGGTCGGAAAAGCTTCCTTCTACCTGTTACATAGTTTTGCACGAATACAATATACCCTTTTACTCTACGAGTAACGGGTATAAATATCGAATTGAAACTTTGCACACACCCTTCTTTCCTTGGCAAGCAGTATATAAGTCGAAACGGCCGGGATCGCCCAACAATATCCTATAGCTGCCATATAACTGAACGATCAGAAATGCCATAACATTGGCCAAGCAATCCGAAACACCAAATTTCATAGGGATTGGCCTACTATATCCTATAGCTGTCATATTACTGAACGATTGAAAATGCCAAACCTTTGTTGTTTTTAAAGTTAGGAAGTTTGGATTTTTTATAAGTATTAAGAATGCATCTTATGAATAATTTTGGAAAATATAATTTACAGAATATTCTGCAAGGGTATATCAACTTTTAATTAAATTAAAATCGGACAACAATATCATATAGCTGCCATAAAAACGATAGAAAAATGCAGCGCAATATCGACATAGCTTCATTATTTTTTGTAATATATGCAGAGAAATCGAAATGTAGTCGATTTGTAATAACTGCAAGGGTATCTTAACTTCGGCTTGCCGAATTTCGCTTCCATGCTGGTATTCCTTTGGTAATACTTCAAAAGACAGCTGAAAAAATTTCACGCTATTATATTCATTAGCTTGTGAGTTATTGTTCTAAGTGTGCCGCTACTTTTGTTTTTTAAAACAATGGATCAAAAACAAATTCGTGTTTTAATTTACACTGCTTCTTGATGGAAAAAAATACCGTTCAAGCAAAGCAATGGCTTGAAAAGTGTTATGGGGACTCCGCTCCATCCGAAACAACAATAAAACGTTGGTTTACTGACTTCAAACGTTGTCGTGAAGACACCTATAATGCAAAACGCAGTGGATTTCCGAAAGAGTAACACCAGAAAATATCAAACAAATCCGCAAAATCGTTTTGAATGCTTGAAAAGTGAAGTTGCGTGAGTTAGCTTACATCCTAAAGATATCAAAAGAACGTGTTGGCTTTATATTGCATGACCATTTGACTATGAAAAAACTCTGTTTAAAGTGGGTGCCGCCTATGCTGACTGTTGAACAAAAATAAGAACGTGTTGATGATTGGCCATGTTAAAACGTAACAAACAGGAATTTTTGCGTCGATATGTGATAATGGATGAAAAATGGATCCATCACTTCACTCTGGAATCAAAACGATCGTCAGCTGAGCGGAAAGCAACTGCTTAGCCTCTTCCAAAGCGCCTGAAAGCGCAACAATCGGCTGTAAAGGTTATCCCCTCGGTATTTTGGGATGTGCGTGGTGTAATTTTAATCGACTATCTTAAGAAAGTTGGTATGTCCTTTCAAAAGTGAATATTATACAAGACAATACACCGAGTCACAAATCAATCAAAACAATGACAAAACAAGTGAGAACTCTATAGTCGAGTGCCTCGACTATTAGATACCCGTTACTCAGTTCAAATTATCAATTTGAATTCGGCGATCTCTTAGAGCTGGCAGCTTTACAGAACGAGCATCAGCACCAGCGCTTCTTTAGCGCTTGCAGCTTTTGTCCTGCACCAACAGCTGTGTTTATGTTTATGTTTTTGAGTGCAATGCTTACATACATACACACATACGGCATTGCTTGACTCAGACCTCCAATTGGGCTAACTTGATTTGATTTGCATAGTTCTTGGGATATAGTTCGGTATTGACAAATGAAAACCATCGCAATTCCTTTAATAAAAATCCTTATCGAGAATTAACATTGACTCTGTTGAGCACCTTGGCCAGCTGTTCCAAAGTCATCCGTTATCCGTGCCATGAAAGGCGGAAATGTAGGCGCTAGCCAGGCTTAAGCGTTTAATGGGTTTTTGGGCGTTAGAGTGGGCGTGGCAAACTTTTATTAGGCCAATCGATAGGTATTGACAAAACAAATACATATCAATTAAAATTTTCATAATAGCTTGTGGGCGTCAGAGGGGGCGTGGCACCATTTTGAAACAAACTTGCGCTGCGTAGGAACTCCTAAAATCTACATGCAAAATGCCAATCTTCTAGCTTTTATAGTTTCCGAGATCTCAGCGTTCATACGGACGGACAGACAGACGGACAGACGGACATGGCTAGATCGACTCGGCTAGTGATCCTGAACAAGAATATATATACTTTATAGGGTCGCAAAACGCTTTCTTCTACCTGTTACATACTTTTGCACGAATACAATATACCTTTTTACTCTACGAGTAACGGGTAAAAAAACTACATAAATTGAACTTCGAATTGCTCCCACATCCACCTTATTTTCCATTTTTGGCTCCCAGCGACTAGTGGTTGTTCGCAGAGCTGAAAAAATGCTCGCCGGTAAGAAATTTCGCACTAATGAAGAGGTTATCGCTGAAACTTGAAATGTTATATCAAGACTATCAAAACGCATTAAAAACTCAGAATGATACAATAAATGAAAAAGAAAAATAGCAACATATACCTAACAACGACCAATATTCAACAAGACAAAGTGCAAAATATAAATGTTCGACAAACAAAATGTCGTTAAATACCAAGCACAACGGAGATAAAAGTGAAAAATGTGATAGCATATATGTAGGAACAACTGAATCTAAACTAAAAACTCGATTATCACAAGACAGATCATATTTTAAATTAAGACACCAAGCAAATATACAAGATACAGCAGTTATGGCCCACTGTAAGTCCAGCGGTCACTCCCCAAATTTTGAAGCTTCTACTATTGGGTGTACATCTTAATAACCGGAATTTGACGCTAGATGTCCTAACAAATATACTAACAAATATCGTAAAACCTCGAACTTTATATATATGTCATTTTGAAAGTGCATTTAACAATCAGTCAACAAAACAATTTTATCTTGTGTGCATCATTATTATTTTTCACGATGAATAAGTTCGAAAATTGGAGAAAAAGACAGCATTTGCGGGAGGTTCTGTTGGGTCATTTTTTTTGGAAAGAAAACTGCTGCGGAAAGTCATCGTTTGCTTGTAGAAGTTTATGGCGACGACGGTTTAGCGAAAACACAGTGTTTTGAATGGTTTCAACGCTTCTAAAGTGCCGATTTTGTTATCAAAGACACAGAACGTCTAGGACAGCCAAAAAAGATTAAAAACGAAGAATTGGAGACGCTACTCGATGAGGATTCGTGTCAGAAAATCACAGGTGACCTGTACCGAACACAATTAATACTTTTGAGGCGTGCCATCATCGAATTACTCCTGGAATATGCGACCAGACACGAGGCTCCAATTTTTCATCATGACAACACTCGGCCCCATGTAGCGATGGGAAGTTTTGGCCCACCCGCTTTATAGCACAGACCTTGCTCTGTCTGACTTTAATTTATTTCGCTCGATGCAAAACGCCCTCACCGGAATTTGCTTCACTTCAGAGAAAGGCATCCGAAATTGGATAGATTCGTTTTTGGTCGCCAAACCGGCGCAATTTTTTTGGGATGGAATTCATAAATTCACTGAAAGATGGGGAAATGTTGTAGCTTGCGATGGACAATACTTTGAATAAAATATATTGCAAGATTTTTCCACAATAAAGCATCAAATTTCGCTAAAAAATTCCGGTTATTAAGTTGTACACCTAATATTTTGGAACAAGAACAACATTATGGTAAAAAGCTTTACCATAGAAATGTTACGTATAACAAACACACCCACAAACATAAGACTGAATTACAAAACAGACGTTGAAAATTGCGTTCATATTTACAGACACATAAATAAAAAATAGTATTAATCTCCACGTTTGACGGTGCAGACGTGTAAAATTACGTATGTAGGTGTAATAATTTTAAATTTTGTTTTCATTGTCTAAATTCATGTAATTTTTATGTGTTTCATGTTGTTTACAGTTTCCCTGAAATATATTGGAAAACATAAAATAAAATTTATAAACTTTTGTTTCGAATTTTTTTAACCGATGTCCTCTGTCCGTCTGTTTCAATACCGTTTGCGAGGTCAGTTCAAAAGCTAGCGATCTGAAACGTTCACAGTCGTCCTAAAATATGTGTACGCAAATCAAGTTTGAAAAGCGCCCCGTTAGGACGTCTATATCATATATGTAGGTACCATAGAAACAATCGGATATACCTTGCAAATATTGAAAGTATTAACATACATCTTTCCAAATCTTATTTTTGTATGCATGTTTTTCAGGATATATCGCACAGTGTATGAGATATTGATATCAATTTGTCCAAGTCTTATTTATTTTCGCATACCTTATTGTTAAAAGCTGTGAAAATATCCCTTTTTATACCCTTGCAGAGGGTATTATAATTTTGGTCAAAAGTGTGCAACGCAGTGAAGGAGACATCTCCGACCCTATAAAGTATATATATTCTTGATCAGGATCACCCCCTGAGTTGATATAAGCATGTCCGTCTGTCCGTCTGTCCGTCTGTCTGTTTCTACGCAAACTAGTCTCTCAGTTTTAAAGATATCGAATTGAAACTTTGCACACGCCCTTCTTTCCTTTGCACGCAGTATATAAGTCGGAGCGGCGGGGATCGGCCGACTATATCCTATAGCTGCTATATAACTGAACGATAGGAAATGCCATAACTCTGGTGTTTGTAAAGTAAGGAAGTTGGGATTTTCTATGGGTTTTATATTTGGCTAATCGGCCGACTATATCCTATAGCTCCCATATAACGATAGGAAATAACATAACATAACATTGTATCATTCTGAGTTTTTAAAGCGTTTTGATAGTCTTCATATAACTTTTCAAGTTTCAGCGATAACCTCTTCAATAGAGCGAAATTTCTTACCGGCGAGCATTTTTTCAGCTCTGCGAACAACCACTAGTCGGTGGGAGCCAAAAATGGAAAATACTGTGGATGTGGGAGCAATTCGAAGTTCAATTTATGTAGTTTTTATACCCATTACTCGTAGAGTAAAAGGGTATATTGTATTCGTGCAAAAGTATGTAACAGGTAGAAGAAAGCGTTTCCGACCCTATAAAGTATATATATTCTTGATCAGGATCACCTCCTGAGTTGATATAAGCATGTCCGTCTGTCCGTCTGTCTGTTTCTACGCAAACTAGTCTCTCAGTTTTAAAGATATCGAATTGAAACTTTGCACACACCCTTCCTTCCTTTGCACGCAGTATATAAGTCGGAACGGCCGGGATCGGCCGACTATATCCTATAGCTGCCATATAACTGAACAATAGGAAATGCCATAACTCTGGTGTTTGTAAAGTAAGGAAGTTGGGATTTTCTATGGGTTTTATATTTGGCTAATCGGCCGACTATATCCTATAGCTCCCATATAACGATAGGAAATAACATAACTTTGGTGTTTTTAAAGTTAGGAAGTTGGGATTTTCTATGGGTTTTATATTTGGCCAATCAACCTACCAAATTTTATAGGGATCGGCCGACTATATCCTATAGCTGCCATATAACTGAACGATTGAAAATGCCATAACTTTGGTGTTTTTAAAGTTAGGAAGTTGGGATTTTTATGAGTATTAAGAATGCATCATATGAATAATTTAGGAGAATATTAATTACAGAATATTCTGCAAGGGTATATCAACTTCGGCTCTGCCCGAAGTTAGCTTTCCTTTGTTGTTTTCTATTTATATATGTCCTTAGGGGTACTTCCGACCTCATTTTAAATGAAGTACCATTTTATTTTCTTCCTCCTACCAACAAACATTTTATTCTTACCTTTTCCTCACCAAATTGGCCTCGACATTCCATGTCATTCCAATTGCGCTAAACTGATTAAAGTTGCCGTTTCTGTTGCCTAATATATTTTTATAACCCTGCAGAGGTTATTATAATTTCAGTCAAAAGTTGGAATTCTCGATCAGCATCACCAGGCGAGTCGATCTAGCCATGACCGTCTGTCCGTTTCTACACAAACCAGTGCTTCAGTTTCAAAGCCATTTGGATGAAAGCCAGATAGTATTGATGTATGTTGGTAATAGGAATAGCCGGGAAAGCAACAAAATTTGATCTTTTATTATTAATTTTAACTTTTTCGGGCATTAGGGGCGCAGTTAAGCCGAACAAAGTTCGGGCTTTCAATCTCAGCACATATGAGGTTATAAATAGAGACAACGCAAAGCATGGGTTTACGGTTAGCTGGGAAGGGTAAATAAATTAACAGTCAAATAGAATAAGAATGTAACATTAGTTTTGCATACCAGTTTTGCTGCCGTAAAGCAAAACTTAGAATTTTTTTTTGTACGGGCTAAAGAAATAAATAAAGTCTTAGGGACATACGAATCATCGAATAGCTCTGAACACCTTTTAATAAAACCAAGCACTCCTCTGGCTTGATTAACCATGTGCGGCGAAATATTATTTACTTTAGTTTTGTGTTCAAAAGGACCCCAAGATTGTATACAAGAGTTATTCAATTCAATTTACGTGATAGTCGCATATTTCTGATTGACACTACACAAAATCAACAGCTTTCACTTAAGGAGGTTTAAATTTAGTTATCTCGGCACCAGTTTGAAAGTTATCGGTTTGTAAATGGCAGGAAATATCTCTTGTGTGTAACAATTAACGGATATTCCGTTGGGAGCATATGTTCTAGGAGTGGGACAGAGTACGCGATTGCCTCTCCGGCTCTACTAATGGGATGGGTTCATATTACTGTCTCGCCCTTGGCTCCAGTGTTAGTTATAATTATTTAACTTTCTTCGCGTACGAAATGATATTTTGGGGGGTATAAAAAACGAAAAATTCGCTGGCTCACGTTGGCAACTGTTTATCTCAGCTAAACAGACAATCAGGGTATCGCATCAGCAAAGATTACCTTCCTTACATAATCTCGCATCGCTGCAAGTACGCCCACCCAACCTTGATATCCAAAAAAAAAACCTAGAAAAACTAATAAAGAAAGAGATCCCTCAGAAAGGTTCAGAGGTAACTCTTCAACATTGAAATACGACTAGGTTCCAACATGAAAAGAAATTAGTTCATTTTTAACAAAGAGTTTTTATACCCTTGCAGAGGGTATAATAATTTTGGTCAGAAGTTTGTAACGCAGTGAAGGAGACGTTTCCGACCCTATAAAGTATATATATTCTTGATCAGGATCAATAGGGGAGTCGATATAGCCATGTCCGTCTGTCCGTCTGTTTCAATACCTTTTGCGAGATCAGTTTAAAAGCTAGCGATCTGAAACTTCGCCTAAAACATGTGTACGAAGTAGACAAGTTTGAAAATCGCCGCGATCGGACACCTATATCCTATAGCTCCTATAAGAACAATCGGATATATCTTGCAAGAATAGATGATATTTTGCGCAGTGTAAAATCTTTCCAAATCTTATTTTGTAATACATACCTTGATCATAGTAAAAGCGCGTGGCGATCGGACGTCTATATCCTATAGCTCCCATAGGAATAATAGGGTAAAATCGGTCGAAATTTGATGTTTTTCAAAATATTTCGCTATTGACATAGTTATTGACATAAATTTTTCCAAGTCTTATTTATTTACTCATACCTTGATCAGGGTAAAGGCACTTGCCAATCGGACGTCTATATCTTATAGCTTCCGTAGGAATAATTGTTAAAAAAATATCCCCTTTTTTCTATTTTTATATGACATTTTTGCAGTATAAAAGCTACTGACATGAAATTATGCAAATCTAGTTTATTTATGTATACCTTATTCCTTTCGCTACTTTCTCAATTTTAGTAATTTTGGCAAAGTCTGCAAGGGTATTAAAACTTCGGCTTGCCGAAGCTAGCTTCCGTCCTCGTTTTTCTTTGAAATACCTTTACAAAAAATAATTAAAGTTGGTATAACTATATTTTCGCATTGGGGCCCAATCGCTTCCAATTGGGAAAAAGGTCAATTTTCCTTTCAAAAATTCTGGACGCTAAGCCGTTTAAGCAATCGAATCCGTGTTTTCGCCAAAAATAGTTTAAGACATTATAAATGTTTAAAAAATTTGACCGCTTAGATTTAAGGCTTTTTATTATTTTTAAAACACATTCTAAAATAACAATTTTGGCAAAAATCTCTTCAAACGTCGAAAAATGGCACTTCTAAACTGAGTATCAAAAATTCCTTCGGTAAAGTTTTTCCTTAAGCTTAAACGATTCATTTGATGGTTTCATCTCCTTAACAAAGAAACTAAGCAAAAAGTCGATCTATTATCGAATTTAAGTGCTCTTTACAGTTATTGCTGCCACAATTCTCAAAAGACGTTTTTTGGCGAATATCTATTTGGACTGGTTACTATTCAAATTGTTTTTGTACAATTTTTTGCCACGCGCTGTTAGGAAACATAAGAGCGGGAGATCGCAGTAGATAGAGAGAGAGGAAAGAGTGTAGCAAATGCGCAAAAGAAGAAGTTAACGGGGAAACATTCAATTTGGTCAGTAGTATAAGAAAATTTGCCGAGAGATGTGTTTTTATGTGATAATTTAATTAGGCAAAGAGTAGGCTTTCCTTAATTAATAGGAAAATTTCTTTGCATAACCGTGTATGAGCAATAATATTATTATTTTAGTTTGCCTATCTCGGAACTTTTCTATTGATTGTGCAAATTTGTCGATATCTCTGAGTAATGCCAGTTAGTTTCGTTGTTTACTATTCTTAATTAGCAAAGTCATAAATGATTTACATTTAAATAAATATTTGGTTATTCTCAATAATTAAAGCTACTTTCTTTTACTCAATATGGATTCAGATATGAATATTGAGCTGTAAAACATAGGTGGTGCATTGGTGCCCCACTCAGTAAAGCCTTTAACAGGAGATGGGAAACCACATTAAAAAAAACTCGCCGTATCCTCTACCTCCGGGTGGTGTGGAAATGATGGTTAATTAAAGTTTCAGCCAAAACTACAAATATATTTAAAGTAACATCTAAAATGCAAAATTACATAGTTCTACTGCAAACCTATTACATAAGAAAAGTAGGATATTCGTATTATCCACCGCTGCAGGCACCCTGCTAGTATTTATATATTTTCGTCGGTTGTATCGGATTTTTATTTTAAGGCCTTGTTTTAGAATTTTTTAATCGCACGGCCCCACGTTGGGCGCCTATTAACTTTCTCACTAGTGAATTTGTTAAGAAAAAACTTATTTTATTTTTTTATAACCACTTATTCACTATTACATTTTTCAATAGGTCGAAAATATTTTATTCACTGCTCTTTAACTTTCACTTGATTTATTCAACTGCTCGATTCGGATCTCAAAAACGGGCTCTCCTCTTAATTCTAAAATCTTATCTAAGGAACCTCGGCTAGAAACTTTTCTTTCTTAGGTTTCTAGAACTTTTGATTTTTGTTTAAAATAAAAGCTTATTCTGAATCTGTCGCACCTCGTTGTGAAATGAAATTATGCTGACCGATGCGATTTGGATTGAAAGTCAGAACTTTGGGCTTCTAACGTAAGAGTTTGGGCTTCAAACGGAAACTTGTGTTTATTTATTGCTAATTGGTTTATTTATATTAGCAGGACGGTCAAGAGCGGCCATCGAATTTAATCGAAAAAGCAAAGGCAGAATTTTAAACAAAGGCAAAGGCAAAGTCGCTGAAAACAAGGGCAATATAGTGGAGATTGAATTTTGAAAATTTGTTTATTAATTCTATAAGAGGAACCGTTTCATGGGTTGGGTAACTTGTTTTTTCTAGCGTAAAATAAGCTATCACACTTTAATGCTAGTTCCGAGCCTCTGAACCGTTTTCTCCCAAGAAACCGAAGTACGGAAAATGAACGTTTATCTGCATCGTGAACTAAGAGCTTGTGAGCAGTAGAGGTTGTTGGATAACACGGGTATTTCTTTAAGTATAAACTAAGTGTTTCTTCACAAAATTGCTTAACATTGCTAAAGACATTAGTTTGATACTCACATAAAAGCAGTATTTTTTTGTTAAAAATTATACATCTAATGCATTTGCATTCTTAAAGAAGCTTATTAACGTGGAAACATATTTTTATACCCGTTACTCGTAGAGTAAAAGGGTATATTGTATTCGTGCAAAAGCATGTAACAGGTAGAAAAAAGCGTTTCCGAGGAGGTCTGAGTCAAACAATGGCGTATGTGTGTATGTATGAAGCATTGCACTCAAAAACATAAACATAAACACAGCTGTTGGTGCAGGACAAAAACTACCTGCGTTAAAGCAGCGCTGGTGCTGATGCTCGTGCTGTAAAGCTGCCAGCTCTAAGAGATCGCCAAATTCAAATTGATAATTTGAACTGAGTAACGGGTACCTAATAGTCGAGACACTCGACTATAGCGTTCTCACTTGTTTTCTTTTGTGTGCTTTTAAATCAACTATTTTTATTAATTTTTTATAAGTGTAGGCAATCCTGCGTCTTTTTTCTTTTAGCCACACTTCTAGCAAATCGTCGTTAAGGATGTTGAGTTGATCTCAATCTATTTAAATATAAACAAGAGAGAACGCTATAGTCGGGTGCCCCGACTATCAGATACCCGTTACTCAGGTAAAAGGAGTGCGAGGGAGATTTGATCACGCATAACTTTTAAACGAATGGTCCGATTTGAAAAATTTCTTCTACATTTCGATAGGTATTGATAAACACAATAAAACTGCATTTTTACTTTTCCGAAATATTTAAATTTCTATTTAAATAAAATCGTATATAAGCGATTGTGGGCGTTAAAGGGGGCGTGGCACCTTTTTGAAACAAACTTGCGCTGCGTAGGAACTCCTAAAATCTGCATGCAAAATCCCAATCTTCTAGCTTTTATAGTTTCCGAGATCTCAGCGTTCATACGGACGGACAGACGGACAGACGGACAGACGGACAGACAGACAGACGGACAGACGGACAGACGGACAGACGGACATGGCTAGATCGACTCGGCTAGTGATCCTGAACAAGAATATATATACTTTATAGGGTCGGAAACGCTTCCTTCTACCTGTTACATACTTTTGCACGAATACAATATACCCTTTTACTCTACGAGTAACGGGTATAAAAATTTTCGCAAGTATGTGCAAAAGTTGTGATCTTTATATAAATATATATAAATGTAATGAAGAGTTATAGTTTATATTTTATATTGGTTAAATATAATTTGACAAAATTGATACAACTTAATTCTCTGCGACATATAACGACTTTTTCGACTTATTTTTTTTATATTCCGGACTTAATTCAGGACAACTTGCGTCTGCTCACTTTTGCTACTTCTCTTTTACTGCCACTTCTCTACTGCAGGGCTGCCGTTCTGTTCCTTACATTCGGTCATCCTGGCCACTAGAGTCTGTTCCAAAATATATAATAAACTCTACGTCAACTAGCTCTGACAACATGAAGATGTGGAAATATGTCAACTGGAACATATTTCCACATCTTCATGTTGTCAAAGCTAGTTGACGTAGAGTTTGGCCCCTCAATTGGAGCAGCTTTTTTGACATCATAATGTCCATTTCTCTTAACATTGGATACTACATACGGTCCAAGGTAGGTACTCGCAAGCTATTTCCCGGCAACAAACTGGGTGCGTTTTATTGAAACTAAATCGCCTTGTTTGTAGATGCTTTCTTGTTTTCGCTTTTTGTCGTAATTCCTTTTATAATTCGCCTGTGCTTTTTGAATCTCGATTTTGGCCTCCTCGCGTTCTTTGGTCCTCTTTGTACTGAATTCGTCCAGCAACTCTTGTTCTAGCAAGGCAATAAGATTATCGTTGGTCTTACTCCGCATTTTTACACCAAACATAAGTAGGAACGGTGTCTTCTTTGTCGAACAATTGACGTGGGAGTTTATTGCTCTCTGAACCTGCGGAACAAATTTATACCATTTGGAGGTATCTTCAGCCGACAACTTGGATATGATTGAAAGAATGGATCGGTTCACCCGTTCTATTTGTCCGTTGCCACGAGGTACACCAGTAGTTGTCCAGACATGATCAATTCCATTTTCCCTTGGGAAGTCCATGAAAACATTGGATGTGAAAGCTACTCCTCTGTCGCTGACTATGCGGAATGGGTATCCAAAAACAGCTGACCAATCCTTAAGACTTTTGAGAACTTCATCGCTGTTTATAGTCTTCGTTGTAAACATCCAGACAAATTTGCTAAAAGCATCAACTACTGCGAAAATATATTTGTACTGCTTGCTCGTTGCATCCATAGGTCCCAAGTGATCTATGTGCAGTGTGTGTAGTGGACAGTCCTCTTTTTCTATGCAATAAAGCTGACCTTCCTGCTTTCCCAATTTTTTGTTGCATATAATGCATTTAATGCAAGGTTGTTCTCCATATGTGAGACCCAAAATTGTTGTCGCAGCGAGTGCAACCTTTTTTATACCCTTGCAGAGGGTATTATAATTTTGGTCAGAAGTTTGTAACGCAGTGAAGAAGACGTTTCCGACCCCATAAAGTATATATATTCTTGATCAGGATCAATAGGGGAGTCGATATAGCCATGTCCGTCTGTCCGTCTGTCCGTCAGTTTACACTAAACAATTTTAGCAATTTCGGCTAAGTCTGCAAGGGTATTAAAACTTCGGCTTGCCGAAGTTAGCTTCCGTCCTCGTTTTCATTGGGAAGTGACCCATATTATGCGCATCGGAAATAATTTCATGTTCTAACGTTTTTGGCACTACCAACAGGTCGTTCCCGTCAACGTGCTTAAACAAAACACCTCCCTTAAGTTTGGAGTTTTTATAGGGACGAGATTTTAGAATCTCCAAAACCGTGCTGATAAATTCATCCTTCTGCTGGGCGACCTTGATGCGAGCGAAAATTTCCGAAGTGATCGTGTAAACATCCTGAGGATAGCGGCTGAGTCCGTCAACGTGTTTCATCCTATCTGCTGAGCGATGTTCGACTTGAAAATTAAAGTCCTGTAGATGCAGTATCCATTGCGCCACTTCACGGGGTACATATTTTTTGTTGACTGTCATCGTAAATGCAGCACAATCGGTGACCAGTCTAAATGGTATTCCCAGGAGGTAGTGACGAAATTTTTTAACAGCGAGATATGCTGATTTTACCTTCAGTATGAAGCTGAGGCGTTTCTCATCTGCTTCTGAAGTCTTTTTGCTCCAATAGGCGACTGGATGAAATTCCTCCTCAATACGCCGTATGAGCACAGCTCCAAAGCCATTTTTTTAAGCATCTGTGTGAAGTTCTGTAGCTGCCTCTCTGCAAACGTAAGACTGGCTCCGTAGATAAAATGTCTTTCAGCTCATTCATTGCTGTTTTTTCACGAGTCTCAAACTTGAACACAGAGCCTTTCTTTAACAGCTCCGTCAAAGGTCGAGCGATATGGGCATATCCTTTAATAAATTTTCTGAAGAACCCTGTGAGTCCCAAGAACGATTGAACGCCCTTAATGTTCTTTGGGTAAGCGAAACTCTTAACTGCTTGTGTCTTCTCTTGGCCGGGCCAAATTTGAACGTTCTGAACTGTGTGTCCCAAGAAATGTATCTTGCTCTGAAGAAAGTGACACTTCTCCCACTTGATTTTCATATCGTACTTGGCAGTTGCACTGTAGCACTGCCTTCAGCTTGGTAATGCATTCGTCGTAGGTTTGCGCATATATAATGATGTCGTCGACATACATCTGCATGACACCACCAGTGATCAAATCTTGGAAAATGTTGTTAATGAAGCGGTTGAATACGGCCGAAGAATTGCAGAAACCATAAGGCGCTCTGCAAAATTCAAATAATCCCTCTTTTGTGATAAAAGCGGTGAACTTGCGACTGAATTCCTCGATAGGCACATGAAGGAAGCTGTTCTCCAAGTCCATTACAATGAATACTTTGGCCGCTTGTAGTTTTTCCATGACGTCGTCGATCAGTGGGACCGGGAAAGTACCATGCTGTTTAACTGGCAGAAGTCCACGCAGATTCTGTACGAACCATTTTTCTTCTTTGCCAACACAACCCTACTGGCAAAATTGGAGGATGACTTTCGGATGACTCCCTTATAGCCACTTGGCAATCTGATCTTTGATCGCGTCGCATTCTGGAGGAGAGTAACGGCTTTTCTGATGGCAAAACGACTTCATCTGTTCATCAGGAGTTATCTTCATCTGAACTGGACTGATGCAGAGCGGAGTTAACGGTTTGTATTCCTCAATCATTGACTCGACAAGCGGCTTAAACTGTAGGGGAACATCAATATCAGGTTTTTAGTCAACTATATTGTGGATACTTAGCTCGTCTTTTTCAGCGGTGTATGGCCGCGCTGACGCCTTCTGGAACATGAATCCTTCTTCGTTAAGGGACACACTAAATTGTGACGCGAAATGGAACCCAAGTAAAACATAGTTTTCATTTTTCCATCAGGTGCTCTGCTTTGTTTCCATCGACATATACAGTCGCCATAAATGCGCGCAGAGGTTCTACTCTGTGATTTTCAAGATCTCGAAGCACAGAGTTGGAGTTTTGGAGATTCACATTTTTCAGTCTATTGAACACCGACAGACAAACGAGTGAAACATCGGAACCAGTATCAACGAGTCCGGAAATTCTTAGACTGTTGAGCGTTATTTCTTTGCAGCGCTGTGTATTCTTGATAACGTTCACTTTCCTTACGGCCTGTGGACAGTTTGTAGAAATATGTCCGACACCACCACATTTAAAGCATTTTGTCTCTGTGTTGCAATCGTTTCTCATGTGTTCGGTTGATCCGCAATTAAAGCAACGAGAAACTTTTTTCTCACCGTACACGATTTTTATTTACTTTTATTGTAGTGTCGTTCCTCTCTCTCACTTCCACACTTGCGTTCATACACGTCAAATTTTTCTTTTAATTCTTGATACGATCGACATTCGTACATATTGAACTTATATTCCTTTTTGATGTCCAATCCGTCCACTATATATCCGATTGCTCATCTACTTGTCCCATTACTGCGATCTTCTTCATTTTGAGTACATATTCATGAAAGTTCTCGTCACTTCTTTTCTTTCTCTCGGCCAACTTTGCATGAATATCGACGCTCTGAAGGACGCATTTAAATTCCGCCGTTAGAACACTTTTCAACTGATCATAAGTGCTGACCAAAACTGATTCGAGGAAAAGTTTTGCCATTTTCGTCATTTTTCCGCGTGCTTGCACATATTTCTGCTTCTCACTCAATTGATATGCAGCTGCATTTTGTTCAAAGTTTGTTAACCACTGCTCCACTGATATTGTTTCTCCGTCGAAGCTTGGAACCATTTGCGAAAAATTTTCTGCTGTAATTTTAAATTCATTCTGCGATCTTTGGTTTATTTCATCAGCTTCAATTTTAAGGGTGAGCAACTGTATAATTTGTTGCAAGCTTCTGTTGTTCATCTCGGCCATTGCGTTGGCTTCTTTGAGAGTACAGTTGTGTATTGCATTACGTTCTCCTTGCTCACCGCTTCTTATGTATTCCGTTTCGTTTTCTATGCCTCCTCTCTCCAGGATAGCTAGCTGCTGGTTTCTGGCTTGTGTTCTTGTCTGTACACCAGGTTGTTGTCTCTTTTTTTCCTCTTCTTCACTCATGCTCTCGTACTCACTGGATGATGAAATAGTTGAAATTTGGCAACACCACAATTTTTCGCAATTTTTAAGTTTGGTTGAGCCCCCAAATGTAATGAAGTTTTTTTGATTATATTTTATATTGGTTAAATATGATTTGACAAAATTGATATAACTTAATTCTCCGCGACATAAACCGACTTTTTCGACTTATTTTTTGTAAATTCCGGACTTAATTCAGGACAACTTGCGTCTGCTTTCTTTTGCTACTTCTCTTCTACTGCCACTTCTCTACTGCAGGGCTGCCAACCTGTGGCAACTGATCTGTTATCTGTTATATATATATATATATAATATATATATCTAATAACTCATACTAACACATTTGCACTTTACGGAATCCAGCGTTATCCAGTTAACATAACTATTTTTACGTTAACTTCACGGGGTACATATTTTTTGTTGACTGTCATCGTAAATGCAGCACAATCGGTGACCAGTCTAAATGGTATTCCCAGGAGGTAGTGACGAAATTTTTTAACAGCGAGATATGCTGATTTTACCTTCAGTATGAAGCTGAGGCGTTTCTCATCTGCTTCTGAAGTCTTTTTGCTCCAATAGGCGACTGGATGAAATTCCTCCTCAATACGCCGTATGAGCACAGCTCCAAAGCCATTTTTTTAAGCATCTGTGTGAAGTTTTGTAGCTGCCTCTCTGCAAACGTAAGACTGGCTCCGTAGATAAAATGTCTTTCAGCTCATTCATTGCTGTTTTTTCACGAGTCTCAAACTTGAACACAGAGCCTTTCTTTAACAGCTCCGTCAAAGGTCGAGCGATATGGGCATATCCTTTAATAAATTTTCTGAAGAACCCTGTGAGTCCCAAGAACGATTGAACGCCCTTAATGTTCTTTGGGTAAGCGAAACTCTTAACTGCTTGTGTCTTCTCTTGGCCGGGCCAAATTTGAACGTTCTGAACTGTGTGTCCCAAGAAATGTATCTTGCTCTGAAGAAAGTGACACTTCTCCCACTTGATTTTCATATCGTACTTGGCAGTTGCACTGTAGCACTGCCTTCAGCTTGGTAATGCATTCGTCGTAGGTTTGCGCATATATAATGATGTCGTCGACATACATCTGCATGACACCACCAGTGATCAAATCTTGGAAAATGTTGTTAATGAAGCGGTTGAATACGGCCGAAGAATTGCAGAAACCATAAGGCGCTCTGCAAAATTCAAATAATCCCTCTTTTGTGATAAAAGCGGTGAACTTGCGACTGAATTCCTCGATAGGCACATGAAGGAAGCTGTTCTCCAAGTCCATTACAATGAATACTTTGGCCGCTTGTAGTTTTTCCATGACGTCGTCGATCAGTGGGACCGGGAAAGTACCATGCTGTTTAACTGGCAGAAGTCCACGCAGATTCTGTACGAACCATTTTTCTTCTTTGCCAACACAACCCTACTGGCAAAATTGGAGGATGACTTTCGGATGACTCCCTTATAGCCACTTGGCAATCTGATCTTTGATCGCGTCGCATTCTGGAGGAGAGTAACGGCTTTTCTGATGGCAAAACGACTTCATCTGTTCATCAGGAGTTATCTTCATCTGAACTGGACTGATGCAGAGCGGAGTTAACGGTTTGTATTCCTCAATCATTGACTCGACAAGCGGCTTAAACTGTAGGGGAACATCAATATCAGGTTTTTAGTCAACTATATTGTGGATACTTAGCTCGTCTTTTTCAGCGGTGTATGGCCGCGCTGACGCCTTCTGGAACATGAATCCTTCTTCGTTAAGGGACACACTAAATTGTGACGCGAAATGGAACCCAAGTAAAACATAGTTTTCATTTTTCCATCAGGTGCTCTGCTTTGTTTCCATCGACATATACAGTCGCCATAAATGCGCGCAGAGGTTCTACTCTGTGATTTTCAAGATCTCGAAGCACAGAGTTGGAGTTTTGGAGATTCACATTTTTCAGTCTATTGAACACCGACAGACAAACGAGTGAAACATCGGAACCAGTATCAACGAGTCCGGAAATTCTTAGACTGTTGAGCGTTATTTCTTTGCAGCGCTGTGTATTCTTGATAACGTTCACTTTCCTTACGGCCTGTGGACAGTTTGTAGAAATATGTCCGACACCACCACATTTAAAGCATTTTGTCTCTGTGTTGCAATCGTTTCTCATGTGTTCGGTTGATCCGCAATTAAAGCAACGAGAAACTTTTTCTCACCATACACGATTTTTATTTACTTTTATTGTAGTGTCGTTCCTCTCTCTCACTTCCACACTTGCGTTCATACACGTCAAATTTTTCTTTTAATTCTTGATACGATCGACATTCGTACATATTGAACTTATATTCCTTTTTGATGTCCAATCCGTCCACTATATATCCGATTGCTCATCTACTTGTCCCATTACTGCGATCTTCTTCATTTTGAGTACATATTCATGAAAGTTCTCGTCTCTTCTTTTCTTTCTCTCGGCCAACTTTGCATGAATATCGACGCTCTGAAGGACGCATTTAAATTCCGCCGTTAGAACACTTTTCAACTGATCATAAGTGCTGACCAAAACTGATTCGAGGAAAAGTTTTGCCATTTTCGTCATTTTTCCGCGTGCTTGCACATATTTCTGCTTCTCACTCAATTGATATGCAGCTGCATTTTGTTCAAAGTTTGTTAACCACTGCTCCACTGATATTGTTTCTCCGTCGAAGCTTGGAACCATTTGCGAAAAATTTTCTGCTGTAATTTTAAATTCATTCTGCGATCTTTGGTTTATTTCATCAGCTTCAATTTTAAGGGTGAGCAACTGTATAATTTGTTGCAAGCTTCTGTTGTTCATCTCGGCCATTGCGTTGGCTTCTTTGAGAGTACAGTTGTGTATTGAATTACGTTCTCCTTGCTCACCGCTTCTTATGTATTCCGTTTCGTTTTCTATGCCTCCTCTCTCCAGGATAGCTAGCTGCTGGTTTCTGGCTTGTGTTCTTGTCTGTACACCAGGTTGTTGTCTCTTTTTTTCCTCTTCTTCACTCATGCTCTCGTACTCACTGGATGATGAAATAGTTGAAATTTGGCAACACCACAATTTTTCGCAATTTTTAAGTTTGGTTGAGCCCCCAAATGTAATGAAGTTTTTTTGATTATATTTTATATTGGTTAAATATGATTTGACAAAATTGATATAACTTAATTCTCCGCGACATAAACCGACTTTTTCGACTTATTTTTTGTAAATTCCGGACTTAATTCAGGACAACTTGCGTCTGCTTTCTTTTGCTACTTCTCTTCTACTGCCACTTCTCTACTGCAGGGCTGCCAACCTGTGGCAACTGATCTGTTATCTGTTATATATATAAATTAATTTATTTAATTATTCCACGGGTCGTCCCTCGCAGTTGCAGCTTATCCAGGGGGGTGCGGGTGGCAAGGTTCGTCGCTGTGGTGGTTGGCCGGCTGGCCGTAGAATTCTCCAAGATGAACTACGAAGATTATGTTGGAAGGGTGACTGCCCTTCTTTACCTGCTGGCCTAGGGACTCAGACAGTTTTTCAATAATAAGAATTTAACGACGGTAGTCGGAGTAAGTTTGCATGAGCGACAGCTCTTTATTCATATAAAGTCAAATCTAAACTGAAACTTAAAGCTAACAAAAAGAGACTCATAGCGGCCACTCCAATGGGTAGTCTTTGCCGGCTATGCACGAGCTTCCGGCCAGACGCTATGTCAGCAATTTGGCCGGAGCGAGCCTTTGGACGATCGGTCATTGCCGTCGCCCGGTTAACTTAGTTAACTACTCCCCCCTCAGAATTAAGGCCGCCCTCGGCCGACCCTATTTGGGCAATCACCTGCCTTAGTTGGGCCGTGGATCTCCTGGCCTGGGTGACTCGCCGATAAGTGAGACCGACGCAGATCAACGCGCAGCAGATCGCTCCTGCGATTAGCATTATCTGGTGTGAACGATAGCCGTTGATATCTTCCCCGAATCGTTTAATATGTTCCAAGTTACGTTCACTCAAGCGGTGAAGGTATGGAAGGCTGAGAATGTTGTGCTCCAGAGTGATATTCAGGGAAGGCGAGCTAGCCACTCCTGGTACCCTTTTCCGGGCCACGTCGTGATTGACGTATCGGGTTTCGTTAACCATGGCACTCTCAATGAAGGTGATGAGGTGAGTTCCTCGTAAGTGGACGTAAGTGCCGTTGTCCACCCTCACACGAGCTGGACGATCGTTTATGATGATAATGCCTTCATCTACGTGGGTGATGGGGTGCAAATCGCTATGCTGGATATCGCAGTGCGCAATACCCCCAGCGTGGAGTTCTTGGGCGCATGATCTTCTCAGCGCCAGTTGACAAAATGTGGCTCCAGGTGACACGGAGCAGTTTTTGACTGTGTGAATCTCTCCGTCGCAATCTGCTATGACCTTGTCCTCCAGCCTGAGTACTGTGTCATGGTGTGACACGGGAAAAACTGTGATCTTGACACATGCTGACTTAATTTTTGGAAATTTAATAATAAAATGTAAAATGTTAACGGATTGTAATATTTTGACAGACGCAACGGACAGTATATCTCTAATGGGGGTATCTGTGGGCTCCTCTATCCATACACATTCCAGGTCTGCATGATCTAATATGCTGGGGCTAACTATATTGATTTTGGCAAGAGCTATTGCTAGCAATAAATTCTGCAGCTCCATCGCAATCATCCTATTCCGAGATAATAACATCTCGTATAGGTGTCCCGTATCAACTTGGGATTTTTTAGCCGACCTCAGAATTTGGTTGACAGTGGTGGTAATACTATTGATTTGTTCCTGTACTTTGTTGTTAATATTTATCTGTCTATTGTTTGCATTGATAAGTTGAAATTCAGTAAGTTTAATGTTTTCGAGGTCCTCCGCGTCTGGCGTTCCCGCCACTACTTTTAACGCCGCTTCCAAGAAGTCTAAACTCCTGGCTACCCTATGGTGGATGCTTAGTGATTCGAGAAGGTCACGCAGGTGACCGACATCTACGATCAAAAGCTTTTGCATGTGGGACTGGGGAAACATGTCAATCATGCCACCAGTTTCCTCCACCACGCGCCTATACTCTGAGAGATTCGCTGAGTGTCTCAAAAATGCGAATTCTTCCCATACTAAAATTCGTCCATCAATGATGGGAATGTATTTGGCTTGCGAGAAGTCCGTGACGTGCGCCGACGTCAGGGCAAAAAGGAATAGCAGAGGTATGGGTTTAAACCTGTAATTTTGGATTTGTTGTAGTATTTTATAACATTTGGGTAGCCCACCACCAAACATTTGAGATAAAGCGTAAATGAGTTATGAATACAAATAATGGTAATAAAACATGATAAGGACAAAAACTTATGCCAAGTGGCTAGAGATAAAAAATGGAAAAAAATAGTAAAAAATTATCAAGCGAATGACAACATGTTTGTGTCTCGCCTATCTAAGGTTGTCCTTGTGGACCACCCTCCCCTTAATGAGGACTGTGGTCCCCATGTCCGCTTCCACAGTTTTTTCTTCGCATAACGGTGAAAGCTTGTTGCCTAGTCTCCTGTTGGATTTCACTAGGACTTTGTCGCCGACATTGAACACTCGGTTTTGTCGGGAGGTATTTTCCCTGCTTCTTAGCTTATTTTGGGCAAGTCTTATCTTATCCTGTATTTCGCAATGCGGGTCACTTGCTTGTGTGACTACCACGTCGGCCGGTCTCCTATCGATGACCGAATGGATAGACTTGTTGTACTTAGACGTAGCCAGCAAGATCAACTCTACAGTGTCGCTAATGCCTTTGTCGATTTTAAGGCATCTGGCAAGCTCCACCAGAGTGCTGTGGAATCGCTCCACTTGTCCGTTCGAGACGCTGTGGAGTGGCGGTGCATTTGAAATGCTAACCCCGAAGTGATTTTCCAGCATGGCCCGAATAGTGTGCGAGTTCAATGAGGGTTCATTGTCGCAGTAAATGACTCTGGCTTTAGGGAAGACGTTAAGAAGTTGTAGTAAAGCCGGTTTGAGATCCTCTATTGTTCTAGAGGGAATTGGTTGGACCATTGCAAACTTTGAAAATTTGTCAATGCATGTGAGGAAGTATTTCTTATCAGTGGAGAAAATGTCTATGTGTAGCATTTCTCCCACATGCGACGGTACTGGCGTCTCGCCGAGTTCGTGTTTTTTAGGATGCCTGTCATATTTTGCTTTAGCGCAGGTCTTGCAGTTAGTGACGATTTCATTCGCTAACTTGGTCATTTTCGGGAAATAGTACTCCGAAAGTACCTGCTTGACATTCTCCTGTGCAGATCTGTGAGCCCTATTATGCTCAGCGGTGAGGATTTCTCGTCTCTCAGCGACTGCGAAAATATCTGTAATACGGTTTTTACAGTGCCAGAATTTGGTGGCTGGGAATTGCCGGACCAATTCATCCTGTATCATTGCCAGCCTATGCAGATCGCAATGAATGGCGTTTACGCCTTTGGGGACTATAACGTCCGCGAGCTCCTCAAGCAGTGACTCCTTGCATATGAAGTCAATGCTGTGCCGTCTCTTGTTTCCGAAGAGCACGAAGCTGCGTTTAGACGGAAAGCGTGCTTCCTCCAGAGTTATCTGGTTCTGAAAGCAATTCAATGGCTTATCCGTGGTTTCGATGGTGTGTGTGAGCGACACTTCACTGTGAATAGTGGCCGCACACGAATAAGCTTCTTCCGCCTCCACAACGTTAAGTTGCTGTCTGGAGAGGGCATCCGCAACGAGATTCTCTTTGCCGGGCTTATAAAACATTTTGGCGCCGGACTCGTCGATGCGAGCTTTCCATCGTTTGATTTTCGCATTCGGATTGGATTCCGATACTGCGAATGTCAATGGCTGGTGGTCAGTATAGATATTTATATCTTTTACTGCATATGGCGTAATTTTGCCAGTGCCCAGACTATGGCTAACAGTTCACGCTCGTTAGTAGCGTAGTTAACTTCTCGGTCTTTTAGGGTCCTAGATATCATGGTGATGGGTCTTCCCTCTTGGGATAGTACCGCGCCAATGCCAAATGCCGAGGCATCCGTCGTTAGATCGAATGCCTTCTTGTAATCAGGGTAGCTGAGGATGACATCCTCTGAAGCCAGAATGTTACGCAACTTTTGGAAAGCAAGCCGTTGCTGTTCGCTAAATTGCACCTGAATATTTTTGGATCTGTGCCTACTGACACTTCCATGCTCCCCTTTCAGGATATCGGAGATGGGCCTAGCTACTGATGCAAAATCTTTAATGAAGCATCGGTAATAACTGGCCAGGCCAAGGAACGATCTCACCTCGAATATATTTTTTGGGTTCGGGGAATTCCTGAATGGCCTTAATTTTTTCTGGGTCAGTTGTGGCACCGTTGCTGGTGACAATAAAGCCCAAAAAGTTAACGCTTTTCTTAAAAAAACGCGATTTCTGCGTTGATACCCTCATGTTGGCGTCGTGCAGGCTTTTAAGAACCCAATCCACGTGCCGTATGTGGGCGTTTTCGTCTTCTGAGAAGACGATGACATCATCAACATAGACATAGCAAAATTTGCCAATCTGCTCCCGCAGTATGTCGTCGATGGTTCTTTGGAAGATGCTGGCAGCATTCTTCAAACCAAACGGTAGCCGGCGAAACTCGTACTTTCCTCCGTTAACGGAAAAGGAAGTTTTTTCACGGTCACGCTCTGCCAGAGTGATCTGGTGGTAGCCAGACTTCAAATCGAGTGTTGTGAAGTATTTGGCTTTGCCTAAATTCCCTAGTATCATAGAGATATTTGGCATAGGATAGCGATCAGGTATCGTCCTCTCGTTCAATTTGCGAAAGTCCAATACGAGCCGCATTTTGCGGTTGCCCGCTTCGTCAGTGCCCTTTTTGTCTACTACCCATATTGGGTTGTTGTAGGGGGACTTTGACTTTTGTATTATGCCGTTTTTTAGCAACTCTTGGATTTCGTTATTGACAAAATCAGCTGCCCCCATTGGGTATGGGTAAAGCTTGGCATAAATGGGCTCCTCACTAACCGTCCTGATGGTAGCTACCACCGACGTGTTGTAAGGTAGAGCCTCATTGGCGTTTGCAAAGGCTTTTTTTCGTTCGCCGAGCATTTTTATAAAGGCCTCTCTAGCTAGAGGCGGGGCATCCGAGCAGTCAATGTTGGTAAAATTGACGTCGGGGCACGATTGGAATTCTATCTGCTCTACTTCGGAGCCCCATTTGAGGAGACCGGAAGCTAGACAAAGCGATGCCCCTGCCTGTTTTAACAGGTCAAGGCCAATTATGGCATCGAAGGAGGACAAATCTGGTAATATGAAGAACGTGGCCTTCAAGTTGAATAGGGAGACAAAGCACTTCCTAGTGATGGTAGTGACGCCATGGATAGAATGTATCGTAAATGGCGATTCTACAGGGCGGATGCCTTTCAATCCTTCGTATGGACGGATGAAATTTTTGATGCGCCCGTATCTATCAAAAGCTTCATTTCTACTCCCGCTACTCTTCGTCTGATGACGGGTAGCAGGGATTTTCCCCTAAAAATTAATAACGTCTGAATCATATTCATGAATGGCGTCGTCATTGATTTCCTGGACCGCGCCTGAGGCTGCGGCGGTGTATTTGCCCTCGGTTTCGCCCTCGCTCTGCGCAATATTGTTAACTCTCTGCCTCTTGTGCGGGCCAGATCGATCGGACACGGCCGGTTTCCTGTTTTGGTAGGCCGGCGCTTGAGATGGCTTGAGCATCTTCGACAGTGAAGGGTCGATGTCCATGGGTTCGGGAGTATTCTCATGAGGCCTATCACCGCGTGGAGCAGAGTGGACCTGAACTTTGTGCTGCTTTGTGAAATACGGATTCTTGCTAGCACCTGTTTGCGAATTGTTTTGAGGAGTGGCCTGTTGGCGCTCCTGCGTCCTTGGATATTGTTTTTTTTCTTTATCCTCCTGGCTTCTTGCAAACGAAGCCGCAAAGGAATACCTCTCATGGTTTGCCTCCACTTCTTGGGCCAAAGCAAGCGCTGTTGGCATGTCCTTCGGCTTTGCCGAGAAGAGGACATCTGTGAGGCTGCGTTTTAATCCCGAGATGAATACTCGAAGGGCATCATCCCGGAATTTTTCGCAAAGGACCCTTGCCGCCGAGGCGTCGTGCGACATGGTGGCTTTGTTTGTGAGGAGGGTCAATTTTTTCTCGACCTCATCATAATATTGTAGCAGAGAGAGATTTCCCTGCCTGAGGGTGCCCATCTCTTGTTCTATGACATGCATCGGTCGCTTGTCACTGTATGTGAAATCGAGGCGATTTATAATTGCATCAAAATTCAATACAGTGCCAAACGAAGATAGCACGGCATCAGCAGGGCCCCTAATTTTGCTCCTAATAATAATTACCGCCTGGTAAGAGCTATTTACATAATTTCTAAATATATAATACGCAGCTACTGCCGCTTGCCGGCAAAGACATATGTCTCTTGTGCCCCCGTAAATTCGGGAAGGCATTTAACGGCGTCTAAGGGCTCGTTGCATTGATCATTGCCTGAGATATCAATTGGTTCATAAACTTTAATTTGGGGGGTTTCCATCTGGTCGGGTGATATCCGCGCCTCGGCCACCTGCCTAGCTAAGTTCTCTATAGTTTGGCGCATTTCATTCTCCCTGCGCTGGTCCTCGCCGGCCTTTTCTATTAGGGCGTTGGCGATAGCCGCCTGGATGACAGCCTGGAGCTGATCCGCGTTTATGGACATGTTTGTATTGGGAGCGGCACTGGTAGCCGCCTGCCTCGGTGTAGAAGTAATTAGAAGTCTCTCAGAGTCTGACTCTGAGTCGCTATTTTGTTTGGTATCCCTATAATTTAGGAATGACATGGACAGCAATGTTAAATTCCATCTACCAAGAGTTGCATGCCTAAGCAGCTTTACATAAACAAAATTGTATAGCAAAGGGGCCGTGGCAGCTGGGCTGCCGCTATGGTAAACAAAGAAGCGAAGCTAACAGAGCCGAAATGTGAATGCGCGGTGTCGGGTTCGCGTACCGGCGCGGAGCGGGGAAGCAGTAAAAAAACAAAAAAACCCCAAGATTGTTGCAAAGCTAATACAGAGAATTTTAAGTATAATCAAAAAACACAACGACACAAAAGGGCTAAATTAAATGCCCACAATTGGATGTGACAGCTCTGTCGCCAATAAAATTATTTAAATAAATTAACAATTTATTTATTTCCCAGCGGCGCTCTTGCGCCGAGGCTGAGATATTTAATACTATATTTATATTTTATGTGTCTGATATATTTATATTTTTTTTAGCAATTAAAAATGCAAACAACACACAGAAGCAAATATAATAATAACGCATATAATTTTGCAATTTAAAATTCCACAATGTCATCAAATAATGAGTATGTTAATTAATATTGTATTTATTATACCCGTTACTCGTAGAGTAAAAGGGTATATTGTATTCGTGCAAAAGTATGTAACAGGTAGAAGGAAGCGTTTCCGACCCTATAAAGTATATATATTCTTGTTCAGGATCACTAGCCGAGTCGATCTAGCCATGTCCGTCTGTCCGTCTGTCCGTCCGTATGAACGCTGAGATCTCGGAAACTATAAAAGCTAGAAGATTGGGATTTTGCATGCAGATTTTAGGAGTTCCTACGCAGCGCAAGTTTGTTTCAAAAAGGTGCCACGCCCCCTTTAACGCCCACAATCGCTTATATACGATTTTATTTAAATATAAATTTAAATATTTCGGAAAAGTAAAAATGCAGTTTTATTGTGTTTATCAATACCTATCGAAATGTAGAAGAATTTTTCAAATCGGACCATTCGTTTAAAAGTTATGCGTGATCAAAGTTTCTATCTCCATCTCCCTCGCACTCCTTTTACCTGAGTAACGGGTATCTGATAGTCGGGGCACCCGACTATAGCGTTCTCTCTTGTTTTTTTTTTAAATGAACACCAAACAAATTATGGAAGCGGAGCTGCAGAAAGTATTCTGGCAGTGATTTACTTGTTTTATTTATTCGAGCTGCAGAAGAATATTCTGGCCGCGATTTATTTCTTTTATTTATTATAAGTTACTCACAAATGCAGATGCCGGGAAGTATAAGGACTGAGATGCTCACTTACATGATCCCTATTATACCGCTGTGGGTACTTTTGCGTTGAGCGCCAATTAATTTATTTAATTATTCCACGGGTCGTCCCTCGCAGTTGCAGCTTATCCAGGGGGGTGCGGGTGGCAAGGTTCGTCGCTGTGGTGGTTGGCCGGCTGGCCGTAGAATTCTCCAAGATGAATTACGAAGATTATGTTGGAAGGGTGACTGCCCTTCTTTACCTGCTGGCCTAGGGACTCAGACAGTTTTTCAATAATAAGAATTTAACGACGGTAGTCGGAGTAAGTTTGCATGAGCGACAGCTCTTTATTCATATAAAGTCAAATCTAAACTGAAACTTAAAGCTAACAAAAAGAGACTCATAGCGGCCACTCCAATGGGTAGTCTTTGCCGGCTATGCACGAGCTTCCGGCCAGACGCTATGTCAGCAATTTGGCCGGAGCGAGCCTTTGGACGATCGGTCATTGCCGTCGCCCGGTTAACTTAGTTAACTTATATATATATAATATATATATCTAATAACTCATACTAACACATTTGCACTTTACGGAATCCAGCGTAATCCAGTTAACATAACTATTTTTACGTTAACTTCGAATAAATATATTCCTCAATAAATTAACTAAATACAACATACATTTATACCTTGATTAATATATTGCATAATTTAAATCTAAGATATGCGCAATGATTAAGGAATTAAAAAGTTTGGCACTCATAACACAGCACAATCAGCGGATTTTAAAGGGCAACCAGAAAGCCAGAGGCGGTCGAAAAAATAATTTTATACTCTTGCAGAGGATATTATAATTTTGGTCAAAAGTGTGCAACGCATTGAAGGAGACATCTCCGACCATATAAAGTATATATATTATTGATTAGGATCACCTCCTGAGTTGCTTTAAGCATGTCCGTCTGTCTGTCCGTCTGTCTGTTTCTACGCGAACTAGTTTCTCAGTTTTAAAGATATCGAATTAAAACTTTGCACACACCCTTCTTTCCTTTTAACGCAGTATATAAGTCGGAACGGCCGGGATCGACCGACTATATCCTATAGCCGCCATATAACTGATTGATTGGAAATGCCATAACTTTGGTGTTTGTTAAGTTAGGAAAACCGTGCTGATAAATTCATCCTTCTGCTGGGCGACCTTGATGCGAGCGAAAATTTCCGAAGTGATCGTGTAAACATCCTGAGGATAGCGGCTGAGTCCGTCAACGTGTTTCATCCTATCTGCTGAGCGATGTTCGACTTGAAAATTAAAGTCCTGTAGATGCAGTATCCATTGCGCCACTTCACGGGGTACATATTTTTTGTTGACTGTCATCGTAAATGCAGCACAATCGGTGACCAGTCTAAATGGTTTTCCCAGGAGGTAGTGACGAAATTTTTTAACAGCGAGATATGCTGCTTTTACCTTCAGTATGAAGCTGAGGCGTTTCTCATCTGCTTCTGAAGTCTTTTTGCTCCAATAGGCGACTGGATGAAATTCCTCCTCAATACGCTGTATGAGCACAGCTCCAAAGCCATTTTTTTAAGCATCTGTGTGAAGTTCTGTAGCTGCCTCTCTGCAGTACAAACGTAAGACTGGCTCCGTAGATAAAATGTCTTTCAGCTCATTCATTGCTGTTTTTTCACGAGTCTCAAACTTGAACACAGAGCCTTTCTTTAACAGCTCCGTCAAAGGTCGAGCGATATGGGCATATCCTTTAATAAATTTTCTGAAGAACCCTGTGAGTCCCAAGAACGATTGAACGCCCTTAATGTTCTTTGGGTAAGCGAAACTCTTAACTGCTTGTGTCTTCTCTTGGCCGGGCCAAATTTGAACGTTCTGAACTGTGTGTCCCAAGAAATGTATCTTGCTCTGAAGAAAGTGACACTTCTCCCACTTGATTTTCATATCGTACTTGGCAGTAGCACTGTAGCACTGCCTTCAGCTTGGTAATGCATTCGTCGTAGGTTTGCGCATATATAATGATGTCGTCGACATACATCTGCATGACACCACCAGTGATCAAATCTTGGAAAATGTTGTTAATGAAGCGGTTGAATACGGCCGAAGAATTGCAGAAACCATAAGACGCTCTGCAAAATTCAAATAATCCCTCTTTTGTGATAAAAGCGGTGAACTTGCGACTGAATTCCTCGATAGGCACATGAAGGAAGCTGTTCTCCAAGTCCATTACAATGAATACTTTGGCCGCTTGTAGTTTTTCCATGACGTCGTCGATCAGTGGGACCGGGAAAGTACCATGCTGTTTAACTGGCAGAAGTCCACGCAGATTCTGTACGAACCATTTTTCTTCTTTGCCAACACAACCCTACTGGCAAAATTGGAGGATGACTTTCGGATGACTCCCTTATAGCCACTTGGCAATCTGATCTTTGATCGCGTCGCATTCTGGAGGAGAGTAACGGCTTTTCTGATGGCAAAACGACTTCATCTGTTCATCAGGAGTTATCTTCATCTGAACTGGACTGATGCAGAGCGGAGTTAACGGTTTGTATTCCTCAATCATTAACTAGACAAGCGGCTTAAACTGTAGGGGAACATCAATATCAGGTTTTTAGTCAACTATATTGTGGATACTTAGCTCGTCTTTTTCAGCGGTGTATGGCCGCGCTGACGCCTTCTGGAACATGAATCCTTCTTCGTTAAGGGACACACTAAATTGTGACGCGAAATGGAACCCAAGTAAAACATAGTTTTCATTTTTCCATCAGGTGCTCTGCTTTGTTTCCATCGACATATACAGTCGCCATAAATGCGCGCAGAGGTTCTACTCTGTGATTTTCAAGATCTCGAAGCACAGAGTTGGAGTTTTGGAGATTCACATTTTTCAGTCTATTGAACACCGACAGACAAACGAGTGAAACATCGGAACCAGTATCAACGAGTCCGGAAATTCTTAGACTGTTGAGCGTTATTTCTTTGCAGCGCTGTGTATTCTTGATAACGTTCACTTTCCTTACGGCCTGTGGACAGTTTGTAGAAATATGTCCGACACCACCACATTTAAAGCATTTTGTCTCTGTTTTGCAATCGTTTCTCATGTGTTCGGTTGATCCGCAATTAAAGCAACGAGAAACTTTTTTCTCACCGTACACGATTTTTATTTACTTTTATTGTAGTGTCGTTCCTCTCTCTCACTTCCACACTTGCGTTCATACACGTCAAATTTTTCTTTTAATTCTTGATACGATCGACATTCGTACATATTGAACTTATATTCCTTTTTGATGTCCAATCCGTCCACTATATATCCGATTGCTCATCTACTTGTCCCATTACTGCGATCTTCTTCATTTTGAGTACATATTCATGAAAGTTCTCGTCTCTTCTTTTCTTTCTCTCGGCCAACTTTGCATGAATATCGACGCTCTGAAGGACGCATTTAAATTCCGCCGTTAGAACACTTTTCAACTGATCATAAGTGCTGACCAAAACTGATTCGAGGAAAAGTTTTGCCATTTTCGTCATTTTTCCGCGTGCTTGCACATATTTCTGCTTCTCACTCAATTGATATGCAGCTGCATTTTGTTCAAAGTTTGTTAACCACTGCTCCACTGATATTGTTTCTCCGTCGAAGCTTGGAACCATTTGCGAAAAATTTTCTGCTGTAATTTTAAATTCATTCTGCGATCTTTGGTTTATTTCATCAGCTTCAATTTTAAGGGTGAGCAACTGTATAATTTGTTGCAAGCTTCTGTTGTTCATCTCGGCCATTGCGTTGGCTTCTTTGAGAGTACAGTTGTGTATTGAATTACGTTCTCCTTGCTCACCGCTTCTTATGTATTCCGTTTCGTTTTCTATGCCTCCTCTCTCCAGGATAGCTAGCTGCTGGTTTCTGGCTTGTGTTCTTGTCTGTACACCAGGTTGTTGTCTCTTTTTTTCCTCTTCTTCACTCATGCTCTCGTACTCACTGGATGATGAAATAGTTGAAATTTGGCAACACCACAATTTTTCGCAATTTTTAAGTTTGGTTGAGCCCCCAAATGTAATGAAGTTTTTTTGATTATATTTTATATTGGTTAAATATGATTTGACAAAATTGATATAACTTAATTCTCCGCGACATAAACCGACTTTTTCGACTTATTTTTTGTAAATTCCGGACTTAATTCAGGACAACTTGCGTCTGCTCTCTTTTGCTACTTCTCTTCTACTGCCACTTCTCTACTGCAGGGCTGCCAACCTGTGGCAACTGATCTGTTATCTGTTATATATATATATATATATAATATATATATCTAATAACTCATACTAACACATTTGCACTTTACGGAATCCAGCGTAATCCAGTTAACATAACTATTTTTACGTTAACTTCGAATAAATATATTCCTCAATAAATTAACTAAATACAACATACATTTATACCTTGATTAATATATTGCATAATTTAAATCTAAGATATGCGCAATGATTAAGGAATTAAAAAGTTTGGCACTCATAACACAGCACAATCAGCTGATTTTAAAGGGCAACCAGAAAGCCAGAGGCGGTCGAAAAAATAATTTTATACTCTTCCAGAGGATATTATAATTTTGGTCAAAAGTGTGCAACGCATTGAAGGAGACATCTCCGACCATATAAAGTATATATATTATTGATTAGGATCACCTCCTGAGTTGCTTTAAGCATGTCCGTCTGTCTGTCCGTCTGTCTGTTTCTACGCGAACTAGTTTCTCAGTTTTAAAGATATCCAATTAAAACTTTGCACACACCCTTCTTTCCTTTTAACGCAGTATATAAGTCGGAACGGCCGGGATCGACCGACTATATCCTATAGCCGCCATATAACTGATTGATTGGAAATGCCATAACTTTGGTGTTTGTTAAGTTAGGAAGTTGGAATTTTCTATGTGTTTTATTTTTAGCCAATCAACTTGACCTACCAAACTTCATAAGGATCGGCCTACTATATCCTATAGCCGCCATATAACTGATTGATCGGAAATGCCATAACTTTGGTGTTTCTTAAGTTAGGAAGTTGGGATTTACTATGGGTTTTATTTTTTACCAATTAATCCGACCTACCGAATTTCATAAGGATCGGCCTACTGTATCTTATAGCTGCCATATAACTGATTGAGCGGAAATGCCATATCTTTGGTGTTTGTAAAGTTAGGAAGTTGGGATTTACTATGGTTTTCATTTCATAAGTATCGGTCGACTATATCCAATAGCTGCTATATAACTGAACGATTGAAAATGCCATAACTTTGGTGGTTCTAAAATTAGGAAGTAGGGATTTTTTATGAGTATTAAGAATGCATCATATGAATAATTTTGGAGAATATAATTTACAGAGTATTCTGCAAGGGTATGTCAACTTCGGCACCGCCCGAAGTTAGCTTTCCTTTCTTGTTTTAATTATAACCACTAAGCACTCAAAGTCGGTGACAGAGTAATTAAGTTGCTGACACAATGGCAACCGGTAACTTGACTCTGTTTTCGTTCCATTGTTCGAATAGACACCCAAAACCACAATGACTTGCATAGCAAAGTAAATTAATTTCTTAGTAAAATCGGGGGTTGTCAAGACTGGGAAGGATGTTAAATTTGACTTCAGTGAATTAAACACATCGTCATCATCGAGGTTCCAGCTAAATGATTTTTTCTTAAGCAACTTGGTCAAGAAATCTACGGACCAACTTGACTGTGGTCAGAACATGAATTTAGAATCACTTTTGTTTAAATAATCTCATAATTAACATAACCAAATCAAAATGTTGTATAACAGATATTTGTGATTAGGTTTTATCATCGGTTACGACCAACTGAATTTCGACCGAGGAAAAGTTAGTGGCCGTAACCTATGATAAAACCTAAGTACTAATATCTGTCTTACAAAATTTTGATTTCGATATGTTTATTATGAGATTATTCATAATTCGGCTCCGCCCGAAGTTAACTTTCCTTTCTTGTTTTATGCATACCTTGATCAGGTTAGAAGCATGTGCCGTGCGGACGTCTATATTCTATAGCTCCCATAGGAATAATAGGGTGAAATTGGTTCAAATTTAATAATTTTCAGGATATTTCGCTCAGTATATAAGCGAATTACATGAATCTTTCCAAATAGTATTTTTTATGCATACCTTGATCAAAGCAAAATCGTTTGCCGATCAGACATTTTTATTCTCGTATTTATACCCGTTACTCGTAGAGTAAAAGGGTATATTGTATTCGTGCAAAAGTATGTAACAGGTAGAAGGAAGCGTTTCCGACCCTATAAAGTATATATATTCTTGATCAGGGTCACTAGCCGAGTCGATATAGCCATGTCCGTCTGTCCGTCTGTCCGTCTGTCCGTCTGTCCGTCTGTCTGTCCGTATGAACGCTGAGATCTCGGAAACTATAAAAGCTAGAAGATTGGCATTTTGCATGCAGATTCTAGGAGTTCCTACGCAGCGCAAGTTTGTTTCAAAAAGGTGCCACGCCCCCTTTAACGCCCACAATCGCTAATATACGATTTTAAAAATTTAAATATTTCGGAAAAGTAAAAATGCAGTTTTATTGTGTTTATCAATACCTATCGAAATGTAGAAGAAATTTTTCAAATCGGACCATTCGTTAAAAAGTTATGCGTGATCAAAGTTTTTATCTCCGTCTCCCTCGCACTCCCTTTACCTGAGTAACGGGTATCTGATAGTCGGGGCACCCGACTATAGCGTTCTCTCTTGTTTCTAATGCATACCTTGATCAGGGTAGAAGCATGTGCCGTGGGGACGTCTATATTCTACAGCTCGCATAGGAATAATTGGGTGAAATTGGTTCAAATTTAATGATTTTCAGGATATTTCGCTGAGTATATACATAAGCGAATTACATGAATCATTCCAAATAGTATTTTTTTATGCATACCTTGATCAAAGCAAAATCGCTTGCCGATCGGACATTTTTATCCTCGTATTTTCTAATGCATACCTTGATCTGGGTTAAGCCGCGTACCGATTGGAAGTCAATATCCTATAGCTCCCATAGAAAAAATAGGGTGAAATCGGTTCAGATTTATTGATTTTCAGGATTTTTCGCGCAGTATATAAGCTATTGACATGAATCTTTCCGAATCGTTGTTTTTATGCATACCTTTATCAAGGTAAAATCGATTGACGATCGGACGTCTATATCCTATTGAATGTGGAACAATAGGTTGAAATCGGTCCAAATTAGATGTTTTTCAGGATATTTCGACCAGTATATAAGCGAATTACATTAATCTTTCCCAGACGTATTTTTATACCCTGGCAGAGGGAATTATAATTTTGGTCAAAAGTGTGCAACGCAGTGAAGGAGTTATCTCCGACCCTATAAAGTATATATATTCTTGATCAGGATCGCGTCCTGAGTTAATATAAGCATGTTCGTCTGTCCGTCCGTCTGTCCGTCTGTCTGTCTGTCCGTCTGTCTGTCCGTCTGTCTGTCCGTCTGTCTGTCCGTCTGTCTGTCTGTCCGTCTGTCTGTCCGTCTGTCTGTCCGTCTGTCTGTCCGTCAGTCTGTTTCTACGCTGATATAGCTGAACGATCGGAAATCCCATAAATTTGCTATTTTTAAAGTATGTAAGTGGATTTTGGGATTTTCTATGGGTTTTATTTTTTACCAATCAATCCGACCTACCAAATTTCATAAAGATCGGCTGACTATATCCTCAATATTGGTTCTTGCATGTGATAGGGCAACATTTAAACAACATGTGTGAATTTTTTCATCCAAAAATATTACAAATTGAATGATATACAGGAAATCTACGGCGCCGCCTCGAAAAAAAACACATTTTGCGGTGTACACGATAACTGGTCACAGAATTATCTGAACTAAAAAAATCTAATGGCATTAGTTAAAGGACAAGATTCCTTAGGTAACGCTGTCGAGTTTTTATTTTGTTTTATTTTTTTTCGATTTTTAAGGCACTTGAATGACAAAAACCACGATTTCGCCCAAAACGTCGAGCTATTTGTTGCTCTAAAAATAATACATTTTCAAAAAAAAAAATTGTTTTTAAATATTTTTTGACAAGTAAGAAACATGTAAGGTACGAGTATATTACTACAAAAAACATTTGTTTCTTAATACAAGAACAATTTAACAACAATTTTTAAATTTATATTTAAATACCGTATGTTAAAACTTGAATTATTTTTTGTCAAGTAAAAATCATGTAAAGTATGCCACTACAAAAAAACAATTGTTTCTTAATACAAGAATAATTTGTTACTAAGCTGTCGCCATTTCTTTTTAGAATTATTATTTGTTCTAAGATAAAATCACTTTCTTAAAGTTTTGGATAAGTTTAACAATCTAAATAATTTAAGAATAGTCAAGTAGCCACTGCCGTTGTTGAAATATAAAGTTTTTTATAGGGTTAACATGCTTTTTTTTTTTTTTTATTAACGTATGGCTTAGTATTTAATACTGTCCTTTGTGGACAATCAATAAATGTGGTGGTGTGGTACTTCGCTTATGGTTTTTACAGGTGTAGTGGGAGTTTTGAAATCAGGTCAGATATCATTAGTCCCAGTGTAGATCTAAGGGGTCTGTCTGTACGTCTGTCTGTATGTCTGTCTGTCCATCTGTCTGTACAAAAACCACGATTTCGCCCAAAACGTCGAGCTATTTGTTTCTTTAAAAATAATACATTAAAAAAAAAAAATTTAAATACCATTTTTAAAAACTTGAAACATTTTTTGACAAGTAAGAAACATGTAAGGTAAGAGTATATTACTACAAAAAACATTTGTTTCTTAATACAAGAACAATTTATCACTAAGCTGTCGACATTTCTTTTTAAATTTATATTTAAATACCATATGTAACTTGAAATATTTTTTGTCAAGTAAAAAACATATAAAGTATCCCACTACAAAAAAAAACAATTGTTTCTTAAAACAAGAATAATTTGTTACTAAGCTGTCGCCATTTCTTTTTAGAATTATCTTTTGTTCTAAGATAAAATCACTTTCTTAAAGTTTTAGATAGGTTTAACAATCTAAATAATTTAAAAATAGTCAAGTACCCACCGCCTTTGTTGAAATGTAAATTTTTTTTATAGGGTTAACATGCTTGGTAGAGCATATTCCTGAAATGCTTGGTAGAGCGTATAGAACGAAAGCACTAGGGGGAAACGAAATACAACTTATTTTTAGGTAAAGCAATTTATTGCTAGAAGTGCTAGGAGCGTAGTTATGAAATATGGCGCAATATTTTAATATTATAATTTTAACAATGCAGTTTAATATGTTCTGGTATTTTTCTGTTTGTGAAATTAAAGTTGAGACAAATATATATAAAATACTAGATAGTAATTTGATGCCGATTGACCTTTTTGCTTTATGTGCCAAATATAATCATACGCACCAAATTACATTTGAATTAAATGCTGTTTTACATACTATGGCTTATCACAGGTAAATATTAAAAATAGAGTACCAAAATATTGATTATTTTCAATTTTTTAGATAACAAGAAAAGAAAACTAACTTCGGGCGGAAAAATTATAATACCCTCTGCAAGGGTATAAAAATAATCGGTCACCTATATTAGTCGCACAAGAAAACAAAAAGACCCATGAGCTTCTATTTAAGCAATTTATGCAAACCAATAATTATTTTTATACTCTTGCATAGGGTATCATAATTTTGGTCAAAGGTGTGCAACGCAGTGAAGGAGACATCTCCGACCCTATAAAGTATATATATTCTTGAACAGGATCGCCTCTTGAGTTGGTATAAGCATGTCCGTCTATCTGTCCGTCTGTCTGTCCGTCTGTCTGTCTGTCTGTCCGTCTGCCTGTTTCTACGCAACTAGTCTCTCAGTTTTAAAGATACCGAACTGAAACTTTGCACACACCGTTCTTTCCTTTACACGCAGTATATAAGTCGCCTGGATTCTACTGTATTCTATAGCCGCCATATAACTGATTGATCGGAAATGCCATAATTTTGGTGTTTGTTAAGTTATTTTCTATGGGTTTCAATTTTGTCCAATCAATCCGACCTACCAAATTTCATAAGGATCGGCTGACTACATCCCATAGCTGCCATATATGTTACTGAGCGATTGGAAATGCCATGACGTAGGTGTTTTTAAAGTTAGAAAGTTGGGATGTTTTATGAGTGTTAAGAATGCATCATATGAATAATTTTGGAGAATTCCGGCTCCGCCCCGAGTTAGCTTTCCTTTCTTCTTATTTATAAATTCCTATTTTTATTACTGAAAGGTTATAATTGTTTTTAATTTTGTTAGTAAAACCAAGAAAAAAATAATTATTGTTAGGTAAGAAATCTCATCCATTATGATAAACTCTGGGTTTTATTTTTAACTCAACATAAAACGCTTAAGCGACCTTGATATGGGGAATTTTACTAAAGGTATATTTTTTCGCCTTCGAGTATAATATTAATTGAACATTTAAGACACTGTTTATTATAATATATTTGATTCACTTTTTTGTGATCAATAAATGCTTCTTTTTAATATATTGTTTGATTAAACCATTTAAATAGAAAAATGTATGATCTTAACGAATTTTTTATTTTTTCTTCCAACGGTTTGTTTTACTTACGTTTAAAACATACTTAAAGCAGGCTCCCCACAGTTTAATTTTACCGGTTGGACGAAAATGTTGTCGTTGGTGATAGTGCTTGAGTCCATATTTCATGTTTGACGTTTTATTTGACAAAAAAAGAAACGATTCTATCTTGGCGGGAACAAATTCGACATTGTATAATTGCTAATCAAAGCAAGCCGCAGCGTTTATTTGCGTTCAAAATTAATTTTGTTTGTTAGCGATCTTTGACGATTATTTTAAAGTTTTTCCGGCTTGAGAACCTTGCACTAGATACAATTGAGAAAAATGGAGAAAAAAAAGAACATACAAATATTCCAAATAAAAGCAAGCAATCCGAAACACCAAATTTCATAGGGATCGGCCTACTATATCCTATAGCTGTCATGTTACTGAACGATTGAAAATGCCAAACCTTTGTTGTTTTAAAAGTTAGGAAGTTTGGATTTTTTACACGTATTAAGAATGCATCTTATGAATAAGTTTGGAGAATATAATTTACAGAATATTCTGCAAGGGTATATCAACTTTTAATTAAATTAAAATCGGACAATAATATTATATAGCTGCCATAAAAACGATAGAAAAATGCAGCGCAATATCGACATAGCTTCATTATTTTTTGTAATATAAGCAGAGAAATCGAAATGTAGTCGATTTGTAATAACTGCAAGGGTATCTTAACTTCGGCTTGCCGAAGTTTGCTTCCATTCTTGTTTTCCTTTGGAAATACTTCAAAAGAAAGCTGTTAAAATTTCACGATATTATATTCATTAGCTTGTGAGTTTTTGTGCTAAGTGTGACGCTACTGTTGTTATTTTCAAAACAATGGATCAAAAACAATTTCGTGTTTTAATTTTACACTGCTTCTTGATGGAAAAAATACCGTTCAAGCAAAGCAATGGCTTGAAAAGTGTTATGGGGACTCCGCTCCATCCGAAACACAAATAAAACGTTGGTTTGATGACTTCAAACGTTGTCGTGGAGACACCGATGATGCAAAACGCAGTGGACTTCCAAAACAGTAACACCAGAAAACATTTAAAAAATCCGCGAAATCGTTTTGAATAATTGAAAAGTGAAGTTGCGTGAGTTAGCTGACATCGTAAAGATATCAAAAGAACGTGTTGGCTTTAATTGCATGACCAATTGACTATGAAAAAGCTCTGTTTAAAGTGGGTGCCGCCTTCGCTGACTGTTGAACAAAATCAAGAACGTGTTGTTGATTGTGAGCAGTGTTTGGCCATGTTAAAACGTAACAAACAGGAATTTCTACGTCGATATGTGACAATGGATGAAAAATGGATCCATCACTTCACTCTGGAATCAAAACGATCGTCAGCTGAGTGGAAAGCAACTGCTTAGCCTCTTCCAAGGCGCCCGAAAGCACAACAATCGGCTGTAAAGGTTATCGCCTTGGTATTTTGGGATGTGCGTGGTGTAATTTAATCGACTACCTTAAGAAAGTCATTATGTCCTTTCAAAAGTGAATATTATACAAGACAATACACCGTGTCACCAAAGACCAATATAAACTCTAAGATGCGTAACGCCATACGATTCTTTTGCACACGAATTTTTTGTGCTGGCTTTTCAACTGGCTTTTCGCTCTCTGCCAAAAGCCAGCGAAAGAGCGCTCTAGAGCCAGCCTCTCTCTTGCACGCATACTGCGACAGCCGACGACTGTATGTGCGCACATGTATTCACAAGCGAAGAAATTCGCTGCAGCCCGCTGTCGAAATATATTCTTTAGTTTTAAATTCTAACATTATTAAAAATACTTATTTTGTATTGCCTTTATATGATAATTATTCGAATGTGGAATATTTAGTAATGACCATATATATCTAAGTATACAAAAATACATAATTTATTTCATACATGACTTCACTTTGGAATAATTGTCATTAGGGTATTCAGCGTGCGACGTGTGAACGATTTTTAGGGACCTCAGAAATTTTGCGAATGAAAAGGATAAATATTTTTATATTTATTGTCTTTTAAATATATAGATTTAAAAATATGTGGTCTTTTTATATTATTTAAAAGACCCAAAATCATTAAAACTAATTTTATTTTATATACGAAATACTAAAAATGAATAACTTACCTAAAATATACTTGTATTATATTTAAATATACTCCAAAGTTAGCTAAATTTTGAAAATTAAACCAACCCCGTAAAAATATATAATAATTATTTATATATGTATTTGTATATTAACTGTTTTATTTAATAAATATGTATACTAAACAATTAAAATAGTTAATATGTTAAATATTCTATTAAATTAATTAAATAATTTATATATCGAATATACTATTTAATAATTAAAATAGTTAATATATCAAATGTACTACCTAATTAAAATAGTTAATATAGAAATACATACTTAAATATTATATATACATTTTACTTATGTTTTACGTATTTTTTATTTAAATTAAAGCTAAAAACATAACTCTCAACACAAAACATATGAAACTGCTTGATTTGATAAGAAAATATTTAAATGCAGGTTAATAATATTAGATATGATGTTATTCTATTTACATTAAATATTTTAATTCATTAAATCAAAGTTTAATATGTTTGAATAAAAATTTAATTTAATATTTCCATTTTAAAGTTAATAAAAAACATCCATGGATAAAAATAAAAGCAAAATATATTTAATAAACTATCCTTTAAATATATTTAACAATCAATGCTTTGTTTTTGTTTAACAATCAATAGTATATTTAAATCTATTGAACTTTATTGAAATATTTTTAAATTTAATCAAACAGTTTTATATCTTTTCTATTAAAAGTTATGTTCTTAGTTTTAATTTAAATAAGTAAAACGAAACTATGAATTAAATATGCCGATATTCGTTTTTAAGGTATATAAAAATAATTGTTTAGAAGTTTTTTTGACACACAATTAGTTTCTTAGTCCCGAAATGATTTCTGGCCGAAAATCGTCTTCTCAAACAAGTACGCACACATACGCACTTCCTTATTCGAGCAATTCTATTTTTACCATGCAGTTCCAACCCTGCAGGGCCCTGCAGTTCCGAAATTCATCACTACAAAAATTCATCACTGTTTAATCAGCAGCAGACTGCGACGCCGGCAGAGCCAAATGCAAAGTCGGCAGAGCCGATTGCGACGCAGGCAGAGCCGAAACTCTCAGTCCCCGATCGTAGGCAACGCAGAAAAATTTCCATCTCCCTCTCTTACTCTGTCTCTCTCCCCATAAAATGAGCTGAGAGGTGGAGGACATTGTATTAAAATCAGATCGACCTTTATACACCCTTGAAAATAAATTAGCATAATTTTTTTATTGTAGTCGTTGATTCTTATTAATTATATTATTTTAAGGAAATACTTTTTAAAAATAAAATTATTATGATAGTTTTGAAAGGTATTGATTCCTTTTTTAAGTGAATTTAAGTTATGTGATTATTTTTCATAGCGGACATGCTTTTATATACTCTGCTTTGACGCGAAGCGAAACATGTAAAAACAAATTAGGCAAAGGAAAGAACAATAGGATTAACGGCGCCCTTGTTTTCAACTGAAGTTGTTTTCGCGGTTTTTACGTGCACTTGCCTTTGAGAGAACGGAGAGAACAGATCGAAGCTGAGATTTTTTGTGAAATTTTATAACTAAATTGATCAGAAATTTAGGTAAGTGTTATTTTATTAGTTATTTTGAGCTGTACCAACATATACTGTTAATATATTTGTTCATTATTTAAGGCGAAGCTTATAATAAAACTGTTGGGCCAGCATAAACTAAGCTGGACTTGGCCGGCGGCAAAACAAAAAACGCAGTAAGTTTTTATATATTTTATAATAATTTTTCTATTTTAGATATACTTGGTCAGGAAGAGCCACGAAGCACGAAGTTAAAAAAGGGCACCGAAACCGAAACATCCTCAACACCTCCGAGACAACTCAAAACGTACATATGTATGTAGATTTAATTAAGTTAAATTAATTAGTTATATGTAATGAAATAATAATGAAATAATGTAATGAAATAAAATATGAAATTTATATGAAAATTTACTGAATGAATTTTACTAATGAAAAAAAGCGATGAAAATGCGATGAAAAAACGATGAAAAAGCGATGAAAATGCGATGAAAAAGCGATGAAAATGAGATGAAAAAGCGATGAATTACTGATTAAAGAGTGATGAATTACTGATGAAAATGAGATGAATTCATCACTCTTTAATCAGTAATTCATCACTCGTTAATCACTATTTCATCGCATTTTAATCACTCGTTCATCGCATGTTCATCAGTAAACGCTGTTCAAAGAGTGATGAATTACTGATTAAAGAGTGATGAAAAACTGATAAAAGAGTGATGAATTACTGATTAAAGAGTGATGCATTTTTCACTGATTAACTCCTAGGACATGCCAATGTTAAATTCATCACTAATTTGTATGAAGTTTCATCGCTTTTTCATCGCATTTTCATCGCTTTTTTTCATTAGTAAAATTCATTCAGTAAATTTTTTTATATAAATTTAATATTTTATTTCATTACATTATTTCATTATTATTTCATTACATATAACTAATTAATTTAACTTAATTCAATCTACATATGTATGTTATCCAACCCATAAATATTCATAGCTTATGAGTTTCATAAACAAATTTCCAATCGTAGCAACCGCTGAAAAATCTAAGCTTCGCTAGCAAAATCTCCCCTCACTCAAGCCGGCCACATTCGGGCTATTATAAACAAATGACCCTTTCCAATCTTAGCAACCGCTGGAAATTCTAGCTTCGTTAACAGAATCTCCCCTCACTCAAACCGAGCCCTGTGAGAACCACATCCGGCCTACTGTAAACAAATGACCCCAGTCATAAACAAAGCTTCCAAATTTTCCACTTAGGGTCCGATCTAGTCCGAGCCAGTTGCTAACCAAATTTTTGTCAAATAATCAATTTATTGAGTTTCAATTACTTCTCAATTATTTCATCAGCCAATTGTCCTACTCTCTTAACTTTGCCTAATCTCTTTTAATCTCTTCTGAGCAAGATTCTCTTAAGCCGAGGTTTCATGATTAATATTTTATCAAACTAAGGGCAGTTCTTTTTTGGAGACGACTCGATCGGTCGTGAAAATCAAATTGAAAATATAAGAATATGTTATGTGACTTGTGAAAGTGAATTTAATAAAATAAAAGGTGAACATAAAAATAAAAATAAAAAATTAATTTTTTTATAAAAAATTATCAACTAATAAAGTTAATTGGCGCCCAACGTGGGGCCGCGTCTTCAAAAGTTCCTAAAAATTTTTTAATGAACACAAATTAAAAATACAAAAAAAAACGGAACTCGCGCGGTCAAACAACTCAAAAATTTTGTGGAAAAACAAACCGTCCGCAACCGACACAAACTCTAAGTGATTGTGATCGTTAAAACATTTAAGTGGAAAATAATAAATAAAAAATAATCCATTTAAAAAAAAAAAAATAATAATAAAAGTTGATAAAAAGGTGTACCGAAATTTAAATTCACTAAAAAGCAAGAACACAATAAATAAAATAAAGAACTCAAAAAAAGGAAAAACACAAGTAATAAAAAACACATAAATTAAAATATATATAAAAATAAATAAACCAGCACACAAAAAAAACCCGCAAAAGAAGGAAGGAAGGGCTGAGGGCATTCCCTCGCCACAGAGCTACACTAAAAAATCTATTCACTGACAGGAAGGAAGGGCTGAAGGGCAATCCCTCGCCACAAGCTACACCGGAAAAATTTTAATTGTTTTACCTCAGGAGAAAACAACAATTAACCACGACCAACGGATCAAATCTTGACGACGATAAACAGGAAGCAGCAAATCGTGAGAAATTGAAAATTAATTATTTTTTTTTATTACATATATAACTATATCATATAAAGTTAGCCGATAGTTGATACTTATTGAACCTCTGTAAATCGAAAAACAATCTGGAAAATTTATTAAAAAACTTTGGAAATTTAAATTTGAATATGGCAACCGGTGGGACAGGTCAAAATCCTACCAGCAGTGGTCTGGGATCAAATCTAACAATGGAATTAATAAACCGAGTGGTAAATTTACAGTTGACAGGTTTAAATGCAAAAATTAATGAGCTTAGTAATAAGTTAAACTCGAATGCAAATGTAGTGGAAGACTATACGATTCAAGTAATTGACCCCACAGTTAAATGCGATACAACCCTAGAAGTAGTAAAAGCTGTGCCAAAATTTTATGGAGAACAATCCCAGTATGTCGGATGGAGGGAGGCCGCAGAAACATCTATGAGCCTATACAAAATTAATAGTGAACAGTATTTTATTGCCCTAACAATTTACGGAACAAAATCATGGGAGCGGCGCACGACGCCTTAACTAACCATGGTACCGTATTAAATTTCAAGGCCATACTTTCGAGACTGGATTTTATCTACAATGATAGAAGACCAATCCACGTCCTCGAGTCAGAATTAAGCATTTTAAGACAGGGTAAAATGACAATTACGGACTTTTATAACGAGGTAAACAAGAAAATGACTATGCTTATCAACAAAACCATAATGACCTATGGAAAAGAAACCGAAATTACCAGGGAGACTACAAGAACAATAAGAGGCAACGCCTTAAGAGTTTTCATTTCTGGACTGAATGGTTCAATCTCCGAAACCCTATTCTCTCTAAACCCACCAGACTTACCGAACGCTTTAGCGAAGGTACAAGAACTAGAATCGAACAACTTCCGAGCTCAGTTCGCAAATAAATACTATGGATTTCAGCACGAGACCAAGAAACAGGGAAACAATTATCCTAGATTCAACCAGGTGCAGCCCAATCAAAATTTCAACCCTAAAACGGGAAATAATTGGTATCAAAATAGAAATTATGATCAAAACAATTTTCACCAAAAACAAGCAGTAGAACGTAACATAGAACCAATGGAAGTTGATCCATCAAATCAAATTAAACCCTTTAAAAATTGGCAGGGACATAATGAAAGACAGGGGAATTACAATTATTATAATTCCAACAAAAACTACAACCAACCGTATTCAAGCCGTCCGAACTATTACCAACAAAATAGAAACGAGCCTAAACAAACACATCCACCACTAAAACGCGAACCAACTAACACTATAAATCAGCCCCAAAATAAAACCATGCGAATTAACAACATCGAAGAGAATCATTTTTTAGACCAGGAACAAAAGTAGGGTTACCCTACTTGACGAGGATAGATAGGCAATCAAAGCAAAAATTAAAAATATTGATTGACACAGGAGCGACATCCTGCTATATAAAAAAGGGAATCTATTCAAACAAAAGTGAACTCCCCATATACAAAAGAGTCTCCACTGTAAATGGATACTCAATAATAAAACATTACCACGTAATAACTATTTTTAATACAAAACAAATATTTTACAAAATTGAAGGGTTAGACGCCGATTTGTTAGTAGGATTTAACCTACTCAAAAAAATAGGTGCCATAATTGACACAAATTTAGACGTCATGAAATATCACGGAAAGGAAGAAAAATTAGTTTTTCATAATAAAGTGAGCGGAAATAAAGCATCCCCCACCGAGGAAAAAATTAATCTTCCCCTAAGTGAATTCATTATAAAAAAATACTTCAATGAATTAGCATTAAATAAAACCGATTCACTCTACGTTGAAAAGAGTAATTGCAGCTCGAAAACCGAGCGTTCCGACGTTGAATTATCCGTCAATAGTGAATTAAATAATATCCAGTTGGAATTTTCAAACCAAGTGGAAAGAATGAAAGAAAATATAATAAATCAAATCGAAACAAAACATTCTACGATCGATATCCAAATTCCATTTCGAACGGATATAAAGGAGAAATTACTACAATTCATGACAGACCAGTTTACAGCAAACAGTATCCCTACGCTCTGTCTGTCTCAGATTTTGTTAATAGGGAAATAAGCCGAATGCTATCGGAACAAATAATAAGGCCAAGTAGAAGCCCATACAACTCACCCGTCTTAGTGGTCCCGAAAAAGGGACAAAATGAAGACGGAAGCCCTAAGTTAAGATTAGTAATTGACTATAAAAAACTTAACGAGAATACCGTTCCAGATAGATATCCGATGCAGGATCCATCAGTGATCTTAGCAAATTTAGGGAAGGCAAAATTATTTTCAACAATCGACTTAGAGTCCGGTTTTCATCAAATCTTGATGAAAGACTCCGACATTGAAAAAACGTCATTTTCCATAAATAATGGGAAGTACGAGTTTTTAAGAATGCCATTTGGTCTAACGAACGCTCCTCGAATTTTTCAGAGAGCTATGGACGACATATTAAGGGAACAAGTCGGGAAAATTTGTCACGTCTATATGGACGATATAATTATATTCTCCGACTCAATTCAACAGCATTACCAAGACTTGTTGAAAATAATAAATATTTTATTCAAAGCAAACATGAAAGTTTCTCTAGAAAAATCCAAATTCTTCATGAAAGAAACCAGTTTCTTAGGGTACGTAGTATCCTACAATATCATTAAAACAGACCCCGAAAAAATTTAAACAATACTTAAATATCCGCAACCCAAAAATATTAAAGAACTCAGAAGCTTCCTTGGATTAACAGGTTATTATAGAAAGTTTATAAAGAACTACGCACTAATAGCGAAACCTCTTACCAAATATTTAGGAGGGGAAAATGGTAAAATATCTAAAACAATGTCTAAAAAAACTTCCATACAGCTGGATGAACCTGCTGTAAAAGCTTTTAACGAGCTAAAACAAAATCTAGTAGCTCAAATAGAATTAACTCAACCCGATTATAACAAGAAATTCACATTGACTACAGACGCTTCAGATTTTGCTATTGGCGCAGTCCTTTCACAAGAAGGCAAACCAATAACTTTTATTTCAAAAACTTTATCGAAAACAGAGCAGGTTTACGCAACAAACAAGAAGGAATTATTAGCCATAGTCTGGGCATTAAAAAACCTTCGAAATTATCTCTACGGGGTAGTTGGAATAGAAATCCAAACTGACCATCAGTCATTATCCTTCACGGTCTCAGACAAAAACCCTAACATAGAAATGAAGCGATGGTACTCATTTATTGAAAGTTACTGTCCAAAAATTATTTACAAACCAGGAACTACTAATGTAGTCGCTGATGCATTGTCAAGGATCCAAATTAACCACCTCTCCGATGAAAATCCAAGTTTAGACAATTCAGAATCAACAGATTCAGAACAAAATACCATCCACTCGGCAGAAAGCAGTTTCGAGAATATTATCGATGAAACAAACAAACCTTTGAATCAGTTTAAAATTCAACTACTAATTACAACGGGCAGGGTCACCATTCATGAGTCACTGAAAATATTCGACAATACCAGACACATAATCCAGTACGATACACCCGAGAATTTAGTATCAATTCTTAGAGAATATATTCAACCAAACATAACCGTTGGACTTCACTGTACCCTTGAAGACCTTTACGTAATTCAAAAACCTCTTAGGGAAAATTTTATAAATAAGTTTTTATTTACAAGAACATTCGTTCTAGAATAGAAAAAGATGAAGATAAAGCAATCATTATTGAGGAAATTCATTGCCGTGCCCATAGAGGACTGACGAAAACTATAAACAAATAACGAGACTTTACTACTGGCCGAAATTATTTTTAAAACTCAAAGAATATATTAAGAACTGTACAATTAGCAACGAAAACAAATACTGTAGACACCCTGTAGAAATTCCGATTGGGGAAGCCCCTATACCATCAAAAGAGGGAGAAAATCTACACTTAGACATTTTTTACGCTGATAAAAAAATATTTTTAACTTGTATTGATGCATATTCCAAATTTTTAGTAGAAAAGAAATTGAGAATAAATTAAATATTGAAAACAAGGTCTTAGAAATTTTACAACAATACCCACTGGCCAAAACACTTATGACGGACAACGAGCCAAGTTTCACTTCGGCACAATTTAGAGTATTTATAAATAGATGAGGACTTACAATACATTACGCTGACCCTAGACATAGTTCTTCGAACGGACAAATCGAAAGAGCACATTCCACACTGACAGAAATTGCTAGATGTATTAAAGACGAATTTAATCTTACTGACCACTCAGAAATAATTATTAGATCTGCCCAAAGGTATAACCAAAGCATTCATTCTGTAACAAATGAAAAACCAATAGACATTCTATACAATAAAATAAAACATGAAAAAGTCCCTGAAATACTTAAGGTAGCTCAATTAAAAATGCTTAAATCACATAACCAAAACAAAAAAGCAAAAGAATATCATGTAGGACAAGTAGTATATGAAAAAAAGTACGGGGAACGAAATAAATTAAAACCAAGATACAAAAAACAGGTAGTTAAAGAAAACAAAGCTAATAAAGTAATAATAAATAAAAGAAATAGAATTATCCATAAAGATAATATTAAATATTAAAATATTTTTAACTTACAGATAATGAATACCATAATATATATAGTTTTGATACTCGCAACCACTAATTCTGAGATAATCGACTATTCAAACCACGACTTTTTCATCTACAAAGACAACAAGGACATCCTGACTTATGATTCATACGCAGAACTTTTTCATATCACTAATATAAGCTTTTACAAAGAAATTATTAAGGAAGAATCAGAAAGCTTAGAAGAATTCAGAAATGATCAGTTCCATTGGGAGTTAACTTACAACCTAAAAACCATCGACTTAACTTTATCACAATTAACTCCATCTAGAAATAAAAGAAGCATTAACGAATTAGGCACCATTTTAAAATGGATAACTGGAACACCGGATCATGATGATTACAACAATTCAAGAAAAAATTAACGACTTAATTGAAAATAATAATAAACAACACATAATAAATTCCAAATTGTTTGACGAAGTTAAGAAATTATCTACCACATTAGATTCAGTTTTCACCCACCAAGAAATACCTTTAAGAAAACACCGCTTACGCCTAATAACTTTAGATTTACAAAACTTAATTGACACCATTACTTTAGCGAAAATTGATGTTTTTAACACAAAAATACTAAACCATGACGATCTTCAAGAAATTTATAAGCATGAAGAAAAACCCGTCATGATCACAGATCTAATGGATATTTCCGAATTTAAAATTGCACTACACAAAGAAATATTTGTAATTTTTATTCGGTATCCAGTCATTCAAAATCGATGCGATACATATTTCGCCAGAGCTATCTCTCAAAATGATGGCAAATTAATTTTAAGCAACCAATTTGCAAAATGCAACAACACATTTTACGAAATTTATAATTTTAAGAAAGAATTATTCAACAACTATTGTACTCTAAATAAAAACCAATCATGTTTTACTCGTTTATTGAATGGAGAAAAATCCTACTGCATTAAAATAAAAGAAAAAAATAAACAAATAGATGTTATACAGGACGGTGCAGTGCTGATAAGCGGAAATAATATTGTAAACGATACCTATTTAAAAGGAACATATTTAATTATATTTAATGGCATACGGTAGTGCCATAAACAAACATAAACAATATATCCTACACAAACATAGATAATAAGATGCTCGAATTTATTACAGCCCACAATTACAATAATTTTGAAATATCCGAATATATATTATCCAATAATTCGGAACTATCCTTTGACAATATCAAAATTCTAAACCCATTTGTTCAAATCAGAAAAACAAAAATACCCCTAACACTTATTGTAATATCAATAGTTTTAGTATATATAATTTTATTGTCAATCTTTAAAATCAAAAAATATCTGTTAATCATCAAACCACGGCTAAAAAATATTATAAAAAATAACAATATTCAAAATAATTCCCAAGAAGAAAATGTTGTAGCAATGTTGTTTTGTTGAATCGGGACGCTTCAATTTAGAAGGGGGAAGTGTTATCCAACCCATAAATATTCATAGTTTATGAGTTTCATAAACAAATTTCCAATCGTAGCAACCGCTGAAAAATCTAAGCTTCGCTAGCAAAATCTCCCCTCACTCAAGCCGGCCACATTCGGGCTATTATAAACAAATGACCCTTTCCAATTTTTGCAACCGCTGGAAATTCTAGCTTCGTTAACAGAATCTCCCCTCACTCAAACCGAGCCCTGTGAGAACCACATCCGGCCTACTGTAAACAAATGACCCCAGTCATAAACAAAGCTTCCAAATTTTCCACTTAGGGTCCGATCTAGTCCGAGCCAGTTGCTAACCAAATTTTTGTCAAATAATCAATTTATTGAGTTTCAATTACTTCTCAATTATTTCATCAGCCAATTGTCCTACTCTCTTAACTTTGCCTAATCTCTTTTAATCTCTTCTGAGCAAGATTCTCTTAAGCCGAAGTTTCATGATTAATATTTTATCAAACTAAGGGCAGTTCTTTTTTGGAGACGACTCGATCGGTCGTGAAAATCAAATTGAAAATATAAGAATATGTTAAGTGACTTGTGAAAGTGAATTTAATAAAATAAAAGGTGAACATCAAAATAAAAATAAAAAATTAATTTTTTTATAAAAAATTATCAACTAATAAATTTAATTTGTACGTTTTGAGTTGTCTCGGAGGTGTTGAGGATGTTTCGGTTTCGGTGCCCTTTTTTTAAGTTCGTGCTTCGTGGCTCTTCCTGACCAAGTATATCTAAAATAGAAAAATTATTATAAAACGAGGACGGAAGCTAACTTCGGCAAGCCGAAGTTTTAATACCCTTGCAGACTTAGCCGAAATTGCTAAAATTGAAAAAGTAGCGAAAAGACAAATGGTAGATCGGACAATTTTTTACCTGTCAAGAGTATTAATCCTCTTTATTTTATATACCATATGAACTTTCCGTGGGTTTTTCGTTACATTGTACGCCAAGTTTCAAGAACTTGTACTAAATATAATACTGTTATTTACAGCTGGCTTAATAGCTTACTTACATTCTAATGATATTAAAGGCAGTGTACGTATATTAAACTATTTTAAAGTTATTTTTAAAAAAATGTATAGCAATAGCTTTTACACATCGCGAAATATTCTGAAAAACATAAAATTTGGACCGATTTTACCCTATTGTTCCTATGGGAGCTATAGGATATAGACGTTCGATCAGCACGCGCTTTAACCTTGATGAAGGAATGCATAAAAAAATACGATTTGAAAAAATGTATAGCAATAGCTTTTACACATCGCGAAATATTCTGAAAAACATCAAATTTGGACCGATTTTACCCTATTGTTCCTATGGGAGCTATAGGATATAGACGTCCGATCAGCACGCGGTTTTACCTTGATGAAGGAATGCATAAAAAAATACGATTTGAAAAAATTTATAGCAATAGCTTTTACACATCGCGAAATATTCTGAAAAACATCAAATTTGGACCGATTTTACCCTATTGTTCCTATGGGAGCTATAGGATATAGACGTCCGATCGTCACGCGCTTTTACCTTGATGAAGGAATGCCTAAAAAAACACGATTTGAAAAAATGTATAGCAGTAGCTTCTACACATCGCGAAATATTCTGAAAAACATCAAATTTGGACCGATTTTACCCTATTGTTCCTATGGGAGCTATAGGATATAGACGTCCGATCAGCACGCGCTTTTACCTTGATGAAGGAATGCATAAAAAAAATACGATTTGAAAAAATGTATAGCAATAGCTTTTACACATCGCGAAATATTCTGAAAAACATCAAATTTGGACCGATTTTACCCTATTGTTCCTATGGGAGCTATAGGATATAGACGTCCGATCGTCACGCGCTTTTACCTTGATCAAGGTACGCATAAAAAAATAAGATTTGGAAAGATTTATGTCAATAGCTTTTACACTGCACGAAATATCCTAAAAATCATTAAATTTTAACCGATTTTACCCTATTGTTCCTATGGGAGCTATAGGATATAGACGTCCGATCGCCACGCGCTTTTACCCTGATCAAGGTATGCATAAAAAAATACGATTTGGAAAGATTAATGTCAATAGCTTTTACACTGCGCGAAATATCATAAATTCTTGCAAGATATATCCAATTGTTCCTATGGGAGCTATAGGATATAGACGTCCGATCGGGGCGATTTTCAAACTTGATCTGCGTACACATGTTTTAGGACGATTGTGAAAGTTTTAGATCGCTAGCTTTTAAACTGAGCTCGCAAACGGTATTGAAACAGACGGACAGACGGACATGGCTATATCGAATGGAATGCAAAGAAATGACTTTCAGAATACAATTAAGTTCGATTGCCATTCAAGCCTCTAATAGGTCAGAAGGAACTAATTTAGTTTTCTGAAGAGAGAGCTAAACAGGAAAATGGTACATTGGCTTGGCCTTCTTTTTTTCCTAGCTTTGAACCCTTTTACCGCCATACTTTCCAACCAAAAGTCGCCAGAGTATATGGGTTCAAAACGCTTTTAGTTTTATAAAAAACGAAACTATGAGATCGTTGTTTTTTATCATATATCCATATACCCCAAAAATATATTCCTTTTTATAAATTTCAAAATTATGATTTTGGTTTAATAAGAATCGGACGACTGTATAATTAGCATTGGAACGAAAAAGCTTCATTGTTTAAAAGCGTCAAAATTTAAATATAGAATAGTTCATTTTTGTAAAAGCTCCAAGCCGAAATTTTCTTTCTTTTGCAATCCAAATCGGGACAGAAATTAATTTCCAGATAAATATCCTCCTTGGGATTAAAAAAACTCACATTTTTCGTTGGTCTGTTGACCGCTATATACTCGGCATTATTCGCTGTTTTTATGCGCCCCGAGAATTTATGCAATTTCACCAATGCAACTGATCGTTCCGGCTGACTCCAGCAGAGGTACTTGGTATTTAAACGGTATTTAAATGGTTGTCAAAATATCTACTGTGTAATATTGTAAAAATGTGTCATTTTCCATATTATTAAAATATTTACAATATTCTGTTGCATACAAAATTTCCAATTTGAATATGTCTTTTATTCAAATACAAGTTTAATACAGTGAAATCTAAAATTTGTTGGTTTAATTCACACCCAGAAGAATAATTCTAACTTTTTTATACATTGTGCTCTTATTTTTTCACAACTATTTTTATACACTTGCAGAGTTGAGTTGATATAAGCATGTCCGTATATCCGTCTGTCTGTCCGTCTCTCTGAATGTCCGTCTGTCTGTCCGCCTGTCTGTCCGTCTGTCTGCCCGTCTGTCTGTCCGTCTGTCTGTCCGTCTGTCTGTCCGTCTGTCTGTCCGACTGTCTGTCCGTCTGTCTGTCCATCTGTCTGTTTCTATGCGAACTAGTCTCTCAGTTTTAAGGATTTCGAATTGAAACTTTGCACACACCCTTATATTCTTTGCATGCAGTATGTCAACTCTTATAAGTCGGAACGGCCAGGATCAGCCGACTATATCCTATAGCTGCCATATAACCGATTGATCGGAAATGCCATAACTTTGGTGTTTGTAAATTTAGGATGTTGTGCTTTTTTATGAGTGTTAAGAATGCATCATATGAAGAATTTTGGAGAATGTAATTTACAGAATATTCTGCAAGGGTATTTCAACTTTGGCTCCGCCCAAAGTTAACTTTCCATTCTTGTTTTAAACTAAGATCATTTGCTCATAAATAAATAACACCTGACCATTTGTGTTTAAAAATATGTGTGTATGTTTAAAATATATATTTAAATACCATTTGTAAAAAATTAATACATTTTTTTGGCAAGTTAAGTTATGTTTCTACGCGAACTAGTCTCTCAGTTTTAAAGATATCGAATTGAATCTTTGCACACACCCTTCTTTCCTTTGCACGCAGTATATAAGTCGGAACGGCCGGGATCGGCCGACTATATTCTCTAGCTGCCATATAACTGATAGATCGAAAATCCCATAACTTTAGTGTTTGTAAAGTTAGGAAGTTGGAATTTTCTATGGGTTTTATTGTTGGCCAATTAATCCGACCTACCAAACTTCATAAGGATCGGCCTACTATATCCTATAGCTGCCATATAACTGATTGATCGGAAATGCCATAACTTTGGTGTTTGTAAAGTTAGGAAGTTAGTTAGGAGTCTAACACGAGAAAAGAGGTCGAATTGTGTAGGTGCGGCCTTTTTATACGCCAAACGGATTTTTCTATGTTCTTGCGGTCCCTTATGGTAACCACGATTGACAGTCGTCAGCTGGTATGTTTTGCCAATTAGTTTTACGATAGCTATCGGACCTAACATCTTGGTCTAAAATAAGTGGGCAGTTACGATTCTGATCAAATGATATTGGACCGCAAGCATGCTTTTGGGCTGTAGCAATATTTAAGGTTTTAGCGACAAGCGCACCTTTACATGTGGGACACCGGAGGTAACACGGAAAATTTTAGAAAGACAATTTTTAAAAAGATCACTTTGATACCTTCCACTCAGTTAACTTAAGACACATATAAGCAGGCTGGAAACCCTAACAGGTAAACTTTCCAAACAATAAGTAAGAGATTTTTAGAGTCTAATGTTTATCTAAAGTAAGTGTAACACGAACAAGATCTAAAGAAAGACAGCAGAATACAATCTTCGATTTGGATATATTTTGTGTTGATTAATTCACAGATGAATAACAAATAGAATAAGTAAGGTTGGGCAATCAAATTGGCTATTTTTCTATTAATTTTTTTTTTGGCCAGTTAATCCGACCTACCAACTTTCATAAGTTAGAAATGTCATAAGGATCGGCCGACTATATCTTATAGCCGCCATATAACTGATTGATCGGAAATGCCATAACTTTGGAGTTTCTTAAGTTAGGACGTTGGGATTTTCTATCGGTTTTATTTTTGGCCAATCAATCCGACATACCAAATTTCAAAGGGATCGGCCGACTACATTCTATAGCTGCCATATAACTGAACGATTGGAATTTCCATAACTTTGGTGTTTTAAAAGTTAGAAAGTTGGGAATAACTTTAGAGAATATTATTTGCAGAATATTCTGCAAGGGTATTTCAACTTCGGCTCCGCCCGAAGGTAGCTTTCCTTTCTTGTTTTAAAATAAATTATTTTTTCCGATAATGATTTTTTTTTGTCACTTTTTGGTTTTTATATTATTTATTTTTTTTTAAATTATTTTCCACCTTAGTTTTTTTTTTCAACACGACCATTTTTTTACCGATCGTATCGTGTTTATGGGCATTATTGCATTTATTATATTTTATCTTTATCTCTATATATAAAGCTATCAGTAAGAAAACTGGGAACCCACGCAGAGCCAAAACCACTGGTTAAAAATATTAATATACTTTTTTATTACATTCTAATAACTTTAAACTCATTTGCTAAGATTTTTTGGGGCTCCCCATGTGGCCTCAATCGCTTCCAATAGGAAAAAAGGTCAAATTTCCTTTCAAAAATTCTGGAAAAATTCTGTTTTCGCTAAAAAATAGGTTAAGACATTATAAATGTTTTAAAGATTTGACCGCTTAGATTTAAGTCTTTTTACTATTTTTAAAACACATTCTAAAATAACAATTTTGGCAAAAATCTCTTCAAACGTCGAGAAATGGCAGTATCAAAAATTCCTTTGGTAAAGTTTTTCCTTAAGCTTTAACGATTCATTTAATGGTTTCACCAAAGCTCTTGCTATCATCTAAACAAAGAAACTAAGCAAAAAGTCGATCTATTTTCTAATTTATGTGTCTCCATAAGCATCATACGTTTAGTGCCTGCATATTGCTTTCATACAAATTGTCAACAAATGATTCCGTCTCCCTCCCTCTCCCACTGCCCAGCATTTCCCTGCTCTTCCTTAAAAATATAAAATGAGCTTTAATACGGTTTTAATTTCTGTAGACTTTAATTTATAGTTATTGGTGACCCACCCCCCACCAAGTTCATTCAATTAGAAAATTAAATCCTGTACGCTAAACCGTTAAACCAATCGATACCGTGTTTTCGCTAAAAAAATAGTTAAAAGCATAATAAATGTTTAAAAAATTATGAGAGCTTTAATTTTTAACTTTTTACTATTTTTAATACCCGATTAAAAAGTAGCCGTCTTATACAGCATACGCTTGCATATATATATCTCCATCTCTTTTATACCCGCTGACTCTGCTTTATGATTGTCATTTGTATACCCTTGCAGAGGGTATTATAATTTTGGCCAGAAGTTTGTAACGCAGTGAAGGAGTGAAGGAGATGTTTCCGACCCTATAAAGTATATATATTCTTGATCAGGATCAATAGGAGAGTTGATATAGCGGTCCAAATTTGATGTTTTTCAGATTATTTCGGGCAGTGTAGAAGCTATTGCCATACATTTTTTCAAACTCGTATATTTTCATGCAAATTATAACAAAAGTATTTTTATTAAGTTTTATTTAATTTATTGTTGACCCGTTTGGGCAGCTTGAGCTCTGTTTAGAAACTAAAAGTACAATTCAAAAAGAGACTGCAGCTCGCCACTCCATCGCTCGGCTAAGATGCTGATGCCGCACTTTTGGGCAGCCGCTGCTGGCGGCCCGCAACTCCGTTGCTGGCCGAACTTTGCTGGCGCTGCGCCTCATGACCGTGACCACTCAGCGCTTGCATGGGCCGGATCGGATTTCGCCGACTGGATTCCCGCTTACGCGTGCAAGTTATGTGACACATTACTTAGGGGCCCTTGCCCAATTTATAAACAACTTTGAGCCAAGAGCTCTTTCCAATTAACTCTGACTGACTCCGAGATTAACCCGTGGTCAGCTATTTCTGTAAACAAAGCTTTTAATCGATTCCCACCCAGATCAGTTTCGAGCAATCCGCTTCAAACGGATTCTGTAAACATCCAAGCCGATATTGTAAACATCAGAGCCCCAAAAAGGGAGCCCCAAGTCCGCTAACGTAAACATTAACTTCCGGTAGAACTTCAGTTCTGCAAAATTTCAATTTCAAATTTAATTGACAAATTTCATCATCTTTTTCCGATTCTCTTGGATGACTCTCTTAATCAGATTTTTGTGATAAATCTCTTAAGCCGAGGTTTGATTATTGATGATTGACCCAAAGCAGTGAGTCCGATTTTGCAACCGAATAAGACAGAACAAAAGAAAGAGTTGTGAGCAGTGAAAAATAAATTACGAACCAAAAAAATGTTGTAATAGCAAATAAGTGAAAATAAAAATATAAAAATAAATTTTTTTAACAAATTCGCGAGTGAGAAATTTAATTGGCGCCCAACGTGGGGCGGTGCTGTTTAAAAAATAATTCCTGAAATAAGTTTTAAAACAAAACAGTTTTCCAAAACAAAAAGGGAATTCGCGCCGCTCAAAAACCTAACCGATGGCATGAAAAAAAAGTGTTCGCATCGTGAAAAAATCTAAAGGTGGAAATTAATAAATGATTTAATTCCCTTAACTCACAAAATTACAAAAAGTGTTCGTAACAAAAAATTTCACTGCTCCAAAACGTTTAAAAAATTAAAATGATCAAAAGTAAAAATAAAAAGAAATAAATTTAAAACAGAATCAACTAAATAAAAAAAACACCAACAACAAAGAGAAATAAATTGAAGAAAGAGCTGAGGGCCATCCCTCGCTACAAAGAAAATAATTTGAAGGAAGAGCTGAGGGCCATCCCTCGCTACAAAGAAAATAAATTGAAGGAAGAGCTATACGAAGACCCCAAACAGGATCATCAAGCAAAAAGAAACTAAGGAGAAAATTAGTGAGCTGTTTAATTATAGTATTCTATTTTAAGAAGAATTTACTTAAAAAATTTTTTTAAATAAAAATAAACAAGGTGGAAGAATTAATCAACGATTTTGAAAAAATTCTAACCATGACTTCACCCTTACCTGTAGTGGCTTCTAGCAGCCAGAATGTTAATGTAAGCGATTTAATAACTCAAATAGTAACTAATGAATTGAATCCATTAAGGAATGAAATCGCTTTTTTAAAAACTCAATTAAATCACGATATAAAGAAGGTTGAGGACTTCAAGGTGAAAGATATTGATCCAAACGTAAGGTGCGAAACTTCTTATGAAATCATTAAGTCGGTTCGAGAATATAAAGGCGAAGAAGATAGTTATGTTAGCTGGAGAGAATCGGCGGAAATAGCAATGGGACAATACAAAAGGGGAAGTGAAAAATACTTTTCGGCACTATCTATTCTTCGAAATAAAATTACAGGCATTGCCAATGAGGCTTTAACTCACAATGGAAATGTATTAAATTTTGATGCCATAATGCCGACCAATACATATTTTAGAGCAGGACTTAAGTGGAATAAGTCAGGGGAAATTATCAATTATGGAATTTTATAATTTGGTAAATAAAAAATGAACTCTCTTAATTAACAAAACCATTATGACACATGGGAGGAATAAGCCAATTACATCTGAGCTTAACGAAAAACATAGAAAGACAGCACTACGAGTGTTCATAACTGGCCTCAACGGCCATATTTCAGATGTAATATTTTCAATGAATCCACCAGATTTACCGAACGCGATGGTAATAGTACAAGAACTTGAAAGCAACAATTTGAGGGCCCAATTCGCGAACAATTTTATATCTTCACAACGCAAGACTAATGAGTCATACTTATATGGGCAACAAAACTCAAATAATAAACCCAGGCAAAATAACTATAATAACTATAACAGTAATTTTAGGAATACAAACAATTTGCGGTTTAATCAACCCGATAATCAGAATAAACATAATTATAATCAGGCTATTAATCAAAACAGAAATAATAATAACAATAACGTCATGCTCGGTCATGTTCGGTCATGCCGCTGCCTAAATAAATTCTTAAAGTTTCTAATCTTAACGTAAATTGAATTTTCGATGTTTGCTTTTTTGCCCTTTCTATTTGCCCTGCGTGGCATCTCTTTCAATTACTGTAATTGCTACTCCTTTTGAATTCCTTCGTCGGTCGCTGCCTGGCCCTTTGTCCACGGCAAGCATCTACTTAAGTTCAGTTTCGATTTGTACTCTCTCGCTGAAGGCACGGTCGCAGATCGCCTGCCTATTCTTTTCGCTAGTTAAAAGGCACAGACAAATCGGTCTGCCTGCCCAACCAATAAACATTTAACTTTGTAATTAAGGCCTTGGTGTCTTTTAGAATAAAATTAGTGCATATTTAATTGAAATCTTGTGCGGTTTTATTTTAATTGGGCACCATCAAAGGGTAGCGTTAGTGAAAAAGCTCACTGACCCAACATTTTGGTGACCCCGACGTGATATAAAAACAATAAAAACTAAAGTGCAACCAAACAAACAATTTAATTTTCGTTCGTTTGATTGATCGCATATACATAACCTGCAAGTTTTATGTACATATGCAAGCGCAAGCGGTAATATAAACTCCGTTAGAAACTCACATCGCACCCGCCCCGCGCATCATAGAGAACATTTTGGTTTCCTCTTTGTGTCTTCGTTCCCGCTTTGAAACGTTTCACAGCGGCGACCAAACGTTTTTGTTCGCGAGTTCGTTGCACCCCCTTCCACCGCTATATTGCTGTTTATGTGCAAATAGACGCACATACATTCCGTTAGTTTTTCGGTGGTCAAGAGTTTTTTGGTACAGCACGCACTGCACAGTGGAATTTAATTATTTTTGCGAGTGATATAAGCTGAAAATAATAAAATAAATTTATTAAAATGTCAACCGAAACTACTTTAGCTGCTTCAGTTCAGGGAGTGAAGCATCTTAAATTGAAGGCTGAATCGATGCTTTCTAAGGCGAAATCCTCTGAGAAGGCCCTGTCTGTTGAGAAGCTCCAGGCGATGAGTGAGGAAGAATTAGAGCTTCGTGTTAAGCTCTCAGAGGAGAATAAGGCTGCATTTGCCCAGGTCCATGACAGTCTTGAAGAACTGGATTTTAATGAAATCGGCAGCCAGGTTTGCGATGATTTTGAAGAGCTCATCATATCAATACAAATCATGCTAAATCGAGAATTGGGTAAGCGTCAACGTCCAGCACTTCGAAGTTCTACGCTCAGGCCAGAGCCATCTCTGGATTTCCATTCTGTGCCGGCTAAAAGATCTCATTTGCCTGAATTGAGATTGCCTGAATTTTCTGGTGGCTATACTGAATTTATCGACTTTCAATCCATGTTCAAAGCTATCATCGACAATGTCGTGGAGCTCACTAACATTGAGAAGCTGCAGCATTTAAAGTCTAGCCTGAAGGGTTCCGCCTTGGATACAGTGCGCTCATTAGAAATTTGTGACAGCAACTATGCTGTAGCCTTGGAGTTATTGAATGCCCGTTTCAATAATAAGCGTCTAATTTTCCAATCCCATATAACTGCAATTTTGGGTCTCCCTAAAGTGGAAATGCGGTTCGCAGCGAAGCTGAGAATATATCTGATAAAATAAATGCTAATCTACGTGCTCTTCAGTCAATGGGCTCTGTTGAGAAAATCACAAATTGCATTCTGGTTCATGTTTTACTCCAAAAATTAGATAGCAAAACTCAGGCCAATTGGGAAGAATCTGCGGCCATTGATGAAATTCCTTCGATTGATCAATTTACTACATTTTTGTCCAAGCGTTGTCAAAAATTGGAAAATGTAGAGCATACTGCAGCATCGTACTCATATAGTTCACAATCAGGAAAAAGCCGCAAAAAAAGCATTTTAATTGCCACTAACACTTTAGGAAATGGATGTGTTGTGTGCGACAACAGTGGCGATATAATTTATAGCTGTGGTCAATTCTCCAATTTGTCAGTGCAAGAGCGTATTCGAAAGGTGAAGGAATTAGCGCCCTGTCTTAATTGCTTAAAGAAGGGCCATCAAATGCGCAATTGTAAGTCAGGCTGCTGTCGAACTTGCAGGTCCAAGCATCACACCCTTTTGCACCTTGGCACTCAGTCTTCGACCCAGGTTATGCGAGCTCCAGCTGCATAACAAAGTACGCCAATTGCAAGTACTTCAAGCCCTTCTACCTCTTTGCTGGCTCAGAATGTGGATTCTGACATTGTCTTTCTTGCAACTGCAGTCATAAGCGTTCAAAGTCGATCGGGTGCTTGGATCCCATGCCGTGCGCTGCTAGATTCGGGATCTCAAGTCCACATTGTGACTTCCAGGCTCGCTCACCAGTTGCAGTTGCATAAAACGAAGTCTACCGTATCAGTTGTAGGTCTTGGAGATGCTCGATTTGACTCTGAAAAAGCTTCCGTTTGCGTTAAGTTAAGGTCGCACACTTCTGATTACTTCGCATGCCTATCTGCTCTTGTTGCTCCATCGATTACCGGCAATCAACCCAGCTCGACCGTTAAACCCGATGGTTGGAAAATTCCCGCGAATATTCAGCTGGCCGATCCGGATTTCTATAGATCTCGGCGAATAGATCTTCTTATTGGCGCAAGCATGTTCTTTGAGCTATTATCTGTAGGGCAGATTAAGTTGGCTGCTGGGTTACCCCTATTGCAGAAAACAAGGCTTGGTTGGATCGTTACAGGAGGTGGATCTTCTACTCTCAAGGCAACTGCATTACACGGCCAAGCTGTGCACCGTGAATTGGTTGCTGCTGAAGTTCATATGGATGAATTAGTCCGTCGCTTTTGGGAAGTTGAGAGCTGTAGTGAAGGCGTGGTCACAGCCACCAAAGAAGAACTGGAGTGCGAAGCTCATTTCAAGACCAACTTTCGTCGTTTAGACTCTGTTGAATATTCCGTACGATTACCTGCGAAGAACACTCTAGAATTACTGGGTGAATCTCACAATCAAGCTTATCGTCGATTTCTCAATTTGGAGAGCAAGCTAGAGCGCAAGCCAGAAGTCAAGGTCCAATATTCGGCATTCATTCGTGAATACTTGCATTTGAAGCACATGTCGGTCGTGCCCAGAAACTCCTTGAGTCTTTGCAAATATTTTCTGCCCCACCACTGCGTTTTCAAAGAAGACAGCACCACGACTAAATTGCGAGTCGTTTTTGATGGGTCTGCCAAAACGTCAAGTGGACATTCGCTGAACGAGGTTCTCATGGCAGGGCCTACCATTCAACAGAAGCTATTCAACACGCTGTTACCGTTTCGGACTTTCCCTGTTGCATTGACTGGTGACATCTGCAAGATGTATCGGTGTGTTCGCGTGGCTGAACCCGATAGCTATCTTCAATGTATTCTTTGGCGTGACTCACCGGACCAGGAGGTGCAGGTATTCAAGCTTGATACCGTCACCTATGGAACTAAGCCTGCAGCCTTTTTATCCGTTCGCGCGATGCATAAACTGGCGAATCGGTTTTAAAATCATTTTGCGGGACTTTTACGTTGATGATCTGATCACAGGAGGCCAATCAACACAGGAAGTCCCCAAAATCATGTCTCAAACAACAAACTTGCTTGCACGAGGTGGCTTTAAGCTCAGGAAATGGTGTTCCAACGAGCGCGATGTCCTTGATAAAGTTCCTGACTCGGAAAAAGAAACATTCCTGAAGTTTGACGATGGCAGTGACTTTACCAAGACACTGGGTCTTGCTTGGAATCCTGCGGCGGATGTCTTTCGTTTTTCTTTTTCTTCCATACAGGTCTCTCCAAAGCCATGCAAACGGCTGGTGCTTTCCACAATTGCTCGTGTGTATGATCCGCTTGGTCTCATTGGTCCTGTGGTTGCCAAGGCCAAGATCTTCCTACAACAAGTCTGGAGAGAGAAGTTGGAGTGGGACGAGAGCTTTCCTGAGGCACTCAACACATCATGGCTGAATTTGTCATCTGACATGGGGCATACTCAGCAAATGAAGTTTCCTCGACGTGCGCTGCATCCAAATGGTGCTATTGAGATCCACGGATTCTGTGACGCTAGCATCGACGCATATGGAGGATGTATCTATCTCGTTTCAATAGCTGATGGCAAACGAGAAGTGCATCTATTTTGCTCAAAATCTCGTGTGGCACCTTTGAAGACTCTCACTGTTCCCAAGTTGGAGTTGTGCACTGCTTTATTACTGGCTCAACTGATGCGGGACGTACGCAACATGAAGCTCTTCGATTGCCCGTTTTTTTGCTGGTCAGATTCTGCTGTAGCTTTATCATGGATAAGCGATGAACCTTCACGTTTTCAAGTTTTTATTGCTAATCGAATATCTTTAATTCAAGAGCTATCCAGTGGCATGAATTGGCGCTATGTACCGACCAACTGCAATCCAGCCGACATCCTGTCAAGAGGTGCATCCCCAAGCGAGCTTCTGGAATCTGCCCTTTGGTTCAGAGGCCCACAATTTCTTCTTAAGGATCAGCACGGTTGGCCTGAATCTTGTATGCCAGTAAAGACTCTTCCCGACCTCAGAAAGCGCATTTTGGTCGGCGTCGCTAAAAAAGTGGACCTATCTTCAAAATGCAAGTTCGTGAATTCTTGGCAAAAGATCGGAAAAACTTGCATTCTGGTCCGCGAGCGCTGCTCGCTAACATGCGTCTTCAATTTTGGCCGATAAGTGGCCGAAAAACAGTATCATCTGCAACGTCCAAGTGCGTCATATGCTTCAGAGCTAAACCACAATTATCTCAGCATTTAATGGCTGACCTGCCTAAGGATCGTGTAAATGCAACATCAACGTTTATGGTTACTGGTCTGGATTTCTGCGGGCCATTTTGTTACAAAACCGGAGTTCGCAGCAAGGTGCCTGTGAAAACGTACGTCTGCGTTTTCATCTGTTTCGCGACGAAAGCAATCCGCCTGGAGCTTGTTCAGGATCTTTCAACACAAGCGTTCTTGGGAGCATTGAAGCGGTTTATTCTCACCAGAGGCAAACCTGCCCGGATATGGTCAGATAATGCCACGAACTTCGTTGGAGCTAAAAACGAACTGGCTGAGCTGAAGAATCTGTTCCTGTCTGGCCCACACATTCGAGCTATAGAGGAATTCTGCCTAGAAGATTCAATTGAGTGGCGTTTTTTTCCCCACGTTCGCCTCACTTTGGAGGCCTCTGGGAGGCTGCAGTAAAAACGGCCAAATTTCATTTTTATCGTTCGGTTGGCCCATCTCTATTATCATTCGATGAATTGCGTACACTCGTTTGCCACATTGCAGCAATTATCAACTCACGACCTTTACTACCTCTTTCAGAGAATCCAGCAGATCTTGAGGTGCTAACTCCTGCACACTTTCTTGGCACAGTTCCGCTGGTGTTGTACTCTGAACCTGACGTCACAAAGCTAAATTTCAGCCGCTGGCAGAGAATTGCTTATTTTCAACAAATCTTCTGGTCACGGTGGCGTGAAGAGTATCTGACCCTGTTGCAGCAACGGTCAAAGTGGCGCATCCCCAAACCTGCGCTACAAGTCAACGATGTCGTCCAATGGCCATTAGCCAGGGTCATGGAATTGGTGCCTGGATCTGATGGAGTTGCTCGTGTGGCAGTAATACGAACATCAACTGGAACCACTCGAAGAGCTGTTCGCAAGTTGTGCGTCCTGCCGAAGCAAGATCTGGTTGAAAGCCCTGGTCTTCCAACGGGGGGAGAATGTTCGGTCATGCCGCTGCCTAAATAAATTCTTAAAGTTTCTAATTTTAACGTAAATTGAATTTTCGATGTTTGCTTTTTTGCCCTTTCTATTTGCCCTGCGTGGCATCTCTTTCAATTACTGTAATTGCTACTCCTTTTGAATTCCTTCGTCGGTCGCTGCCTGGCCCTTTGTCCACGGCAAGCATCTACTTAAGTTCAGTTTCGATTTGTACTCTCTCGCTGAAGGCACGGTCGCAGATCGCCTGCCTATTCTTTTCGCTAGTTAAAAGGCACAGACAAATCGGTCTGCCTGCCCAACCAATAAACATTCAACTTTGTAATTAAGGCCTTGGTGTCTTTTAGAATAAAATTAGTGCATATTTAATTGAAATCTTGTGCGGTTTTATTTTAATTGGGCATCATCAAAGGTTAGCGTTAGTGAAAAAGCTCACTGACCCAACAATCAGTATAGAAACAATACCTGGAATCAGGGAAGGTTTAATAATAACCAACAAAATCAGTGGAACTCTTATAGACCACAACAAAATAAGCCAGAGCCTATGGATGTCGATGAATCTATTCAGATGCAGAACAGGCCCCATAATAATAATAATCAGGGATATAATAATTATCAAAATAACAACTACAATAAATGGAACCAAACTAAAAAAATTGAAACACAAAACAAGAGAGTGCCAACAGGAACTGTTAACCAACCGGCTAACAAAACTATGAGATTGAACAACATTGAAGAAGACCATTTTTTAGGGCAAACTCAGGAGTAGGCTTACCCTACTTGATTAGATGTGATAACAAAATAAATAAAAAGCTAAAAATATTAATTGATACCGGGGCAACTTCTTGTTATATTAAAACAGGAATCTATGAAAATAAAAATGAACTACCTATATATAAGAGAGTATCCACAGTTAATGGATATTCAATAATTAAGTTTTATCATATGATAACTATCTTCGATACGCGATATACTTTTTATGAAATAGATGGGCTAAACTCAGATTTATTGGTTGGCTACAATTTATTGAAAAAAATAGGAGCTGTAATTGATACAGCAAAAGTGATAATTAAGTATAACGGAAAGGAGGAAAAATTAAATTACGATAACGGTAATATTTTAAACCAACTCTCTTTGACAGAAGAAAACACCATTCTTCCGTTAAAAGAATTCATAATAAATAAATACTTTGATCAGAAGCCTCAAATCAGGTCCGAATCTGAAGAAGGAAAACAAAGTGAATTTAGTTTGGGATATAAAAATCCTGAACACGCCGTCGTTGAAATATCCGACAAAAATAAAAGTTTGGGAAATAGAAATCCTGAACACGCCGTCGTTGAAATATCCGACCAAAATAAAAGTTTGGGAAATAAAAATCCTGAACACGCCGTCGTTGAAATATCCGACAAAAATAAAAGTTTGGGAAATAAAAATCCTGAACACGCCGTCGTTGAAATATCCGACAAAAATAAAAGTTTGGGAAATAAAAATCCTGAACACGCCGTCGTAGAAGTATCCGACAACCAAAAAATTAACAATATACAAAATTCATCCTCAAATCAAAGAAAAGGTTTGGAGGACAATATATTGAATATTATTCAAAAAGAACAGATGCAGATTCCGTTTAGGACTGACATACGCGGTGAAATAAACACCGAAAATGATAGAGCTATTTATAGTAAACAATACCCCTATGCTCTATCAGCCTCATATTTTGTAAACTCTGAAATTAGCAGAATGCTAAAAGAAGAAATTATAAGCCCAAGCAGAAGTCCTTATAATTCACCGGTATTAGTTGTACCAAAAAAAGGGTTTCAACGAGGATGGAACTCCGAAACTTAGACTAGTAATAGATTATAAGAAACTTAACGATAACACCATACCAGATAGATATCCAATGCAGGACCCTTCGGTAATTTTGTTAAACCTTGGAAAGGCTAAATACTTTTCTACAATTGATTTGGAATCAGGATTCCACCAAATTCTCATGAATGAAACAGACATTCAAAAAACCTCATTCTCAATAAACAATGGAAAATACGAATTCCTCAGAATGCCATTTGGGTTAACAAACGCCCCTAGAATATTCCAAAGAGCAATGGATGATATTTTGAGAGAACAAGTTGGAAAAACTTTTCATGTCTATATGGATGACATTATTTTTTTTTCAAAAACAATTGAACAACATTACAAAGATTTAATTGTAATAATAAAAATTTTGCTGAACGCAAATATGAAAATTTCGATTGAAAAATCAAAGTTCTTTAAATTGGAAACCAACTTTCTCGGTTACGTTGTTTTTCACAATGTGATCAAAACCGATCCCGAAAAAATTTCTACAATTTTAAAATATCCAATCCCTAAAAATTTTCGAGAACTTAGAAGCTTCCTAGGCCTTACAGGATATTACAGAAAATTTGTGCAAAATTACGCTAAGATTGCAAAACCTTTAACAAAATATTTAGAAGGCCATAATGGCAAAGTTTCAAAAAAGGCATCCCGTAAAACTTTCATACAATTGGATGAATCAGCTGTAAGAGCTTTCAACGAGCTCAAAAATAATTTAATTGCACAAATAGAATTAGTTCAACCCGATTATAATAAAAAATTTACTTTAACCACCGATGCTTCAGATTTAGCTTTTGGTGCTGTTCTTTCTCAGGAAGGAAAACCTATTACTTTTATTTCTAAAACCCTATCAAAAACTGAACAATTATATGCTACTAATAAGAAGGAACTTTTAGCTATAGTATGGGCTTTCAAAAATTTACGTAATTACTTATATGGAGTTAACAACATTGAGATCTACATAGATCATCAACCTCTTTCGTTTTCAATTTCTCAAAAGAACCCAAATATCGAAATGAAAAGATGGTATTCTTTCATTGAGAGTTATTCTCCAAAAATTATTTATAAGCCAAGAGCAACAAATGTTGTTGCAGATGCATTATCTAGGATACAAATCAATAACTTAACAGAAAGTATGGAATCGGTCTCAGATCAAAACACTCAGCATTCAGCAGAGAGTAGTTTTGAGAATGTAATACAAGAAACCCGAAAACCCTTAAACCAGTTTAAGCAACAATTGATAATAGCAACGGGGAGGTATACAATACATGAGTCGATTAATGTATTCGGAAATACTAGACATATAATAGAGTATGATACTCCGGAAAATTTAGTAACTGTCTTAAGGGAATACATTCCACCTAGTATAACAATTGGAATACATTGTACACTTGAAGATTTTTATATAATTCAAAAACCTTTAAAAGAAAACTTCGTTAACAAATTCCTTTACACAAGGACATTCGTTCAAGATGTAGAAAACAATGAAGACAAGGCTATCATAATAGAAGAAACACACAGTAGAGCTCACCGAGGACTAGATGAAAACTATAAACAAATCTGTAGATTGTATTACTGGCCCAAGTTATATTTAAAATTAAAAGAATATATTAAAAACTGTAGTATTTGCAATGAAAACAAATATAACAGACACCCAATTAAAATTCCGATTGGTGAAGCCCCAATTCCATCTAAAGAGGGCGAAAATTTACATATTGATATATATTATGCGCAAGGTCTCATTTTTATAACTTGTATTGACGCCTATTCCAAATTTCTAGTAGTTAAAGAAATCCAAAATATTAAATATTGAAAATAAAGTAATGGAACTACTTCAACAATTTCCTCAAGCCAAAATAATAATGACTGATAACGAACCGAGCTTTACTTCTGCTCAATTTAAATCTTTTGCACAAAGAAGTGGTTTAACTTTACATTACGCAGACCCGAGGCACAGTACCTCAAACGGTCAAGTTTAAAGGGCACATTTGACATTAACAGAATTAGCCCGCTGCATCAAAGAACAATTTAATTTAACAGACTATACCGAAATCGTAATACAAGCAGCGCAAGAATATAATAAGATTATTCATTCAACAATCAAAAACCCTTTGACATACTTTACAATAAAATCGAGCACGATACTATTCCTGTACTGTTAAAAACTACACAAGAGAAAAGTTTAGAGGGACATAACAAAGGCAGAAAAATAAAGGACTATCATGTAGGAGAAGTAATTTACGAAAAGAAACACGGGGAAAGAAATAAGCTTAACTCTAGATATAAAAACAGGTAGTTAAGGAAAATCATCCTAATAAAGTTATTATTAATAACAGGAACCGTACTATTCATAAAGATAATATTAAATTTTAAAAAAGTTGATTTATTTTAAAGTCCAGATAATGAATTCAATAATGTACTTATTATTGCTGGTAGCTACAACCAAATCCGAAATTATGGATTACACAAACCATGATTTTTTTCTTTATAAGGATACCAAAGAAGTCCTCATTTATGAATCATACGCAGATTTATTTCATATAACTAAATTATGTTTTTATAAGAAATTAATCTTGAAACAGAATTTTTAAACAGACATAACAGTCAGAATTTACATTGGGAAATATCACACGATTTAAAAATTATTAAAATACTTATTTCTCAAATAGTACCCACTAGATCAAAAAGAGGTATTAATGAATTAGGCACAATTTGGAAATGGATAGCAGGAACACCAGATCACGATGATTTCATAACAGTTCAAAATAAAATTGATGATTTGATAAAAAACAATAATGACCAATTCGTTATTAATTCTAGAATATTTAAAGAAATTAAAACTCTATATGACAATTTTAAAACCCCTTTCAAAGATCAAGAGATTCCATTGAGAAAATACCGCCTCCGCTTGCTTACTTACGATCTTATGAACTTAATGGATACAATTACACTTGCTAAAATTGATGTATTTAACACTAAAATTTTAAACAATAATGACATACAGGAAATTTATAAACATGAACAAAAACCTGTAATTATTACTGATATATTGGATATATCTGAATTTAAAATCGCTTTGCACCAAAATCTTATCATTATATATATTAAATACCCTATAATTATCGATCGTTGTGAAGTTTATAACTCAAGATGCATTTCACACAGTGATGGAAAATTGTTAATCAATAATCATGTCGCAAAATGTAAAAATAAGTTTTATGTAATGTCTAATTTTAAGACGGAATTATTTAACAACTATTGCACATTAAACCCAGAAGGTTCATGTTTTACCAGATTACTCAATGGAGAAAAATCCTTATGTAATAAATTAAGAGAAAAAAATAAAAATATAGATGTAATCCAAGAAGGAGCCATTTTTGTAAACGGAGATAATACAGTTAATGACACTCATTTAGATGGGTCATATTTAATAACCTTTAATGGCACCACTAAAATTAATAATAAATACTACACTAATGTAGACAATAAGATATTGGAATACATCACTGCACGAAAATAAACTGACTTCTTAATATCCGAATATATTATATCAAATGATTCGGAACTCTCATTCGATGATATTAACGTATTAAATCCTTTTATTCAAATTAAACAAACTCAAATACCAATTACATTAATATTGACCATAATCGCATTTATATATTTAATTACCACGCTTTTAATTAAATACAGAAAATTCTTAATATTCAAACCACGGCAAATTAATATTGAAATACAACCAGAAACTAATATCCCCGACAATGAAAATACCGTAGAAGAAAATATCATTGCCGAGTTGACTAATCAATTACATTCATTATACCCATCAGTTCCAATGAATCGGGACGATTCAATTTAGAATGGGGGGAGTTAGGGGCCCTTGCCCAATTTATAAACAACTTTGAGCCAAGAGCTCTTTCCAATTAACTCTGACTGACTCTGAGATTAACCCGTGGTCAGCTATTTCTGTAAACAAAGCTTTTAATCGATTCCCACCCAGATTAGTTTCGAGCAATCCGCTTCAAACGGATTCTGTAAACATCCAAGCCGATATTGTAAACATCAGAGCCCGAAAAAGGGAGCCCCAAGTTCGCTAACCTAAGCATTAACTTCCGGTAGAACTTCAGTTCTGCAAAATTTCAATTTCAAATTTAATTGACAAATTTCATCATCTTTTTCCTATTTTCTTGGATGACTCTCTTAATCAGATTTTTGTGATAAATCTCTTAAGCCGAGGTTTGATTATTGATGATTGACCCAAAGCAGTGAGTCCGATTTTGCAACCGAATAAGACAGAACAAAAGAAAGAGTTGTGAGTAGTGAAAAATAAATTACGAACCAAAAAATGTTGTAATAGCAAATAAGTGAAAATAAAAAAATAAAAATAAATTTTTTAACAAATTCGCGAGTGAGAAATTTAATTTGCAACTGGTGCTGGCCCAAGATCGATGACCGTAGTCGGGTTAACTCCTCCCAGTTTTAAGTTAAGGCCGCCCTCGGTCTTTCCAAGTATGTCAGCCAGCAGCTTGCTCCGGTTCTTCTTGTCATTTCGGCGACGGATAAGGAGGAAGAGGGCAAAGCATCCTAATAGTAGGGCAGTGGTAGCCCCACAGCTGAAGAGGGAGCCATAGGTAATTTTGCCCCCCAGATCGCCGATACGCTGCAGATTACGCTGACTTAACTCGTGCAGAAACGGTAGACTGAGGAGTTGGTGGTGCTCAGTAATGTTGATTCTAGCCATGGCCGGTGCTTTTCTCAGAACCCCATGATGATTGATATGTGGGGTACCATTCAAGCTTATTTAGTCGTCGAAAGTTACAAGGAACGTGCCGGCAATGTTTTGATGAGTACTGCCGCCTGTTATGTTTGCAGCAGCGTCGTTGATGATTAGCATGCCTTCGTCCACCATAACCACGGGCTGGAGATGGCTGGATTTTGTGTCGCAGTGGGCGAGAGTGCCGGTCATCAGCTGTTGAGCGCATGTTGAACTCTCCAAAGTTTTGCAAAAGGTTATTCCTACGGCTATGTCGCAGTTAGAGACGGCCAGAATTCGCTCCCCGCAGTCGGCTATAGTGTAGTGTTGATCTAAATCTAATATTACGTTATTGCGCTGAACGGGATAAATCATTACTTTTTTGCAAACTACTTTCGGTTTTGGGAACTTAACTAGAAAATACAAAAGGTTATTATTTTGAAATATTTTTACTTTAGACACCGCCAGCACATCAGCCACACTGACATTTGTAAGGTGTTCATTCGTTATCTCTTTCACATCAATGTTATCTAAAATAACCGGACTCAACAGATTTACTTTGGCTAGAGTTATGGATCTTATTAAGTTTTCCAATTCAGTTATTACTGCTCTATTTTTTGCAAGAACTGTCTCGTACAGGTGGTCGGAGTCTATCTTATCTGGCTTGCTAATGGAATTTACTTGCTGGGACAGAAGTTTAAATTGGGTTTGAATCTTGCTATTGATGTCTATCTGATTATTTTATTTTATTTGTTCCCAGTCTTCAAAGTCTGGAGCCCCTGCTATTACTTTTAATGCGGATCCTAACATGTTAATACTACGACCCTGTCTATGGTGTATTTTAATTGTGTCTACTAGTGTACGAATTTTTTCGACGTCGGAGAGTACTACTAGTTCCATATGTTTTCTTGGGAACTTTGTCGTTAATGATGATGTTTCGTCCGCATAAGTCTCGTAAAATGTTATATTAGCTGTGTGTACAAGGAATCCGTACTCGTCCCAGATAGGTACGTCCCCGTCGGTCACCGGTATGTAATCAGCGTGTGAATAGTCACTAAGTCGGAATGTCGCGTTCGTGGTCAGTATTGTCAGGAGGAATATGGCTGTCGGGTTAACTTGCATACATACCTTGATCAGGGTAAAAGCTATTGCCATAAATTTTGTCAAATCGTATTTTTTTATGCACTCCTTCAACAAGGTAAAAGCGGGTGCCAATCGGACGTCTATATCCTATAGCTCCCATAGGAACAATATGGCCAAATCGGACCAAACCTACTGTTTTTCAGATTATTTCGCGCAGTGTAAAAGCTATTGATATACATTTTTTTAATCGTATTTTTTATGCATTCCTTCATCAAGGTAAAAGCGCGTGCCGATCGGACGTCTATATCCTATAGCTCCCATGGGAACAATAGGGTAAAATCGGTCAAAATTTGATGTTTTTCAGAATATTTCGCGCTGTGTAAAAGCTATTGCTATAAATTTTTTCAAATCGTATTTTTTTATGTAATCCTTCATTAAGGTAAAAGCGCGTGCCGATCGGACGTCTATATCCTATAGCTCCCATTGGAACAATAGGGTAAAATCGGTCCAAATTTGATGTTTTTCAGAATATTTCGCGCTGCTTATAAGCTATTGCTAAAAATTTTTTCAAATCGTATTTTTTTATGCATTCCTTCATCAAGGAAAAAACGCGTGCTGATCGGACGTCTATATCCTATAGTTCCCATTAGAACAATACGGTGAAATCGGTCAAAATTTCATGTTTCTTAGAAAATTTCGCGCAGTGTATAAGCTACTGACATACATTTTTCCAAGTCTTATTTATTTACTCATACCTTGATCAGGGTAAAGGCACTTGCCAATCGGACGTCTATATCTTATAGCTTCCGTAGGAATAATTGTTAAAGGCTGTAAAAATATCCCCTTTTTTCTATTTTTATATGACATTTTTGCAGTATAAAAGCAACTGACATGAAATTATGCAGATCTACTTCATTTATGTATACCTTATTACTTTCGCTACTTTCTCAATTTTAGTAATTTCGGCGAAGTCTGCAAAGGTATTAAAACTTCGGCTTGCCGAAGTTAGCTTCCGTCCTCGTTTTCTTCGAAATACATTTACAAACAAGAGAGAACGCTATAGTCGAGTGCCTCGACTATTAGATACCCGTTACTCAGCTAAACAACTTAATATAAATATGCCTTCTTTGCAGGGCAATTGCAACTGTGTACAATGTAAATACATACATATGTATATGCTTACAAACATACACACATACGCCATTGTTTGACTCAGACCTCCATTATGGCTAACTTGACTTGATTTGCATAGTTCTTGGGATATAGTTCGGTATTGACAAATGAAAGCCATCGCAATTTCCTTTAATAATCCTTATCGAGAATTAACGTTGACTCTGTTGAGCGCCTTGGCCAGCTGTTCCAAAGACATCCGTTAGATGGCGCTATTGTATACGCCATGAAAGGCGGAAATGTAGGCGCTAGCCAGGCTGAAGCGTTTAATGGGTTTTTGGGCGTTAGAGTGGGCGTGGCAAACTTTTATTTGGCCAATCGAAAGGTATTGAAGAAACAAATACATATCAAAAAAAAATTTCATAATAGCATCAAAACTGTGGCCACAGCTTGTGGCTTGTGGGCGTCAGAGGGGGCGTGGCACCATTTTGAAACAAACTTGCGCTGCGTAGGAACTCCTAAAATCTACATGCATAATACCAATCCTCTAGCTTTTATAGTTTCCGAGATCTCAGCGTTCATACGGACGGACAGACGGACAGACGGACATGGCTAGATCGACTCGGCTAGTGATCCTGAACAAGAATATATATACTTTATAGGGTCGGAAACGCTTCCTTCTACCTGTTACATACTTTTGCACGAATACAATATACCCTTTTACTCTACGAGTAACGGGTATAAAAATAATTAAAGTTGGTATAAATATATTTTTTCGCAAACCCAAATTTGCTTTTGGGTAAGTAATTTATTGAATATGTTCAAAAACAAATACCGGTATGTAATCAGCGTGTGAATAGTCACTAAGTCGGAATGTCGCGTTCGTGGTCAGTATTGTCAGGAGGAATATGGCTGTCGGGTTAACTTGCATACATACCTTGATCAGGGTAAAAGCTATTGCCATAAATTTTGTCAAATCGTATTTTTTTATGCACTCCTTCAACAAGGTAAAAGCGGGTGCCAATCGGACGTCTATATCCTATAGCTCCCATAGGAACAATATGGCCAAATCGGACCAAACCTACTGTTTTTCAGATTATTTCGCGCAGTGTAAAAGCTATTGATATACATTTTTTTAATCGTATTTTTTATGCATTCCTTCATCAAGGTAAAAGGTATTGAAGAAACAAATACATATCAAAAAAAAATTTCATAATAGCATCAAAACTGTGGCCACAGCTTGTGGCTTGTGGGCGTCAGAGGGGGCGTGGCACCATTTTGAAACAAACTTGCGCTGCGTAGGAACTCCTAAAATCTACATGCATAATACCAATCCTCTAGCTTTTATAGTTTCCGAGATCTCAGCGTTCATACGGACGGACAGACGGACAGACGGACATGGCTAGATCGACTCGGCTAGTGATCCTGAACAAGAATATATATACTTTATAGGGTCGGAAACGCTTCCTTCTACCTGTTACATACTTTTGCACGAATACAATATACCCTTTTACTCTACGAGTAACGGGTATAAAAATAATTAAAGTTGGTATAAATATATTTTTTCGCAAACCCAAATTTGCTTTTGGGTAAGTAATTTATTGAATATGTTCAAAAACAAATACACTCAAAAGAATGAAATATACATATGCAAAAGCCCACACATAAATACACACACGTATTCGATCAACCAAGGGAATTCATTCATTTATTTATAAAACTTAATATTTACCTAAATTATTTATTTGTTATGTATTCTGCCACGCAGTTCATTTATCTCTATATATAAAGCTATCAGTTAGAAAACTGGGAATGCACGCAGAGCCAAAGCCACTGGTTAACAATATTAATATGCATTTTTATTACATTCTTATAACTTTAAACTGATTTGCTAAGATTTATTGGGGCTCCCCAAGTGGCCCCAAACGCTTCCAATTGGAAAAAAGGTCAATTTTCCTTTCAAAAATTCTGGACGCTAAACCGTTTAACCAATCGAATCCGTGTTTTCGTCAAAAATAGTTTAAGACATAATTAATGTTTAAAAAATCTTACTATTTTTAACACCCGTTCTAAAATTACAATTTAGCCAAAAATATTCTCAAACGTCGAAAGTTTTTCCTTAAGCCTGATCGACACACGATTATGCTAGCGTAAAAACTTTAATATTTCCAGTGTGACCAAAGTTTCGAGAGTTCATCCGAACTGAGCTTACTAAGGTCTTACTGTCAATCAGCTGGGATTGTTGACAAACAAAAATGCAAACAAAGTTAAATGAAACGAAAATGTCGAGTTCAAAAAACACAAGCTTGATTTTGGTTGTCAGCATGGCGGCATGTATTGTAGCATTAGAGGACAAAAGACAGCGGCCGAAATATTGGGTGAGCCCATATCTGCAGGAAAGGGCCCTTAAAGGCCGATATGCTTCCGACGTACATAAGTAATACTGTTCAATAATGTATTAATATTCGTGCACTAAAAAATATTTTCTTTTCATTTTAAAGTTTTAAAACTTGTTGCAGACTATTTTTTCTATTTTTTCCTCACTACTGAACTCCAGCAACCGACTTTTCCGGGGTTTCTGATTTTTTCCCTCTATTTTTTGAAATTTTCGATGAGAAGCGCACGCCAAAAGATTACATTTTTATACCCTTGCAGAGGGTATTATAATTTTGGTCAGAAGTTTGTAACGCAGTGAAGGAGACGTTTCCGACCCCATGAAGTATATATATTCTTGATCAGGATCAATAGGGGAGTCGATATAGCCATGTCCGTCTGTCCGTCTGTTTCAATACCGTTTGCGAGCTCAGTTTAAAAGCTAGCGATCTGAAACTTTCACAAACGTCCTAAAACATGTGTACGCAGATCAAGGTTGAAAATCGGCCCGATCGGACGTCTATATCCTATAGCTCCCATAGGAACAATTGGATATATCTTGCAAGAATTTATGATATTTCGCGCAGTGTAAAAGCTATTGACATAAATCTTTCCAAATCTTATTTTTTTATGCGTACCTTGATCAGGGTAAAAGCGCGTGACGATCGGACGTCTATATCCTATAGCTCCCATAGGAACAATAGGGTAAAATCGGTCCAAATTTGATGTATTTCAGAATATTTCGCGATGTGTAAAAGCTATTGCTATACATTTTTTTTTAAATCGAATTTTTTTATGCATTCCTTCATCAAGGTAAAAGCGCGTGCTGATCGGACGTCTATATCCTATAGCTCCCATAGAAACAATAGGGTAAAATCGGTCCAAATTTGATGTTTTTCAGAATATTTCGCGATGTGTAAAAGCTATTGCTATACATTTTTTCAAATCGTATTTTTTTATGCATTCCTTCATCAAGGTAAAAGCGCGTAACGATCGGACGTCTATATCCTATAGCTCCCATAGGAACCATAGGGTAAAATCGGTCCAAATTTGATGTTTTGCAGAATATTTCGCGATGTGTAAAAGCTATTGCTATACATTTTTTAAAAATAACTTTAAAATAGTTTAATATACGTACACTGCCTTTAATATCATTAGAATGTAAGTAAGCTATTAAGCCAGCTGTAAATAACAGTATTATATTTAATACAAGTTCTTGGAACTTGGCGTACAATGTAACGAAAAACCCACGGAAAGTTCATATGGTGTATAAAATAAAGAGGATTAATACTCTTGACAGGTAAAAAACTGTCCGATCTACCATTTGTCTTTTCGCTACTTTTTCAATTTTAGCAATTTCGGCTAAGTCTGCAAGGGTATTAAAACTTCGGCTTGCCGAAGTTAGCTTCCGTCCTCGTTTATTCTCTTTTTGGTAGGGTTCACCCAAAATTCATTTTAGGTGGTTGGCAACGCGATGCAATTTTCTGGTATTTTTTTCGTCGAACTGGAGACCTAAGTCAAAAAAAAGCTTCACGAAAAGTGAGCGCCAGCTGTTTACCTCTCGCTCTCTCTCATGACTGGCGTACAATTTTCGTCGATCAGGATACTAGGCTTTAAGCTTTCACGATTAATTTGATGGTTTCACCAAAGCTCTAGCTATCTACTAAACAAAAAGCAAAAGCAAAAAGTCAATATATTATCGAATATAAGTTACTCCATAAGCATCATACGTTTTCTGCCTGCATATTGCTATCTCTCTCTGCATTTTCATACAAATTGTCAACAAATGATTCCGTCTCCCGCCCTCTACCACCTTGCATTCCCCTGCGCTTCCTTAAAAATATGAAATGAGCTTTAATACGGTTTTAATTTCTGTAGACTTTAGCTTATAGTTATTGGTGACCCACACCCACCAAAGTACCTCAAACTCATTTAATTAGAAAACTAAATCCTGTACGCTAAACCGTTAAACCAATCGATACCGTGTTTTCGCTAAAAAATAGTTAAAAGCATAATAAATGTTTCAAAAATATGACGGCTTCCATTTTTAACCTTTTACTATTTTTAATACCCGATTAAAAAGTAGCCGTCTTATCCAGCATACGCTTACATATATATCTCCATGTCTTTTCCACCACCGGACTCTGCTTTATGATTGTCATTATACCCGTTACTCGTAGAGTAAAAGGGTATGTTGTGTTCATGCAAAAGTATGTAACAGGTAGAAGGAAGCGTTTCCGACCCTATAAATTATTCTTGTTCAGGATCACTAGCCGAGTCGATCTAGACATGTCCGTCTGTCTGTCTGTCTGTCCGTATGAACGCTGAGATCTCGGAAACTATAAAAGCTAGAAGATTGGCATTTTGCATGTAGATTTTAGCAGTTCCTGCGCAGCGCAAGTTTGTTTCAAAATGGTGCCACGCCCCCTCTGACGCCCACAACCCACAAGCTGTCGCCATAGTTTTGATGCTACTATGAAAATTTTAATTGATATGTATTTGTTTCGTCAATACCTATCGATTGGCCTAATAAAAGTTTGCCACGCCACTCTAACGCCCAAAAACCCATTAATCGCTTAAGCGTGGCTAGCGCCTACATTTCCGCCTTTCATGGCCCGTGGTACCAATGTCTTGGGGTAGATGGCGCACTACAATAGCGCCATCTAACGGATGACTTTGTTAATTCTTGATAACGTTAATTCTCGATAAGGATTTATATTAAAGGAAATTGCGATGGTTTTCATTTGTCAATACCGAACTATATCCCAAGAACTATGCAAATCAAATCAAGTTCGCCAAATTGGAGGTCTGAGTCGAACAATGGCGTATGTGTGTATGTATGTAAGCATATACATATGTATGTTTTTACATTGTACACAGTTGCAATTGCCCGGCAAAGATAACTCCTTTCAAAGAAAGCTATTCGCTATACCCGTTACTCGAGTTGTGCAAACATTTAGACTTTAATATACATAATACTATTTAAGAATGTATGTGTTTAGCCAATATAAGTATGTATGTTTAATATTTCTAGTCAATTTATTACAAGAAGGCATATTTATAATAAGTTGTTTAGCTGAGTAAATACATATCTAATAGTCGAGGCACTCGACAATAGCGTTCTCTCTTGTTTTTTAATGCGTACCTTGATCAGGGTAAAAGCGCGTGGCGATCGGACGTCTATATTCTATAGCTCCCATAACAACAATATTGTAAAATCGGTCCAAATTTGATGATTTTCAAATATGGTAAAATCGGTCCAAATTTGATGTTTTTCAAAAATGGTAAAATCGGTCCAAATTTGATGTTTCTCAAATATGGTAAAATCTGTCCAAATTTGATGTTTTTTAGAATATTTCGCGCTGTGTAAAAGCTATTGCCATATGCTATTGCTATATGCTTTCCTTCATCAAGGTAAAGGCGGGTGCCGATCGGACAATAGGAACAATAGGGTAAAATCGGTCCAAATTTGATGTTTTTCAAAATATTTCGCTATTGTCATAGCTATTGACATACATTTTTCCAAGTCATATTTATTTACTCATACCTTGATCAGGGTAAAGGCACTTGCCAATCGGACGTCTATATCTTATAGCTTCCGTAGGAATAATTGTTAAAGGCTGTAAAAATATCCCCTTTTTTCTATTTTTATATGACATTTTTGCTGTATAAAAGCTATTGACATGAAATTATGCAAATCTACTTTATTTATGTATACCTTATTCCTCTCGCTACTTTCTCAATTTTAGTAATTTCGACGAAGTCTGCAAAGGTATTAAAACTTCGGCTTGCCGAAGTTAGCTTCCGTCCTCGTTTTCTTCGAAATACATTTACAAAAAATAATAAAAGTTGGTATAAATATATTTTTTCGCAAACCCAAAAGCAAATAGTAATTTCTTGAATATGTTCAAAAGCAAATACACTCAAAAGAATGAAATATACATATGCAAAAGCCCAGGGAAATCATTCATTTATTTATAAAACTTAATATTTACCCAAATTATTTGTTTGTTATGTATGTATGTATGTATGTTCATTATATTCTGCCACCCAGTTCATCTCTATATATAAAGCTATCAGTAAGAAAACTGGGAACGCACGCAGAGCCAAAGCCACTGGTTAACAATATTAATATGCATTTTTATTACATTCTTAAAACTTTAAATCTTAGCAAATATTTATTGGGGCTCCCCAAGTGGCCCCAAACGCTTCCATTTGGAAAAAAGGTAAATTTCCCTTTCAAAAATTCTGGACGCTAAATCGTTTAACCAATCGAATCCGTGTTTTCGTCAAAAATAGTTTAAGACAATATAAAGTTTAAAAAATTTGACCGCTTTGATTTAAGGCTTTTTATTATTTTTAAAACACATTCTAAAATAACAGTTTTGCCAAAAATCTCTTCAAAACGTCGAAAAATGGCACTTCTAAACTGAGTATCAAAAATTCCTTCGGTAAAGTTTTTCCTTAAGCTTTAACAATTAATTTGATGGTTTCACCAAAGCACTAGCTATATCCTAAACAAAGAAACTAAGCAAAAAGTCGATCTATTTTCGAATTTAAGTTCTCTTTACAGTTATTGCTGCCATTCTCAAAAGACGTTTTTTTGGCGAAAATCTAGAGATCGCTATAGTCGAGTGCCTCGACTATTAGATACCCGTTACTCAGCTAAAAAAATTAATATAAATATGTGTTCTTGTTTGTTTTTCGCCGCCAGCTGTTCCAAAGTCATCCGTTAGATGGTGCTATTGTATTGCGCCATCTACCCCAAGACATTAGTACCACGGGCCATGTAGGCGCTAGCCAGGCTTAAGCGTTTAATGGGTTTTTAGGCGTTAGAGTGGGCTTGGCAAACCAAGGCCAATCGATAGGAATTGAATAACAAATACATATCAATATTCATTTTCATAATAGCATAAAAACTGTGGCCATAGCTTGTGGCTTGCGGGCGTTAGAGGGGGCGTGGCACCATTTTAAAACAAACTTTCGCTGCGCAGGAACTCCTAAAATCTACATGCAAAATGCCAATCTTCTAGCTTTTATAGTTTCCGAGATTTCAGCGTTCATACGGACAGGCAGACCGACATGGCTAGATCGACTCGGCTAGTGATCCTGCACAAGAATTTATATACTTTACTAGCTGTACCCGGCGCGACTTCGTTCGCTTAAAATTAGTTTTGAGTATGGTTGTCAAGACTTGCCCATTTCCACACCACCCCTGAGGTAGAGAAATTGGCGCGTTTTTTTTAATGTGGTATCTCCAATTAGACCTATTCCACTGAAACTTTCTAGGTTTAATAATGTTAATTAATATGATTACTTTAAAACCTCTGTGTAAACAACATTTTTAGAAGATCTTTCAGGAGCGAGAATAATAAGGCTACTGGCAGAGCTAACTCTAGAGCATGCGACATAAAATTGTCCATGAGAGAAGCAATCTTCTCTAAGATCTAGTCCAGCCAGCTTCAAAGTCTGCCCCTGCGATTTATTTATAGTTATTGCAAAGCAAACTTTTAGAGGGAATTGTAGCCTTTTAAACTGAAACGGCAGACTGGATGGTATCAATGGGATCCTGGTACACTGTTTCCCCCTTCGCGCACCCCGTAAATACTGTTGCTTCGATTACATTCTTATGAAGACCTTTTATCTGCAATCGTGTCCCATTGCATAACTTTGGGGGACTTAAATTTCGCAATAACATTAACTCCAATCCTAAGAGACAGATTATGCTGAAGAATTCCTGGAGGATTCAAAGAATTTAAAAATTCAACAGGGTAATGAACAGCATTATCAGCATCAGGAACAGAGTCGACCGATTTATAGGAGACTTCTAAACCATCAAATGAGTTTAGCAATAAATTATTAATAGTGGTTGCTCTTTCATTTTTCGTTGTCAAAATGGCGCGCTCAGATAGCCAAGCTAATCTTTTACATGATATGTTGGAAATGTCAGGAAATATTTTGGATGTAAGGTCTTGAACGTTTTTAACTACATTTCCTAAGCGTGATGTTATAACTATTTTTCCATCAACTGTTGGATGGACGCCATTCCCAATTTTTAAAAGAGTTTCGGCAAAAATTCCTGCAGAACTGTCTCCTTTTAAGTGCACTCGCATATTTTTCGTGAGCGCTAATTTTTGATCTGTGGCCATAAAAATGAAGATTTTAAACAGGCCTTTATTTCGTCAGCTCTTGTACCTCTTGGCACAACAGGAAGGGTTTGGCGAAAGTCTCCAGCTAGCAGGACTGTAATACCACCCATCAACATAGTATTCTCATTAATATCTTGCAGGGTTCTATTTATGGCTTCAAGCCCACCTTTATGTGATATTGTGCACTCATCCCAAACAATTAACTTACAATCTTTAAACACCGCAGCCATATTACATTGCTTTGAAATAGAGGAATGAGGTGTTTCTAAATTAACTAAATCCAAAGGAAGTTTAAATGTAGAATGAGCAGTTCGACCTCCATTGAGCAGGGTAGCAGCTATACCGGAAGATGATACAGCTAGGGCTATTTTTTTTGAACTTCGAACTTTTGCCAACAATAAATTTGTCAAGAAGGTTTTACCTGTCCCTCCAGGTGCATCCAAAAAAAATATTTCACCCATCTCAGCCCCAACGCTTTGTAAAATTGTATTGTATACGACTTTTTGCTCGTCTGTAAGCAAATTTTCGTTGTTGGTAGGGAGAGTGTTGTTACTTTCATAACTTATTTCTGTTAGATAATCGGTATTATTTTCTTCCAATTCGGCTTCAGGAATAATTGGTTGAGGAAGACCATATTCTTTAAGACATGTTCCACCAATAGACAATACAAAATGTTCAATGCTTATTAGACATTTGTTATAGACTCTTCCCATAATTTCGTCATTAATGTCAGAGTTTACGGGTATTTGTAATGAATGAAGTATATCTTCCGATAAGAAAGTCTTGTACTTATTCCAAAGACCTAAAGGATCCGAGAGTTGACAAAAAACTAACATAATTCCAAAGAGATCACGTAAGTTTTTTGGAACTTGACAAACGCTAGCTTCTGCCGAAGTTTTGTCCCAATGACTATCATCCTCAAGTAAGCCCAATGCTTTGCAAGCTAATTGAAACGTACTGTATATTACGCCATTTACAGTTTTTAAATACGAAAATGAAGTTGGACCTCGTACCTCATGGAGTAAAAGTCTAAGAAAATAACAACGGTATAAACTCTGCCCAAAGCTGAATCCTTTTTAACTCCAGAAAAATGAGGTACGTCACTGCCTCGTTTTCTTCTAAGAAACTTTGTATTGTTCCATGTGTAATAGAATGGAACTTCAACATATAAAAGAGTTTTGGCGAAATCATCAATTTTATAAAGTTCAAAGAAAGCGAGAAGTGTAGTATTCGAAGGAGTGTTTATCTTCTTCGCTAGTTGATTCGAATCATTGGGATTAAAGTACACACGCTGCCCATTTTCTAAATGTACAGACAATTGCATAACTGCTGGAAATCGTTCGTGTATAGGGAAAGCCAGGATTCTCCACACGGCTTCCGAACTGCTTATATATCTTCCATTTTCATACGTTTTAACTTCATTTCGTCGGTCTTCAAGGGAAAATGAAGCCTAATCGCTGCCTTTATTGACATATTTGCATACGTATTTTATAGACTTAACTGAACTGCAGGCTTCAACATTTATGTGTGCTTCCATTGCACGTAATAGTACTGAATTATATGGCACAACCCAACGGTTGTCTAAAATATTACCATTCTTTTCGACAGTAAAGCCACCATCATCTGAAGCCCTTCTTCGATACAGAGGATAACTATCAATTCCTGTTACTGTTTCCTTTGAGAGCTGACGGGGAAATTTTTTGAACATTTGCCATCTTTCATGCACGGTGAACTACGGTTTAACATTCCGCAAGGTCCATGAATCATATTGGACTTTACGATATTATGTAGCACGGGATCTTTCTGTGGATCTGGAATTTCTGCACATATTGTATCGTCTATTTGATCAGCATAAATTCGATTTTTAAGCCAAAGTAGTATATGAACATGTGGGAGGCCACGTTTTTGCCATTCTACAGTGTACATGAAACATTTAACTTCTCCAAACAATTCGTTCTTAACTAAAAGAGCCTTTAGTGCTTTAACTTTTAAATGAAATACTCGCGCTATTATATCATGGCGGTCATAGGCCATCTGACCGGGTAATAATGACTCTGTAATGTCTTTCCACTTAGGATTGCAAGTAAATGTTATAAATAAATCAGGACGGCCATAGTGCCGGACATATGTCATAGCATCCTGAGTTTTCTCATGCATATAACGTGCAGAACTCGTGAATGAAGATGGTAAAATAACCATTTGGCCCAGCTGAGCTGGATTTATATCTTGACTACCTATAGCGTCTTTAAGGTGTATATAGCTTTCAGCCCTAAGTTTTTCTTGATTGTTTCGAATAAAATTAAGCCGTTCTGCTTCCATTTTGGCACACATATCGACTAAAAACTGACTTAAAAGAGCTTTGAAATAAATTAAATGATTAATTTCACCCTCCCGAATCATTATTCGGTAACTATAAAAATTTAGTGCCGATACGGTTTTTTTTAAATGTTTTTTTGATAGAGGATCTACTTGCGGTATATCAATTGAATATCCATCCTCTCCATGTGGAAAGAGAAGCGGATACTGCAAAGCGTCTTAGGAACGGTGTAGTTCATTAATTTTTTGTAATTTTGAATTATGACTTTCAAGAATAATATCTCTCTGTTTGGACTGCTGACCAACAATAAGTAAAGCTACTTCACTTGCTCTTGGTGCATTATAGCAACCCTTGTGAGATCCAGATGGTGTGCGATCGGCATGAATTATCATTTTGTAGTCAGTAGTATTTGCAGGAATAGTTGTCAATAGTTGATTTTAAATCTTTAACGAACGGATTAATTTTATGCAACATAGATTGTAAAGCTTTTACCAAATCACGATTCACATCAGGCGCATTTTTACATCTCAGTTCTTGTTAGAGCGTTCTAATAAAAGACGTCTACATTTGCTGAGTTATAATTTCAAACTGTTTTTATTTCATGAAGTTTCTTAACAAGTAACATTGGTGTGATTCGTATTCTATTCTTATCTATGGCCTACGCAGAGACCGTATCTGTTTTGCCCTGGGCGGGGGAGCTATATTTTGACCCCCGCACAAGTCCTTTGTGTAGTGTAGGAAAACATTCTTAAGTGCGATAAGGGAGATCACAACTACCCTGATAGCACTTATGTGTACTCAAAGACATTTTGTGACCGTTCCGCAGGAGGTCATATTACATGTTGTGTGTATATCTTGTTTTATACAAGTGCCTGCTATACTTATATTTAGACGTGTTCATGTTTGAACATTCTGCCAAGGGCCAGGAAGAACTATGGCTTGCATGCGCCTTGCTACATTAATTCGTCTTATCATATACTGGATTAAAACTAGCATGATTATTAATCCTATGATCAAGGCAGCGTGGCCTGAAATATGATGAAAATTCAGTCCTTTTATTTCATAATGATTTTCTCTTATTTCTTTTAATTCATTTCTTAATTTATTTATTTCTTCATTATGGTTGATGACAGGTGATGTTAATGGGTTCCAAACAATACTTGGAGTCTTACTTATGTTACTTACATAAGAAACTGCTATTGGCTCATAATTTTCTGATTTAATACTATAATGGGCTATTAATATTTTGTCATCTGTTCTTATAGTGCAGCCAGATACTACAGTAAGAATTCCTTGCTCCGGAAGATCTATTAATTCTTGTGGAAGATTATTACATTGTATCCTAGCCTTTGTTGATTCTGAAACCTTAAATATCCAACTACCTTTCTTTTGTAACGCGACCCAGTAAGAACTTTCTTGAGTCATTTTTTTATAAACACAATTAGAATGACTATTTGGTTTAAAGGGGGTTATTTCGCACGTATTGTCATTTACGCTACTCCAAGGCCAGTTACCTTCACATATAACATTATTAGTTTTCCATTTTTGACACTTATTTAAGGTAGCTTCTGTCATTAAGTGATAGGAATCAATTTCAAAATTGTAAACTAAATATTTTGAATTTAAGTCTGGAATAATTATACCATTTTCGGTTTTTACTGGTATTGGAATTACCCTAAACAAATGGGAAGGGTGTCGACCAAATAAAGGAATTTTTACATTCAAAATTAGTTTATTATCTACAAAAATTCCCTTAGCCGTTAATAAAGTATAAATTTCCTTTATTTCCGTTCCAGTTCTTTTACCTGGTAGTACTAGAGTCTCAATTAATGCATCCTTTATCCGAACTATTTCGGATTTCAGTTGCATAGGCTTCAATATATTTGGATTTAATCTACCATGGTTTATATCTATAAGTATGTAGGTTAATAACTCCAGCTTGAATCTTTTCGCACTCCTCAATTAAAGAACCTAACTGCTGAGTTACCATAAAGAAATTAATTGACTCTTTATAAACATAATAACTTTCTTTAAAAACCTTTGTTATATTTTCTATTCTCGTATCCATGCTTCTAAAATTTGAGTTGACTTCATCCGTTGTTCTTTTAAGGATATTTAATGTCGACTCTACAACAGAAGTTTGCCTTTTTACTGAATCTGACGTATTTTCTTGATTCTCTAAGAGGTTTTTCATGTTGCTCTCTAGGTTTTCCCTATCTTCAGCGTCCATTATACCAAACAATATGTGATAGAGAGAGCCCATAAACTCAAATGGAGCTCGCTTAAATCTCTTTCTATCTTGGGTCATAAAAAGTTTATTATTTTCTTCCAAATCTGTAATCTGTCGTTGAGTGTTATCAAGGACAGTATTACATTGATCTTCAAATCCATGAAGCTTACCACATACCACTCTCATTTTTTCATTTAAAATCTTTCCCCTTTTTATCATATTAAAATACGGCTCCATGTTATAATACACAATTAGATACCAAGATGGTGCTATGACTTCGACGTTTCCCATCGGATCTAAATAGATTGATGTAGTGTTTTTGAATTTTTCAATTGACCACTTTTGTTGCCCTTGTGCAGGTAAACTTGCATTAGACACTTGGCAAACTAACATTAGGAGTAACATTATTGTCATTACTCCAAGTTTATGGATTCTAGGGCTATTTCGAGTCCCCCTTGTCTGTTTCAAAAGACTAGGTGATTCACTTTCTTCGGCCTCTATTCCAGTTAAAGGGCAAACTTTCGTAATCGGTCTTAAAATTGAACCATCTTGAAGTTTTATTTTCACTACTCTGACTCGGTCGTCTTTTCCTTTATGTACCTCTTCTACTTTTCCCAAGGGCCATCTAGCGGGGTGCCAATTTTCATCTTTTAATAACACAATTTGACCTTGGTTAATATTTTGCAGTCCTATTTTCCATTTATTTCTTTGTTGAAGAGTGTTTAAATAGTCATTCTTCCATTTATTCCAAAATTCCCGTTTCATTTTTTGAATCAACTTCCATCTATCCAAATTTCCAAGTTTTTCCTCGGAAATCGCTTCAATAGGTCCTATAGTGGGCCTTCCTATCAGGAAATGACCTGGTGTTAAGACTTCTAAATCGTCAATGTCAGTATTGACTGTATACAAAGGTCTAGAATTTAATACAGCTTCAATTTGGCATAAGAGAGTTGCCATCTCTTCATAAGTTAAAATATTATCCCCTATTATTCTTTTAAGGTGATATTTTACCGATTTTACTCCGGCCTCCCATATACCTCCAAAATGAGGTCCTGCCGGGGGTATAAAATGCCATTCAATTGTTCATTTTCTAAAACGGGAATAATCTTAGTATTTTCATTGAGTACTTTCTGTAAATCTTCATTTAATTTCCTGAACGCACCCACAAAATTTGTTCCATTATCAGAAAACATTTTTGCACATTTTCCTCTTCTGGAAAAGAATCTCCTCAGCGCAGCTAAAAAGGCATCTGAAGTCAAATCGCTAACAACTTATAAATGGATAGCCTTCGTTGCCATGCAAACAAACACAGCAATATAACCTTTATAGGATTTTTGACCTCGATTCTTTGAGCATCTTATCTGATATGGGCCAGCATAGTCTACCCCAGTTCTTAAAAACGGGTGGGCCATAGTAACTCTATGCTTTGGTAAATTTCCCATAATTTGTTCTGCCGTAAGTTGTCTATATCTTGCACATTTGACACACTGCCTCAAGTATTGCTTCAAGCTGTTCCTTAACCCGAATATCCAAAATTTTCTTTGAATATAATTTCGCATCAAATTAATTCCGCCGTGTAATGTTTCTCTATGTGAATTTTTGATAATTAGTGAAGTTAAATGACACTTATCTAGAATTATCGGATGTTTTGTATGAAATTCGGCGCTGGAGTTCTGTAATCTACCTCCTACTCTTAATAGTCCGTCTTTATCCAAAAATGGATTCAATCCTAAAATTTTGCTTTTAATTTGAATATCTTTTTTAAGCTTTAAGCAAATTATCTCCGAACTAAACTGAATTTCTTGTTGTTTTTTAATTATTAAAACGCTTGCTAACTTTATTTCATTTACTGTTAGATATGCGGGAAATGATTTATTTTTATACCCTTGCAGAGGGTATTATAATTTTGGTCAGAAGTTTGTAACGCAGTGAAGGAGACGTTTCCGACCCCATAAAGTATATATATTCTTGATCAGGATCAATAGGGGAGTCGATATAGCCATGTCCGTCTGTCCGTCTGTTTCAATACCGTTTGCGAGCTCAGTTTAAAAGCTAGCGATCTGAAACTTTCACAATCGTCCTAAAACATGTGTACGCAGATCAAGTTTGAAAATCGGCCCGATCGGAGGTCTATATCCTATAGCTCCCATAGGAACAATTGGATATATCTTGGAAGAATTTATGATATTTCGCGCAGTGTAAAAGCTATTGACATAAATCTTTCCAAATCTTATTTTTTTATGCATACCTTGATCAGGGTAAAAGCGCGTGGCGATCGGACGTCTATATCCTATAGCTCCCATAGGAACAATAGGGTAAAATCGGTTAAAATTTAATGATTTTTAGGATATTTCGCGCAGTGTAAAAGCTATTGACATAAATCTTTCCAAATCTTATTTTTTTATGCGTACCTTGATCAGGGTAAAAGCGCGTGACGATCGGACGTCTATATCCTATAGCTCCCATAGGAACAATAGGGTAAAATCGGTCCAAATTTGATGTTTTTCAGAATATTTCGCGATGTGTAAAAGCTATTGCTATACATTTTTTAAATTGGAACTTAGCGTAGAATGTAACGAAAAATCCACGGAAAGTTCATATGGTATATAAAATAAAGAGGATTAATACTCTTGACAGGTAAAAAACTGTCCGATCTACCATTTGTCTTTTCGCTACTTTTTCAATTTTAGCAATTTCGGCTAAGTCTGCAAGGGTATTAAAACTTCGGCTTGCCGAAGTTAGCTTCCGTCCTCGTTTAATTTAATTTCAATAAATCTTAGGGTATATGCAATAACTCTTTCCAGTTTACGCATTCAGGAGTACTTCTTTATTAGTAATAGTATAAAGTGGCTTGTTTTCTTTATTAAGGTAGTGCTGACAATAATACTATCTGCTTCATCCTCCATTGGCCAGTATTTTTCCGACTTGGCTAACCATTGAGGTCCGTTCCACCAAATTTCACATTCTAATAATTTTTTCGGTGTTATTCCCCTTGATGCTACGTCTGCTGGGTTGTCTTCTGATCGAACATGTCTCCACTCGATCTCCTTAATTTTCCTTATTTCGTCGGTTCGCCGTCGAATAAATTTGTCTTTATTATTCCCATTTTTAATCCATGCAAGTGTGATTGTTGAATCACTCCAACCATATGCCTTCGTTTGACTTCCAATTGCTGTCCTAACTCTATCTATTAATTTCGACAGGAGATGTGCAGCACAAAGTTCTAGTTTAGGAATAGTTTTTCGATTTTTCTTCGGATTAACTTTGTTTTTGCTAGCTATAATCATCGAAGAGGTTCCCACCTTAGCATATACAACAGCTGCGTATGCTTTATCGGACGCATCAGAAAATCCATGAATTTTAACTGGCATTTTATCTTGGGATTTCACCCACCTTGGAATTCTTATACTTTCAAGAAGTGTTAAATTTTCTATAAAGTTTTTCCATTTACCGGCATCTGAATCTGACAAGTTCTGATCCCATTTTTGCTCTGTTAACGAAAGCTGTTGCATAAATAATTTTCCTATTATTGTCACTGGAGATAACCAGCCTAAAGGGTCATACATTTTTGCAAGTGTTGATAACACTACTCGCTTATTAATTTTAGTACAGGGTTCACTGTTAAAATTGAATTTAAATTCATCTTTAACAGGTTCCCATTGAAGACCCAGTGTTTTTATAGATTCATTTTCTTGAATCTGTAATATTTTATTTTCTTCTTTGCTTTCCAGTGTCTCAACTATTTCTGAGACATTGGAAATCCATTTTCTAAGATTGAAGCCTACCTTTTCTAATTCAAAGGTTATATTTTCTACGTGTTCTTTGGCTTCCTGTATGGAATTAGCACCTGTCATAAGGTCATCCATATAAAAATCATTTTTAATTATATCTTTTATTGACAATTTTCGGATTTATTTGAAATTTCAGCAAGCACTCTTGTAGCTAAATAGGGTGCTGATGCTGTACCGTAAGTAACCGTTGTTAGTTTGTAATTTTTTAGTTTTTTGTTTGGAGAGTCCCTCCAAATAATGTGCAAATAATCTTGATCTTCTTTATCCATGTTTATTTGCCGCTACATTTTTTCAATGTCCGCTGATAATACAAATGGCCATTTACGCCATTTGACGATGATATCAAAGATAGCTTTTTGGACCCTTGGTCCAACCCACATAATGTCATTTAGACTTTTATTGTTTGTAGTTTTCGCTGAGGCATCGAAAACTACCCTTAATTTTGTTGTAAGGCTAGATTCCCTTACAACACCTTGATGGGGTAAATAATATTTTCCTTCTTTCTTGGTCTCTATCATGTGTCCCAAGTCAATATATTCATGCATGAATTTTATGTAATTTTCTTTAAGTTTTATATTTTTATTTAGTTTTCTTTCTAAGTTATAAAATCGCGCTATGGCTTAAGCTTTGGAGTCTCCTAATTCTTTTTCATTTTTAAATGGAATTTTGACCACATATCTCACATTTTTATCTATTTTAGTGGTCTCTAAGAAATGTCTTTCGCAAATTTCTTCCTCAATGTCATTATCATCATTTTTCATTTCCCAAAACCTCTCTAAATCTCCTAAATCCATAGTAGTAGCCACAATTAATTTTGTACCTTTAGATTTTGTACAACCAGATATAATCCATCCGAATTCAGTGTTCTGTCCTAGTAGTCCGTCTATTTTAACTACTCCATCTTTTACTATATAGGGATATAAATCAACTCCTATTATAATATCTACCCTACTTGGTTTATTAAAGTGAGGGTCCGCCAACGTATATTTCGTTCACTTTGACTTGTCAACATCTAAAGTTTTGATCGGTAAAGCCTTCATTAGTTTTGGAAAAATGATAGCTTCAATATTCAGGGGTTTTTTTGTATCGTCGCGCATCTTTATACTTAAATTAACTTTGTGCTTTGAAGTACAAGTGTCTGAACAGGACACTCCACTAACCTCGGTGATAGTTTGTTTACGAGATAAATTTAATATTTGTGCAGCTTCTTCTGAAATAATGGTGCACTGCGATCCACTATCAATTAATGCCCTTAGGTTTTCATAGCCACCTTTATTTGATTTTACCTTAATCAATGCGGTAGCTAGAAATGCTTGTTCCTTAGTAACACAGGTGTTTACTTTTTCTCTTTTTTCAGTCGAAACATGGAGCATGGTGTGATGCGGTTTTTTGCAAATTGAGCATAAATATTCCGAGTTACACTTCTTGAAAACAGAATGCTTGAAGCATCTGTTGCACAAGCGCTGTTTTCTGATAAACTCCCCTCTTTCTATCGGACTCATTCCCCTAAACTTATAACAATTTGTTACAAAGTGTCCAACCATTTTACAAAGTAGACAACTTTCCTTAACAGTGGTATTTACCACTTTTTTAAAAACTTTCTTTTCCTCATTTATTGTTGAGCTAAGAGAACTCACACGTTGCTCTAAAAATTCCATTACATCGCCTAGTAATTGAATTTCCTTAGTTTTTTTTATATGCGTTTCGTATAATTGAAGCGCTTCCCTGTTGAATTTTCGGATGATAATGTGTGCGAAAATCACATCAACATCCTCACTTAAATTCGCTTTTGTTCTGATTAAATGAATTGATTCATTTATTGAATCAATAAACCATTTAATCTGTTTTGCTGAATCGTTGTCTAGAATGGGCAACTCGATCAAACGATTCAGCTGATCTGAGAATATTTTTATCTTATTTTCATACCGCTTGGTTAATAGTTCCCAAGCGGCAGTATAATTTTCGGCAGAACCTGTCAGCAAGTGAGCAACCATACTCCTTGCCTCGCCTTTAAGAGCGGTTTTCAAATAATTAAATTTTAGAGATGAGCTCAGATCATCTCTATTATGAATTATTTCTTTAAATAATTCAGAAAATAAGTCCCACTCTTTTCCTTCTCCAGAAAATGTGGGAACTTGTATTTTTGGTAACAGGGGAAGGTCATCAACTCTATCCCTTACCAATACCCCATTATTAATTCCTATGCTCACATCGGAAGATTTTATCCTTTCGTCTAGGATGTCTAACACGTTTTTAACGTCAAATTCTAACTCTTCGACGGTTTCGTCGAATGATATGTTGTGTTCATATCTTTTGCAGAACTCCTTTATTTTACTGCTTGTTCTATTCCATAAAAATTCTATTTTATTAGCTCTTAGTAAGCAGTCTTCACGGCTAGCTTTATTGAGCTCCTTAATGGTTTCCTTTAAATAATTGTTTAATTGTTCGGCATTTTGGTCGAACACCTCCGCCAATTTGTTTGGGTCACTCTCTGCTACCTTTACCATTTTGGTTTCAGAACCAACTTTTAAATTTGCAAATTTATTTTTTAGACTTTCAACAACCCTACAAATCTCCTCAAACACTTTTTTGTTAAAATAGTCATGATCGACTACTCCACATTTCAATAATGATGCATGATTTGCAACAAATCTAGCTTTGAGGCTATCTAATTTTGAAATGCTTTCACTTGTTAATTGACCTGCTTCAATTACTCTAATTTCTCTTGTTAATCTTGCCTGTGCTTCAAGGAGCTTTATAATGGTTTCGGACAACATTTTTTTTTTTAATATTTAATATTTAAATATGGTATTTAGGTCTTTTTATACTTATATTCTTATAATCTATTTCTTATATGTTTTGTTACGAAAAAATATTTTTAAAAGTTAACTTATCTGCTGCTTCGATGACGTCTGCGAGATTGTGGCTTCGATGTCGTTGTTGTTGAGACTGGGTTGTTGCTGCTACGATGTCCTTTATTTGGTTGTTACTTGTCGGCGAGATTTGGTTGTTACTTCGATGTCGTTGTTGTTGGTTCGATGTCCTTTATTTGGTTGTTACTTGTCGGCGAGATTTGGTTGTTACTTCGATGTCGTTGTTGTTGTTTCGATGTCCTTTATTTGGTTGTAACCACTTTAGGTTCGAGCTATTGTTCGTCCTTTTAACACACTGTTCCCGTTTAACCGAACACCTTTTTATACCCTTGCAGAGGGTATTATAATTTTGGTCAGAAGTTTGTAACGCAGTGAAGGAGACGTTTCCGACCCCATAAAGTATATATATTCTTGATCAGGATCAATAGGGGAGTCGATATAGCCATGTCCGTCTGTCCGTCTGTTTCAATACCGTTTGCGAGCTCAGTTTAAAAGCTAGCGATCTGAAACTTTCACAATCGTCCTAAAACATGTGTACGCAGATCAAGTTTGAAAATCGGCCCGATCAGACGTCTATATCCTATAGCTCCCATTGGAACAATTGGATATATCTTGCAAGAATTTATGATATTTCGCGCAGTGTAAAAGCTATTGACATTAATCTTTCCAAATCGTATTTTTTTATGCATACCTTGATCAGGGTAAAAGCGCGTGGCGATCGGACGTCTATATCCTATAGCTCCCATAGGAACAATAGGGTAAAATCGGTTAAAATTTAATGATTTTTAGGATATTTCGCGCAGTGTAAAAGCTATTGACATAAATCTTTCCAAATCTTATTTTTTTATGCGTACCTTGATCAGGGTAAAAGCGCGTGACGATTGGACGTCTATATCCTATAGCTCCCATAGGAACAATAGGGTAAAATCGGTCCAAATTTGATGTTTTTCAAAATATTTCGCGATGTGTAAAAGCTATTGCTATACATTTTTTCAAATCGTATTTTTTTATGTATTCCTTCATCAAGGTAAAAGCGCGTGCTGATCGGACGTCTATATCCTATAGCTCCCATAGGAACAATAGGGTAAAATCGGTCCAAATTTGATGTTTTTCAGAATATTTCGCGATGTGTAAAAGCTATTGCTATACATTTTTTCAAATCGTATTTTTTTAGGCATTCCTTCATCAAGGTAAAAGCACGTGACGATCGGACGTCTATATCCTATAGCTCCCATAGGAACAATAGGGTAAAATCGGTCCAAATTTGATGTTTTTTCAGAATATTTCGCGATGTGTAAAAGCTATTGCTATAAATTTTTTTAAATCGTATTTTTTAGGCATTCCTTCATCAAGGTAAAACCGCGTGCTGATCGGACGTCTATATCCTATAGCTCCCATAGGAACAATAGGGTAAAATCGGTCCAAATTTGATGTTTTTCAGAATATTTCGCGATGTGTAAAAGCTATTGCTATACATTTTTTCAAATCGTATTTTTTTATGCATTCCTTCATCAAGGTAAAAGCGCGTGACGATCGGACGTCTATATCCAATAGCTCCCATAGGAACAATAGGGTAAAATCGGTCCAAATTTGATGTTTTTCAGAATATTTCGCGATGTGTAAAAGCTATTGCTTTACATTTTTTAAATTGGAACTTGGCGTACAATGTAACGAAAAACCCACGGAAAGTTCATATGGTATATAAAATAAAGAGTAGTGTACGTATATTAAACTATTTTAAAGTTTATTTTAAAAAATGTATAGCAATAGCTTTTACACATCGCGAAATATTCTGCAAAACATCAAATTTGGACCGATTTTACCCTATTGTTCCTATGGGAGCTATAGGATATAGACGTCCGATCAGCACGCGGTTTTACCTTGATGAAGGAATGCATAAAAAAATACGATTTGAAAAAATTTATAGCAATAGCTTTTACACATCGCGAAATATTCTGAAAAACATCAAATTTGGACCGATTTTACCCTATTGTTCCTATGGGAGCTATAGGATATAGACGTCCGATCAGCACGCGGTTTTACCTTGATGAAGGAATGCATAAAAAAATACGACTTAAAAAAATTTATAGCAATAGCTTTTACACATCGCGAAATATTCTGAAAAAACATCAAATTTGGACCGATTTTACCCTATTGTCCCTATGGGAGCTATAGGATATAGACGTCCGATCGTCACGCGCTTTTACCTTGATGAAGGAATGCCTAAAAAAATACGATTTGAAAAAATGTATAGCAATAGCTTTTACACATCGCGAAATATTCTGAAAAACATCAAATTTGGACCGATTTTACCCTATTGTTCCTATGGGAGCTATAGGATATAGACGTCCGATCAGCACGCGCTTTTACCTTGATGAAGGAATACATAAAAAAATACGATTTGAAAAAATGTATAGCAATAGCTTTTACACATCGCGAAATATTTTGAAAAACATCAAATTTGGACCGATTTTACCCTATTGTTCCTATGGGAGCTATAGGATATAGACGTCCGATCGTTACGCGCTTTTACCTTGATGAAGGAATGCCTAAAAAATACGGTTTGAAAAAATGTATAGCAGTAGCTTTTACACATCGCGAAATATTCTGAAAAACATCAAATTTGGACCGATTTTACCCTATTGTTCCTATGGGAGCTATAGGATATAGACTTCCGATCAGCACGCGCTTTTACCTTGATGAAGGAATGCATAAAAAAATACGATTTGAAAAAATGTATAGCAATAGCTTTTACACATCGCGAAATATTCTGAAAAACATCAAATTTGGACCGATTTTACCCTATTGTTCCTATGGGAGCTATAGGATATAGACTTCCGATCAGCACGCGCTTTTACCTTGATGAAGGAATGCATAAAAAAATACGATTTGAAAAAATGTATAGCAATAGCTTTTACACATCGCGAAATATTCTGAAAAACATCAAATTTGGACCGATTTTACCCTATTGTTCCTATGGGAGCTATAGGATATAGACGTCCGATCGTCACGCGCTTTTACCCTGATCAAGGTACGCATAAAAAAATAAGATTTGGAAAGATTTATGTCAATAGCTTTTACACTGGGCGAAATATCCTAAAAATCATTAAATTGTAACCGATTTTACCCTATTGTTCCTATGGGAGCTATAGGATATAGACGTCCGATCGCCACGCGCTTTTACCCTGATCAAGGTATGCATAAAAAAATACGATTTGGAAAGATTAATGTCAATAGCTTTTACACTGCGCGAAATATTATAAATTCTTGCAAGATATATCCAATTGTTCCTATGGGAGCTATAGGATATAGACGTCCGATCGGGCCGATTTTCAAACTTGATCTGCGTACACATGTTTTAGGACGATTGTAAAAGTTTCAGATCGCTAGCTTTTAAACTGAGCTCGCAAACGGTATTGAAACAGACGGACAGACGGACAGACGGACATGGCTATATCGACTCCCCTATTGATCCTGATCAAGAATATAGATACTTTATGGGGTCGGAAACGTCTCCTTCACTGCGTTACAAACTTCTGACCAAAATTATAATACCCTCTGCAAGGGTATAAAAAGCAACGTGAAAAGCGTTCAAGCACAGCTTGCTTATATTTAAAGTCAAAATTGACTTCACTGATCAACGTTAAATATTAACGTGAAAAGTGTCCATACATTGTAAGGAAATGGATAACTAACTAATGAAAGTCACTATGACTTCGCTTCTCAAGAATTTGATTAGCGTCTATACAAAACTTGTATAGTGGAAATAGAAAAAATAACTTACGTGTAAGAATTTAAATTAACTTTACGCACAGAAAAATTTTAAAATGTTTGCGCTTCACAATAGCTTTCACTTGCTGCTTAGGCATCCAAAATAAAACTAAACTTCTCGCGCCTGTTTAGCTGTTATTAGTTTCCTTCATTTCCTTGTCCTTAATTTTCAGCTATTTGCGTAGCGGCGACGCAAGCACAAATACAAACATCGTAAGATGTGGATGTATTGGTTTGTAACCGTGCCTATTACATGAGTTGCTTTTAACTTTTTGTTTTCATGTTCCAATTTCGTGTAAGAAATGGAACGCATCTAAGAAGACAGAAAATGAAAACCCCAGGAAAAGAAAATGCAAGATATGTTAACAATAAAGAGCCACCCAAAATAAGCATTTTTTTATGGATTTTTTTTTGGTTTTTTTTATTTAAAAAGAAATTGTAATGAAATTAAACTTAAAACTAAGAAAGGGAAAAAGAACAAAATTAAATTAAAGTAAGGACTAAATAAGAAATTAAAAACAAATAAAAAAAATATTAATTAATTGGAAATGTCTTGCTGCTGGAGCTGTTGCTGCAAGCCCTGGATTTGCTGCGCCATTATTGAGCCAGGTTGACCCGGCTGATCTCGCCGCTCTTCCTCGGGGGCTCGCGCCTGCGCCTGTTGCTTTTGGAGCTGCTGTTGCAACATGGCGATTTGCTGCATCAGCTCATCCGCAGAAGGGCCAGACTGGAAACTCTGCGACGGCACTGCCAGCAACGGCACTGTCTGCAGCGGTACTACCTGCGGCGGCACTGCCTGCGGCGGACTCCATGTTTGGGGCAGGCGCATCACGGAGCTCACATAAGCCTGGAAACTTTCCAAGGCAGCCACCTTGTCCTGAAGGCCCTTTATTTGGCGCTGCTGCTTCTGAATTCTGTTGTTGGCCTCTCGCAGCGTTTGGAATGGCGGCCGATCCTTTCCTAGGTGCACAGCTTTCGTTGGTTGCTGCATTAAAATTTGCTGCTGCATTTGCTGAAGCTGTTGTTGCTGCTGCTGCAATTGTTGATGCTGCGTTGGCTGTTGGCTGTTCAATTGCAGCTGGAACAACTCAAGCTGCTGCTTGTGTTGCTCCAGTTGCAATTGCAAATTCTGCTGCTGATGTTGTTGGGATTGCCATGCAGCCTGGAATGTTCCGCTCCTGTTGAAATTCATATTGCTACTGAATAGTCGAAATGTGTAGCCATTAGTTGCCACATTCCTTTTGTCCTATTTACGCTTGCACATGATCTGTGGCGCCACAAAATGGAAAAACAAATAACCGTTTTTTGGCTTGTGCCTGTCTCATAGACGTACTAAAAATTTGTGGAGGGCGTCATTCATTCAATATTAATATTTGATCAAAGTAATATTAAAATGAAGTCAAAAAAGAATCAAAATGTGTACTAAAATAGGTTTGTTTTTCAACAAAAATTTAAACTAAAATTGTGAGTTTTGGCCGTACCCCCTTGCCACACCACTGTCAATCTTATGCTCTGTCTTGTTTCTCTCTCTTTGGGCAAGCTCTCTCAGAGAGTTCGTTGTGCGCATGATCATCCCCTTTTTTTGCGTCTACCTATACACTTGCTACTGATCTCCCTCATTATCATTGCATCCTTCTCACTCCTTAAATTGAAATTGTAGCAAAGGAGAGCAAGTGTTTTTTTGTATAGCCCTCTTCTAATTGCCACCTTCTCACTCCAAAAATTCTAGTTCTTGGGATTTCAATTTGTAAAATCCATGAAAATACATATAATCGTTTTAGATTGTTTAAAAACATATAATAAATTCAGATTGTTGCTTAAACATATGTACAATAATAAAAATAGCCCTCTTCTAATTGCCTCCTTCTCACTCCCAAAAATCGAATTGTGGCAAAGGAGAGCAAGTGTATTTTTTGCATACGCCTCTTCTAATACTTGAGATATTAATTTGTTAAATCGATGAAAATATATATCATCTTTTTAGATTCCTTAAAAACATATATTAAATTCAGATTGTTTAAACAAATATAATAAATAGCTATACCCGAAGCGACTTCGTTCGCTTAATATTAGTTTGGAGTTAGGAAATTGTGTTGTCAGGACTTTCTTATTTCTTATTTGCGCGTTTTTTGAAAACCTTTGTGTAAACAACCTTTGTAGAAGATCCTTCAAGAGAGAGAATCAGAAGGATACTGGCAGAGCTATATAATAAATGAAAGTGATCCAAGTAAAAGTCGTGAGCTTGTATACTTTTTATCAGTTTGTAGGGAAGTTCTTGGGCTGGGATATTGTGCTCAGGGCTCCCAGGGTCACTTACAAATATTTATTTCAGTTCAAAGACTCAAGGGGGGGGCGAGATAAGAATGACCCTATTCAGACTTCGTGGCCGGAACTCACAGCGGGTTTGGATCCGACAATCGAGCAAAGCTCCGTCGTAATCCCTACCCGCCACGCGCCTCGGAACCCGCAATGATCCTTGGATCCGACAACCGAGGCTAGCTCCGTCGTAATCCTTGGTCAACCCGCGGTCCGGCCACGATCAACAGAACCAGACACAAAAAAAAAGAAGGAGGAAGGGGGTCTTGTGGGCACTGTCACCCAGAGATGCCGACCATGGGCCGAAATCGGCAACGGAGTTAGATCCGACGATCGAGTGCAAAGCTCCGTCGACATCTCCCTCAGCCACACGCTCCGGAACCCGCACTGACCCTGGACCCGACAAACGAGCCTAGCTCCGTCGTAATCCACGGCCGTTACGCGCTCCGGGACCGGCAACGGCCTCGGATCCGACAAACGAGTACAAGACTCCGTCGTAATCCTTGGCCACCACGCGGTCCGACCACCATCGGCAGAAACAACAACAAAAGGAAAGGAAGGGGTTTGTGGGCATTGTCACCCAGAGATGCCGACCATGTGCCGAAACCTGCAGCGGAGTTAGATCCGAAAATCGAGTACAAGACTCCGTCGAAATCTCTCTCAGCCGCACGTTCCGGAGCCCGCACTGACCCTGGACCCGACAACCGAGCATAGCTCCGTCGTAATCCACGGCCACTACGCGCTCCGGGACCGGCAACAGCCTCGGATCCGACAAGCGAGTGCAAGACTCCGTCGTAATCCTTGGCCACCACGCGGTCCGGCAACGATCGGCAGAGAAACATGGGTTTTCCTAGGTGGTGGCAAGAGAAAAACTGTTCCCATTCCCCTCCTATGTTCACTCACACACAAAACACGGTCAGACAAATAGTTTTCTTTAGTTTTAAATACTTCGTTTGCTTTATTTAAGTTTTGTGCAAGGGGTGTACAGAGCCTCCTTGTCACAAAACTCCAGTCCAGTTCGGGTTATTTTTAAAACCAAATATATCCAAAAAAAAATATATATTTGCCGCTTACGTTTCCGTCCACAGCAGGTCCAGCCAGTTGATTTCCCATGCCTCCGCAGCGGGAATAGCGTCGCGCACTCCATCCACATCACCGCACTCGTTTTCCATTTTCTTAAAATTTTTGTTCCACTCGTCCGAAAAAAAACTTTCACAGTCGGGTCGTTTTCCCGGGTTTTTCACGTCTCGATTTCTCGTCTGGCACGCGCGAAGCCTCAAGAGTAATTGCCTTTCCCCTCTTTGATATTGGCGCGCGTTCCCCATGCATTGCGTCGGCGTCGCTGCCGCTGCGCTTGCGCTTCGGCAGTTTGCAGGCAAAATTATTTCCCCTTTGCTCGAAAACATCGGTCGGGTCGGTTGCAATTTGGTTCGATCGTGCGAAATTGTTTCCCCTTGCTCGAAAACATCGGTCGGGTTGGTTGCGATTTGGTTCGATCGTCCGAAATTGTTTCCCCTTGCTCGAAAACATCGGTCGGGTTGGTTGCGATTTGGTTCGATCGTGCGACGAAAAGCTTATGTGTGTGTTGGCTTTGTGCAGGTGTTCAAACTGTTCGAAGCGGGCGAGAGTGTGTTGGTTGCGCTCAGGCGTTCGATGGTTCCAATGTGTGTAGCTGCTGACGTTCGAGGTGTGTGTAGAAGAGAGCGAGAGCACGTTGGTCGCGCTCAGGCGTTCGGTGGTTCAACTGTGTGCAGCCGCTGATGTTTTGAAGTGTGTGAAGAAGAGGGCGAGAGCGCGTTGGTCGCGCTCAGGCGTTCGATGGTTCAACTGTGTGCAACTGCTGCGTTGGCTATTAAAAAGCTAAACTAAAAATATTCCTACATGGCTACAAAATTCTACATGGCTACAAATTCCTACATGGCTACAAAGTATATTTGTGAGGGCCGTTCTACGGTTCCTCACAGCCCCCCCTTCCTTCGGGGTGCTGGAGCGAGACGCGGATGAAGCGATGGTTGCTGATCGCAACCCTATACGTTCGTCCCTTCACCTTCCGTAGGAAGCGTACCCCTCGGCGCTCATGTTGTTGGACGAAGACGATGAGCTCGTTGGGGAGTCTGCGTCGCTCGGTGTCCACTGCCCACTCTGCGGGGGCTTCTGTCCACTGGTCCTCCTCCGGGGTGGCCGGGGATAGCTGGTTTTCTTCCAGGGCGTTCCAGAGCTCCCTTTCCTCTTCCAAATCGAGGCAGAGTTCCCAGGGCACTGGACACTCGTCGTTGCTGCCACCGGGGACGTCGTCTGCCGGCTGCAGGGCTGCCATCGCCTCGTTCGCCACCTCGGCGATCCATGGCAGCGGTCGCTCTTCCTCGCTGACGTCGCTGTAGCAGTCCTCCGCCATTAGAGGACTGTGGGTTTCCCCACGTGGATCGTCCTCGCCTTGGATACTGCTGTCGTCGGACCTGCTAGGGACTGCCCTGGTCGTTGTCGATGACCGGTTGACTGCTTCGGGAGCTCTGTTCCGTCGACAGTGCAGAGTCCGGGTTCGACTCCTCGCTCGAGCTGTCGTCCGCAACGGGGATCTGGTCCCAGGCTGCGTTGGCTGCAGCTAGGCGCATGGCCACTGGAGGGAGAGCTGCGTGCTGGTACAGTCTCTCCGGCTCGGACGACACCTCGGAAGTGCTCGCCGACTCAGACGAGCTTCCGTAGACGAGCTCGGAACTGCCAACCGAGCCGGTGGCTCCAACCCGTATTTGGCGGAGGCTCTCCTCCAACATGGAGGGTCCAAAGGAGGGCAGTCCTACCTCGTCGACCCAGTGGCTGATGGCACTTATTGTTGGCTGAGTGGCCTCGTCCCCGGGCTCTAGGGCTTGCAGCTGTGCCAGTCGGGTAGCGGTAAGCAGGCTTGAGTCCGCCTGGCTGCAAGTTGGAATGTCGTCCCCAGGATGTGGACCTAATCCGGCTACGCCCACCCAGCTGCTAGTGGCCTGCGCGACCGGCTGGACCTCCTCGCCCAGGGGTTCCAGGACGTGAATGGTGGCCAGTCGCGACACGGAGCACCACAGTGGATCCGCCTGGCTGCACTGCGGGACGTCGTCTGTCGGCTGTTCTGGTCCCTGGTGGTCGCTATGGCTGCTGAGTGCCAACGAGTCGACGGGCGTGTTGGGCAGCGTACTGGCTGACTCGGGCCAGGATAGTGGCAACTTCCAAGGCCGGGGGCTCATGGGCGGTGTCCAAGGGGCCTCGGTGGGGGAAGACCCACGGCTGGATGGTGTGAAGTATCCGCTCTCGGCGCTAGATAGGAGAGAAGAACGTGTTAGCGTGGAGAGTCAGTGATGTTATGGAAGTTCTAGTCGTGTGTCGTCGAGTGTCGGTGACTATGGTGATAACTAGGCGTGACTAATTTGGCGTGGTCTACCCTAAGGATTTAGAAATCACCCCCCCACCCCTGGGGAGGGTTGTGGGGCGTTGGCGCTGGGGGTCCCAGGCTCAAGTGGCCCCATTGAATCTCCTTGTCGTAGCAAGGGCCCCGCGGCACATTTTAGTTTGCCCTTTTCCCTTGACCACCCGGCAGTGGCGCACAGGTATCTCGGGTTTGATGAATATCTAGAGTGGATTCGTGGATCCCTTCGGCGTCCTCTTCTGGGTCCTCGGCGGTCTGATCCCCATGAAAGGGTTTCAAATCGGCTAGATTTGCGTTGCGACGTTTGCGTGTTCCTCGGAGTTGGACTCTGGCGATGTTTGGTGACAGAAATTTTATGATCTTATAGGGACCTTCGAACTTTGGTGCTAGTTTTGCATTGAACGCCTCCGCGGCGTTGGACAGGTGGTGGGTTCGGACCCAAACCCACATCCCAATGGTCGGTCTCCATTCCCGTCGGCGCAAGTTGTAATAGCGACTTTGTTCCTGAGCTGCTCTCTCCATGTTTTCCTTGGCTGTTTGAAAAATGTTCTTGAGATGTTCTGCCTTACTCTGGGGGTCTCTGGGCGCTTCGCCGGCCCCTGGTGTAACTTCGTTGAACCAGCTTCCGGGTAATCGGGGCTCACGACCCTGTACTAGGTACGCTGGGCTGAATCCGGTGCTGTCGGAGACACTCGTGTTGATGGCCAGGGTGATTTCCGGCAACAGGTGATCCCATGTTCGTTGGTCCTCTGTGGCGTACTGCGCGATCATCGTTTTGATGGTGCGGTTGGCTCGCTCTGTAGGGTTCTGTTGGGGGAGTATGGAGCAGTATGTTGGACCTCTATTCCTGCTTTCTTGCAGAATGCTTTGAAGGCCCTACTGGTAAACTGGGTCCCATTGTCGCAGATAAAAGTTTTAGGAGCGCCGAACCTAGCCAGTATTCGCTCCCGGAAGGCTAATTCCAGACTGGTGGCGGTAGCTCGGCGTAAGGGTATTAACTCCACCCATTTGGTGAAATGGTCCAAAAACACGAGTAACATCGTGTGTCCTTTGCGGGACCTGGGCAGAGGCCCTACGAAGTCCGCGCACAGGGTTGAGAATGGTCCCTCCGATTTCCTGGTTAGCATCTTCCCTGCTTGTTTGCGTTGACTCACCTTAAATTGCTGACAGGCTGGGCATTGTCGAACGTAACGAGCGATGTCTCGAAACAAACCCGGCCAATAATATTGTTGGCAGACTCGAGTGGTCGTTTTCCTGATCCCTAGGTGTCCTGCAGTGGGGTGGTCATGGCATTCTTCCAGAACCCGACGCTGATGGCTGTTGGGTACGCAAAGTCTCCATGCTCCACGGTCTTCCTTCCTAAACGCGTTGTCGAGGTGTCGGTAGAGTTGCCCGTTCTCTTGGATGTAGTCAGGAAATTTCTCCGGGTTGGCTTCGATTTGCCTGATCTTCGCGGTGATCCACTTGCACGGTTCGTCGGTCTCATTCACCTGCTGGAGCGTTGCTAGCGGTTGCCTGGACAGGGCGTCCGCGACGACGTTCTGTTTTCCCCGTCGGTATGAGATGTCAAATTGGAATTGTTGGAGTTCGAGGGCCCATCGTGCGATTCGGCCTGTCGGGTTATCGATTGAGTTCAACCACTTCAGGGCGAGGTGGTCTGTTATAACGTCAAATCGGTATCCTTCGAGGTAGCACCTCATTTTCCTGATTGCCCACACTATAGCAAGGCACTCTTTTTCCGTAGCCGAGTAATTTTCCTCTGCTGCAAGCAACCTCCTGCTGGCATAGGCGATGACTCGTTCTGTTCCATCGACTTGCTGGGTTAAAACGGCTCCAAGGCCGAAGTCGCTTGCGTCGGTTTGTAGTTGGAATTTGAGGTTGAAGTCCGGGCAGGCCAGTACTGGTGCCTCGGTGAGTTTTCTTTTCAACTCCTCGAATGCCTGTTGTTGAGGGTCGCTCCAGGTCCATTTCCTTCCTTTCCTGAGCAGGGCGGACATTGGTTGGACGATTGTGGCGAAGTTCTCCACAAATCGCCTGTACCAGGATGCTACCCCCAGGCATCGTCGAAGTTCCTTGCATTTAGTGGGTGGCTGGAGTTCTCTTACAGCGGCTATCTTGTCTGGGTCGGTGTGGATTCCGTCTTCGCTGATGACGTGTCCCAGGTAAGTTATGCTGCGCTGGAAAAACTTACACTTTGCTTTATTCAGCTTCAAGTTGGCCTGCCTAAGCCGTCGGAGTACTTCCCGTAGGTTGGTGAAGTGTTCGTCCAACGAGGTCCCGATGACGATGATGTCATCTAGATAGGCGAATGCGTGAGGCTCCATGTCGGGTCCTATCACGCTGTCCAGTGCCCGCTGAAATGTAGCAGGCGCCGAGTGCAAGCCGAATGGCATTACTTTCCACTGGAAGAGTCCGCGGCCCGGCACGGTAAATGCGGTACAGGCGCGGCTGTCTGGGGCCACCGGGATCTGCCAGTAACCGCTTTTCAAATCCAGCGTCGAGATAAACTTAGCGTTGCGAAGTCGTTCCAAGATATGTCCTATCCGCGGTAATGGGTAGGCGTCGGGCACCGAGTGAGCGTTTAGCTGGCGATAGTCCACGCACATGCGCACATCTCCTGTCTTCTTGCCGACGAGGACGATGGGTGCGCTGTGAGGACTCCGGGAGGGCTCGATGCGTCCGTCGCGAAGCAGTTCATCAACCTGTTCGTTAATGATTTTCTGCATGGCAGGGTTCTTTGGAAAGTACCTCTGCTTGATGGGCTTGTCGTCCTTCATGACAATCCTATGTTCGGCTATGTGAGAGGTACCGGTCATATGCTCAAATGGGGCGAGTTCCGCTTCGAGAAAGGATTGGATCCGCGCTTCCTCGGGTCCTTCAGTGGTGACCGTTGCTAGGCTGGCTGTCACCCCTTGAGTTTGTCCTGGTGGGTGGGTAGTCGTTGGTGACTTCCGAAAGGGGTTGTTTCTCCGTGCTGCGGCGGCGTCGGCCAAAGGTTTTAAATAAAAAGAGTTATTCCCTGGTGACGGCGTGGGTCGAGGTCGCGGTGTTACGGTGTGGGTCTCCACTTGTAGAAGTGCCGGTGATCGTCGTGGAGATGCGGTAGGCTCGTTGACTTGTATTCGAGACGCCGATCGTCGAGGAGCTGCCACGGGTGGTACCGTGCAGCGTGGTGATGGTGTTGGTCCGACGGCGCTTGGACTGACGACTACTCGTGGGGTGACGAAGGGTGGTTTGCTTCTGCTTGTTAGCGGCGGAGTGTAGTAGGAGAGAGATAACTGGGCTTTCCCACACTGGATAGTGGTCTTGATCCCGCAGAGGAAGTCGATTCCGAGGATGATCTCGTCCAAGATGGACGGTAGCACTAGCAGTGTGGTCTTAGCCGTATCCCGTCCTAGGGTTACGGTGGTATTCAGGGCGTGGGTGACGTCGGTGGTGGATCCATCTGCTAGGGCAATCCTCGTTCGTACATTCCGGCGATTATTGGTATTACCAATGTCGTCGGCTACCTTCGCGCTGATGAAGCTCCTTGACGCCCCGGTGTCCAGGGTGGCGTGAAATATCTTCCCCTCGATGCCGACCGTCGCCACGATGCGCCCCCCTTCGAATCGTAAAGGTGGGGTTAGTTCTGGGGTCCTTGGTGTGTGGTCCTCGCTGGTTCCCCGGATGGGCGAGGACTCGGTCCGTTTCCCGGGTTTCGTGTCCGACAGCATTCGTTGGTCCGCACTCCCCTTCTTCCACACTGCCAGCAGAACAGGACCTGGGGATTGGGGCACTCTTGGCGGAAGTGTCCCGTCTCTCCGCAGCGGGAACAAGCGTTCCGGACATCGATGCGAGGTTCGGGTACCTGTGCCATCATTCGATTTGTTGCTGGGGTGCCTGGAAGTTCCAGGGGGTGACTCACGTTTCCTGTGGATGGTATGGGAGCTGGAAATCGTCGGGGTTGTCTGTGGGGCATAGCTGCTAGAAAGTTTGTATGCAGTGCTCGATCGCGGTCGCGAGTGATCTCATAGGCCGTGGCCCGTTGGATCAGAGTGGCCAGATCCTCAAAGTCTTGGCGCCTCACAAATAGCTGGTATTCCGGTCGAAGGTTCTGGTAGAGTCGCTCCAGTTCCTGCGCCGGAGTAAATTTTGCCCGCTGCATCAGGAGTCGGAGCTCCACTACATATTCCTTGCAGCTCTCGCCCGGTTGCTGGTATCTCGTCCGGATCGTGTCTTCCAATCGTTGGAAGTATTGTGGTGGGAGGAAGAATTCAAGAAATTCCTTCCTGAAAATTTCCCACGACACGTCCTGCATTTGAAATGTGCGGTACCAACTTTCCGCTTTTCCCGTAAGCAATCCGGAGATTACTCTGGGAAGTCGTGCGGTCCTGAGCCGGTATGCTTCGGCTTGTACTTCCAGGCGTTCGATAAATGTGAGCGGGTCGGACTGTCCGTCAAATAAGATGCCCCAGCTCCGCAGTTTTTCTGCCAAGGTGGCGGAGGATATTTCCTCTCGTGCAGGTGGGTCCGTGTTTGTGTTCCTTGTTGGTCTGTTGCCTGGTGGTACTTCCAGTCTTAGGGGGTGCTCCCGGTGTCGACGACCGCTGTGCTTAGCTTCTGTTCCCGAGGTTCTTGTCCTCCCAGAGGGGTCGGGGACTTATCCCTGGGGGTGGCTGCCTCTGGGAACATACTAGCCAATTCTCTGGCTCGGTCCAAGAGTTCCGGCTCTAGATCCTCCCGGGTGAGAAAAGTCGCTAGTCGACTGCGCAGTTCTTCGACGGTTCCTCCTTGGGGTAACCCGAACTCGGCTAAGAGGAGTTGGAGTTCCTCCTTGCGGCGATACGAGATCCATCTTACGCCCATGGTTTCCAAGCGACAGAGAGCGGAGGGGGGGAAAATTTATAAAAAAAAATTTCGTACCGTTTGATTGTGTACGCGGGTACCGAAATATTTATAGGACTCGGGGTCCTTTGGTTGATGCGCGCGGTGCTAGGATTCGGGCTAGGATGCCGAATGTTCACAGGACTCGGGGTCCTTTGGTTGCGCACGGTGCTAGGATTCGGGGTAGGATGCCGAATGTTCACAGGACTCGGGGTCCTTTGGTTGCGCACGGTGCTAGGATTCGGGCTAGGATGCCGAATGTTCACAGGACTCGGGGTCCTTTGGTTGCACACGGTGCTAGAATTCGGGCTAGGATGCCGAATGTTTATAGGAGTCTGTTGTTCGCGACGATGTTCCCCGCTTGAGGGCCGGAGCTTGACTGCCTTCAGGTAGCCCGGTGTGCTCCTCTTATAGTCGCCGGCCACGTGTCCACCGCGTTCGGGACAACGTGGGAAGCGAGAGAGGAGAGAAAAAAAAAATTTTTTTTTCAACCACACCGATTTAAATGTTCCCTTCCCGTTTTCCCCAGAAAAAAAAAAAAATTCCAGCGTGCTCCGGGACCCGACAATCGAGCTTAGCTCCGTCGTAATCCGCGGCCGCTACGTGCTCCGGGGCCGGCAATGGCTTCGGATCCGACAAACGAGTGCGAGACTCCGTCGTAATCCTGGGCCACCACGCGGTTTCGTAGAGGGAAAATGTAAGGAAAATGCTGTGTGTGTGTGTGTAAGAGAAAAAAATTGGTCTGATCTTAGGGTCTGGGTGTCTATCTCATGGGTCTTTACGCCATGTACCCCCAAAAAAAAAATTTTATTTTCTTGAGAAAAATTTATATATATATTTTTTTTTTTTGCGGAAAAAATATTTAAAAATTTCCCGTAATCCTTGAAGTCCCTGTTCGGGCGCCATGTAAGGAAGTTCTTGGGCTGGGATATTGTGCTCAGGGCTCCCAGGGTCACTTACAAATATTTATTTCAGTTCAAAGACTCAAGGGGGGGGCGAGATAAGAATGACCCTATTCAGACTTCGTGGCCGGAACTCACAGCGGGTTTGGATCCGACAATCGAGCAAAGCTCCGTCGTAATCCCTACCCGCCACGCGCCTCGGAACCCGCAATGATCCTTGGATCCGACAACCGAGGCTAGCTCCGTCGTAATCCTTGGTCAACCCGCGGTCCGGCCACGATCAACAGAACCAGACACAAAAAAAAAGAAGGAGGAAGGGGGTCTTGTGGGCACTGTCACCCAGAGATGCCGACCATGGGCCGAAATCGGCAACGGAGTTAGATCCGACGATCGAGTGCAAAGCTCCGTCGACATCTCCCTCAGCCACACGCTCCGGAACCCGCACTGACCCTGGACCCGACAAACGAGCCTAGCTCCGTCGTAATCCACGGCCGTTACGCGCTCCGGGACCGGCAACGGCCTCGGATCCGACAAACGAGTACAAGACTCCGTCGTAATCCTTGGCCACCACGCGGTCCGACCACCATCGGCAGAAACAACAACAAAAGGAAAGGAAGGGGTTTGTGGGCATTGTCACCCAGAGATGCCGACCATGTGCCGAAACCTGCAGCGGAGTTAGATCCGAAAATCGAGTACAAGACTCCGTCGAAATCTCTCTCAGCCGCACGTTCCGGAGCCCGCACTGACCCTGGACCCGACAACCGAGCATAGCTCCGTCGTAATCCACGGCCACTACGCGCTCCGGGACCGGCAACAGCCTCGGATCCGACAAGCGAGTGCAAGACTCCGTCGTAATCCTTGGCCACCACGCGGTCCGGCAACGATCGGCAGAGAAACATGGGTTTTCCTAGGTGGTGGCAAGAGAAAAACTGTTCCCATTCCCCTCCTATGTTCACTCACACACAAAACACGGTCAGACAAATAGTTTTCTTTAGTTTTAAATACTTCGTTTGCTTTATTTAAGTTTTGTGCAAGGGGTGTACAGAGCCTCCTTGTCACAAAACTCCAGTCCAGTTCGGGTTATTTTTAAAACCAAATATATCCAAAAAAAAATATATATTTGCCGCTTACGTTTCCGTCCACAGCAGGTCCAGCCAGTTGATTTCCCATGCCTCCGCAGCGGGAATAGCGTCGCGCACTCCATCCACATCACCGCACTCGTTTTCCATTTTCTTAAAATTTTTGTTCCACTCGTCCGAAAAAAAACTTTCACAGTCGGGTCGTTTTCCCGGGTTTTTCACGTCTCGATTTCTCGTCTGGCACGCGCGAAGCCTCAAGAGTAATTGCCTTTCCCCTCTTTGATATTGGCGCGCGTTCCCCATGCATTGCGTCGGCGTCGCTGCCGCTGCGCTTGCGCTTCGGCAGTTTGCAGGCAAAATTATTTCCCCTTTGCTCGAAAACATCGGTCGGGTCGGTTGCAATTTGGTTCGATCGTGCGAAATTGTTTCCCCTTGCTCGAAAACATCGGTCGGGTTGGTTGCGATTTGGTTCGATCGTCCGAAATTGTTTCCCCTTGCTCGAAAACATCGGTCGGGTTGGTTGCGATTTGGTTCGATCGTGCGACGAAAAGCTTATGTGTGTGTTGGCTTTGTGCAGGTGTTCAAACTGTTCGAAGCGGGCGAGAGTGTGTTGGTTGCGCTCAGGCGTTCGATGGTTCCAATGTGTGTAGCTGCTGACGTTCGAGGTGTGTGTAGAAGAGAGCGAGAGCACGTTGGTCGCGCTCAGGCGTTCGGTGGTTCAACTGTGTGCAGCCGCTGATGTTTTGAAGTGTGTGAAGAAGAGGGCGAGAGCGCGTTGGTCGCGCTCAGGCGTTCGATGGTTCAACTGTGTGCAACTGCTGCGTTGGCTATTAAAAAGCTAAACTAAAAATATTCCTACATGGCTACAAAATTCTACATGGCTACAAATTCCTACATGGCTACAAAGTATATTTGTGAGGGCCGTTCTACGGTTCCTCACAAGTTACAATGTTATCAATGCAATTTTAATTTGCGCACAAATATGTATACTTGTTTGTAAATTGGAATTTGTTGTTTTCAAATTTCTTGTTTTGAATGAAACGAAAACCTTTGTACACACAGTAAAAGATTGGCATCCAATACAAAAACAGCAATGTAACGTATTATTTTCAGATTCCACATTTGATCGATAAACGGGTATAATAAATCATTTTATTTGTATTTAAGCACATTATCTACTTTCGAATAGAAACATACACACACATTGTATGTATGTACATGTATTGTACATATAAGCAAATCAAAACATATCCAAATATACATATGTACATACGTATTTGGTCAAAAGTTCGAATCTTAAGATTAATATTTACTTGGAAACATTTTGGCTTTGCTTACAGAATTTGTAGTAATTTTCTATTTTCTTCCATGGTGGAAATTAAATAAGGCTCTTACTTCTGCTACAAAATGAAAAATAAAATCTAAGCATTTGATCCACAGGACTGACTATTGATCGAAAATCATATTGATCGGAGCAGCAGTTTAAGTTTTTAAAATCCTAAACAAATTTAACTTAAATTGCCTCTTTCCCCTCCCCTTTCCCTGCAGCACTTTCCCTCCCCCTCATCAGTTTTCTTGGCTGTTGCTCTCTCGGCCGTCGCTCTCTTGGCTTCTGGGTTTCGTTTTCTCGACAGGCTCCCGCAAAATACAACGCAATGACTTAGAAAATCTAAATAAATTCGTTAAAAATACTTAAAAAAATGTTAAAAACTTGAAAAACTTGGAAAAAAAACCAAATATCGAAATTCCAACCAGTTTAGAAGTTAAGCTTAAATACATCAACTTTTTTTTGCTCAGAATAATGGATATTGGAGCTGTTTGGGGCCACTGGGGGGACATATCGGATCTTAGTTTGGCTAACTAATTTGGCTGCTCTTGCTCTTACGGTTTGGGCTGTGGCCGTATCCCCTTAAAAATCGGTCTTTCATTTTATAATCTTTAGGGACTAGCTGTACCCGGCGCGACTTCGTTCGCTTAAAATTAGTTTTGAGTATGGTTGTCAAGATTTTCCCATTTCCACACCACCCCTGAGGTAGAGAAATTGGCGCGTTTTTTTTAATGTGGTATCTCCAATTAGACCTATTCCACTGAAACTTTCTAGGTTTAATAATGTTAATTAATATGATTACTTTAAAACCTCTGTGTAAACAACATTTTTAGAAGATCCTTCAGGAGCGAGAATAATAAGGCTACTGGCAGAGCTAACTCTAGAGCATGCGACATAAAATTGTCCATGAGAGAAGCAATCTTCTCTAAGATCTAGTCCAGCCAGCTTCAAGGTCTGCCCCTGCGATTTATTTATAGTTATTGCAAAGCAAACTTTTAGAGGGAATTGTAGCCTTTTAAACTGAAACGGCAGACTGGATGGTATCAATGGGATCCTGGTACACTGTTTCCCCCTTCGCGCACCCCGTAAATACTGTTGCTTCGATTACATTCTTATGAAGACCTTTTATCTGCAATCGTGTCCCTTTGCATAACTTTGGGGGACTTAAATTTCGCAATAACATTAACTCCAATCCTAAGAGACAGATTATGCTGAAGAATTCCTGGAGGATTCAAAGAATTTAAAAATTCAACAGGGTAATGAACAGCATTATCAGCATCAGGAACAGAGTCGTCCGATTTATAGGAGACTTCTAAACCATCAAATGAGTTTAGCAATAAATTATTAATAGTGGTTGCTCTTTCATTTTTCGTTGTCAAAATGGCGCGCTCAGATAGCCAATCTAATCTTTTACATGATATGTTGGAAATGTCAGGAAATATTTTGGATGTAAGGTCTTGAACGTTTTTAACTACATTTCCTAAGCGTGATGTTATAACTATTTTTCCATCAACTGTTGGATGGACGCCATTCCCAATTTTTAAAAGAGTTTCGGCAAAAATTCCTGCAGAACTGTCTCCTTTTAAGTGCACTCGCATATTTTTCGTGAGCGCTAGTTTTTGATCTGTGGCCATAAAAATGAAGATTTTAAACAGGCCTTTATTTCGTCAGCTCTTGTACCTCTTGGCACAACAGGAAGGGTTTGGCGAAAGTCTCCAGCTAGCAGGACTGTAATACCACCCATCAACATAGTATTCTCATTAATATCTTGCAGGGTTCTATTTATGGCTTCAAGCCCACCTTTATGTGACATTGTGCACTCATCCCAAACAATTAACTTACAATCTTTAAACACCGCAGCCATATTACATTGCTTTGAAATAGAGCAATGAGGTGTTTCTAAATTAACTAAATCCAATGGAAGTTTAAATGTAGAATGAGCAGTTCGACCTCCATTGAGCAGGGTAGCAGCTATACCGGAAGATGCTACAGCTAGGGCTATTTTTTTTTAACTTCGAACTTTTGCCAACAATAAATTTGTCAAGAAGGTTTTACCTGTCCCTCCAGGTGCATCCAAAAAAAATATTTCACCCATCTCAGCCCCAACGCTTTGTAAAATTGTATTGTATACGACTTTTTGCTCGTCTGTAAGCAAATTTTCGTTGTTGGTAAGGAGAGTGTTGTTACTTTCATAACTTATTTCTCTTAGATAATCGGTATTATTTTCTTCCAATACGGCTTCAGGAATAATTGGTTGAGGAAGACCATATTCTTTAAGACATGTTCCACCAATAGACAATACAAAATGTTCAATGCTTATTAGACATTTGTTATAGACTCTTCCCATAATTTCGTCATTAATGTCAGAGTTTACGGGCATTTGTAATGAATGAAGTATATCTTCCGATAAGAAAGTCTTGTACTTATTCCAAAGACCTAAAGGATCCGAGAGTTGACAAAAAACTAACATAATTCCAAAGAGATCACGTAAGTTTTTTGGAACTTGACAAACGCTAGCTTCTGCCAAAGTTTTGTCCCAATGACTATCATCCTCAAGTAAGCCCAATGCTTTGCAAGCTAATTGAAACGTACTGTATATTACGCCATTTACAGTTTTTAAATACGAAAATGAAGTTGGACCTCGTACCTCATGGAGTAAAAGTCTAAGAAAATAACATTCACTGTTATGTGGGTGAACGGTATAAACTCTGCCCAAAGCTGAATCCTTTTTAACTCCAGAAAAATGAGGTACGTCACTGCCTCGTTTTCTTCTAAGAAACTTTGTATTGTTCCATGTGTAATAGGATGGAACTTCAACATATAAAAGAGTTTTGGCGAAATCATCAATTTTACAAAGTTCAAAGAAAGCGAGAAGTGTAGTATTCGAAGGAGTGTTTATCTTCTTCGCTAGTTGATTCGGATCATTGGGATTAAAGTACACACGCTGCCCATTTTCTAAATGTACAGACAATTGCATAACTGCTGGAAATCGTTCGTGTATAGGGAAAGCCAGGATTCTCCACACGGCTTCCGAACTGCTTATATATCTTCCATTTTCATACGTTTTAACTTCATTTCGTCGGTCTTCAAGGGAAAATGAAGCCTGATCGCTGCCTTTATTGACATATTTGCATACGTATTTTATAGACTTAACTGAACTGCAGGCTTCAACATTTATGTGTGCTTCCATTGCACGTAATAGTACTGAATTATATGGCACAACCCAACGGTTGTCTAAAATATTACCATTCTTTTCGACAGTAAAGCCACCATCATCTGAAGCCCTTCTTCGATACAGAGGATAACTATCAATTCCTGTTACTGTTTCCTTTGAGAGCTGACGGGGAAATTTTTTTGAACATTTGCCATCTTTCATGCACGGTGAACTACGGTTTAACATTCCGCAAGGTCCATGAATCATATTGGACTTTACGATATTATGTAGCACGGGATCTTTCTGTGGATCTGGAATTTCTGCACATATTGTATCGTCTATTTGATCAGCATAAATTCGATTTTTAAGCCAAAGTAGTATATGAACATGTGGGAGGCCACGTTTTTGCCATTCTACAGTGTTTAAATGTTTCATGTCATTTAACTTCTCCAAACAATTCGTTCTTAACTAAAAGAGCCTTTAGTGCTTTAACTTTTAAATGAAATACTCGCGCTATTATATCATGGCGGTCATAGGCCATCTGACCGGGTAATAATGACTCTGTAATGTCTTTCCACTTAGGATTGCAAGTAAATGTTATAAATAAATCAGGACGGCCATAGTGCCGGACATATGTCATAGCATCCTGAGTTTTCTCATGCATATAACGTGCAGAACTCGTGAATGAAGATGGTAAAATAACCATTTGGCCCAGCTGAGCTGGATTTACATCTTGTCTACCTATAGCGTCTTTAAGGTGTATATAGCTTTCAGCCCTAAGTTTTTCTTTATTGTTTCGAATAAAATTAAGCCGTTCTGCTTCCATTTTGGCACACATATCGACTAAAAACTGACTTAAAAGAGCTTTGAAATAAATTAAATGATTAATTTCACCCTCCCGAATCATTATTCGGTAACTATAAAAATTTAGTGCCGATACGGTTTTTTTTAAATGTTTTTTTGATAGAGGATCTACTTGCGGTATATCAATTGAATATCCATCCTCTCCATGTGGAAAGAGAAGCGGGTACTGCAAAGCGTCATAGGAATTAATTTTTTGTAATTTTGAATTATGACTTTCAAGAATAATATCTCTCTGTTTGGACTGCTGACCAACAATAAGTAAAGCTACTTCACTTGCTCTTGGTGCATTATAGCAACCCTTGTGAGATCCAGATGGTGTGCGATCGGCATGAATTATCATTTTGTAGTCAGTAGTATTTGCAGGAACTTTGTCAATAGTTGATTTTAAATCTTTAACGAACGGATTAATTTTATGCAACATAGATTGTAAAGCTTTTACCAAATCACGATTCACATCAGACGCATTTTTACATCTCAGTTCTGTTTCCTTTTCATCCTCACCAACAAAATATATTTGAAGGAACCAATTAGGTGATATACCTGACCCTGAACCTTAAAAGTTGGCATGAAACCTTTTTCATAAACTTTATTACAGCCGAATGAAGTCATTTGAAATAATGAATTGTATTTTCGTAAACGGTCTAAGAAGTGGGCATGCTTGGGATGACCGCCTAGGATTAGGCTCTTAAGAGGCTCAGGTAATGTTTGAAGTTGGGGAAGTTTAACTTTTCCGGAACTACAGCAAATTCCGTCAGATTCGTTCTTCCATTTCAAAGCATTGCAATAGTTGCATTTCTTATTTCTTGGGCCCAATTTCAATAATTTTGTCAGCACTATACGCTATTTGGCAATCATATGTAAATCCAGACATTTTTTTTACTTTCCATAAAAGATGTCCTTCTGACGTCTTATTAGCGTAATATTCCTTATTTTTATCTTTTATTTGTTCTGTATGATCAATCCTGAATTTTTTTTAGCTCCCTTTATTTGGTTGGACTTAGTTCTATCAGAAAATCGAGCTCTCCTTTTGGGAGCTTTTTATACCCGTTACTCGTAGAGTAAAAGGGTATATTGTATTCGTGCAAAAGTATGTAACAGCTAGAAGGAAGCGTTTCCGACCCTATAAAGTATATATATTCTGGTTCAGGATCACTAGCCGAGTCGATCTAGCCATGTCCGTCTGTCCGTCTGTCCGTCTGTCCGTCTGTCTGTCTGTCCGTCTGTCCGTCTGTCCGTCCGTATGAACGCTGAGATCTCGGAAACTATAAAAGCTAGAATATTGGCATTTTGCATGCAGATTCTAGGAGTTCCTACGCAGCGCAAGTTTGTTTCAAAAAGGTGCCACGCCCCCTTTAACGCCCACAATCGCTTATATACGATTTTAAAAATTTAAATATTTCGGAAAAGTAAAAATGCAGTTTTATTGTGTTTATCAATACCTATCGAAATGTAGAAGAAATTTTTCAAATCGGACCATTCGTTAAAAAGTTATGCGTGATCAAAGTTTCTATATCCATCTCCCTCGCACTCCTTTTACCTGAGTAACGGGTATCTGATAGTCGGGGCACCCGACTATAGCGTTCTCTCTTGTTTTTTTGTGCTAGCCTCAACTAATCTTTGTGACGGGGAATCTGTTAACGGTGATGATTCATACAATAGAAGTACATCGAAATGTCCATTTTCAAGATCACCAGAAAATTTCAATAATTTAACAGGGTTATCTTCTGAACCATAACCGCTATGAAAATTTCCATTTCGAAAAACATGAAAGCAAACTGAATATACATTAGCAGCTGCTTGAAGCTCACACTCTGTTCCGTAAGTACGGGACTTCATCATTTCCTCTTCATATTGTGCATAATTTATGAAATTTAGTCCATTAGAGTTTAGTGCGTGCACTTGAAAAAAATCCCATTTGTTAACAACGTGAGCTACAATTTCCTGGCGAATCACTCCAGAGAAATGCTGTGAGCCTTTTAAATGATATGAAATGGCTCTAAACAGGCAAGCACCATCGCCAATTATTTTAACCACCATATGAGGCACCAGCTCACCATTAATACTTATGTTCTCAATTGACATATTAAAGCTTTAAATTTGTATTAAAGGTCAAAGATCAAATTAAACTTTTACCAAAGTTTTTATAGCCAACTTCAATTAAAGAAGTTAAAAAAAATCGATTTAGTTAAGTCAACTTAAAAAAGCCAACAGTAACTCGCTAATCAATGTTAAAAAGCAACGTGAAAAGCGTTCAAGCACAGCTTGCTTATATTTAAAGTCAAAATTGACTTCACTGATCAACGTTAAATATTAACGTGAAAAGTGTCCATACATTGTAAGGAAATGGATAACTAACTAATGAAAGTCACTATGACTTCGCTTCTCAAGAATTTGATTAGCGTCTATACAAAACTTGTATAGTGGAAATAGAAAAAATAACTTACGTGTAAGAATTTAAAGTAACTTTACGCACAGAAAAATTTTAAAATGTTTGCGCTTCACAATAGCTTTCACTTGCTGCTTAGGCATCCAAAATAAAACTAAACTTCTCGCGCCTGTTTAGCTGTTATTAGTTTCCTTCATTTCCTTGTCCTTAATTTTCAGCTATTTGCGTAGCGGCGACGCAAGCACAAATACAAACATCGTAAGATGTGGATGTATTGGTTTGTAACCGTGCCTATTACATGAGTTGCTTTTAACTTTTTGTTTTCATGTTCCAATTTCGTGTAAGAAATGGAACGCATCTAAGAAGACAGAAAATGAAAACCCCAGGAAAAGAAAATGCAAGATATGTTAACAATAAAGAGCCACCCAAAATAAGCATTTTTTTATGGATTTTTTTTTTGGTTTTTTTTTATTTAAAAAGAAATTGTAATGAAATTAAACTTAAAACTAAGAAAGGGAAAAAGAACAAAATTAAATTAAAGTAAGGACTAAATAAGAAATTAAAAACAAATAAAAAAAATTAATTAATTGGAAATGTCTTGCTGATGGAGCTGTTGCTGCAAGCCCTGGATTTGCTGCGCCATCATTGAGCCAGGTTGACCCGGCTGATCTCGCCGCTCTTCCTCGGGGGCTCGCGCCTGCGCCTGTTGCTTTTGGAGCTGCTGTTGCAACATGGCGATTTGCTGCATCAGCTCATCCGCAGAAGGGCCAGACTGGAAACTCTGCGACGGCACTGCCAGCAACGGCACTGTCTGCAGCGGTACTACCTGCGGCGGCACTGCCTGCGGCGGACTCCATGTTTGGGGCAGGCGCATCACGGAGCTCACATAAGCCTGGAAACTTTCCAAGGCAGCCACCTTGTCCTGAAGGCCCTTTATTTGGCGCTGCTGCTTCTGAATTCTGTTGTTGGCCTCTCGCAGCGTTTGGAATGGCGGCCGATCCTTTCCTAGGTGCACAGCTTTCGTTGGTTGCTGCATTAAAATTTGCTGCTGCATTTGCTGAAGCTGTTGTTGCTGCTGCTGCAATTGTTGATGCTGCGTTGGCTGTTGGCTGTTCAATTGCAGCTGGAACAACTCAAGCTGCTGCTTGTGTTGCTCCAGTTGCAATTGCAAATTCTGCTGCTGATGTTGTTGGGATTGCCATGCAGCCTGGAATGTTCCGCTCCTGTTGAAATTCATATTGCTACTGAATAGTCGAAATGTGTAGCCATTAGTTGCCACATTCCTTTTGTCCTATTTACGCTTGCACATGATCTGTGGCGCCACAAAATGGAAAAACAAATAACCGTTTTTTGGCTTGTGCCTGTCTCATAGACGTACTAAAAATTTGTGGAGGGCGTCATTCATTCAATATTAATATTTGATCAAAGTAATATTAAAATGAAGTCAAAAAAGAATCAAAATGTGTACTAAAAAAGGTTTGTTTTTCAACAAAAATTTAAACTAAAATTGTGAGTTTTGGCCGTACTCCCTTGCCACACCACTGTTAATCTTATGCTCAGTCTTGTTTCTCTCTCTTTGGGCAAGCTCTCTCAGAGAGTTCGTTGTGCGCATGATCATCCCCTTTTTTTGCGTCTACCTATACACTTGCTACTGATCTCCCTCATTATCATTGCATCCTTCTCACTCCTTAAATTGAAATTGTAGCAAAGGAGAGCAAGTGTTTTTTTGTATAGCCCTCTTCTAATTGCCACCTTCTCACTCCAAAAATTCTAGTTCTTGGGATTTTAATTTGTAAAATCCATGAAAATACATATAATCGTTTTAGATGGTTTAAAAACATATAATAAATTCAGATTGTTGCTTAAACATATGTACAATAATAAAAATAGCCCTCTTCTAATTGCCTCCTTCTCACTCCCAAAAATCGAATTGTGGCAAAGGAGAGCAAGTGTATTTTTTGCATACGCCTCTTCTAATACTTGAGATATTAATTTGTTAAATCGATGAAAATATATATTATCTTTTTAGATTCCTTAAAAACATATATTAAATTCAGATTGTTTAAACAAATATAATAAATAGCTATACCCGAAGCGACTTCGTTCGCTTAATATTAGTTGGGAGTTAGGAAATTGTGTTGTCAGGACTTTCTTATTTCTTATTTGCGCGTTTTTTGAAAACCTTTGTGTAAACAACCTTTGTAGAAGATCCTTCAAGAGAGAGAATCAGAAGGATACTGGCAGAGCTATATAATAAACTAGCAAGGTGCCCGCAGCTTTGCTTGCGGTGGATAATTTTGATTGTAGATACATACATATGTCAGTATATTTTGCGGATAGCTCTCCACATATGTATATTCCTTATTCGCATTTATCTTAAAGCTGGAGTTCTTATTTAAAAGTAATAGAGTATTAACTATATAATTTAATGTAATTGAGGTTTTCTTTCTTTACACATTCAGTTTTTAACTGAAACTAAAATGAATCCCCATTTCCACACCACCCGGAGGTAAAGGATACGGCGCGTTTTTATTTAAGGAGGTTTCCCCAAATAGGCCTAGTCCACAATTAAAACATTTTTAATATATTCTTATTTTAAAACCTCTCTGTAAACAACATTCTTTCTTTGAGCCGAGCTGACTCTTGAACAGGCCACATAGAATTGGCCGTGGGAGAAACACTCGTCCCTAAGGTCTAATCCAGCTACTTTCAAAGTCTGTGATTTATTTATTGTTATCACAAAACAAACCTTTACAGAACACTGTAGGCGTTTAAATTCAAAGGGTAAGTTTGATGACGTTAAGGGAATTCTTGGTATGAATACTGTCTCTCCCTTGGCGCAGCCAGTAAAAATAACGGCTTCAATAACAAATTTGTGAAGAGTTTTCACTTGCAATCTTGTTCCATTGCATAATTTTGGGGGTTTTAAGATTCTTAATAACATAATTAGTGTTCCGACCTTAAGCGAAAGAATATGCAATGGGAGTCCAGCTGGATTCTGCTGGTTAAGAAATTCTACAGGATAATGTACAGCATTTTCTGGCTCAGTAACAGAGTCTATTGATTTGTATGTAACTTGCTCTCCATTAAATGATTTTATTAGCTGATCATTAATTGAAGCAGCTCTGTCATTTCTTGAAGTTAAAATGGCTCGTTCTGATAACCAGTCCAATGACTTACATATGTAAGATTTCTGAAATATCAGGAAAAATTTTAGAAGTAAGCTTTTCCAATTTTGACCATTTTATTTTGCCCTCAAGCGTCGGATAATCTCCATTTCCTATTTTAGCGTCCAGATTTTGTTTACAGAAATTATAAGTTTTATATATAGATATAGATGACTGCCCTCCCTGACCTTTTCGCAAAGCCCAGCGGCTTGAACGCTTTATTCGTGTGTGTTGCTGGTATAATTTAATTTTAATTTATTGTTAATTTATTGTTAAGTTTAATTTACTTTTAAGTTTTTAATTTTAAGTTTTAAAAAGAAATCAAGATCAGCCGCCGCACAATTATTGTACTACACAGAGTCAGACAGAGAGAGAGAGTGAGACAGTGCGAGAGAATGCATTTATTATTCCTACTTTAGGCTAATGTAACTTTTTTAGAATTGACCTAGAGCTTCAGTAAAACCACCATATGAATCCTTAAAGTATCAGGATTCCCTCGATAAATTTTCATATTGCTAATTGACTTAGATCAGTGTTTTTTTGCCGTTAGGAAAAAATGATGAAGATTCTTAGATTTTCGAAAAACGATAAAAAATAGTAAACATAAAAATATCCCATATTAAATTAAATAGAATCTTTATTATGTAGAGTACTTAATTTTGGCTAAAAATCGCATCGATTGATTAACGCGTTTAGCGTCCAGATTTATTTATAGAAATTGGGGGTTTTTTGCCACTGGAAGAAAATGGGGGCATGTTTCTGGCCAAAATAAATCTTAGCAAATCAGTTTAGTGTTTTAAGAATTGAATGGTACAAAATTTTAATAGGGTCATTTAATTAGTTTAGGCTGTGCGTTGATTCTTAGTTTTTAATGAACAGTTTTATATATATAGATGACTGCCCCCCTGCCGTTTTCGGAAAGCCCAGCGGCTTGAACGCTTTGACGGGGTTTATTCGTGTGTGTTGCTGGTATAATTTAATTTTAATTTATTGTTAGGTTTAATTTAGTTTTAAGTTTTTAATTTTAAGTTTTAAAAAGAAACCAAGATCAGCCGCCGCACAATTATTGTACTACACAGAGTCAGAAAGAGAGAGAGAGTGAGACAGTGCGAGAGAATGCATTCGGTGTCAATGCTTGTGTTTAATTTGTTGGAATTATTATTCCCACTTTAGGCTAATGTAACTTTTTTAGAATTGACCTAGAGCTTCAGTAAAACCACCATATGAATCCTTAAAGTATCAGGATTCCCTCGATAAATTGCTAATTGACTTAGATCAGTGTTTTTTTGCCGTTTGGAAAAAATGAGGAAAATTCTTAGATTTTCAAAAATCGATAAAAAATAGTAAACATTAAAATATCCAATATTAAATTAAATAGAATCTTTATTATGTAGAGGACTAAATTTTGGCCAAAAATCGCATCGATTGATTAACGCGTTTAGCGTCCTGATTTATTTATAGAAACTGGGGGTTTTTTGCCACTGGAAGAAAATGGGGGCATGTTTCTGGCCAAAATAAATCTTAGCAAATCAGTTTAGTGTTATAAGAATTGAATGGTAAAAAATGTTAATAGGGTCATTTAATTAGTTTAGGCTGTGCGTTGATTCTTAGTTTTCAATGAACAGTTTTATATATTAATAAAGACAGGTGGGGGACGCCGTGAATCAAATTGTTTGTTTAAACATTTGCATTTGTTTAAACAATATGAGGCACGTGTAATAAAGAGCGTGAGAATCAATTGGTTTGAATATTTAATGTTCTTTTAATATTATCAATGCGATTTGAATTTTAAATGACAAAAATCGGTTACAAAATGTCTTAAATCTGTTGTGGAAATGTAAATTAAATATTCTTTTAGCAAAAGGATATCAGTATTATCTTGATTTTTTGGATATACATATTTCGTGCGTGTGTGTGTACATAGCAGAGCGAATCATTGTTTATTTTTGTTTTTTACAAATCCAAAGTTTGTAGATAACTCAACATTTGAAAACAAATGAAAAGATTTGCGATATAATCGATTTTTTAACCGCGCATTTTAAATTTTTTGTGACTGGTATTTTCATTTTTTCCCCTGCGCGGTCACACTTAAAATGCTACATACACTCATTTACGACTTAATGCAAAGTGCGCCAGCAGAACATACATACAAACATATGTGGAGGCCGTGACGTCACGCATAAGAGAATTGGAAAATATTGGGGACTTGGTTAAGGAGGCTGAATTTCCAAAAAATTTAAATGCAGTTAGTTGCGGCTATACCATAAGATTATGATCATAATTTTTGTAAACCATTTTAACAACATTTATAACAGAAAAATGACAAAAGAAAGAATTTAAAAAAAAACGAATCCAATTTTGGGGCACTTTGGGGTCGTTTATAGTTTTAATTTGTACCTCACACACGTCTCCTAATTATTTCAGAATTATGCGGATTTTTCTAGATTTTTATGTCAATCCGCTCTGGTATGAATTTACCACTGACCCATTTTTTATTCGAAGACTTTTATATAGTAGTTTAGATGTAATTGAGGTTTTCTTTCTTTACACATTCAGTTTTTAACTGAAACTAAAATGAATCCCCATTTCCACACCACCCGGAGGTAAAGGATACGGCGCGTTTTTATTTAAGGAGTTTTCCCCAAATAGGCCTAGTCCACAATTAAAACATTTTTAATATATTCTTATTTTAAAACCTCTCTGTAAACAACATTCTTTCTTTGAGCCGAGCTGACTCTTGAACAGGACACATAGAATTGGCCGTGGGAGAAACACTCGTCCCTAAGGTCTAATCCAGCTACTTTCAAAGTCTGTGATTTATTTATTGTTATCACAAAACAAACCTTTACAGAACACTGTAGGCGTTTAAATTCAAAGGGTAAGTTTGATGACGTTAAGGGAATTCTTGGTATGAATACTGTCTCTCCCTTGGCGCAGCCAGTAAAAATAACGGCTCAATAACAAATTTGTGAAGAGTTTTCACTTGCAATCTTGTTCCATTGCATAATTTTGGGGGTTTTAAGTTTCTTAATAACATAATTGGTGTTCCGACCTTAAGCGAAAGAATATGCAATGGGAGTCCAGCTGGATTCTGCTGGTTAAGAAATTCTACAGGATAATGTACAGCATTTTCTGGCTCAGTAACAGAGTCTATTGATTTGTATGTAACTTGCTCTCCATTAAATGATTTTATTAGCTGATCATTAATTGAAGCAGCTCTGTCATTTCTTGAAGTTAAAATGGCTCGTTCTGATAACCAGTCCAATGACTTATGTAAGATTTCTGAAATATCAGGAAAAATTTTAGAAGTAAGCTTTTCCAATGTGCTTACTACAGTACCCAAACTTGATGACAATTTTATTTTGCCCTCAAGCGTCGGATAATCTCCATTTCCTATTTTAGCGTCCAGATTTTGTTTACAGAAATTATAAGTTTTATATATAGATATAGATGACTGCCCTCCCTGACCTTTTCGCAAAGCCCAGCGGCTTGAACGCTTTATTCGTGTGTGTTGCTGGTATAATTTAATTTTAATTTATTGTTAATTTATTGTTAAGTTTAATTTACTTTTAAGTTTTTAATTTTAAGTTTTAACAAGAGAGAACGCTATAGTCGGGTGCCCCGACTATCAGATACCCGTTACTCAGGTAAAAGGAGTGCGAGGGAGATGGAGATAGAAACTTTGATCACGCATAACTTTTTAACGAATGGTCCGATTTGAAAAATTTCTTCTACATTTCGATAGGTATTGATAAACACAATAAAACTGCATTTTTACTTTTCCGAAATATTTAAATTTTTAAAATCGTACATAAGCGATTGTGGGCGTTAAAGGGGGCGTGGCACCTTTTTGAAACAAACTTGCGCTGCGTAGGAACTCCTAGAATCTGCATGCAAAATAGCAATCTTCTAGCTTTTATAGTTTCCGAGATCTCAGCGTTCATACGGACAGACAGACAGACGGACAGACGGACAGACGGACAGACGGACATGGCTAGATCGACTCGGCTAGTGATCCTGAACAAGAATATATATACTTTATAGGGTCGGAAACGCTTCCTTCTAGCTGTTACATACTTTTGCACGAATACAATATACCCTTTTACTCTACGAGTAACGGGTATAAAAAGAAATCAAGATCAGCCGCCGCACAATTATTGTACTACACAGAGTCAGAGAGAGAGAGAGAGTGAGACAGTGCGAGAGAATGCATTCGGTGTTCAATGCTTGTATATAATTTGTTGGAATTATTATTCCTACTTTAGGCTAATGTAACTTTTTTAGAATTGACCTAGAGCTTCAGTAAAACCACCATATGAATCCTTAAAGTATCAGGATTCCCTCGATAAATTTTCATATTGCTAATTGACTTAGATCAGTGTTTTTTTGCCGTTAGGAAAAAATGAGGAAGATTCTTAGATTTTCAAAAATCGATAAAAAATAGTAAACATAAAAATATCCCATATTAAATTAAATAGAATCTTTATTATGTAGAGGACTAAATTTTGGCCAAAAATCGCATCGATTGATTAACGCGTTTAGCGTCCTGATTTATTTATAGAAACTGGGGGTTTTTTGCCACTGGAAGAAAATGGGGGCATGTTTCTGGCCAAAATAAATCTTAGCAAATCAGTTTAGTGTTTTAAGAATTGAATGGTACAAAATTTTAATAGGGTCATTTAATTAGTTTAGGCTGTGCGTTGATTCTTAGATTTTAATGAACAGTTTTATATATATAGATGACTGCCCCCCTGCCGTTTTCGGAAAGCCCAGCGGCTTGAACGCTTTGACGGGGTTTATTCGTGTGTGTTGCTGGTATAATTTAATTTTAATTTATTGTTAATTTATTGTTAGGTTTAATTTAGTTTTAAGTTTTTAATTTTAAGTTTTAAAAAGAAACCAAGATCAGCCGCCGCACAATTATTGTACTACACAGAGTCAGAAAGAGAGAGAGAGTGAGACAGTGCGAGAGAATGCATTCGGTGTCAATGCTTGTGTATAATTTGTTGGAATTATTATTCCCACTTTAGGCTAATGTAACTTTTTTAGAATTGACCTAGAGCTTCAGTAAAACCACCATATGAATCCTTAAAGTATCAGGATTCCCTCGATAAATTGCTAATTGACTTAGATCAGTGTTTTTTTGCCGTTTGGAAAAAATGAGGAAAATTCTTAGATTTTCAAAAATCGATAAAAAATAGTAAACATTAAAATATCCCATATTAAATTAAATAGAATCTTTATTATGTAGAGGACTAAATTTTGGCCAAAAATCGCATCGATTGATTAACGCGTTTAGCGTCCTGATTTATTTATAGAAACTGGGGGTTTTTTGCCACTGGAAGAAAATGGGGGCATGTTTCTGGCCAAAATAAATCTTAGCAAATCAGTTTAGTGTTATAAGAATTGAATGGTAAAAAATGTTAATAGGGTCATTTAATTAGTTTAGGCTGTGCGTTGATTCTTAGTTTTCAATGAACAGTTTTATATATTAATAAAGACAGGTGGGGGACGCCGTGAATCAAATTGTTTAAACATTTGCATTTGTTTAAACAATATGAGGCACGTGTAATAAAGAGCGTGAGAATCAATTGGTTTGAATATTTAATGTTCTTTTAATATTATCAATGCGATTTGAATTTTAAATGACAAAAATAGGTTACAAAATGTCTTAAATCTGTTGTGGAAATGTAAATTAAATATTCTTTTAGCAAAAGGATATCAGTATTATCTTGATTTTTTGGATATACATATTTCGTGCGTGTGTGTGTACATAGCAGAGCGAATCATTGTTTATTTTTGTTTTTTACATATCCAAAGTTTGTAGATAACTCAACATTTGAAAACAAATGAAAAGATTTGCGATATAATCGATTTTTTAACCGCGCATTTTAAATTTTTTGTGACTGGTATTTTCATTTTTTCCCCTGCGCGGTCACACTTAAAATGCTACATACACTCATTTACGACTTAATGCAAAGTGCGCCAGCAGAACATACATACAAACATATGTGGAGGCCGTGACGTCACGCATAAGAGAATTGGAAAATATTGGGGACTTGGTTAAGGAGGCTGAATTTCCAAAAAATTTAAATGCAGTTAGTTGCGGCTATACCATAAGATTATGATCATAATTTTTGTAAACCATTTTAACAACATTTATAACAGAAAAATGACAAAAGAAAGAATTTAAAAAAAAACGAATCCAATTTTGGGGCACTTTGGGGTCGTTTATAGTTTTAATTTGTACCTCACACACGTCTCCTAATTATTTCAGAATTATGCGGATTTTTCTAGATTTTTATGTCAATCCGCTCTGGTATGAATTTACCACTGACCCATTTTTTATTCGAAGACTTTTATATACAAGTTAACAAGTTAACATAAGCTGACAGAAGTCAATGACATAAGCATTGATTTCTGTCCCTTATCCAACTCCGGCCGAAATTGCTGATGTTGCATTTGGGCCGGACGCTCGTGCACAGACGGCAAACACTGCATATTTGCGTGGCCGCTGTGAGTCTTTTGTTAGCTCTAAGTTTCATTCTTAAGTTCAGTTCATAATTGTCATTCAATAAAGCAAGAGCACAAGCTCATATGAATCTCCGACACTTAGTCGTTAAATCACTTATTAATTATTACACTGACTGAGTCCCTAGGCCAGCAGTATTGAAGGGAAGTCAACCTTCCAACCTAACCTTCCTATCTCAGCATTGGAGGTACCAGGCCAACCGGCCGCACACGGAGTAACCAGCTAACATCCATTGGAGACAGCAGCGAGGGAATTCTGATAATTCATCTCCTGCACCCCCTATACTTTCTAATTGGCGCTCAACTTTAAGATACCCACTCGACAGGCCCTCTTGACCCGAACTGGAAATAATTAAATGACAGTAAAAAACATGTAAGTGGACACTGATGGTCAAACTTTTTGTTGGGTCTGTAAATTAAAAAACTTAAATTGAAAAAAATTGCTACCAGCAAAAACTGAATCAAGTGTTAAGTTTGAGTATTCCTTGAGAATTTGAATTTTAGGAATTTGGTTTCAAATAAAAGTGGTACAAAATAAATAAATATTACATATGAATATTAACAACGAATACGTTTTGTGAGAATATTTTTCGTGTGTTAGCTTCGCATCTCTATGACTGCTGTTTAACCCCCCACTCCGCTAAAAAATTTTTTTTTTTGTTGCGGCGGCACATACATTTGCGACGCAGCGTTATATTACTTGCATCTGTATTTGAACCAGCGGAGAAGCAAGTCTACCCGCAACCCGCCAACCACTGGCCACTACATTCATAGTGTTGTGCCTTTATTCTACTTAACGACAGTGCAGGTTCCCCCCCCCACTATCTAATAAATAAATATTATAATATTATCGCACATTATTTTCCCTGCGAAAAATTTGAATTACCATATATAATGATATATGACTTGTGAGGCGCATAAAAAATTCTTTTATCACTCATAATTTCCGCCCTGTGTCACGGCGCATCGTTATTTCGCCAAGCAGCTCAAGTTATTTCTCGCTGTGTACTCAACATACATTTTATGCAGCGGTGCATACATCGCCACCCTGCAGACACCGTTGTTGGTTTTGTTGCTCCGCTTATCGCAAGGAAATACGACCCCCAAGCTTTTTGCCTTCGTCTTTGTTGTGTATAGCTTTTGCTTATGCGCACGAATTTCGGTGCAGTTAAATCCGGGTGCCCATGAGTAATTCGTTTCTCGAATATAGAAACAATAAGCAATACTCGAGCGACTCAGAGTCTGAGAGTGAGGGACAGCTCCACACCTCAACCCCAACACTCGGGTCCCCAGCCCCCCCTACAGAAATGGATCCCGAGCAGCTCCGAGTCGTTATACAGGCCGCCGTTACTAATGCCCTTGCAGAACAGGCCGCCCAAAACGAACTGAGGGAGCAAGCGCTTAGGCAGCGAATTGAGGAATTGGCCGGGCGGGTAGCGACAGTCGGAATCGCGTCAGCTCCAGCCCAGACCCCCAAATAAATACATATAAAACCATAGAGATAAACGACGCCGTTCCATGCAACGAACCGCTGGACGCGGTAAAGTGCTTGCCAGAATTCGCGGGAGCACAAGAAACATACGTCTCCTGGCGGCAGGCGGCTGTAGCAGCCTATCACATTTTTAAACGATTCGATGGCAGCTCTCGCCACTACCAAGCTGTAATAATCATCAGAAGCAAGGTTAGGGGACCCGCCGACGCAGTACTGTCGTCATTCGGAACAGTACTCAACTTCGATGCGATCATAAGTCGCCTCGATTTTACATATAGCGATAAACGCCCGATGCATGTCATAGAGCAGGAGATGGGCACCCTCAGACAGGGAAATCTCTCCCTGCTGCAGTATTACGATGAGGTCGAAAAAAACTAACCTTGTTGACAAACAAAGTCAATATGTCACACGAGCCGTCAGAGGCTAAAACCTTGTGCGATAAATTCCGTGAAGACGCCTTGCGCGTATTCATTTCCGGTCTCAAGCGCAGCCTTACGGATGTGCTATTCGCGGCAAAGCCGAGAGACATGCCATCGGCTCTGGCCCTGGCACAAGAAGTGGAATCAAACCACGAAAGGTACATTTTCGCAACTACGTTTGCTAAAAGCCAAGAGGAAAAAGATCGTAGGCAAACTCCAAAGCCACAAGATCGTCAACAAGACAAATCCTCTTCCCAGGCAAATCAGCAGTTCGGTGCCAGTAAAAACCCGCACTTTAGCAAACAGCACAGGGCACAGGTACATCCTGTACCGCAGGGTAATACCCAGGAACCGATGGATGTTGACCCATCCCTTTCCAGGATGAAACAACCTACCCAGGCACAGGCTTACCAAAATGGGAAGCCGGCCACATCCGGTCGTTCAGGCCCTCACAAAAGACAAAGGGTTAATCATATCGCTCAGAGCGTAGATCAGGCCGATGATACATACGCAGCCGCAGCTTCCAGCGCGGCGGCCAAAGTCGACGATGACGCCATCTCCGAATACGATTCGGACATGATTAATTTTTTAGGGAAAATCCCTGCTGCCCGTCATCAGACGAAGAGTAGCGGGGAAAGAAATGAGATTCCTCATCGACACGGGTGCGGCGAAAAATTTTATCCGACCTCACAAAGGCTTAAAAGGCGTTCGCCCCGTCGATTCCCCTTTCACCATTCACTCACTCCATGGCGTTACAACAATCACCAAGAAATGCTTTGTATCATTATTTAATTTGAAGAGCACGTTCTTCCTATTACCGGACTTATCCTCCTTTGATGGAATAATCGGCCTTGACCTATTAAAACAGGCAGGGGCAACACTATGCCTAGCTTCCGGTAGCCTAAATTGGGGCACCGAGGTAGAGCAAATCGATTTCCATACGTGCGCTGATGTAAACTTCACCAACGTGAGTTGCTCAGATGCACCGCCATTGGCAAAAAACGCGTTCCTAAAAATGCTAAAGACCAGGAAAAAGGCCTTTGCAAACCCTAATGAGGCGTTACCTTACAACACATCGGTGGTAGCTACCATCAGAACAGTTAGTGAGGAGCCCATATACGCGAAGTTATACCCGTACCCCATGGGGGCAGCGGATTTCGTCAACAAAGAGATTGAAGATCTGCTTAAAAACGGGATAATTCAGAAATCGGTATCCCCTTACAACAACCCGATATGGGTTGTGGATAAAAAAGGGACCGACGAGCTTGGGAACCGAAAAATGCGACTAGTTATTGACTTTCGCAAATTAAACGAAAGAACTGTGTCCGACAAGTATCCTATGCCAAATATAAACATGATATTAGGCAACCTAGGTAATGCTAAATATTTCTCTACGCTAGACCTCAAGTCTGGCTATCACCAAATCATACTCGCAGAACGCGACAGAGAAAAAACTTCCTTCTCAGTAAATGGGGGGAAATACGAATTCCGCAGACTACCGTTTGGCCTCAAAAATGCAGGCAGCATTTTTCAGAGGACCATCGACGACATCCTACGGGAACAAATCGGCAAGTTCTGCTATGTTTACGTTGACGACGTAATCATTTTTTCGGAAGACGAAGACTCTCACATCAAGCACGTAGATTGGGTTCTTAAGAGCCTGTACGATGCAAACATGAGAGTATCAATAGAAAAATCCAGCTTTTTTAAGAAAAGTGTGAGCTTCCTTGGGTTTGTAGTCACTTGTAACGGTGCTACAACAGACCCAGACAGGGTAAAGGCCATAAAAGAATTTCCGGAACCCAAAAATGTTTTTGAGGTACGATCATTTCTAGGCCTAGCCAGCTACTATCGATGTTTCATTAAGGACTTCGCAGCAATACCGAGGCCTATATCGGACATCCTGAAAGGGGAAAACGGAACAGTTAGTAGACACAGGTCACGAAACATTCCGGTTCAGTTCTCTGAGGCGCAGCAACAAGCGTTCCAGAAACTACGAAATATCTTAGCGTCCGACGACGTAATGCTAAGGTACCCCGACTATAAAAAGGCATTTGATCTAACGACAGATGCCTCGGCCTATGGCATTGGCGCAGTATTGTCCCAAGAGGGACGACCAATAACAATGATCTCAAGGACATTGAAAGACAGGGAGGTTAACTATGCCACCAATGAGAGGGAACTCTTAGCCATAATCTGGGCACTGGCTAAGTTACGACATTATTTGTACGCGGTGAAAGATATCAACATCTTTACCGACCACCAGCCGTTAACCTTTGCAGTGTCGGAATCCAATCCGAATGCAAAGATTAAAAGGTGGAAAGCGCGCATTGATGAGTCAGGAGCGCGGATTTTCTACAAACCCGGCAAGGAAAATCTTGTTGCCGATGCACTGTCACGGCAACAACTTAACGTCATGGAGGGACAAGAAGCTGAATCGTGCGCAGCCACCATTCACAGCGAGCTCTCCTTGACACACACAATTGAAACAACGGATAAGCCCTTGAATTGTTTCCAGAACCAGATAACTCTGGAGGAGGCACGCTTTCCGTTAAAACGCAAATTCGTCCTCTTTGGTAACAAGAGACGGCATGCGATTAACTTCTCCTGCAAAGAGTCATTACTTGATGAGCTCGCAGACATAATCGTTCCTAAAGGCGTAAACGCCATCCATTGTAACCTGCACACGCTGGCAATGATACAGGACGAATTGGTCCGGCAATTCCCGGCCACCAAATTCTGGTATTGCAAAAACCGAGTGACGGACATTTTTGCAATCGGGGAGAGACGGGAAATCATTACTGCCGAGCATAATAGGGCACACAGATCGGCACAGGAGAATGTCAAGCAGGTGCTCTCTGAATATTATTTTCCTAAAATGACTAAATTAGCCAACGAAGTTGTCCAAAACTGCAAGACCTGCGCGAGGGCCAAATATGATAGGCATCCCAGAAAACAGGAAATCGGCGAGTCACCGATCCCATCCCATGCAGGGGAGATGTTACACATTGATATCTTCTCAACGGACAGGAAATACTTCCTGACGTGCATCGACAAATTTTCAAAGTTCGCAGTCGTGCAGCCCATTCCCTCTAGAACAATTGAGGACCTGAAACCAGCGCTGTTGCAGCTAATGAACTATTTTCCAAAAACCAAAACGATCTATTGCGACAACGAACCATCGTTGAATTCGCATACGATCTCGGCCATGCTGACTAACCACTTTGGGGTTGGTATCGCAAATGCACCACCCTTACACAGTGTATCTAACGGACAGGTCGAACGCTTTCACAGCACCCTGCTAGAACTCGCTAGATGCATTAAGATTGACAAAGGTATAACCGATACCATAGAATTGATTTTACTAGCCACTGCAAAGTACAACAAATCAATTCACTCGGTCATTAACAAAAGGCCAGCTGATGTTGTACAGACGAACTCGGAGGACTTACAAATTAAAATCCGAGAGAAAATAAAAAACGCCCAGGACGCGTTAAGAAGCCGAGAAAACGCATCCCGGCAGAATAGAGTCTTCGAGGTTGGGGAAAAGGTATTGGTAAAATCCAACAGAAGGCTAGGAAATAAACTTACACCCTTATGTGAGGAGAGAGCCGTAGAAGCGGACCTGGGGACCACGGTCCTCATTAAGGGGAGGGTGGTCCACAAGGACAATCTTAAATGATACGACCAACGATGTCCTTTAAGTTTTTTACTTACCTTTTATTATTTTTATACTTTTTCTTCTCTTAGCCACTTGGCAAGTTATTTACTTACATAGGCCTCAGTGCCATACCTGGTTTAAGTTAGATTAATTTTGGTGGAGGAAAATTTAAACATCTTCGGAACTATACGTAATCAAGGTTCATTCCACAGGTGCGGTTTTATCATCCTACTGTCCCTGTCATTGGCGTCGGCGCACATTGCTGACTATTCGCAAGCAAAATACATTCCCATCATTGATGGCGAAGTGCTGGTATGGGAGGAATTTGCGTACGTAACACACACGTCAAATCTTTCGGAATACATGCGAATACTTGACGAAACAGCAAGCATGAGTGACATGTTCCCACAGTCGCATATGAAAAAATTGCTGGAAGTAGACACCGCGCACATACGAGACCTACTGGAATCGTTGGGCGTGCACCATAGGATCGCTAGAAGTTTAGACTTTCTGGGGTCAATTCTTAAGGTAGTAGCAGGAACACCGGACGCCGGTGATTTGGAGAAGACGAGATTCATAGAGATGCAGCTGACTAACGCAAATAATAGACAGGTAGCAATCAACACTAAAGTTCAAGATAAAATTAATGAATTAACCACTACAGTAAATCAAATTCTTAAAACTTCTAAAGACTCACAAGTCGACACTGGCCATCTATATGAAACACTCCTGGCCAGAAATAGAATGTTGATGATGGAATTGCAAAACTTGATGCTTGCCATTACACTTGCTAAAGCTAATATTGTCAGCCCCAATATACTCGATCACACAGACCTGAAGTCAGTTTGGCTTGAGGAACCCACTAATACCCCCATAGGGGACCTTATGTCCGTAGCGTCCGTAAAAATTTTACAATCTACCAATGCCCTTCACTTTATAATTAAATTTCCAAAGATTAAAAACGTTTGCAAAAAGGTCACTATATTCCCTGTCACTCACCGTAATGTTATGCTGCGAATAATGGACAACGTGGTGGCCATGTGTGGTGGAGAAGTCCATACGATTAGGAACTGTGCCGTATCGCCGGGAGCCACGTTCTGTCAAACGTCATCAGACAGTTCATGCGCTAGAGAACTCCATGCAGGCGTACTGGCACACTGCGCAACCCAGCCAAGTGACCTACATCCCGTCACTCGAGTTGATGAAGGAATCCTCATCATCAATGACCAAACAGCTAAGGTCAGAGTAGACAACGGTACTGAAGTCTGGGTACACGGTACGCACCTCGTTACCTTCGAGAGTCATGTCTTCATCAACGAAACCCTCTACGTCAACCACGATAAGGCCCACACGAGAACTCCAGGGGTAGCAAGATCATCATTGCTCAACATCACATTCAATCAAGATGTGCTCAGCCTCCCTTACCTTCAACGATTAAACGAACGTAACGTGGAGCTTATTAAGGAGTTCGACAAAAACATCGACACCAACCAGACGTACCGCATATCACTGATCGTGGGCGTATTCTGTTGTGCGATGATCTGTGTCGGTATGGTCTATCTGCATTTCTTCAAGGCCAGAAGATCGGCAGCCCAACTGAAGGAAGTCATTGCCGAGATAGCGCCGGCCGAGGGCGGCCTTAATCCAGAGGGGGAGTAGTTAACAAGTTAACATAAGCTGACAGAAGTCAATGACATAAGCATTGATTTTTGTCCCTTATCCAACTCCGGCCGAAATTGCTGATGTTGCATTTGGGCCGGACGCTCGTGCACAGACGGCAAACACTGCATATTTGCGTGGCCGCTGTGAGTCTTTTGTTAGCTCTAAGTTTCATTCTTAAGTTCAGTTCATAATTGTCATTCAATAAAGCAAGAGCACAAGCTCATATGAATCTCCGACACTTAGTCGTTAAATCACTTATTAATTATTACACTGACTGAGTCCCTAGGCCAGCAGTATTGAAGGGAAGTCAACCTTCCAACCTAACCTTCCTATCTCAGCATTGGAGGTACCAGGCCAACCGGCCGCACACGGAGTAACCAGCTAACATCCATTGGAGACAGCAGCGAGGGAATTCTGATAATTCATCTCCTGCACCCCCTATACTTTCTAATTTACATAGTAGTTTAGATGAAAGTGATCCAAGTAAAAGTCGTGAGCTTGTATACTTTTTATCAGTTACAATGTTATCAATGCAATTTTAATTTGCGCACAAATATGTATACTTGTTTGTAAATTGGAATTTGTTGTTTTCAAATTTCTTGTTTTGAATGAAACGAAAACCTTTGTACACACAGTAAAAGATTGGCATCCAATACAAAAACAGCAATGTAACGTATTATTTTCAGATTCCACATTTGATTTGATAAATCATTTTATTTGTATTTAAGCACATTATCTACTTTCGAATATAAACATACACACACATTGTATGTATGTACATGTATTGTACATATAAGCAAATCAAAACATATCCAAATATACATATGTACATACGTATTTGGTCAAAAGTTCGAATCTTAAGATTAATATTTACTTGGAAACATTTTGGCTTTGCTTACAGAATTTGTAGTAATTTTCTATTTTCTTCCATGGTGGAAATTAAATAAGGCTCTTACTTCTGCTACAAAATGAAAAATAAAATCTAAGTATTTGATCCACGAAAATCATATTGATCGGAGCAGCAGTTTAAGTTTTTAAAATCCTAAACAAATTTAACTTAAATTGCCTCTTTCCCCTCCCCTTTCCCTGCAGCACTTTCCCTCCCCCTCATCAGTTTTCTTGGCTGTTGCTCTCTCGGCCGTCGCTCTCTTGGCTTCTGGGTTTCGTTCTCTCGACAGGCTCCCGCAAAATACAACGCAATGACTTAGAAAATCTAAATAAATTCGTTAAAAATACTTAAAAAAATGTTAAAAACTTGAAAAATTAAACTTAAGCATTTGGGCCATAGAATAACTATTGAGCGAAAAATCATCTGGATCGGAAAAAAAAAACCAAATATCGAAATTCCAACCAGTTTAGAAGTTAAGCTTAAATACATCAACTTTTTTTTGCTCAGAATAATGGATATTGGAGCTGTTTGGGGCCACTGGGGGGACATATCGGATCTTAGTTTGGCTAACTAATTTGGCTGCTCTTGCTCTTACGGTTTGGGCTGTGACCGTATCCCCTTAAAAATCGGTCTTTCATTTTATAATCTTTAGGGACTAGCTGTACCCGGCGCGACTTCGTTCGCTTAAAATTAGTTTTGAGTATGGTTGTCAAGACTTTCCCATTTCCACACCACCCCTGAGGTAGAGAAATTGGCGCGTTTTTTTTAATGTGGTATCTCCAATTAGACCTATTCCACTGAAACTTTCTAGGTTTAATAATGTTAATTAATATGATTACTTTAAAACCTCTGTGTAAACAACATTTTTAGAAGATCCTTCAGGAGCGAGAATAATAAGGCTACTGGCAGAGCTAACTCTAGAGCATGCGACATAAAATTGTCCATGAGAGAAGCAATCTTCTCTAAGATCTAGTCCAGCCAGCTTCAAAGTCTGCCCCTGCGATTTATTTATAGTTATTGCAAAGCAAACTTTTAGAGGGAATTGTAGCCTTTTAAACTGAAACGGCAGACTGGATGGTATCAATGGGATCCTGGTACACTGTTTCCCCCTTCGCGCACCCCGTAAATACTGTTGCTTCGATTACATTCTTATAAAGACCTTTTATCTGCAATCGTGTCCCATTGCATAACTTTGGGGGACTTAAATTTCGCAATAACATTAACTCCAATCCTAAGAGACAGATTATGCTGAGGAATTCCTGGAGGATTCAAAGAATTTAAAAATTCAACAGGGTAATGAACAGCATTATCAGCATCAGGAACAGAGTCGACCGATTTATAGGAGACTTCTAAACCATCAAATGAGTTTAGCAATAAATTATTAATAGTGGTTGCTCTTTCATTTTTCGTTGTCAAAATGGCGCGCTCAGATAGCCAATCTAATCTTTTACATGATATGTTGGAAATGTCAGGAAATATTTTGGATGTAAGGTCTTGAACGTTTTTAACTACATTTCCTAAGCGTGATGTTATAACTATTTTTCCATCAACTGTTGGATGGACGCCATTCCCAATTTTTAAAAGAGTTTCGGCAAAAATTCCTGCAGAACTGTCTCTTTTTAAGTGCACTCGCATATTTTTCGTGAGCGCTAGTTTTTTATCTGTGGCCATAAAAATGAAGATTTTAAACAGGCCTTTATTTCGTCAGCTCTTGTACCTCTTGGCAGAACAGGAAGGGTTTGGCGAAAGTCTCCAGCTAGCAGGACTGTAATACCACCCATCAACATAGTATTCTCATTAATATCTTGCAGGGTTCTATTTATGGCTTCAAGCCCACCTTTATGTGATATTGTGCACTCATCCCAAACAATTAACTTACAATCTTTAAACACCGCAGCCATATTACTAAATCCAAAGGAAGTTTACAGCTAGGGCTATTTTTTTTGAACTTCGAACTTTTGCCAACAATAAATTTGTCAAGAAGGTTTTACCTGTCCCTCCAGGTGCATCCAAAAAAAATATTTCACCCATCTCAGCCCCAACGCATTGTAAAATTGTATTGTATACGACTTTTTGCTCGTCTGTAAGCAAATTTTCGTTGTTGGTAAGGAGAGTGTTGTTATTTTCATAACTTAGATAATCGGTATTATTTTCTTCCAATTCGGCTTCAGGAATAATTGGTTGAGGAAGACCATATTCTTTAAGACATGTTCCACCAATAGACAATACAAAATGTTCAATGCTTATTAGACATTTGTTATAGACTCTTTCCATAATTTCGTCATTAATGTCAGAGTTTACGGGCATTTGTAATGAATGAAGTATATCTTCCGATAAGAAAGTCTTGTACTTATTCCAAAGACCTAAAGGATCCGAGAGTTGACAAAAAACTAACATAATTCCAAAGAGATCACGTAAGTTTTTTGGAACTTGAAAAACGCTAGCTTCTGCCAAAGTTTTGTCCCAATGACTATCATCCTCAAGTAAGCCCAATGCTTTGCAAGCTAATTGAAACGTACTGTATATTACGCCATTTACAGTTTTTAAATACGAAAATGAAGTTGGACCTCGTACCTCATGGAGTAAAAGTCTAAGAAAATAACATTCACTGTTATGTGGGTGAACGGTATAAACTCTGCCCAAAGCTGAATCCTTTTTAACTCCAGAAAAATGAGGTACGTCACTGCCTCGTTTTCTTCTAAGAAACTTTGTATTGTTCCATGTGTAATAGGATGGAACTTCAACATATAAAAGAGTTTTGGCGAAATCATCAATTTTACAAAGTTCAAAGAAAGCGAGAAGTGTAGTATTCGAAGGAGTGTTTATCTTCTTCGCTAGTTGATTCGGATCATTGGGATTAAAGTACACACGCTGCCCATTTTCTAAATGTACAGACAATTGCATAACTGCTGGAAATCGTTCGTGTATAGGGAAAGCCAGGATTCTCCACACGGCTTCCGAACTGCTTATATATCTTCCATTTTCATACGTTTTAACTTCATTTCGTCGGTCTTCAAGGGAAAATGAAGCCTGATCGCTGCCTTTATTGACATATTTGCATACGTATTTTATAGACTTAACTGAACTGCAGGCTTCAACATTTATGTGTGCTTCCATTGCACGTAATAGTACTGAATTATATGGCACAACCCAACGGTTGTCTAAAATATTACCATTCTTTTCGACAGTAAAGCCACCATCATCTGAAGCCCTTCTTCGATACAGAGGATAACTATCAATTCCTGTTACTGTTTCCTTTGAGAGCTGACGGGGAAATTTTTTTGAACATTTGCCATCTTTCATGCACGGTGAACTACGGTTTAACATTCCGCAAGGTCCATGAATCATATTGGACTTTACGATATTATGTAGCACGGGATCTTTCTGTGGATCTGGAATTTCTGCACATATTGTATCGTCTATTTGATCAGCATAAATTCGATTTTTAAGCCAAAGTAGTATATGAACATGTGGGAGGCCACGTTTTTGCCATTCTACAGTGTACATGAAACATTTAACTTCTCCAAACAATTCGTTCTTAACTAAAAGAGCCTTTAGTGCTTTAACTTTTAAATGAAATACTCGCGCTATTATATCATGGCGGTCATAGGCCATCTGACCGGGTAATAATGTAATGTCTTTCCACTTAGGATTGCAAGTAAATAGTGCCATAGTGCCGGACATATGTCATAGCATCCTGAGTTTTCTCATGCATATAACGTGCAGAACTCGTGAATGAAGATGGTAAAATAACCATTTGGCCCAGCTGAGCTGGATTTACATCTTGTCTACCTATAGCGTCTTTAAGGTGTATATAGCTTTCAGCCCTAAGTTTTTCTTGATTGTTTCGAATAAAATTAAGCCGTTCTGCTTCCATTTTGGCACACATATCGACTAAAAACTGACTTAAAAGAGCTTTGAAATAAATTAAATGATTAATTTCACCCTCCCGAATCATTATTCGGTAACTATAAAAATTTAGTGCCGATACGGTTTTTTTTAAATGTTTTTTTGATAGAGGATCTACTTGCGGTATATCAATTGAATATCCATCCTCTCCATGTGGAAAGAGAAGCGGGTACTGCAAAGCGTCATAGGAATTAATTTTTTTTAATTTTGAATTATGACTTTCAAGAATAATATCTCTCTGTTTGGACTGCTGACCAACAATAAGTAAAGCTACTTCACTTGCTCTTGGTGCATTATAGCAACCCTTGTGAGATCCAGATGGTGTGCGATCGGCATGAATTATCATTTTGTAGTCAGTAGTATTTGCAGGAACTTTGTCAATAGTTGATTTTAAATCCTTAACGAACGGATTAATTTTATGCAACATAGATTGTAAAGCTTTTACCAAATCACGATTCACATCAGACGCATTTTTACATCTCAGTTCTGTTTCCTTTTCATCCTCACCAACAAAATATATTTGAAGGAACCAATTAGGTGATATACCTGACCCTGAACCTTAAAAGTTGGCATGAAACCTTTTTCATAAACTTTATTACAGCCGAATGAAGTCATTTGAAATAATGAATTGTATTTTCGTAAACGGTCTAAGAAGTGGGCATGCTTGGGATGACCGCCTAGGATTAGGCTCTTAAGAGGCTCAGGTAATGTTTGAAGTTGGGGAAATTTAACTTTTCCGGAACTACAGCAAATTCCGTCAGATTCGTTCTTCCATTTCAAAGCATTGCAATAGTTGCATTTCTTATTTCTTGGGCCCAATTTCAATAATTTTGTCAGCACTATACGCTATTTGGCAATCATATGCAAATCCAGACATTTTTTTTACTTTCCATAAAAGATGTCCTTCTGACGTCTTATTAGCGTAATATTCCTTATTTTTATCTTTTATTTGTTCTGTATGATCAATCCTGAATTTTTTTTAGCTCCCTTTATTTGGTTGGACTTAGTTCTATCAGAAAATCGAGCTCTCCTTTTGGGAGCTTTTTTTTTTGTGCTAGCCTCAACTAATCTTTGTGACGGGGAATCTGTTAACGGTGATGATTCATACAATAGAAGTACATCGAAATGTCCATTTTCAAGATCACCAGAAAATTTCAATAATTTAACAGGGTTATCTTCTGAACCATAACCGCTATGAAAATTTCCATTTCGAAAAACATGAAAGCAAACTGAATATACATTAGCAGCTGCTTGAAGCTCACACTCTGTTCCGTAAGTACGGGACTTCATCATTTCCTCTTCATATTGTGCAGAATTTATGAAATTTAGTCCATTAGAGTTTAGTGCGTGCACTTGAAAAAAATCCCAATTGTTAACAACGTGAGCTACAATTTCCTGGCGAATCACTCCAGAGAAATGCTGTGAGCCTTTTAAATGATATGAAATGGCTCTAAACAGGCAAGCACCATCGCCAATTATTTTAACCACCATATGGGGCACCAGCTCACCATTAATACTTAGGTTCTCAATTGACATATTAAAGCTTTAAATTTGTATTAAAGGTCAAATATCAAATTAAACTTTTACCAAAGTTTTTATAGCCAACTTCAATTAAAGAAGTTAAACAAAATCGATTTAGTTAAGTCAACTTAAAAAAGCCAACAGTAACTCGCTAATCAATGTTAAAAAGCAACGTGAAAAGCGTTCAAGCACAGCTTGCTTATATTTAAAGTCAAAATTGACTTCACTGATCAACGTTAAATATTAACGTGAAAAGTGTCCATACATTGTAAGGAAATGGATAACTAACTAATGAAAGTCACTATGACTTCGCTTCTCAAGAATTTGATTAGCGTCTATACAAAACTTGTATAGTGGAAATAGAAAAAATAACTTACGTGTAAGAATTTAAATTAACATTACGCACAGAAAAATTTTAAAATGTTTGCGCTTCACAATAGCTTTCACTTGCTGCTTAGGCATCCAAAATAAAACTAAACTTCTCGCGCCTGTTTAGCTGTTATTAGTTTCTTTCATTTCCTTGTCCTTAATTTTCAGCTATTTGCGTAGCGGCGACGCAAGCACAAATACAAACATCGTAAGATGTGGATGTATTGGTTTGTAACCGTGCCTATTACATGAGTTGCTTTTAACTTTTTGTTTTCATGTTCCAATTTCGTGTAAGAAATGGAACGCATCTAAGAAGACAGAAAATGAAAACCCCAGGAAAAGAAAATGCAAGATATGTTAACAATAAAGAGCCACCCGAAATAAGTATTTTTTATGGATTTTTTTTTTTTTTTTTTTATTTAAAAAGAAATTGTAATGAAATTAAACTTAAAACTAAGAAAGGGAAAAAGAACAAAATTAAATTAAAGTAAGGACTAAATAAGAAATTAAAAACAAATAAAAAAATTAATTAATTGGAAATGTCTTGCTGATGGAGCTGTTGCTGCAAGCCCTGGATTTGCTGCGCCATCATTGAGCCAGGTTGACCCGGCTGATCTCGCCGCTCTTCCTCGGGGGCTCGCGCCTGCGCCTGTTGCTTTTGGAGCTGCTGTTGCAACATGGCGATTTGCTGCATCAGCTCATCCGCAGAAGGGCCAGACTGGAAACTCTGCGACGGCACTGCCAGCAACGGCACTGTCTGCAGCGGTACTACCTGCGGCGGCACTGCCTGCGGCGGACTCCATGTTTGGGGCAGGCGCATCACGGAGCTCACATAAGCCTGGAAACTTTCCAAGGCAGCCACCTTGTCCTGAAGGCCCTGCTGCAATTGTTGATGCTGCGTTGGCTGTTGGCTGTTCAATTGCAGCTGGAACAACTCAAGCTGCTGCTTGTGTTGCTCCAGTTGCAATTGCAAATTCTGCTGCTGATGTTGTTGGGATTGCCATGCAGCCTGGAATGTTCCGCTCCTGTTGAAATTCATATTGCTACTGAATAGTCGAAATGTGTAGCCATTAGTTGCCACATTCCTTTTGTCCTATTTACGCTTGCACATGATCTGTGGCGCCACAAAATGGAAAAACAAATAACCGTTTTTTGGCTTGTGCCTGTCTCATAGACGTACTAAAAATTTGTGGAGGGCGTCATTCATTCAATATTAATATTTGATCAAAGTAAGTTTAAAATGAAGTCAAAAAAGAATCAAAATGTGTACTAAAAAAGGTTTGTTTTTCAACAAAAATTTAAACTAAAATTGTGAGTTTTGGCCGTACCCCCTTGCCACACCACTGTCAATCTTATGCTCAGTCTTGTTTCTCTCTCTTTGGGCAAGCTCTCTCAGAGAGTTCGTTGTGCGCATGATCATCCCCTTTTTTTGCGTCTACCTATACACTTGCTACTGATCTCCCTCATTATCATTGCATCCTTCTCACTCCTAAAATTGAAATTGTAGCAAAGGAGAGCAAGTGTTTTTTTGTATAGCCCTCTTCTAATTGCCACCTTCTCACTCCAAAAATTCTAGTTCTTGGGATTTCAATTTGTGAAATCCATGAAAATACATATAATCGTTTTAGATTGTTTAAAAACATATAATAAATTCAGATTGTTAAACATATGTATAATAATAAAAATAGCCCTCTTCTAATTGCCTCCTTCTCACTCCCAAAAATCGAATTGTGGCAAAGGAGAGCAAGTGTATTTTTTGCATACGCCTCTTCTAATACTTGAGATATTAATTTGTTAAATCGATGAAAATATATATCATCTTTTTAGATTCCTTAAAAACATATATTAAATTCAGATTGTTTAAACAAATATAATAAATAGCTATACCCGAAGCGACTTCGTTCACTTAATATTAGTTTGGAGTTAGGAAATTGGGTTGTCAGGACTTTCTTATTTCTTATTTGCGCGTTTTTTGAAAACCTTTGTGTAAACAACCTTTGTAGAAGATCCTTCAAGAGAGAGAATCAGAAGGATACTGGCAGAGCTATATAATAAATGAAAGTGATCCAAGTAAAAGTCGTGAGCTTGTATACTTTTTATCAGTTACAATGTTATCAATGCAATTTTAATTTGCGCACAAATATGTATACTTGTTTGTAAATTGGAATTTGTTGTTTTCAAATTTCTTGTTTTGAATGAAACGAAAACCTTTGTACACACAGTAAAAGATTGGCATCCAATACAAAAACAGCAAAGTAACGTATTATTTTCAGATTCCACATTTGATCGATAAACGGGTATAATAAATCATTTTATTTGTCTTTAAGCACATTATTTACTTTCGAATAGAAACATACACACACATTGTATGTATGTACATGTATTGTACATATAAGCAAATCAAAACATATCCAAATATACATTTGTACATACGTATTTGGTCAAAAGTTCGAATCTTAAGATTAATATTTACTTGGAAACATTTTGGCTTTGCTTACAGAATTTGTAGTAATTTTCTATTTTCTTCCATGGTGGAAATTAAATAAGGCTCATACTTCTGCTACAAAATGAAAAATAAAACCTAAGCATTTGATCCACAGGACTGACTATTGATCGAAAATCATATTGATCGGAGCAGCAGTTTAAGTTTTTAAAATCCTAAACAAATTTAACTTAAATTGCCTCTTTCCCCTCCCCTTTCCCTGCAGCACTTTCCCTCCCCCTCATCAGTTTTCTTGGCTGTTGCTCTCTCGGCCGTCGCTCTCTTGGCTTCTGGGTTTCGTTCTCTCGACAGGCTCCCGCAAAATACAACGCAATGACTTAGAAAATCTAAATAAATTCGTTAAAAATACTTAAAAAAATGTTAAAAACTTGAAAAATTAAACTTAAGCATTTGGGCCATAGAATAACTATTGAGCGAAAAATCATCTTGATCGGAGCAGCGGTTTAGATTTTTTAAATCGAAAAGTTAATTTTAAATGTAGCCCCCAAATTATGGGGGATATCAAAATTTCTTTTATGCTGTCTTCCCACAGAGATCCATCCACCATCCGTTCAACGGATGGTCCATAAGGTTTTACCGTTCCGAAAATTCCCAATTAGTTCCCCATCCGAATTTGACGGACTTTTTTATGCGATAGTTAGGCGATGTTTTTTCGGTGCAACTCTGAGTTCTTCTTCTTGACAGTGAAAATTTAAACATTCACTACGAAAATTTAAAAAATAATGGCGGGTAACTTTTCAAAAAGGAAGGCGCCAAATCAAAAAAATGCTGTTTGTACTTGTAATAATTAATTAACTACTGATTCATCCCTCTGGCAGCATTAAGAGTTGCTCCACTGTTCCCTAGGCGCATACCGTACTCACAACCTGGAGCACATTGGAGAACGAGAAAACAAAAAATAAACATTTATATATAATGAAATTGATTTGTTACCATTTAGACAATATTGGACAAAAGTGGTGCATATATTTTCGGCAGGCTGGCAAAAATCTGCAGACCTATTAGTTCGATTTGGTTGTTCGCGTAGATCACTTGCAGTCTGTCACCAAGTATCATTTACAACGCTGTTATGCTCATTTCAAATGTTGTGCAAAATGCAACGGGCTAAAATGATGAGCCACAGCTGTTCAGATCAGCTGACATCGGATGGTGGATGGTGGATGTGCTCTGTGGGAATCGGAGTTTCACATTTGTCAAAAATCCCAACCGTTTCAAACGGATGGACTCTGTGGGAAGAGGGCATTAGATTTCTAATTAGGCCTTTTCAAAACCTAAAATTCGGAAAAACCGAATATCGAAATTCCAACCAGTTTAGAAGTTAAGCTTAAATACATCAACTTTTTTTTGCTCAGAATAATGGATATTGGAGCTGTTTGGGGCCACTGGGGGGACATATCGGATCTTAGTGGGCGCCCACGCCCCCAATGGAATACTGTGAAAAAATTTGGCTGCTCTTGCTCTTACGGTTTGGGCTGTGGCCGTCTCCCCTTAAAAATCGGTCTTTCATTTTATAATCTTTAGGGATAGGGTCGGAAACGCTTCATTCTACCTGTTACATACTTTTGCACGAATACAATATACCCTTTTACTCTACGAGTAACGGGTATAAATACCATTCAAATTGTTTTTTTTACAGTTTTTTGCTAGGCGCTGTTAGGAAACATAAGAGCGGGAGATCGCAGTAGATAGAGAGAGAGGAAAGAGTATAGCAAGTGCGCAAAAGAAGAAGTTAACGGGGAAAACTTTCAATTTGGTCAGAGTCGTATCAAGCAAATTTGCCGAGAGATGTGTTTTTATGTGATAATTTCCCTATTAATTAAGCAAAGAGTAGGCTTTCCTTAATTAATAGGAAAATTTCTTTGCATAACCGTGTATTTTGGTGTATAACCGTATGTGAGCAATAATATTATTATTTTTGTTTGCCTATCTCGGAATTTTCCTATTGATTGTGCAAATTTGTTGATATCTCTGAGTTATGCCAGTTAGTTTTGTTTTTTACTATTCTTAATTAGCAAAGTCATAAATGATTTACATTTAAATAAATATTTGGTTATTCTCAATAATTAAAGCTACTTTCTTTTACTCAATATGGATTCAGATATGAATATTGAGCTGTAAAACATAGGTGGTGCATTGGTGCCACACTCAGTAAAGCCTATAACAGGTGATGGGAAATCACATTAAAAAAAACGCGCCATATCCTCTACCTCCGGGTGGTGTGGAAATGATGGTTAATTAAATTTTCAGGCAAAACTACAAATATATTTAAAGTAACATCTAAAATGCAAAATTACATAGTTCTACTGCAAACCTATTACATAAGAAAAGTAGGATATTCGGATTATCCACCACAAGCGAAGCTGCGGGCACCCTGCTAGTATTTATATATTTTCGTCGGTTGTATCGGATTTTTATTTAAAGGCCTTGTTTTAGAATTTTTTAATCGCACGGCCTCACGTTGGGCGCCTATTAACTTTCTCACTAGTGAATTTGTTAAAAAAAACTTATTTTATTTTTTTATAACCACTTATTCACTATTACATTTTTCAATAGGTCGAACATATTTTATTCACTGCTCTTTAACTTTCACTTGATTTATTCAACTGCTCGATTCGGATTTCAAAAACGGACTCTCTTCTTAATTCTAAAATCTTATCGAAGGAACCTCGGCTAGAAATTTTTTTTTCTTAGGCTTCTAGAACTTTTGATTTTTGTTTAAAATAGAAGCTTATTCTGAATCTGTCGCATCTCGTTGTGAAATGAAATTATGCTGACAGATGCGATTTGGATTGAAAGTCAGAACTTTGGGCTTCAAACGGAAGCTTGTGTTTACTTTACGGTTGGTTTATTTATCTTAGAAGGTCGGTCAAGCGTGGCCCTCGAATTTAATGAAAAACCAAAGGCAGAATTTTAAACAAAGGCAAAGGCAATGTCGCTGAAAGCAAGGGCAATATAGTGGAGATTGAATTTTAAAAATTTGTTTATTAATTCCATAAGTGGAACCGTTTCATGGGTTGGGTAACTTGTTTTTTCTAGCGTGAAATAATCTATCACACTTTAATGCTAGTTCCGAGCCTCTGAACCGTTTTCTCCCAAGAAACCGAAGTACGAAAAATGCACTAATATCGTAAACTAAAAGCTTGTGAGCAGTAGCGGTTGTTGGATAACACGGGTAGTTCTTTAAGTATAAACTAAGTAATTCCTCACAGAATTGCTTAAGATTGCTTAAGACATTAGTTTGATACTCACATAAAAGCAGTATTTTTTTGTTAAAAACGAGGACGGAAGCTAACTTCGGCAAGCCGAAGTTTTAATACCCTTGCAGACTTAGCCGAAATTGCTAAAATTGAAAAAGTAGCGAAAAGACAAATGGTAGATCGGACAGTTTTTTACCTGTCAAGAGTATTATTTATTTTATATACCATATGAACTTTCCGTGGGTTTTTCGTTACATTGTACGCCAAGTTCCAAGAACTTGTATTAAATATAATACTGTTATTTACAGCTGGCTTAATAGCTTACTTACATTCTAATGATATTAAAGGCAGTGTACGTATATTAAACTATTTTAAAGTTATTTTTAAAAAATGTATAGCAATAGCTTTTACACACCGCGAAATATTCTGAAAAACATCAAATTTGGACCTATTTTACCCTATTGTTCCTATGGGAGCTATAGGATATAGACGTCTGATCGTCACGCGCTTTTACCTTGATGAAGAAATGCATAAAAAATACGATTTGAAAAAATGTATAGCAATAGCTTTTACACATCGCGAAATATTCTGAAAAACATCAAATTTGGACCGATTTTACCCTATTGTTCCTATGGGAGCTATAGGATATAGACGTCCGATCAGCACGCGGTTTTACCTTAATGAAGGAATGCATAAAAAAATACGATTTGAAAAAATGTATAGCAATAGCTTTTACACATCGCGAAATATTCTGAAAAACATCAAATTTGGACCGATTTTACCCTATTGTTCCTATGGGAGCTATAGGATATAGACGTCCGATCGTCACGCGCTTTTACCCTGATCAAGGTACGCATAAAAAAATAAGATTTGGAAAGATTTATGTCAATAGCTTTTACACTGCGCGAAATATCATAAATTCTTGCAAGATATATCCAATTGTTCCTATGGGAGCTATAGGATATAGACGTCCGATCGGGCCAAATTCCAATATCTGCGTACACATGTTTTAGGACGATTGTGAAAGTTTCAGATCGCTAGCTTTTAAACTGAGCTCGCAAACGGTATTAAAACAGACGGACAGACGGACAGACGGACAGACGGACATGGCTATATCGACTCCCCTATTGATCCTGATCAAGAATATATATACTTTATGGGGTCGGAAACGTCTCCTTCACTGCGTTACAAACTTCTGACCAAAATTATAATACCCTCTGCAAGGGTATAATTATATATTTAATGCATTTGCACTCTTAAAGAAACTCATTAACGTGAAAACATAATTTTTTTTTATGTGTGCTTTTAAATCAACTATTTTCGTTCATTTTTTATAAGTGTAAGCAATGCTGCGTCTTTTTCTCCTTAGCCACACTTTTAACGAATCGCCGATAAGGATGTTGAGATGATCTCAAGCTATTTAAATATAGAATATTTTCGCAATTATGTGCAAAAGTTGTGATCTTTATATAAATCTAATAATTGTATTGTTATTGAATTACTCGAGGTAATACGTTGGTTATATTTTAATTTCTTCTATAACACAAAGATTTATTCCACTTAACTTTCATCACACTTGCACTCCCTGGGGAGTGAACCCGACTATGATAGGACTAGCTAGTTTCGTCTGCACGTCACTCCAGACTCATCAGCTATCTACGGGGATGGAAGCAGAGCATCAGAAACTCCCCAATGTTATGATCAGATAAGCTTTTTTGGCAATTGTGAGTTGCCAAAGTTCATTGGTTTTTACATATGTAGGTGGAGTTCTGTCGTTAAAGCTTCTATCAGTGTGTGAACGTTTTTCAGTGTTTTGTCTGTTGAAAAACCCTCGGTTTTTTCGATATGCAGACTGGTAAATACAACAAATAGTTGAAGATTGTTTAATTGCTGAATTTTTGGGCGTGTGGATCCCTTTTGTTTATGTTGGTTTTGGTATCGACCTTGTTCAACAATAATTGTAGTGTTATTGAATTACTCGAGGTCATACGTTGGTTATATTTTAATTTCTTCTATAACACAACGATTTATTCCACTTAACTTTCATCACACTTACACTCCCTAGGGAGCAAACCCGACTATGATAGGACTACTAGTTTCGTCTGCACGTCACCTCAGACTTATCAGCTAACTAATATATATCTAATAACTCATACTAACACATGTGCACTTTACGAACACTAGTAATCTAGAGTAATCCGGTCAACACAACTATTTTAACGTTAACTTCGAATAAATGTATTCCTCAATAAATCAACTGAATACATCATACATTTATACCTTGATTAATATGTTGCATAATTTAAATCTAAGATATGCGCAATGATTAAGGAATTTAAAAGTTTGGCACTGATAACATAGCACAATTAGCTGACTTTAAAGGGCAATCAGAAAGCCAGAGGCGGTCGAAAATATATTTTTGAAATATTTTTATGAGGGTTGGCCATTTCTATAACAGAATTAAATAAAATTAAGGAAATAAAACAAAATAATTTTTGTCTATATGACAAAAAATCTGTTTCCGAACAATGTCCATTATTAGGAAGCATGATCGGTTAAATTTTTAAATTTAATTTTTAATTTTTAAATTCCATATACTATATGCTCGAAATTTTTTAATAATAACTACTAAGCACTCAAGTTTGGTGAGAGAGTAATTAAGTTGATGACAAAATGGCAACCGGTAACTTGACTCTGTTTTCGTTACATTGTTCGAATAGACACCTAATACCACAAAGACTTGCATAGCAAAGTAAATTCATTTCTTAGTAAAATCGGGAGTATATCGATATGTTTATTATAAGATTATTCATACAAAAGTGATTCAAAATCGCCGTATAATCTAAGTATTGTGCTGCATTTTTAAGACGGAACGGTATTAGTATTTACTGATACAAAGTCCTTCAGTCTTGTAGTCTTGCTAGCAACGGCTACTAGCCTTATCTGGTGCTTTAACGTGAAAGTATGTACTTTTTGGGTTTAAACTAAATCTGCGTCCTATATCGAGCTTGGAAACAAATACTGTTTCATCTTTAATCATGTTTAGCAATCCGAAATCGGGACAGAAATCAATTTTCAGATGTATATCCTTCATGGGATTATGAAAAACTAAAATTTATTGCTGGTCTGTAGATCTCTAGATTCTCGGCATTATTTGCTGGCGGCAATGCCACCAATGCAACTGATCGTTGCGGCTGATTCAAGCAAAGCTACGTAGCGTCTATCATAACATCTATTACGGTGTATAAATTGTATACCAGCTTTTTCGGCGTTGTCGATCGGTCTTTTAAAACAAGTGTAAGAAGTCTCAAGTATAAAAATTCCAATTTGAATATGACGATTTTATTCGAATACAAATTTATACAGTGAAATGTAACATTCGATAATTCTTGATGCCATGTAATAATCTAAGAAACTGCGACAGATTTCACACCCAGAGCAATAATACAGCATAAAACCACTAACCATACAACATATAGACTGGTCATTTCATACAACGAATTTGGTCACAACATTTTTCAATCGGGGGGCCCCAATGCTGGAATCGGCAGGCCCCGACACTTCGTGTGCCTTCGGGTTTTTTCGCTCTCGTTCTAATTCTTATTTTGACGCTCGCGCTCGAGTTCGGTCGTTCAGTCGCAGAGACGCGCATTTTGAAGAAGGTTGCGCCTGCGCTTTAATTAGTCTTTATATGTATGCGTGTTCATGCATTCTCATACAGGGGTGCATGTGTAAGTTTATTTCAATTCGATGCGGCAAGAATATTTTGTCTTTTGCTACTTTTCAGACTTGGTACCCTAACAATATGGGCGTATTCACTATTTGGTTAATGATCAAAATAAGAATATTATATGTTATAGTATATTTTTTAATATTTCAGCATAAATTTAATTTTGGTTTGCAAATTCATATCAGTAGTAGCTGTAAAATGTTTTGCATATATATATGTATTCCGATAAATAGAAATCAAGCTACTGAGATACGAACAGGGCATATCGCAGTCGGTGTCCCAAAAAACACCGACTGCTTTTAAGTGGTTCAGAAAACTTCAAACCAAATCAGCTTTGGTTGTTGTTCTGCGAGCGGATGGTGCCTGCATACCCTACCGACGATTGAATTTTAGGGGAGGGGACAGAAACAAGAACGGCTGTTTGGCTTTTGTTTTGTTTACATTTTTTAGGACACTTGTTTTGAATGTTATGTTTAATGACCTTTGGTTGATTTATTTTTTTAAGGTTCGCAGTGTAATTTTGTTTAATGTTGTTATTTAATGATTTATTTTTTTTATTTTTTTGTATGTTTGTTCTTAAAAGTCGCCGCTCGAATTATTTACCGATAAATATACCTGCGTTAAATAGTAGTTTTTAAACTTTTTCACAACTTAAAAAAAAATGAATTTAAGTTAAACTTCTAAAATACTTTTTATTTTTGCAAAAGGTAAATGGAGCAAATATACAAATCTGAATTTTTTATTTAAATAATATTTAAATTTTCAATTGAATAATTTTATTTATTTATTTTTTTTCTTGTTTCTGTCCCTACCCCTAAAATTCAATCGTCGGTAGGGTATGCAGGCACCATCCGCTCGCAGAACAACAACCAAAGCTGATTTGGTTTGAAGTTTTCTGAACCACTTAAAAGCAGTCGGTGTTTTTTGTGACTCCGACTGCGATATGCCCTGTTCGTATCTCAGTAGCTTGATTTCTATTTATCGGAATACATATATATATGCAAAACATTTTACAGCTACTACTGATATGAATTTGCAAACCAAAATTAAATTTATGCTGAAATATTAAAAAATATACTATAACATATAATATTCTTATTTTGATCATTAACCAAATAGTGAATACGCCCATATTGTTAGGGTACCAAGTCTGAAAAGTAGCAAAAGACAAAATATTCTTGCCGCATCGAATTGAAATAAACTTACACATGCACCCCTGTATGAGAATGCATGAACACGCATACATATAAAGACTAATTAAAGCGCAGGCGCAAACTTCTTCAAAATGCGCGTCTCTGCGACTGAACGACCGAACTCGAGCGCGAGCGTCAAAATAAGAATTAGAACGAGAGCGAAAAAACCCGAAGGCACACGAAGTGTCGGGGCCTGCCGATTCCAGCATTGGGGCCCCCCGATTGAAAAATTTTGTGACCAAATTCGTTGTATGAAATGACCAGTCTATATGTTGTATGGTTAGTGATAAAACTAAGGCATAAATTCTTATTTCATTACACATTGTGCTCTTATTTGTATACCCTTGCAGAGGGTATTATAATTTTGGTCAAAAGTGTACAACGCAATGAAGGAGACATCTCCGACCCTATAAAGTATATATTATATATTCTTGATCAGGATCGCGTCCTGAGTTGACAAAAGCATGTTCGTCTGTCCGTCTGTCTGTTTCTACGCGAACTAGTCTCTCAGTTTTAAAGATATCGAATTGAAACTTTGCACACACCCTTCTTCCTTTTGCTCGCAGTATATAAGTCGGAACGGCCGGGATCGGCCGACTATATCCTATAGCTGCCATATAACTGATTGATCGGAAATGCCATAACTTTGGTGTTTGTAAAGTTAGGAAGTTGGGATTTTCTATGGGTTTTATATTTGGCCAATCAAACTGACCTACCATCTTTCATAAGGATCGGCCGACTATATCCCATAGCTGCCATATAACTGAACCATTGGAAATGCCCTAATTTTGGTGTTTTTAAAGTTAGGATATTGTGATTTTTTATGAGTGTTATATTCTCCAATTATATTCTCCACAATTATTCATATGATGCATTAAGAATGAATTAAGAATGCATCATATGAATAATTTTGGAGAATATAATTTAGTGAATATTCTTCAAGGGTATTTTAACTTCGGCTCCGCCCGAAGTTAGCTTTTCTTTCTTGTTATTTATAAATTCCTATTTTTATTACTCAAAGTTAATGATTGTGTTTAGTTTTGTTAGTAAAACCAAGAAAAAAATGAGGACGGAAGCTAACTTCGGCAAGCCAAGTTTTAATACCCTTGGAGACTTTGCCGAAATTACAAAAATTGAGAAAGTAGCGAAAGGAATAAGGTATACATAAATAAGCTAGATTTGCATAATTTCATGTCAGTAGCTTTTATACTGCACATATGTTATATAAAAATAGAAAAAATGGGATATTTTTACAGCCTTTAACAATTATTCCTACGGAAGCTATAAGATATAGACGTCCGACTGGCAAGTGCCTCTACCCTGATCAAGGTATGAGTAAATAAATAAGACTTGGAAAAATGTATGTCAATAGCTATGTCAATAGCGAAATATTTTGAAAAACATCAAATTTGGACCGATTTTACCCTATTGTTCCTATGGGAGCTATAGGATATAGACGTCCGATCGGCACGCGCTTTTACCCTGATCAAGGTATGCATTAACAAATACGATTGGGAAAGTTTCATGTCAAAGTTTCGGCGTAAACATGTATTAGGACGAGTGTGAAAGTTTCAGATCGCTAGCTTTTAAACTGAGCTCGCAAACGGTATTGAAACAGACGGACAGACGGACATGGCTATATCGACTCCCCTATTGATACTGATCGAGAATATATATACTATATAGGATCGAAAACGTCTCCTTCACTGCGTTACAAACTTCTGACCAAAATTATAATACCGTCTTCAAGGGTATAAAAAGATTAGCTATACGTAATCAATTTCATTTTTAAATAGCGGCTGTAGTATGTACTTGTCTAATTGGCAGCAACTTTTACCCTGAGCAAGGTATACATAAATAAATTAAATAAATTGCATAGTTTCATGCCAATAGCTTTTATACTGCAAAATTGTCATATACAAATAGGGCAAAAAGGGATATTTTCGCAGCCTTTAACAATTTTTCCTACGGAAGCTATACGATATAGACGTCCAATTGGCAAGCGCTTTTACCCTGATCAAGGTATGCGTAAATAAATAAGACTTGGAAAAATGTATGTCAATAGCTTATACACTGCGCGAAATATTCTAAAAAACATGAATATTTGACCGATTTCACCGTATTGTTCCTATGGGAGCTATAGGATATAGACGTCCGATCAGCACGCGCTTTTACCTTGATGAAGGAATGCATAAAAAAATACAGCGCGAAATATTCTGAAAAACATCAAATTCGGACCGATTTTACCCTATTGTTCCTATGGGAGCTATAGGATATAGACGTCCGATCGGCACGCGCTTTAACCTTGATGAAGAAATGCATAAAAAAATACGATTTGAAAAAATTTATGGCAATAGCTTTTACACTGCGCGAAATAATCTGAAAAACATCAAATTTGGACCGATTTTACGCTATTGTTCCTATGGGAGCTATAGGATATAGACGTCCAATTGCAAAGCGATTTTGCCTTGATGAAGAAATGCATAAAAAAATACGATTTGAAAAAATTTATGGCAATAGCTTTACACTGCGCGAAATAATCTGAAAAACATCAAATTTGGACCGATTTTACCCTATTGTTCCTATGGGAGCTAGAGGATATAGACGTCCGATTGCCACGCACTTTTAACCTGATCAAGGTATGCATTAAAAAATAAGATTTGGAAAGATTTTTGTCAATAGCTTTTACACTGCGCGAAATATCATCAATTCTTTCAAGTTATATCCGATTGTTCCTATGGGAGCTATAGGATATAGACGTCCGATCCGGTCGATTTTCAAACTTGATCTGCGTACACATGTTTTAGGAAGAGTGTGAAAGTTTCAGATCGCTAGCTTTTAAACTGAGCTCGCAAACGGTATTGAAACAGACTGACAGACGGACAGACGGACATGGCTATATCGACTCCCCTATTGATCCTTGTTTACGCCGCTCTCCCCTCTTTTAAACTGCCCGCGCTTCCCTCGTAGCGAATGCCTACTCGCCCGCACTGGATGCTCGCGACTTCAGGCTCTCCCGCTCTCCCGCACTGGACGCTTACGATTCCAGGCTCTCCCGCCTTCCCGCTCTCCACTGCGCTTTGAAACGCAGCGCTCAATTAGGCTTAAGTTAGTCTTTCATTGTCTCATTATTGAAATACATCGCCCGGCCGGTCCGCGCTATACCACGAAAAGTCCCACGAGTTTTCATTTGTTCTTTTTCTTGCGCACCGCGATCGTCGAGTGTTTTTTTTTCGCCTTCTATTCCACAGCTTACCCGGCTATGTGCAACAGCCGCAACGTCCGACGAAGCTGCCCCCAAACGATAAACACCCCCGACGCCAAAACTCTTCATTTTTTGGTCCTTCGAGCCGGATAAGTGCCAATTTATTAATTTTTTTATTAACTGCCGGTCGACAGTCAGCCATTCGAAGAACATAATTCGTTTGACTTTCTGTACGATTTGTCTAAAATCCAAGTCCGATTTAATCCGACGACGGCAGTTAGTAAATTACAATACCAATTCCGTCTTTTATTTCTTCGTTCTCCTTTAACGTGCGGCCATATTGCCTATTTTCTAATTCCTTTTCGTGTGCATATTGATGTACAAGTTTCATATTCGCATTTGGCCGTACATCCACTAAATATACATCCAACATCAAATCGAAGAAAATAAAAAATATAAATCCAAATTAAAGTGTGCAAATAAAAAGTCAAGCGTACAGTGAAAAATAAATTAATTTCAAAATTGAGTTCAAATTAATTTTCCACAAAAAAGTGAAACAAAAATTAAGTGTTCCGCCAATTTCGGCCCACAAATATTTTTGATATTAATTTTTTTATTGTACATCCGCTGTGACAATATTTGCTTACATTATTAAAAATCCAAATACAGTCCACAATAAATCGAAAATCTACAACACATACCCGCCGGCAAAATTTACAATAAAATCCAGACCTTCAGACAATGGGGTCAGCTTAAATGATATCCTTCATGCTGGCCCGGTCCTACAGTCCGATCTAACCATCCAGATCCTGAAGTGGCGATATTTCCAAATTGTTTATAGTGCTGACATCGAGAAAATTTACCGGCAGATCTGGGTAGATCCGAAGCAGACAGCGTTCCAATGTATCTTATTCCGCGATAGAGAAGGATACATCCGAGATTTTTAGCTAAAAACTGTTACGTTTGGGGTCAATTGTGCACCCACAACTAACCCATCCGAGGGCGAGTAAAGTTATTCGTGGTTACATGTATGTCGATGATGTCCTTTCGGGAGCTGACTCTGCAGAAGAGGCTCACCTCACCATTCGCGAGTTGCAGAGTGCCCTCGATTCGGCTGGTTTTCCATTGAGGAAATGGACCTCCAACCACAAAGAAGTTCTGGCTCATATCGAAACCGGTCATCTTTTAAATGCCGATTTCCTCGAAATAAATACGGAAAGCACGGCGAGAACTCTCGGAGTCCGTTGGAAAGCAACATCCGATGAGTTTTTCTTCGCTCTCCCCGACCCATCCACCGAAGCTACACTCACAAAACGGCATGTTCTCTCCCAAATTGCAAAGCTGTTTGATCCAGCAGGCTGGCTCGCTCCTTTCGTGGTCTGTGCCAAGATTTTCATGCAGGAGATCTGGCTGCATGAACTAGGGTGGGATGATGAACTTTCAGTTGAACTGTGCCAAAAGTGGCGTGATTTCCTTCAAAGCTACTCAGTCCTAGATCAAGTCCGAATTCCCAGATGGGTTTCCTCCCGCCCAGAATTCCGAGTGGAACATCACGGATTCTGTGATGCCTCTCAAAAGGCGTACGGTGCTGCGATCTATGTACGCGTCGAGATGGGGCACACGACGCTAGTGCATCTTCTCACGGCCAAAGCGCACGTGGCGCCAGTAAAAACTGTGTCGCTTCCCAGACTAGAGCTGTGTGGAGCTCTATTGCTATCCGAGATGGCCGAATCCATCCTCCCCCATATGCCGATGCTGTCCTTGAAACTCCATTGTTGGACCGATTCCACGATTGTGCTTGCATGGGTAGCCAAACCAGCATGCCAGTGGACAACGTTGCCAATCGGGTAACAAAGATCACCCAGTCCACAGAGGCAGCCAATTGGTCGCATGTTCAATCCGAACACAATCCAGCTGACTCGGCCAGTCGGGGCGTGCCATTATAAGAACTGGTCGACAACTCCCTTTGGTGGCATGGGCCACTTGGTTGCAAAAGCCACGAGATAAGTGGCCTGCCCAAAGCACCGACTTACAGGTGACAGAAGACATCGTTGATCGCTTTTCCAAGTTAAATAGAGCTTTACGGGTCCTTACCGTTTTGTCCAGCGATGTAGGAAACAGTCGCCGATTCCGGAAGTCCATCTAGAAGCCCAAGAACTTGTCGCCGCTGAACGGCTCATGGTCATTAGCACTCAGCGTAGATATTTTGCTAACGAATATCGCTGCTTGAGACAAAAGCGTCATGTGTCCGCGACAAGTTCCATCCTCTCCTTGAACCCCTTTCTAGATGAGAAAGGGCTTATAAGGGCGTGCGGCCGAATAACGGTCTCCGAAAATTTGGGATATGATGAACGTCATCCTATAATCCTCCCGTACGAATGTGCACTCTCTCGACTACTGGTAAACTTTACGCATCTCATAACGTTGCACGGAGGTAACCAGTTAGTCGTACGTCTCACCCGGTCAAGATACTGGGTTCCGAAAATAAAGAACTTGGTAAAGGCCGTTATTAACTCCTGCAAGGTCTGCGTTATCCATAAGAAGCGATTGCAAGTTCAGATGATGGGAAGTTTTCCGAAAGAGCGAGTCTCTTTTTCCCGGCCATTCACGTACACAGGGATGGACTACGCTGGCCCTTTCGACATAAAAAATTACACAGGCAGAGCTTGCCTAAAAGGGTATGTGTTGGTTTTCGTGTGTTTCTCTACAAAGGCCATCCATCTAGAGATTTCATCCGATCTGACGACCGAGAAATTTCTCGCCGCTTTCGCTCGGTTCGTATCCAGAAGAGATTGTCCCCGTCAAGTGCAGTCCGACAATGGGAAAACCTTTGTCGGCGCTGCCACCCTGCACAAGCCGTAAAAGAGTCTGTGACTGATGCGTATAGCCATCAGCAGCTCAACTGGCAATTCATTCCTCCGGGGGCACCCCATATGGGAGGCCTGTGGGAAGCGGGCGTCAAAAGCTTCAAAACCTTGTTTTATAAGTCCACCGCTACTCGAAAGAACACTTTTGAAGAACTTTCACCCCTCCTAGCGAAAATTGAAGCTTGTCTAAACTCCAGACCGCTTTCTCCTATGTCGGAAGATCCCACTGATCTCTTAGCGTTGACACCAGGGCATTTTCTAGTCGGCGGACCTCCTCTGTCCATAGTGGAACCCGAATTAAAAGGGGAATCCAAGTCCATTGTGAATCGGTGGCAACACTTAAAGGCGCTCCATCAACAATTCCAAGCTCGATGGAAAGAGGAGTATCTCAAAGAGCTCCACAAGCGTAGCCAGTGGCAGTCCCCGACCGCAAATCTCCGCGTTGGCGACATGGTAGTCGTCAAGGAGGACAATCTGCCCTCGAATGAGTGGCGCCTTGGCAGAATCGACTCTGTCTTTCCGGGGGCTGACGGCAATGTCCGTGTCGTCAGCATTCTCACGGCACGCAGGATTATCAAGCGTCCCGTGACCAAGGTGGTTCTTCTGCCAGGAGAACACTCCAACCGTCTTCCTCAACCAACATCCTCCACATAATTCCCCAACAATCCTCGCCATTTAAGCAGTTTCAAATCATCTTTTTTTTTATCCATTACTCCCCACCAGATCACATCATGGTTCCTCGTCCACGCAGCGCTCAGGCATTGGAAAGCAGACGTACTCGAGGTATACATTCCTACCGATGCCGAGTCTGCCGTGGAATCCATCCGCTTCGAAAGTGCCAAAGGTTCCTAAAGCTGAGCGCAGAGAAGCGGCTTCGGGCAGTGCTTATTAATAAGTACTGCTCAAATTGTCTCGCCCACGAGCACTCCGACGGGAGTTGTCGCAGTGGCGACAAATGCAAAACGTGCAACGGGAAGCACCACACGCTCCTCCATATGCACGAGCGTCCCCTACCGTCGGCTTCTCAACAGCGTTCGCGCCGGCAGAATCCGCCAACTCGCCAAGCCCCGGCAAGGCGCTCGGCATCCGCCGCCTCTCAGCAGCGCTCGCGCCGGCAAGATCCGCCAACTCGCAGAGTGCTTGCCTCTCCGCCGCGCTCAGCCTCCTCGGCACCGGCTCCGTCACTTGCGTCCATCCTTCAACGGCACAGCGTCAATGTCCTGCCGACGGCCATTGTCACTTTGGAGACCGGGCTGAAGACCTTCGACACGGCCGCCCTCATCGACCCGTGTACGCCGACGAGCTGCATCGACGCATCATTGGCGTCCGCGTTCCGCTTGCCGACTACGACCGTCGGCGACGAGATCATCTGCACGGCGACAATTCGGTCGAAGTGCGACAACGGCTTCAAGCTAGAGGTGGTCTTGAAAGTGGAGCCGAACGTCCGCATCCGCACCCCCATCCGAGAGCTCTCGGGCACCGTGGTCGGCAGATACGGGGACCTCTCTGTAGTCCTGGGTGCGGATGTCTACGCCAAGGTCATCCGACCGGGCTTCCAGTTGGTCGACGAGGGACTCCCAATGGCCCAGAGGACGGCATTCGGGTGGATCCTGTCCGGCGCCTGCAGTCAATCCTAGACGACAGGAGTGGGTTCTTTTCCTTTTGCAACGCTAGCGATTGCAAGGGGGCGGAATGTTTACGCCGCTCTCCCCTCTTTTAAACTGCCCGCGCTTCCCTCGTAGCGAATGCCTACTCGCCCGCACTAGATGCTCCGGACACCGTGGTAACTTGATCTGCATACACATGTTTTAGGAAGAGTGTGAAAGTTTCATATCGCTAGCTTTTAGACTGAGCACGCAAACGGTATTGAAACAGACGAACATAGCTATATTGACTCCCCTATTAATCCTGATCAAGAATGTATATACCTTATAGGGTCAGAAACGTCTCCTTCACTGCGTTACAAACTTCTGAATAAAATTATAATACCCTCTGCAAGGGTATAATAAATGAATAAATATATTAAATTATATAGAAGAACTAATACCATTTTATTGCCGATCAACATAAATGCGACATATATGTTGGATATTAATATATAACCTATTAATTTCTTGTAATTATATGAAATCAAATACTAAATATATATATGAAATACATTTTGTGTAATTATATATCAAAAAATTAAGTTTTGTGTAATTATATATAAAAAAAGATTAGCTATACGTAATCAATTTCATTTTTAAATAGCGGCTGTAGTATGTACTTGTCTGATTGGCAGCAACTTTTACCCTGAGCAAGGTATACATAAATAAATTCGATAAATTGCATAGTTTCATGTCAATAGCTTTTATACTGCAAAATTGTCATATACAAATAGGAAAAAAAGTTATATTTTCGCAGCCTTTAACAAATTGTTCCTAAGGAAGCTATAAGATATAGACGTCCGATCGGCAGGCGCTTTTACCCTGATCAAGGTATGCGTAAATAAATAAGACTTCGAAAAATTTATGTCAATAGCTTATACACTGTGCGAAATATTCTAAAAAACATGAAATTTTGACCGATTTCGCCGTATTGTTCCAATGGGAGCTATAGGATATAGGCGATGAAGGAGTGCATAAAAAAATACGATTTGAAAAAATTTATAGCAATAGCTTTTACACAGCGCGAAATATTCTGAAAAACATCAAATTCTGACCGATTTTACCCTATTATTCCTTGGGAGCTATAGGATATAGACGTCCGATCGGCACGCGCTTTTACCTTGATGAAGGAATGCATAAAAAAATACGATTTGAAAAAATACGATTCGAAATAATCCGATATCCGACGTCCGATCGCAACGCGCTTTTACCCTGATCAAGGTATGCATAAAAAAAATACGATTTGGAAAGATTCATGCCAATAGCTTTTACACTGCGTGAAATATCATCAATTCTTGCAAGATATATCCGATTGTTTCTATGGGAGCTATAGGATATAGACGTCCGATCCGATTCCCTTGCGGAGGGTATTATAATTTCTGTCAAAAGTTTGCAACGCAGTGAAGGAGACATTTTCAACCCTATAAGATATATATATTCTTGATCAGCATCACCAAGAGAGTTTCTACGCAAATTAGTCCCTCAGTTTTAAAGCTATCTGCTTGAAACTTTCCCAAAAGTTGTCTTTCCATTGCAGGTAGTATATAAGTCACAACAAGCAAGAGCGGGCGATATCATATAGCTCCCAAAGGAACAATCGAAAAAAAAATTTTTTTTAATATGTCTGTTCGTCTGTCTCTTTCTACGCGAACTAGTCTGTCTGTTTCTACGCGAACTTGTCTCTCAGTTTTAAAGATATCGAATTGAAACTTTGCACACACCCGTCTTTCCTTTGCACGCAGCATATACATAAGTCGAAACAATAAGCTGCCATATAACTGAACGACCGGAAATGCCGTTCTTTGTTCTTTGGTATATAGTAATATTTAAATATAATAGAATTCCGATTTTAATTAAATTAAAATCGGATAACAATATCATATAGCTGCAATAAAAACGATAGAAAAATGCATCGGAAAATCGACATAACTTTATTATTTTTTGTAATATAAGCAGATAAATCAAATTGTAGTCGATTCGTAATAACTGCAAGGGTATCTTAACTTCGGCTTGCCGAGGTTTGCTTCCATTCTTGTTTTGCTTTGGTAATACTTCAAAGGCAGCTGTTAAAATTTCACGATATTATATTCATTAGCTTGTGAGTTATTGAGCTAAGTGTGACACTGCTTTTGTTATTTTCAAAACAATGGATCAAAAACAAATTCGTGTTTTAATTTACACTGCTTCTTGATGGAAAAAAAATACCGCTCCATCCGAAACAACAATAAAACGTTGGGTTGCTGACTTCAACCGTTGTCGTGAAGACACCAATGATGCAAAACGCAGTGGACTTCCGAAAGAGTAACACCAGAAAATATCAAACAAATCCGCAAAATCGTTTTGAATGCTTGAAAAGTGAAGTTGCGTGAGTTAGCTGACATCGTAAAGATATTAAAAGAAGGTGTTGGCTTTATATTGCATGACCATTTGACTATGAAAAAACTCTGTTTAAAGTGGGTGCCGCCTTTGGTGACTGTTGAACAAAAATAACAACGTGTTGATGATTGGCCATGTTAAAACGTAACAAACAGGAATTTTTGCGTCGATATGTGACAATGGATGAAAAATGGATCCATCAATTCACTCTGGAATCAAAACGATCGTCAGCTGAGTGGAAAGCAACTGCTTAGCCTCTTCCAAAGCGCCTGAAAGCGCAACAATCGGCTGTAAAGGTTATCCCCTCGGTATTTTGGGATGTGCGTGGTGTAATTTTAATCGACTATCTTAAGAAAGTTGGTATGTCCTTTCAAGAGTGAATATAATACACCGATATTGGAGCGTTGAAAGCGGAATTGCAAAGAAAAAATTTTTGTTTCGTCAAGACAATACACCGTGTCACAAGTCAATCAAAACAATGACAAAACTACATAAATTGAACTTCGAATTCTCCCACATCCACCGTACTTTCCAGATTTGGCTCCCAGCGACTAGTGGTTGTTCGCAGACCTGAAAAAATGCTCGCCGGTAAGAAATTTCGCACTAATGAAGAGGTTATCGCTAAAACTGGGGCCTATTATGAGGCAAAAGATAAATCTTTCTACAAAAGTTTTATTGAAATGTTATATCAAGGCTATCAAAACACTTTAGAAACTCAGAATGCTAGAATAAAAGAAAAATAAAAATAGCACATAAACCTAACAACACCTTGCAACCACTATTCAACAAGACAAAGTCCAAAATACAAATATTCGACAAACAAAATGTCGTTAAATGCCAAGCACAACGGAGATAAAAGTGAAAAATGTGATAGCATATATGTAGGAACAACTTAATCTAAACTAAACACTCGATTATCACAGCACAGATCATATTTTAAATTAAGACACCAAGCAAATATACAAGGAACTGCACTTATGGCCCACTGTAAGACCAGCGGTCACTCACAAAATTTTGAAGCTTCTATTATTTTGGAACAAGAACAACGTTATGGTAAAAAGCTTTACCATAGAAATGTTTCATATAACAAACACACCCACAAACATAAGGCTGAACTACAAAACAGATGTTGAAAATTGCGCTCATTTTTACAGACACTTAAGCCTAGTATCCAGATCGACGAAAACCATACGCCAGTCATGAGAGAGAGCGAGAGGCAAACAGCTGGTGTTCACTTTTCGTCGGACCTTTTTTTCAAGTCGGTCTCCTGATCGACGAAAAAAATAACAGAAAATTCCATAGCGTTGCCAGTCTGCGGAAATGAATTTTCGGTGAACCCTAGCGCAAAGATTAAAAAATTTAATCTTTCGGCGTGCGCTTCTCACTGAACATATTAAAAAATGGAGGGAAAAAATCAAAAAACCCGCAAAAGTCGATTGCAGGAGTTTACATGTGAGGACAAAATAACATTAATACTTCTGGGGTGCCTCTTGTCAGAGCAAAATGTTTCATATGTCAAAAATTTACGAAAAACACAATAAAAGTGCAGCTATGAACTTTAAATTAGCAAATAATTATCAGTAAATTAAAATAAGCAACTGTTAAATTTAAATTAAATTGTTTTTTAATTTCTTTGTATAGCGGCAGACTTGTCTTGCCAAGGTATTTGATAATATCTTTTAAAGGCTCTTTCCCGCAAATACGATATTTGAATTTTAACTGCTTGTCAACAAACCCAGGTGATTATCAGTACGACTGTAGCACGCTTAAATCTGATGAACTCTCAAACTTTTGGTCACACTGCAAAGATTAAAGTTTTTACGCTAGCGTAATCGTTTGTCGATCTGGATACTAGGCTTAATGAAAAAGGCGAACGCAGAATCATAAATAAAGGCAAAGGCAATGTAGCTGAGATTGAATTTAAACATTTGTTTATTAATCCCATAAGTGGAACCGTTGGATAATTGAATTTAAAAATTTGTTTATTAGTTCCATAAGTAGAACCGTTTCACGGGTTGGATAACTCTCCCCATTCTAAAATGGATCGTCCCGATTCATTATGGATTTCGTTTAAACGATCTCTTAATTCTGTTAAAAATATTTCTTCGTTAATAGGTTTTTCTAATTATGGCCGTTTTTTTTTTGGTTACAAATATATTTCTGTATTTAATAATAGGTAGAGAAATCAAATATATAATGATTAAATTTAATAATATAAAGGATATAGATATTTTGGTATTTTTCATTTTAATGAATGGATTTAAAATATTTATATTATCTAAAGAGAGTTATTTGAAAATATATAATCGGATATTTCATAATTTTTGAAGTGGTTTGTAGTAATGTAGTTAAGAATTTTGTTGTCTAAATTGGTATATGAAACGTTATTTATTGTGGTTGTACCGTTAAATGTTATTAAGAATGAACCACCTAATTCGGAGTTGTTGACGATGTTGTTTCCATTTATTAAAATGGCACCATCTTGGATAATGTCTATTTTTTATTTTTTTCTCTTATTTTTTTAAAATTTGATTGTTCCCCGTTTAATAGTCGGGTAAAACATGTTTTTTCTAAACTTAGAGAGCAATAGTTATTAAAGAGTTCTTTCTTAAATATAGACATTTCATAATATGTATTTTCGCATTTTGCGACTTGATTACTTATTAATAATTTTCCATTGATTTGGGAAATGGGTCGAGTGTAATATAATTCGCATCTATTATTTATTATTGGGTATTTTATATAAATTATTAAAAGTTCTTTATGTAATGCGATTTTGAACACAGAGATGTCCATTAAGTCAGCGATAATTACTGGCTTTTGGTCGTGTTTTAATATTTCTTGTATATCTTCATTATTTAAAATTTTGGTGTTGAAAACGTCAATTTTTGCAAGGGTGATAGTATCAATTAAATTTTGTAGATCAAATGTTATCAGTCGTAAGCGATGTTTTCTTAGTGGTAAATCTTGATCAATAAAAACATTTTTAAAATCTTCAGAGAGAGATTCTATTTCTTTGAACAATTTGGAATTAATAATAGACTGTTTATTATTATTTTCAATTAAGTCATTGATTTTATTTTGTACTTTAATGAAATCATCATGGTCCGGAGATTCAGCTAACCATTTCCACACGGTGCCTAACTCATTTATTCCTCTTTTTGTTCTAGCTGATATTAACTGGGATAAGATTAATTCGATTACTTCTAAGTCGTACTTTATTTCCCATTGTGACCTTTTATTTAAATCCTTTTTTATATTATCTGATTCTATATTAATTATTTCCTTATAAAAACTTAAATTAGTGGAATACGTGGAATAAATCGTTGTAAGATTCATACGTAAGTACATCCTTGTTGTCTTTGAACAGAAAAAATTCATGGTTCGAATAATCAATTATTTCTGAACTGGCCAATATTATAATTGATAAAATATGTATCAAAGAATACATTTTCTGTAAGTGAAAAAAAAATAATTTATTAATGCTTAATATTATCTTTGTGAATAATTCTGTTTCTACTGTTGATTATTATTTTATTAGGCATAACATCTTTAACTATTTGCTTCTTATATCTTGGCTTAAGTTTATTTCTTTCTCCATATTTCTTCTCATAAACAACTTGTCCTACGTGATATTGTTTTTCTTTTCTGTTTTCATTGTGTGTTTCTAACATTTTTTCCTGTGTATTTTTTAATATTTGTGAAATATTATCGTGTTCGATTTTATTATAAAGAATGTCAACAGGTTTTTGTTTTGTTGTGGAATGAATACTCTGATTATATTCCTGAGCGGCTCTTATTACGATTTCGGAATAGTCAGTTAAATTAAATTATTCTTTTATACAGCGAGCTAATTCTGTTAATGTCGAATGGGCCCTTTCCACTTGTCCGTTTGAGGTACAGTGCCTCGGGTCTGCGTAATGTAGAGTTACTCCGGATCTTTGTGCAAAAGACTTAAATTGAGCTGAGGTAAAGCTCGGTTCGTTATCGGTCATAATTACTTTGGCTAGGGGAAAATGTTGAGGTAGTTCCATTACTTTATTTTCGATATTTAATTTAATTTGAATTTCTTTAACTACTAGGAATTTAGAGTACGCGTCAATACAAGTTATAAAAGTTAAACTTTGCGCATAATATATATCAATGTGTAAATTTTCGCCTTCTTTAGTTGGGACTGGGGCTTCCCCAATTGGAATTTTATAGGGTGTCTGTTATACTTGTTCTCATTGCAAATTTTAAAATTTTTTATATATTCTTTTAGTCTTACAAATAGATTGGGCCAATAATATAATCTACTGATTTGTTTATGATTTGCGTCTAGTCCCCTATGAGCTCAATTGTGTGTTTCCTCTATTATTATAGCTCTATCTTCGGAGTTTTCTACGTCTTGTAAAAATAATCGCGTAACAAGAAATTTGTAAGTAAAACTATTTCTTAAAGAAACTTGAATATAATATAAATCTTCTAAACTACAATGAATTCCAACCGTTATGTTAGGTGGAAGGTACTCTCTTAATATGCTTATTAATTTCTCAACTGTGTCCAGTAACTCATGTATTGTATACCTCCCCGTTGTTAATAACAATTGTTGTTTAAATTGATTTAACGGTTTACGGGTCTCTTGTATTACATTTTCAAAACTACTTTCAGCTGAATGCTGTGTGAAACTTCTATGACGCTGTTTGTAATATTATTTATTTGTATTCGTGATAATGCATCGGCTTCAACACTTGTTGTTCCGGGTTTGTATATAATTTTTGGGGTAAAACTTTCAATGAAAGAATACCATCTTTTCATCTCTTCGTTTGGATTTTTATCCGAAATTGGGAACGATAAAGATTGATGATCCGTTTGTATTTCTATGCCAATTACTCCATATAAATAATTCCGAAGATTTTTTAAAGCCCATACTACAGCTAACAATTCTTTTTTATTTGTGGCATAAAGTTGTTCCGTTTTATTTAATGTTTTTGAAATAAACGTAATTGGTTTATTATCTTGTGTTAGTACTGCCCCGATAGCTACGTCTGATGCGTCTGTAGTTAAAACGAATTTCTTACTATAATCTGGCTGGATTAATTCGACTTATGCTATTAGATTCTCTTTTAGCTCGTTGAAAGCTTGTACAGCTGATTCGTCAAACTGTATTGAAACTTTAGTAGACATTCTTTTAGAAACCTTTCCATTTTCCCCTCCTAGATATTTTGTTAATGGTTTAGCAATTTTTGCATAGTTACGGACAAATTTTCTGTAATACCCTGTTAGACCTAGAAAACTTCGGAGTTCTCTAATATTACGTGGAATCGGATATTTTTTAATTGTGGCAATTTTTTCGGGATCCGTTTTAATTACATTATGAGAAACAATGTACCCTAGAAATGTTGTTTCTAATTTAAAGAATTTAGATTTTTCAATAGAAATTTTCATATTTGCTCTTTGTAAAATATTAATTATTTTAATTAAATCAGCATAGTGTTGTTCAATAGTGTTTGAAAAAATAATTATGTCGTCCATATAACATGGCAAGTTTTTCCTACTTGTTCTCTTAAGATATCATCCATAGCTCTTTGAAAAATTCTGGGTGCGTTTGTTAACCCGAAAGGCATTCGTAAAAATTCAAATTTTCCGTTATTAATAGAAAATGCTGTTTTTTCAATATCTGAATCTTTCATTAAAATTTGGTGGAATGCAGATTCCAAATCAATTGTTGAGAAGTATTTAGCCTTTCCTAAATTAGCTAATATTACAGACGGGTCTTGCATCGGGTATCTGTCCGGTATAGTGTTTTCGTTCAGTTTTTTGTAATCTATTACTAATCTATGTTTGAGACTGCCATCTTCATTTTGACCTTTTTTGGGTACCACTAACACTGGAGAATTATAAGGACTTCTACTAGGTCTTATAATATTTTCCTTAAGCATTCTATTGATTTCCGTATTAACGAAATCTGATACTGATAAGGCATAAGGATATTGTTTACTATAAATTGCCCTGTCATTTTCGGTGCTTATTTCACTCCGAATATCGGTACGAAATGGAATTTGTAAATTTATTTTTGAGTGTTCCTCCTCGATTATGTCAATTATTTTCTTCTCCAGTACTTCTATTCGATTTTTACTGGTCATATTAATATTGTTCATTTTATTTCGCTTTTTTATTCTTTTGTTGACGGAAAAATCGACTTCGGGGTGTTTAGAATTTTTAGATCCTAAACCAATAATTTCTTTGTTGACGGAAACTACATCGTCGGCGTGCTCAGGATTTGTTGATCCCAAACTATTTAATTTGTTGTTGACGGAAATTTCATCGTCGGCGCGTTCAGGATATATTGATCCCAAACTATTTAATTTTTTGTTGACGGAAATTTCATCGTCGGCGCGTTCAGGATTTGTTGATCCCAAACTTTTCTCGCTTCTTTCCACAAATATAGAATCTGTGTTTTTGAAACTTATATAATCAAAATATTTTTTTAAAATAAATTCTTTTAATGGAAGAGTATTATTGACTTCCATTAAACTTGTTTCATTTTTTTCCTCACTATCGTAACATAATAACTTTTCTGTATTCTCTTTATACTCCAACACTCTCTTTTCAATATTTATAATTGCTCCGATTTTTCTTAATAAATTAAACCCAATTAACAGGTCAGATTCCAATCCTTCTATTTCATAGAACAAATGTCTTGTTCCAAATATATTTATATAATGGTAATATTTTATAATTAAATACCCATGAACTGTAGATACACTTTTGTAAATAGATAATTCATTTTTATTCTCAAAAATTCCCTTCTTTATATAGCAAGCCGTAGCTCCCGTGTCTATTAAAATATTTAACTCTTTCTTAGTTTTTCTGTCCACTCTTTTTAGATAAGGCATTCCCTTGTAGGGGTCTGATCTAAAAAATGATCTTCATTGATATTATTTAATCTTGTTACCTTATTAGCAGGCTGATTACCGGTTCCTTCTAGTTCCCTTTTTTATACCCTTGCAGAGGGTATTATAATTTCAGTCAAAAGTTTGCAACGCAGAGAAGGAGACATTTCCGACCCTATAAAGTTTATATATTCTTGATCAGCATCACCAGGAGAGTCGATCTAGCCATGTCCGTCTGTCCATCCGTCTGTCCGTCCGTCTGTCCGTCTGTCCGTCCGTTTCTACGCGAACTAGTCCCTCAGTTTTAAAGCTATCTGCTTGAAACTTTCGCAAAACTTGTCTTTCTATTGCAGGTAGTATATAAGTCGGAACGAGCCGGATCGGGCGACTATATCATATAGCTGCCATATAACTGAACGATCGGAAAAGCCATAACTTTGGTGTTTTTAAAGATAAGAAGTTGGGATTTTCTATGGGTTTTATTTTTGGCCAATCAATCCGACATACCAAATTTCATAAGGATCGGCCGACTATATCTTATAGCTGCCATATAACTGAACGATTGAAAATGCCATAACTTTGGTGTTTTTAAAGTTAGGAAGTTTGGATTTTTTATGAGTATTAAGAATGCATCAAATGAATAAGTTTGGAGAATATAAATCGGAATATTCTGCAAGGGTATTTCAACTTCGGCTCCGCCCGAAGTTAGCTTTCCTTTCTTGTTGAGCTTGAGTTTGCTCTGGTTTGATTTGGACGATAATAGTTTGTGCGATTATTGTTTTGATAATAATTATTATTATATCTACCTCGATTATTAATTGACTGCCAATTATTTCTGGGCTTATTTTGAAATTGGAGCGATGAATCTACATCCATTGGCTCGACAGGTTGTTCTTTTTGATTGGTATTCTGATTATTATTTTGCCAAAAATTCTTATTCTGTGGCCAATTATAATTTTGATTATAATTCCAATTATTTCCGTTAACTATATTATTAGTGTTTTCTTTAGAATTAAATCGTAAATTATTTCCCTGATTTTTATTTTCATTTTTAAAGCCGTAGTATCTGTTTGCAAATTGAGATCGGAAATTGTTTGACTCTAATTCCTGGACCTTTGCCAACGCATTGGGCAAGTCCGGTGGATTTAATGAGAAAAGGGCTTCTGCTATCGGACCATTTAATCCAGAGATAAAAATTCGTAGAGCATTGCTCCTTATTGTTTTGTTTGTTTCTTTGGTAATTACGTTATCTTTTCCGTATGTCATTATAGTTTTTTTATTAGTAAACTCATTTTTTTATTAACTTCATTATAGTATTCAGAAACTGTCATTCTACCTTATCTAAGGATACTTAATTCGGACTCAAGAATATGGATTGGTCGTAATCACTTTATATAAAATCCAATCTAGATAAAATTCCTTGAAAATTTAGAACAGTGCCATGATTGGTAAGAGCGTCATGGGCTGATCCCATGATTTTATTTCGTAAAATTGTTAACGCGATAAAATACTGCTGACTCTGAATTTTATAAAGGCTCATTGCAGTTTCTGCAGCTTTTCTCCAATCTACGTATTGTGTTGGTTCCCCGGTGAACTTCGGTAATGATTTGATTACTTCAAGAGTGGTTTAACATTTTATATTTGGGTCAACTTCTTGAATTTTATAGTCCTCTACTATGTTTGCGTCTGTTGCTAACTTTTCTTCCAAACCATCTATTTATACCCGTTACTCGTAGAGTAAAAGGGTATATTGTATTCGTGCAAAAGTATGTAACAGGTAGAAGGAAGAGTTTCCGACCCTATAGAGTATATATATTCTTGTTCAGGATCACTAGCCGAGTCGATCTAGCCATGTCCGTCTGTCCGTCTGTCCGTCTGTCTGTCCGTCTGTCTGTCTGTCTGTCTGTCCGTATGAACGCTGAGATCTCGGAAACTATACAAGCTAGAAGATTGGCATTTTGCATGTAGATTTTAGGAGTTCCTACGCAGCGCAAGTTTGTTTCAAAATGGTGCCACGCCCCCTCTGACGCCCACAAGCCACATGCTGTGACCACAGTTTTGATGCTATTATGAAAATTTTTTTTGATATGTATTTGTTTCGTCAATACCTATCGATTGGCCAAATAAAAGTTTGCCACGCCCACTCTAACGCCCAAAAACCCATTAAACACTTAAGCCTGGCTATCGCCTACATTTCCTCCTTTCATGGCGTATACAATAGCGCCATCTAACGGATGACTTTGGAACAGCTGGCCAAGGTGCTCAACAGAGTCAACGTTAATTCTCGATAAGGATTTCTATTAAAGGAAATGGCGATGGCTTTTATTTGTCAATACCGAACTATATCCCAAGAACTATGCAAATCAAATCAAGTTTGCCAAATTGGAGGTGTTCCTGGGTACCGATTTTAACATAAAAATCGGGAGCTAATTCGAGCGGCGAAAAACATACAAGAGGGCATATTTATATTAAGTTGTTTAGCTGAGTAACGGGTATCTAATAGTCGAGGCACTCGACTATAGCGTTCTCTCTTGTTTTTTGCTTACTTCGCTCAATTGAACATTAATTAATCTGTTTATTAATTCCACAGTTAGGTTACTGGCTGTGGCTAAACCACCTGCAAAAAAATTAGCTGAACTTCCAGTTGCCATTGTTAAATTTATTTCACCGAAACTATCTATTAAATTTTCCAGATTGTTCTTTTTTATTCTCACTGTTATTTCATAAAAAATTTGCTTGTCTTAAATTAATTTTCTTTTCAAACTCCTTAATTATAGTAAAATTATATTTATCCTCACGATACTGTCCGATGGGGTCTTCCTTCAATTTATGCGATGTTCTTCTTGTTGTCGATAGAGATTAAAAATTTTTTCCAGTGTTGGCGAGGGATTGCCCTACAGCCCTTCCTTCCTATCAATTTGTCTTTGGTTGGTTATTGGTTGTCTGATTATTTGCTTGTTGTTTTTGGTTGATTTTGTAGTTTTATTTGTTTTAGCGGTTTTTGGATTTATTTTATTTTTATAGTGTTCTTGATGTTTGAGATTTAGATCTTTAGTCCACCAACTAATCAACCTAATGGATTATTTCATTTATTGATTTCCATTACACGATCACTGTGTGGTGTTGGATGTTTAAATTTTTCCAATAAAAATTTGAGTTCTTGGCTGCGCGAGTTCCGTTGTTAATTTAACTTTGTTTTTCATTAAATTTTTATTTTTGGAACTTTTTAATGACGCAGTCCCACGTTGGGTGCCAATTAAATTTGATCGTATTGGTAGATTAAAAAAAATATAAATTTTTATTTTTTAATTTAACTTTATTGGTGCAGACCTTAATTCACTAACTCTTTATTACATCAAGACACTTTCACTTATTATTATTTCTTATGACCGATCCCGGTTTCAATCCGAATAAGACTGACTCCTTAATTGTAAAAACTTCTCCAACGAACCTCGGCCAGAAGCTTTTCGTTTTTAAGCTTCTAGAACTTTGATTTTTGTTTGAAATAAAAGCTTATGCTGAAACTGTCGCATCTCGTTGTGAAATTCAATTATGCTGACCGATGCAATTTTGATTAAAAATTGGAACGCAATACTTTTGGCTTCGAACGGGAGCTGTTGTTTACTTTACTATAGGTTTATTTATCTTAGCAGAACGGTCAAGCGCGGCCTTCGAAGTTAATGAAAAAGGTGAAGGCAGAATCATAAATAAAGGCAAAGGCAATGTAGCTGAGATTGAATTTAAAAATTTGTTTATTAATCCCATAATTGGAACCGTTGGATAATCGAATTTAAAAATTTGTTTATTAGTTCCATAAGTGGAACCGTTTCACGGGTTGGATAACTTGCATGTTTTTCAGGATATTTCGCGCAGTGTATGAGATATTAGCATCAATTTGTCCAAGTCTTATTTATTTTCGCGTAAAACCGCTTGCATAGCTTCCATAGGAATAATTGTGAAAAGCTGTAAAAATATCCCTTTTTTCTATTTATATATGTTTGTAGGGGTATTAAAACTTCGGTTTGCCGAAGTTAGCTTCCGACTTCGTTTTAAATGAATTACCATTTTATTGGAAGATTTTTCTTCCCCTTCTACCTACAAACATTTTATTTTTACCTTTTCCTCACCAAATTGGCCCCGATATTCCATGTCATTCCATTTGCGCTAAACTGATTAAAGTTGCCGTTTCTGTTGCCTAATATATTTTTATAACCCTGCAGAGGCTATTATAATTTCAGTCAAAAGTTGGAATTCTCGATCAGCATCACCAGGCGAGTCGATCTAGCCATGACCGTCTGTCCGTTTCTACATAAACCAGTGCTTCAGTTTCAAAGCCATTTGGATGAAACAAAGCACAAATTGTACTTTCTTTGCAGATAGTATTGATGTATGTTGGTAATAGGAATAGCCGGGAAAGCAACAGAATTTGATCTTTTATTATTAATTTTAACTTTTTCGCGCGTTAGGGGCGCAGTTAAGCCGAACAAAGTTGAGACTTTCAATCACAGCACAAATGAGGTTATAAATAAAGACAACGCAAAGCATGGGTTTACGGTTAGCTGGGAAGGGTAAAAAAATTAACATGTGAGGCACAGTAAAAGCTGCCCCACATCCAGCGAGTAAAATGTACATATTCCCCCACATATTGGTAGATAATAAGACAATAGTTAATAAGATAATAATAATAAGATAATAACTTAAGATATACAAGTTAACTAAGTTAACCGGGCGACGGCAATGACCGATCGTCCAAAGGCTCGCTCCGGCCAAATTGCTGACATAGCGTCTGGCCGGAAGCTCGTGCATAGCCGGCAAAGACTACCCATTGGAGTGGCCGCTATGAGTCCCTTTTTTTTAGCTTTAAGTTTCAGTTTAGATTTGACTTTATATGAATAAAGAGCTGTCGCTCATACAAATTTACTCCGACTACCGTCGTTAAATTCTTATTATTGAAAAACTGTCTGAGTCCCTAGGCCAGCAGGTAAAGAAGGGCAGTCACCCTTCCAACATAATCTTCGTAATTCATCTTGGAAAATTCTACGGCCAGCCGGCCAACCACCACAGCGACGAACCTTGCCACCCGCACCCCCTGGATAAGCTGCAACTGCGAGGGACGACCCGTGGGATAATTAAATAATTAATTGGCGCTCAACGCAAAAGTACCCACAGCGGTATAATAGGGATCATGTAAGTGAGCACCTCAGTCCTTATACTTCCCGGCATCTGCATTTGTGTGTAACTTATAATAAATAAAAGAAATAAATCGCGGCCAGAATATTCTTCTGCAGCTCGAATAAATAAAACAAGTAAATTACTGCCAGAATACTTTCTGCAGCTCCGCTTCCATAATTTGTTTGGTGTTCATTTAAAAAAAATAGATACAATATTAATTAACATACTCATTATTTGATGACATTGTGGAATTTTAAATTGTGAAATTATATGCGTTAGTATTATATTTGCTTCTGTGTCTTGTTTGCATTTTTCATTGCTAAAAAAATATAAATATATCAGACACATAAAATATAAATATAGTATTAAATATCTCGGCCTCGGCGCAAGAGCGCCGCTGGGAAATAAATAAATTGTTAATTTATTTAAATAATTTTATTGGCGACAGTGCTGTCACATCCAATTGTGGGCATTTAATTTAGCCCTTTTGTGTCGTTGTGTTTTTTGCTTATACTTAAAATTCTCTGTATTAGCTTTGCAACAATCTTGGGGTTTTTTTTTTTGTTGTTTTACTGCTTCCCCGCTCCGCGCCGGTACGCGAACCCGACACCGCGCATTCACATTTCGGCTCTGTTAGCTTCGCTTCTTTGTTTACCATAGCGGCAGCCCAGCTGCCACGGCCCCTTTGCTATACAATTTTGTTTATGTAAAGCTGCTTAGGCATGCAACTCTTGGTAGATGGAATTTAACATTGCTGTCCATGTCATTCCTAGATTATAGGGATACCAAACAAAATAGCGACTCAGAGTCAGACTCTGAGAGACTTCTAATTACTTCTACACCGAGGCAGGCGGCTACCAGTGCCGCTCCCAATACAAACATGTCCATAAACGCGGATCAGCTCCAGGCTGTCATCCAGGCGGCTATCGCCAACGCCCTAATAGAAAAGGCCGGCGAGGACCAGCGCAGGGAGAATGAAATGCGCCAAACTATAGAGAACTTAGCTAGGCAGGTGGCCGAGGCGCGGATATCACCCGACCAGGTGGAAACCCCCCAAATTAAAGTTTATGAACCAATTGATATCTCAGGCAATGATCAATGCAACGAGCCCTTAGACGCCGTTAAATGCCTTCCCGAATTTACGGGGGCACAAGAGACATATGTCTTTGCCGGCAAGCGGCAGTAGCTGCGTATTATATATTTAGAAATTATGTAAATAGCTCTTACCAGGCGGTAATTATTATTAGGAGCAAAATTAGGGGCCCTGCTGATGCCGTGCTATCTTCGTTTGGCACTGTATTGAATTTTGATGCAATTATAAATCGCCTCGATTTCACATACAGTGACAAGCGACCGATGCATGTCATAGAACAAGAGATGGGCACCCTCAGGCAGGGAAATCTCTCTCTGCTACAATATTATGATGAGGTCGAGAAAAAATTGACCCTCCTTACAAACAAAGCCACCATGTCGCACAACGCCTCGGCGGCAAGGGTCCTATGCGAAAAATTCCGGGATGATGCCCTTCGAGTATTCATCTCGGGATTAAAACGCAGCCTCACAGATGTCCTCTTCTCGGCAAAGCCGAAGGACCCAAGAAGTGGAGGCAAACCATGAGAGGTATTCCTTTGCGGCTTCGTTTGCAAGAAGCCAGGAGGATAAAGAAAAAAAACAATATCCAAGGACGCAGGAGCGCCAACAGGCCACTCCTCAAAACAATTCGCAAACAGGTGCTAGCAAGAATCCGTATTTCACAAAGCAGCACAAAGCTCAGGTCCACTCTGCCCCACGCGGTGATAGGCCTCATGAGAATACTCCCGAGCCCATGGACATCGACCCTTCGCTGTCGAGGATGTTCAAGCCATCTCAAGCGCCGGCCTACCAAAACAGGAGACCGGCCGTGTCCGATCGATCTGGCCCGCACAAGAGGCAGAGAGTTAACAATATTGCGCAGAGCGAGGGCTGCTCGGACGCCCCGCCTCTAGCTAGAGAGGCCTTTATAAAAATGCTCGGCGAACGAAAAAAAGCCTTTGCAAACGCCAACGAGGCTCTACCTTACAACACGTCGGTGATAGCTACCATCAGGACGGCATAATACAAAAGTCAAAGTCCCCCTACAACAACCCAATATGGGTAGTAGACAAAAAGGGCACTGACGAAGCGGGCAACGGAAAAAAGCGGCTCGTATTGGACTTTCGCAAATTGAACGAGAGGACGATACCTGATCGCTATCCTATGCCAAATATCTCTATGATACTAGGGAATTTAGGCAAAGCCAAATACTTCACAACACTCGATTTGAAGTCTGGCTACCACCAGATCACTCTGGCAGAGCGTGACCGTGAAAAAACTTCCTTTTCCGTTAACGGAGGAAAGTACGAGTTTCGCCGGCTACCGTTTGGTTTGAAGAATGCTGCCAGCATCTTCCAAAGAACCATCGACGACATACTGCGGGAGCAGATTGGCAAATTTTGCTATGTCTATGTTGATGATGTCATCGTCTTCTCAGAAGACGAAAACGCCCACATACGGCACGTGGATTGGGTTCTTAAAAGCCTGCACGACGCCAACATGAGGGTATCAACGCAGAAATCGCGTTTTTTTAAGAAAAGCGTTAACTTTTTGGGCTTTATTGTCACCAGCAACGGTGCCACAACTGACCCAGAAAAATTAAGGCCATTCAGGAATTCCCCGAACCCAAAAATATATTCGAGGTGAGATCGTTCCTTGGCCTGGCCAGTTATTACCGATGCTTCATTAAAGATTTTGCATCAGTAGCTAGGCCCATCTCCGATATCCTGAAAGGGGAGCATGGAAGTGTCAGTAGGCACAGATCCAAAATATTCAGGTGCAATTTAGCGAACAGCAACGGCTTGCTTTCCAAAAGTTGCGTAACATTCTGGCTTCAGAGGATGTCATCCTCAGCTACCCTGATTACAAGAAGGCATTCGATCTAACGACGGATGCCTCGGCATTTGGCATTGGCGCGGTACTATCCCAAGAGGGAAGACCCATCACCATGATATCTAGGACCCTAAAAGACCGAGAAGTTAACTACGCTACTAACGAGCGTGAACTGTTAGCCATAGTCTGGGCACTGGCAAAATTACGCCATTACTTATATGCAGTAAAAGATATAAATATCTATACTGACCACCAGCCATTGACATTCGCAGTATCGGAATCCAATCCGAATGCGAAAATCAAACGATGGAAAGCTCGCATCGACGAGTCCGGCGCCAAAATGTTTTATAAGCCCGGCAAAGAGAATCTCGTTGCGGATGCCCTCTCCAGACAGCAACTTAACGTTGTGGAGGCGGAAGAAGCTTATTCGTGTGCGGCCACTATTCACAGTGAAGTGTCGCTCACACACACCATCGAAACCACGGATAAGCCATTGAATTGCACGCTTTCCGTCTAAACGCAGCTTCGTGCTCTTCGGAAACAAGAGACGGCACAGCATTGACTTCATATGCAAGGAGTCACTGCTTGAGGAGCTCGCGGACGTTATAGTCCCCAAAGGCGTAAACGCCATTTATTGCGATCTGCATACGCTGGCAATGATACAGGATGAATTGGTCCCAGCCACCAAATTCTGGCACTGTAAAAACCGTATTACAGATATTTTCGCAGTCGCTGAGAGACGAGAAATCCTCACCACTGAGCATAATAGGGCTCACAGATCTGCACAGGAGAATGTCAAGCAGGTACTTTCGGAATACTATTTCCCGAAAATGACCAAGTTAGCGAATGAAATCGTCACTAACTGCAAGACCTGCGCTAAAGCAAAATATGACAGGCATCCTAAAAAACACGAACTCGGCGAAACGCCAGTACCGTCGCATGTGGGAGAAATGCTACACATAGACATTTTCTCCACTGATAAGAAATACTTCCTCACATGCATTGACAAATTTTCAAAGTTTGCAATGGTCCAACCAATTCCCTCTTGAACAATAGAGGATCTCAAACCGGCTTTACTACAACTTCTTAACGTCTTCCCTAAAGCCAGGGTCATTTACTGCGACAATGAACCCTCATTGAACTCGCACACTATTCGGGCCATGCTGGAAAATCACTTCGGGGTTAGCATTTCAAATGCACCGCCACTCCACAGCGTCTCGAACGGACAAGTGGAGCGATTCCACAGCACTCTGGTGGAGCTTGCCAGATGCCTTAAAATCGACAAAGGCATTAGCGACACTGTAGAGTTGATCTTGCTGGCTACGTCTAAGTACAACAAGTCTATCCATTCGGTCATCGATAGGAGACCGGCCGACGTGGTAGTCACACAAGCAAGTGACCCGCATTGCGAAATACAGGATAAGATAAGACTTGCCCAAAATAAGCTAAGAAGCAGGGAAAATACCTCCCGACAAAACCGAGTGTTCAATGTCGGCGACAAAGTCCTAGTGAAATCCAACAGGAGACTAGGTAACAAGCTTTCACCGTTATGCGAAGAAAAAACTGTGGAAGCGGACATGGGGACCACTTGGCATAAGTTTTTGTCCTTTTCATGTTTTATTACCATTATTTGTATTCATAACTCATTTACGCTTTATCTCATATGTTTGGTGGTGGGCTACCCAAATGTTATAAAATACTACAACAAATCCAAAATTACAGGTTTAAACCCATACCTCTGCTATTCCTTTTTGCCCTGACGTCGGCGCACGTCACGGACTACTCGCAAGCCAAATACATTCCCATCATTGATGGACGAATTTTAGTATGGGAAGAATTCGCATTTTTGAGACACTCAGCGAATCTCTCAGAGTATAGGCGCGTGGTGGAGGAAACTGGTGGCATGATTAACATGTTTCCCCAGTCCCACATGCAAAAGCTTTTGATCGTAGATGTCGGTCACCTGCGTGACCTTCTCGAATCACTAAGCATCCACCATAGGGTAGCCAGGAGTTTAGACTTCTTGGGAGCGGCGTTAAAAGTAGTGGCGGGAACGACAGACGCGGAGGACCTCGAAAACACTAAGCTTACTGAATTTCAACTTATCAATGCAAACAATAGACAGATAAGTATTAACAACAAAGTACAGGAACAAATCAATAGTATTACCACCACTGTCAACCAAATTCTGAGGTCGGCTAAAGAATCCCAAGTTGATACGGGACACCTATACGAGATGTTATTATCTCGGAATAGGATGATTGCGATGGAGCTGCAGAATTTATTGCTAGCAATAGCTCTTGCCAAAATCAATATAGTTAGCCCCAGCATATTAGATCATGCAGACCTGGAAAAAGTGTGGATAGAGGAGCCCACAGATACCCCCATTAGAGATATACTGTCCGTTGCGTCTGTCAAAATATTACAATCCGTTAACATTTTACATTTTATTATTAAATTTCCAAAAATGTCAAGATCACAGTTTTTCCCGTGTCACACCATGACACAGTACTCAGGCTGGAGGACAAGGTCATAGCAGATTGCGACGGAGAGATTCACACAGTCAAAAACTGCTCCGTGTCACCTGGAGCCACATTTTGTCAACTGGCGCTGAGAAGATCATGCGCTCAAGAACTCCACGCTGGGGGTATTGCGCACTGCGATATCCAGCATAGCGATTTGCACCCCATCACCCACGTAGATGAAGGCATTATCATCATAAACGATCGTCCAGCTCGTGTGAGGGTGGACAACGGCACTTACGTCCACTTACAAGGAACTCACCTCATCACCTTCATTGAGAGTGCCATGGTTAACGAAACCCGATACGTCAATCACGACGTGGCCCGGAAAAGGGTACCAGGAGTGGCTAGCTCGCCTTCCCTGAACATCACTCTGGAGCACAACATTCTCAGCCTTCCATACCTTCACCGCTTGAGTGAACGTAACTTGGAACATATTAAACGATTCGGGGAAGATATCAACGGCTATCGTTCACACCAGATAATGCTAATCGCAGGAGCGATCTGCTGCGCGTTGATCTGCGTCGGTCTCACTTATCGGCGAGTCACCCAGGCCAGGAGATCCACGGCCCAACTAAGGCAGGTGATTGCCCAAATAGGGTCGGCCGAGGGCGGCCTTAATTCTGAGGGGGGAGTAGTTAACTAAGTTAACCGGGCGACGGCAATGACCGATCGTCCAAAGGCTCGCTCCGGCCAAATTGCTGACATAGCGTCTGGCCGGAAGCTCGTGCATAGCCGGCAAAGACTACCCATTGGAGTGGCCGCTATGAGTCTCTTTTTTGTTAGCTTTAAGTTTCAGTTTAGATTTGACTTTATATGAATAAAGAGCTGTCGCTCATACAAATTTACTCCGACTACCGTCGTTAAATTCTTATTATTGAAAAACTGTCTGAGTCCCTAGGCCAGCAGGTAAAGAAGGGCAGTCACCCTTCCAACATACTCTTCGTAATTCATCTTGGAGAATTCTACGGCCAGCCGGCCAACCACCACAGCGACGAACTTTGCCACCAGCACCCCCCTGGATAAGCTGCAACTGCGAGGGACGACCCGTGGGATATTTAAATAATTAATTTACATATTGGTAGATAATAAGAAAAACTAGTATTAAGTTAGGATAGGCCACGGAGGCAGGCAAGAAGCCAGAAGAGCCGTCAAGTTAGCCAGTAGTTCAAACAGGCGTTATTTAGTGTGTTAATCGGCCGTTAGCCGGTAGTTCAAACAGGCGTTATTTAGTGTAGTAATTAGGATCTCAGTTGATCAGACGCTCTACTCAGCGAGTTAGGCGATCTACACACGATCGGATTAGGCGACCTACACACGGTTCCGGTGTTGAGAAACGAGAACCCGGCTGGCTATATAAGCCCGGCGGCTGCCAGGCCCGCGCTCTCTGTCATTCGCCACAAGTCAAAGACCCAACATCGACGCAGAGGGAAACCACGCAAGGACACCAAGGACACGCAGGACATCAAGGATCAGGAGGAAGGACCCTAGTGAGTAGAGTGCGAGAGAGATAGGGAGAGACAGGGAAAAAAAATAGTGCGGCTAGGGAAAATATACATATAGAAAAGAGGAAGAAAAGCCCAAAAGATAAGCAAGAAAAATAAAACAAAACTACGGACAATAAGAACAGCGAACATACACCGAGTTGGATTTATTTCTTCCCCGACCTTAAAAGCCCTGATCCGCGTGTGCTAAAACAGTGACCTAAGCCAAGCCGGTTGCGTTTTCAAGAAGATTCCTCTGCGCAACTGGACATTGGTGGCAGCCACGTGCACAGGCGTGAAGGCGTGCATGTACGGGTTTCATTCCGCTTGCATAGCTTTCCGTCTCGATTTCGGTCGACGCACCCAAGCCCCAAGTAACCCAAACCTGACCAGCGTGTGCCAAACTGTGGCCCAAGCAAAGCCGGTTGCGTTTTCGAGAAGATTCCTCTGCGCAACTGGACTTTGGTGGCAGCCACGTGCACAGACGAGAAGGCGTGCTTTCCGTCTCGGTTTCGACCGACGCTCACCCATCCCGAACAGTGGGTGCCTCCTCCGGCACGCACGTGACGGCTTGCACTCGTAAGCGTCTGGCCCAAATCCGAGTCCCAAATGCCTGCTCTGACCCGCCAATAAGGCCCGCCGCACGCATCGCTACTGATCGGCGACTGCGACCAGGTTGCCCGCCTCTCCTCGTCCCCGCTTATTTACAAATTCGATTGTGAAGGATCCTGGGGAGACTGAGCTCCATCCCAGCCGTAGAAACATCCTTACAGCCCGAACAGGGACGAGCGGAGGACGAGCCGGGGTCCACCAAATTTATGGCCTAAAGACCAATAAACCGCCCCGGCACGCGTGTCGATCACGGCAGCATATATAAATCCTGGCCAGACACCGCTTAGGCCACCAAGGGGCACCGCGCACACCAGCAGCGACGCCAGGAGCGATTTTTTTCGCCACATACAGGGTCGTCGCACACGTCAGACGCACGCCAGCTCAGCAAAACAGACAGGGTCGTTACACGCGCCAAGCATCAGAAAACGGGTCTCAAAACCAAGCAAACCCACACGACAATAGGAAAACAATTTTTGATACGCACACGACTGCCGCCATAGTTTTGGTTGCAACGGGGAACTTTTATCATTCCATTTAAACGTGGCCGTCACCGACGACACCACCGATCCTCGCCAAACCTCGGTTCGGCCGCAGAGCGCCGTCGCCAGACCTCGTTCCGGCCATCGACGACGCGAATCCGCGCCGGATTTGTGTCCAGGCCGCGCAGCTCCACCACCATCGCAGTCGGGAAGACTCACCGACGCAGCGCAGCGCCGCCAGCCCCCGGTCCGGCCATCGAAGCCACTGATCCCTGCCGGATTTGTGGGCGAGGCGACTCAGCGCCACCAACGTGGTCAAGCATCGTCACCGACGCAGCGCCGCCACCGACGCATAGCCATCACCGACGCAGCGCAGCTTTGTCAGCCCTCGTCTCGGCTACCGACGCCGCTAATCCCCACCGGATTTCGGCCAGGCCACTCAACGTCGCTCCAACGTGGTCGCGGACCACCACCGACGCAGTGCAGCTTTGCTAGGCCTCGTTCCGGCCGCTTCGTGCCACCGCACACGTGTTTGTTGGCCATCAACACCGTTCAACATCGCCACTAAGCCTCGTTTCGGTCACTCTACGTCGCCGCCAACGTGGTCGTTGAACACCGACGCCAAGGATAAAGGAACTGGACATCAAAGACCACCCGGAAACCCACGTCGGACGACAACTTGGAGGAATTAGTCGTAGCAACCGGATGTGAGGAAAAGCCGGCCACCATGGGCGTTCGCTGGATCTCATATCGCCGGAAAGAGGAACTGGAGGGACTCCTCAAGGAGTTCGGATTAGAAACGGCGGGAACGGTAGGCGAGCTGCGAGCACGACTAGCTGACTTTATCAGAGAGAGCATGACAGAGCATGGCCAGACTACGCTGTCTCGACTCGCACAGCTAGAAGCCCTCTATCCGAGGCACCATCCGTGAAGGAAATGCAATCACGGTCCACGTCCCCAATGCCGGAAGCAGGGGCCATGAAGCTGATCCTACCCGGGCGGTCATCCTCACCAGGACGCACGACCACCAGCGCGGAAGCCCAGAACGCAACCACGGCCTCCACTGACCGAGCATCGCGCGACGCCATATCCGCAGCGGTACTGACCGAGAAGCTACGGAGCTGGGGAATCCTCTTCGACGGACAAACGGACCCGGTCCATTTCGTGGAACGAGTCGAGGAAGGAGCAGCCGCCTACAACGTCCGGATCAGCGATGTACCCAGAGCCATCTCTGGATTACTATCTGGAAGAGCGGAAGGCTGGTACCGAGCCTATCGCATGCACTCTGTGCCATGGCTCCTATTTATATTCTTGGAGTTCTTCCTGCCTCCGAGGTGTTTTCAAAGGTTGGAGGACACGATCCGCACCCGGTATCAACAGCCGCAGGAGCCATATGAGAACTTGTTGCCAGAATATCAGCTCTTTATCCGTCGCCACGAGTTCTCCACCCTCGAAACGCTGACGCAGCTCACCACCGCATATGAGATCGCACGGGATCGGCGACTGCAACCAGGTTGCCCGCCTCTCCAGGTCGCCGCTTATTTACAAATTCGATTGTGAAGGATCCTGGGGAGACTGAGCTCCATCCCAGCCGTAGAAACATCCCTACCAACAATCAAATAGAATAAGAATATAACATTAGTTTTGCATACCAGTTTTGTCGCCGTAAAGCAAAACTTAGAACGTTTTTTTTGCACGGGCTAAAGAAATAAATAAAGTCTTAGGGACATACGAATCATCGAATTGCTTCGAACACCTTTTAATAAAACCAAGCACTTCTCTGGCTTGATTAACCATGGGCGGCGAAATATTATTTACTTTAGTTTTGTGTTCAAAAGGACCCCAAGATCATATACAAGAGTTATTCAATTCACTTTTCGTGATAGTCGCATATTTCTGATTGACACTATAAAAAATCAACAGATTTCACTTAAGGATGTTTAAATTTAGTTATCTCGGCACCAGTTTTGAAAGTTATATTGATCGGATTATAAATGGTAGGAAATATCCCTTGTGGGTAACAATTAACGGATATTCCGTTGGGAGCAGATGTTCTAGGACTGGGACATGGTACGCGCTTGCTTCTCCGGCTCTACTGATGGGATGGGTTCAATATTACTGTCTCGCCCTTGGCTCCAGCGTTAGTTATAATTATTTAAATTTCTTCGCGTACGAAATGATATTCGGTGGGTCACGTTGGCAACTGTATATCTCAGCTAAACAGACAATCAGGGTATCCCATCAGCAAAGATTACCTTCCTTACATAATCTCGCATCGCTGCAAGTACGCCCACCCAACCATGATATCCAAAAAAAAAAACCTAGAAAAACTAATAAAGAAAGAGATCCCTCAGAAAGGTTCAGAGGTAACTCTTCAACATTGAAATACGACTAGGTTCCAACATGACAAGAAATTAGTTCATTTTTATACCCTTGCAGAGGGTATTATAATTTTGGTCAGAAGTTTGTAACGCAGTGAAGGAGACGTTTCCGACCCCATAAAGTATATATATTCTTGATCAGGATCAATAGGGGAGTCGATATAGCCATGTCCGTCTGTCCGTCTGTCCGTCTGTCCGTCTGTCCGTCTGTTTCAATACCGTTTGCGAGCTCAGTTTAAAAGCTAGCGATCTGAAACTTTCACAATCGTCCTAAAACATGTGTACGCAGATCAAGTTTGAAAATCGCCCCGATCGGACGTCTATATCCTATAGCTCCCATAGGAACAATTGGATATATCTTGCAAGAATTTATGATATTTCGCGCAGTGTAAAAGCTATTGACATTAATCTTTACAAATCGTATTTTTTTATGCATACCTTGATCAGGGTAAAAGCGCGTGGCGATCGGACGTCTATATCCTATAGCTCCCATAGGAACAATAGGGTAAAATCGGTTAAAATTTAATGATTTTTAGGATATTTCGCGCAGTGTAAAAGCTATTGACATAAATCTTTCCAAATCTAATTTTTTTATGCGTACCTTGATCATGGTAAAAGCGCGTGACGATCGGACGTCTATATCCTATAGCTCCCATAGGAACAATACGGTGAAATCGGTCCAAATTTGATGTTTTTCAGAATATTTCGCGATGTGTAAAAGCTATTGCTGTACATTTTTTCAAATCGTATTTTTTTATGCATTCATTCATCAAGGTAAAAGCGCGTGCTGATCGGACGTCTATATCCTATAGCTCCCATAGGAACAATACGGTGAAATCGGTCAAAATTTCATGTTTTTTAGAATATTTCGCGCAGTGTATAAGCTATTGACACACATTTTTCCAAGTCTTATTTATTTACGCATACCTTGATCAGGGTAAAAGCGCTTGCCGATTGGACGTCTATATCGTATAGCTTCCGTAGGAAAAATTGTTAAAGGCTGCGAAAATATCCCTTTTTTCCCTATTTGTATATGACAATTTTGCAGTATAAAAGCTATTGGCATGAAACTATGCAATTTATCTAATTTATTTATGTACACCTTGCTCAGGGTAAAAGTTGCTGCCAATCAGACAAGTACATACTACATCCGCTATTTAAAAATTAAATTAATTACGTATAGCTAATCTTTTTTTATGTATAATTATAGAAAACTTAATTTTTTTTATATATAATTACACAAAATTTATTTCTGATATATATTTAGTATTTGATTTCATATAATTACAAGAAATTAATAGTTGATATATATCCAACATATATGTCGCATTTATGTTGATCGTCAATTAAATGGATTTAGTTCTTCTATATAATTAAACATATTTATTCATTTATATTATTTTTTAATATTTGATTGAAAGTTTGGAGTATCACCACAACTGGGTTCGTTGTTTGATTATGTTTTTCTATCGTACATGTGCCGTCCTCCTCGATTCTCATAAAAGCCTTGTATATGCGCCATGCATTTTAAACCTGAAGGAATTGTCTCATTTTTGACCATCATGATTGTACTTTTTTTTATAAACGCTGTGATCTCGGAAGCTATAATATTTCGAGGGTTGGGGTTTTAGATTTAGTTTCCTTTGTGTTCCATGCCACGCCCACTCTAACGCCCACAATCGCTAACTAAGCTAAGGTCTGTCTAGCGCTTTAGATTTTATTTTGATTATTAATATCCATCTAACACCAGAATATTTTTTTCTTAATTGCTCATAAGTTTTTAATGAGTTATAAGCAATTACATTTTTCACCAATAGATGACGCTTGTTTAAAAATCGGAATCGGTTGCTCAGGCAACCACATTTTTTAAGGAGAGAGAGAATAAAAATGGTGACCATGAAGACCATTTTTGCTTCAGCCAAGTGCCACGCCCACAAAAATCTTCAACGCTAAAATCTGACTAGCAGCCGCATTTCAAATGATTTTGTAAAATTGTAAATCGATACCAATATACTCATTCAAAATTGTTCAAATCGGACCCTTGGCTGAGTAACTGGTATATGATAGTCGGGGCACCTGACTATAGCATTCACTCTTGTTTTATTTGTAAATTCTACATTACAAAAATTTTCGAATCGCTCCAATCGTAATATTTTTTTTAAGGTTTCAATATGTACGTTTAAAGGCTTTATTATGGCGCCAAAAACTTTAAACCTAAAGGAATTGTCACATTCTTACATTTTGTTTTGATACTGCAGCGCTGTCCTCCTCGATTCTCATAAAAGCTTTATGTATGCGCCATGCATTTTAAACCTGAAGGAGTTGTCTCATTTTTGACCATCATGATTGTACTTTTTTTTATAAACGCTGTGATCTCGGAAGCTATAATATTTCGAGGGTTGAGGTTTTAGATTTAGTTTCCTTTGTTTTCCATGCCACGCCCACTCTAACGCCCACAATCGCTAACTAAGCTAAGGTCTGTCTAGCGCTTTAGATTTTATTTTGATTATTAATATCCATCTAACAGCAGAATATTTTTTCTTAATTGCTCATAAGTTTTTAATGAGTTATAAGCAATTAAATTTTTCCCCAATAGATGGCGCTTGTTTAAAAATCGGAATCGGTTGCTCTGGCAACCACATTTTTTAAGGAGAGAGAGAATAAAAATTCTTCATACGCATTCTACTGGTGACCATGAAGACCATTTTTGCTTCAGCCAAGTGCCACGCCCATAAAAATCTTCAACGCTAAAATCTGACTAGCAGCCGCATTTCAAATGATTTTGTAAAATTTTAAATCGATACCAATTTACTCATTCAAAATTGTTCAAATCGGACCCTTGGCTGAGTAACTGGTATATGATAGTCGGGGCACCTGACTATAGCATTCACTCTTGTTTTATTTGTAAATTCTACATTACAAAAAATTTTCGAATCGCTCCAATCGTAATATTTTTTTTAAGGTTTCAATATGTACGTTTAAAGGCTTTATTATGGCGCCAAAAACTTTAAACCTAAAGGAATTGTCTCATTCTTACACTTTGTTTTGATACTGCAGCGCTGTCCTCCTCGATTCTCATAAAAGCTTTATGTATGCGCCATGCATTTTAAACCTGAAGGAGTTGTCTCATTTTTGACCATCATGATTGTACTTTTTTTTATAAACGCTGTGATCTCGGAAGCTATAATATTTCGAGGGTTGAGGTTTTAGATTTAGTTTCCTTTGTTTTCCATGCCACGCCCACTCTAACGCCCACAATCGCTAACTAAGCTAAGGTCTGTCTAGCGCTTTAGATTTTATTTTGATTATTAATATCCATCTAACAGCAGAATATTTTTTCTTAATTGCTCATAAGTTTTTAATGAGTTATAAGCAATTAAATTTTTCCCCAATAGATGGCGCTTGTTTAAAAATCGGAATCGGTTGCTCTGGCAACCACATTTTTTAAGGAGAGAGAGAATAAAAATTCTTCATACGCATTCTACTGGTGACCATGAAGACCATTTTTGCTTCAGCCAAGTGCCACGCCCATAAAAATCTTCAACGCTAAAATCTGACTAGCAGCCGCATTTCAAATGATTTTGTAAAATTTTAAATCGATACCAATTTACTCATTCAAAATTGTTCAAATCGGACCCTTGGCTGAGTAACTGGTATATGATAGTCGGGGCACCTGACTATAGCATTCACTCTTGTTTTATTTGTAAATTCTACATTACAAAAAATTTTCGAATCGCTCCAATCGTAATATTTTTTTTAAGGTTTCAATATGTACGTTTAAAGGCTTTATTATGGCGCCAAAAACTTTAAACCTAAAGGAATTGTCTCATTCTTACACTTTGTTTTGATACTGCAGCGCTGTCCTCCTCGATTCTCATAAAAGCTTTATGTATGCGCCATGCATTTTAAACCTGAAGGAGTTGTCTCATTTTTGACCATCATGATTGTACTTTTTTTTATAAACGCTGTGATCTCGGAAGCTATAATATTTCGAGGGTTGAGGTTTTAGATTTAGTTTCCTTTGTTTTCCATGCCACGCCCACTCTAACGCCCACAATCGCTAACTAAGCTAAGGTCTGTCTAGCGCTTTAGATTTTATTTTGATTATTAATATCCATCTAACAGCAGAATATTTTTTCTTAATTGCTCATAAGTTTTTAATGAGTTATAAGCAATTAAATTTTTCCCCAATAGATGGCGCTTGTTTAAAAATCGGAATCGGTTGCTCTGGCAACCACATTTTTTAAGGAGAGAGAGAATAAAAATTCTTCATACGCATTCTACTGGTGACCATGAAGACCATTTTTGCTTCAGCCAAGTGCCACGCCCATAAAAATCTTCAACGCTAAAATCTGACTAGCAGCCGCATTTCAAATGATTTTGTAAAATTTTAAATCGATACCAATTTACTCATTCAAAATTGTTCAAATCGGACCCTTGGCTGAGTAACTGGTATATGATAGTCGGGGCACCTGACTATAGCATTCACTCTTGTTTTATTTGTAAATTCTACATTACAAAAAATTTTCGAATCGCTCCAATCGTAATATTTTTTTAAGGTTTCAATATGTACGTTTAAAGGCTTTATTATGGCGCCAAAAACTTTAAACCTAAAGGAATTGTCTCATTCTTACACTTTGTTTTGATACTGCAGCGCTGTCCTCCTCGATTCTCATAAAAGCTTTATGTATGCGCCATGCATTTTAAACCTGAAGGAGTTGTCTCATTTTTGACCATCATGATTGTACTTTTTTTTATAAACGCTGTGATCTCGGAAGCTATAATATTTCGAGGGTTGAGGTTTTAGATTTAGTTTCCTTTGTTTTCCATGCCACGCCCACTCTAACGCCCACAATCGCTAACTAAGCTAAGGTCTGTCTAGCGCTTTAGATTTTATTTTGATTATTAATATCCATCTAACAGCAGAATATTTTTTCTTAATTGCTCATAAGTTTTTAATGAGTTATAAGCAATTAAATTTTTCCCCAATAGATGGCGCTTGTTTAAAAATCGGAATCGGTTGCTCTGGCAACCACATTTTTTAAGGAGAGAGAGAATAAAAATGGTGACCATGAAGACCATTTTTGCTTCAGCCAAGTGCCACGCCCACAAAAATCTTCAACGCTAAAATCTGACTAGCAGCCGCATTTCAAATGATTTTGTAAAATTGTAAATCGATACCAATATACTCATTCAAAATTGTTCAAATCGGACCCTTGGCTGAGTAACTGGTATATGATAGTCGGGGCACCTGACTATAGCATTCACTCTTGTTTTATTTGTAAATTCTACATTACAAAAAATTTTCGAATCGCTCCAATCGTAATATTTTTTTTAAGGTTTCAATATGTACGTTTAAAGGCTTTATTATGGCGCCAAAAACTTTAAACCTAAAGGAATTGTCTCATTCTTACACTTTGTTTTGATACTGCAGCGCTGTCCTCCTCGATTCTCATAAAAGCTTTATGTATGCGCCATGCATTTTAAACCTGAAGGAGTTGTCTCATTTTTGACCATCATGATTGTACTTTTTTTTATAAACGCTGTGATCTCGGAAGCTATAATATTTCGAGGGTTGAGGTTTTAGATTTAGTTTCCTTTGTTTTCCATGCCACGCCCACTCTAACGCCCACAATCGCTAACTAAGCTAAGGTCTGTCTAGCGCTTTAGATTTTATTTTGATTATTAATATCCATCTAACAGCAGAATATTTTTTCTTAATTGCTCATAAGTTTTTAATGAGTTATAAGCAATTAAATTTTTCCCCAATAGATGGCGCTTGTTTAAAAATCGGAATCGGTTGCTCTGGCAACCACATTTTTTAAGGAGAGAGAGAATAAAAATGGTGACCATGAAGACCATTTTTGCTTCAGCCAAGTGCCACGCCCACAAAAATCTTCAACGCTAAAATCTGACTAGCAGCCGCATTTCAAATGATTTTGTAAAATTTTAAATCGATACCAATATACTCATTCAAAATTGTTCAAATCGGACCCTTGGCTGAGTAACTGGTATATGATAGTCGGGGCACCTGACTATAGCATTCACTCTTGTTTTATTTGTAAATTCTACATTACAAAAAATTTTCGAATCGCTCCAATCGTAATATTATGGCGCCAAAAACTTTAAACCTGAAGGAATTGTCTCATTCTTACATTTTGTTTTGATACTGCAGCGCTGTCCTCCTCGATTCTCATAAAAGCTTTATGTATGCGCAATGTACTTTAAACCTGAAGGAATTGTCTGATTTTTGGCGATGTTAATCGAACTTTTTTTGATGCAGGTGCTCTTCTCCTCGATTCTCACAAAAACGGTGGGGTATTGGGCTGCGATATTCGTAATTTAGCTTTTTCTCGGAGTTTATTTTTGTGGTGAAGTGTTTGTGTGAAAAAAATCGATTTGAAGCTTTCGTCAGTCTTTTTCAAGACTTCATTGGAAACCGCATTGGATCTGGATTTTTCAACTTCTTCATCTTCAAAAGATAGGTGCTCTAGCTTAATATTTACATTTGTAGACATAACATAATATTTCTTGTAGATTAGTATTAGACATTTTTTCAGGTTTATTTATAAGTTTTTATATCGTATATATAATCATATATATATCGGAATATATATAATATATCTATCTAACTTTAATATTTCAAATCTAAATCTTAAACATTTCGGACGAATTTTTATCAAAATGCCGCGGCTAAGAAAAACGTCCGCGGAACAAAGACGTCGCGCTATTAATAATCGTAGTCAGGCTTTTTATAGAGATAATTTGAATGAAGTACGTTCCCGAAATTCGCAACGATTGGCAGAAGCTCGGGAAGCGGATACGCAAGGCAGAGAAGAAGAACGCTCGCAAGATGCACAGGCTCATTCCTTACGCAGACGAAATCGTAGGTTCGCAATTCGAGAGCAGAATCGGAATACCGTAGATCATGCCATTCGAAGAGAAAGCCCCACCCATAGAGAGTCTGAACGCGAAACTGATGCTGCGCGCCACGCTTTAATGCGTTCTTCGGAAGAATATAGGTTATTTGCGCAGGAAAGAAATACTAGGGAGCATGCCATAAGAAGGCAAGATCCGAGTTATAGAGAGTCGGAACGCGAAGTGGATGCTGCGCGCCATGCTTTTATGCGCTCCTTCCAAGAATATCGAATAAATGATCAGAGAAGAAATACCAGGGAGCACGCCATTAGAAGGGAAGATCCGACTTATAGAGAGTCTGAACGCGAAGAGGATGCTGCGCGTCACGCTCTGATGCGCTCTTTCGAGAATTATAGGATAATGGATCAGGAAAGAAATACCAGGGAGCACGCCATTAGAAGGCAAGATCCGAGTTATAGAGAGTCGGAACGCGAAGTGGATGCTGCGCGCCATGCTTTTATGCGATCCTTCGAAGAATATCGAATAATGGATCAGAGAAGAAATACCAGGGAGCACGCCATTAGAAGGGAAGATCCGACTTATAGAGAGTCTGAACGCGAAGAGGATGCTGCGCGTCACGCTCTGATGCGCTCTTTCGAGAATTATAGGATAATGGAACAGGAGAGAAATACCAGGGAGCAAACCATAAGAAGGCAAAGTCCCTGTTATAGAAATGATTACCGTCAGCGAGATGCAGAATACCATCGGACGGCAAGGAGTGATCTTGCAAGGAGAAGCCAGCAGCAAAGGATAAATTCATCGCAAAGAAGAATGACCCGACAGCAAACCCGCATAATGGCAGAGCAGGTCAGGCAAATGAATGAGGCTCGAGTTATAAACTATAGAAATAATTCACAAAATCGTGCAGCGGAGTCTCAAAGACAATCCCAGCGAAATATTGATGCGAGAGCTAGGTTGTCTCCCGAAGAACAGATTGAACAAAGAGAGCTACAAGGACAAATTAGACGATCTGGAGCACGTAATACCTATTTAAATAATATAAAGATGGGTCCTAGTAAAATATGTACAAGTTGTGGAGGACTATGGTTTCCCTTTCAGGTTAAAGCGCTTAACAAAGGGATTATAATATCAAAATATCCGCAACTAGATGTTTCAAAAGCCTTTTACTTATCTGAAAAGTTTTCCAATTCATCTGACCGTTATTTCTTCTGCAATACATGTCACGCAAGGATTTCAAAAGGCAAAATACCAAACTTATGCTTATCGGAGGGCTTCGACCTACCTGAAGTGCCTCCTTGCTTAAAGGATCTAACATGCCTGGAAGAAAGATTGATTTCACCGAGAATACCGTTTATGCGAATTGTTTCATTGGGATATGAAAGGCAATGCGCGGTAAGAGGAGCCGTTATTAATATTCCTATTTCGGTGTCGGAGACTGTCACAGCACTGCCGCGCACTTTTGAGAATACCCATGTGGTTCAAGTGCATTTAAAACGAAAATTGGAATACCGACATAGTTTTATGACTGAAACTATTCGACCAGGCAAAGTTATGGAAGCGATGCGTTACTTGGTCAATACGGAATTATACCAGAAGCATAATGTCTTTGTTTCTCAAAACTGGCTCGATGAATTTCGAGGTAATAATGAAGTTGCGTTTATTGCTGACAACAGAGATCTCCCAATTGTGGAGGCACTTTTAAATGAGCAAATGGAAGTCAATCCTGCTCCACAGATCAGCTCTGATGAAGATAATTTAAATCCTGGAGGACACGAAACATTATTAGAAAACGATCCAGTAGAGAACCATCAAATAATAGCGATGGCTCCCGGCGAGGGTCGTCGACCGGTAGATATGACAACTGATGAAGATGCTGAGGAATTATCTTTTCCCACCATTTCGTGTGGAGAAATTTTTAAATGTAAAACAACGTACGGACGCAAAGTTAAGTCTCAAATTCGGTTTTACGATCGACGATGTGCAAAAGTTCCAAAAATTTTATATATGTATAAACGCTATGAACTTACACGTGTCAAAGACGCAATCTCAATTTGCTTAAGGAAAAAGTCTGGAAACTCACATGTTACCGCTTCAAATATGATGGATGAAACCTTTGTGAACAGCTTAATACAGCATAATGATGGATATCACCTTTTGAAAGGCTTACGATCCTCTCCAGCTCATTGGGAAGCTGAGAAGAAAAAGGTTTTGGCTATGATTCGGCAATTTGGATTACCCGTTTTTTTTATAACGCTCTCGGCCGCTGAGACCAAGTGGAATGAGCTTCTTGTAAATTTATGTCAAATTTTGGATAAAAGAACCATCACCGAAGAAGAGGCGGGCAATCTTTCTAGTTCCGAAAAAGCTAGATTGATTAGATCGGACCCAGTTACTTGCGCAAGGTACTTTGACTACAGATTACGTCAATTGATGAAATTATTTAAATCAAATATTTTCGAGGAATTTAATTTGACTCATTTTTACTGGAGAATTGAATTTCAACATAGGGGATCCCCACACTCTCACGGAATGTACTGGCTTCAAAATGCGCCAAAAATCCAGAGTGACGTTGGATCCGGTAATTTAGAGGAGGTAATAGCTTTTATTGACAGATTCATTTCGACTAACGGAGATAATGTTGACTTGCAGGATATCATTAAATATCAGTTGCATAGGCACACCGTTACTTGCAAAAGGGAATTTAACCGAGATGGAAAATGTCGCTTTAATATGCCATTTCCACCGATGCCGGAAACAAAAATTCTATATCCATTTTCCGATGACGAAAGAATTACGGATAGGCAAAAAACCACATGGAGGAAAATGCAAGATCTTTTGGATGATAAACGGAACGTTACCGACGTTGAAGCTCAACATTTAAACCATTTTGAAAATATCCTCAACAAACTAGAGGTCAATTACGAAGAATATATTTTAGCTATTCGATCAACTTTAAAAAAGCCGCAAATATTTCTACGTAGAAAATTTTCGGACAGAATGCTAAATGCTTACAATGAGGACATACTAAAACTTCACCGAGCTAACATGGACATTCAATACATTTTAGATGTGTACGGTTGTTGTAGCTATATCATAAACTACATCAACAAATCAAATAGAGGAGTTTCAATATTGCTCAGAGAAGCTATGGAAGAAATAACAGAAGGAGGACATCGCGATAGGTCTGTAAAGGAGAAACTCCAGCATCTTGGAAATAAGTTCATAAATGGAACCGAAATATCAGCTCAGGAAGCTGTTTACAATATTTTAGGGCTACATTTGTCAGAAACCAGTAACGGAAGCAAGTTCATAAATACATCGCTTCCTGAGCAAAGAGTACGAATGGTCAAGTCAAAAAAGGAGTTGGAGCGACTGCCCTCAGACTCTACAGATATATACGTCGCAGGATTAAATGACTATTATACACTTAGGCCGGAAAGTATGGAGCAAGTATGTCTCGCGGATTTTGTCGCACTCTACGATCGAAAAGTCCGCAAAACCAGAAATGAAGAAGATGAATATGCGGAGCATGAAGAGGAAGATGAACAGGAAAATATTGCAGCGGAAAACCTAATCATGCTGAATAATTCAGGTACTCTTAAGAAACGAAGTAAGCCGTATATTTTGAGGTGGAGACGGTTTAGTAAAAATTCTTCAAGATCTGACTATTATCGAGAACTGGTAATGCTTTTTTATCCTTGGCGAAATGAGCAAATGGATATCCTGGAAACAAATAATGAAGAAACGTATAATCTCAACAAAGTCTTAATTGAAACTAATAGAAAGAATTACGACAAAATAAGTGAAGAAGACTTTGAGGAAATAATAAGAGAAATACAACAAAACAACAATGATGATCTCGAAGACAATGACATTCTCCCATCACAATTTTTGGATGATGAATTTCGGGGATTTGCCATTCCCGAAGTGGAACGGAATCCTAATGTGTTTCAAGAAAACTCTACTGATCCCAGCTCTGATGAAGATGGTCCCAGAGTCTTAAAATTGCCTCCATTAATTCCCGTTGATGACGTTTGTAGTTTAGTGCGATCTCTTAATAGTAAACAACGTCAATATTATGCTCATTTAATGCATAATATGAATCAAAAGAACATTTTTTATGAGTTTATTGGAGGCGGCGCAGGAGTTGGAAAGAGTCGATTAATTTCGACCATTTATCAGTCCCTTATGTTAAGATTTAACACGTTGGCTGGAAGTAATCCAGACTCGGCAAAAGTTTTACTTTGCGCTCCAACAGGTAAAGCGGCCTTTGGAATAAAAGGACATACATTGCATTCATTGTTTTCATTACCCGTGAACCAGTCTTCTGCAGGATTGAAGCCATTAAGCGCAGATACGTTGAATACTACATATTCAAAACTTATGGATGTAAAATTGATTATAATTGATGAAATATCAATGGTGGGATCTAGAGTGCTATCATATTTGGATTGCCGCTTAAAACAAATTTACAGAACAAACCAATATTTTGGAGGAATTTCCATAATAGTTTTTGGAGACCTTAAACAGCTTCAGCCGGTTGGTGACAAATGGATATTTAAACCCAACACAAGAGACGTATATAGCGCGATTATTGGAACACCGCTATGGGATTTGTTTAAATTTTTTGAATTGACGGAGATAATGAGACAACGTGAAGACTGTGACTTTGCTGTGGCCTTAAATAATATGTCGGAAGGAAATATGACAGATGCCGACATTGCTTTAATAAAGGAGAGAGAGATACATTCCAGAGATTTGGAAACAATTCCAAGAGAGGCAATTCGACTATTCTATTCAAACGCAAAAGTAAATGCATATAATAACTTAAGACTGGAGCAAATTGATACACAAGAGTTTATATCAACAGCAAAAGATACAGTAAAAGCATCTTCGGATTCTACAGAAAATAAATTTAGGATTTTGGAAAAAGTTAAGGCATATAAAGCGTCGGATACTCAAGGACTCCCATATTCATTAACCTTAAAAACTTCTGCAAAGTATATGATAACAGTCAATATTGACACCAGTGATGGATTAGTAAATGGAGCAAGTGGTGAACTTAGGCAAATTGACCAAGCACCAAGCGGATCGGTATCGACTCTTTGGATACAATTTATAGAGTCATCTATTGGATCCGAAGCTCGAACAAAAAAACTAACAGATCACACCCGGATTGGACTCCTATAGAGCGAATTTTAAGAACATTTCAATATGGTAATAGTAAGCAAACTATGATAGAACGTTTCCAGTTTCCAGTAGTACCTGCTGAAGCCATTACGATACACAAGAGCCAAGGAGCGACATATAGCGAAGTGGTTGTGAATGTGGAAAATCGAATAAGCCGAGCTGCTCTTTACGTTGCCTGCAGCCGAGCAACGAAAGCTTCTGGTCTTTATATTATTGGAAAATTTTCTCCCCCCAGGAAAATGGAAGAAACAGATCCAGTTTATATTGAGCTAAAGAGCCTCAGAACTGAGAAGAATCTTATACCGCTTCACAAGCAAATCTTCGACAATCCCGAAGAGAAAATTATAGTTTACTATCAAAACATTCAGGGATTACATTTGCGAATGGATGATGTGCAAACAGACATTTTTATAAGGTCAGCGGACATCTTGTGCTTTGTCGAAAGTTGGGCTCTTAACGAAGAGGATTGCGAAGTTAATGGATTTAATAAAGTCGCTCAAATCAATGGTATAAACCAAGGAAACAGAAGGGCTCACAATGGAATAATTGTTTTTGCAAAGCCACACATTTTCCAAAACATTGAAGTAATTTTTCACCGAAGTATTGAAACGGGAAACATTAATGAGGTGTGCCAAATTATTGCATTTAAGCACCTTCAAATCATATATGTATTATTATACAGAAATCCTTCATTTCCAGTGTCAAGGTTGAGGAATGCACTTGTAGACTGCATAGAGCAGGAGTTGGGCGTAAGAAATAGCATAGTCATTTTGGGTGACTTTAATATATGCCGCTCAACTAGTGAAGCCGTATTGGAAAGGAAGCTAAATGAACTAGACTTCACGGCGCTTTTGGAACGAGTTTCAACAACGAAACAAAACACGAGCATAGATTGGGCATTTTCAAATTTTTCTTTACCAAGAGCTTTCGTGTATGAGACTCCTTACAGTCATCACGACGGAATTTTTCTCTACTTAGGCTAAATATATAAAATATAATTAGTAAGTAGAGAATTATTATATGAATAAACCAAATATAATTACTTTACAAGTTATATAAAATATAACTTAAAGTGTGGTGTAGAAATCTAGAACAAGGATTCGGAAACTTTTGAACGCCAATGGAATTATTTTTAATCGACGAACTAGTCAAAAAGGAAATGTAAATTTGCAGTGCACAAGATAACGGGGATGGAATGCATATCTATTCCATTACTCTATGTAAAGTATGTAACTTTACCTATGTACATATTTAAAAGGTTGAGAAGCATATAATAATATATTTAATATTAGCGTATAAATTTAGAACAAGGAGATGGAACTTTAAAAGTTAAAGTTTAACTGTTAATCAAATTAATATTATTCTACAAGTTATTTAAAATATAACTTTAAAATAGTTTAATATACGTACACTGCCTTTAATATCATTAGAATGTAAGTAAGCTGTTAAGCCAGCTGTAAATAACAGTATTATATTTAATACAAGTTCTTGGAACTTGGCGTACAATGTAACGAAAAACCCACGGAAAGTTCATATGGTATATAAAATAAAGAGGATTAATACTCTTGACAGGTAAAAAACTGTCCGATCTACCATTTGTCTTTTCGCTACTTTTTCAATTTTAGCAATTTCGGCTAAGTCTGCAAGGGTATTAAAACTTCGGCTTGCCGAAGTTAGCTTCCGTCCTCGTTAACAAAGCTTTTTTTTATCCTTGCAGAGCGTATAATAATTTTGGTCAGAAGTTTGTAACGCAGTGAAGCAGACGTTTCCGACCCTATAAAGTATATATATTCTTGATCAGGATCAATAGGGGAGTCGATATAGCCATGTCCGTCTGTTTCAATACCGTTTGCGAGCTCAGTTTAAAAGCTAGCGATCTGAAACTTTCACACTCGTCCTAAAACATGTGTACGCAGATTAAGTTTGAAAATCGCCCCGATCGGACGTCTTTATCCTATAGCTCCCATAGGAACAATATGGTAAAATCGGTCCAAATTTGATGATTTTCAAATAAGGTAAAATCGGTCCAAATTAGATGTTTTCTAGAATATTTCGCGCAGTGTAAAAGCTATTGCCATAAGTTTTTTCAAATCGTATTTATACCCGTTACTCGTAGAGTAAAAGGGTATATTGTATTCGTGCAAAAGTATGTAACAGGTAGAAGGAAGCGTTTCCGACCCGATAAAGTATATATATTCTTGTTCAGGATCACTAGCCGAGTCGATCTAGCCATGTCCGTCTGTCCGTCTGTCTGTCTGTCTGTATGAACGCTGAGATCTCGGAAACTATAAAAGCTAGAAGATTGGCATTTTGCATGTAGATTTTAGGAGTTCCTACGCAGCGCAAGTTTGTTTCAAAATGGTGCCACGCCCCCTCTGACGCCCACAAGTCACAAGCTGTGGCCACAGTTTTGATGCTATTATGAAAATTTTTTTTGATATGTATTTGTTTCGTCAATACCTATCGATTGGCCAAATAAAAGTTTGCCACGCCCACTCTAACGCCCAAAAATCCATTAAACGCTTAAGCCTGGCTAGCGCCTACATTTCCGCCTTTCATGGCACAATAGCGCCATCTAACGGATGACTTTGGAACAGCTGGCCAAGGTGCTCAACAGAGTCAACGTTAATTCTCGATAAGGATTTCTATTAAAGGAAAATGCGATGGCTTTCATTTGTCAATACCGAACTATATCCCAAGAACTATGCAAATCAAATTAAGTTAGCCAAATTGGAGGTGTTCCCTGGGTACCGATTTTAACATAAAAATCGGGAGCTAATTCGAGCGGTGAAAAACATACAAGAAGGCATATTTATATTAAGTTGTTTAGCTGAGTAACGGGTATCTAATAGTCGAGGCACTCGACTATAGCGTTCTCTCTTGTTTTTTATGCATTCCTTCATCAAGGTAAAAGCGCGTGCCGATCGGACGTCTATATCCTATAGCTCCTATAGGAACAATAGGGTAAAATCAGTTCAAATTGTTTTCAAAATATTTCGCTATTGACATATCTATTGACATACATTTTTCCAAGTCTTATTTATTTACTCATACCTTGATCAGGGTAAAGGCACTTGCCAATCGGACGTCTATATCTTATAGCTTCCGTAGGAATAATTGTTAAAGGCTGTAAAAATATCCCCTTCTTTCTATTTTTATATGACATTTTAGCAGTATAAAAGCTACTGACATGAAATGATGCAAATCTAGTTTATTTATGTATACCTTATTCCTTTCGCTACTTTTTTAATTTTAGTAATTTCGGCAAAGTCTGCAAAGGAATTAAAACTTCGGCTCGCCGAAGCTAGCTTCCGTCCTCGTTTTCTTCGAAATACATTTACAAAAAAATAATTAAAGTTGGTATAACTATATTTTCCCAAACCCAATACCAAATAGTAATTTCTTGAATATGTTCAAAAACAAATACACTCAAAACAATGAAAAATACATATACAAAAGCCCACACAGAAATACACACACGTATTCGATCAACCAAGGGAATTTATTCATTTATTTACACAACTTAATATTTACCTAAATTATTTATTTGTTATGTATCCTGCCACACAATGCGAAGTTTTTCCTCAAGCTTTAACGTTTCATTTGATGGTTTCACCAAAGCTCTAGCTATTTTCTAAACAAAGAAACTAAGCAAAAAGTGAATCTATTATCGAATTTAAGTTACTCCATAAGCATCATACGTTTTCTGCCTGCATATTGCTATCTCTCTCTGCATTTTCAAACAAATTGTCAACAATTGATTCCGTCTCCCTCCCTCTCCCACTGCCTTTCATTCCCCTGCGCTTCCTTAAAAATATAAAATGAGCTTTAATAAGGTTTTAATTTCTGTAGACTTTAGTTTATAGTTATTGGTGACCCACCCCCCACCAAAGTGCCCCAAACTCATTTAATTAAAAAATTAAATTCTGTACGCTAAGCCGTTAAACCAATCGATACCGTGTTTTCGCTAAAAAAATAGTTAAAAGCATAATAAATGTTTCAAAAATATGACGGCTTCAATTTTTAACCTTTTAATACCCGATTAAAAAGTAGCCGTCTTATCCAGCATATGCTTGCATATATGTATACTAGCTGTACCCGGCGCGACTTCGTTCGCTTAAAATTAGTTTTGAGTATGGTTGTCAAGACTTTCTTATTTCTTATTTGCGCGTTTTTTGAAAACCTTTGTGTAAACAACCTTTGTAGAAGATCCTTCAAGAGAGAGAATCAGAAGGATACTAGCAGAGCAATATAATAAATGAAAGTGATCCAAGTAAAAGTCGTGAGCTTGTATACTTTTTATCAGTTACAATGTTATCAATGCAATTTTAATTTGCGCACAAATATGTATACTTGTTTGTAAATTGGAATTTGTTGTTTTCAAATTTCTTGTTTTGAATGAAACGAAAACCTTTGTACACACAGTAAAAGATTGGCATCCAATACAAAAACAGCAAAGTAACGTATTATTTTCAGATTCCACATTTGATCGATAAACGGGTATAATAAATCATTTTATTTGTATTTAAGCACATTATCTATTTTCGAATAGAAACATACACACACATTGTATGTATGTACATGTATTGTACATATAAGCAAATCATAACATATCCAAATATACATATGTACATACGTATTTGGTCAAAAGTTCGAATCTTAAGATTAATATTTAACTTGGAAACATTTTGGCTTTGCTTACAGAATTTGTAGTAATTTTCTATTTTCTTCCATGGTGGAAATTAAATAAGGCTCTTACTTCTGCTACAAAATGAAAAATAAAACCTAAGCATTTGATCCACAGGACTGACTATTGATCGAAAATCATATTGATCGGAGCAGCAGTTTAAGTTTTTAAAATCCTAAACAAATTTAACTTAAATTGCCTCTTTCCCCTCCCCTTTCCATGCAGCACTACCCCTCCCCCTCATCAGTTTTCTTGGCTGTTGCTCTCTCGGCCGTCAATCTCTTGGCTTCTGGGTTTCGTTCTCTCGACAGGCTCCCGCAAAATACAACGCAATGACTTAGAAAATCCAAATAAATTCGTAAAAAATACTTAAAAAAATTTTAAAAACTTGAAAAATTAAACTTAAGCATTTGGGCCATAGAATAACTATTGAGCGAAAAATCATCTTGATCGGAGCAGCGGTTTAGATTTTTTAAATCGAAAAGTTAATTTTTAATGTAGCCCCCAAATTATGGGGGATATCAAAATTTCTTTTAGATTTCTAATTAGGCCTTTTCAAAACCTAAAATTCGGAAAAAACCAAATATCGAAATTCCAACCAGTTTAGAAGTTAAGCTTAAATACATCAACTTTTTTTGCTCAGAATAATGGATGTTGGAGCTGTTTGGGGCCACTGGGGGGACATATCGGATCTTAGTGGGCGCCCACGCCCCCAATGGAATACTGTGAAAAAATTTGGATGCTCTTGCTCTTACGGTTTGGGCTGTGGCCGTATCCCCTTAAAAATCGGTCTTTCATTTTATAATCTTTAGGGATGAAAGTGATCCAAGTAAAAGTCGTGAGCTTGTATACTTTTTATCAGTTACAATGTTATCAATGCAATTTTAATTTGCGCACAAATATGTATACTTGTTTGTAAATTGGAATTTGTTGTTTTCAAATTTCTTGTTTTGAATGAAACGAAAACCTTTGTACACACAGTAAAAGATTGGCATCTAATACAAAAACAGCAAAGTAACGTATTATTTTCAGATTCCACATTTGATCGATAAACGGGTATAATAAATCATTTTATTTGTATTTAAGCACATTATCTACTTTCGAATAGAAACATACACACACATTGTATGTATGTACATGTATTGTACATATAAGCAAATCAAAACATATCCAAATATACATATGTATGTACATACGTATTTGGTCAAAAGTTCGAATCTTAAGATTAATATTTAACTTGAAAACATTTTGGCTTTGCTTACAGAATTTGTAGTAATTTTCTATTTTCTTCCATGGTGGAAATTAAATAAGGCTCTTACTTCTGCTACAAAATGAAAAATAAAACCTAAGCATTTGATCCACAGGACTGACTATTGATCGAAAATCATATTGATCGGAGCAGCAGTTTAAGTTTTTAAAATCCTAAACAAATTTAACTTAAATTGCCTCTTTCCCCTCCCCTTTCCATGCAGCACTACCCCTCCCCCTCATCAGTTTTCTTCGCTGTTGCTCTCTCGGCCGTCGCTCTCTTGGCTTCTGGGTTTCGTTCTCTCGACAGGCTTCCGCAAAATACAACGCAATTACTTAGAAAATCTAAATAAATTCGTTAAAAATACTTAAAAAAATGTTAAAAACTTGAAAAATTAAACTTAAGCATTTGGGCCATAGAATAACTATTGAGCGAAAAATCATCTTGATCGGAGCAGCGGTTTAGATTTTTTAAATCGAAAAGTTATGGGGGATATCAAAATTTCTTTTAGATTTCTAATTAGGACTTTTCAAAACCTAAAATTCGGAAAAAACCAAATATCGAAAATTCCAACCAGTTTAGAAGTTAAGCTTAAATACATCAACTTTTTTTTGCTCAGAATAATGGATGTTGGAGCTGTTTGGGGCCACTGGGGGGACATATCGGATCTTAGTGGGCGCCCACGCCCCCAATGGAATACTGTGAAACAATTTGGCTGCTCTTGCTCTTACGGTTTGGGCTGTGGCCGTATCCCCTTAAAAATCGGTCTTTCATTTTATAATCTTTAGGGATAAATCAATTGTCTCTGACTTTCAAAGTGAACGGTCGTGTTTTTTTTCTGCGTTTCGAATTTTGTATTTTGTTTTCGTTTATTCCCATCGGTGGGTTTTATCAAAACAATTTTAATATTCTTCCGTGTTATTTAAACATAAATTTTAACTCCGTTCGCTTCGCGAGTGCACTTTGTATTTAATACTAATAAATTGTTTTAGTTTTTGTAATTCTTATCTGTGTTTTCTTTTCTTTTATCCCCACCGTTTCTCTTTTGTGCATGCACTTTAACTTAGTTACGCTCCCGCTCTCTTGCTCTCTTTGCTTTGAAAGTTCTAAGCGTGCAGTTTCTGCGCTCTTGCGGTACTTATAACTGCTCGCTTATAAATTTCAATTCGCTTTCTTGGTACAGTGGTCCCAATAAATACAATGAATAATAAAAATTTAGTCTGCTTCTGCAAGAAATGCAGCCTCGTAATCAGGGCTGACCAGTCGAATATGACTTGCTGGCTGTGTGAAAATATGGTGCACACCAAGTGCGCCGGTTTTACTGGCCGGACAAGTGATGACCTATCGAAGGGGCCCAATTTGCAGTTTTGTTGTGATGCTTGTGTCGAGGTTGCGAACGAGATGAAATCGTTCATGCGCCAAACTAAAGGCGGCCTGATGGGGCTGATTAGCTGTTTCGGTGTTGCTAGAGATAGTTTTCGCCGAGCTGATGATCTCCTCTCTGCGCTGGACTCGCAGTTTAATAGTCGTAAGCTATTAGAAGAGTCCCCTAAGCGCAAAAAGGCCGCTGGTGGTAAGGAGCAAAAGGGGAACACCCCGCAACCGAAATCAAAAGAACAACAGAGCATTCCGGCGGATCAGCAGCCGATTTCAGCAAACCCTCAAATGTTGCTAAGATCGGCAGCTAAAAAGATTCGGTATCCGAACAATCCGTTTCAGAATGCATGCAACCAGGGACTTCTAAAAATTCCGATTTGTCCGTAGTGGTTTCACAATTAGTGGATCCACCTATCTCTCAGAATATAGCATCTCCTCCACAAGGGACTACTGAGTCCGGACAACCGGCTCAAGTTGGTTTGGCAGAAGCATTGTCTGCTCCACCAAAATCCCTTTCAGTGGTTCCACTCAAGAAACAAATTTTCGTTTCTCGGCTTTCCCCTGATCAAACATCTTCTGATGTATTGTCTTATATACAAGACAAAACTAAAGCCGATTGTAATAGTGTAAAGGTTGAAAAGTTTAAGTTTTCTTATGCTAGAGACATTTCATCTTTCAAGATAACTGTCCCTAACGAGCTTTTTGAAGCCATATGCTCGTGCGACTTTTGGCCGGATAATATGGTTGTAAAAGAGTTCGAGGCTAAGATAAAAAAGAAGGGGCCCATGGGAGTAAAACTTCCTAGTCGAGGCCAAACCAGTGTACCAATTTCAAAAAACTAACTTCTAACCTCATACTTTCCTATCAGAATGCAAGAGGTTTGCGCAGCAAACTTACTAAATTGTATTCCGATAGCCTTTCCTTTGCATCTCATATTATTGTGTTCACAGAAACCTGGTTAAAGCCGGAGATCTTTAGCTCCGAAGTTTTTCAGGTAAGTACACAATATATAGGTATGACCGTCCCTCTAGACGGGGAGGTGGAGTCTTAATTGGAGTTGATTCAAACCTCCCGTCTGAGCAGTTATTTTTTGATGAATTCAATACCATTGAATTTATTTGTGTAAAGTTATCGCTTCCTGGTAACTTTATTTACATAACTTGCTCATATATTCCGCCGTTGTCTGAACTTCCTGATTATTTAAATCACCTATCCGTCATTAAGTCCGTTGCAAATAAGCTTTCCGATAGTGATCAGTTGATAGTTCTAGGTGATTTTAATATACCTGGAGTTACTTGGTCCACTGAGGATGGATCGAATGTCTTACTACCTATAGCACAGCATGATTTTATTGATGGCCTGCTTGACATATCTCTATCTCAAGTAAACCATGTTCGAAATTCATTAGGTCGCCTACTTGATTTGTGTTTTGTATCAAATCCAGAAGGTGTGTTTCTGTCCAGAGTAGCACCACTCACGCAACCTGAAGATCCATATCACCCAACATTCGAACTTTCATTTGATACGGGTAGAGTTATAGAAGAAAAATCAGAAAAATCCAAACGAATACATTGTTTTCGCAAGGCAGACTTTCTGAGGCTAAATAATTTTATTTCTGGCTTTAATTGGTCTGATCTTTACCTATGCATTAATATGTCCGATGCAGTTAATGTTTTTACACTGCAATAAACTCATTTTTTAATTCCTGTGTTCCGTGGTACTATCCGTCAACTTCCAATAAATCACCTTGGTTTAGCAAAGAGTTGACACACTTAAGAAATGTAAAGTCCAGACTTTTTAGGAAATATAAAAATACCGGTTCTCAATCTGTTTTTACTAGATATTTAAGTGCTCGGTCAAGATTTACCGTGCTTAATGCTCAGTGTTATAACAGTTACTTAAACCGTTGTAAGGTCCAGTTCTCTCAGGACCCGAAACAGTTTTTTAATTTTGTTAACACCAAGCGTAAATCTAATTCCTTTCCTTCCTCGCTATCGTTCGAAAACATGACGGCAACCACAGATCAGGCAATAGCCGATTTATTTGCCCAATTTTTTCAAACGACTTACTCTACTTTAGATTATTCATCACATCCTTATTCTTACAACATATCCAAGTCAAACCTCATATTCTGTCCCACTTTAACAGAAAGCTCTCTTCTTTTGGATCTTCTTCGTATTAAACCTGTTTATTCGCCAGGGCCCGATGGTATTCCTGGGTGCGTGCTTAGGTATTGCGCTAAGGCCCTGTGCAAACCTCTTCACAAGTTGTTTACCTTATCTATAGAAACCTCCCAATTCCCAAATATTTGGAAGGAATCATTTGTTATTCCTCTTTTCAAAAAAGGTAACAAGTTAGAAGCCAGTAACTACAGAGGTATTTCTAAGTTGTCAGCTATTCCTAAGCTTTTGAAAAAATTATTACTCCTCATTTGCAGCACCTTTGCAGATCAATCATTTCTCCGTGTCAACACGGATTTATTAAACGTAGATCCACAATCACAAACCTTCTAGAGCTCACTTCATTAGTGATAAATGGCTTCAATAGTAGTTTTCAAACAGACGTCATATACACTGACTTTAGTAAAGCATTTGACTCTGTAAATCACTTACTTCTCATTCAAAAACTTGACCTTTTAGGTTTTCCAGTTGATCTGCTTAAATGGATTTCAAGTTATCTGAATGGCAGGTCACAAAGGGTCCTTTTTAAAAATTCAATTTCTGAAATTCTCCGTGTTACCTCCGGTGTCCCACAAGGGAGCCATCTGGGTCCGTTACTTTTTACATTATTTATTAATGATCTTCCCTCAATTATAAGTCATTCTCGCGTACTTATGTACGCAGATGATGTTAAGTTGTGCCTGCAGTATAAGGACATTTCCTGCCGATCTAGATAATTTTCAAAACTGGTGCCGAGATAATTTACTAAATTTAAACGGTTCCAAGTGCAAGCTGATGACTTTTTATCGGGCCAATCCGATATACGCGACCTACACGTTAAGTGGCAGCTCTTTGGATAGAATAACTCTTGTAAACGATCTTGGCGTTCTCTTGGACCCCAAACTAAAATTTTCTAATCACATTTCGTCCATGGTTAATAAAGCCAGAGGAGTGCTTGGATTTATTAAAAGGTGGTCAAAAGAATTCGATGATCCTTATTTGACTAAAACGTTATATATTTCGCTAGTCCGTCCGATTCTGGAGTATGGGTCTCCCGTCTGGAGTCCACAATACGGAATACATATTGGTCGTATTGAATCTGTACAAAAAAACTTCCTTCTTTTTGCTTTACGGCGCCTAAACTGGGATGCAAATCTTATCTTACCTTCTTATTCTAGTAGACTTCTTTTGATTAATTTACCATCCCTAGCCAACCGTAGAACGATGCTTGGTACTATCTTTATTTATAACCTTATACATGGTGATATTGACTGCCCCGACTTGTTAAGTCGGCTAAACTTTTCTGTGCCAAGTAGATTAACCAGAAATTATATTCCCCTAACTTTAAATCATTGTAGATCTAACTATGCGTCAGAGTATTATGTTCTGACTATAATAGACTTTTTCCTGTAATATCAAATCTTGACTCTCTGCCGCTCCTAAAACGATTAATACTTGCTTCATTGGCACAAGATTGATCTAACTATTACTTTTTTCCCCGGACCTTTACCTTTATTTTCCTATCTCGCGTCTATCTTATCGCGAATCGTGCCGTACGATACACGGCTGCGCCCCTCGGTCGGTTGGGCGGGTAAGTGGGCCGTGAGACTCCGCGCGAAAAAAAAAAAAAAAAAAAAAAAAAAAAATGTAAGTGATCCAAGTAAAAGTCATGAGCTTGTATACTTTTTATCAGTTACAATGTTATCAATGCAATTTTAATTTGCGCACAAATATGTATACATGTTTGTAAATTGGAATTTGTTGTTTTTAAATTTCTTGTTTTGAATTAAACGAAAACCTTTGTACACACAGTAAAAGATTGGCATCCAATACAAAAACAGCAAAGTAACGTATTATTTTCAGATTCCACATTTGATCGATAAACGGGTATAATAAATCATTTTATTTGTATTTAAGCACATTATCTACTTTCGAATAGAAACATACACACACATTGTATGTATGTACATGTATTGTACATATAAGCAAATCAAAACATATCCAAATATGCATATGTACATACGTATTTGGTCAAAAGTTCGAATCTTAAGATTAATATTTAACTTGGAAACATTTTGGCCTTGCTTACAGAATTTGTAGTAATTTTCTATTTTCTTCCATGGTGGAAATTAAATAAGGCTCTTACTTCTGCTACAAAATGAAAAAATAAAACCTAAGCATTTGATCCACAGGACTGACTATTTATCGAAAATCATATTGATCGGAGCAGCAGTTTAAGTTTTTAAAATCCTAAACAAATTTAACTTAAATTGCCTCTTTCCCCTCCCCTTTCCATGCAGCACTACCCCTTCCCCTCATCAGTTTTCTTGGCTGTTGCTCTCTCGGCCGTCGCTCTCTTGGCTTCTGGGTTTCGTTCTCTCGACAGGCTTCCGCAAAATACAACGCAATTACTTAGAAAATCTAAATAAATTCGTTAAAAATACTTAAAAAAATGTTAAAAACTTGAAAAATTAAACTTAAGCATTTGGGCCATAGAATAACTATTGAGCGAAAAATCATCTTGATCGGAGCAGCGGTTTAGATTTTTTAAATCGAAAAGTTAATTTTAAATGTAGCCCCCAAATTATGGGGGATATCAAAATTTCTTTTAGATTTCTAATTAGGCCTTTTCAAAACCTAAAATTCGGAAAAACCAAATATCGAAATTCCAACCAGTTTAGAAGTTAAGCTTAAATACATCAACTTTTTTTTGCTCAGAATAATGGATGTTGGAGCTGTTTGGGGCCACTGGGGGGACATATCGGATCTTAGTGGGCGCCCACGCCCCCAATGGAATACTGTGAAAAAATTTGGCTGCTCTTGCTCTTACGGTTTGGGCTGTGGCCGTATCCCCTTAAAAATCGGTCTATCATTTTATAATCTTTAGGGATGAAAGTGATCCAAGTAAAAGTCGTGAGCTTGTATACTTTTTATCAGTTACAATGTTATCAATGCAATTTTTATTTGCGCACAAATATGTATACTTGTTTGTAAATTGGAATTTGTTGTTTTCAAATTTCTTGTTTTGAATGAAACGAAAACCTTTGTACACACAGTAAAAGATTGGCATCTAATACAAAATCAGCAAAGTAACGTATTATTTTCAGATTCCACATTTGATCGATAAACGGGTATAATAAATCATTTTATTTGTATTTAAGCACATTATCTACTTTCGAATAGAAACATACACACACATTGTATGTATGTACATGTATTGTACATATAAGCAAATCAAAACATATCCAAATATACATATGTATGTACATACGTATTTGGTCAAAAGTTCGAATCTTAAGATTAATATTTAACTTGAAAACATTTTGGCTTTGCTTACAGAATTTGTAGTAATTTTCTATTTTCTTCCATGGTGGAAATTAAATAAGGCTCTTACTTCTGCTACAAAATGAAAAATAAAACCTAAGCATTTGATCCACAGGACTGACTATTGATCGAAAATCATATTGATCGGAGCAGCAGTTTAAGTTTTTAAAATCCTAAACAAATTTAACTTAAATTGCCTCTTTCCCCTCCCCTTTCCATGCAGCACTACCCCTCCCCCTCATCAGTTTTCTTCGCTGTTGCTCGCTCGGCCGTCGCTCTCTTGGCTTCTGGGTTTCGTTCCTTCGACAGGCTCCCGCAAAATACAACGCAATGACTTAGAAAATCTAAATAAATTCGTTAAAAATACTTAAAAAAATGTTAAAAACTTGAAAAATTAAACTTAAGCATTTGGGCCATAGAATAACTATTGAGCAAAAAATCATCTTGATCGGAGCAGCGGTTTAGATTTTTTAAATCGAAAAGTTATGGGGGATATCAAAATTTCTTTTAGATTTCTAATTAGGACTTTTCAAAACCTAAAATTCGGAAAAAACCAAATATCGAAAATTCCAACCAGTTTAGAAGTTAAGCTTAAATACATCAACTTTTTTTTGCTCAGAATAATGGATGTTGGAGCTGTTTGGGGCCACTGGGGGGACATATCGGATCTTAGTGGGCGCCCACGCCCCCAATGGAATACTGTGAAAAAATGTGGCTGCTCTTGCTCTTACGGTTTGGGCTGTGGCCGTATCCCCTTAAAAATCGGTCTTTCATTTTATAATCTTTAGGGATAAATCAATTGTCTCTGACTTTCAAAGTGAACGGTCGTGTTTTTTTTCTGCGTTTCGAATTTTGTATTTTGTTTTCGTTTATTCCCATCGGTGGGTTTTATCAAAACAATTTTAATATTCTTCCGTGTTATTTAAACATAAATTTAAACTCCGTTCGCTTCGCGAGTGCACTTTGTATTTAATACTAATAAATTGTTTTAGTTTTCGTAATTCTTATCTGTGTTTTCTTTTCTTTTATCCCCACCGTTTCTCTTTTGTGCATGCACTTTAACTTAGTTACGCTCCCGCTCTCTTGCTCTCTTTGCTTTGAAAGTTCTAAGCGTGCAGTTTCTGCGCTCTTGCGGTACTTATAACTGCTCGCTTATAAATTTCAATTCGCTTTCTTGGTACAGTGGTCCCAATAAATACAATGAATAATAAAAATTTAGTCTGCTTCTGCAAGAAATGCAGCCTCGTAATCAGGGCTGACCAGTCGAATATGACTTGCTGGCTGTGTGAAAATATGGTGCACACCAAGTGCGCCGGTTTTACTGGCCGGACAAGTGATGACCTATCGAAGGGGCCCAATTTGCAGTTTTGTTGTGATGCTTGTGTCGAGGTTGCGAACGAGATGAAATCGTTCATGCGCCAAACTAAAGGCGGCCTGATGGGGCTGATTAGCTGTTTCGGTGTTGCTAGAGATAGTTTTCGCCGAGCTGATGATCTCCTCTCTGCGCTGGACTCGCAGTTTAATAGTCGTAAGCTATTAGAAGAGTCCCCTAAGCGCAAAAGGCCGCTGGTGGTAAGGAGCAAAAGGGGAACACCCCGCAACCGAAATCAAAAGAACAACAGAGCATTCCGGCGGATCAGCAGCCGATTTCAGCAAACCCTCAAATGTTGCTAAGATCGGCAGCTAAAAAAGATTCGGTATCCGAACAATCCGTTTCGGAATGCATGCAACCAGGGACTTCTAAAAATTCCGATTTGTCCGTAGTGGTTTCACAATTAGTGGATCCACCTATCTCTCAGAATATAGCATCTCCTCCACAAGGGACTACTGAGTCCGGACAACCGGCTCAAGTTGGTTTGGCAGAAGCATTGTGTGCTCCACCAAAATCCCTTTCAGTGGTTCCACTCAAGAAACAAATTTTCGTTTCTCGGCTTTCCCCTGATCAAACATCTTCTGATGTATTGTCTTATATACAAGACAAAACTAAAGCCGATTGTAATAGTGTAAAGGTGGAAAAGTTTAAGTTTTCTTATGCTAGAGACATTTCATCTTTCAAGATAACTGTCCCTAACGAGCTTTTGAAGCCATATGCTCGTGCGACTTTTGGCCGGATAATATGGTTGTAAAAGAGTTCGAGGCTAAGATAAAAAGAAGGGGCCCGTGGGAGTAAAACTTCCTAGTCGAGGCCAAACCAGTGTACCAATTTCAAAAAACTAACTTCTAACCTCATACTTTCCTATCAGAATGCAAGAGGTTTGCGCAGCAAACTTACTAAATTGTATTCCGATAGCCTTTCCTTTGCATCTCATATTATTGTGTTCACAGAAACCTGGTTAAAGCCGGAGATCTTTAGCTCCGAAGTTTTTCAGGTAAGTACACAATATATAGGTATGACCGTCCCTCTAGACGGGGAGGTGGAGTCTTAATTGGAGTTGATTCAAACCTCCCGTCTGAGCAGTTATTTTTTGATGAATTCAATACCATTGAATTTATTTGTGTAAAGTTATCGCTTCCTGGTAACTTTATATACATAACTTGCTCATATATTCCGCCGTTGTCTGAACTTCCTGATTATTTAAATCACCTATCCGTCATTAAGTCCGTTGCAAATAAGCTTTCCGATAGTGATCAGTTGATAGTTCTAGGTGATTTTAATATACCTGGAGTTACTTGGTCCACTGAGGATGGATCGAATGTCTTACTACCTATAGCACAGCATGATTTTATTGATGGCCTGCTTGACATATCTCTATCTCAAGTAAACCATGTTCGAAATTCATTAGGTCGCCTACTTGATTTGTGTTTTGTATCAAATCCAGAAGGTGTGTTTCTGTCCAGAGTAGCACCACTCACGCAACCTGAAGATCCATATCACCCAACATTCGAACTTTCATTTGATACGGGTAGAGTTATAGAAGAAAAATCAGAAAAATCCAAACGAATACATTGTTTTCGCAAGGCAGACTTTCTGAGGCTAAATAATTTTATTTCTGGCTTTAATTGGTCTGATCTTTACCTATGCATTAATATGTCCGATGCAGTTAATGTTTTTTACACTGCAATAAACTCATTTTTAATTCCTGTGTTCCGTGGTACTATCCGTCAACTTCCAATAAATCACCTTGGTTTAGCAAAGAGTTGACACACTTAAGAAATGTAAAGTCCAGACTTTTTAGGAAATATAAAAATACCGGTTCTCAATCTGTTTTTACTAGATATTTAAGTGCTCGGTCAAGATTTACCGTGCTTAATGCTCAGTGTTATAACAGTTACTTAAACCGTTGTAAGGTCCAGTTCTCTCAGGACCCGAAACAGTTTTTTAATTTTGTTAACACCAAGCGTAAATCTAATTCCTTTCCTTCCTCGCTATCGTTCGAAAACATGACGGCAACCACAGATCAGGCAATAGCCGATTTATTTGCCCAATTTTTTCAAACGACTTACTCTACTTTAGATTATTCATCACATCCTTATTCTTACAACATATCCAAGTCAAACCTCATATTCTGTCCCACTTTAACAGAAAGCTCTCTTCTTTTGGATCTTCTTCGTATTAAACCTGTTTATTCGCCAGGGCCCGATGGTATTCCTGTTGCGTGCTTAGGTATTGCGCTAAGGCCCTGTGCAAACCTCTTCACAAGTTGTTTACCTTATCTATAGAAACCTCCCAATTCCCAAATATTTGGAAGGAATCATTTGTTATTCCTCTTTTCAAAAAAGGTAACAAGTTAGAAGCCAGTAACTACAGAGGTATTTCTAAGTTGTCAGCTATTCCTAAGCTTTTTGAAAAAATTATTACTCCTCATTTGCAGCACCTTTGCAGATCAATCATTTCTCCGTGTCAACACGGATTTATTAAACGTAGATCCACAATCACAAACCTTCTAGAGCTCACTTCATTAGTGATAAATGGCTTCAATAGTAGTTTTCAAACAGACGTCATATACACTGACTTTAGTAAAGCATTTGACTCTGTAAATCACTTACTTCTCATTCAAAAAACTTGACCTTTTAGGTTTTCCAGTTGATCTGCTTAAATGGATTTCAAGTTATCTGAATGGCAGGTCACAAAGGGTCCTTTTTAAAAATTCAATTTCTGAAATTCTCCGTGTTACCTCCGGTGTCCCACAAGGGAGCCATCTGGGTCCGTTACTTTTTACATTATTTATTAATGATCTTCCCTCAATTATAAGTCATTCTCGCGTACTTATGTACGCAGATGATGTTAAGTTGTGCCTGCAGTATAAGGACATTTCCTGCCATTTAGACTTGCAATCCGATCTAGATAATTTTCAAAACTGGTGCCGAGATAATTTACTAAATTTAAACGGTTCCAAGTGCAAGCTGATGACTTTTTATCGGGCCAATCCGATATACGCGACCTACACGTTAAGTGGCAGCTCTTTGGATAGAATAACTCTTGTAAACGATCTTGGCGTTCTCTTGGACCCCAAACTAAAATTTTCTAATCACATTTCGTCCATGGTTAATAAAGCCAGAGGAGTGCTTGGATTTATTAAAAGGTGGTCAAAAGAATTCGATGATCCTTATTTGACTAAAACGTTATATATTTCGCTAGTCCGTCCGATTCTGGAGTATGGGTCTCCCGTCTGGAGTCCACAATACGGAATACATATTGGTCGTATTGAATCTGTACAAAAAACTTCCTTCTTTTTGCTTTACGGCGCCTAAACTGGGATGCAAATCTTATCTTACCTTCTTATTCTAGTAGACTTCTTTTGATTAATTTACCATCCCTAGCCAACCGTAGAACGATGCTTGGTACTATCTTTATTTATAACCTTATACATGGTGATATTGACTGACCCGACTTGTTAAGTCGGCTAAACTTTTCTGTGCCAAGTAGATTAACCAGAAATTATATTCCCTAACTTTAAATCATTGTAGATCTAACTATGCCTTGCATGAGCATTTCAGAGTATTATGTTCTGACTATAATAGACTTTTTCCTGTAATATCAAATCTTGACTCTCTGCCGCTCCTAAAACGATTAATACTTGCTTCATTGGCACAAGATTGATCTAACTATTACTTTTTTCCCCGGACCTTTACCTTTATTTTCCTATCTCGCGTCTATCTTATCGCGAATCGTGCCGTACGATACACGGCTGCGCCCCTCGGTCGGTTGGGCGGGTAAGTGGGCCGTGGGACTCCGCGCGAAAAAAAAAAAAAAATGAAAGTGATCCAAGTAAAAGTCATGAGCTTGTATACTTTTTACTTTTATAATTTGCGCACAAATATGTATACATGTTTGTAAATTGGAATTTGTTGTTTTTAAATTTCTTGTTTTGAATTAAACGAAAACCTTTGTACACACAGTAAAAGATTGGCATCCAATACAAAAACAGCAAAGTAACGTATTATTTTCAGATTCCACATTTGATCGATAAACGGGTATAATAAATCATTTTATTTGTATTTAAGCACATTATCTACTTTCGAATAGAAACATACACACACATTGTATGTATGTACATGTATTGTACATATAAGCAAATCAAAACATATCCAAATATGCATATGTACATACGTATTTGGTCAAAAGTTCGAATCTTAAGATTAATATTTAACTTGGAAACATTTTGGCCTTGCTTACAGAATTTGTAGTAATTTTCTATTTTCTTCCATGGTGGAAATTAAATAAGGCACTTACTTCTGCTACAAAATGAAAAATAAAACCTAAGCATTTGATCCACAGGACTGACTATTTATCGAAAATCATATTGATCGGAGCAGCAGTTTAAGTTTTTAAAATCCTAAACAAATTTAACTTAAATTGCCTCTTTCCCCCTCCCCTTTCCATGCAGCACTACCCCTTCCCCTCATCAGTTTTCTTGGCTGTTGCTCTCTCGGCCGTCGCTCTCTTGGCTTCTGGGTTTCGTTCTCTCGACAGGCTTCCGCAAAATACAACGCAATTACTTAGAAAATCTAAATAAATTCGTTAAAAATACTTAAAAAAATGTTAAAAACTTGAAAAATTAAACTTAAGCATTTGGGCCATAGAATAACTATTGAGCGAAAAATCATCTTGATCGGAGCAGCGGTTTAGATTTTTTAAATCGAAAAGTTAATTTTAAATGTAGCCCCCAAATTATGGGGGATATCAAAATTTCTTTTAGATTTCTAATTAGGCCTTTTCAAAACCTAAAATTCGGAAAAAAACAAATATCGAAATTCCAACCAGTTTAGAAGTTAAGCTTAAATACATCAACTTTTTTCTGCGTTTCGAATTTTGTATTTTGTTTTCGTTTATTCCCATCGGTGGGTTTTATCAAAACAATTTTAATATTCTTCCGTGTTATTTAAACATAAATTTTAACTCCGTTCGCTTCGCGAGTGCACTTTGTATTTAATACTAATAAATTGTTTTAGTTTTCGTAATTCTTATCTGTGTTTTCTTTTCTTTTATCCCCACCGTTTCTCTTTTGTGCATGCACTTTAACTTAGTTACGCTCCCGCTCTCTTGCTCTCTTTGCTTTGAAAGTTCTAAGCGTGCAGTTTCTGCGCTCTTGCGGTACTTATAACTGCTCGCTTATAAATTTCAATTCGCTTTCTTGGTACAGTGGTCCCAATAAATACAATGAATAATAAAAATTTAGTCTGCTTCTGCAAGAAATGCAGCCTCGTAATCAGGGCTGACCAGTCGAATATGACTTGCTGGCTGTGTGAAAATATGGTGCACACCAAGTGCGCCGGTTTTACTGGCCGGACAAGTGATGACCTATCGAAGGGGCCCAATTTGCAGTTTTGTTGTGATGCTTGTGTCGAGGTTGCGAACGAGATGAAATCGTTCATGCGCCAAACTAAAGGCGGCCTGATGGGGCTGATTAGCTGTTTCGGTGTTGCTAGAGATAGTTTTCGCCGAGCTGATGATCTCCTCTCTGCGCTGGACTCGCAGTTTAATAGTCGTAAGCTATTAGAAGAGTCCCCTAAGCGCAAAAAGGCCGCTGGTGGTAAGGAGCAAAAGGGGAACACCCCGCAACCGAAATCAAAAGAACAACAGAGCATTCCGGCGGATCAGCAGCCGATTTCAGCAAACCCTCAAATGTTGCTAAGATCGGCAGCTAAAAAGATTCGGTATCCGAACAATCCGTTTCGGAATGCATGCAACCAGGGACTTCTAAAAATTCCGATTTGTCCGTAGTGGTTTCACAATTAGTGGATCCACCTATCTCTCAGAATATAGCATCTCCTCCACAAGGGACTACTGAGTCCGGACAACCGGCTCAAGTTGGTTTGGCAGAAGCATTGTCTGCTCCACCAAAATCCCTTTCAGTGGTTCCACTCAAGAAACAAATTTTCGTTTCTCGGCTTTCCCCTGATCAAACATCTTCTGATGTATTGTCTTATATACAAGACAAAACTAAAGCCGATTGTAATAGTGTAAAGGTGGAAAAGTTTAAGTTTTCTTATGCTAGAGACATTTCATCTTTCAAGATAACTGTCCCTAACGAGCTTTTTGAAGCCATATGCTCGTGCGACTTTTGGCCGGATAATATGGTTGTAAAAGAGTTCGAGGCTAAGATAAAAAGAAGGGGCCCGTGGGAGTAAAACTTCCTAGTCGAGGCCAAACCAGTGTACCAATTTCAAAAACTAACTTCTAACCTCATACTTTCCTATCAGAATGCAAGAGGTTTGCGCAGCAAACTTACTAAATTGTATTCCGATAGCCTTTCCTTTGCATCTCATATTATTGTGTTCACAGAAACCTGGTTAAAGCCGGAGATCTTTAGCTCCGAAGTTTTTCAGGTAAGTACACAATATATAGGTATGACCGTCCCTCTAGACGGGGAGGTGGAGTCTTAATTGGAGTTGATTCAAACCTCCCGTCTGAGCAGTTATTTTTTGATGAATTCAATACCATTGAATTTATTTGTGTAAAGTTATCGCTTCCTGGTAACTTTATATACATAACTTGCTCATATATTCCGCCGTTGTCTGAACTTCCTGATTATTTAAATCACCTATCCGTCATTAAGTCCGTTGCAAATAAGCTTTCCGATAGTGATCAGTTGATAGTTCTAGGTGATTTTAATATACCTGGAGTTACTTGGTCCACTGAGGATGGATCGAATGTCTTACTACCTATAGCACAGCATGATTTTATTGATGGCCTGCTTGACATATCTCTATCTCAAGTAAACCATGTTCGAAATTCATTAGGTCGCCTACTTGATTTGTGTTTTGTATCAAATCCAGAAGGTGTGTTTCTGTCCAGAGTAGCACCACTCACGCAACCTGAAGATCCATATCACCCAACATTCGAACTTTCATTTGATACGGGTAGAGTTATAGAAGAAAAATCAGAAAAATCCAAACGAATACATTGTTTTCGCAAGGCAGACTTTCTGAGGCTAAATAATTTTATTTCTGGCTTTAATTGGTCTGATCTTTACCTATGCATTAATATGTCCGATGCAGTTAATGTTTTTTACACTGCAATAAACTCATTTTTTAATTCCTGTGTTCCGTGGTACTATCCGTCAACTTCCAATAAATCACCTTGGTTTAGCAAAGAGTTGACACACTTAAGAAATGTAAAGTCCAGACTTTTTAGGAAATATAAAAATACCGGTTCTCAATCTGTTTTTACTAGATATTTAAGTTCTCGGTCAAGATTTACCGTGCTTAATGCTCAGTGTTATAACAGTTACTTAAACCGTTGTAAGGTCCAGTTCTCTCAGGACCCGAAACAGTTTTTTAATTTTGTTAACACCAAGCGTAAATCTAATTCCTTTCCTTCCTCGCTATCGTTCGAAAACATGACGGCAACCACAGATCAGGCAATAGCCGATTTATTTGCCCAATTTTTTCAAACGACTTACTCTACTTTAGATTATTCATCACATCCTTATTCTTACAACATATCCAAGTCAAACCTCATATTCTGTCCCACTTTAACAGAAAGCTCTCTTCTTTTGGATCTTCTTCGTATTAAACCTGTTTATTCGCCAGGGCCCGATGGTATTCCTGGGTGCGTGCTTAGGTATTGCGCTAAGGCCCTGTGCAAACCTCTTCACAAGTTGTTTACCTTATCTATAGAAACCTCCCAATTCCCAAATATTTGGAAGGAATCATTTGTTATTCCTCTTTTCAAAAAAGGTAACAAGTTAGAAGCCAGTAACTACAGAGGTATTTCTAAGTTGTCAGCTATTCCTAAGCTTTTTGAAAAAATTATTACTCCTCATTTGCAGCACCTTTGCAGATCAATCATTTCTCCGTGTCAACACGGATTTATTAAACGTAGATCCACAATCACAAACCTTCTAGAGCTCACTTCATTAGTGATAAATGGCTTCAATAGTAGTTTTCAAACAGACGTCATATACACTGACTTTAGTAAAGCATTTGACTCTGTAAATCACTTACTTCTCATTCAAAAACTTGACCTTTTAGGTTTTCCAGTTGATCTGCTTAAATGGATTTCAAGTTATCTAAATGGCAGGTCACAAAGGGTCCTTTTTTAAAATTCAATTTCTGAAATTCTCCGTGTTACCTCCGGTGTCCCACAAGGGAGCCATCTGGGTCCGTTACTTTTTACATTATTTATTAATGATCTTCCCTCAATTATAAGTCATTCTCGCGTACTTATGTACGCAGATGATGTTAAGTTGTGCCTGCAGTATAAGGACATTTCCTGCCATTTAGACTTGCAATCCGATCTAGATAATTTTCAAAACTGGTGCCGAGATAATTTACTAAATTTAAACGGTTCCAAGTGCAAGCTGATGACTTTTTATCGGGCCAATCCGATATACGCGACCTACACGTTAAGTGGCAGCTCTTTGGATAGAATAACTCTTGTAAACGATCTTGGCGTTCTCTTGGACCCCAAACTAAAATTTTCTAATCACATTTCGTCCATGGTTAATAAAGCCAGAGGAGTGCTTGGATTTATTAAAAGGTGGTCAAAAGAATTCGATGATCCTTATTTGACTAAAACGTTATATATTTCGCTAGTCCGTCCGATTCTGGAGTATGGGTCTCCCGTCTGGAGTCCACAATACGGAATACATATTGGTCGTATTGAATCTGTACAAAAAAACTTCCTTCTTTTTGCTTTACGGCGCCTAAACTGGGATGCAAATCTTATCTTACCTTCTTATTCTAGTAGACTTCTTTTGATTAATTTACCATCCCTAGCCAACCGTAGAACGATGCTTGGTACTATCTTTATTTATAACCTTATACATGGTGATATTGACTGCCCCGACTTGTTAAGTCGGCTAAACTTTTCTGTGCCAAGTAGATTAACCAGAAATTATATTCCCCTAACTTTAAATCATTGTAGATCTAACTATGCCTTGCATGAGCATTTCAGAGTATTATGTTCTGACTATAATAGACTTTTTCCTGTAATATCAAATCTTGACTCTCTGCCGCTCCTAAAACGATTAATACTTGCTTCATTGGCACAAGATTGATCTAACTATTACTTTTTTCCCGGACCTTTACCTTTATTTTCCTATCTCGCGTCTATCTTATCGCGAATCGTGCCGTACGATACACGGCTGCGCCCCTCGGTCGGTTGGGCGGGTAAGTGGGCCGTGGGACTCCGCGCGAAAAAAAAAAAAAAAAAAAAATGAAAGTGATCCAAGTAAAAGTCATGAGCTTGTATACTTTTTTATCAGTTACAATGTTATCAATGCAATTTTAATTTGCGCACAAATATGTATACATGTTTGTAAATTGGAATTTGTTGTTTTTAAATTTCTTGTTTTGAATTAAACGAAAACCTTTGTACACACAGTAAAAGATTGGCATCCAATACAAAAACAGCAAAGTAACGTATTATTTTCAGATTCCACATTTGATCGATAAACGGGTATAATAAATCATTTTATTTGTATTTAAGCACATTATCTACTTTCGAATAGAAACATACACACACATTGTATGTATGTACATGTATTGTATATATAAGCAAATCAAAACATATCCAAATATGCATATGTACATACGTATTTGGTCAAAAGTTCGAATCTTAAGATTAATATTTAACTTGGAAACATTTTGGCCTTGCTTACAGAATTTGTAGTAATTTTCTATTTTCTTCCATGGTGGAAATTAAATAAGGCTCTTACTTCTGCTACAAAATGAAAAATAAAACCTAAGCATTTGATCCACAGGACTGACTATTTATCGAAAATCATATTGATCGGAGCAGCAGTTTAAGTTTTTAAATCCTAAACAAATTTAACTTAAATTGCCTCTTTCCCCTCCCCTTTCCATGCAGCACTACCCCTTCCCCTCATCAGTTTTCTTGGCTGTTGCTCTCTCGGCCGTCGCTCTCTTGGCTTCTGGGTTTCGTTCTCTCGACAGGCTTCCGCAAAATACAACGCAATTACTTAGAAAATCTAAATAAATTCGTTAAAAATACTTAAAAAAATGTTAAAAACTTGAAAAATTAAACTTAAGCATTTGGGCCATAGAATAACTATTGAGCGAAAAATCATCTTGATCGGAGCAGCGGTTTAGATTTTTAAATCGAAAAGTTAATTTTAAATGTAGCCCCCAAATTATGGGGGATATCAAAATTTCTTTTAGATTTCTAATTAGGCCTTTTCAAAACCTAAAATTCGGAAAAAAACAAATATCGAAATTCCAACAGTTTAGAAGTTAAGCTTAAATACATCAACTTTTTTTTGCTCAGAATAATGGATGTTGGAGCTGTTTGGGGCCACTGGGGGGACATATCGGATCTTAGTGGGCGCCCACGCCCCCAATGGAATACTGTGAAAAAATTTGGCTGCTCTTGCTCTTACGGTTTGGGCTGTGGCCGTATCCCCTTAAAAATCGGTCTATCATTTTATAATCTTTAGGGATGAAAGTGATCCAAGTAAAAGTCGTGAGCTTGTATACTTTTTATCAGTTACAATGTTATCAATGCAATTTTTATTTGCGCACAAATATGTATACTTGTTTGTAAATTGGAATTTGTTGTTTTCAAATTTCTTGTTTTGAATGAAACGAAAACCTTTGTACACACAGTAAAAGATTGGCATCTAATACAAAAACAGCAAAGTAACGTATTATTTTCAGATTCCACATTTGATCGATAAACGGGTATAATAAATCATTTTATTTGTATTTAAGCACATTATCTACTTTCGAATAGAAACATACACACACATTGTATGTATGTACATGTATTGTACATATAAGCAAATCAAAACATATCCAAATATACATATGTATGTACATACGTATTTGGTCAAAAGTTCGAATCTTAAGATTAATATTTAACTTGGAAACATTTTGGCTTTGCTTACAGAATTTGTAGTAATTTTCTATTTTCTTCCATGGTGGAAATTAAATAAGGCTCTTACTTCTGCTACAAAATGAAAAATAAAACCTAAGCATTTGATCCACAGGACTGACTATTGATCGAAAATCATATTGATCGGAGCAGCAGTTTAAGTTTTTAAAATCCTAAACAAATTTAACTTAAATTGCCTCTTTCCCCTCCCCTTTCCATGCAGCACTACCCCTCCCCCTCATCAGTTTTCTTCGCTGTTGCTCTCTCGGCCGTCGCTCTCTTGGCTTCTGGGTTTCGTTCCTTCGACAGGCTCCCGCAAAATACAACGCAATGACTTAGAAAATCTAAATAAATTCGTTAAAAATACTTAAAAAATGTTAAAAACTTGAAAAATTAAACTTAAGCATTTGGGCCATAGAATAACTATTGAGCGAAAAATCATCTTGATCGGAGCAGCGGTTTAGATTTTTTAAATCGAAAAGTTATGGGGGATATCAAAATTTCTTTTAGATTTCTAATTAGGACTTTTCAAAACCTAAAAATCGGAAAAAACCAAATATCGAAAATTCCAACCAGTTTAGAAGTTAAGCTTAAATACATCAACTTTTTTTGCTCAGAATAATGGATGTTGGAGCTGTTTGGGGCCACTGGGGGGACATATCGGATCTCAGTGGGCGCCCACGCCCCCAATGGAATACTGTGAAAAAATTTGGCTGCTCTTGCTCTTACGGTTTGGGCTGTGGCCGTATCCCCTTAAAAATCGGTCTTTCATTTTATAATCTTTAGGGATAAATCAATTGTCTCTGACTTTCAAAGTGAACGGTCGTGTTTTTTTCTGCGTTTCGAATTTTGTATTTTGTTTTCGTTTATTCCCATCGGTGGGTTTTATCAAAACAATTTTAATATTCTTCCGTGTTATTTAAACATAAATTTAAACTCCGTTCGCTTCGCGAGTGCACTTTGTATTTAATACTAATAAATTGTTTTAGTTTTCGTAATTCTTATCTGTGTTTTCTTTTCTTTTATCCCCACCGTTTCTCTTTTGTGCATGCACTTTAACTTAGTTACGCTCCCGCTCTCTTGCTCTCTTTGCTTTGAAAGTTCTAAGCGTGCAGTTTCTGCGCTCTTGCGGTACTTATAACTGCTCGCTTATAAATTTCAATTCGCTTTCTTGGTACAGTGGTCCCAATAAATACAATGAATAATAAAAATTTAGTCTGCTTCTGCAAGAAATGCAGCCTCGTAATCAGGGCTGACCAGTCGAATATGACTTGCTGGCTGTGTGAAAATATGGTGCACACCAAGTGCGCCGGTTTTACTGGCCGGACAAGTGATGACCTATCGAAGGGGCCCAATTTGCAGTTTTGTTGTGATGCTTGTGTCGAGGTTGCGAACGAGATGAAATCGTTCATGCGCCAAACTAAAGGCGGCCTGATGGGGCTGATTAGCTGTTTCGGTGTTGCTAGAGATAGTTTTCGCCGAGCTGATGATCTCCTCTCTGCGCTGGACTCGCAGTTTAATAGTCGTAAGCTATTAGAAGAGTCCCCTAAGCGCAAAAAGGCCGCTGGTGGTAAGGAGCAAAAGGGGAAGACCCCGCAACCGAAATCAAAAGAACAACAGAGCATTCCGGCGGATCAGCAGCCGATTTCAGCAAACCCTCAAATGTTGCTAAGATCGGCAGCTAAAAAAGATTCGGTATCCGAACAATCCGTTTCGGAATGCATGCAACCAGGGACTTCTAAAAATTCCGATTTGTCCGTAGTGGTTTCACAATTAGTGGATCCACCTATCTCTCAGAATATAGCATCTCCTCCACAAGGGACTACTGAGTCCGGACAACCGGCTCAAGTTGGTTTGGCAGAAGCATTGTCTGCTCCACCAAAATCCCTTTCAGTGGTTCCACTCAAGAAACAAATTTTCGTTTCTCGGCTTTCCCCTGATCAAACATCTTCTGATGTATTGTCTTATATACAAGACAAAACTAAAGCCGATTGTAATAGTGTAAAGGTGGAAAAGTTTAAGTTTTCTTATGCTAGAGACATTTCATCTTTCAAGATAACTGTCCCTAACGAGCTTTTTGAAGCCATATGCTCGTGCGACTTTTGGCCGGATAATATGGTTGTAAAAGAGTTCGAGGCTAAGATAAAAAAGAAGGGGCCCGTGGGAGTAAAACTTCCTAGTCGAGGCCAAACCAGTGTACCAATTTCAAAAAACTAACTTCTAACCTCATACTTTCCTATCAGAATGCAAGAGGTTTGCGCAGCAAACTTACTAAATTGTATTCCGATAGCCTTTCCTTTGCATCTCATATTATTGTGTTCACAGAAACCTGGTTAAAGCCGGAGATCTTTAACTCCGAAGTTTTTCAGGTAAGTACACAATATATAGGTATGACCGTCCCTCTAGACGGGGAGGTGGAGTCTTAATTGGAGTTGATTCAAACCTCCCGTCTGAGCAGTTATTTTTTGATGAATTCAATACCATTGAATTTATTTGTGTAAAGTTATCGCTTCCTGGTAACTTTATATACATAACTTGCTCATATATTCCGCCGTTGTCTGAACTTCCTGATTATTTAAATCACCTATCCGTCATTAAGTCCGTTGCAAATAAGCTTTCCGATAGTGATCAGTTGATAGTTCTAGGTGATTTTAATATACCTGGAGTTACTTGGTCCACTGAGGATGGATCGAATGTCTTACTACCTATAGCACAGCATGATTTTATTGATGGCCTGCTTGACATATCTCTATCTCAAGTAAACCATGTTCGAAATTCATTAGGTCGCCTACTTGATTTGTGTTTTGTATCAAATCCAGAAGGTGTGTTTCTGTCCAGAGTAGCACCACTCACGCAACCTGAAGATCCATATCACCCAACATTCGAACTTTCATTTGATACGGGTAGAGTTATAGAAGAAAAATCAGAAAAATCCAAACGAATACATTGTTTTCGCAAGGCAGACTTTCTGAGGCTAAATAATTTTATTTCTGGCTTTAATTGGTCTGATCTTTACCTATGCATTAATACGTCCGATGCAGTTAATGTTTTTACACTGCAATAAACTCATTTTTTAATTCCTGTGTTCCGTGGTACTATCCGTCAACTTCCAATAAATCACCTTGGTTTAGCAAAGAGTTGACACACTTAAGAAATGTAAAGTCCAGACTTTTTAGGAAATATAAAAATACCGGTTCTCAATCTGTTTTTACTAGATATTTAAGTGCTCGGTCAAGATTTACCGTGCTTAATGCTCAGTGTTATAACAGTTACTTAAACCGTTGTAAGGTCCAGTTCTCTCAGGACCCGAAACAGTTTTTTAATTTTGTTAACACCAAGCGTAAATCTAATTCCTTTCCTTCCTCGCTATCGTTCGAAAACATGACGGCAACCACAGATCAGGCAATAGCCGATTTATTTGCCCAATTTTTTCAAACGACTTACTCTACTTTAGATTATTCATCACATCCTTATTCTTACAACATATCCAAGTCAAACCTCATATTCTGTCCCACTTTAACAGAAAGCTCTCTTCTTTTGGATCTTCTTCGTATTAAACCTGTTTATTCGCCAGGGCCCGATGGTATTCCTGGGTGCGTGCTTAGGTATTGCGCTAAGGCCCTGTGCAAACCTCTTCACAAGTTGTTTACCTTATCTATAGAAACCTCCCAATTCCCAAATATTTGGAAGGAATCATTTGTTATTCCTCTTTTCAAAAAAGGTAACAAGTTAGAAGCCAGTAACTACAGAGGTATTTCTAAGTTGTCAGCTATTCCTAAGCTTTTTGAAAAAATTATTACTCCTCATTTGCAGCACCTTTGCAGATCAATCATTTCTCCGTGTCAACACGGATTTATTAAACGTAGATCCACAATCACAAACCTTCTAGAGCTCACTTCATTAGTGATAAATGGCTTCAATAGTAGTTTTCAAACAGACGTCATATACACTGACTTTAGTAAAGCATTTGACTCTGTAAATCACTTACTTCTCATTCAAAAACTTGACCTTTTAGGTTTTCCAGTTGATCTGCTTAAATGGATTTCAAGTTATCTGAATGGCAGGTCACAAAGGGTCCTTTTTAAAAATTCAATTTCTGAAATTCTCCGTGTTACCTCCGGTGTCCCACAAGGGAGCCATCTGGGTCCGTTACTTTTTACATTATTTATTAATGATCTTCCCTCAATTATAAGTCATTCTCGCGTACTTATGTACGCAGATGATGTTAAGTTGTGCCTGCAGTATAAGGACATTTCCTGCCATTTAGACTTGCAATCCGATCTAGATAATTTTCAAAACTGGTGCCGAGATAATTTACTAAATTTAAACGGTTCCAAGTGCAAGCTGATGACTTTTTATCGGGCCAATCCGATATACGCGACCTACACGTTAAGTGGCAGCTCTTTGGATAGAATAACTCCTGTAAACGATCTTGGCGTTCTCTTGGACCCCAAACTAAAATTTTCTAATCACATTTCGTCCATGGTTAATAAAGCCAGAGGAGTGCTTGGATTTATTAAAAGGTGGTCAAAAGAATTCGATGATCCTTATTTGACTAAAACGTTATATATTTCGCTAGTCCGTCCGATTCTGGAGTATGGGTCTCCCGTCTGGAGTCCACAATACGGAATACATATTGGTCGTATTGAATCTGTACAAAAAAACTTCCTTCTTTTTTGCTTTACGGCGCCTAAACTGGGATGCAAATCTTATCTTACCTTCTTATTCTAGTAGACTTCTTTTGATTAATTTACCATCCCTAGCCAACCGTAGAACGATGCTTGGTACTATCTTTATTTATAACCTTATACATGGTGATATTGACTGCCCCGACTTGTTAAGTCGGCTAAACTTTTCTGTGCCAAGTAGATTAACCAGAAATTATATTCCCCTAACTTTAAATCATTGTAGATCTAACTATGCCTTGCATGAGCCTTTCAGAGTATTATGTTCTGACTATAATAGACTTTTTCCTGTAATATCAAATCTTGACTCTCTGCCGCTCCTAAAACGATTAATACTTGCTTCATTGGCACAAGATTGATCTAACTATTACTTTTTTCCCCGGACCTTTACCTTTATTTTCCTATCTCGCGTCTATCTTATCGCGAATCGTGCCGTACGATACACGGCTGCGCCCCTCGGTCGGTTGGGCGGGTAAGTGGGCCGTGGGACTCCGCGCGAAAAAAAAAAAAAAAAAAATGAAAGTGATCCAAGTAAAAGTCATGAGCTTGTATACTTTTTATCAGTTACAATGTTATCAATGCAATTTTAATTTGCGCACAAATATGTATACATGTTTGTAAATTGGAATTTGTTGTTTTTAAATTTCTTGTTTTGAATTAAACGAAAACCTTTGTACAGACAGTAAAAGATTGGCATCCAATACAAAAACAGCAAAGTAACGTATTATTTTCAGATTCCACATTTGATCGATAAACGGGTATAATAAATCATTTTATTTGTATTTAAGCACATTATCTACTTTCGAATAGAAACATACACACACATTGTATGTATGTACATGTATTGTACATATAAGCAAATCAAAACATATCCAAATATGCATATGTACATACGTATTTGGTCAAAAGTTCGAATCTTAAGATTAATATTTAACTTGGAAACATTTTGGCCTTGCTTACAGAATTTGTAGTAATTTTCTATTTTCTTCCATGGTGGAAATTAAATAAGGCTCTTACTTCTGCTACAAAATGAAAAATAAAACCTAAGCATTTGATCCACAGGACTGACTATTTATCGAAAATCATATTGATCGGAGCAGCAGTTTAAGTTTTTAAAATCCTAAACAAATTTAACTTAAATTGCCTCTTTCCCCTCCCCTTTCCCTGCAGCACTACCCCTCCCCCTCATCAGTTTTCTTGGCTGTTGATCTCTCGGCCGTCGCTCTCTTGGCTTCTGGGTTTCGTTCTCTCGACAGGCTTCCGCAAAATACAACGCAATTACTTAGAAAATCTAAATAAATTCGTTAAAAATACTTAAAAAAATGTTAAAAACTTGAAAAATTAAACTTAAGCATTTGGGCCATAGAATAACTATTGAGCGAAAAATCATCTTGATCGGAGCAGCGGTTTAGATTTTTTAAATCGAAAAGTTAATTTTAAATGTAGCCCCCAAATTATGGGGGATATCAAAATTTCTTTTAGATTTCTAATTAGGCCTTTTCAAAACCTAAAATTCGGAAAAAAACAAATATCGAAATTCCAACAGTTTAGAAGTTAAGCTTAAATACATCAACTTTTTTTTGCTCAGAATAATGGATGTTGGAGCTGTTTGGGGCCACTGGGGGGACATATCGGATCTTAGTGGGCGCCCACGCCCCCAATGGAATACTGTGAAAAAATTTGGCTGCTCTTGCTCTTACGGTTTGGGCTGTGGCCGTATCCCCTTAAAAATAGGTCTTTCATTTTATAATCTTTAGGGATATATGTCCATGTCTTTCCCACTACCGGACTCTGCTTTATGATTGTCATTTTTTTCTTCGAAGTACCATTATAAAAAATAATTAAAGTTGGTATAACTATATTTTCGCAAACCCAATAGCAAATAGTAATTTATTGAATATGTTCAAAAGCAAATACACTCAAAAGAATGAAATATACATTTGTAAAAGCCCACACAGAAATACACACACGTATTCGATCAACCAAGGGAATTCATTCATTTATTTATAAACTTAATATTTACCTAAATTATTTGTTTGTTATGTATGAGTTAAAAGATTGATTATAATTTTTTATATTAAAATAATCAATCTTTTCTTTATTGAGCTGAACAACTATTCATTATGACTACGCGTCGTTCCATCGCTGCCGCCGTCTCTGCCGCTGCTGCTGTTTCTGCTAACGTTCTTTATTATTATTGGTTGCTGCTATTCTTCGCTGTCGCTGTTGGCCAATTTTAGGTGTCATTGGCCAATGCATTCAAGTTATAGTTTTTGTTGTATGCACTTGGCCAAGTTCGATCAACTTTGGAAATTGGCTATTCTGTATTCCCACGATTGCTGAGCGAAAGGTGCAAGCTCAGCGCACGTGGCTTAGTTCGTGTGACCTTTATTGGGGGCATTTGTTGCGCAATCAATGCTTACTCCTACTTATGTCCGGGTCTTCATATAATTTTAGGTGTTAACTCTTCCCTCCTTAAACGCGACTGTCCTCGGTCGCAACGACGTAGAGAATAGGTCCAGAATGTGGAGGATTTTCTTGCGTTTCTGGCACGGAAGCTGATGTACTTTCCGTTGATTTACGTCTTCGTAGGAGTTCCGTGATCGATCCTATTATTAGTAGAAGTAGAATGATGGCCGATCCATAGCTAACGGAAGATTCTATAGTTGTTTTCCTTCTTAGTTTTTCCAGCGCTTTTGAGTTGTTTATATTGAGTTCCTTGACCATTTGTAGCGAGAGAACTTCCTCTAACTTCGTCTTTTCTCCCATTAGTTGGAATAACGGTGGTTCTGGTTCGACTAAGTTGACAAATCAAAAGAATGATTTCTAAGTAGTTTCGCCAATAGTTACTGTTGAATAACGGTATTGTAAAAGAGCCTTGCAGTTGTAGAAGTTTTTTTTTCGTTCAGTAGTATGGTGCCTGGCAGTATTTCCTCGAAATCTGGTATGTGTTGATTGTTGATCATCTTACATTCAGGTTCTTGAAGGTTCAGAAGAGCGTTTACAGAAGTATCATTGCTTAAATCTAACAAATGTTCTGTATTACCAATTGTCTTATCATTATGGGATTCGCAAGGTTTTTTAATTGCAAATAATTGCCTCTTACACTTTAACAAATTTTCGTATTTTATATCATTGATTATTTGGGCTTTTTTTATTGCTTTAATTTTTAAAGTTCTACAATTATCTGTTTTAATAGTGGGGAGTCTAATAATATAGATGAGGTCGTTGCCATTTGTGGCTAATTTAACTTTAGCAAAATCCAATAATTCCTCTATGTTAAAAAATAAGTCTTTTTCCTTTTTAAAGATATCTTCCACCACTGTGGATTCTGTGCTTGTAAGTACAAAAGAGTTTATTGTGTTAGATTTGGCCCATGTAATTGCGTATATTATATTGGTTATTTCTTCTTTTATTAATTGAATTTTATACTTTAAAATATTTGCTTTCTGATTTACGATTTCTTCCGAGCTCTGGGTAACTTTTAATATTGCGTTAGTTGCATTAGTAAGTTGGTTAATTTTTTGGTCAATTAATCTGTTAATTACTACTTGTTTATTGTTGTTTTCTAATTGCTCATTTATCTTATTTTCTAAGATCTCGTAATCGTGGTGGTCTGGTGATCCCGCCAGCCATTTCCATGCAGTACCTATTGCTTCAATTGCCCTTTTTTGTCTTTTTTTGTGTTTGAAGAATGCGTTAATCAATATGAATCTGTTTTAATTCGTATGAGAGATAGGGGTGCAATGGATGAGATGAGGTGAGTGCATGAGATGAATCTTCTAACTTCGCCAGAGTTTCTTCATAGCTGTGTAAGTTAAAGATGTGGATGATTTTAAATGTTCCGTCTTGCTTAGCCGCTAATCCGGTTTCGAGTGAGATGATTTGTGAGTTGGAATAGTCGAGCACTGTGGTTATCCCCAGGCATGTTGGTAGAAATAGCCTGAAAAATTATGTTCTTATATTATTTTTATGTATGATTTTTTCAATTTGTGTTTTAATTGTGGTCATTTTGTTTTCTGCCACTTTCTCAGCTTTGTATCTAGGTGTAAGTTTAGTTCCTAACCTTTTATCTATTTTTACGTGGACTACATCGCCAGGTTTAAAAAGCTTTGGTTGTATTTTGTCTCGATTGTGATATTCGAGGTCGGCTGTTTGTTTCTTCTGGATTTTCTGTTTAATTTCTTCTCGATTTTTTCCTATGTCTTCTGCTGAACTGGAGATTGTGCTTCTAAAAAATATATTTATGGGACTTTCTTTTGTTACAGAATGGATCGATTTATATATTCTTGAACTGCTTTAAAAATTAAGTCCTCAAATGTTATGCTCCTGTTGTCTTTTTGAGGCACCGCATGATTTCTGTTAGGGTTGAATGAAATCTCTCTATTTGTCCGTTACTTGTCGATGCATACGGAGCAGTCGTGTGCTGATATTTTGAGTTCATCTTCTAACATGAACTTGATTTCTGCTGAACCTAATGAGCGTTCGTTGTCCATTATTATCCATTTCGGCATACCGAAAGCAATCAACATTTCCCTTAAAGGATTTTTAATATCTTCAGATGCCCTTGACTCTAAAATTTTTATTTGAGCATATTTAAAAAATTTGTCAATCCCTGTTAAGATTCTATGTTTTTATGTAATATAAATATCAATGTGAACTATTTCTCCTGGGTAGTTAGGAATAGGGGTTGGTTGGATTTCTCTTCTTCTCTATCATATTTTGATTCTATACAAGTTTGACAGGCTTGAACTATTGCTTGGATTTTCTTTATTGCTTGTGGAAAAAAATAATTTTTTAAAATTTGTATTTTATTTTCTTTTGCTTCTCTATGGGCTCTTTTATGTTCGAGGGTAATTATTTCGTTTTGTTGAGATTCTGAAGTCACATCGTCTATTTCGTTTTGAGTAAACCTTATTTTGTATGAGTTGAAATAGATGGGGTAAATGTTTTGAATTTTTCCCATTACTTCTTCGGATGTAATGATTCCGTTTATAAGCTTAGGGTCAAGTCTGGTAGTTAGAATTGCTATAAGTTTTTCTTCTGTGTAAGACTTTTGATGATCCGTGTATATTCCTTCGAATACCCGTAAAGGTAATGTCTTAAGCTCTGGAGAGCCCAAACTATAGCAAGCATCTCTCTTTCGTTGGTTGCATAGTTTTCTTCGGTTTTTGACAGGGTGCGTGAAATGAACGTTATTGGCCTATGATTTTGTTCCAATACTGCGTCTATTGCGTAGCTTGAAGCATCGGTAGTCAACTGGAATTCTTTTCCGAAATCTGGATATGAAAGGGTTACATCCCTGGAGACGAGGGTATTTTTAAGTTTTTCGAATGCTGTAAGCGCATCTTTGCTTAGGTTAATAGCAGTTTTGCTTGACTTGGTCTTAGATATACGGCCTTCTTCGCCTCTTAGGAGATGGTTAAGGGTTTTGCTATTTTTGCATAATCCTTTATAAACCGCCTATAATAACCTGTCATGTCCAGTAAAGAACGAAGATCTTTTAATGTTTTCGGGACCGGAAATTTTGTAATCGCTTTTATTTTTTCTGTATTTGTTTTAACTCCATTTTCTGATATTGTATATTGATGGACGTTGATGCACTACGAGCAGTACAAACAAGTGGCCCAACGACACCAAGCACGTGCTTGTTACGCGCGGGGCCCTGTTAACAAATCGGGCAAAAAATGCGAGTTCGCGAGGAAAATACATAAATTAAATAGAGACAAGACACAAGTGAAAATAAAAGGCACAATTAAGAGTAAAGCAAATGAGTTAAAATATTAGTTTTTAATAACGGGATAGAAGTTGAATTGCAAATTAAATGATGAAGGTTGTTATAATTATTACTTAGAACGCGAAAGGGCTCGTGCAGACAAAAATTTGATGTACATCGTGGCAAATTTAGAGGAATATAATTTCGTGTTAGTCTAACAGGAACATTGAAAATTAGGCGGTTTACAAGTTCTGCAGAATCAGTATCACCTCTTATAAGATTTTTCCTAAAAACAGTACCAAACATTGTTCTACGATTTACAAGTAAATTTAGCAACAGTAATCTACTCTGGTAGGAAGGTAGCCTTACGTTTTGATCCCAGTTCAAATTACGAAGGACAAATAGAAGAAATTTTTTTTGTACCGACTCAATACGGTCAATGTGCACTTGATATTGTGGACTCCAAACCGACGAACAAAATTCCAAAATAGGACGTACAAGGGAGGTAAATAATAATTTGGTCGTATAAGGGTCTTCAAATTCTTTTGACCAACGCTTTATAAACCCAAGAACACTCATGGCTTTGTTAACAGTGGACATTATGTAGCAGTCAAATTTAAGTTTAGGGTCCAGAAGAACACCTAAATCGTTAACTGAATATATATGGTCGAGTGGCGTATTTACAAGAAAGTAACTGGTAAACGTAGGAGTACATTTAAGGTAGTTCAACTTTAAAAGGTTGTACTCACACCATCCATGAAAACTATCAATATCTGACTGTAAGTTAAATCCCGACGCTATATCATTATATGATAAACAAAGATTAACATCATCAGCATACATTAGTACACAAGAATGTGTTATGATAAAGGGACGATCGTTGATAAACAAAGTAAACAGCAAAGGGCCCAGATGTTTTCTTTGAGGCACTCCAGATGTCACGTAGATCAATTTTGAAACAGCATTATTGAATGTAACCCTCTGAGTCCTACCATTCAAGTAACTTGAAATCCAAGTTAATAGATTACTAGGAAACCCAAGCAGATCTAATTTGAATAAAAGAATAGAGTGGTTGACGGAGTCAAAGGCCTTACTAAAATCTGTATATATAACGTCAGTCTGCATTTTTTTCTGAAATCCATTTATTACAATTGATGACAATTCAAGAAGGTTGGTGGTGGTCGATCTTCGCTTAACAAAACCATGCTGACATGGTGATATAAACGAGGAACATAAATGTTGCAAATGAGAAGTGATAATACGTTCAAATGCTTTAGGAATTGCCGACAATTTGGAAATACCTCTATAATTCTTTGCATCAGCCTTCGCACCCTTTTTATGCAGTGGAATAATAAAAGAGTCCTTCCAGATAGTGGGAAAAACTGATGATGAAATAGACAAATTAAAAAGTTTAAGAATCGGTTTACAAATGGTTGACGCACAAAACTTTAGCACACATCCAGGAAGTCCATCTGGACCGGGAGAATAAGTCGGCGTTGTTGTTGCTAAATCTATTAAAAAAGAGGTTTCAGTAATCAAAGGGGAAAAAAATACAATTTGCCCTATTTAAGGGATTAGGGTAGTTAGAATTTGACCAAGTTATCGAACTATAAGTGGTTTGGCAAATAATTCAGCAATTTCAGAATCCGTCGATGCCTCCGTTGAGTTTAGACGTACCGATGAAGGCAATGCCGATGACTTACGCTTGGCATTAACAAAGTTGAAAAACTGTTTCGGATCATTTGAAAATTCAAATTGACATCGATTTAGATACATAGAATAGCAATTACTGTTAAGAACATTAAAATCCGATCGAGCCACTACATATTTTGAAAAATCTGATGGCTCACCCGATTTTTTATACTTTTTATAAGTATTTGATTTAAGGTTTTTAAGTCTTTGTAGCGCATTGGTAAACCAAGGAGGCCTGTTTAGGTTTGAAGGAAACCTATCAGGAACGCATTCATTAAAAAAAGTATTTAACGCTGTATAGAATAGTTCAGTGGCACTTTCAATGTCTGTACAATTGTACAAGTCTGTCCAATTATAATGAGAAATCAAATCGTTAAGGGTATTATAGTCACATTTACGAAAACATCTCATTTTAGTTGGGGACACTAAAGGAGAGAGGGTATCAGAGCAGGGAAGGCAAATTGTCAATTCCATTGTTGGATGATATCGGTCTTCAGGTACAACAAGAGCGTCAATTCTACACACCGTGACCTCAGACGGGTCTGAAACAAACACAAGATCCAATTGTCTATTTAAAGAATTTCGTACAAAGCTTACTTTCTGTAACGATAATTCTAAAAGGCCATCTACAAAATCATGGGCGGATAAAGGTATAGCGACAAGTGAGTCAGTGGGAGGAGACCAAGAAATATCAGGTAGATTAAAGTCACCCAAAACAATCAAAAGGTCTCTGTTAGAAAGCAGGGATAGAACGGATTTTATTGCGGACAGATGGTGCTCATAAATTACTAGATCAGAGCCAGGTGGAATATAGGAAGATGTAACAAAAATAGATAAAGATTGCAAAGAAACTTTCACACTTACAAATTCAATTTCGTTTGGGATATGAGTGAGAATTCTTTCGGATGTTAGGCTAGAGGTAACAACAATCAGTACACCGCCCCCCCTACGTGAGGAGCGATCGGTCCTATAAGTATTAAAGTTATTTGACAGAACTTCAGAGTCAGATATCTCAGGTTTTAGCCAAGTTTCCGTAAAAGCCAAAATATCTTCGGTGAATGCAGAGGAGTCGGCATAAAGCTTGTGTAGCTTCATATTTAGTCCCCTAATATTTTGATACGCCAAGAATAAACTATTTAGTTTTTTGGCACAGTGGAAGGGCTGTTATTTGTTCTCGGTTTATTTGGAACATATTCTTTAATTACTAAATCATCATTAAGCCAAAATCTTTCAGAAAGTAACACATTAAACACATCAGGCGGAACAAATATTTTAAAAGACGATATCCTACGAGCGTATGAAAATCGAAATTGTTCAACTGCAATATCCTCGGATGGGAATTTTTCACGAATAAATTCCAAAACATCCTCAGATGTGGTATCTGGGGTGAATCTAGAAACAAATAATTGCTTCCTTTGTGGAACAACTGAAAGTTTCTTACGCCCCCCAGCAGCAGTCTGAACCTCACTTGGCTGAGAACCAGGAACGGTGCCCTCTGTACCTATAGGTACGGTCGGTAACAAATTCTTTGACTTAGCCAGTACTGATTTTATTCTGGAAACGGGACATCACCCGAACTAGCTATATCCATAGGCACAGTTGGTTCATTTACCCCTATGTCTGCTGCTACCAAGTTCGGATTTGGGGTGGATTCCACAATCATATTAACGGCGCTTAAACTGGCTTTTTTACGTTTAGGCGACTCAGTTAATAATTTTTATACCCTTGCAGAGGGTATTATAATTTTGGTCAAAAGTGTGCAACGCAGTGAAGGAGACATCTCCGACCCTATAAAGTATATATATTCTTGATCAGGATCACCTCCTGAGTTGATATAAGCATGTCCGTCTGTCCGTCTGTCTGTTTCTACGCAAACTAGTCTCTCAGTTTTAAAGCTATCGAATTGAAACTTTGCACACACCCTTCTTTCCTTTGCACGCAGTATATAAGTCGGAACGGCCGGGATCGGCCGACTATATCCTATAGCTGCCATATAACTGAACGATAGGAAATGCCATAACTCTGGTGTTTGTCAAGTTAGGAAGTTGGGATTTTCTATGGCTTCTTTATTTGGCCAATCAACCTACCAAATTTCATAAGGATCGCCCGACTATATCCTAAAGCTCCCATATAACGATAGGAAATACCATAACTTTGGTGTTTTTAAAGTTAGGAAGTTAGGATTTTCTATGGGTTTTATATTTGGCGTTTTTAAAGTTAGGAAGTTGGGATTTTTATGAGTATTAAGAATGCATCATATGAATAATTTTGGAGAATATTATTTACAGAATATTCTGCAAGGGTATATCAACTTCGGCTCCGCCCGAAGTTAGCTTTCCTTTCTTGTTTATTATTAAACTGGGCACAGACGGAATTGAACCCCTCATTGAGTTGCTTAAAAGCTCCTGAGATATTCAATAAGCTGTCTCGAGTCTGCTTCATAAAGCCGCTCATCTACCAATTCCTTGCAGGAACTACATGACCACATGAGACCAGAATTATGATCAATGAAATCTTTAACTCTGCCAGAAAATCCTGCACATTTAACGTGCATCATCGAATCGCAGAGCCAGCAAAAAATAAAAGGGTCTTTAGTTGAAGACGCAAGAGTACAATTTTTCTTTGAACAGACAAGAGCCATTGTAAGTTTAAGGCAAATAAAAAAATAAGAATGCTCTTATTCTCTTATTTTTTCGTGTTTTGTTCCTTTGTGGTTTTTGGATTTCATCCCAGTGCCAAATTTACTTAGAGGTATTTTTCATATTCTTATTTTTTTATTTGCCTTAAACTTACAATGGCTCTTGTCTGCTCTTGGGAGATCACGAAAATAGATGGAATAAAGAGAGCACGGGAGAATAAATCTACGTATGACTTATAATATTTAGGTGCGAGGCCAAAACGTTGCCGGTTATTTTCCCGTTTGCACTGGTTAGGTTGGACCGCACGCGGCTAAAGTCAGTTAAGGTGTAATGTTTCAACCAAGTTAGCTTTTAAGGGTCTCATTACCTGTTATTGGCACACAAAAAACTTGAACAATATTTTGATCTCATACAGTCAAATTCTGGAACTACTAGTTAGGAGTCTAACACGAGAAAAGAGGTCGAATTGTGTAGGTGCGGCCTTTTTATACGCCAAACGGATTATTCTATGATCTTGCGGTCCCTTATGGTAACCACGATGCAAAATTTTTTGACAGTCGTCAGCTGGTATGTTTTGCCAATTAGTTTTACGATAGCTATCGGACCTAACATCTTGGTCTAAAATAAGTGGGCAGTTACGATTCTGATCAAATGATATTGGACCGCAAGCATGCTTTTGGGCTGTAGCAATATTTAAGGTAACATATATTTATATTTAACATGTGGGACACCGGAGGTAACACGGAAAATTTTAGAAAGACAATTTTTAAAAAGAACACTACTCAGTTAACTTAAGACACATATAAGGAGACTGGAAACCCTAACAGGTAAACGTTCCAAACAAGAAGTAAGAGATTTTCAGAGTCTAATGTTCATCTAAAGTAAGTGTAACACGAAGAAGATCTAAAGAAAGACAGCAGAATACAAAGTTCGACTTGGATATATTGTGAGTTGATTAATCCACAGACGAATAACAAATAGAATAAGTAAGTTTGGTCAATCAAATTGGCTATATCCTGATCCGTGTTTTTCGTTATGCTTTCAAAAGTTGATGGCGGATTTTTTTAAGTCTTACTCTTGATCTAAACAAAGTTAAAAGAAGGTTTCGGTTGCTGCGGAAAGCTTGGAACGGTGAAACTTGACAAAGTACTTAAATATCTAACAAAAATATATTGAGAATGGATGTTTTTAAATTAATTATATAGTCTGGATTTTACAAATCCTGAGTATGCTTTGCTAAAGAAAGGTAAAAAGGATATCTATCATATTAGTGCGTAAGTAAAAAATCTATATTTTGTACTTACCTGGAAACCTTTGGAGCTTAGAATCTCCTAAGTTTTTGTATCACGAAAATATGAAATGCAAAGGAATGACTATCAGAATACAATTAAGTACGATTGCCATTCAAGCCTCTTCCATTCTAATAGGTCAGAAGGACCTTGTTTAGTTTTCTGAAGAGAGAGCTAAACAGGAAAATGGTACATTGGCTTTGCCTGCTTTTTTTCCTAGCTTTGAACTCTTTTACCGCCATACTTTCCAACCAAAAGTCGCCAGAGTATATGGGTTCAAAGTTTTAGTTTTATAAAAATCGAACGAAAAATATCACTCAAATTTGTTGTTGGTCTGTTGACCACTGGATGCTCGGCTTTATTCGCAGTCTTGATGTGAATTTATGCAATTTCACCAATGCAACTGATCGTTTCGGCTGACTCCAGCAGAGTTATGGCAAAATCCCAACTTCCTAACAATAAAATCACCAAAGTTATGGCAATTCCAATCGTTCAGTTATATGGCAGCTATAGAATATAGTCGGCCGATCCTTATGAAATTTGGTATGTCGGATTGATTAGCCAAAAATAAAACCGATAGAAAATCCCAAGTTCCTAACTTAACAAACACCAAACACCAATAAAATCACCAAAGTTATGGCAATTCCGATCAATCAGTTATATGGAAGCTATAGGATATAGTCGGCCGATCCCGGTCGTTCCGACTTATATACTGCGTGCAAAGGAAAGAAGGGTGTGTGCAATGTTTCAATTCGATATCTTTAAATGTGAGAAACAGACAAACGGACATGCTTATATCAACTCTGCATGCGATTCTGATCAAGAATATACATATATACCTTATAGGGTCGGAGATGACTCCTTCAATGCGTTGCACATTTTTGGCCAAAATTATAATACCCTCTGCAAGGTTATAAAAAGATTATTTTTAGGTAAGAAATCTCATTCATTATTATTATTTCTGTTGTTTATAATTGTAGGTGTTGGATTATTCGATGTCATACGTTGGTGGTATTTTAATTTCCCTTATAACACAACGATTTTTTCCACTTAACTTTCATCACACTTGCACTCACTAAGGAGTGAACCCGACTATGATATTACTAGTTAGTTTCGTCTGCACGTCACCTCAGACTCATCAGCTATCTACGGGTATGATAGCAGAGCGTCAGTCAAAAGTTGAAATTCTTGACTGGCATCACCAGGCGTGTCGATCTAGCCATGACCGTTTGTACGACAGTCGGGCTGTCCGTTTCTACGCAAACTTGTAGTTTCAAAGCCATTTGGATGAAACATCGCGAAAGTCTTCTTCTATTGCAGGTAGTTTATATGCCGGTAACATTAGTTTTATATACCATATTCCAAAATTGGACGGACCAACGAAATTATTATAGGCTTAGTGACATACGAATTATCGACTTGTTTTGACCTTCTTTTTATGAAACCAACCTTTCACTCAGAGCTGCTTAAATTTAGATATGCCGCTTTTGAAAGTTATCTAGATCCGATTGTAAGTCTAAAATAACATATTATTCATTTGCTTATTATAACTTATAATTAAGCAAACCAAAATGAGAAACATAATTTTTAAAAAGGACTTTTTGATACCTGTCACTCAGTTAACTTAAGACACATATAAGGAGACTGAAAACGCTAACAGAAAGAGATATTCAGAGTGAAAGAGATGAATTACCGAATTAAATAAAACAACCTTTTCAGTTGATTTCTGTATTAAAACTGATTTTATTTTCTAAGTCCCTGCTTAGGAAACTAAAATTAAATTCCAATTCTGTGGCCTACGCAAAGGTGCAGTTTTTTTTTTTTTTTATAGTTTATTGAACACGCCACACAAGGATGGACCTTGTTTTCGTGTATTGACAAATTATTTCTAATGATCCCAAAAAAAGCGGGTAACGGGTGCTCTACTTGAGCAAATCAGGTGTGGTCAAAAGTTAATCAAGATGTGTTATTACAGAAGGCGACCGTGTCTGTCACGGCCAAGAATCCATAAGTCTGCCGGGTGTCGTCTGCGGAGACGCCGTCGACCCAGTGGTGTTGCAAGATGTCTTGCCAGACAGTTTGCATGTGTGAGCAAACGTTCCCGGTATCGACTTGAGGATTTGCAAATCGTCTCTGTTACCATCGGCACTCCCGTGTCCTGGAACATAACTCGGTTTTCTACATAATGGTGCCACTTCACCCCTAGCATCCTCCAGAGAGCCTTTGTAATGCATGTTTGCACCCTTTTTAGTGACGAAACACAGGCCGTGCCCCAGCAAGTGATTCCCCAGTTTAAGGTTGGGAGGACAATGGCCTTAAAAAGCCGCACCTTAGCTTCAAGGGATAGGCCGCTGCCTGGACGAAGGAGGCAGTCCATTTTGTCAAGTTTTGTTCTTGCTGATCCACAAACTCGATCAATTTGTCCCTTCCAACAAAGGCGACGGTCTAAGGCCTGCACTTACAGATTACAAGTGCTAACACCGCTCCCTTGTAGGGTTTAAAATTACTATCATAGTTTATGGCTCTAGATCGATTTACAACTGTCACATGACATGCACAGCGCTCATAAAGTATTATACTTTATTTTTATTAGCGTTCGTCTGAACTCAGAGTCAAATGTTTTTTAAGGGGGTATATACCTTTTTAGGTCAAAAAAATAGGAAAGTTTGGATTTTTTTATGTATGTTAAAATTTTTTTTTTAATTAATGATTCTGTTTTCTGAAAGTTTAGATTGTTGACAATGTTAATGCACAAATTTGTGAAAAAATATTTAAATGTTTTTAAGGGGTGGCTGATTCCCATTCACGCCTTTTTTTTAAGAAAATCGGTTCAGTAGTTTTTTGCCAATCCATATCACCGCAAAGTGATTTTTCAAAAAACACCATTTCGAGATATTCGCGTTTAAAGTTTCAAGTCTGGGTTTCGGCGGTGAGGAGGCGCGCTGCCAGAGCGCTGTAACTTTCTATCTACTGCTCAAATCTTTATGAAACTTTGGGGAAATTTTCTCAAAAAGTTGTTCTTTAAGAATGAACAAGAAAGGAAAGCTAACTTCGGGCGGAGCCGAAGTTGATATACCCTTGCAGAATATTCTGTAAATAATATTCTCCAAAATTATTCATATGATGCATTCTTAATACTAATAATAATCCCAACTTCCTAACTTTAAAAACACCAAAGTTATGGCAATTTCAATCGTTCAGTTATATGGCAGCTATAGGATATAGTCGGCCGATCCCTATAAAATTTGGTAGGTCGGATTAATTGGCCAAATATAAAACACATAGAAAATCCCAACTTCCTAACTCTAAAAACACCAAAGTTATGCTATTTCCTATCGTTATATGGGAGCTATAGGATATAGTCGGCCGATCCTTATGAAATTTGGTAGGTCGAATTGATTGGCCAAATAAAAAAGCCATAGAAAATCCCAACTTCCTGACTTTACAAACAGCAGAGTTATGGCATTTCCTATCGTTCAGTTATATGGCAGCTATAGGATATAGTCGGCCGATCCCGGCCGTTCCGACTTATATACTGCGTGCAAAGGAAAGAAGGGTGTGTGCAAAGTTTCAATTCGATAGCTTTAAAACTGAGAGACTAGTTTGCGTAGAAACAGACAGACGGACAGACGGACATGGCTATATCAACTCAGGATGTGATCCTGATCAAGAATATATATACTTTATAGGGTCGGAGATGTCTCCTTCACTGCGTTGCACACTTTTGACCAAAATTATTATACCCTCTGCAAGGGTATAAAAAGGTATAAAAGAATACAGCAGAGTGCTAGGTTCGACTTGGATATATTGTACGAATATATGTAGCTGTGTTCATTGATCTACAGTAGAATAAGAAATATAATAATATATAAATATACAAAGTTTGCCTCAGCAAATAAATTGTATATTTCCTGAGCTGTGGTTGTCGTCATGTTTTCAAACGACATCGAGGAAGGACTAATTCTTTATTTTTATTTATTTTCGGACGTTGATGCACTAAGATCAGCGCAAACAAGTGGCCCTTACGACACCAAGCAGTGCTTGTTACGCGCGGAGCCCTATAGGCGTAAAAACGAGATCGCGAGAAGTTAAAAAGCACAATGTAGAAGCGGACAGACTAAGATTAGAACGAGACTAAATACTAATACTAATTTTGTGCTAAGTAAGATAAAATTAATGCTTTTAAGCTTGGCAAAGAGTCGGTAGTAGAAATAATGTGGTATAGTCTATTATAGTCGTTACACAGTACTCTAAACGGTTCATGCATATCAAAGTTAGATCTACAAATATTTAATGTAAGAGGAACATAGTTCCTGGTAATTCTATTAGGCACGGAGAAGCTTATGCGACCCAGTAACTCGGGACTCTCCACATCACCGTGAATAAGTTTATAGATAAAAGTTGTGCCAAGCATCGTTCTACGGTTTACTAATGATGGTAGATTAATTAGGAGGAGTCTACTAGAGTAGGATGGTAAAATAAGGCTTGCATTCCAGTTAAGGCCCCGTAGAGCAAATAATAAAAAGTTCTTTTGCACAGACTCTATCCGGTCTATATGTACACCATACTGAGGACTCCAAACTGCTGAACAGTACTCAAGGATTGGACGGACTAGTGAAATGAACAGAGTCTTTGTAACATAGGGATCATCGAATTCCTTTGACCACCTTTTTATAAATCCAAGTACTCCCCTGGCTTTATTTTTAGTCTTACGCTTGGTCTTAACAACGTTAATAAACGGTTTCGGGTCCTGCGAGAACTGGTGATTCCAAAGGTAAATCTTGACAGAGAACTTAAATATCTGGCATTTTTAAATTTATTATAAACTCCAGACTTTACAGATTTTGAGAGTATCAACTCTTTACCACAGAACACAGGAATTACAAAATTATTTTATTGCAGGAAAAAAAGGGCATCGGACATATTATTGCATGAGTAAAATGCAGACCAATTAAAGCCAGAAATAAAACAAGAGAGAACGCTATAGTCAAGTGCCTCGGCTATTAGATACCCGTTACTCAGCTAAGATAGGCAAAATTGACAAAAATCGCAATCGCAGACGAGAAGAGAGATCACATACGATGGTTAGTCGTAGACTAAAGCGAGAGCAGAATAGTTTGCAGCTCTGCAAAGTTCATAACCGCCAATTTACTTGCACGGATTCCCGCCCTTTTTGCTAACAGCGAACCGTGCCTTCTAGAACTTTCCATTCTGCCTAGCACATCTTCCGTCTCTCTCTAGCGCAGCTGAATGCACTTGTGAGAATCGAATAGGAGCAAAAAGGGACAAAATGCGCGCCCCATTTCAAATGATTTAGATTTTGCATTAACATATTGTGAATTAGAGTGACCACAGGAAAGAAGGACAAAAAGTTCAAATTATCAATTTGAGTTCGGCGATCTCTTAGAGCTGGCAGCTTTACAGCACGAGCATCAGCACCAGCGCTGTTTTAGCGTAGGCAGCTTATGTCCTGCACCAGCAGCTGTGTTTATGTTTATGTTTTTGAGTGCAATAAAGTCTAAATGTTTGCACAACTCGAGTAACGGGTATAGTGAATAGCTTTCTTTGAAAGGAGTTATCTTTGCCGGGCAATTGCAACTGCGTACAATGTAAATACATACATATGTATATGCTTACATACATACACACATACGCCATTGTTTGACTCAGACCTCCAATTTGGCTAACATGATTTGATTTGCATAGTTCTTGGGATATAGTTTGGTATTGACAAATGAAAACCATCGCAATTTCCTTTAATAGAGGTCCTTATCGAGAATTAACGTTGACTCTGTTGAGCACCTTGGCCAGCTGTTCCAAAGTCATCCGTTAGATGGCGCTATTGTATTGCGCCATCTACCCCAAGACATTGGTACCACGGGCCATGAAAGGCGGAAATGTAGGCGCTAGCCACGCTTAAGCGATTAATGGGTTTTTGGGCGTTAGAGTGGGCGTGGCAAACATTTATTAGGCCAATCGATAGGTATTGACGAAACAAATACATATCAATTAAAATTTTCATAATAGCATCAAAACAGTGGCCACAGCTTTTGGCTTGTAGGCGTCAGAGGGGGCGTGGCACCATTTTGAAACAAACTTGAGCTGCGTAGGAAAATCTACATGCAAAATGCCAATCTTCTAGCTTTTATAGTTTCCGAGATCTCAGCGTTCATACGGACAGACAGACGGACATGTCTAGATCGACTCGGCTAGTGATCCTGAACAAAAATATATATACTTTATAGGGTCGGAAACGCTTCCTTCTACCTGTTACATACTTTTGCACAAATTCAATATACCCTTTTACTCTACGAGTACCGGGTATAAATATTTAGTCTGTCTTCTGAAAATAATTAATTTGATTGTTTAGATTCCCGGATATCTTTAGATAGTATATCTTTAGATAGTAAACTAACTTTCGCTCCATCCTCCGAGGACCACGCTACTCTAGGTATATTAAAATCTTCTAGAACTACCAACGTATTCCTATCCCAATTTGAAATAATGACAACGGAGTTTTTAATAATTTGGGACGGTCATACCTCTATATTGTGCACTTACCTGAAAAAACTTTGGAGCTTATGATCTCCGGCTTAAACTAGGTTTCTGTAAGCCCGATAATGTGGAATGCAAAGAAGAGACTATCAAAACACAATAAAGTTCGATTACTACTCTTGCATTCTAATAGGTCAGATGGAGGTTAGAAGTTAGTTTTCTGCAGAGAGCGCCTAACAGGAAAATGGTGCATTGGTTTCGCCTTCTTACTCATCTGAGCTTCGAACTCGTTTACTATCCTATTTTCCTGCCAAATGTGGCAAGAGCATATGGCTTATTATAGAAATCGCACGTCTGTAGCATATTCAAAGGTACCATAAGAACAATTAAAATGGGAAAAAACTGAAACATCGTTGTTTCTTAAAATAACATACATATGTCAATACACTCTAAGATATAATCATTTTTATCAATTGCAAAATTACGGGCTTGGTTTAATAAGAGTCGGATTACTATACATTATAACTGCCATAGAAACAACTTAAGGATTAATCCGCAAATCGACCTAGCTTCATTGTTTTAATGCGTAAAAATTGAAATATAGAATAGTTAATTTTAGTAATAGCTGCAAGGGTAAATAAACAAAGGCTCGCCGAAATTTGCTTTTCTCTCATTTATGTAAAAGTTATAAAATCCTAAGGGATACATACTCCAAAGGAAATTTATAAAATAGACAAATGACGCAAATAATAAAAATAAAAATAATGCGTAATAATCATTTAAAAGTAATTTTTGATTTCCGAGCACATGTGTAAATCTTTAGATGTTTAGAAGTTATTGGTGTACAAAGTTAAGCTTTTTCTAAATGATTATCCGTTAAACTAGATCAATTTTCATAAACTAGCTTTTCTATCGAGCTAGTTAGTTTCGTCTGCACGTCACCTCAGACTCATAAGCTATCTGCGTGTATGAAAGCAGAGCGTCAGTCAAAAGCTTAAATTCTTGATTGGCATCACCAGGCGAGTCGATCTAGCCATGACCGTTTGTACGACAGTCCGTTTCTACGCAAACCAGTGCCTCAGTTTAAAAGCCATTTGGATCGCAAAAGTCTTCTTCTATTGCAGGTAGAAGGTAATAGAAACAATCGGAAAACGAGAACGGAAGCTAACTCTTAATACCCTTACAGACATATAAAAATAGGAAAAAAGTGATATTTTCACAGCTTTTAACAATTATTCCTATGGAAGCTATAAGATATAGAAGTCCGATCGTCTAGCGTGTTTACCCTGATCAAGGTATACGTAAATAAATAAGACTTGCAAAAATTGATGTCAATAGCTATACACTGCGCGAAATATCCAGAAAAACATCAAAATTTATTCCTATGAGAGCTATTGGATATATACATACGTCCGATCTACACGCGCTGATCAAGGTATGCAAATTAACTTTCTCACTTGTGAATTAGTTAAAACGAATTTTTTTTTATTTTTTATTATCACTTATTCACTATTACAATTTTTCAATAGGTCGAACTTATTTTATTCACTGCTCTTTTACTTTTCACTTGATTTTTCCTTTGGTGCTCGGTTCGGATCTCTAAAACGGACTGCCCTCCTCGAGTTTAATGATCAATTATCAAACCTCGGCTTAAGAGATTTATCTCAAAGAATTGATAAAGAGAATGACTCAAGAGAGTCGGAAAATTGGATGATGCAATTTGCCAATTGAATTTGAAATCTAAATTTGGCTGGAAATTGGTGTTTACATTAGCGGACTTTAGGGATCGCTTTCGAAATCTTTTGTTTGCATTAGCGGATTCAGGTCTCGCTTGGGGCTCCGATGTTTACAATATCGGCTTGGATGTTTACATCATCCGTTTGATGCGGACAGCGTGAAATTGACCTGGGTGGGAATAATTTAAAGGCGTGTTGACAGAAATAGGTGACCACGGATTTATCTCGGGTCTTGTCAGTATTAATTGGAAATTGGCTCTCGTCTCAAAGTTGCTTATAAATTGGGTAAGAGCCCCTAAGTAATGTGTCATATAACTCCCCCCATTCTAAATTGAATCGTCCCGATTCATTGGAACTGATGGGTATATTGAATGTATTTGGTTGGTTAATTCAACAATGATATTTTCTTCTAGGGTATTCTCATTGACGGAGATATTATTTATTTCATTATCGGAAATGTTGCTTTCTGGTTCGATTTCTATATGAATTTGCCATGGTTTGAATATTAACAATTTTCTGTATTTGATTACAACCATAATAATTAAATATATAACTGTGAATATGATTAATATTAACGTAACTGGTATTAGAGTTTGTTTAATTTGAATAAAAGGATTTAGTATGTTAATATTATCAAATGAGAGTTCCGAATCATTGGATATAATATATTCGGATACTAAAAGGTCTGTATATTTTCGAGCGGTTATGTATTCCAATATCTTATTGTCTACATTGGTGCAAGATATATTATTAATTTGAGAGGTGCCATTAAAGGTTAATAAGTATGATCCATTTAAATAAGTGTCATTAACTATATTTTGTCCATTTACAAAAATGGCTCCATCTTGGATTACATCTATATTTTTATTTTTTTCTCGGATTTTGTTACAAATAGATTTTTTCCCATTTAGTAATCTGTAAAACAAGAACCTTCAGGGTTACGTTTGCAATAATTATTGAATATTTCTGTCTTAAAATTAGACATTACATAGTACTTATTTCTGCATTTTGAGACGTGATTGTCTGGGTAATAATAGGGTATTTTATGTAAATTATAATAAGATCTTGGTGCAAAGCGATTTTAAATTCAGATATATCTAGTAGGTCTGTTATAATTACAGGTCTACTTTCGTGTTTATAAATTTCTTGTATATCATCATTATTTAGAATTTTAGTATTAAATACATCAATTTTTGCGAGTGTAATTGTGTCCATTAAATTCATAAGATCTTAAGTAAGCAAGCGCAGACGATATTTTCTGAGTGGATCTTCTTGATCCTTAAAAACTGTTTTGAATTCTTCAGATAAAGATTTTATTTCGTTAAATATTTTAGAATTAATAACGAATTGATCGTTATTATTTTGTATTAAATCATCGATTTTATTTTGGACTGTTATGAAATCATCATGATCTGGTTTTCCCGCTATCCATTTCCAAATGGTGCCTATTCATTAATGCCTCTTTTCGATCTACTGGGTATTATTTGAGAGATAAATATTTTGATAATTTTTAAATCGTGGGATATTTCTCAAAGAAAATTCTTGCTGTTATGATTCTTTAGAAATTCTGCTTCAAGATTAATTATATCTCCATAAAAACTTAGCATATATTAGTTATATGAAATAAGTCTGCTTATGATTCATAAATAGGAACATCTTTGGTATCCTTGTAAAGAAGGAAATCGTGGTTCGTGTAATCCCTTATTTCGGATTTCGTTGTGCCTACCAGCAATAATAAGTGCATTATTGAAAACATTATCTGGAATTTGAAACAAATTATTATACCCTTGCAGAGGGTATTATAATTTTGGTCAAAAGTGTGCAACGCAGTGAAGGAGACATCTCCGACCCTATAAAGTATATATATTTGATCAGGATCACCTCCTGAGTTGATATAAGCATGTCCGTCTGTCCGTCTGTCTGTTTCTACGCAAACTAGTCTCTCAGTTTTAAAGATATCGAATTGAAACTTTGCACACGCCCTTCTTTCCTTTGCACGCAGTATATAAGTCGGAACGGCCGGGATCGGCCGACTATATCCTATAGCTGCCATATAACTGAACGATTGAAAATGCCATAACTTTGATGTTTTTAAAGTTAGGAAGTTGGGATTTTTATGAGTATGAGTATTAAGAATGCATCATATGAATAATTTTGGAGAATATTATTTACAGAATATTCTGCAAGGGTATATCAACTTCGGCTCCGCCCGAAGTTAGCTTTCCTTTCTTGTTTATAATAACTTTATTAGGGAGATTTTCCTTAACTACTTGTTTTTTATATCTAGAATTAAGCTTGTTTCTTTCCCCATTTTTCTTTTCGTAAATTATTGTGAAAATGCAACGATTTCTCTTAAGCTCGTTGCAGTAATTTAGTAGTTTCCTTATGTTCGATTTTATTAAATAATATATCAAAAGGTCTTTGGTTGGTTATTGAGTGTTTCTTTCCCCGTTTTTCTTTTCGTAAATTACCTCTCCTACATGATAATTCTTATTTTGTCTATCTTTATTGTGAAAATGCAACGATTTCTCTTGAGCTTGTTGCAGTAATTTAGTAGTTTCCTTATGTTCGATTTTATTAAATAATATATCAAAAGGTCTTTGGTTGGTTATTGAGTGAATTGTTAAATTATATTTTTGTGCTGCTCTAATTATGATTTTAGAATAATCAATTAAATTAAGTTCATCTTTAATGCAGCGAGCAATTTCTGTTAAGGTAGAGTGTGCCCCTTCTATTTTTCCGTTCGACGTACTATGTCGTGGATCTGCAAAGTATAATGATATCCCATTTCTTTGTGCAAAGGATCTAAATTGGGATGAAGAAAAACTTGGTTCGTTATCTATCATCAAAGTTTTGGCTAATGGAAATTGTTGTAAAATTTCTGAAACTTTATTTTCTATATTTAGTTTATTAGGAATTTCATTTACGACTAAGTATTTGGAATAAGAATCTATACAAGTAATGAATATAAGATTTTGGGCGTAATATATGTCAAGATGCAAACTTTCACTCCTACAGCTGAATCATCAAGCTGTATTAAAGTTTTACGTGATGTTTTTTTAGATACCTTGCCATTTTGGCCTTCTAAATATTTTGTTAAAGGTTTAGCTATCTTTGTGTAATTTTGCACTAATTTTCTGTAATATCCTGTAAGGCCTAGGAAGCTTCTAAGCTCTCGAATATTTTTAGGTATCGGATATTTTACAATTGTAAAAATTTTTTCAGGATCGGTTTTGATCACATTGTGAGAAACCACGTAACCTAGAAAGTTTGTTTCTAATTTAAAGAACTTTGATTTTTCAATCGAAATTTTCATGTTTGCGTTTAGCAAAATTTTAATTATGACAATTAAATCTTTGTAATGTTGTTCAACTGTTTTTGAAAATATAATAATGTCATCCATATATACAATGTTTTACCCACTTGTTCTCTTAAAATATCATCCATCGCTCGCTGGAAGATTCTAGGAGCGTTTGTCAAACCGAAAGGCATTCTTAGGAATTCGTATTTCCCATTGTTTATTGAAAATGAGGTTTTCTGTATGTCTGGTTCACTCATGAGAATCTGATGAAATCCAGATTCCAAGTCAATTGTTGAGAAATATTTGGCTTTTCCAAGATTTGATAAAATCACTGAAGGGTCCTGCATTGGATATCTATCCGGTATAGTATTTTCGTTAAGTTTTTTATAATCTAATACGAGTCTGAGCTTTGGAGTTACATCTTCATTGAAACCCTTTTTTGGTACCACCAGTACAGGTGAATTATAAGGACTTCTACTTGACCTTATAATTTCTTCTTTTAGCATTCGACTTATTTCAGAATTTACAAAATCTGAAGCTGATAGAGCATAAGGGAATTGTTTACTGTAAATGGCCCTATCATTTACGGTGTTTATTTTTGTCCTAAAAGAAATCTGCATATTTATTTTCCAATGTTCTTCATTGATAATATTTAATATTTCGTTCTCCAAATTTTTCCTTTGATCTGCAGATGAAATTTTTATGTTGTTTAATTTTTTATTGTCGGATAATTCAACGACGGCGTGTTCAGGATTTTTGATTCCCAAACTCTTATTTTTGTCGGATTTTTCAACGACTTCGTGTTCGGGATTTTTAATTCCCAAACTTTTATTTTTGTCGGATTTTTCAACGACGGCGTGTTCAGGATTTTCATATCCCAAACTAACTTCGCTTTGATTACCCATTTCAGATTCGGATCTGATTTGAGTCTTTTCATCAAATTATTTTTGTAATATAAATTCTTTTAATGGAAGCATAATGTTTTCTTCTGTTAAAGAAAGTTGGTTTAAGATTTTTCCGTTATCGTAATTTAATTTTTCTTCTTTTTCATTATATTTAATTACTCTCTTTGCTGTATCGATTTCAGCTCCTATTTTTTTTTAAAAGGTTATAGGTACCAGTAAATCTGAGTCCAGGCCTTCTATTTCTTAAAAAGTATATCGCGTATCAAAAATAGTTATCATGTGATAGTATTTTATTATTGAATATCCATTCACAGTGGATACTCTTCTATATATTGGAAGCTCATTCTTATTTTTATAAATTCCTTTTCTAATATAACAAGCGGTTGCTCCAGTGTGAATTAATATTTTTAATTTTGTATTTATTTTTTATCATTTCTAATTATGTAGGGTAAGCCTACTCCTGACCTTTGTCTAAAAAATGGTCCTCCGCAATATTATTTAATCTCATGGTCTTGTTAGCCGGTTTGTTAACAGTTCCAGTTGGTAACCTTTTATTTTGGGCTTCGCTTTGCGGAGTGTTCTGGGTCTCAAATTGTTTACTTTGATACCACTTGTTCAGTCTGTAATTATTACTTTTATGATTATTATAGGTTTGATTGAATCCGTTATTATGCCTGTTCTGAGTCTGTATAGTAGGGATGTCGGAAATATATCAAAATATCAAAATATCGATATTTTTCCTTTTTAAAAAAAATATTATCATAGAGATATATTATATTTTGGGCAAAAATAGGCGATATGGATATTTTTTGAGATGATATTTCCGATATTTTATGTTTGGTCACTTTTAAGCCAGAAAGTGAAAAAAAATTAAATTGTGTATGCCATTCTGTAGTTGGGAAACAAATCCTTTGGAATTTTGGATCTCGCAAACATCAATTAAACCAATGCTAGCGAAGCTGGCCTTAATAATATTAAATAAATTAAATTATAATTAACCATAACTTTCATAATATTGTTATTATTTAAAAAAAAAAAAAAACGTTTATAAGAGTTGCTTGAGAGTAAGTATAATATTTGTTTTTTTAAGTTCGATGATTCCTATTCACTTTTTAAATAAAAAATAGTCTATTGTGTCTCAAATTGCTCTTATTTGCAGTTCATGGTTAATGAAATCAAATATTATAACGTTTTTTGATTATACAAATTCTTAGGCTTATAAAAGACCCAAATTTACAGCAACAGGAAAAATTTAGTTGAAGATTAAAAAATATCAAAAATACTCGATATATCGATATTTTTTAAACGATAGTTTTTAATATCATCGAGTGATATTTTTTAAACAGCAAATAACATCATCTATTGCGAAGTCAAATGCTTGCATCGTCCCAGTCTGACGGATAAGTGATGCAAAGGAAAGACTATCAGAATACAATTTAGTTAGCTTGATACGCAAGGCTCTTACATACTGATAGGAAAGGAGGATGTTGGAAGTTAATTTTTTGAACAAAGAGCTAAACAGGAAAATGGTTCACTGGGTTTGCCTAGAAATCTTACTTCCACAGACCCGTTCTTATTATCTTGGCTTCGAACTTTTTTACTACCAAATTTTCCCGCCGAGAGAAACAAAGCTTTAACCAGCTCGTTTGGGGCAGTGGTCTTGAAAGAAAATTCCTTAGCGAAAGCAAAACTTAAGCTGTTCAGCCTTTAAACTATTGTTATCAGCTTTAGTTCTGTCTTGAATATATGGATAGTATCTTCTATATATTAGTTAACACAAAACGAATTCGCAACCGAAGTTGGCCACGCGCATCCGGTATTGCACCAGCAAGTAGAAATGCAAGGGCAACTTCCCGGCTTCGGTCAATAGCTCCAAAAAAGTGCTGACTGCAGCGTCGGAACCACTTCCCGCTGCAGCGACGACAACGGCAAAGCTTTGACGTTGGCAGAGGCAGCGACAAAGTTATTGGGTATAAATATATGCAATTTCTGTAAACATAATTTAGTTCCAATTTTTGTGCAAATAAATACGGACCAAGTGTCCTAAAATTTATATTTTTTTAAATACTGAAGTCACTCGTGTTTAACTAGCGCCCAACGTTTAAGGGTCCTGTCCGCGGAAATATCCTTGGTATCGAATCAAAGGAACACTCGTAAGAGCTGCTTGGGTTCCACCAATCCGAAAAATAAGTCGCGACTCCAAAAATCACCTGCAAGTGCACCCCATAGGCTGCCCTGGTAACACCGGAAAAAAGGCGCACCAAAGGAAAGGCAACACTGCTGGGCGACCCGCCAAGAAAAGGACTCACTTACATCAGACTGCAGGCGATCGCCGTAGACAACTGGACGGGAGTGTCAGGAAAGCAAAGGACTCACTTACATCAGACTGCAGGCGATCGCCGTAGACAACTGGACGGGAGTGTCAGTAGCAAGGAGCAAAAAGGACTACTACCAACTGACCGGTTCAGGATGTATTTTATTTTACTGTAAGCTAGCTTTTAATTACAAACCACAAACCAAATAAGAAATCACAAAAGTGAAACATACCTAAAAGAAATCTTTTTAAACAAAAGCCACAACAAAAGCAAAAACAAAGCAAAGAAACACACAAAACAAATCATATCTAAAATCTCAAAAATTATTAATTTAAGAATTTATATTTTACATACAATAGTGGGGTACAAGCCCCTGAATAAAACCAAGTCCCAGCAAACTTAGTTAATATGCAAGCCCTAATACAAGAAATAGTAGAAAGAATTCTAAATCAAAAATTAAATCCAGATTCAGTGCCGCTACTAGATCAAACCTATACTGCTAATGCAAATAATATGAATGAATTTGACAGAGTTCCAGACATAGTAAAAAGCCTCAGGGAATTTTCTGGCCAAGCAGGAGAATTCAGCTCTTGGAGAAAGAGCGTAGAGAGAATAATAAAAATATATTCATTAACAGAAGGATCCCCCAGGTACTATTCAATTTTAAATGTTATTAGAAACAAAATAGTAGGTAATGCAGACTCAGTTCTAGAATCATATAACACACCACTAAACTGGACAGCAATCTCCAAATGTTTAACAGCCCACAACGCTGATAAACGAGACGTTACGACATTAGAATATCAGATGACTTCGTTAGTACAGGGTAATCAAACCACAGCAGATTTCTACCAACAGGTTTATACTCACTTATCACTCATTTTGAACAAAATTTCATGCATGGAAATGGGAAGAGAATCAATCGATCTTTTTGCCAAATCTGACAAGGCGCATGATACTTTTATTAGAGGTCTTAACGGCGACTTGCCTAGACTGCTAGGTACCAAAGAGCCGGCAGATCTTTCATCTGCACTTCAACTTTGCGAAAGACTAGAAAATCAAAATTTCAGAACCAATTACGCCAATAATAATCAAAACAATTCAAGAAAATTTGAAGGCCCTACTAGAGGACCTGCCTTACCAAAAAAATTCGCACAGCAACCATTCAACGCAGCCAGACAACCATTTATTTCACATTTAGCTCACGTTCCACAAACCCTGAAAATGACACCCTATTTTCCACAGCAGCAAATGCAATTCAGTGGACATCAACAACAATATTCTGCTTACCAGCAATACAACCACCACGTCCATTGGCTCCAAAACCTCAGCCTAAGCCAGAATCTATGGATATAGATAAAAGTTTACAGACAAGACAAATAAATTATATGAACAGACCAAATAATGGAATGCAGGGAAAACGACCACCACCTCAAATGACAAGCGGACTGGTAGATAAAACACAGAGTAATTTTCACATAAACACTGAACAAGAACAGACATTAGAAAATACCGACCAATTAACGGAAACTGACGAGACAGCAGCCGAATACTACGCGGAAATTCCAGATTTCGAACAAGAAACAGAGGAAACCGAATATACTGGCCTTTATTTTTATACCCTTGCAGAGGGTATTATAATTTTGGTCAGAAGTTTGTAACGCAGTGAAGGAGACGTTTCCGACCCCATAAAGTATATATATTCTTGATCAGGATCAATAGGGGAGTCGATATAGCCATGTCCGTCTGTCCGTCTGTCCGTCTGTCCGTCTGTTTCAATACCGTTTGCGAGCTCAGTTTAAAAGCTAGCGATCTGAAACTTTCACAATCGTCCTAAAACATGTGTACGCAGATCATGTTTGAAAATCGGCCCGATCGGACGTCTATATCCTATAGCTCCCATAGGAACAATTGGATATATCTTGCAAGAATTTATGATATTTCGCGCAGTGTAAAAGCTATTGACATAAATATTTCCAAATCTTATTTTTTTTATGCGTACCTTGATCAGGGTAAAAGCGCGTGACGATCGGACGTCTATATCCTATAGCTTCCATAGGAACAATAGGGTAAAATCGGTCCAAATTTGATGTTTTTCAGAATATTTCGCGATGTGTAAAAGCTATTGCTATACATTTTTTCAAATCGTATTTATACCCGTTACTCGTAGAGTAAAAGGGTATATTGTATTCGTGCAAAAGTATGTAACAGGTAGAAGGAAGCGTTTCCGACCCTATAAAGTATATATATTCTTGTTCAGGATCACTAGCCGAGTCGATCTAGCCATGTCCGTCTGTCCGTCTGTCCGTCTGTCCGTCTGTCCGTCTGTCCGTCCGTATGAACGCTGAGATCTCGGAAACTATAAAAGCTAGAAGATTGGCATTTTGCATGCAGATTTTAGGAGTTCCTACGCAGCGCAAGTTTGTTTCAAAAAGGTCCCCCCTTTAACGCCCACAATCGCTTATATACGATTTTATTTAAATATAAATTTAAATATTTCGGAAAAGTAAAAATGCAGTTTTATTGTGTTTATCAATACCTATCGAAATGTAGAAGAAATTTTTCAAATCGGACCATTCGTTTAAAAGTTATGCGTGATCAAAGTTTCTATCTCCATCTCCCTCGCACTCCTTTTACCTGAGTAACGGGTATCTGATAGTCGGGGCACCCGACTATAGCGTTCTCTCTTGTTTTTTATGCATTCCTTCATCAAGGTAAAAGCGCGTGACGATCGGACGTCTATATCCTATAGCTCCCATAGAAACAATAGGGTAAAATCGGTCCAAATTTGATGTTTTTCAGAATATTTCGCGATGTGTAAAAGCTATTGCTATACATTTTTTAAAAATAACTTTAAAATAGTTTAATATACGTACACTGCCTTTAATATGATTAGAATGTAAGTAAGCTATTAAGCCAGCTGTATATAACAGTATTATATTTAATACAAGTTCTTGGAACTTGGCGTACAATGTAACGAAAAACCCACGGAAAGTTCATATGGTATATAAAATAAAGAGGATTAATACTCTTGGCAGGTAAAAAACTGTCCGATCTACCATTTGTCTTTTCGCTACTTTTTCAATTTTTGCAATTTCGGCTAAGTCTGCAAGGGTATTAAAACTTCGGCTTGCCGAAGTTAGCTTCCGTCCTCGTTTAGAGTAAAATCCTCTTCATTATCTTACTTTCAATGTAAAACCAGTGATGGAGAGATGATCAAAATTTTAATAGACACCGTCTCTAATAAAAATTATATCCAACCGCGATTGGTAAAAAACCAATCGAAAATAATAAATCTTTTTATGTAAGCTACGTAGCCGGAGATATCCATATCACCCACCACTCAATTGCCAACCCATTTGACTTAAAAAAAACATTTGTTAAATTCTTTTTATTACCCTCATTAAAATCTTTCGATGCTATTATAGGAAATGATACACTTCGTGAAATCAACGCTCAAATAAATATGCAGGAAGGTTACATTTCAATTAAAAACAAGAGAGAACGCTATAGTCGGGTGCCCCGACTATCAGATACCCGTTACTCAGGTAAAAGGAGTGCGAGGGAGATGGAGATAGAAACTTTGATCACGCATAACTTTTAAACGAATGGTCCGATTTGAAAAATTTCTTCTACATTTCGATAGGTATTGATAAACACAATAAAACTGCATTTTTACTTTTCCGAAATATTTAAATTTATATTTAAATAAAATCGTATATAAGCGATTGTGGGCGTTAAAGGGGGCGTGGCACCTTTTTGAAACAAACTTGCGCTGCGTAGGAACTCCTAAAATCTGCATGCAAAATGCCAATCTTCTAGCTTTTATAGTTTCCGAGATCTCAGCGTTCATACGGACGAACAGACGGACAGACGGACAGACGGACATGGCTAGATCGACTCGGCTAGTGATCCTGAACAAGAATATATATACTTTATAGGGTCGGAAACGCTTCCTTCTACCTGTTACATACTTTTGCACGAATACAATATACCCTTTTACTCTACGAGTAACGGGTATAACAAACGTAAAATTAAAATAAAACAGAAAGCTTCTCCCGAAGTCAACAAGTTAGATATTCGAATAGACCATACAACAAAAACGCAAAAAGAAAATTTAAAAATTATTTGTTTAAAATTTCCAAACTTATTTGGCGACCCGGACCAAAAACTGACATACACTACCAAAGTAGAAGCCACTATAAGAAGTACAAACGAAAGTCCAATATACTCGAGGCACTACCCATACCCAGAAGCTCTTAGGCCCGAAGTCGAAAAACAAATACAAGAGCTACTCGAAAACGGCGTAATTAGACCTTCAAGGTCTCCGTATAATTCTCCAATATGGATTGTACCCAAAAAAATTGATGCCTCCGGACAGAAAAAACATAGAATGGTGATTGACTATAGGAAGCTTAACTTGGTCACTATTCCAGACAGATACCCTATACCAGACATAAACAATGTACTGGCACAACTAGGACAAAATAATTTTTTTTCTGTTTTAGACCTTAAAAGTGGATTTCATCAAATCCGACTCAGACAATCAGACATAGAAAAAACTGCATTTTCAGTAAATCAAGGCAAATATGAGTTTACCAGACTCCCGTTTGGACTTAAAAATGCCCCTTCCATTTTTCAAAGAGCGCTAGATGACATTCTTAGAGAACATACAGGAATTATTTGTTTCGTCTACATTGACGACATTATTATCTTTAGTAAAAACGATGAAAATCATCTAAAAGACATAGAAATTGTATTCCAAATTCTTGAAGACGCAAACATGAGAATTCAGTTAGATAAATGCGAATTTTTTAAGAAAGAAGTTGAATTTTTAGGATTTTTATTAGCAGATACCGGTATTAAGAAAAATCCGGAAAAGGTGAGAGCAATCGTCTAATTCCCCGAACTAAAGACACTTAAAGATCTTCGTTCCTTTTTAGGACTGTCAGGGTTCTGTTAAGGGTAATGTTATCATATCCAGACTACAATAAAGAATTTCAATTAACTACCGATGCTTCAGATTATGCTTCTAGGACTCTAAGTAAGGCAGAAGAAAGTTATGCCCCTAACAAAAAGGAAATGCTAGCTATAATTTGGTCTATACAGACTCTTAGAAATTTTCTGTACGGTCCGACTAAAGTGAAAATATTTACAGACCACGAATCTCTCACACACCCAACTAACCCTAAAAGCCGTAACGATCAGATGAAGAGATGGAAAGCAATTCTAGAGGATTACAATCACGAACTGCTCCACAAACCTGGCAAAGCAAACGTTTTTGCCGATGCTTTCAGTAGACCTCCCATTCAAATGCGAGGGGAAGTAAACACACTAACAGGCACTACTCACAGCAGTTCTAGTTCTCCTGAGAGACTAATACCAATGACAGAAGAACCAGTAAATGTTTTAAAAAAATCAAATACTATTATTGTTAATCCCACGTACCATAGACACATTATTACAGAATCAATTTTTAATTCAGAAATCTAATCAAAAATTTTAAGAGATAGACTCAACCCGTCCGTCATTAACGGAATTCATACAGACGAAAAAACCTTAGGTCAACTTCAGGAAATCTATCCACTTTTCAACAAATATAAAACCAGATTCTCAAGCAGACTAGTTAAAGATTTAAAAGACGAAACTGATCAAGAGAATGCAATTATAACAGAGCATAAAAGAGCACTTAGAAATAGCAATGAAAACAAACAACAATTGTTAAACAAAGTTTACTTTCCACACATGAGGGCCAAAATAATAAAACTTGTAAAAGAATGCCAAATTTGTAAGGAACATAAATACGAAAGACAACCCAACAAACCAGAGTTACAAAAAACACCAATACCACAATACCCAGGTCTAATTATTCACGTTGATTTTTACCTCACATGCAAACAAGTCGTTTTGACTGCAATAGATAAATTTTCAAAATTTGCACAGGCTAGGATAGTCAAATCTCGAGCAACTCAAGACATAAAAGAACCTTTAAAAGATTTATTAATCAATTTTGGTATCCCAAAAATAGTAGTAATGGATAATGAGAAATCACTTGGTTCGGCTCCCGCAATGCGGATACTACAAGATCAATTTAATATCGAAGTTTACAAAACTCCTCCATATAACAGTTCAGCAAACGGCCAAATCGAACGTTTCCAATCAACACTGTCAGAAATTCGGTGCCAAAAGGCCGACAAAGTACACGCTTCGTTAAAAGATCTTTTAGACAGATCAGTTGTCAAATATAATTATTCAATACACTCAACCACTAACAGAAAACCAGTTGAATTATTTTTTGGAAGAAAGGTAGCACTTAACCCTAAACTACAACAAACAGAGAGACAAAAAATTACAGAGAGAATTACAACCACTCAGGAAAAAGACCTAACATACCATAACAAAAGTAGAGATCAAATAAAAAAATATTCCCCAGGAGATGAGATATTTGTTCAAAATAATAAAAGATTAGGTACAAAACTATCCGCCAGATATAAAAAAGAAACCGTAAAAGAAGACAGAAACTGGAAGAATTATTCATAAACAACTTATTCGAAATTAAATCACATTTACAGAACCCTTTTCACTGCGTGCGCTGCTGACGTAAAAATATCTGACTATACGAAATCCAATATCGTGACACTTATTACTGGACTGGCAAGGGTTCAAACGGGAACCTTCAGATTAATTCATATTATTGACTTAATTACACTGCTAACTATAAATTAAAAAATTACGACCCAATATTGCCATTCAAAAAATTTAATTAAAAACCTCAAGATTAAGAGTAGAAGGAAAAGACATATAGATTTATTAGGCAGCGCCTGGAAATGGTTAGCTGGATCTCCCGACAGTAGAGATTTCGAAATAGTTCAAGAAAAAATAAATTTAGCATTAACTAACAACAACAATCAAGTTATTCTAAACAGACTTATCGTAGAAAAAATAAATAATATCACCCAGGCCAATGCAAATTTTATAAACAGCTTAAAATACGGAGGAGATCCTCAAAGAGACACTAGCACAATATTAATGTTTCAAATTAAAATACTTAAAGAGGAAATTGTCAACTTAAACCACGCAATACAATGGGCAAATGCAGATATTAGTAACATCCAGATATTAGGAGATGAAGAGGTAAATGAAGTTATAAAAACACTTGAACAAGACCAGTTGCCATACACTAATTTTGAAGAAGCCATGAAAATAGCAGAAGTAAGCGTAGCAAGCAATGGGCCAACACTTATTTATATCATTAAAATTCCTATAACCGACACCAACTATTGTGAAGAACTTTTAATCAAACCAATAAAAATAGGTCAATATGTTAATAAAATTCAAAGCGAAAATGTAATCAAATGTAAAGGAAAACTTTTTGCAAAAATTTCCAAATGTAATAATTATAATGGGATAACCATTTGTAAACATAGAAATATGATAGACATAAGTAATTCCTCTTGCCTACGAAATTTATTAAAAAGTCGCCCTGCCACCTGCACTCGAATCAACAACCAACACATTCCAGTTATTGACGAACTCGCACCTGGAGTCATTCTACTCAACAAATTCCCCGGCAACGTACAAATAAATGGGACATCCACAAGTCCGGAACCTTTGTTATTAACTTCAGCAATTCCACAATTAATATTGATGGACATTCATTAATTCATTAGAATTGGAACTGTTAAAAACAACATCGCATACAGCCGATTTTCTAATAAGTTCCATAATAATCATCGGACTAACTGCACTAGCTAGCCTCTTCTTGATTAAAAGGGTCAAAATACTGCACATCAACAAAATAGCTTCCGATAACGAGATCAATGACCGCATCGATCGTGGACACTCGATTTTAAAGGTGGAGGAGTTAACACAAAACGAATTCGCAACCGAAGTTGGCCACGCGCATCCGGTATTGCACCAGCAAGTAGAAATGCAAGGGCAACTTCCCGGCTTCGGTCAATAGCTCCCAAAAAGTGCAGACTGCAGCATCGGAACCACTTCCCGCTGCAGCGACGACAACGGCAAAGCTCCGACGTTGGCAGAGGCAGCGACAAAGTTATTGGGTATAAATATGGCAATTTCTGTAAACATAATTTAGTTCCAAATTTTGTGCAAATAAATACGGACCAAGTGTCCTAAAATTTATATTTTTTTAAATACTGAAGTCACTCGTGTTTAACTTATATAGTCAAATATTTTTGGTTTGTGCGAACAATGCAATCCACTATCGAATCTGTTAGCCGGGATAAAATCGTTTCTACCTTTGTCGAACGACGAATCTTTTGTCGCACCGGACAAGTTTTGTAAACAAATTTGACTGTGAATGTCCAGCTTTATTCTTTTAACATTTCATTGCTCATTGCTACTGGAAGATGTTAAAATTATTTCTTTATTTTTAGCTTTAATTCCATACACACCGACTTCTATTTTAAGCTTTGGAAAAATTTATCTAAATGATACGATCTAAGCTGCTATTATTGCGACTACATTTTTAACATGTATGAAAAAACATTTGATTTTTGTTTCTAATCCTGCGCATGGATTTTTCGGCATAGTGCATTTCGGTATTGATCTTTTAGATCCCTTATTGTCATGCCTGAAAGTGCATCTGGAACATAATTGTGTTTTGTGTTTCACCCGGTTCTATTTGATGGAATCCTACCATTACATTCAAGCGCAAACAAATTTCTCCTGAGCTGATCATAGAAATCTTTCATTCTTGGCAATGAAAATTGGTCGGCTAGTAGTTATTTAAATATTTAACGATAGTCAACTACTCTAGTCACCATCTCTTTTCAGAGTAATGCAATTTTTTTTTGTTTATATAAATTACTTGTACTTATCGACTCAGATTCTAGCACGAATATATAGTTGTATTTGGGCATAATTTAGTCTTTGTGTCTTTAAATGGGCTTAAAAATGTTTAATTAGTTTTGACTATACAACATTTTTTTGGACGTCGATGCACTATGATCAGCGCAAACAAGTGTCCCTCACCAGCCACAGACAAAAAAAAAATTTTAACTCGCCACTGTTGCTAAACTTGCAAAGATATTAATAAAATTTAAGCTCAGTATTTTAGGAAACGATCAATTTATTAAAGTTCCAAAAATTAATCGCAAATGAAAGTAGCAACGGCTACTTTCAACCAGCAACATCGGTGGCGAGGTACTTTTTTCGTTCTATCCACCCGCATTGTAATTGCGTGCCGAATATAACATGTGCCGGTTCTAGCCAATAATTAGTGGCAAAGTTCGCTCTTTATAAGACGCTTGTTTATTTTTTATAAAATTGCTATAAAGTAATTATTTATGAGTATTATTATTTTGCTGAATTTCAAAGAATTTTCTTAAAAATTCATTATAATGAATAATATTATACTTTTTAATATCTCAATTTATTACCTTAACTTTTTTGTATATTATTAATGTGCAATAGTAAATAAATATTTCACTCTTAAAATTAGACATAACGTAATTCATATTTCTACAATTCGCGACCTGATTATCCATTAATAATTTTCCAATCTTATGTGAAATGGATTTTCATAACGATCGATAATTAAATTGATTTAAAATTCGAATACGTCAATTAAGTACATCAATTTTAACAAGTGTTATTTAAGTAAGGAAGCGGAGATGGTGTTTTTTAAGTGGAACTTCTTGAACCTTAGTGGGATATTTCCCATCGTTAATTCTGGTTGTCATGATTGTTTATAAATTCAGTTTGAAGATTAATAATTTATCTATAATATGAAAGGAAAGCTAACATCGGGCAGTGCCTAAGTTGATATACCCTTGCAGAATACTCTGTAAATTATATTCTCCAAAATTATTCATATGATGCATTCTTAATAATCATAAAAATCCCAACTTCCAAACTTTACAAACACCAAAGTTAAAGCGTTTCCGATCAATCAGTTATATGGCAGCTATAGGATATAGTCGGCCAATCCCGGCTGTTCCGACTTATATATTGTGTGCGAAGAAAAGAAGGGTGTGTGCAAAGTTTCAATTCGATATCTTTAAATCTGAGAAATTAGTTTGCGTAGAAACAGACAGACGGACAGACGAACATGCTTATATCATCTCAGGAGGTGATCCTGATCAAGAATATATATACTTTACAGAGTCAGAGATGTCTCCTTCACTGAGTTGCACACTTTTGACCAAAATTATAAAATCCTCTGCAAGGGTATAAAAACTTGTATTAGTTAAGTGCATTAAACCTGCTTATGATTCATAGGTGAGAACATTTTTCGTACCCCCTTAAAGAAAGAAATCATAGTTTGTATAATCCATAGTTTCGGATTTGGTTGTAACTACCAGCCATAATCGGTACATTATTGAAATCTGGAATTTATGACCAATTATTTTGCTTAATATTTTATATTATCTTTATGAAACTATTTATAACATTATTAGGAATATTCTCCCTTACTACCTGTTTTTATACCCTTGAGGGTATTATAATTTTGGTCAAAAGTGTGCAACGCAGTGAAGGAGACATCTCCGACCCTATAAAGTATATATATTCTTGATCAGGATCACCTCCTGAGTTGATATAAGCATGTCCGTCTGTCCGTCTGTCCGTCTGTCTGTCCGTCTGTCTGTCCGTCTGTCTGTTTCTACGCGAACTAGTCTCTCAGTTTTAAAGATATCGAATTGAAACTTTGCACACACCCTTCTTTCCTTTGCACGCAGTATATAAGTCGGAACGGCCGGGATCGGCCGACTATATCCTATAGCTGCCATATAACTGAACGATAGGAAATGCCATAACTCTGGTGTTTGTAAAGTTAGGAAGTTGGGATTTTCTATGGCTTTTATTTTTGGCCAATCAATACGACCTACCAAATTTCATAAGGATCGGCCGACTATATCCTATAGCTCCCATATAACGATAGGAAATACCATAACTTTGGTGTTCTTAAAGTTAGGAAGTTGGGATTTTCTTTGAATTTTATATTTGGCCAATCAATCCGACCTACCAAATTTTATAGGGATCGGCCGACTATATCCTATAGCTGCCATATAACTGAACGATTGAAAATGCCATAACTTTGGTGTTTTTAAAGTTAGGAAGTTGGGATTTTTATGAGTATTTAGAATGCATTATATGAATAATTTTGGAGAATATTATTTACAGAATATTCTGCAAGGGTATATCAACTTCGGCTCCGCCCGAAGTTAGCTTTCCTTTCTTGTTATATGTATAGTTAAGCTAAATCCTTTCTTTTCTCGTAAATAACATTTCCTCTAACTTTTCTTTCCTATCTTTATTAAAAATTCAAAAATTTTTCTTGTTTTTTTTTTTATATTTGGGGCATATTATCATTGAATAATATTTGAATAATATATCATACGGTCGTTGGTTATGCTTACAGAGTGAATTGTTAAGTTATATTTCAGCGCTGCTCTAATTATAATTTCGGAATAATCAACCAATCTTATTTCGTCTTTAATGTAGTGAGCTATTTCTGTTAACGTAGAGTTTTTCCGTTGTTTTTACTTCGTCGAGGATCCGCAAAGAAGGAAGATATCACGTGTCTTTGTGCAAAAGATTTAAAATGGGATGAAGAAAAACTCGTTATCTAACATCAAGATTTTGGCTTGTGGAAGCTGTACAAAATTTCTGATTAAGTTTAATTATAATTTCTTTAATGTCAAGAATTTTAAATAGGAGTCTAACAAGCAATGAAAATTCAATTTGCGTCAATACATATCGATATGCATAATATCCAGAATAGGTGTCTGACGGATAGGGATTTGCACTGGGTGTCTATTATATTTGTTTTGATTGCAGATTTAGCAATTCTTTATAATATCCTTTTTATAAGTTTGATCAATAATATAGTCGGATTATTTGTTTTTAATTTTCGTAAAGCTTTCTGAAAATTTTAATACATTTTTGTATTATTCGAAAAAACGTGAACTTGTGTTGCAGCATCTACGTATTTATTTGGGGATGAAATGTGCGCTTGAGCGACGACGAAAAGGAGATGCTTCGATCGAATTCGACTGTTTAATTTTCACATATCTTCTCTTAAGCCAATGCTAACCGAAAAGGGCAAAAGATGTGTCGAATTCCCAAAAGCGAATGAGAGCTTTATTGGCCCACGCTCTCACCTTACAACTCGTTATTTTTAAATCAAAGAACCAAGTGCGGAAACACCGCCCTCTCTGAAGGGACGACGTTCTTCAGCCTATCACAGGAAAAGCGGCCAACCGATGGACAGCTTGCAGGTTAACGCCTTCCTGCGTCCGCACGTCCTCCACCCGAAACATCTTATTGGAGCCGCGTAGACCGCTACCTCTCTCCCGATTCTCCACTGCTGGGGTAGATGGTTGGCCTGGGTGACGACCATTTCTTCCACGTCGATTTTTGGCTCCTCCTGGTGCCACTTGGTCCTCTGCTGAAGGCTGGAGATCTACTCCCGGGACCATCCCTGCCGGAACCTGTGTTTGAGCGACAAGGCACCTCGTCATCGACGCAACAAGGACAGGTTGACTTGGTCCGGGACCATCGACGGTGGGGGCATCAGGGGGCCGTCGATAAGCAGATGTCTGTTGGTCAGGGCTTCGCCGTCACTTGGGTCGCTGCTGAGGTTTCCTAGAGGCCTGGAGTTCAGCACGACCTCCACGCTGGTGCGGAGAGTTCCGAGCTCCTCCGCGGTCAAGAGCTCTTGTCCGACCGTCCGAAGGAAAAGGTGCTTTGCAGACTTCACATCTGCCTCCCAAATACTGCCGAAGTGCTGTGCTTTTTTTTTAGTGCGTATGTTTGTATACCGCCTCCTGCTCCTCCAGACGGACTCGAAACTCGCTCATGTGTCCGTCGCCGCCGACGAAGTTGGTGACTGTTGCACTACACCTTCTCCGGAATCCCGCGACGACTCACAAACCTTTGAAAAGCCAACAGAAAAACATTAGTGGTTTGGTCAAACACTAGCTCCGCTTTAAACGCAAAACATACAAACAAGGCCACGTACGATTTGTAAGGTGGTTAATGAGCTTTTAGACAGCAACAACGGGAATTTGGCTTCGTACGGGATAGGAGCATTCCCGACCCCCAACCAAATTTAATTTATTCTGCTGAATAGAGGGGTTTAACTTATGAATATTCGTTGGTACTGTTTTTTTCCGAGTTTTTCTGATATCGTCACTGAAAGCTCACTCTAAAGCGAAATTCAGTTCTCTTGGCGAAATACTTTTTCAAAGGTCTTCGAAACTTTTCTGAACCTTTGAATAAAGCGAAAAACCCATACGAAAACTCACCGAAGCTTCACCTGAAGCTTGCTGGACTCAGTAATTAATTTGCCTGTAAATCGGCATTTCGAACTGCCGACCAAACTAATCTCGGTGGAACTATGCAAACCTCAAGATTAGGAGTAGAAGTAAAAGACATATAGATTTATTAGGCAGCGCCTGGCAATGGTTAGCTGGATCTCCCGACAGAAGAGATTTCGAAATAGTTCAAGAAAAAATAAATTCAGCATTAACTAACAACAACAATCAAGTTATTCTAAACAGACTTATCGTAGAAAAAATAAATAATATCACCCAGGCCAATGCAAATCTTATAAACAGCTTAAAATACGGAGGAGATACTCAAAGAGACACTAGCACAATATTAATGTTTCAAATTAAAATGCCTAAGAAGAAATTGTCAACTTAAACCACGCAATACAATGGGCAAAAGCAGATATTAGTAACACCCAGATATTAGGAGATGAAGAGGTAAATTAAGTTATAAAAACACTTGATCAAGACCAGTTGCCATACACTAATTTTGAAGAAGCCATGAAAATAGCAGAAGTAAGCGTAGCAAGCAATGGGCCAACACTTATTTATATCATTAAAATTCCTATAACCGACACCAACTATTGTGAAGAACTTTTAATCAAACCAATAAAAATTGGTCAACATGTTAATAAAATTCAAAGCGAAAATGTAATCAAATGTAAAGGAAAACTTTTTGCAAAAATGTCCAAATGTAATAATTATAATGAGATAACCATTTGTAAACATAGAAATATGATAGACATAAGTAATTCCTCTTGCCTACCAAATTTATTAAAAGTCGCCCTGCCATCTGCACTCGAATCAACAACCAACACATTCCAGTTATTGACGAACTCGCACCTGGAGTCATTCTACTCAACAAATTCTCCGGCAACGTACAAATAAATGGGACATCCACAAGTCTCAACGGAACCTTTGTTATTAACTTCAGCAATTCCACAATTAATGTTGATGAACAGACCTTCACCAACAAAGACACGGTACACTATCACCCGATGCCAGCAATTCTCCAAACTGAGATGACCATTAAAAAGATAGAAGAAAAGCTATCATTAGAATTGGTAAAAGAACTGAACATCAACAATACCAAGACCTTGGAACTGTTAAAAACAACATCGCATACAGATTTTCTAATTAGTTCCATAATAACTATCGGACTAACTGCACTAGCTAGCCGCTTCTTGATTAAAAGGGTCAAAATACTGCACATCAACAAAATAGCTTCCGATAACGAGATCAATGACCGCATCGAGCGCGGACACTCGATTTTAAAGGTGGAGGAGTTAACACAAAACGAATTCGCAACCGAAGTTGGCCACGCGCATCCAGTATTGCACCAGCAAATAGAAATGCAAGGGCAACTTTCGGCTTCGGTCAATAGCTCCCAAAAAGTGCTGACTACAGCGTCTGAACCACTTCCCGCTGCAGCGACGACAACGGCAAAGCTCCGACGTTGGCAGAGGCAGCGACAAAGTTATTGGGTATAAATATATACAATTTCTGTAAACATAATTTAGTTCCAATTTTTGTGCAAAAAATACGGACCAAGTGTCCTAAAATTTATATTTTTTTAAATACTGAAGTCACTCGTGTTTAACTTATTTACTAATGGTGGAACCACAGGGGACAAATTAGAAATCTTAGAAATCGGACCTAGAAGATTTGATGTTTGGCTGCGATCGGCTGCTGTTTCTCGGGATTGTTTCCATTTTCCTGTTTATCACCAGACTTAGAAGACTACTTTCGAAGCGTAATGTACATTAACTACATAACGCTTCGATCATCTCTCTGCGCTTACATTTTTAATGTTAAAGCAATACCAGAAACAGCACTAAAGGAACAACCCACAAAAAAAACCGGCACAGCCAAAAGAACTAAAAACTTGAAATGTTGCATTGTGCTGAAAGCAAACTTTTGCAATTATATTCTGTCTTCTTCTTTCCCAAGCACGAATTCATTCCATGGATTATTTATTTTTTCTTTTTTTAACGATATTTTATTTATCGAATCTCTTTTCTTAGATACTAACGACAAGTAGGCAAATCTTAATATAGAATAGAATATATGTATATATTTCAATTAATTACAAATGAATTATTTAGATTAATGGCCCAAACTATTGTTGCCTGGTGGGGAGGTCTCTTTACCGGAGTTGTGTATAGCTAGTGTTGCATATTAAAGACCGCGCAAGGTCTTTAGGATGGGCCTGAAGCTTATACTTTGCTTTTTACTTTGTCGAACCAAGCCTACGTATAATTCTTTGTAAATATTTATTGTTATAGCTCTCAATATCTTTGATTGAGCTCTCTGGATTATTTCTAAGTTCCTAACACATGCGTTTCCCATAGCTCAGAGCCATATGTCCAAATCGGTTTTAGGACTGCATTATACACAAGTATTTTATACTCCAATTTTAGTGCCCAGCGGGCGTTAATTAGGCAATGTAGATTGGTAGCTATAAACTTTAAGTGATTTTACGCCAAGTTAGTCTTCTATCCAGGTGGACTCTTAGACATGTTACTTCAGTTGTTTGTGGCATAATAATGTTGTTCAGAGACAGTGGAGGGCAAGTTTGCCTGTTTAAGGAAAAGTGACGTGTTTGCATTTTTGTTTATTAACATTTATGCGCCAGTTTGCCAGCCATTGATCTAAAAGAACGAGGTGATCTAATAAGTGTTGCGTTGTTCTAAGACATTTAGACCGACATAAGATTGCAGTATCATCAGCAAAGGTTGTTGTAAGAGTGGGTGTAGGTAGACCTGCTGAATAAATAATATACAATGTAGACCCAAAGACACTACCTTGGGGTATTTCAGCCTTAATTGGATGATATTCAGAGAGGAAATCTTTGCAAAGTACTGCGATGCTTCTTTTGTGTAGGTAGGACTCCAAAATTGTATATATTCTGGCCCGTGATTAAAATCCTTACAGAATGTCGTCCGAGCAAAGACTAGACAGAACATGCAGGACGTTAAGGACATCAACATCCGTGGATTAAAGCCCCCCAGTTTGGACATCATATGAGAAAGTTTACTAAAGTTAGGGGGAATTTGGTGTCAGGAAGCATGCGGTTGCCATGTCCACATTTTTCAGTAGACACGGACACACATACATACGTACACACGTACACACAAGCGCAACAACATCACCAGGTCCCCGAACAAACGTCGGTGCACAAACGAACGAAGACAGACGAACGCGCCCCGACGACAGACGAAGAAGTTAGCAACGACGTTGCAGCCGACTACACGAAACAATCCCAGAGGCAGTCAGTCCGAACGACAGTCCATACCGAGACAACAAACCGTAAACATCAATCCGTCCTCCGCGATCTGCCAAACAGACAACCATCTCTAAGGATTCTCAAAGGATAATACAGGACTACACACAGTCAACGATAATCGAAGAACTACAAACAGGCGCCAACAAGGAGGGAGGGCCGGAGGCCCCTCTACAAGCCGCTCCACGAACGCAACCGCAGCTTGATCACATCACAGCTGCCCCACAGCGTTCCAACTATGGGAACACAACGACACACGTCATCCACGCAGGTTCACGAACAGCTCCGAGCTGGATTGAAGCCTTGCCCGCTCCTGACTCATCGGTAATCCAAAGTAACCCGTTTCGTAAGGAAGCGAAACGAGTTAGGTTCCAGGATCCGGAATCAGCAATGACCACGAACATTTCCGCGTGTGGAATTGCAGACGTCGAGTACGACTCAGAGGACGAGCCGCTATGAGAGCCGTCATCGACAAACAGTTCGATGAGCTGCTCCGCGAAGGTAGAATAAAGCCATCCAAAAGTCCCCATAGCGCGCCGATCGTCATCGCCGCTAAGAAAAGCGGAGACGTTCGGATGTGCGTCGATTACAGGCAACTAAACGACATCTCGATCCCCGATGCATATCCACTGTCGAGGATCCACACCATTCTAGAGCGGCTCCGTCACGCCCGTTACATATCGACGCTCAAAAATAGATACTGGCAGATACCAGTAGCGCCTGACAGCCGTGAATGCATGGCGTTCACTGCCACCGGCCGTAGATTATTCCACTAGAAGGTGATGCCTTTCGGCCTAAACTCGTCCACGGCGACCTTTTAACGTGCCCTCAACACAGTCATTGGCCCGGACATGGAGCCATCCGCCTTTGAATACCTCGATGACATCCAGAACTTGCGAGAGGTATCTGAATCGGGACAAGTGTCAATATGTCCAACAGTACCTGGTCTACGTGATTAGTGAAGCCGGATAAAATTTCCGCCATACAAGAGCTGACAACGCCGACGAATCTCAAGGAGCTTCGCCGATGCCTGGGGATAGCGTCCTGGTACATACGTTTTGTACCGAATTCCCTTCTTAAGAAGGACCGCAATTGGGAATGGTCAGCTAAGCAGGAGCAGGCTTTGCAGGGACTGAAGGAGCTGTAGACGGAAGCCCTGACGTCAGTGACTATCGTATTGGAGTCGTCCTGACCCAAACCATAGAGCAGCAGAGTCATCGCTTATGCCAGTTGCCGGCTCAACAACGCCGAGCGAAATTACTCCGTAATGAAAAAAGAGTGTCTTGCGATAGTGTGGACAATCCGCAAGATGCGAAGCTATCTCGAGGGACACAGATTCGCGGACCATGGTCGAAAACATGGTCGCCGACGCCTTGTCGCGCCAACTCCTCGCAACCATCCAACAAGCGCAGGTGCAGGACAACACCTGCAAATGGATCAACAAGATGCTTCGCCAGATTCAGCAGGAAAGTATCCCGAGTACCGCGAGGAGAATGGACAGCTATACCGTAGTATAGTCTTGCGTCCGGATGCACTCTTCCCCAGTTCGGGAACAGCAATAATCCCTCCTAAAGAACGAAGCCAAAAGCTGCACAGCATCTTCAAAGTTGCCCACGATAATGCTGAGCGTGCCACCGCCGAGCAAGGTCGGCACTATAATTTGCGACGACGAGAATGGAGGCCAGCTTTGGGCGCTCTCGTTCTCGTGCGCTGGCATGCGTAATCCAACGCTACAGAGGGATTTGCTGCTAAGCTATCTGGAAAATACGACGGGCCCTACAAGCTCGTAAAGTTCTTGTCAAACATAGAAACAATAGTTCGACTACAGGAGCCAATAACTCGCCGACGCCGTACCGCGAGTATCAACAATTTGAAGCCATACCACCAAGACGGTGACAAAGACAATGGCAACGATCTGGAGCAGACAGGCCAGGCAGACAAGACCGGCATTAACGAGGACCATGGTACCTACGACGCCACGGCCTAGCAGTAACGACGCCACCAAATTTTCAAAAGACTTAGCGGCTATTTCAGACTTGCTAGACCGCGCAATATCGGCAAGAGTTGCTATCGCGGGCGCCACCACCCGCTCGCCGCCAGCCCGAGCTCCGCCTCCGCGAGGGAGTTTGGACGTCATGCTAGGGCGCACCGTAATAATCCGACCAATCCAGCGTATAACCCGGCTACCCGCCACTGCCGCATGGCCGTGGAGGTTTCGCCCCGCAGCCGACCCTGAGCATGAGCCACCGGGGATATTCGGAAATGCCAATCGCCGCCGCCCCGCAACATGGCCTATCGAGGAGGCGCCCGCCGATGAGGTCTCAGCGACGAAGTCAGAACCCGAAGAACTGGAGCACCTCATGCGGGCACCTGAAGGCTGCCACGTCCCCGACGCATGGATTCCTGCGTTTCTTACCGAGATCGGAGGGTTTCCGCGTATTTTAAAATATATAGTTTAAGAACAGGATTAAAGGTAGAATAATAATATAATCTCTATATATAAATTATCAGTAAGAAAACTGAGAATGCACGCAGAGCCAAAACCATTGGTTAACAATATTAATATGCATTTTTATTACATTCTCATAACTTTAAACTGATTTGCTAAGATTTATTGGGGCTCCCCAAGTGGCCCCAATCGCTTCCAATTGGAAAAAGGTCAATTTTCTTTTCAAAAATTGGAAAATTAGAGAGTTTTCTAATTATTACAACCGAAAAAACTTGGCGGTGGCTAAAATTATTAAAAGCGAAAAAAACGAAAACGAAAAGAAAAGACGGCTCAAATCAATTTTAACGAATTAATATATATATTTCGACAAAGAACTTAGAGCCTAGATTAACGAAGGTTGGCGAAGACGGGACGAATTCGCCGAGAGCGAGAGAAAACTTTATTGTGCTCCCGCCTTCGCCCTAAACTAACTTACACTAAACTTCAAGTTTTTATTTTTTTACAAATTTCAATATAATATTTCAAGTTTGAGCGAACACCGGCCCCGTTGAACACCCATCGGGCTTCAACACAATGGAAGCGGCGCCAACTTATGAATGGCCCGCCGAAACATTTGCCTGACTGACGAGACAAGCCGCCATCGCCGCAAGCAGTTGAGACCCTCCTGGTCCGGGGTCCGGAGTGCTGGTGTGGCGAGTAGCGGCCCGCCTGTCAGTAGGTTCCCGGGTGTCAGCGCCTCTCCGTCGCTTGGGTCGCTGCTGATTGCTCCGAGCGGCCGGGAGTTCCTCACCGTCTCGATTCCCTCGAGGACTGTCCCCAGCTCTTCTGCGCTTAGGAGCGTGCTGCCCACCGCCCGTAGGAGTAGGTTCTTGGTACCATGTGCGAAGCTCGCGGTGGTGTGAAGACAAATTCGCATCCGCTTTTTGATGCGAATTCGCGTATCGCGTCGGCTTCGTCCTCTATCCTCTCTCGAAGGGCCCGGAAGTGGCGACTCGCTCCGACGAAGTTCGTCCCGTTGTCGCAATGGACGACTTGGGGACATCCTCGGTGCCCAACGAACCTTTGAAAAGCCAATAAAAAGGAATCTGTGGTTAAATCTGAAACAACTTCTAGATGAACCGCTTTGGACGCAAAACAAACGAAGAGCGCAATGTAGGACTTATACGGAGGCCTACCACGAATTTTCAATGTCGTATAGACAGGGCCACAAAAATCGACGCCACATATAGCAAATGGGCGGTGAGCACGGAGACGATCTGCGGGTAAATTTCCCATAATTTGTGTCATCAGTCGAGGCTTACACTTAAAGCAGCGTATGCATGATCGAACTATCTCACTGCAGACCTCCTGAGCGTTTACGATCCAAATACGCCGTCGAAGGAGACTCACAAGGGCTCGTGGACCAACATGAAAATTGGAATGGTGAAGATGCCGAACATAGCTCTGCACAAATTGGGAGCGTTTTGTCAACAACAATGGAAACTTGGCATCGTATGATATAGGAGCATTAGCTAGTCGCCCCCCAACTCGCAACAAAGAAAAGTGACACCAAGTCCCCTTGTCTTCATGGATGAATGGATTCAATCGCTGAAGACTTGGGCCAACTCTGGATCCTTTACGAACTTTTTCTCTTTCTTCATGATACTCGTGCTTCTGTAATAGCTCGACAATTTTAAGAAAAGCTTCATTATATTCAGTCGGCGACAAAGTTTTTTCAAATACCATATTTTCGTCTTTCCATTTTCTTAGGAAGCGGAACATATAAACGAATACCCGAAGCAGTTTAAGGTGTGACGAAAATCGCTCGATCACATCTACCGAATCCAAATTTCTTACAGCAGCGGTCAGTCCGACCGCAGTCTTCCTCGATTCTTGTAGTAGGAATTCTTCATCTAGGTCAAAGTGTGCATTCTGGGGCCAGTTTGCATCTTCCTCTTTTAAAAACGCAGGTCCAGTAAACCATATTGACTGTATAATTTCGTCGACGTCACAACCTCTTGATACAATATCTGCTGGGTTCTGTTTCGTTGGAACATGCCGCCATGTAGCTTCACCTGACCACTCTTGAATCTCCTCAATTCTATTCGATACGAATGTGGATAATGAAGATGGATGAGACCGGATCCAATGAAGCGTAACTTTAGAATCCGACCAATAAACAATCCGTTCGATAGGTACCTTTAATAGGGGCTTGATTCTGTGGCAGAGATCTGCGAGATGGTGAGCGGCACATAACTCAAGCCTTGGGAGTGTCTTAGACTTGAGCGGCGCTACTTTAGACTTTGAAGTCAACAGCGATATTTTATAACCTTCTGCAGTTTTGCTACGAATGTAGACGCAAGCTCCATAAGCTCTTAAGGATGCGTCGGCAAAGGCATGTAATTGGACCGGTGACATCGGATCGGTATGCACAAACCGGGGAATAGATATTTCCTCTACATTAGACAATGTAATTTGTATCATATTCCAAGCTGTTTCCAAATGAATAGGAATCGACTCATCCCAATCTAACTTATTAAGCCAAAGTTCCTGCAAAAGGATCTTTCCTCTAATTACAATGGGACTTAATGAGCCGAGGGGGTCAAACAGATTCGATCTCACCGATAGAATGTTCCGTTTTGTCGCTCGGAGACCCATGACAGCAGTGTCAATTTGGAACTTGAAGGCATCTTCGTTAGGCAACCACGATATTCATAACGCCTTAGTTGACTCTGAGTCCGAGATGGGTATGGATTTAACTGTGCTCTCAGGTGCGGTAACGTCAGGTGAGTTTGAAAACCACTCTGTCAATTCAAAACCTGCAGTTTGAAGAAACTGTGATACTTCAGACTTAATAGTCTTTAACTCCTCTACGCATGCAGCACCAGTCAACATATCATCGACATAAAAGTCGCATCCAATAACTTTAGCAGATATAGGAAAAGAAAGTTTGGCAGACTCACTTAACCTTTTTAAACACCGAATAGCCAAAAACGGTGCTGGTCCAGTACCATATGTTACGGTGTTGAGCTTGTATAATCTCAAGGACTCAGAGGGGTCTCTTCTCCACACTATAAGTTGAAACTGCCTATCTGCTTAATTCACCATCGCTTGACGATACATTTTCTTAACATCGGCGGTCAGGGCAAATCTAAGCAGCCGGAAGTGCAGTAACGTTGAGTACAACTCATCTTGGATTGTCGGCCCAACCATCAAAATGTCATTTAGAGACTTCTGAGTTGACGATTTACAAGACGCATCGAAAACGACACGTAACTTGGTTGAAGTACTTTGGGGTCTCAGAACACATAGATGTGGGATAACATAATGTGGAGCAGAAGGAAGTTTATCTGTAAGAGACATATGACCTAAGGAAGGTACTCTTCCATAAATTCTAGGTACATTTCTTTCATCTCAGGGTCTCGAGACAGCCTTCTTTCGAGCGACAAAAACCGCCGTTTTGCAACTTCAAAAGAGCTGCCTAACTCATTTGGATCCGATTTAAACGGCAGTCTTACTTCAAACCGACCTGATGGCAAAACCTGAGTAGTCTTCCGGTTGTGTTCTTCACATAACTTTTGCTCAACTGACCAAATTTTCTTTAGAGATGGCATTTCTTCCAGTGACCAAAACTTCTGTAGTGTGCTGTCAATAGACACTAAACCTACAACTGAAACTTTTCACAACTTCTGTAGGGGAAGTTGCCTTATATCTACCCGATACAACCCAGCCGAACAGGGTTTTCTGCAGAGTTGTAAAGTCAGGACCTTGTCTAATTTGCCCAACAGCTAATAATTCGAAAAATAATTCTGCTCCTATAAGCATATCTATTCTTTGTGGCTTGTAGAAATAGGGGTCTGCTAGTGGTAGGTTCTTTGAAATTTTCCAGTCATTGATATTGACCGACTTGTCAGGATGATATCCTGATATTGATTTCAGAATCCAAAAATCGAAAGAGAACTCACTACCATTTAAACGCGACTTCACCATTGTGTGTACCTTTTTCTTAACTTGGTCTCGCCAATACCAAGTAAGTTTATACACGACTCCTCTTTACGGATCTGTAAGCGGTGAGCAAGGTCCTCTGTTATAAAATTCGTTTGGGACCCAGAGTCAAGAAGTGCTCGGGCCCAAATATATTCACCGTTTTTAGTTCTTACACTTACGATCGAAGTAGCTAAAATCACTCTGTCCAATGATGTCGCATGTATAACATGTGACGTGGAAGGCTGATCTTGATTTAAAGAGGGAGAAAGAATCTCTTGGGGTGCTGGCAACGCTAAACTACTTTCGGACACTGTATATCTATGCAGTAAAACGTGATGCGAGCGGCCACAAACTCGACATTTCTTAAGCAGATTTTACAAAGTCGAACCTTTGCATTACCGAAAGGCGACCAAACGGACCACAGTTCGCTAGGATATGGTCTCCTGCATTGCAATAGCTACAACTTTGCTGGGATTTACTGTTGGACGAAGAACAAGAAAATGAGCTGCGATTATGTGGCTTGCTCAACAAAACTTTATCATGCTTTGGTTTCGTCGATTCTTCAGCGGATAAATGCTGGTATCGGCGGTTTAACATTTTTTCAAAATCGGACCAAAGCGGTAACCTTTCATAATCTAATTGTTCTTCCCATTTTTGTTTGGTCACTGGGTCTACTCTGTTCAAAACAAGATAGATCAACATTGCATTTGAAATCTTGGTGTCGTCTCCTATCGATAACAAAGAACCGTATATAGATGATACGGTGTCGATAATATTTCTTAAATTTCGGAAGACTAAACAATGTTGAAATATTATTCATAAAAATTAAACATTTGTTATCATACACTTTTTTCAGGCTGATCATAGCCTTTTCATAATTGCTCTCGGTGACTTGGTAGGCCTTAATAGTTCCCAAAGCTTCACCAGACAAGAAATTAAGTGATTGAATTTTTCTATGACGGGAATGCTGTAGTCTTGATGAACAAGAGTTTCGAAAAGGCTAATGAAATTCTTAAACTCCGAATATTTGCCGCTGAATTTCGGCAATGCCAAATTTGGAAGTCGAGCTCGAGTTGGGTCTACAGAAGCTGATCCAATTATTTTGGTTTCGCTTGCCGTCTTCAAGGCTGAGATAAGCGACATTATTTTTGCCTTGGTTATTATTGAAAGCTCTTCCAACTCTTCTCCGAACTCATCACCATCATCTAAATCTTCGATCTGTTCTTGTATTTGAGTTGCCTTAATAATAGAAGCATTTAAAATCTCTAGCCGACAAGTTAGTCCACACCGACACGCCGCGGGCAACAATAAAGCACTATGTATGTAATTGAGTGCTTTGACCTGCACTTGCACTTGCACTTTATATTTTTGGTTTATGTGTCACTGTCACTAGTTGCCAAAATAAATTAATAATTTTAACGTCCACTCGGGGGCGCCATGGAAAATTAGAGAGTTTTCTAATTATTACAACCGAAAAAACTTGGCGGTGGCTAAAATTATTAATAGCGAAAAAAACGAAAACGAAAAGAAAAGGTGTCGACGGCTCAAATCAATTTCAACGAATGCTTATATATTTTTCAACAAAGTACTTACAGTCTAGCTTAACGAAGGTTGGCGAAGACGGGGCGACTTCGCCGAGGGCGAGAGAAAACTTTATTGTGCTCCCGCCTTCGCCCTAAACTAACTTACACTAAACTTCAAGTTTTTATTTTTTTACAAATTTCAATATAATATTTCAAGTTTGAGCGAACATACTGGACGCTAAACCGTTTAACCAATCGAATCCTTGTTTTCGACCAAAAATAGTTTAAGACATTATAAATGTTTAAAAAATTTGACCGCTTAGATTTAAGGCTTTTTACTATTTTTAACACCCGTTCTAAAATTACAATTTAGCCAAAAATATCTTTAAACGTCAAAAAAGGGCACTTCTAAACTGAGTATCAAAAATTCCTTCGGTAAAGTTTTTCCTTAAGCTTTATCGATTCATTTGATGGTTTCACCAAAGCTCTAGCTATCTTCTAAACAAAGAAACTAAGCAAAAAGTGGATATATTATCGAATTTAAGTGTCTCCATAAGCCTGCATATTGCTATCTTTCTCTGCATTTTCATACAAATTGTCAACAAATGATTCCGTCTCCCTCCCTCTCCATCTGCCTTGCATTTCCCTGCGCTTCCTTAAAAATAAAAAATGAGCTTTAATTGAGTTTTAATTTCTGTAGACTTTAATTTATAGTTATTGGTGACCCACCCCCCACCAAAGTGCCCCAAACTCATTCAATTAGAAAATTAAATCGTGTACGCTAAACCGTTAAACCAATCGATACCGTGTTTTCGCTAAAAAATAGTTAAAAGCATAATAAATGTTAAGCAAATATGGCTGCTTGAATTTTTAACTTTTTACTATTTTTAATACCCATCTCTTTTCCACCCCCTGACTCTGCTTTATAATTGTCATTTTCTTCTTCGAAATACCGTTAAAAAAAATAATTGAATTATATTTTCGCAAACCCAATACCAAATAGTAATTTTTTTATTCACAAATGCACTCAAAAGAATGAAATATGCATATTCAAAAGCCCACACAGAAATACATGCACATCAATCAAGGGAATTCACTCATTTTTATACCCGTTACTCGTAGAGTAAAAGGGTATATTGTATTCGTGCAAAAGTATGTAACAGGTAGAAGGAAGCGTTTCCGACCCTATAAAGTATATATATTCTTGATCAAGGTCACTAGCCGAGTCGATATAGCCATGTCCGTCTGTCCGTCTGCCCGTCTGTCCGTCTGTCTGTCTGTCCGTATGAACGCTGAGATCTCGGAAACTATAAAAGCTAGAAGATTGGCATTTTGCATGCAGATTCTAGGAGTTCCTACGCAGCGCAAGTTTGTTTCAAAAAGGTGCCACGCCCCCTTTAACGCCCACAATCGCTTATATACGATTTTAAAAATTTAAATATTTCGGAAAAGTAAAAATGCAGTTTTATTGTGTTTATCAATACCTATCGAAATGTAGAAGAAATTTTTCAAATCGGACCATTCGTTAAAAAGTTATGCGTGATCAAAGTTTCTATCTCCATCTCCCTCGCACTCCCTTTACCTGAGTAACGGGTATCTGATAGTCGGGGCACCCGATTATAGCGTTCTCTCTTGTTTTTTTTTCTTGTTTTTTTAATACTTTATTCTTATTTATTGGATCTTCTCTATGTTACGTTAATTTATGTTATTGAAAAGGGATGGGAAATTGTTCCGCTGTAGACGTGAATTATAGCGTAGCCGGTTGAGTTGTCTGCCTAGCAGGTTTGGGAGATTTGATAGTCTGACTTCATATTTAATTTTTCTGGAAACGTTTTTTTCTTTTACTGAATTTATATCCAGGTCTCTCTGAATGTTTGCGTTGCGGATGTACCAGGGGGCTCCAGTTATTGTTCGTAGGGTTTTTGATTGTACTCGTTGAATAGTTTCTATATTGCTGCTGCTTGCGTTTCCCCAGAGCTCGGAGCCGTAGGTCCAGATCGGCTTTAGCACGAGTTATACAGTAGTACTTTATATTCGAGTGGAAAGGGAGAGCGGTAGTTCATGAGCCAGTGAAGGCTGCTGGCCCTTAGTTTTAAATGGGTCTTCTTTGCTTCTATATGCTTTCTCCAGGTAAGCCTCCTGTCTAAGTGTATGCCGAGATAGGTGACTTCGTCTGGTTGTGGATCCGGCTTGTTGTTTAGCGCCAGTGGTGGGCATTTCGACAAGTTTAGTGTAAATGTAATGTGCTTACACTTTTGCTCGTTGACTTTGATACGCCAGTCTGCGAACCATTTTTCTACAGCTACCAGGTGTTCTTTTAAATGGGCTGTTGCTGTTTTTGGGCATTTCGAGCTGCTGATAATGGCAGTGTCGTCAGCGAAGGTGGAGATGAGGGTCTGGCGGCTTGTTGGAATGTCTGCCGTGTGAAGGATGTACAAGATTGGTCCAAGCACACTTCCTTGGGGTACTCCAGCTTCGATGATACGGATTGTTGAAGTAAAGGTTTTACATCTCACGGTGAAAACTCTGTTTCTGAGGTATGACTTAAGCAACTTATGGGTGTTTTCCGGTAGGAGGGTTTTAATTTTATATACCAGGCCGTCGATCCAGACGCGATCAAATGCTTGTGATACGTCCAGAAATAATATTGCAATATTGCTTGTGTTCGAAAGCCGTGCGAATTTCAGATGTTAAGCGGTTTACCTGTTCGATAGTTCCATGCTTTTCCCTAAATCCGAATTGGTGCAGAGGGATCGTATTGTTGTTTTGAAGATGTGTTACTAGATGAACAAGAAGCAGTTTTTCAAATAGCTTTGATAGACATGGGCGCAGACTGATGGGCCGGTACGAGGAAGGCTGGGATTTGTCTTTTCCTGGCTTCGGGATCATTGTAATGACAGACTTTTTCCATTGGTCAGGAAAGTAGCCCCATTTCAATATTAGGTTAAATATAAATGCGATGCATCTGACTGCGCATGCAGGTAATTCAATTATCATTTTTGGAGAATTAAAATCGTGACCAGGAGCTTTTTTTGGGTTTATGTGTTCTTTAATGGCCCTAAGTATTGTGCTGGTTTCAAGGGTAACTGGGGAGGAGGGCGTCGCTGGCGAGACATTTGGTAGAGTGAATTGGTTTGATGGCGGGTGAGGCTTGAAGACGTTTTCCAAGTGATGGGCAAAGGTGCGCGCCCAGGCACCTGTTTGTGATCGAATTGGACAATCGGGATCTATAGTTTCGGGAATAGTTTCGCAATGTAGGCCCGTTGGGCCAGGTTCTTTTCGGTAGAGAGGGCCTTTGACAATTTTGGAGATCCTTCATTAAGTCTTTTCTTAGTAGCTGGGGACCGATGAGTCTGCCAGTCTCTACGAAGTCTACTTTTTCCAAGTAGGAGAGACTCGATCTGGATACTTGAGCGTCCAGTTCTTAGCGGATTTGTGGCTGAGGGTTCTGGCGTAGAATGTTTGGCGGCAGAGGACATTATGTCCGTGAGGTGTTTAAGCGACTTATCAATGTCAGATTCAGAGGAAATTTCAGGATCAAGTTCGATGTGTGCACTTACATATTTTTGTACTTCAGCCAGTTTGTTTTGTTTGATGTTAGATGTTGGCGGCGTTCCAGAAGCTGCGGCTCTTCAGATAGACAGAGGAGAACTGGCGAATGGTCCGATGTAAGCTCTTCTAAGGTTTGTACGTTTAACAGCCTGTGCGAAACTCTTCTAATAACAGCGAAATCGATAGTGTCAGGTTGTTTATTTGGATCTGTGGGCCAGTATGTAGGTCAGCTGGTGAGACAAAGTCAAGCTTATTACTAGGAGTGATGATAGCGTTGTAGTATATAATTGGCGGCCTTTGAGGTTGATAAGACGAGACCCCCAGTGGGAATGCTGCTTGGGGGAAGACAACAAAGATGCCACCCTTAGGTTATGTAATAATAACGCTTTTAATATTATAAGTTTATGCACTTGTCGTGTTTATTTTGTCAGTCGAATCTGCACTGCTGCAGCCGAAAGCCTGGCTTCATATTTTAATTTGGGTTTTACAATGTAGTATCTAAATACGTAGCGCGACAGCTTAGCGAGATAAGGCAGATAAAGAGGATAGCGCAAGAGCGCTACAGGTTCAGCCATACACCTATGCGCACTAGACTAGTCGCTGGCGGGCTGCTCCAAACATACTCCCCCCGTTGGAGGAAGTAGGACTCCAACTAAATGGGAATCGATGGGCAGAACGGCTAACTTGGCGACGGCTCTCTTGACTAGACCCGTAGCTGTACGGACCATAGCTACTCTGACGACATCGTCCTCGCCTGGAACGACTCCTTGGATGCACCCCAGCTGCCATTTCAAGGTTGGAAGGTTGTCCTCCTTCAGCAACACGATGCTTTCGACCTTGATGTTGGATGTTTCGACGCGCCACTTACTCCTTTCTTGGAACATGGATAAATACTCGCTGCTCCACCGCTTCCAGAATTGCTGCTGCATCTGTGTCACCCTTTGCCATCTGCTGAGGCGGCCTTCTCGGAGATGCGTGACATCAGGCTCAGGAAACCTTGTGTAGCTGTAGCCTTTCAGGAAATGGGCCGGCGCTAACACGTCAAGACTTTCAGCGTTTTCTGAAATTGGACAGAGTGGACGGGAGTTAAGGATGGCAGAAATCTCATAAGCGACAGTTCTCAATTCATCGAGGCCCAAGATGGAAGCACCGACGACTCTATAAAAGTGAAATTTGGCCAATCCCATCAGCTAAGCAGGAGGAAGCTATCACAGCCGTGTGGGGTTCGCTCAGAAATAGATTCTTCAGCTCGGTTAGCTCGCTCTTAGCGCCGACAAAATTCGTCGCATTGTCACTTCAAATAGTGCGCGGAGTGCCTCTCAGGCTGGTGAATCTTCTCAACGCTGCGATGAAAGAATCCGTTGTGAGATCCTGGACGACTTCCAAATGCGCGACCTTCGTAGAGAAGCAGACAAAGACGGCGATGTAGCACTTGTGAGGCGCCTTGTTGCGGGCCTCTGCCTTATGATAAAATGGTCCACAATAATCCACTCCCGTGGTATGAAATGCTGCGTTAGGCTGAACTCGATTGGCTGGCAGGCTGCCCATAACATATGAAACAAGAACGGAAAGCTAACTTCGGGCGGAGCCGAAGTTGATATACCCTTGCAGAATATTCTGTAAATAATATTCTCCAAAATTATTCATATGATGCATTCTTAATACTCATAAAAATCCCAACTTCCTAACTTTAAAAACGCCAAATATAAAACCCATAGAAAATCCTAACTTCCTAACTTTAAAAACACCAAAGTTATGGTATTTCCTATCGTTATATGGGAGCTTTAGGATATAGTCGGGCGATCCTTATGAAATTTGGTAGGTTGATTGGCCAAATAAAGAAGCCATAGAAAATCCCAACTTCCTAACTTGACAAACACCAGAGTTATGGCATTTCCTATCGTTCAGTTATATGGCAGCTATAGGATATAGTCGGCCGATCCCGGCCGTTCCGACTTATATACTGCGTGCAAAGGAAAGAAGGGTGTGTGCAAAGTTTCAATTCGATAGCTTTAAAACTGAGAGACTAGTTTGCGTAGAAACAGACAGACGGACAGACGGACATGCTTATATCAACTCAGGAGGTGATCCTGATCAAGAATATATATACTTTATAGGGTCGGAGATGTCTCCTTCACTGCGTTACACACTTTTGACCAAAATTATAATACCCTCTGCAAGGGTATAAAAAACTTAACGAAATTACTATACCGGATAGATATCCAATGCAGGACCCTTCAGTGATTTTATCAAATCTTGGAAAAGCCAAATATTTCTCAACAATTGACTTGGAATCTGGATTTCATCAGATTCTCATGAGTGAACCAGACATACAGAAAACCTCATTTTCAATAAACAATGGGAAATACGAATTCCTAAGAATGCCTTTCGGTTTGACAAACGCTCCTAGAATCTTCCAGCGAGCGATGGATGATATTTTAAGAGAACAAGTGGGTAAAACATTGTATATATGGATGACATTATTATATTTTCAAAAACAGTTGAACAACATTACAAAGATTTAATTGTCATAATTAAAATTTTGCTAAACGCAAACATGAAAATTTCGATTGAAAAATCAAAGTTCTTTAAATTAGAAACAAACATTCTAGGTTACGTGGTTTCTCACAATGTGATCAAAACCGATCCTGAAAAAATTTTTACAATTGTAAAATATCCGATACCTAAAAATATTCGAGAGCTTAGAAGCTTCCTAGGCCTTACAGAATATTACAGAAAATTTGTGCAAAGATAGCTAAATTACACAAAGATAGCTAAACCTTTAACAAAATATTTAGAAGGCCAAAATGGCAAGGTATCTAAAAAAACATCACGTAAAACTTTAATACAGCTTGATGATTCAGCTGTAGGAGTGAAAGTTTGCATCTTGACATATATTACGCCCAAAATCTTATATTCATTACTTGTATAGATTCTTATTCCAAATACTTAGTCGTAAAAGAAATTCCTAATAAACTAAATATAGAATATAAAGTTTCAGAAATTTTACAACAATTTCCATTAGCCAAAACTTTGATGATAGATAACGAACCAAGTTTTTCTTCATCCCAATTTAGATCCTTTGCACAAAGAAATGGGATATCATTATACTTTGCAGATCCACGACATAGTACGTCGAACGGACAAATAGAAAGGGCACACTCTACCTTAACAGAAATTGCTCGCTGCATTAAAGATGAACTTAATTTAATTGATTATTCTAAAATCATAATTAGAGCAGCACAAAAATATAATTTAACAATTCACTCAATAACCAACCAAAGACCTTTTGATATATTATTTAATAAAATCGAACATAAGGAAACTACTAAATTACTGCAACAAGCTCAAGAGAAATCGTTGCATTTTCACAATAAATATAGACAAAATAAGAATTATCATGTAGGAGAGGTAATTTACGAAAAGAAAAACGGGGAAAAAAACACTCAATAACCAACCAAAGACCTTTTGATATATTATTTAATAAAATCGAACATAAGGAAACTACTAAATTACTGCAACAAGCTTAAAAGAAATCGTTGCATTTTCACAATAATTTAGGAAAAGAAAAACGGGGAAAGAAACAAGCTAAATTCTAGATATAAACAAGAGAGAACGCTATAGTCGAGTGCCTCGACTATTAGATACCCGTTACTCAGCTAAACAACTTAATATAAATATGCCTTCTTTGCAGGGCAATTGCAACAAACATACACACATACGCCATTGTTTGACTCAGACCTCCATTATGGCTAACTTGACTTGATTTGCATAGTTCTTGGGATATAGTTCGGTATTGACAAATGAAAGCCATCACAATTTCCTTTAATAATCCTTATCGAGAATTAACGTTGACTCTGTTGAGCGCCTTGGCCAGCTGTTCCAAAGTCATCCGTTAGATGGCGCTATTGTATACGCCATGTAAGGCGGAAATGTAGGCGCTAGCCAGGCTTAAGCGTTTAATGGGTTTTTGGGCGTTAGAGTGGGCGTGACAAACTTTTATGTGGCCAATCGAAAGGTATTGACGAAACAAATACATATCAAAAAAAATTTCATAATAGCATCAAAACTGTGGCCACAGCTTGTGGCTTGTGGGCGTCAGAGGGGGTGTGGCACCATTTTGAAACAAACTTGCGCTGCGTAGGAACTCCTAAAATCTACATGCAAAATACCAATCCTCTAGCTTTTATAGTTTCCGAGATCTCAGCGTTCATACGGACGGACAGACGGACATGGCTAGATCGACTCGGCTAGTGATTCTGAAAAAGAATATATATACTTTATAGGGTCGGAAACGCTTCCTTCTACCTGTTACATACTTTTGCACGAATACAATATACCCTTTTACTCTACGAGTAACGGGTATAAAAACAAGTAGTTAAGGAAAATCTCCCTAATAAAGTTATTATAAACAAGAAAGGAAAGCTAACTTCGGGCGGAGCCGAAGTTGATATACCCTAGCAGAATATTCTGTAAATAATATTCTCCAAAATTATTCATATGATGCATTCTTAATACATAAAAATCCCAACTTCCTAACTTTAAAAACACCATAGTTATGGCAATTTCAATCGTTCAGTTATATGGCAGCTATAGGATATAGTCGGCCGATCCCTATAAAATTTGGTAGGTCGAATTGATTGGCCAAATATAAAACACATAGAAAAGCCCAACTTCCTAACTCTAAAAACACCAAAGTTATGCTATTTCCTATCGTTATATGGGAGCTATAGGATATAGTCGGCCGATCCTTATGAAATTTGGTAGTTCGAATTGATTGGCCAAATAAAAAAGCCATAGAAAATCCCAACTTCCTAACTTTACAAACAGCAGAGTTATGGCATTTCCTATCGTTCAGTTATATGGCAGCTATAGGATATAGTCGGCCGATCCCGTTCCGACTTATATACTGCGTGCAAAGGAAAGAAGGGTGTGTGCAAAGTTTCAATTCGATAGCTTTAAAACTGAGAGACTAGTTTGCGTAGAAACAGACAGACGGACAGACGGACAGACGGACATGGCTATATCAACTCAGGAGGTGATCCTGATCAAGAATATATATACTTTATAGGGTCGGAGATGTCTCCTTCACTGCGTTGCACACTTTTGACCAAAATTATAATACCCTCTGCAAGGGTATAAATATACGATGATTGCCTTTGTAACTGGATGATCCTTGGGTAACAATATCGGATACTGAGTATCGTAGTCCAGATTTGCATTCTGAAGTCTTCCACCAACGCGAAGTAATCCATCGGAGCCGGTTATTGGTCTCAGCGAAATCAGCTTGCTCTTCTGTGGACACGGCCTGCCCTGGCTAAGACATCCATACTCCTTGGCTAAGTGTACCTGTTGGATGCTCCTCAGAAGAAGTACGGTCCCCAAATTGAGCTCCTCAACGGTAACACGGTTCCCTAAAGGTGAAGATTTTGCTCTGCAATTCGAAATGAACCGATAAATGTACTCAAATACACGCTGCAACTTATGAAAAGAGTAAAGGAATTAGCAGTTGATCGAAATGTCAGTGCAAACGACGTTCTGGAAGATCCTTAACTGCATTTGGAAGAGAGGGCCATTTTGACGAGCTTTGCAGCAGGAATGGAGGCCCTTTAGCCCACAGGGAGTGCTCCAGCAATTCTCTCGGTGTACAGCCTCGCGATACGACATCCGCCGGATTTAAGCTTGTTGGAACATGGTGCCAAGTCATGCCTTTTGACATCTCCTGAATTTTCACGATTTTGTTGGATACAAATACGTTGAAATCCCTCGGAGGCTGCCGAATCCACGCCAGTACGATAGACGAGTCGGACCAGCAATGAAAGTCGCATTCGAAATCGATGGTTTCCTTGATGCTTACGATAAGCTCCGCCAATAAAAGCGCTGCCGACAACTCCAATCTTGGAATTGTCAAACCTTTTAAAGGGGCCACTCTCGACTTGGCGCAGTGCAAATGGAACTTTGCTTCTCCATTGGCCTCCGACCGCAAGTATAAACACGCTCCATAAGCCGCTATGCTAGCATCGCAGAATCCATGCAACTGGATGGAAGACTGAGGTTGCATTACGAATCGTGAAAATTTCAAGTTTTGGACGATCGATAACTGAGAGGTCAACTCCCCCCATGACGAAAGAATAGGCTCTGGTAATGTGTCATCCCAATCCACGTTATCATTCCATAGGGATTGCAAAAAGATCTTGGCCTTTGTGACAATCGGTGTTATTAAACCGAGCGGATCATAGAATTTGGCTATTGTTGAAAGTGCAATACGCTTGGTGACTCGATGATTTACAGATAATTGAGAAAAGTTGAACAGAAGTTGGTCAGAAGAAGGATCCCAGGCTAATCTCAGCGCCTTGGTAACAGCTGATCCGTCGTGAAATTGAATAAGCTTCTCCTTATCGCAGTCAGACTCTCCTTCGAGGGCGCGTCCATCATTAGAACACCATTTGCGGATTGGAAAATGGCCTCGCGACAATAGATCCTTCACCTGACGACGAATTTCCCTAACCTCTTTAATTGACTCGCCACCAGAGATTAAATCATCCACGTAGAAGTCCCTACGAACAATTTTTGCTCCAATTGGAAACGAATCCTCCTCATCATAAGAGAGCTGATGCATGGCTCTTATAGCCAAAAAGGCAGCTGGCTTGGTACCATAAATCACCGTGTTCAATTTGTAAACACTCAACTCATCCGTGGACTTCTCTCGCCAAACAATACACTGCAAAAAGTCATCCGGGTGGTACACACGCACGCAGCGGTACATCTTGCAGATGTCTCCACAGAGGGCAACTTTAAAAAATCGGAAGCGAAGTAGAATGTTAAAGATTTTTTGCTGAATTGTTGGCCCTGCAAGAAGCAAGTCGTTCAGAGAGCTGCCAGAAGTAGTTCTAGCAGACCCATCAAAGACGACCTGGAGCTTTGTGCTCGTACTTTCCTGCTTATGTACACAATGGTGGGGCAAGAAGAATTGTGGCACTGTTGGATCCTTTGGTGCGAGAGACATGTGGCCTAAGTTGATGTATTCCTGGAGAAAGGCCGAATACTGAGCTTTGAGAACAGGGTTTCTATCTAGCTTAGCTTCCAAACTCCTAAAACGACGACGAGCTAGGCAATAGGAATCACCTAAAGTTTCGAATCCCGAAGTGGATAAGAGACGAACAGAGTATTGACCATTCCCAAGTCTAGTGCAGTTTTCCTTGAACAGTTGTTCGCATTGCAAGTTCTCAGGCAACAGTGCTGGCTTTGATGGATTACAATCCTCAATTTCCCAAAATCGCTTTACTATGGCAGCAAGTGCGTCATCCTCAGAATGATCCGTAGTATCGTTGACAATGGCGGCTAAGACAGACTTATGATTTGGAGTAGTCGACATCCCACCAGAAACGATCCAACCAAGTTTGGTATTTTAGAGTGTTGGCAACATGCTATCTAAATGTATTTGCCCCATAGCAATTATTTCGAAAAACAGACCAGCGCCAATTAACAAGTCGATTCGTTGTGATTGGTTGAAATAAGGGTCAGCGAGCGAAATGTTTTGTGGAATCCTCCATCCTGATGTATTTATGTTGAAATTCGGCTGATAATCAGTGATACTGTGAGTCACAACAGCTGTGAATGACGCACGATAGCCTGCATCCCGTGATTGCGCAAAAATATCCACTGATTTATCAGAGTTCATAGAGGACTCACCGATCCCAGAAATTAGTGTATGCGAATGCCTATATTTCAAATTTAACTGGCTAGCTAGGCGCGTAGTTATAAAGTTCAATTGAGAAGCGGAATCTAAGATTGCTCGACAGGACATAAATGAACCAACCCTATTTTTTACATAGACAATAGCAGTAGGCAGCAACACGTAATTTATTGGCACAGTATTTGAAGCATTTGGTGGAGGGTGCGATACCTGACGATCAAGTTGTGAGCATGACACCAGTGCTGATGAAGTAGATGGTGATGGCTGAGAGCTCGAGAGTGGGTCTGATGATGGAGGTGGTGCGGATGAGTCAGGGGTCATATGCAATAGTGAGTGGTGCTTCATGCGACAATATTTGCAATGAGTTGATTTACATTGCTGCAAACTATGCCCCTTGCGCAAACAGTTTAGACAAAGGTGCATTTTCTTGGCTTCTCTAAATCGAAGATGCGGGCTCAAATTTAAAAATCGAGAGCACTTTGGCAAATAATGATCTCTCGCATCGCAAAATAGGCATATTGGATGATTTAAGTTAGTAGAAGACGCAATGAGTGCACTTGGGTTATATTTATGCACATTTTTTCCCACCTGATGGCCTGGTGTTTGCGTTACCAAAGCTTGATCCAAATTTTCCATCATCCTGCATCTCCTCTCCAAAAACGACTCCATAGCAATCCAGAAGATAACTCAGCGATTGGCAAATCCTCTTCCCATTTTTCCCGAGTCCGTTGATCCAGCTTGTGAACGACGATATGAATCAGTAATCCATCCAAAATTTGCTGTGTAGTGGCCAGCGTATGGATTGCCCGAAGATGTGCGTTCATAAAATCGCTGAGCTCACGAAGACCCTTGGCAGATCCCTTCTCAACACCCTTTAAACCAAATATTGCCTGAACGTGTGCCTGAAAATGTAAAACTTTATTATCAAATCGATTTATGAGCAGATTCAAAGCCTTTTTATAATTGTCATTTGAAGGTTCGAGCGAGCGTATGGTCTCCAGAATGTGACCGAATGCCCGCAAACGACAGCGAAACCAAAATATATTGTTTAAACGATATTAAACAATAATAAAACCGAGTTGCAGACGGCAAATAAAACAGCGATCACGTCGGGGTCACCAAAATGTTTGGGGGACCCTTAGACTATGTAATAATAACGCTTTTAATATTATAAGTTTATGTACGTGTCGTGTTTATTTTGCCAGTCGAATCTGCACTGCTGCAGCCGAAAGCCTGGCTTCATATTTTAATTTGGGTTTTACAATGTAGTCGCTGAATACGTAGCGCGACAGCTTAGCGAGATAAGGCAGATAAAGAGGAGAGCGCAAGAGCGCTACAGGTTCAGCCATACACCTATGCGCACTAGACTAGTCGCTGGCGGGCTGCTCCGAACAGATGCTTTGCGTTATAATCACCGGCAGCTATAAAGCAGCGTCCTAGTGAGTTGTAGAAATTCATAAACTCATTTTCTGCAATACTGAAGCGTGGGGGGCAATATATGGCGGATAGGGTAAGTGGGCCGCCAATTAGGTTTATACGTAGGGATGTGGCCTGCAGGTAGTTAGTAGCGAATGTCTCCATGGGATGATGTTTTATGCGTTGTTTTATGAGTATACCGATAGCTGCGTGTGCTTTACCGTCCGGGTGGTTGGTCGCGTGGAATATATAGCCGATGATATGGAAGTAGTTTTTATTAGTTAGATGGGTTTCAGAAAGTAGTTAGCAGTAAGATTTCCCCACAGTTTCTGCATTTCCTCAGAGTAGGGTCTTCTTTGTTTCCTAGGCATGCCTCAATGCAATGCAAATCTCCGCAGGCGACACAAACTGGTTCTTGTGTGCCCGAACTCCTGGCAGTTTGTACACTGTACGGTGGTTCTTCGGTGAAGGAGATATTGCAGATTGTAAATAGGATACAAATTAAATTACCGCTTAGCGAATTTGTTAAAACAATATTTTATTATTTTTTACTTTTATTATTCACTAGTTTACACAACTTTTTAGTATAGAACTTATTAATTTAATGTTATTAAATGTAAGTTCCGAATTATTTGACATAAGATATTCGGATATTAGGAAATTATTATATTGCTTAGCAGTGATATATTCCAATATCTTATGGTCTACATTAGTGTAGAAAATATTATTTATTAAAGTAGTGCTATTAAAAGTAATTAATTACCCATTTAAATGAGTATCATTAACAGTATTATGACCATTTATAAAAATGGCTCCTTCTTGGTTTACATAAATTTTTTTATTATATTCTCTGATTTTATTAAATGTATATTTTTCTCCATTTAGTAATCTGGTAAAACAAGTGCTGTCTGGGATTAAAGTGCCATAATTATTAAATAATTCTGTCTTAAAATTAGAGATTACATAATACTTATTTTTACATTTAGCGACATGATTATCAATTAAGAGTTATCCATCATGGTGTGAGATGGATCGTGCGTTATACACTTCACGGTTTGAAATAATGGGGTATTTTATATATATTATAATCAATTCTTGGTGTAAGGCGATTTTAAATTTGGAAATATCTAATATGTCTGTAATTACTACAGGCTTTTTTTCGTGTGTAAAAATTTTCTGGATGTCCTCAGTGTTTAAAATTTTCGTGTTGAAAACATCTATTTTTGCTAATGTAATTGTGTCCATTAAATTCATAAGATCGTAAGTTAGCAAATGAAGGCGGTGTTTTTTAAGTGGGAATTCTTGTTTAGAAAATACTGATTGAAGATTTTCAGTTAGGGTTTTCATTTCTTTGAATAATTTTGAATTAATTACAAATTATTATTTGCCCAATTTTTTTAAACGACTTACTCTACTTTAGATTATTCATCACAGCCTTATTCTTACAACATATCCAAGTCAAACCTCATATTCTCTTCTTTTGGATCTTCTTCGTATTAAACCTGTTTATTCGCCAGGGCCCGATGGTATTCCTGGGTGTGTGCTTAGGTATTGCGCTAAGGCCCTGTGCAAACCTCTTCACAAGTTGTTTACCTTATCTATAGAAACCTCCCAATTCCCAAATATTTGGAAGGAATCATTTGTTATTCCTCTTTTCAAAAAAGGTAACAAGTTAGAAGCCAGTAACTACAGAGGTATTTCTAAGTTGTCAGCTATTCCTAAGCTTTTTGAAAAAATTATTACTCCTCATTTGCAGCACCTTTGCAGATCAATCATTTCTCCGTGTCAACACGGATTTATTAAACGTAGATCCACAATCACAAACCTTTTAGAGCTCACTTCATTAGTGATAAATGGCTTCAATAGTAGTTTTCAAACAGACGTCATTTACACTGACTTTAGTAAAGCATTTGACTCTGTAAATCACTTACTTCTCATTCAAAAACTTGACCTTTTAGGTTTTCCAGTTGATCTGCTTAAATGGATTTCAAGTTATCTGAATGGCAGGTCACAAAGGGTCCTTTTTAAAAATTCAATTTCTGAAATTCTCCGTGTTACCTCCGGTGTCCCACAAGGGAGCCATCTGGGTCCGTTACTTTTTACATTATTTATTAATGATCTTCCCTCAATTATAAGTCATTCTCGCGTACTTATGTACGCAGATGATGTTAAGTTGTGCCTGCAGTATAAGGACATTTCCTGCCATTTAGACTTGCAATCCGATCTAGATAATTTTCAAAACTGGTGCCGAGATAATTTACTAAATTTAAACGGTTCCAAGTGCAAGCTGATGACTTTTTATCGGGCCAATCCGATATACGCGACCTACACGTTAAGTGGCAGCTCTTTGGATAGAATAACTCTTGTAAATGATCTTGGCGTTCTCTTGGACCCCAAACTAAAATTTTCTTATCACATTTCGTTCATGGTTAATAAAGCCAGAGGAGTGCTTGGATTTATTAAAAGGTGGTCAAAAGAATTCGATGATCCTTATTTGACTAAAACTTTATATATTTCGCTAGTCCGTCCGATTCTGGAGTATGGGTCTCCCGTCTGGAGTCCACAATACGGAATACATTTTGGTCGTATTGAATCTGTACAAAAAAACTTCCTTCTTTTTGCTTTACGGCGCCTAAACTGGGATGCAAATCTTATCTTACCTTCTTATTCTAGTAGACTTCTTTTGATTAATTTACCATCCCTAGCCAACCGTAGAACGATGCTTGGTACTATCTTTATTTATAACCTTATACATGGTGATATTGACTGCCCCGACTTGTTAAGTCGGCTAAACTTTTCTGTGCCAAGTAGATTAGCTAGAAATTATATTCCCCTAACTTTAAATCATTGTAGATCTAACTATGCCTTGCATGAGCCTTTCAGAGTATTATGTTCTGACTATAATAGTCTTTTTCCTGTAATATCAAATCTTGACTCTCTGCCGCTCCTAAAACGATTAAACCTTGCTTCATTGGCACAAGATTGATCTAACTATTACTTTTTTCCCCGGACCTTTACCTTTATTTTCCTATCTCGCGTCTATCTTATCGCGAATCGTGCCGTACGATACACGGCTGCGCCCCTCGGTCGGTTGGGCGGGTAAGTGGGCCGTGGGACTCCGCGCGAAAAAAAAAAAAAAAAAAAATTGATTGTTATTATTACGGATTAAATCGTTAATTTTATTACGAATTGTTATGAAATCATCGTGATCTGGCGTTCCTGCTATCCATTTCCAAAGTGTACATAATTCGTCGATTCCCCTTTTAGCTCCATTGGGAGTAATTTGCGAGATAAGAATTTTAATAATGTCTAAGTCATAGGAAATTTCGCACTGTGAATTCTCACTGCTTAAGTGAGTTGTTTCGAGATGAATTATGTTTTTACATGGACTTAGAGTAGTTATATGGAATAGGTCAGCGTAAGATTCATAAGTTAGAACATCTTTAGTATCATCAACAATACGTATATTATTGAATTCATTTTCTGTAATTTAAAACAAATTGTGTTCAAAATTTGATGTTGTCTTTATGAATTATACGGTTTCTTTTGTTTATGATAACCTTATTAGGTAGATTTTCCTTAACTACTTGTCTCTTATATCGAGAATTAAGCTTGTTTCTTTCCCATGCTTCTTTTCAAAAATGACTTCCCCTACGAAATAGTCTTTCTCCTTTCTATCTATATTATGTCCCTCTAACATTTTCTCTTGTTTTAACAGTAGAGAATAGTGTCGAGCTCGATTTTATTTTAAAGTATATTAAAGGGTTTTTGGTTGGTTGTTGAATGAATAATCTTATTATATTCTTGAGCGGCTCGTATTACGATTTCGGTATAGTCTGTTAAATTAAATTGTTCTTTGATGCAGCGGGCTAATTCTGTTAATGTCCCTTTAAACTTGACCGTTTGAAGTACTGTGCCTCGGGTCTGCGTAATGTAAAGTTAAACCAATTCTTTGTGCAAAAGATTTAAATTGAGCAGAAGTAAAGCTCGGTTAATTATCGGTCATTATTACTTTGGCTTGAGGAAATTGTTGAAGTAATTTCATTACTTTATTTTCAATATTTAATTTATTTTGGATTTCTTTAACTACTAGAAATGTTGAATAGGCGTCAATACAAGTTATAAAAATGAGACCTTGCGCATAATATATATCAATATGTAAATTTTCGCCCTCTTTAGATGGAATTGGGGCTTCACCAATCGGAATTTTAATTGGGTGTCTGTTATATTTGTTTTCATTGCAAATATTACAGTTTTTAATATATTCTTTTAAGTAATCCATTAATACAATCTACAGATTTGTTTGTAGTTTTCATCTAGTCCTCGGTGAGCTCTACTCTGTGTTTCTTCTATTATGATAGCCCTGTATTCATTGTTTTCTACATCTTGAAGGAATGTTCTTTTGTAAAGGAATTTATTAACGAAGTTTTCCTTTAAAGGTTTTTGAATTATATAAAAATCTTCAAGTGTACAATGTATACCGACGGTGACATTTGGTTGTAAATATTCTCTTAGAATTGAAATCAAATTTTTTGGAGTGTCATACTCGATTATATGTCTGGTATTATTAAATAAGTTAATAGATTCAAGGACTTAGGCTTAGCTATTAAAAATTGAATCATAAAGTGGTTTAAAGGTTTTTTGTTTCTTCAATTACATTTTCGAAACTATTTTCTGCTGAGTGCAAAGTATTTTGATCAGATTCGGATGGTTCCGACTGATCTCTATAGGGCAAATTGTTAATCTGTATTCGTGATAATGCGTCGGCAACTACGTTAGTTGCACCTGGTTTATATACGACCTTTGGAGTGAAACTTTCTATAAATGAATACCAGCGTTTCATTTCTATATTTGGATTTTTATCCGAGATTGCAAAAGATAATGGTTGATGATCGGTTTGAATTTCAATTCCAATTACTCCGTATAGGTAATTTCTCAAATTTTTCAGAGCCCACACTATTACCAAAAGCTCCTTTTTGTTAGTTGCATAGACTTGCTCAGTTTTAGACAGGGTTTTTGAAATAAATGTTATTGGTTAACCTTTTTGAGATAATACCGCACCAATAGCGACGTCCGAAGCATCTGTGGTTAATGTACATTTTTTATTAATGTCTGGTCTATTTGAGCGACGAGACTTTCTTTTAGCTCGTTAAAAGCTTTAATAGCTGGGTTATCCAGCTGAATTAACGTTTTAGTTGACATTCTTTTTGAGATTTTGCCATGATGTCCTCCTAAATACTTCGTTAGTGGTTTAGCCTTGAAGGCATAATTGGGAACAAATTTTCTATAATAGCCGGTAAGGCCGAGGAAACTTCTTAGTTCTCGAATATTTTTTGGAGGAGGATATTTAACAATGGTGTCGATTTTTTCTGGGTCCGACTTCCCATTTTTGTTTGGTCACTGGGTCTACTCTGTTCAAAACAAGATAGATCAACATTGCATTTGAAATCTTGGTGTCGTCTCCTATCGATAACAAAGAACCGTATATAGATGATACGGTGTCGATAATGTTTCTTAAAGACGAAGCTGACTGTTGCGTTATTTTCGGAAGACTAAAGAATGTTGAAATATTATTCATAAAAATTAAACATTTGTTATCATACACTTTTTTCAGGCTGATCATAGCCGTTTCATAATTGCTCTCGGTGACTTGGTAGGTCTTAATAGTTCCCAAAGCTTCACCAGACAAGAAATTAAGTGATTGAATTTTTCTATGACGGGAATGCTGTAGTCTTGATGAACAAGAGTTTCGAAAAGGCTAATGAAATTCTTAAACTCCGAATATTTGCCGCTGAATTTCGGCAATGCCAAATTCGGAAGTCGAGCTCGAGTTGGGTCTACAGAAGCTGATCCAATTATTTTGGTTTTGCTTGCCGTCTTCATGGCAGAGATAAGCGACATTATTTTTGCCTTGGTTATTATTGAAAGCTCTTCCAACTCTTCTCCGAACTCATCGCCATCATATAAATCTTCGATCTGTTCTTGTATTTGAGTTGCCTTAATAATAGAAGCATTTAAAATCTCTAGCCGACAAGTTAGTTCTACTTCTTGGATCGGAATCTGGCCGGCTTCTATTGGATCATTTAATCGGCGGATGCTCATCAGTGGTTTTTTGAGCTTATTTTTAAGATCCGCATGAAGTTCAAGAGATTTTGGCTTATCTGGACTCATTTAAATTTATTTTTTTTTATATATAAACCACGAAAATAAATAAATATATATATATAAATAAATTATTTATCCAAGAATTATAATTAATAAAATAAATAAGTTTTAAAATAGGATAATTGTTCAATTAGAACGACGACAAAATTTTAAATAAATTTTCGAAACAAAATACTAAGAGTAAATAACAATTTAATTTAATTATTAAATTTGTTCGAAAAAATTATTTTAATAATTATCCACAACGAAAACGACGAAAAAAAAATATTAAATTGAATATCGAGCCACGAGGTATCAAAATTAATAGTTGTTGCAAATGACGGCAAAAATCAGTATACCCGTCCGAATGCAGGGAAGCGCGTCACTTTGATCTTCAGCGCGCCAAACCAAAAGTCCAACAACAGATACAACGTTGCTAACGGCGGACAAGCGAAGCGAAAAAGGAAAACGAAAAAGTTCACCGCTGCAGCTGCTTGTATATGAGGGCTTATGTATTGGTTATGTATAGCGGCTGGGATGATTTTACCAACTATTAATTTTCGAGTTTCAATAAATAAATTGGGGGCGACAGTGATTGCAATAATTTAACACAATTAAATGTTGCGTCCAACGGCGGTTCAAATAGGTTATAATGTGTTTGTGTATGTATGTGTATGTATATAATAAATTTTAATATAATTTTTTATTTTTATTTATTATAAATAAATGCATGCACAACTAGCTCTACTATATATCGATACGTCTGTGCCAAGAATTGAAAGCGAGGTGCAATTTTTCAGCACAAGACAAAAAACAATTAAATTATTTTTCTTATAAACTCAAGCTTTCAATTTTTTGCACAAATATTTCAGGTTCTGCGTTAGGGTCTTTCAATCCAGCTGCCACTTTCCTTTTGCACATTGAACAATCGCAGGGCATCCCTCTGGCAGCAGTTCTTTTGTGGCGAACAGGGTATTTCGCGACCGGCACGATACTTTAAGCAGGAGCTGCTGTGTATTTTCTGTCCACACCGACACGCCGCGGGCAACAATAAAGCACTATGTATGTAATTGAGTGCTTTGACCTGCACTTGCACTTGCACTTTATATTTTTGGTTTATGTGTCACTGTCACTAGTTGCCAAAATAAATTAATAATTTTAACGTCCACTCGGGGGCGCCATGGAAAATTAGAGAGTTTTCTAATTATTACAACCGAAAAAACTTGGCGGTGGCTAAAATTATTAATAGCGAAAAAAACGAAAACGAAAAGAAAAGGTGTCGACGGCTCAAATCAATTTCAACGAATGCTTATATATTTTTCAACAAAGTACTTACAGTCTAGCTTAACGAAGGTTGGCGAAGACGGGGCGACTTCGCCGAGGGCGAGAGAAAACTTTATTGTGCTCCCGCCTTCGCCCTAAACTAACTTACACTAAACTTTTTTTTTTTTTTTTTTTTTAAATATATGCTTTATTTATTGAATCTTCTCTATATGAGACTAACAATAAGTATATCAAATCTTAAGAATATAACTTAACTTACAGTCATGTAGACTGAATTTAGACTAACGGGCCCTAATATTTATTGCTGGGCTGGTAGATCGTTACGATGCAGACGAGTTCTGTTCGAAACCCGTCTTAGGTTCCTTGCGAGATTATTTGGGTGCAGTGTAAGCTTGTTATGGTAGGCCTCTTTCTGCTTTGCTATTTCATCTTTGACCGGTGGTATGCCCAGATCCCTGTGGATGTTTTCGTTCCGAACATACCATGGTGCCCCAGTGATTGTTCGCAGGATTTTTGATTGTGAGCGCTGTATGATGTCAACGTTGCTGTTGCTCGCGTTCCCCCAGAGCTGGGAGCCGTAGGTCCAAATGGGCTTGAGGGTGGAGTTGTAGAGAAGAACTTTAAAGTCAGACACAGGGGTGATCGAGAATTTATAATCCAGTGTAGGCTGCTAGCTTTAAGTCTGAGATGTGCTTTCTTGCATTCAATGTGCCTCCGCCAGGTTAGGCGTCTGTCGAGGTGGACGCCGAGATATGTTACATCGCTGGCTTGGGGAATCTGCGTACCATTCAAAGTTAGCGGCGGGCACGATTGTCTGTTAAGGGTAAACGTTATATGTTTACACTTTGATTCATTAATTTTGATTCGCCAGTCTGATAGCCACTTTTCAACTACCACCAAATGATCAGCCAGTTGAGCTGTTGCTCTAGTTGGGCATCTTGAGCGGCTCAGGATTGCGGTGTCGTCAGCAAATGTGGACGTAGTCAGCCTCTCGTTCGTAGGGATGTCTGATGTGTATAGGATAAACAGGGTAGGGCCCAGGGCGCTACCTTGTGCGACTCCGGCTTCAATGTTATACTCGTTGGATGTCGTTGTATTGCATCTAACCTCAAAGACTCTGTGGTAGAGGTACGACTTAAGTAACTTATGAGTGTTTTCTGGCAGTAATGTTATGATTTTATGCATAAGGCTCGGTCGAATGCCTGAGAGACGTCGAGGAATATCGCACTACAATATTCCCGATGTTCGAAGGCTGTACGAATTTCTGAAGTTATCCGGTTGACTTGCTCGATGGTTCCGTGGCTTTCACGAAACCCGAATTGATGCGCCGGGATTAAGTTTTGTTCTCTTAAATATGGTGTAATGCGCGTGAGCAGGCATTTTTCCAGTAATTTGGACAGGCACGATAGTAAGCTTAATGGCCTGTACGATGAGGGAATTGTGTGGTCTTTGCCAGGCTTCGGTATCATTATAACAACGGACTTTTTCCATTTTTTGGGGTAGTAGCCAAGTTTTGCGATGCCGTTAAAAAGCTTGCATATAACATCCACTGCGCAGTTTGGAAGTTCAATTATCATTTTTGGGGTTATTAGGTCGGCCCCTGGAGCCTTTTTCGGTTTTATTTGCTTCCTAATGACGTTAGCAATTTCAGGTGTTTGAAACAAAATCGGGTTAATTGCAATTTCAGAGCTAAACGGCGGTAGTTGAAGAGAGTTTGTGGCGGCGTTCGGCTGAAATACATTTCGTAGGTGTAAAGCAAAAGTTTCGGCTCTGTCTTCGTCACTGCGGGCCCAAGTACCCGAGGAGTTTCTAATCGGAGTGACTGATTCTATCGGAGAACTTAAATTTGGGTGAGCTCTCCACAAAGGATGCTTTGTACTGGTCGGCGACAGTTTCTCGATGTACCGGCGCTGCGCAAGCTCCTCTTCTTGCTTGAGGGTTTTGGTGAGTCTGCGGGTGGCATCATTATAGAGTTGCTTCGAATGGGGCGATCTGCAGGATTGCCAAACGCGTCTTAGACGTCGTTTTTCCCGAACCAGTTGTTCGATTTGCAGATTAGTTTTGTATTGGTTGCTATGCACGATTGTCTCTTCTGGAGTTGAGATTTTGGCTGCTGCCACGAGTACTGACTCCAGGGCATCAGCACAGAAGTCGATGTCGTTCTCTATGTTTAACTGTGGTGTTAGTTCAATGTGGGAACTTACGTACTTTTTGTACTTTAGCCAGTTAGTTCTAGTCGAGGTCAGCCTGAAGGGGTGCTCGATTACTTTCGGGCTTTGAAGGAGAGTTATTAAAACAGGCGAGTGGTCCGATGATAAGTCCGAAAGCGATTTGTCGCTGACTAAATTTCTTGGGATGTTCTTGGTCACAGCGAAGTCAATTAAGTCCGGGAGTTTTCTGGGGTCAGCTGGCCAGTATGTGGGGCTGCCAGGGGAGACATAGTCGAGTTTGTTGCTCAAATTTATGATTGCTTTATACAGTTGTCTTCCTTTGGGCGTCACTAGTCTTGATCCCCAGTGCGTGTGCTTGGCGTTGTAGTCTCCTCCTGCTATAAAGCGATCTCCGAGTGAATTGTAGAAGTCCAAGAATTGCTCTTCAGTTATTGTAAAACGCGGTGGGCAATAGACAGCGGCTATAGTGATACTGCCGTTGCCTGCTTGTAGTTTTATAGATGTAGCCTGCAAATAATTTGTTGCAAACCTCTGGTGAAAGTGGTGCTTAATGCGTTCCCTGATTAGGATTCCAGTTCCTCCGTGAGCCTTACCATTCGGATGATCTGTGCAGTATGAAGTATAACCTCTTATTTGGAAGTTGTATTTACTTGTGAGATGCGTTTCTGCCAGCAGCATTACATCTATTTGGTTTTCATTGAGGAATTGAGTTATTTCAAGTTTGTGCCGTGAAACGCCATTGGCATTCCACATGGATATTCGAAGACAAGACATCGATTATTTAGATTGTTGGGATGTGAGCAAATTTATTAAAATGTTTTGATTTTGCATAAGGTTTGTCATTGTTGTTTTCGTGAAGGACATAAATTCCATCATACCCTGTTGTAAAGTCAGCATCATGGTTTCCATGCTGTTTGGTATTTGTCCTATTGCTTGCTGAGGTGTTGTTATAATTTGCTCAGAGCATTGAGCTTGTGGGAATCCCGTCTGATTGGCAAGTCCTGATTTTAGGGCACTGGCGTATGAAACACCCCCATTTGTGTTGAGGGGCCCAAATGAAGATCTGGCTGCTTTCGCAAAGAAAACATTAGGTGTGGTTTGGGATTGCACGTACGCATTTCGTGCATTCTGGGAGCGTGCTTGTTTTGCTTGTTGAAATTGACTCTTCAGCTCTTTATAGACCGGGCAGCCTCTGTAGTTTGCGGTATGGTTATCTCCACAGTTAGCGCATTTCTTTGTCTTTGGGTCTTCTTTGCTTGCAGGGCAAGGTTCGGATTTGTGGAAGCCACCACAAGCTACGCAGACTGAACACTAAACTTCAAGTTTTTATTTTTTTACAAATTTCAATATAATATTTCAAGTTTGAGCGAACATACTGGACGCTAAACCGTTTAACCAATTGAATCCTTGTTTCAACCAAAAATAGTTTAAGACATTATAAATGTTTAAAAAATTTGACCGCTTAGATTTATGGCTTTTTACTATTTTTAACACCCGTTCTAAAATTACAATTTAGCCAAAAATATCTTCAAACGTCAAAAAAGGGCACTTCTAAACTGAGTATCAAAAATTCCTTCGGTAAAGTTTCTCCTTAAGCTTTAACGAGTCATTTGATGGTTTCACCAAAGCTCTAGCTATCTTCTAAACAAAGAAACTAAGCAAAAAGTCGATCTATTATCGAATTTAAGTGTCGCCATAAGCATCATACGTTTTCTGCCTGCATATTACTATCTTTCTCTACATTTTCATACAAATTGTCAACAAATGATTCCATCTGCCTTGCATTTCCCTGCGCTTCCTTAAAAATATAAAATGAGGAGGACGGCGTCGCTGGCGAGACATTCGGTAGAGTGAATTGGTTGGATGGCGGGTGAGGCTTGAAGACGTTTTCCAAGTGATGGGCAAAGGTGTTAGCTCTTTCTTAGACACTGCGCGCCCAGGCACCTGGATGTGATCGAATTGGACAATCGGGATCTATAGTTTCGGGGATAGTTTCGCAATGTAGGCTTGTTGGGCCAGGTTCTTTTCGGTAGAGAGGGCCTTCGACAATTTTGGAGATCCTTCATTAAGTCTTTTCTTAGTAGCTGGGGACCGATGAGTCTGCCAGTCTCTGCGAAGTCTACTTTTTCCACGTAGGAGAGACTCGATCTGGATACTTGAGCGTGCAGTTCTTAGCGGATTTGTGGCTGAGGGTTGTGGCGTAGAATGTTTGGCGGCAGAGGACATTATGTCCGTGAGGTGTTTAAGCGACTTATCAATGTCAGATTCAGAGGAAATTTCAGGATCAAGTACGATGTGTGCACTTACATATTTTTTGTACTTCAGCCAGTTTGTTTTGTTTGATGTTGGATGTTGGGGGCGTTCCAGAAGCTGCGGCTGTTCAGATAGACAGAGGAGAACTGGCGAATGGTCCGATGTAAGCTCTTCTAAGGTTTTTTACGGGGAAACATAGTCCAATTTGTGGCTTAGTTTTATAATTGCGTTGTATAATTGCCTTCCTTTGGGAGTCACGAGTCGTGATCCCCAGATGGTATGTTTGGCATTATAATCTCCAGCTGCTATGAAGCGATCTCCAAGTAAGTTGTAAAAATCTATTAAATGTCCTTCAGTAATTGTAAAACGAGGCAGGCAGCAGGCAGCGGCTATGGAAAGGGGTCCGCTATCTGACGTGGCCTGCATGTAATTAGTTGCAAACCTTTCGTGAATGTGGGGTTTGATGCCTTCTCTGATTAGGATGCCGGTTCCGCCGTGGGCTTTACCATCTGGATGATCTGTGCGGTAGAAGGTTTAGCCTCTTATTTGAAAATTGTATTGTGAGGTGCGTCTCTATCAGTAGCAGTAATGTCGATATGATTTTAATTCAGGAACTGTGTTACTTCATGTTGGTGCTGGGAAACGCCATTGGCGTTCCACGTCGTTATTCGTAGATTTGCCATCAGGTGTTTGGACTGCTTTGCTGCAACTACTGTTACACCATGTTCTACTTTTGAACCAGTGTTTGCATGGTCGTTTTCATGAAGGACATAAATTCCATCACACTTTCTTGCATAGTAACCATCATAGTTTCCAGTGGGCTTCATTACTGTTCTGGGAGCTGCTGAACGTTTCCTAGATAAGACTGGAGTGGGTTTTCCGTTCCTGTTCGAAGGGCATCGGCGTATGAGAATCTTTTCTGTGTATTTAGCTCACCAAATGATGATCTTGCAGCCGTCCCGAAAAATACTGTGAGGAGTTATTTAACTATGAAATAAATGAGAGTTTGGAGGAATACAGCTGATGAGAGTTTGGAGGAATACAACTGGTGAGAGTTTGGAGAACACAGCTGGTGAGAGTTTGGAGAATACAGCTGGTGAGAGTTTGGAGAATACAGCTGGAGAGAGTATGGAGAGAAACAAGAAGAGAGTTTGGAGAATACGGCTGGAGAGATTTTGGAGAGAACGGGTAACGGTAGAAGGCGGCAGACTTTGGACCGAGTATGGATAGGATAAGCCGAGAATTAACGGGATACGCCGGCCTATATAAGCGGGCCGAGCGCAGGAAGCGGGATCAGTACACAAGCAGAAAAATAGTGAACAAAACAAGTCAAGTCAACATCAGGAGGAAGCAAAGCCGCGCCGAGTCAACAGGAGCAAGATCGCTACATCAAGACGTTCGAGACTTAGAGTTGAAGTCTCCGAGCTGGGAAACAGGTAGCTGAGGACCTTAAGGCATCACGCGGCGAAGTCCAGGCGGAGATGAGCCGGAGATGAGCCGCAGATATGGGAGGAAGAGGCTCCCCAGGTGAACCCGCGAGATCCCCGAAGGACAGGCCGGCCGGACGCATGGGCCCCACCGACGCCGAGTACGAGGCCATCCAACACGAAGGGAGCAACGCACCCGGAGCAGCCGTTGGAGAAAGGACCTTGGGTGTGGCCCGAGCCCGAGCCCAACCACCTACCCCCTGTGCAGCGGCAACAGTCGGAGCCGGAGGTAGCGCGCGCGCGGCCGCTATTTGAGCGACAGGTGTTGGCTCTGGAGCCAGGCGGTTGGCGCGGGGTCGCACGCGACGAGTGGCCGGAAGGCATTAACGAGGCACCGGTGGTCGCGACGGCGTAAAGGAAGGAAGGAAGGAGGTGCGTCTTAGTCACCCAAGGCAGACGGAGGTTCCGTGTGAGAGTGGCGGCAGGCACACACATAAACAAAAACTTATTAATTTAAAGTCGGGGAGGTGGCTGGAAAGATGAGGGGCATACATCGTCGGCACCAGCAAGCTAAAAAAAAAAGAATAGAAAAAGAAATATATAAGTAAACACAGGCAAGGAAAACATTAAAATTCATGGTACTTACCTGATGCCGGAGAATGACAATGCCAAGCGATGGGGTTAATTTCCTCTCTACGCTCTCCCTGTCAGGTCGCCAGCTCAGCGAAAGAGAGGCGGAGCCTGGAAAGGGCATCTAAAGGGCACAAGGAGAAAATCAAAAAAAAAAAGGAAAACAAAGGAAAGCATGAAATACTCACCAGAGGGAAAGAATTACTTCAATAAAAGCGGTCGATTGGCACTGGACGATAGTATCGATCGATGGGCACAGAAAACTGCGCTAATTCAGACCATCGAGAGCGGCTGGAAAACCGATCGGAAAAGCGGTAGTGTGACCAGACAACGAAGGAAAGGAGATACTTAGAACGCGAAGCATATGGGGGAAACATCTTGAGCGGGACATTCAAAGGAAATACGAAGGAGAACACGAGACGTCTATGGGGAAACATCTTGGGCGGAAAAGGAATGGAGCATCGGCGCTGTGGAACTCAGGTACGAGCTGTGAGCGTCGAGGGAACCATTTGAAGGAGCAAGAGGACTCGAAGGCTACAAGAATTTACAAGGAAGACAGCCGGAGAGGAGAATCAAGTCTATGGGGGAAACATCTTGGGGCGGGAACTACATAGAACGAGAAGGAGTGACGTCGAGGGAAGGAGGACCAACATCAGCGATCCAGAACAGCGGATCCAAGGAGAACTCCAAGATAACAGCCGGAGAAGAGGTGCAAGTCTCATTTCGTTCCCAAAGAAAGGGGAGAATGTGAGGAGTTAAATAACTCCTCACAAGTAAGTGAGAGTTTGGAGAATACAGCTGGTGAGAGTTTGGAGAGAAACAAGAAGAGAGTTTGGCTGGAGAGAGTTTGGAGAGAACGTGTAACGTTAGAAGGCGGCGGACTTTGGATCAAGTATGGTGCCGTGCGCAAAACCGAAAAAGGAGAAGCCGAGAATTAACGGGATAAGCCGGCCTATATAAGCGGGCCGAGCGCAGGAAGCGGGATCAGTCGATCACAAGGAGTCAATCCAGCAAGATCAGTAGACAAGCAGTAAATCAGTGAAGAAAACAAGTCAAGTTGACAGGAGGAAGCAGAGCCGCGCCGAGTCAACAGGAGCAAGATCGCTACATCAAGACGTTCGGGACTTAGAGTTGAAGTCTCCGAGCTGAGAAACAGGTAGCTGAGGTCCTTAAGGCATCACGCGGCGAAGTCCAGGCGTTTCGTTCTAACTCTTGTCGCGATTTGAATTTGGCGTATTGCTCGGCGAATCCGACAGAAGTGAATAAGAGGAGTCCTTCGACAAAGAACCGTGGGCTCGGAAGGGAAGTTGTCCAGAACCAGCTGCCGTGCGAAAACAATTGCCTCGTCGAATTCCGGCGTACGCCTGAACCGGCAGGCGAGAATTGTGCAGGCCCTGGTGCGACTAGCCAAGAAGAACGCGCGTCCGAACCACGGGTGTCTCGAGAGGCGTATGCGTCGAGAGCACAGTAGTTCACCGCCTCAGTCCTAGACAGGCAGCTGACCGAATCCCGAGAGCCAAGGACACTCTGCACCTAGTCTCACAAGAGCACGCGGACAACGGAGCCAGGATCCGCGCCGTGAGCAGAGCAAGGACATCGAGGACACAAGAAACGACGAGCAGTCATCGCTGGCCCAGCAGCAACCGAGCCATACTACAACGTATCTAGTCCACAACTAAGAGGCGAGGGCGTAAGCGTTCGTCTTGAACCTAGCGTCCTGCCACAGGGACAGCATTGGCGGCCTTCCGGCGTATGCCAGAACCGTCAGGTAGAAACTGTGTAGGCGTCTGGTGTGACCGGCCAGGACAGATCCAGGGACAGGAGGCTGTGGCTGCGAAAGGCGTACGCCTTGAGAGCCCAGTGCCTGTTCACCCTAGTCTGGGAACGGTGACGCATCCCTAGACTCTCAAAGCCCCGAGGCCAAAGACACGGAGGCGTTCCAAAGCAGCGAGCAACGAGGCAGCGGAGAGTGACGGTGGAGCAGCCGCAATGCTTCAAGGAAGGCGTTGAGACACCCATCTGTCACCATTAGTCACAGGCCGAGGGACAAGTCGGCGAATAAAGATCCTAATAAAAACATCATAACATTCTGTGCGTTCTCATTAGACAATCGGGCGGTCACGTTTATATAAATTTGGTGGGACGAACAACACACATTTTCTGAGCTAGCCGCACGATACTCGTAGCGAGCAGACATACAAAACAAGTTCGTTACAATACTTCCGACGTCCTTTTTGAGTGAGTGTACACGTTTTGAGTGTTTTGGTGGCGCTTTGTTGTCACTCGTCGGATGCGGTCTTTTAACTCCTTGTAGACCACACAGTCCTTGTAGTTTGCCGTGTGATTTCCACCGCAGTTTCCACATTTCTTCTTTTGTGGGTCTTCCTTGCTGGCAGAGCAATTGGCGGAATTGTGAAAGTCTCCACATACTACACATATTGATCGAAGTGTGCAGTATGTTCTGGTGTGTCCATACTGCTGACAGTTTGTACATTGAACTGGGCCGTTCCTTTTATGTGGTTCTTCCACCGTAGTTCTTCGGTGCAATAGGTATTGCAGGTTATAGATAGGGGGCACTTCATTTTTTTTCAACTCTGCTGACTGGCTCCAGCTCTACTTTGAAAAGTGGTTGCGGCTTTTGGTTCCTGTTAAGGATGTTACTAACGTTTTTTGCAGAAAACCCATTTTCTTCGAGGGCATTGATAACTTTATTGGGGATTACGTCGTGCTCGACCCCTTTTAGTACAACTTGCAAGCCCTTGCTTCTTTTTAGTTGGTACGTGTAGTAGTTTTTCTTAGCTTCCTCCAGGTATTTAGACACAGCTCGGAAATGTTCTTCGGATTTGGTCTAAAGTTTGGTTTCGTGAATATTCCCTTTAGTGATCGGAACAACAAAAAAATTTTCGTTTAAGCTTTTCTCCCTAATGTAAATTGGTGGGGGCTTTGGTTTCGGTTGGGTCTCTTTACCCAGTTCTGTATGGCCGGGCCGGTTGTTGAATATTTACTTGATTTTGTTTTGTCATAATTTTAGTTCACGTTATATTTGGCGCTGCAATTGACGACATTGCAGTCGATTCCGCGGTAGGAGCCGTTGTTGTAGGAGTTGTTGGTTTTGCTGCCGTTGCTGTAGTTGTTGCTGTTACTTTTTGTGCAATGGCAGAAGTTTTACCACTGATGTGCCTAGGGTCGATTCTGATTTCCACGTCGTTGGATTGGAGGTAACAGTGAGTAAAGAGGGTGACAACGATCGTGCTCTTTGAGTATCGACTGACAGTAGAGGCGGGTGGGTCTTTGCAGACGTTTTTTGCACTTCGATATCGCGCGTAGAGATAGACGAGAAGTACCCTGTCTCTTCGGCACACCGAGCTTATGCGCACTTCATTTGGTTTTTCTGTCATAAAATTTTTGGCGTGGCAATAATTTTCACTTGATTTAATCATATCACAGATTTTTTTTTGTTTTTTGTTTTAGGGTCTTTTTGTCTACTTTGTAGTAAACCAATTAAGTTTTCTTTTAATCTTGGTTTGTTTTTAATACATCCCCTTTCTTCATCTTTTCGCGGAGCTCGCGCAAAACACGTCCGCTCTCTTCGGGGTTAAATCGCGTGACAACACCTATGACACACAACTACTTCCCCTATGAATTTGTATTCAGCCAACATCCAAATTTAAGTAAATCTTTTAATACAATAGATAGGATAGACCCTTTATATAACATAGATGATTATACTAAGAAAGCCAAATTTAGACCAAAACAAAAAAGGAAAGCTAACTTCGGAGCCGATGTTGATATACACTTGCAGAATATTCTGTAAATTATATTATCCAATATTATTCATATGATGCATTCTTAATAGTCATAAAAAATACCAACTTACTAACTTTAAAAACACCAAAGTAATAGCATTTTCAATCGTTCAGTAATATGGCAACAATAGGATATAGTCGGCCGATCCCTATAAAATTTGGTAGGTCGGGTTGATTGGCTAAAAATAAAACCCATAGAAAATCCAAACATCCTATCTTTACAAACACTAAAGTTATGGCATTTCTAATCGTTCAGTTATATGGCAGCTATAAGATATAGTCGGCCGACCCCGGCCGTTCCGACTTATATACTGCGTGCATAGGAAGGAAGGGTGTGTACAAAGTTTCAATTCGATATCTTTAAAACTGAGAGACTAGTTCGCGTAGAAACAGACAGACGGACAGACGGACATGCTTATATCAACCCAGGAGGCGATCCTGATCAATAAAATATATTCTATATAGGGTCGGAGATGTCTCCTTCACTGTCAAAACAGCAAAAATTATGCTAGAAAAAAATAAGCAAAAAGAAAAATGGAGTTACGATCAGGTTTAATTGAGAAATGAAACCGGTCATAAAATACATAAAACATATTTCTGTCCTTACAAACTGGTAGAATTAAAAGAAAACAAAAAAGGAAAGCTAACTTCGGGCGGAGCCTAAGTTGAAATACCCTTGCAGAATATTCTGTAAATTATATTCTCCAAAATTATTTATATGATGCATTCTGAACACTCATAACTTCCTAACTTTAAAAACAATAGTGGCTTCGGATAAATTCCATGAAAGTATATGATTTTGTTCAATATATTATATTTATTCATTTATTTTGTGGAAAATGGTTTAAAGTTAGAAATTGGATTCATACGTCTAATTATTAATATTAATTTCTTATTTTTTTGATTATACATTTGATAGTCGTTTTCGAATAATGATTGTTTGTCTGAATCGTTCAACTGATTTCTATTGTAGTGAGTTGGGTCAGTGAGCTTTTTCACTAACGCTAACCTTTGATGGTGCCCAATTAAAATAAAACCGCACAAGATTTCAATTAAATATGCACTAATTTTATTCTAAAAGACACCAAGGCCTTAATTACAAAGTTAAATGTTTATTGGTTGGGCAGGCAGACCGATTTGTCTGTGCCTTTTAACTAGCGAAAAGAATAGGCAGGCGATCTGCGACCGTGCCTTCAGCGAGAGAGTACAAATCGAAACTGAACTTAAGTAGATGCTTGCCGTGGACAAGGGGCCAGGCAGCGATCGACGAAGGAATTCAAAAGGAGTAGCAATTACAGTAATTGAAAGAGATGCCACGCAGGGAAAATAGAAAAGGCAAAAAGCAAACATCGAAAATTCAATTTACGTTAAGATTAGAAACTTTAAGAATTTATTTAGGCAGCAGCATGACCGAACATTCTCCCCCCGTTGGAAGACCAGGGTTTTCAATCAGATCTTGCTTCGGCAGGACGCACAACTTGCGGACAGCTCTTCGCGTGGTTCCAGTTGATGTTCATATAACTGCCACACGAGCAACTCCATCAGATCCAGGCACCAATTCCATGACCCTGGCTAATGGCCATTTAAGAGGAGGCAAGTTCTCGTTTTGAACCAGGACGACATCGTTGACTTGTAGCGCAGGTTTGGGGATACGCCACTTTGACCGTTGCTGCAATAGGCTCAGATACTCTTCACGCCACCGTGACCAGAAGATTTGTTGAAAATAAGCAATTCTCTGCCAGCGGTCCAAACGGTTGAAATTTAGCTTTGTGACGTCAGGTTCAGAGTACAACACCAGCGGAACTGTGCCAAGAAAGTGTGCAGGAGTTAGCACCTCAAGATCTGCTGGATTCTCTGAAAGAGGTAGTAAAGGTCGTAAGTTGATAATTGCTGCAATGTGGCAAACGAGTGTACGCAATTCATCGAATGATAATAGAGATGGGCCAACCGAACGATAAAAATGAAATTTGGCCGTTTTTACTGCAGCCTCCCAGAGGCCTCCAAAGTGAGGCGAACGTGGGGGAATAAAACGCCACTCAATTGAATCTTCTAGGCAGAATTCCTCTATAGCTCGAATGTGTGGGCCAGACAGGAACAGATTCTTCAGCTCAGCCAGTTCGTTTTTAGCTCCAACGAAGTTCGTGGCATTATCTGACCATATCCGGGCAGGTTTGCCTCTGGTGAGAATAAACCGCTTCAATGCTCCCAAGAACGCTTGTGTTGAAAGATCCTGAACAAGCTCCAGGCGGATTGCTTTCGTCGCGAAACAGATGAAAACGCAGACGTACGTTTTCACAGGCACCTTGCTGCGAACTCCGGTTTTGTAACAAAATGGCCCGCAGAAATCCAGACCAGTAACCATAAACGTTGATGTTGCATTTACACGATCCTTAGGCAGGTCAGCCATTAAATGCTGAGATAATTGTGGTTTAGGTCTGAAGCATATGACGCACTTGGACGTTGCAGATGATACTGTTTTTTGGCCACCTATTGGCCAAAATTGAAGACGCATGTTAGCGAGCAGCGCTCGCGGACCAGAATGCAAGTTTTTCCTATGCAAGTCCAGTATAATAGCACTTGTAACTGGATGCTGGCGTGGTAGTATGACAGGATGCTGCTCATTGTAATCCAAGGACGAATTTTGTAGTCTGCCCCCAACTCGCATCAGCCCAAAGCTATCGATGAATGGAGAAAATGAGGCCAACGGGCTGGATGATGTAATTTGTCGCTTAGAATGCAGCCTCCAGTAGTCATCAGCCAGGCTGCTCATTTGGATGCATCTGATAAGCATCTGAGTGCCAATTTTTACATCTTCGACATCGAGACCAGGACGTCTTATGCAGTGAACAAATTTGTATACGTATCCAAAGGTGTGGGTGATCTTTTGCCAAGAATTTACGAACTTGCATTTTGAAGATAGGTCCACTTTTTTAGCGACGCCGACCAAAATGCGCTTTCTGAGGTCGGGAAGAATCTTCACTGGCATACAAGATTCAGGCCAACCGTGCTGATCCTTAAGAAGAAATTGTGGGCCTCTGAACCAAAGGGCAGATTCCAGAAGCTCGCTTGGGGAAACACCTCTTGACAGGATGTCGGCTGGATTGCAGTTGGTCGGTACATAGCGCCAATTCATGCCACTGGATAGCTCTTGAATTAAAGATATTCGAATAGCAATAAAAACTTGAAAACGTGAAGGTTCATCGCTTATCCATGATAAAGCTACAGCAGAATCTGACCAGCAAAAAAACGGGCAATCGAAGAGCTTCATGTTGCGTACGTCCCGCATCAGTTGAGCCAGTAATAAAGCAGCGCAAAACTCCAACTTGGGAACAGTGAGAGTCTTCAAAGGTGCCACACGAGTTTTTGAGCAAAATAGATGCACTTCTCGTTTGCCATCAGCTATTGAAACGATATAGATACATCCTCCATATGCGTCGATGCTAGCGTCACAGAATCCGTGGATCTCAATAGCACCATTTGGATGCAGCGCACGTCGAGGAAACTTCATTTGCTGAGTATGACCCATGTCAGATGACAAATTCAGCCATGATGTGTTGAGTGCCTCAGGAAAGCTCTCGTCCCACTCCAACTTCTCGCTCCAGACTTGTTGCAGGAAGATCTTGGCCTTGGCAACCACAGGACCAATGAGACCAAGCGGATCATACACACGAGCAATTGTGGAAAGCACCAGCCGTTTGCATGGCTTTGGAGAGACCTGTATGGGAGAAAAAGAAAAACGAAAGACATCCGCTGCAGGATCCCAAGCAAGACCCAGTGTCTTGGTAAAGTCGCTGCCATCGTCAAACTTCAGGAATGTTTCTTTTTCCGAGTCAGGAACTTTATGAAGGACATCGCGCTCGTTGGAACACCATTTCCTGAGCTTAAAGCCACCTCGTGCAAGCAAGTTTGTTGTTTGAGACATGATTTCGAGGACTTCCTGTGTTGATTGGCCTCCTGTGATCAGATCATCAACGGAAAAGTCCCGCAAAATGATTTTAGAACCGATTGGAAATGTGCTCTTTTTATCATTCGCCAGTTGATGCATCGCGCGAACGGATAAAAAGGATGCAGGCTTAGTTCCATAGGTGACGGTATCAAGCTTGAATACCTGCACCTCCTGGTCCGGTGAGTCACGCCAAAGAATACATTGAAGATAGCTATCGGGTTCAGCCACGCGAACACACCGATACATCTTGCAGATGTCACCAGTCAATGCAACAGGGAAAGTCCGAAACTGTAACAGCGTGTTGAACAGCTTCTGTTGAATGGTAGGCCCTGCCATGAGGACCTCGTTCAGCGAATGTCCACTTGACGTTTTGGCAGACCCATCAAAAACGACTCGCAATTTAGTCGTGGTGCTGTCTTTGAAAACGCAGTGGTGGGGCAGAAAATATTTGCAAAGACTCAAGGAGTTTCTGGGCACGACCGACATGTGATTCAAATGCAAATATTCACGAATGAATGCCGAATATTGGACCTTGACTTCTGGCTTGCGCTCTAGCTTGCTCTCCAAATTGAGAAATCGACGATAAGCTTGATTGTACGATTCACCCAGTAATTCTAGAGTGTTCTTCGCAGGTAATCGTACGCAATATTCACCAGAGCCTAAACGACGAAAGTTGGTCATGAAATGAGCTTCGCACTCCAGTCTTTCTTTGGTGGCTGTGACCACGCCTTCACCACAGCTCTCAACTTCCCAAAAGCGGTAGACTTCGTTTTATGCAACTGCAACTGATGAGCGAGCCTGGAAGTCACAATGTGGACTTGAGATCCCGAATCTAGCAGCGCACGGCATGGGATCCAAGCACCCGATCGACTTTGAACGCTTATGACGGCAGTTGCAAGAATGACAATGTCAGAATCCACATTCTGAGCCAGCAAAGAGGTAGAAGGGCTTGAAGTAATTGCAATTGGCGTACTTTGTTCTGCAGCTGGAGCTCGCATAACCTGGGTCGAAGACTGAGTGCTAAGGTGCAAAAGGGTGTGATGCTTGGACCTGCAAGTTCGACAGCAGCCTGACTTACAATTGCGCATTTGATGGCCCTTTCGAATACGCTCTTGCACTGACAAATTGGCGAATTGACCACAGCTATAAATTGAATGGCCACTGTTGTCGCACACAACACATCCATTTCCTAAAGTGTTAGTGGCAATTAAAATGCTTTTGTTGCGGCTTTTTCCTGATTGTGAACTATATGAGTACGATGCTGCAGTATGCTCTACATTTTCCAATTTTTGACAACGCTTGGACAAAAATGTAGTAAATTGATCAATCGAAGGAATTTCATCAATAGCCGCAGATTCTTTCCAATTGGCCTGAGTTTTGCTATCTAATTTTTGGAGTAAAACATGAACCAGAATGCAATTTGAGATTTGCTCAACAGAGCCCATTGACTGAAGAGCACGTAGATTAGCATTTATTTTATCAGATATATCTCTCAGCTTCGCTGCGGACCGCATTTCCACTTTAGGGAGACCCAAAATTGCAGTTATATGGGATTGAAAAATACGACGCTTATTATTGAAACGGACATTCAATAACTCCAAGGCTACAGCATAGTTGCTGTCTCAAATTTCTAATGAGCGCACTGTATCCAAGGCTGAACCCTTCAGACTAGACTTTAAATGCTGCAGCTTCTCAATATTAGTGAGCTTCACGTCATTGTCGATGATAGCTTTGAACATAGATTGAAAGTCGACAAATTCAGTATAGCCACCAGAAAATTCAGGCAATCACAATTCAGGCAAATGAGATCTTTTAGCCGGCACAGAATGGAAATCCAGAGATGGCTCTGGCCTGAGCGTTGAACTTCGAAGTGCTGGACGTTGACGCTTACCCAATTCTCGATTTAGCATGATTTGTATTGATATGATGAGCTCTTCAAAATCATCGCGAACCTGGCTGCCGATTTCATTAAAATCCAGTTCCTCAAGACTGTCATGGACCTGGGCAAATGCAGCCTTATTCTCCTCTGAGAGTTTAACACGAAGCTCTAATTCTTCTTCACTCATCGCCTGGAGCTTCTCAACAGTCAAGGCCTTCTCAGAGGATCTCGCCTTAGAAAGCATTGATTCAGCCTTCAATTTAAGATGCTTCACTCCCTGAACTGAAGCAGCTAAAGTAGTTTCGGTTGACATTTTAATAAATTCATTTTATTATTTTCAGCTTTTATCACTCGCAAAAATAATTAAATTCCACTGTGCAGTGCGTGCTGTACCAAAAACTCTTGACCACCGAAAAACTAACGGAATGTATGTGCGTCTATTTGCACATAAACAGCAATATAGCGGTGGAAGGGGGTGCAACGAACTCGCGAACAAAAACGTTTGGTCGCCGCTGTGAAACGTTTCAAAGCGGGAACGAAGGCACAAAGAGGAAACCAAAATGTTCTCTATGATGCGCGGGGCGGGTGCGATGTGAGTTTCTAACGGAGTTTATATATTACCCCTTGCGCTTGCATATGTACATAAAACTTGCAGGTTATGTATATGCGATCAATCAAACGAACGAAAATTAAATTGTTTGTTTGGTTGCACTTTAGTTTTTATTGTTTTTATATCACGTCGGGGTCACCAAAATGTTGGGTCAGTGAGCTTTATCACTAACGCTAACCTTTGATGGTGCCCAATTAAAATAAAACCGCACAAGATTTCAATTAAATATGCACTAATTTTATTCTAAAAGACACCAAGGCCTTAATTACAAAGTTAAATGTTTATTGGTTGGGCAGGCAGACCGATTTGTCTGTGCCTTTTAACTAGCGAAAAGAATAGGCAGGCGATCTGCGACCGTGCCTGAGCGAGAGAGTACAAATCGAAACTGAACTTAAGTAGATGCTTGCCGTGGACAAGGGGCCAGGCAGCGATCGACGAAGGAATTCAAAAGGAGTAGCAATTACAGTAATTGAAAGAGATGCCACGCAGGGAAAATAGAAAAGGCAAAAAACAAACATCGAAAATTCAATTTACGTTAAGATTAGAAACTTTAAGAATTTATTTAGGCAGCGGCATGACCGAACAGTGAGGATAAGGAATTATTTGAATTGTGTTAATAAGGTTTTGATTAATAAATCCAAGTGGAGGTTTTTATTAGGATTATATTTTGGCTGCGAACGTTTTCTAGTTTATCATAATTTAGTAAGTTTGGCTCTTGACCGTGAAAGTGCGGGATAAGTATTTCTCTCTATGTCTTCAATATATTCTATAAATTGCACAAGCTCATTAAAAAGAGTATCAATACTATTTTTGTTGTTTTCGTGATACTTTATTCTCTCTGGTCCATTATGGACAAAATACGGCACCGGCTTAAAATTGAAGCCAAAATTCTTTGGACCTTAATAGAACTTTCCCTCAATGCCGATTTGATGTGTAGAAATTGGTGACTATGAAGTTCCAGGAAAAACACCATTGCTGAATGTTTGGAAAAATGTAATCCTCAATCCGAATCTGCAGAAGAATTATCATTCAAGCCGAATGATAATTAAGTATGGCCGATTGTTGGAAAAGAAAGAAAAAGCCCTGTCTAATACCGTTTTTTTTCGCGCGGAGTCCCACGGCCCACATACCCGCCCAACCGTCCGAGGGGCGCAGCCGTGTATCGTACGGCACGATTCACTAGAAGATAGACGCAAGATAAGGAAATATAGGTACAAGTCCGGGGAAAAGAGTAATAGTAGGATCAATTTTGTGCCAATGAAGCTAGTATTAAACGTTTTAGGAGCGACAGAGAGTCAAGATTTGAAATTATAGGGAAAAGTCTATTACAGTCAGAACACAATACTCTGAAAGGCTCATGCAAGGCATTGTTAGATCTACAATGAAAAGTGGGGAATATAATTTCTAGTTAATCTACTTGGCACAGAAAAGTTTAGCCACCTTACCAAGTCGGGGGAGTCAATATCACCATGTATAAGGTTATAAATGAAGACAGTACCAAACATCGTTCTACGGTTGGCTAGGGAGGGTAAGTTAATAAACAGAAGTCTACTAGAATAAGAAGGTAAGTTAAGATTTTCATCCCAGTTTAGGCGCCGTAAAGCAAAAAGAAGAAAGTTTTTTGTACTGCTTCAATACGACCAATATGCATTCCGTATTGCGGACTCCAGACGGGAGACCCATACTCCAGAATCGGACGGACTAACGAAATAAATAAAGATTTAGTTAAATGAGGATCATCGAATTCTTTTGACCACCTTTTAATAAATCCAAGGACTCCTCTGGCTTTATTATCCTGTGACGACCCAGCGTCACAAATAATAAAAGAACATTTAAAAAACAACACACAATGATCTTTTATTCTCCCTATGCTACACCACATTCAAAACACTCGCCAAAATCGCGCACTTTCAAAACACGCGCCCAAAACGATAAACTGGTCACACTATTATATCGATAGTCGACTACCATCGCTATATTCTTGACCCGATAACGAGTTATCGAGATCGGGATTCTCGACATCGACCACTCTTGGCACACTCAACGGGACCTATATAAGCAGAGGCAAGACCCCAGATGACTCACTTGCGTTCCGACGATCTCCGTGGAAACATCAGCAACAAGGAAAGTGTTCTAGTAGATAGTCTTGGTGGTAGTAGTGGATCCGTAAGAACGCGGTTTTCAAATCGGTACGACCTGGTTAGGATCACTGGCGTCCCGGTGTGGTTTCCTAGATATCTGCTCAGACCCAGTCGTGATCACTGAGGCGGCCCGATTTTCGTAACACAGGCCCACCTCAGTGAGTTCCCCCAGAAGTCACGTTTCCGGCTCCCGACCGGGGAGCAGTATATCACTCGGTCCATCCGCAACGGCGACACTCGCAGCAAGCAGTTCATCACTCGGCTCATCCGCAGCGTCGACAAGCACAGCAAGCAGTTCATCACTCGGCCCTTTCGCAGCCCCAAAGCTCACACACCCGATAACGACAGCAAGCAGTTCATAACTCGGACCTTCCGAAGCGCCGAATCGACGCATCTACACACAACTACATGATTATACGATTACTTTGAAATACACGTCTCTAGTTTTACCCATCTATCTATATGACACAATAGAGGAATAAATTTAAATATCTGTCACGAAACCTGACCACGACGAGCTATACCGCCTCCCTTAACAGGGTCGTTACAGTGGCGCCCGAACAGATTAAAAACAAACAGATAGAAACCTCAAAATACCAACAAAGATCGTTTACCCCCTTCCTTAACACAGCACGGATTAAAAATGGAGGACAAGCTGACTCAAAGCTGGGTCAGCAATTGCAACAAGGCCCAACTGGAAATCTATCTGAGGGAATTCGACATCAAGCCAGAAACGCGGAAACATGCGGAAACAAATGTCGGAGTTAATCAAGAGCAGTGCCCACGGCGAAGAAACCACCAAACGTCTCCAAGACCTAGCACAGAAGCACGCGAGATCCCCATCACCAGCACCCGACGGAATTGAGAAAAACCAGAACTTGCTACAGATACCAGACAAACAAAAAACAAGCAGCGGAAAACCCGTACCCGAGCCCAGAAAGATCGACAAAGTGGCCACAATGGGAGTAATACGAAGCTGGGGAGAATTTTACGACGGCACGGGCGACCCAACAGAATTCATTTGTAGAATGGAAGAGCTGGAGCTATGGTAATTTTGCTCAGAGACTGTGCCCTGCACTGGTGGCACACCCATCCTACCCCAATGCAATCGTGGGAAAACTTCAAAAAGGAATTCCTGGGATACTACAGACCAGCTGACCACGAAGAGAGAGCGATGGAAAACATAACACGCAGGCACCAGGGTACAAACGAGCTAGCAAAGGACTACGCGCGGGAACTCCGGAAGATTATGAGATTTACCACACTCACGGAAGGGAAAAAACTAGAGTGGGTTTACCGGAACAGTCGAGTGGAATTTAAAAAGTATGCTAAACGGGGAGAATGCCGAACCCTAGCAGAATTTCTGCCGTTATCAAAGAAATTCGATGCCCTCCAGCTACAGGAACGCACAACACAACGAACATCCGGAAATTTCGGGAGACAACAAGAAACCAATGGAGACCCCAGGAACCACCACAAACACTGAACCGAGGAATCACAAGATCATTTAGCATGAATAATAGATGTTCAAGGTGCAAGGAAGAGGGACACATAGGACAGCAGTGCAACAACACACCAAGAATATATTGCTGGATATGCGTACATAATGGAATACGCACAATCCATTGCTGTCGCCGGAACAAAACGGCGGGCACCCAGCGCAAACACCACACCCGCAACAGCAATAAAATTTAATGGCAGACGACTAATTGCACAAGTGAATATAGGCAACACAGAAGTTCGCGGGGCCATAGACACGGGAGCCACAAGAAGTTTAATCGCCAGGAAACTAGCCAACAACATAGCAAGGCAGGGGATAAGGAAGCAAGTAACCGAAGCCATTAGACTAGCAGCCTCGAAGAAGTAATCGACAACCTTCTACTGGGGATAGACTTCTTGGAACAATGTAACGCGACACTACGATGCGGAGGCATCACAGCAAGAATGAAAAGAAAAAAAAAAAAAAAACCGAAACAAAAAACACAAGAGTCACGGCATCGGATCACTAGCGACAGGCGATCTAACAGACGCAGAGATCCAAGAAACCCTCAAAAAGGAATTGGAAATGATGAGTCAGGTCAAGGGAGTCAGCAACATTGCCACGCATAAGATCTTTATGAAACACGATCGCCCAATTAAACAGAGGTATTACCCTCGAAACCCGGCCATGCAAGCAATAATAAACAAACAAGTGGACGACATCCTAGCTCAGGATCTTATCCAACCCTCACATTCCGCTTACAGCTCGCCAGTAGTAATCGTAGAAAAGAAAAACAAAGAATGGAGACTTTGCATAGACTACAGGCAGCTTAACGAGCACTCAGAACGAGATGCATACCCGGTACCCCGAATGGATCACATACTCAACCAAATACGGGAGGCCAAGTATATAAGTACACTCGACTTAAAAAGTGGCTACTGGCAAATACCAATAAATAAAGAGAGCAAACAGTAACCGCTTTCACCGTGCCAGGTCGCGGACTGTTTCAGTGGAAGGTAATGCCTTTCGGCCTACACACAGCACCAGCCACGTTTCAAAGAGCCCTGGACTCAGTCATAGGACCGGAGATGGAACCCTTTGCATACCTTGATGATATAGTGGTCATCGGGCGCACCAAAAGAGAGCACCTAGAAAAACTACAGGAAGTTATGAACAGACTACGCAAGGCAAACCTGAGGATAAACACAGAGAAATGCCACTTCTTCAAGAAAGAACTCAACTACCTAGGCCATGTTGTGAGCGCAAGGAGGATACACACAGACCCGGGAAAGATAGCCGTGATCGACAAAGCAAGTACACAGCTTCCTGGGAGTAGCTTTATGGTACAGAAGATTCGTTCCGAACTTCACGGAACTGGCACAACCACTGTACAACTTAGTCAAAAAAGACACAAAGTTTAAGTGGAGCGAAGAGGCAGAGAAAGCAACGCAAAACCTAAAAAAAACACTAACGGAAGCACCGGTACTGACTTGCCCGGATTTTGGGAAAACGATTATACTTCAGACAGACGCCAGCAACTGCGGGTAAGGAGCGGTCCTGACCCAAGAGGACGAAAACGGCGAGCACGTAATATTATACGCCAGTCGGAAGCTCACAAAGACAGAGCAAAACTACTCAGCGACAGAAAAAGAATGCCTGGCAATCCACTGGGGCATCCAGAAAATGAGGATGTACTTGGAAGGGTATCATTTTATAGTCATCATTGATCAGCAGGCGCTAAAATGGCTAAACACGATAGAGAGCCCGTCAGGACGGATTGTTAGATGGGCGTTGGCAATGCAGCCATACTCGTTCGAGATACGCTATCGCAAAGGAAAGCTCAATGTCGTTGCGGACGCATTATCCAGAATGCCAGAAGAAGAAGCTCACGGAGCCGAGCTAGAAGAAGACGTCTGGATTAAACAGAAACTCCTAGACTAGGAAAGAAATCCCGAAACATGGCCAGATTACGCGATAATCAACGGAAAACTGTACAAACATCTACCGTCATGGGCTGCAGACGAGGACACACAGCCATGGAAACTATGCGTGGCGAAAAGTCAAAGAGCACGAGTACTGCGAGAAAACCACAGCGAAGCAACAGGAGGACACCTAGGGGTCAGAAAAACAAAACACCGGATAATGGCGACATACTACTGGCAAGGGATGCACAGAGACATACAGCAGCATGTACGAAGCTGCGAAACATGTCAACGCTACAAGACATCACAACAACAAGCAGCGGGGAAAATGTTGTCACAGATACCGAAAACACCTTGTGAAACCTTTTGCATAGACTTTGTGGGGCCACTACCACGGTCTAGCCACGGTAATAACATGTTATTAGTAATGTTCGACAAATTCACGAAGTGGGTGGAGATAGCAGCCGTCCGGAAAGCGACCACGGAGATCTTATTAAAAGTCCTCAGGGAACAAATCATATCACGGTTTGGAACCCCAAAAAACCTGATCTCAGACAATGGAGTACATTTCACAAGCAACAAGTTCAAGGCACAACTACAGAAATGGGGGATTGCTCACCAACTAACACCCCCATACACCCCTCAGGAAAACCCAGCAGACGACTCAGCGTCACAAATAATAAAAGAACATTTAATGCTACACCACATTCAAATCACTCGCCAAAATCACGCACTTTCAAAACGCGCGCCCAAAACGATAAACTGGTCACACTAATATATCGATAGTCGACTACAATCGCTATATTCGTGACCCGATAACGAGTTATCGAGATCGGGATTCTCGACATCTACCACTCTGGGCACACTCAACGGGGCCTATATAAGCAGAGGCAAGACCGCAGATGACTCACTTGCGTTCGGACGATCTTCGAGGAAACAAGGAAAGTGTTCTGGTAGATAGTCTTGGAAGTAGTAGTGGATCCGTAAGAACGCGGTTTTCAAATCGGTACGACCTGGTTAGGATCACTGGCGTCCCGGTGTGGTTTCCTAGAAATCAGCCCAGACCCAGTCGTGATCACTGAGGCGGCCCAGTTTTCGTAATACAGGCCCACCTCAGTGAATTCCCCCAGAAGTCACGTTCCCGGCTCCCGACCCGGATGTAGAAACGGCAGTACGAACCTAACGATGCCCGGCAGACCGAAACTAACGATTCCCTACAACCCCTAATCCCACTAGAACCCAAGTAGATCTCTCCCAACGACCCAGAACACTTCGAACCCGACGAAGCGACCACTTGGCCCATCCGCAGCGCCGACCCTCGCAGCAAGAAGTTCATCACTCGGCCCATCCGCAGCGCTGACACTAGTAGCAAGCAGTTCATCACTCGGCCCATCCGGAGCGCCGACACTCACAGCAAGCAGTCCCGACGCATCTACACACAACTACACGATTATACGATTACTCTAGTTTTACCCATCTGTGTCATTATTGGGGAGAGGGAAGTAAATCGATCTATAGAGGAATAAATATAAATATCTGTCACAAACCCTGACCACGACGAGCTATACCGCCTCCCAAAACAGGGTCGTTACAAACCATGGACGAAATATGGTTTGAAAATTTTATTTTTTGAGGTCCAAGAGAACGCCATGATCGTTTACAAGAGTTATTCTATCCAAAGAGCTGCCATTTAATGTGTAAGTCGCGTATATCGGATTGACCCAATAAAAAGTCATCAGCTTGCACTTGGAACCGTATTAATTTAGTAAATTATCTCGGCACCAGTTTTGAAAACTATCTACATCGAATTGTAAGTCTAAATGGCAGGAAATGTCCTTATACTGTAAGCACAACTTAACATCATATGCGTACATAAGTACTCGAGAATGACTTATAATTAAGGGAAGATCGTTAATAAATAATGTAAAAAGTAACTGACCCAGATGGCTTCCTTGTGGGACACCGGAGGTAACACGGAGAATTTCAGAAATTGAATTTTTAAAAAGGACCCTTTGACCTGCCATTCAGATAACTTGAAATCCATTTAAGCAGATCAATTGGAAAACCTAACAGGTCAAGTTTTTGAACATGAAGTAAGTGATTTACAGAGTCAAATGCTTTACTAAAGTCAGTGTAAATGACGTCTGTTTAAAAACTACTATTGAAGCCTTTTATCACAAATGTAGTGAGCTCTAGAAGGTGTGTGATTATCGATCTACGTTTAATAAATCCGTGTTGACACGCAGAAATGATTGATCTACAAAGGTGCTGCATATGAGGAGTAATGATTTTTTCAAAAAGCTTAGGAATAGCTGACAACTAAGAAATACCTCTATAGTTACTGGCTTCTAACATGTTACCTTTTTTGAAAAGAGGAATAACAAATGATTCTTTCCAAATATTTGGAAATTGGGAAGTTTCTAGAGATAACACTTGTAAAGGGGATTGCACAGGGCCTTAGCGCAATACCTATACACGCACCCAGGAATACCATCGGGCCCTGGCGAATAAACAGGCTTAATACGCAGAAGATCCAAAAGAAGAGAGCTTTTTTGTAAAAGTGGGACAGAATATGAGGTTTGACTTGGATATGGTGTAAGAATAAGGCTGTGATAAATAATCTGAAGTAGAGTAAGTCGTTTGAGAGAATTGGGCAAATAAATCGGCTGTTGCCTGAGCTGTGGTTGCCGTCATGTTTTCGAACGACAGCGAGGAAGGAAAAGAATTAGATTTACGCTTGGTGTTCAGGAATTTATAAAACTGTTTCGGGTCCTGAAAGAACTGGACCTTACACCAGTTTAAGTAACTATTATAACACTGAGCATTAAGCACGGAAAATCTTGACCAAGCACGTTAATATCTAATAAAAACAGATTGAGAACCAGTATTTTTATATTTCCTAAAAAGTCTGAACTTTACATTTCTTAAGTGTATCAACTCGTTGCTAAACCAAGGTGATTTATTGGAAATTGGCGGAACACAGGAACACAGGAATTTAAAAATGAGTTTATTGCAGTGTAAAAAACATTAACTACATCGGACATATTATTGCATAAGTAAAGATAAGACCAATTAAAGCCAGAAATGAAATTATTTAGCCTCAGAAAGTCTGCCTTGTGAAAACAATGTTTTTGTATGGATGAATTTCTGATTTTTCTTCTATAACTCTATCCGTATCAAATGAAAGTTAGATTGTAGGGTGATATGGATCTTCAGGTTGCGTGAGTAGTGCTACTCTGGACAGAAACACACCTTCAAGATTTGATACAAAACACAAATCAAGAAGGCGACATAATGAATTTCGAACATGGTTTACTTGAGATAAAGATATGTCAAGCAGGCCGTCAATAAAATCATGCTGTGCTATAGGTAGTAAGACATTCGATCCATCCTCAGTGGACCAAGTTACTCCAGGTATATTAACATCACTTAGAACTACCAACTGATCCCTATCGGAAAGTTTATTTGCAACGGACTTGATAGGTGATTTAAATAATCAGGAAGTTCAGACAACGGCGGAATATATGAGCAAGTTATGTATATAAAGTTACCAGGAAGCGATAACTTTACACAAATAAATTCAATGGTATTGAATTCATCAAAAAATAACTCCTCAGACGGAAGTTTTGAAACAACTCCAATTAAGACTCCACCTCCCCGTCTAGAGGGCGGTCATACCTATATATTGTGTACTTACCTGGAAAAACTTCGGAGCTAAAGATATCCGGCTTTAACCAGGTTTCTGTGAACAGAATAATATGGGATGCAAAGTAAAGGCTTTCGGAATACAATTTAGTGAGCTTGCTACACAAACCTCTTGCATTCTGAAAGGAAAGAAGGAGGTTAGAAGTTAGTTCTTTGGAATTGGTACACTGGTTTGGCCTCGACTAGGAAGTTTTACTCCCACGTGCCCCTTTTTCTTTATCTTAGCCTCCAACTCTTTTACAACCATATTATCCGGCCAAAAGTCGCCCGAGCATATGGCTTCAAAGAGCTCGTTAGGAGCAGTTATCTTGAAAGATGAAATGTCTCTAGCACAAGAAAACTTAAACTTTTCCACCTTTACACTACTACAAATGGCTTTAGTTTTTGTCTTGTATATAAGACAATACATCAGAAGATGTTTGATCAGGGGAAAGCCGAAAAACGAAAATGTTTCTTAAGTGGAACCACTGGTTCTGCAAAACCAACTTGTGTTGGTTGTCTGGACTCTGTTTGTGGTTGGATGCTCCATTCTAAGAGATAGGTGGATCCTTTAACGGACAAATCGGAATTCTTAGAAGTCCCTGGTTGCATGCATTCTGTTACGGATTGTTCGGAATCTTTTTTAGCTGTTGATCTTAGCAACATTAGAGGGTTTGCTGCACTCAGCTGCTGTATGCTCTGTTGTTCTTTTGATTTCGGTTGCGGGGTGTTCCCTTTTTGCTCCTTACCACCAGCGGCCTTTTTGCGCTTAGGGTACTCTTTTTATAGCTTACGACTATTAAACTGAGAATACAGCGCAGAGAGGAGATCATCAGCTCGGCGAAAACTATCTCTAGCAACTCCGAAACAGCTAATCAGCCCCATCAGGCCGCCTTTAGTTTGGAGCATGAACGATTTCATCTTGTTCGCAACCTCGACACAAGCATCACAACAAAACTGCAAATTGGGCCCCTCTGAAAGGTCATAACTTGTCTGGCCAGTAAAACCGGCGAACTTGGTGTGAACCATATTTTCACACAGCCAGCAAATATTAGCTTGGTCAGCGCTGATTACGAGGCTGCATTTTTTGCAGAAACAGACTAAATTATTATTATTAATTTTATCTATTGGAACCACTGTACCAAGAGAATGAATTGAAACATATAAGCGAGTAGTTATAAGTACCGCAAGAGCGCAGAAACTACAAGCTTAGAGATTTAAAAAAAAAAGAGCGCAAGAGAGAGCGTGAAATTAACTTAGTTAAAGTGCATGCAAATGCAACACTAAAAACAGCACTACGACTTACGACGATCAACGCATAAAAGAGAAACGGCTCGGTTACAAGAAATGAAAACACAGAACAGAATTACGAAACTAAAACAATTTTTTTGTTTTGTTACACAGGTGCACAAAGATTTATAGTTCACTAGCGAAGCGAACGGAATTTAAATGTATATTTGAATAACTGGAAAAAAAAAGAAAACTCTTTTGATAAAACCTACCAATGGGAATAAACGAAACAAAAATAAAAAATCAGAGCGCAGAAAAAAAACACGACCGTTCACCTTCTTTCTGCATAAACATATTAAATTTATTTTAGTTTATTTACGTAAACATTATCTTAATATTTATTTAAATCTGCTAACGCGAACAGTTCTGTCCATATTAGAATATCTATATTGCACAGAAAAGAATCGTCGCACGAAGTACTTGCTTTTGCTCTTCTGTGTGTCCCGGAGAGAAGATGTAAAACCATAAAACCTTATGTTTTTGCGTTTCACATGTAAGTCTCTAAACTATATTTGGAGTCGGAATTGAACCAGTCACCGATGTATGACCTCTAAGATAACATGAATAATAGCTTTTTTAATGTTAAGACGAATTTTATATTGCAATTAAAATTTTAAAATGTTTTATAAGATTGAGTTATTCTTTTAGGTTGGCTAAGCGAAGTCGTTTGTTGTCAGTTGTTTAAAATGTAGTATGCTTTTGAGATCACAACTAGTTTTAATTGGCCATTGCACTATGGGGTTTTGACCTGTTTTTGTGGCATTTAGTCATTTTTTGAAAATGCTCTAATTTAAAAAAAAAAAATGGGAATGCATTAACAGAACATCAAACTGTTATGCCTCATACTCAAAATGTTAATACCTAACAGCATATGTTAGTATAACAGCTGTAAAGTCAGCTGTCGCATCCGAAAGCACCAGCGCTAAGTTTGCAATTATTTAGAAGCGTTCTTTGAAATTAATTTATTCGTGTAAAATACCATTTGAAAAGAAAAAAACAAATGCAAAATGATCTCACAGGTTTGTACTATATGTTTAATGAATTAATTGTTTAAATTGTGCGTGTTTATACTAACATTTTGTCATTTTATAAATGCACCTTCAGCTGAATTTTGAGGAACAAATTTCAAGTTTGGGAAGAGTTTTGAAATAGAAGTTTGCATTAGTTTTCAATGCGTCCAAGTGTATGTTGTAGCGTTGTCAATTCTGAGCAAAAAGCTATTAGTCTTATTGTGCACTTTTCCGCACTATTGGTGCAATTTGAATTTTTCTTAGGTAACCTCACTTTCTCCAACGCCCACTTGGTTGCTGTTTGAAAAAGCGAGAAGAGTCGGCTTGAGCAAGAAAAGGCTATTCAATGTTTGATGAACAAATTATTTATAATATGAGGATCATTTGGATATGTTTGTCCTGTGAGTTGCCCGTCAATTTGGACAAATTCGAAACATTTTGCCTAAAAACTGGCGAATTGATAGTCGATAAGTATACGTGGCTGCCAATGAGCTTTGACTTTGATGAAATTTTTCTTTTTGCTTTTGTTGCACTTATTATCATACATTTTTATATGCATAGAGCAACAAATTTCAGATCCTTAAATTTAATTAATTTATTTTTAATTTTAACCGATCGTTCCTATGGGAGCTATAGGATATTGTTTCCTGATCCGAACAATTTTCACACTATATATGCCTAGGGACAAATAATGACGATTGGTAAAGTTTCATGTCGATATCTCCAAAACTGACCGAGTTATTAATTAATGCCACAAAAACAGGTCAAAAACCCCATAGTGCATTGGTGGTCACGGAAGAGCAAATACAGCTACAGTTACAAAGCTGCAATAGCCAGTTGAAGTCCTGTGGGGATCCTAGCCTCTCACCCTAACATAATTCGAGTACATAACATCCGTTTTATTGTTTTAAAGATATTAATCCTTAAATCGGAATTTAATTCCGAAAATCTAAATTTTTTTTTAGAAAAAGGGCGAAATAAAGAAATGGAAATTGTACATATTACGGCGAAACGTCTAATCAGAAAAATTCCCGTTTAACGAGGGAACTGTTTTAAAAACGGGGAAACGCAATTCAATAAAGGAACTGTCGGGGTCAGAGAACGAGCAAAATGGCATCACACGGCGGAACTTTCTTGGGACGAGAAACGAGAAAAGTCGGGGAGTAACTTTCTTGTAAGGAGGAACGACAAATTACAAGTCTACAGGAAATTACCTTAGGAAGGGGGAAATTTCTTGTAAAAGTCGTCTAACTCCCCACAGAGATAGCGGCGTCTAGCAACGCAGAGAGTTCATAAACTATGTTACCGCTACGTTACAGAGTGATAATCTGAGCAAGTTCGCTGTAGCGAATCAGTATCAAGTAAAAGTTCAGCGCCTAGAGTCCAGACCTATAAAGTTGCGTGTCAAGTCCACGATGATGCTGCAAAGATGAGATCTAACAGGTGCTAGGTGGTGTTAAGATCGAGATTCGAAGAGCCCTTGAGCGGAGTCAAGCAATAAAGGTGGCTGAGCGATTAACCTTTGCTATGAGCGCAGGCAATGCGGGTGTTAGGTGAAAGCACTGGAACAAGAAGCAACCAATATGAAATAACAAAAAGTCACCTTTTTGCATCCAAAACTCTAGCGAGCAGCAAATATATACATGAGCAAATTAACAAAAGTATGCGTACAAAAGAAGAGTGTAATTCTCTGACTCCGGTAGGTGTATGAAGAAATTGACTGATAATACAAAGCTGTATTGGAGTAAGCGCGATCCAAGAAAAATAATACCTATAATACCTCAATTTTTGCAACACGCTATCGAAGCTCAGGTTGCAAGGTTTTTTTTTACAAAAAATAAATGGGTCAAGATTTAGGTAACTAAAACACTACTTAAAACACCTTAGTTCTCCCCCACCAGTGGTAAGAGACAAGGTATAACAATTTTAAATCAAATTCATAATACAAAACTTTAAAATTTGTGAAAAAATTTTAAAACTAAACAAAAACAAAAAAATGGCATAGCCAGTGGTATTAATTTATCAATAAAAGTTCTTTCTCCCAATCGAAGGTTTGATAAGCGCCACCGTAGTTTATAAGTTCGAGTTTTAAGTTGAATCTTGTAAGGAGCAGACCTATCTCTCCCAGTTCGCGTTTACACTATATTAATAAATAAAAATTATATTTTTTTCAAAGTGCTAAATCCCGAATTTGTTATTGGCGCAGCCGGTAGGATATAACTTTTCATATAACATCGTTCGTCCCAGTGCAATTCTAAACCAGCTATCGCAGTGTCGGTTTGTGTCGCTAATATACGAACGGAAACCTCAATTTTTGCAACACGCTATCGAAGCTCAGGTTGCAAGGTTTTTTTTTACAAAAAATAAATGGGTCAAGATTTATGTAACTAAAACACCTTAGTTCTCCCCCACCAGTGGTAAGAGACAAGGTATAACAATTTTAAATCAAATTCATAATACAAAACTTTAAAATTTGTGAAAAAATTTTAAAACTAAACAAAAACAAAAAAATGGCATAGCCAGTGGTATTATTGTCAGAAAACCATCTAAATCAAGGCCTGACCCAAATCAGGCAAGTGCCGCAATTTGGAGGCAACACGCTCGAACTCAGCCCGTTCATCAGGAGGATAGATTTGTACCCCACAACATGTATACGCCAGGCGAGCGTATTCTTCAGTGCGATTGAAATGCAGCTTCACGGAGATGCCCAGAGGATATCTCAACTGTCAACTGCCAGATGCTGGAGGGACTTAAGGAACGCCCTCATCAACGAATATAAAACCCAGACGCCCTGCGAAGAACTACTAAGACGTCTGTATAACACCCCGTTTCTTGGGTGTAAACGTAAGATTGTTGGAGATATTGAGTCCAAATCTTTTGTAATATTAAATAAATTAGCCTTAGAAAATAACTCTTCAAATACAGTTTTATACACAAATGCTCTTAATAATACAGTTAAAGATGTTATTATGCAAAAATTGTCAGACAGACTTTTTATGACATTGGCTTGGTATGATATTACTAATGCTGATAAACTAATATGTTTAGCACAACAAGAAGGTTGTTATGAAACATTTTATTCAGATGGAACAAACAATTCACAAAGTCAAATCAAGATAAGAGAAATTATCAATCCCAACAACATACTAATAATACTAATAAACAACAAAACTATAATTCCCAAAACCAATACAGACAACAAAATAATATTTCCCCAAATCAATATAAGTATCAGGCTAGTACATCTCAAGGCCAACATAAGCCTAATTATAATAAAAATAACAGCGAAACTTTTTATGAAATCCACCCACTATATCAAGCAACAAAACAAGAATTCCAACAAAAATTAAATTATAATCAGGTTAGGAATCCTATAAATTATCAATCACAACAAAATGGGACTAATGCTCCTAATCGACCAATAAAAAGAAATCGCGAAAGTACGAGTGGCCATGTGAAAATGGATACCGAAAATTTTCATCAAAAAGCCTCGGACACCGAACAGGAATTAGAAACCCTTACATACGAATCATCATGAATAACCAAGAGTTCCGATGTGTTGTAGACACAGGCTCTTCTATTAATTTAATTAAAGAAAATTACTTTTATTTTTCAACAAAAAATACGCCTCTTAAAGTTCATACCATAAATGGTAATATTCAGTTGAATAAATCCGTGTCCTACCATGCAAATAAGCTTTGTCCGACCTAACAAACATTTTGGGTCCATAATTTTTCCGATAGATATGATATGCTCATAGGAAGAGAATATCTCGAAGCATGTAACGCAATTATTAATTATAAACCAAAAACAGTTAATTTAAACGGTTATCAATTCGAAATGAGATTTAATTATAACGATTTAGAATACAAACAAGGAGAAGCAGAAATTGATTGCTGCGATCCCCCATTTTGAACAGATACACCTTTTGAATTTGCAATAAATAACGAACTGCAAGAAACCAATAAAAAAAATTTTATATGAATTTAGCGACATACAGTACAAAGAAAATGACAATTTGACTTTCACTAGCACTATCAAGCATGTTATTCATACAAAAAATGAGCAACCGGCTTAGAGAAAACCATACAAATATCCTCAAGCTTACGAACAAGAAGTCGATTCACAAATGAGAGATATGATAAAACAGGGAATAATTCCAAAGTCTAATTCCCCTTATTGCTCACCCATTTGAATAGTACCTAAAAAAGGTGATGCATCTGGAACAAAAAAGTTCCGTATCGTAATTGACTATCGTACTTTAAATGAAATTACGGAAGATGACAAATACCCTATCCCGGTCATGGATGAAATATTGCACAAACTTGGTAGATGCCAATATTTTACCACTATTTTCACCAAATACAAATTCTATTCCAAAGACAGCTTTTTCCACCAAAAATGGTCATTATGAATGCCCTTTGGATTGAAAAATGCCGCTGCATGAACAATCTCCTAGAAGATTTGATCTACAAGGATTGTTTGGTCTACATGGACGACATTATCGAGTACTCTACTTCATTGGAGGAACATGTATTATCTTTGCGAAAGGTATTTGAAAAATTACGAGAAGCTAATCTCAAGCTTCAAATCGACAAATGCGAGTTTATGAAAAAGGAAACAGAATTGCTTGGACATATTATAACAACAACTGGTATAAAACCAAATCCGCTCAAAATAGAGGCAATAAAAAATTTCCCTATACCCAAATCCCCAAACAAAATAAAATCCTTCTTAGGTCTTTGTGGATTTTATGGGAAATTTATCCCAAACTTTGCTAAAATAGCAAAACCAATGACAGCAAAGCTTAAAAAAGGCTTAACTTTAAATATAAAAGATAATGATTATGTACAAGCGTTTGAAAAACTTAAACTGTTAGTAATGTCCGATCCAATACTTATATACCCATATTTCGAAAAACCATTTTCATTAACAACAGATGCAAGTAATATTGCTATAGGAGCAGTATTATCGCAAAATCATAAACCAATCTGTTATGCCAGCAGAACTCTTAATGAACACGAAATTAATTATTCGGCAATAGAAAAATAACTTTTAGCTATTGTCTAGACCACCAAATATTTCAGGTCCTATCTTTTCTCTAGTATGGCTCAATAATATCAAAGCACCTAATATGAAATTACAACGCTGGAAAATCAAACTAAATGAGTAAAAATAAAATGAGTATGAAATAAAATATTTGCCCGGTAAAGAAAACCATGTGGCAAAACCATGAGGAGATTCAAATGAAGTCGAAGTAATAAATTATTTTCATAAAACAAAAATCATAATAACATATAAAGAGATGACAATCGAATACGCAAAAAAATAATAATTGAATACTTTTCTAATGAGAAAAGCGTAATATATTTTCCAACTGAATCAGACTTTTTAAAGGCATACGTTGAAATCATTTCCCCAGATAACTTAACTAAAACAATGAAAACTAACAGTAAATTAATAGATATTAACACTTACGCAGAATTCAAAGAAATTTTTATTAAAACACACAGAAAACTATTACATCCAGAAATAGAATTATAGCACTTTTTAAAGAAAAATAGTATTTTCCCCATCACCAAAAATTAATTCAAAATTTGATTAATGAATGCGAAGTATGCAACATCGCAAAAACAGAACACAGAAATACTAAATTAGAATTCGAAATAACCCCAGAAATTTTTAATCCAAGAATTTTTCTCTTTGTCATTGATTTTTATATGATAGATAATAAAAAATTTTGAATTTAATGGAAGTCAACAGTCGAGATTGGTTAGATGCAAAAAGAGCATTAACTAAAGTTTTCAATGAAATGCGTAAACCAAGCCAAATTAAAGCAGACAAAGATTCAGCTTTCATGTGTGCAGGCACTGCAACTTTGGTTAAAATCTGAAGATTGATAAAAAAAATCAAAAATCATAAAACAAAACATAATACCACAGGCAGAACTCCGGCAGATATTTTTATTTTCGCTGGAAACCCAAAATATAATACACAGTCAAATAAAATCAATAAAATAGATAAACTAAATGAATAACGTAATAAATTTAAATTTGATACTAGTTATCGACAAGCTCTACTAGTAAAATCAAAAACCACTAATCCGTTTAAAAAGACAGGAAAAATTACAAATTTAGATGCTAATCATTACGAAGAAGTTAACAGAGGAAGAGAAATAATACATTATAAGTCTAAATATGAGAAAACAAAAAAAATTAACGAAAATAAATACGATAATTTCAGATGCACCAAACCTAACATGTTGATTAACACTATCAACATCCTATTAATTTTAACACGTTTTACAAACCAATACTAGTCAAATATTGATAATTTCTCATATCCCAAAAGACATTATAAAAACTTCAATATTCAAAATTTTGCCTTACCCAAACGAATTTAATGACATATTAACAGAGCCTTTAGAAGACAAATATTATTTTCAAAACAATCAAATATTTTCATTTAACACAAAAGAAAGAGTTACAAATAAATGCATTATAGGAATATTAAACAAAGCCAATGCCGAATGTAAATACACCAAAATGTATAAAAAATATGAAACAAATTATATGAAGCCACATATTATAATTACTTGGAATTTACCGAAAACTATTTTAAACCAAACATTTCGAAGGAAATAAAATCGTAGAAGCATTTAATTGTTCTGCACAAATCGAAGAAATTTTAATAACAAATACTATAATGGATTACCCACAAACTATTTATGTAAGCAATAATGTAACAATGATAGAACCACTGTCAATAATTGAAGCAAAAGATATAATAAGAATACATACAGGAAAAAATAACACATTTCAAATTATAATACTTAATATTTTAATTGTAATAATTATAATTTTAATTCTTTACTTCATTTATAAATTTAAGAGTATTCCGAAAAACATTGTAATTAAATATAAAAATCAAAACAAAAACAATACTCAAAACCCAGAAAATCTAACAGAATTAAAAAATATTGCACCAAATGAAAATACCCTACAATTAAACGAAAATACTACACAAACTAATATACCCACTCACATATACCCTAATATATCCGCCTGATGACAGGCTCTTTTCTAATGGATGGAGAAGTAACATACCTACACCCACATATCTGTCACATAAACATATTTACATTACGCATTTGCCACACCCAAAAATCATCGGCTCCCAAGAGTCGCCAATTAATATAAACATCCTCTTGAGTTATAAACAAATGAAAGAACCCCAAATTGTCGGCTCCCACGACTGACCAATTAATGTAAACATCCTCTTGCATTATAAACAAATGTCCCCAAACTCCAAAAAGCTTTTATCCCCCAATACTGTAAAATTGCAGACGCAGCTCAAACCTAGATCGCTCTCATGCTCAGTGCTCTCATTTTGGACACTCTCAATTTATCAATAAAAGTTCTTTCTCCCAATCGAAGGTTTGATAAGCGCCAGCTTAGTTTATAAGTTGGAGTTTTAAGTTGAATCTTGTAAGGAGCAGACCTATCTCTCCCAGTTCGCGTTTACACTATATTAATAAATAAAAATTATATTTTTTTCAAAGTGCTAAATACCGAATCTGTTATTATATTCATTGTTTCATAATTCCCTAGACAAAGGTTGCTATTGCAATCAAATGCCATTATGTCTGCTTAACAAAAAAAAATATTTTTTGTTGAACTAAGGAAAAACAAGAGAGAACGCTATAGTCGAGTGCCTCGACTATTAGATACCCGTTACTCAGCTAAACAACTTAATATAAATATGCCTTCTTTGCCGAGCAATTGCAACTGTGTATGATGTAAATACATACATATATATATGCTTACATACATACACACATACGCAATTGTTTGACTCAGACCTCCAATTTGGCTAACATGATTTGATTTGCATAGTTCTTGGGATATATGTAGTTCGGTATTGACAAATGAAAACCATCGCAATTTCCTTTAATAGAAGTCTTATCGAGAATTAACGTTGACTCTGTGGTGCACCTTGGCCAGCTGTTCCAAAGTCATCCGTTAGATGGCGCTATTGTATACGCCATGAAAGGCGGAAATGTAGGCGCTAGCCACGCTTAAGCGTTTAATGGGTTTTTGGGCGTTAGAGTGGGCGTGGCAAACTTTTATTAATCCAATCGATAGGTATTGACGAAACAAATACATATCAATTAAAATTTTCATAATAGCATCAAAACTGTGGCCACAGCTTGTGGCTTGTGGGCGTCAGAGGGGGCGTGGCAGCATTTTGAAACAAACTTGCGCTGCGTAGGAACTCCTAAAATCTACATGCAAAATGCCAATCTTCTAGCTTTTATAGTTTCCGAGATCTCAGCGTTCATACGGACAGACAGACAGACGGACAGACAGACGGACAGACGGACATATACTTTATAGGGTCGGAAACGCTTCCTTCTACCTGTTACATACTTTACAATATACCCTTTTACTCTACGAGTAACGGGTATAATTATTAATTTGTATACCCTTGCAGAGGGTATTATAATTTTGGTCAGAAGTGTGCAACGCAGTGAAGGAGACATCTCCGTCCCTATAAAGTATATATATTCTTGATCAGGATCACCTCCTGAGTTGATATAAGCATGTCCGTCTGTCCGTCTGTCCGTCTGTCTGTTTCTAAGCGAACTAGTCTCTCAGTTTTAAAGATATCGAATTGAAACTTTGCACACACCCTTCTTTCCTTTGCACGTAGTATATAAATCGGAACGGCCGGGATCGGCCGATCAATTCGACCTACCAAATTTCATTAGTATCGGCCGACTATATCCTATAGCTCCCATAGGAAGTTAGAATTTTCTATGGGTTTTATATTTGGCCAATCAATCCTACCTACCAAATTTTTATAGGGCCGACTATATCCTATAGCTGCCATATAACTGAACGATTGAAAATGCCATAACTTTGGTGTTTTTAAAGTTAGGAAGTTGGGATTTTTATGAGTATTAAGAATGCATTATATGAATATTTTTGGAGAATATAACGATTGAAAATGCCATAACTTTGGTGTTTTTAAAGTTAGGAAGTTGGGATTTTTATGAGTATTAAGAATGCATTATATGAATATTTTTGGAGAATATAATAGAATATTCTGCAAGGGTATATCAACTTCGGCTCCGCCCGAAGTAGGCTTTCCTTTCTTGTTTTTATCCCAATCATCAAAATTTGAGTTGTAAAAATAAAATGTATAAAGAAGTATTATTTCTAAGTAAAGGATTAATCAGTCAGAAATAATTATTAAACTATTTGTATAAATATAACTTTATAGGCGCTGATATGTTAATATGTTTGATATTGTTTCAGAAAAATGATGCACAGCTTTATTATATCTAATTATCTTTCAAAGGATATTTTGAACTTAAGGAATATTATAAAAAGTATATCCTTAAGGAAAAAAATTGAAAGAGCACAAAGGGATATACATGTTGAAGAAAAATGGAAGCTCACGAATCCAAAATCCTCTGATTATCCCATTGAAATGTTATTGCTTAACGGATCTTCGCAGTACAAATCATGGCTAAAAAGGTATAAATGTTAAAAATAGAATAATAATCGGGTATAATTGTCTATGTACTTCATATAAAAGTCCGTTATTTTGAAATTTTTTAAAGCTTATCTCGGATATTTTGTTATAGATTCTAAAAGAAAAAAAAAAAATAATATAATTTCAGTCAAAAATGTGCAACAAGTGGGGGACACATTTTCCTACAAAGTATTTATTACACTTCTGGATAAATGCATCCAAAACGACAAATGAATCACTTATTCTAGAAGTGGGCACACTTCTTTTTCTGTACAGAATATTTGGGTGTGAGGGAGTAGGGTAGTATTGTCTGTTTTGATTGACTGTGCTCTTACTCATTCCATAGTTGTTCAGCTGTTGATGAGTACAGCAAAATTGGTGTGCAGTACTCAACGCATTGTACAGTGTTTTACGCAGCATTTCCCAGTGCCATCGCACCCAACAGGTCATATAACCAAGCACTTGAGGAAATCAACTTTTGCCCTGTTTCGTTTTTTAATAAAACTTTATCTCCTACTGCTATGTCTTTTTCATCTATTTATTTTCCTCTATCATAATTTAATTAATTTATATGGGAAATAATTGTGTGCCATAAAAGGGGTCGTGGTGAAAAAGTATACAAAATATTGAAGCCAAACTTCCAAGTCGGTTTTATCAACTGATATATATGAACGTATGTACTCGTTGAAAGTGTTATGACTTCTCTCTACTGTTCCAACTGTCTGGTGATGGTGGGCTGTAGATAGATCTTGTATAATTGAATTTTTGAATTCTGGTCCCATGTCCGAAATGAACGTCTTTATTGGACCGTACTTTATATCAACATCTTCAAATATACATCTTCAAAGTTTGGAATTAGGATTTGCCATTGAAAACAAGTAGGTGAGTGGTCTGTGATCTGTTTTCACAGTAAAGTGTATGCCATAAATATATGGTCTGAAGTATGTTATTGCCCAATGAATTGCTGCCAGTTTTTGTTCTGTTTTGTTACTTTCTCCCTTTGTAAATACTCTTGATGCGAATGATACTGGGAGTTGGAGTTTTGTTTTGAGTTAAGGGTCCATTCTGGTTAGTTGTGCCAAAAAAATAGGTAATTTTCAGGAATATGTTTTTGAACAAGGTATATTTCTGATATACTAAAAAAAAATGTTATACAAATTTCAAAAATGTTGAAGCATTTCCGGAAGCAGGACACAGGGCGTCGTAGGCCAATGCGCGAAACAGGAATCCCGCTCTTCTACAGGGCGTAAAAATCGTATAAAACAAAAAATTCAACAATTTTCTTGTTAAGTAGGAGTGGAATTATGGAATGGACTACATTTATCGAAATTGAATAAAAAATAACTAAATGGTGGCGTTTTTAAAATTTAGTGTCGTTTTTACCGAAATTTTCTTCTCTTTTTTATCGATAAAAAATCAAATCTATAAGGTATCTATGTAATTCTAGATCATTGCATGGCAATTTTATTAGGCGCACTTAAGAAAAAACATTAAGATTCGTTAAAAATTGACTGAGATATGATGATCGCCAGCTCGAAAAATGAAGTTTTCTAGAAAACGCGTTTAAAGTTAAATATACGCTCCATAACTCCTTTGAGTCTGTCGGCTCCGAGGCTCATAACTTTTAAAATATTACGTTTTTCGATATGCTCTTTTAGAAGGCTATTCTAGATACTTGTACAGTCCCTTGCCATATTATTAGACTCATGCTTAAAAATTGAGTTTTTCTGGCTTATATGTAACACGTCAGTAGACATTAACAACGCTATTTCATGATGAAACGTCAAATTTTATTATAAATACAATAAATGTTACATATAAAATTAGAAATTTACATCGAAGAGGAAATCTTTTTAGACGAAAATGCATTTTTTTGCAAAAATCAGTATTTTGAATGACCAACTTTCGCAGCCAACACAGCTAAAACGCGACGTGACATAGTGCTTATACAGCTTTGAATTTTTATTTTAATCTCTGGGTTATGATTCAAAGTGTCATTAAATATATTGATCAACTCTTGCTTTGTTGTTGTGGCTTTCATCCTAACCTCAGATTTCAAAAACTCCCAGACGTTCTCGATGGGGTTCATGTCAGGCGAATTTCCTGGCCAGTCGAGAATATCTACTACCAACATGATCACTGTGCCCGCGATATTCAAAAACCCAAGTTCTACCAACATATCTACAAAAAGTTCATATTAACAACAAGAAATATCAAGTAAAAGAAGATTTGCTGCATGAGTCTAATAATATGGCAAGAGACTGTAGCTATCAAAAAAAGCCAACAAAAAATTTCAATATTTTTGAAAAAACTAACCAGAATGGACCCTTAAAACTGCTCCACATGCTTGCTTATTTGCATCTGTAATTATGCAAAAATCTTTGCTGAAATCTGGGTATTGTAGCAAAGTACGGCTTATTAGTGCCGATTTTAGATGTTTGAAGCTCCACCTAGTTGATCCAAAATGTCATCAATTCTAGGGAGTGGGAATTTATTGGACAATAGTTTTTTTTATTAATCTGACGAGTCTCAATTACTAATCGCCATTTTTTCTTGTCAGAAATCGGAAGTGGCTTCTTTGGTACCAACAAGAGTGGACTATTATAAGCAGATACAGACGGTTTGTACTTGGGCTTGAATTTCGTCTTTTTGGCTATGAGGACTTCTATAATTTTGTATATATACTTGTTTATCGTCCTTCAATCTTAATTTTTGCTTACAAAAATTGTTTGTTGTTATCGATTCGGTATCTAGTCCGAATACGTCGCTATATTTGGTGCAAATAGTGTTTAGCTGTTTATGGAACTGTGGTGGAAAGATGAAAGTTGTGTAAGTACTTTCCTTGCTTTCTAAATTTAAAGGAGTTCATATTTTAAGTTATTTATACTGACTACTTGATCGGTATTTGTCGTATTAAGTAGTCTTATCAGAATCTTCCTTTAAAATGTATATATCTGCACCAGTTTCTATTAAGAAGACAAGTTCTTTTCCTGTTGTGACATTTCTTAAAGTAAGAAATGCATTTGATAGTGCGAACTTTGCTGTGTATTTAAAGCTTCTTGGGAGATACCCGAAGCATTTTAGGCTGTCCTGACGTACTTAATACTTAATACGTAATACTTCCATTTTGTTTGTTATTTCCCTTATAATTTCCTCTAAAGTTGCCTCTATTATTCCCTCTATAGTTATTATTATAGGGGTAATAGTTATTGTTTAGGCCGTTATTGTGATTATAATAATTATTATAATAACCACGACCATTTCCTCTGCCCCGATAATTACCTCTGTTGTTAGTACCACGGTAGGCCAGGCCTCTGTAAGTGTAGAAAATGGTGCTTTCATTTCCATTCATTTATGTGCTGCCATTAATGTATTTGCTCACAGCTTCATTCATTGTTGTGAACGTTCCAGCCTCGAGTATTGTTTTTAGCACAATTTTTCGTCATGGCTTCATTCGAGCTAAACGTCACATATGCACACTAGATCCCCACGACGCATAGGCTCGACGTGCTCACACCACTTCTGACTGAGAATGAGCGTTGGTAGATACTCGTGTACCCAACGCTTCCAGAATCGGTCTATACGCCACTGCTTCTCTGGCGGGTGTCCGCGATCTAAAGGGAGGTTCTGAACGTTCGCTGCTCCTCTTAGCATGTCGTTCGGCGTCAATGGACCGCCAACACCTTCTTAACGCATTGGACCAGCCGTTCCCATACGCCTCCCGCAGACGGGTGAGCCGGGCAGTTGAAGATCCATTCGACGTCTTTGGATGACAGTTCACCCTTGATCCTTTCTGGCTTCACGGTTGGCTCTGATGAAATTCCTCCGTTGTCGCTTCTCAATCTATCCACCGGTCCTCGGCGGCACATAAAGTTCCTCATAGCGATTATGCAGGACTCTGTCGACAGATCGTGATCCATTTCCAAATGAATAGCCCAGGAGGTTAGACATGTAAATAGTGCCACCCACCTTTCCTCTGAATGACGTCCGATCGTCACTTGCAGTGGCCCAAAATAGTCCAGGCAAGTGTATTTAAATGGCCAACCGTTGGCCTCGATCCGGTCCTTTGGCAAGTGACCCATCAGTTGCGGAGCTGGTTGCGCTCTCCGAAGTTTACATACTTGGTAGCTGGTTATAATTTATTTATATTTTTTTATTCTCCTTCAGTTTGTTATCCAGAACTTCGTCCGGATTTCGCTAATGGTCGCAACTAGGTTCTGGTGCTTCATCTTCCTGTGGTAGTGATCGGTGATAATCTCTGACAGCGCGTGCTGGTGCGACAGTATGATGGGGCGCCGTGTGTAAACTGGAACACAACCGGCGGCATCGATTCTTTTTCTTGCATCGTCGTCAAGAATGGTAAAAGTCCTCGTAACTGACTGTCTTTCCCTTGACTTTCTTCAGCGAACACCTCTGATTGCGCCCGCCGGATTAATAGGCGCTCTGCCTCAGCGCACTTAGCAGCAGAAAGACCGTACTTCTCATGTTCGTCATGCAGCCCACGACACTGTCGAATGAACCTCGGGACCCATGCTGATCTGACCAATCGATCGTAGCTCGAAAACCTCTGCATAGAAATAAAGCTATTTGCTTAAACCAGTGCGAACTCACACGGCATCTCTTCCTCATCCGTGGTCTACAGGCTGCTACTATCACCTGGAGAACTCTTGGGCCAGAGCTCCTCAGGTTCCCGCGATTCTTGGCCTTGCGGTCTCGTAGCGTCCATTGGGACACCTCCGTGGACTCTAAGATCTCCGCCACCCGGTTTCCCACAACCGTTTGTACCGCCGGTGGGAGCTGCTAATCCAGTGCAGCACAGTCTTCGAATCAGTCCAAAGGACGCAGCCGCTGATCGTCATTCTGTGCATCTGTTTTACAGTGTCCATCAGCCAGGTTCCCAATACCGCTGTATGGAGTTCCAGGCTTGGGATCGACATCGTCCTCATCGGGGCACATTTGGTTTTCAAACACACGAAATGTTCCCGCACGTCGCCGTGGTCATAAGTGGTTCTCTAATAGGCCATCGCGGCAAACGCCGTCCTACGCAGAAATAGTGGCGCGGACACCGAAACTATCTCACGTAGTTCATCTCCAGACTGACTAGTAAAGAAAGGAAGAGTAAAAGAAAAAAAAAAGAACTAGACGAAAGGATCCAGCAAGGGCAGTCTGGACGCAGACCATCAAAGCGGCTCTGTGGATCGTCTCTCTTCGGGGGCCAACTTTTATCGGTTACGATATGGGTTGGCAACCCATATGACACAAGACAGTGATTATAATAATTATTATAATAGCCCCGTCCTTTCCCCTGCCGCGATAATTAAATCTATTGTTATAAGCACAATAGTATCTTTTAACTTTCTGATAATACCATCTATAGTGGTTTCACTACTCACTTTTTGTAGGGTTGATCCACTTATTTTTGATATCATAACCTCAACAGCAAATTGTTCGTATTGTCCTTTAGTCATGTTCACCAGGTTTATTGCCGTAATAAATCTTTGAAGATTTATTTTTCTTCCGTCAAATTCAGGCACCGCGAGAGCGATTTCTTTTATATAGGCCATCTGGGCGGCCGATTCGTCGGCCATGATGTAGGGATTTTGCTCTATTACACTGTTAATGGTATCGGAATCTTTATTGTTATTAAACTCGATCGTTGTCTGTTTAGGAACTTAAATACTTGAGTCCAATGGTCTTTATCTAATTTCCCTATGTTGCCGTATATTAGCGTACGTGCTGCATTAATGCGGGTCACTAATATTTCGACGTGTTTATTTAATGTGGCTCGTTGTATTGGCCGATTTTTCTAAGGCACTTTTTAGATTATTTAATTCCTTATATAATTCACCCACGGTCTTCGACTATATCTCCTCGCGAGCGGACGTCTCTTATCTTCAAACAGAGGTTCTCGATCGGTTACTGTTCTTTTTGGACCCACGTGGTTCTTATCTTTCTTAATTTTTCATCGTGTTTTGAAATAGTCTTCAATCCACTGTTTATAAAAAACAACTGAAGTATAAAAACCAATAAGCCCCATCATGTGCCCAGGGCCTCCAAACCTGGGCGACAATTGGTTTGCGCCGCTTGCCATCAGCCCACCATCAAAAAAAAGAAGACAACCCCAAAAACTGAATATTGCATTCCCAGAACTTCCACCTACCTCAGTTGATAATCCAAGATGTATTACAATCGCCTCCATTAATACTGAAAAGACAATTTATCAATTCTCATGCCGCGCCCTTAAAATGATCTTCAAAAACATTTTGACCATTTCGAATCTTAGAGACGGAAATTAACTCATGCTAGTTAAATCTCAAGCAGATGCTGATAAGTTTATAAATACTACCGAGCTCACCGGTATATGCAAAGTACAGTGTAAGCTCCACGAGGACCTCAATTTTTTGAAAGGGACAGTTTATGCCCCGTACCTCTGCGACATTCCCGAGAAAAACACAAAAGGGTTTATAAATTTATGAAATCCTACGATGGTGTATCCAAGCCCAGCGGAGTCATCCTAATAACCTTCGAACTCTATAACCTCCCATCTAAAATCGAAATATCTTGGCACTCAGTTAAAGTTCGCAAGTACATACCAAGTTCCATGAGATGCAAGTCTTGCGAACTCCTCGGTCACACAACCAAAAAATGGGTGTTTACGCACCCCAATCTGCGCTGAATGTGCCCTACCACCCCATTCCCCAAACAAATGCACCAAAATCTGCTGTGCCAATTGCTCTGGCGAGCATTCTGCCTCTACCTGACAATGCCCTAAGTACCAAGAACAAAAAGAAATACTCAAAATAAAAACAGTCAGAAAATGCACTATGCGTGAGGCCAAAACAATATTCAAAACAACATCACATAACTCGGTTAATACCGCTTCATATTCTTCTGTAACCAAAACATCACATCAACGTAGCGAAAACGCAAACCAAAACAAAAATGACGAAATTAAAATCGCTTCAACCGACGAAGTCCCGATAAAAACCCCTTCCCCCCTCCCCTTCACCATCCCATTACCCGATTCCCCAGTCCCCTATCCCCACAACCCCTTATCAGCCAAAGTAATCCACTTCACTTGCTCATAACAAGTATAACTTATCTCCTGCATCACATGCATACTTACAAGAAATCCATGCTGAATATGAAAGCAGCAGCCGAGCAACATCTTTAAATCATAATAAATCAACATCACACATTAATTTAAATGCCGACGAACCTGATTATGCCATGAGTGATTCATAGTTCATGACAATTGATAAACGACTCACATTTAAACAACACTGTAGCGAACTTAGGATTAAACTTATCAAACTAAACATTATTAAATTCTTAACATCTAAGCGATCTCTCATCCATCGGACCACACTTATACAAGCGACAAGAGCTTTGTTGCTCTCCATAATTGATTATGGCCTCCCCATCTACGGCTGGTGCGCGCCATCGAACATCCTAGCCGAAGCAGGATTACCAGACATTAAAAACAGAGTCGCGCAAACTACATTTAAATTAATACCAAAAATCATGTGCTCAACCAACTCTATTCTACTGAAGGACTATGAAGTTGCCTCGAAGCACCGTAGGAAATTCAAAGTCCAATCTACGATACGAAGATGTATAACCTCTATCAAGAGACAACATAGGATCGCCTTATCGTTGGAACAAAGTCATTCCGTGGAAATTAGTTTTTGTCAATCCAAAACCAAACCAAATAACATCCTCCCACTCTCCAAACTTATGTCCATTACACTAGTACAATGGAACATGAATGGTTACTTTAACAATTACCACGAACTACAACTATTGATAAACAATAACAACACTGATGTTATTTGCCTTCAGGAAACACATATTAATGCCAACCTAACGTACATTGCTTACCCCAAGCAATTTATTGGATACTTTTATAACTTTAGCTCTATTACCTATGCCAAACAAGGTGTTAGCATACTCGTACGTGATGACATTTCCCACAAGCCCATACCAATCAACAGCAATACTTGCTCTTTAGGTATTGAAATCCTAGCCCATCCCAAAATATCTATTTTTATACCCGTTACTCGTAGAGTAAAAGGGTATATTGTATTCGTGCAAAAGTATGTAACAGGTAGAAGGAAGCGTTTCCGACCCTATAAAGTATATATATTCTTGTTCAGGATAACTAGCCGAGTCGATCTAGCCATGTCCGTCTGTCCGTCTGTCCGTCTGTCTGTCTGTCTGTCTGTCCGTCTGTCCGTCCGTATGAACGCTGAGATCTCGGAAACTATAAAAGCTAGAAGATTGGCATTTTGCATGTAGATTTTAGGAGTTCCTACGCAGCGCAAGTTTGTTTCAAAACGGTGCCACGCCCCCTCTGACGCCCACAAGTCACAAGCTGTGGCCACAGTTTTGATGCTATTATGAAATTTTTTTTGATATGTATTTGTTTCGTCAATACCTATCGATTGGCCTAATAAAAGTTTGCCACGCCCACTCTAACGCCCAAAAACCCATTAAACGCTTAAGCCTGGCTAGCGCCTACATTTCCGCCTTTCATGGCACAATAGCGCCATCTAACGGATGACTTTGGAACAGCTGGCCAAGGTGCTCAACAGAGTCAACGTTATTTCTCGATAAGGATTTCTATTAAAGGAAATTGCGATGGCTTTCATTTGTCAATACCGAACTATATCCCAAGAATTATGAAAATCAAATCAAGTTAGCCAAATTGGAGGTGTTCCCTGGGTACCGATTTTAACATAAATCGGGAGCTAATTCGAGCGGCGAAAAACATACAAGAAGGCATATTTATATTAAGTTGTTTAGCTGAGTAACGGGTATCTAATAGTTGAGGCACTCGACTATAGCGTTCTCTCTTGTTAATACATATATACCTCCATCTCAATTAGTAGCAGCCAACGACATTCTTAAAATAGTAGATCTTTCTAGCAAGCCAATCCTATATGTGGGAGATCTTAATGCTTGGAGTCCATTGTGGGGATCATCTTCGCATAACTCCAGAGGGTTCCAAATAGAAGAAGTCATAAACAAATCAACTTTAACTCTCCTCAATGACGGCTCCGCATACCCATCATTCCACGCACAACTTATTCACGGCTATTGATCTTACATTAGCCTCCGCATCGCTGTTCCCAAACGAAACCCTTTCTACATCCGCGTAGTGTTCCTTGGTGGACCAAAACTCTGCAAGATCTAAGACAACAAAAGCAATCTCTTTGGCACGCATACAAACAAACTCAGACCACCGCTGCTCTAATTTCTTACAGAAAATCTAATACTCTTTTCAAATACAATGCCAAAAAAGCAAAACGGGAATCCTTTGAAAGATCCACTTCGAATATAAGCCTTCTATCATCGACCAAGAAAATTTGGTCTGACCTAAATCGCTTAATAGGTAATTTCCCAAATACCCTTAGGATAATTAAATATAACAACGAAGTTCTCCATCACCCCGTAGACATTTGCGATTCATTTGGGAACTTTTGGTCGGACTACTCTAAGGACGACAATTTCTCCCACCATTACAAGACTCGTAAAGAAGAAATTCTTTCTCAGGAATACTCACCCACCAAACTGTCGACCGCTTCTACAGACCTTGACTCCAATTTTACCCTCAGTGAGCTTGAATATGCTCTTCAGTATGCGAAAGGGAAAACACCCGGTATAGACCGAATTTCATACCCAATGCTTAAACAGTTGCCCTCCGAAGCTAAATACCGCCTATTAGAAATGCATAACGCTATGCTCGCTAGGGGTACCTACCCTCATGTGTGGAAATCTGCCATAATTATCCCTATCTTAAAACCTAACAAACCAACACACGAAATAACATTTAGACCTATTTCCTTAATCCCATGTTTAAGCAAGACCCTAGAAAAAATGTTAGCCAAAAGGCTAATGTGGCTCATTACAAAACAAAAACTTAACAGCCCCCACCAAACAGCTTTTAAACAACAGCATAGCAGTCTTGATTCCCTTCTGCATCTCCACCATTACGCATCGGAAGCTCTTTCTACCAAAAATCATGTTACCATATTGGCAATTGATTTTGAAAGGGCTTTCGATCGCGTTGGGGTGCATACAGTATTGGATCAACTTTCCCGGTGGGGGGTAGGTCAAAAGACCTTCAACTTAGCGAAGGCTTTCATCATCAACCGTTCTATCCGAGTAAGAGTTAACAACACTCTATCTAAATTCTATATTATCCACAATGGCATCCCACAAGGATCGCCCCTCTCTGTGGTATTGTTCATGATCGCCTTCCAGTCCTTAAATAACATAATATTAAGACATAAGCAAATTAAACTGTCAGTTTATGCAGACGATGCCATAATTTTTAGCAAATGTATCTGGAGTAACATCTCCGGTGCGACCCTTGCTGTAAATAAATGTTAGGTTTTTCATATTTGTAAAAAACAGCGCTGTACATATCCACCATTATCGTACAATGACATAGATATAGAACGCGTTATCTAATTTCCCTATGTTGCCGTATATTAGCGTACGTGCTGCATTAATGCGGGTCACTAATATTTCGACGTGTTTATTTAATGTGGCTCGTTGTATTGGCCGATTTTTCTAAGGCACTTTTTAGATTATTTAATTCCTTATATAATTCACCCACGGTCTTCGACTATATCTCCTCGCGAGCGGACGTCTCTTATCTCCAAACAGAGGTTCTCGATCGGTTACTGTTCTTTTTGGACCCACGTGGTTCTTATCTTTCTTAATTTTTCATCGTGTTTTGAAATAGTCTTCAATCCACTGTTTATAAAAAACAACTGAAGTATAAAAACCAATAAGCCCCATCATGTGCCCAGGGCCTCCAAACCTGGGCGACAATTGGTTTGCGCCGCTTGCCATCAGCCCACCATCAAAAAAAGAAGACAACCCCAAAAACTGAATATTGCATTCCCAGAACTTCCACCTACCTCAGTTGATAATCCAAGATGTATTACAATCGCCTCCATTAATACTGAAAAGACAATTTATCAATTCTCATGCCGCGCCCTTAAAATGATCTTCAAAAACATTTTGACCATTTCGAATCTTAGAGACGGAAATTAACTCATGCTAGTTAAATCTCAAGCAGATGCTGATAAGTTTATAAATACTACCGAGCTCACCGGTATATGCAAAGTACAGTGTAAGCTCCACGAGGACCTCAATTTTTTGAAAGGGACAGTTTATGCCCCGTACCTCTGCGACATTCCCGAGAAAAACACAAAAGGGTTTATAAATTTATGAAATCCTACGATGGTGTATCCAAGCCCAGCGGAGTCATCCTAATAACCTTCGAACTCTATAACCTCCCATCTAAAATCGAAATATCTTGGCACTCAGTTAAAGTTCGCAAGTACATACCAAGTTCCATGAGATGCAAGTCTTGCGAACTCCTCGGTCACACAACCAAAAAATGGGTGTTTACGCACCCCAATCTGCGCTGAATGTGCCCTACCACCCCATTCCCCAAACAAATGCACCAAAATCTGCTGTGCCAATTGCTCTGGCGAGCATTCTGCCTCTACCTGACAATGCCCTAAGTACCAAGAACAAAAAGAAATACTCAAAATAAAAACAGTCAGAAAATGCACTATGCGTGAGGCCAAAACAATATTCAAAACAACATCACATAACTCGGTTAATACCGCTTCATATTCTTCTGTAGCCAAAACATCACATCAACGTAGCGAAAACGCAAACCAAAACAAAAATGACGAAATTAAAATCGCTTCAACCGACGAAGTCCCGATAAAACCCCTTCCCCCCTCCCCTTCACCATCCCATTACCCTATTCCCCAGTCCCCTATCCCCACAACCCCTTATCAGCCAAAGTAATCCACTTCACTTGCTCATAACAAGTATAACTTATCTCCTGCATCACATGCATACTTACAAGAAATCCATGCTGAATATGAAAGCAGCAGCCGAGCAACATCTTTAAATCATAATAAATCAACATCACACATTAATTTAAATGCCCACGAACCTGATGATGCCATGAGTGATTCATAGTTCATGACAATTGATAAACGACTCACATTTAAACAACACTGTAGCGAACTTAGGATTAAACTTATCAAACTAAACATTATTAAATTCTTAACATCTAAGCGATCTCTCATCCACCGGACCACACTTACACAAGCGACAAGAGCTTTGTTGCTCTCCATAATTGATTATGGCCTCCCCATCTACGGCTGGTGCGCGCCATCGAACATCCTAGCCGAAGCAGGATTACCAGACATTAAAAACAGAGTCGCGCAAACTACATTTAAATTAATACCAAAAATCATGTGCTCAACCAACTCTATTCTACTGAAGGACTATGAAGTTGCCTCGAAGCACCGTAGGAAATTCAAAGTCCAATCTACGATACGAAGATGTATAACCTCTATCAAGAGACAACATAGGATCGCCTTATCGTTGGAACAAAGTCATTCCGTGGAAATTAGTTTTTGTCAATCCAAAACCAAACCAAATAACATCCTCCCTCTCTTCAAACTTATGTCCATTACACTAGTACAATGGAACATGAATGGTTACTTTAACAATTACCACGAACTACAACTATTGATAAACAATAACAACACTGATGTTATTTGCCTTCAGGCAACACATATTAATGCCAACCTAACGTACATTGCTTACCTCAAGCAATTTATTGGATACTTTTATAACTTTAGCTCTATTACCTATGCCAAACAAGGTGTTAGCATACTCGTACGTGATGACATTTCCCACAAGCCCATACCAATCAACAGCAATACTTGCTCTTTAGGTATTGAAATCCTAGCCCATCCCAAAATATCTATTTTTAATACATATATACCTTCATCTCAATTAGTAGCAGCCAACGACATTCTTAAAATAGTAGATCTTTCTAGCAAGCCAATCCTATATGTGGGAGATCTTAATGCTTGGAGTCCATTGTGGGGATCATCTTCGCATAACTCCAGAGGGTTCCAAATAGAAGAAGTCATAAACAAATCAACTTTAACTCTCCTCAATGACGGCTCCGCATACCCATCATTCCACGCACAACTTATTCACGGCTATTGATCTTACATTAGCCTCCGCATCGCTGTTCCCAAACGAAACCCTTTCTACATCCGCGTAGTGTTCCTTGGTGGACCAAAACTCTGCAAGATCTAAGACAACAAAAGCAATCTCTTTGGCACGCATACAAACAAACTCAGACCACCGCTGCTCTAATTTCTTACAGAAAATCTAATACTCTTTTCAAATACAATGCCAAAAAAGCAAAACGGGAATCCTTTGAAAGATCCACTTCGAATATAAGCCTTCTATCATCGACCATGAAAATTTGGTCTGACCTAAATCGCTTAATGGGTAATTTCCCAAATACCCTTAGGACAATTAAATATAACAACGAAGTTCTCCATCACCCCGTAGACATTTGCGATTCATTTGGGAACTTTTGGTCGGACTACTCTAAGGACGACAATTTCTCCCACCATTACAAGACTCGTAAAGAAGAAATTCTTTCTCAGGAATACTCACCCACCAAACTGTCGACCGCTTCTACAGACCTTGACTCCAATTTTACCCTCAGTGAGCTTGAATATGCTCTTCAGTATGCGAAAGGGAAAACACCCGGTATAGACCGAATTTCATACCCAATGCTTAAACAGTTGCCCTCCGAAGCTAAATACCGCCTATTAGAAATGCATAACGCTATGCTCGCTAGGGGTACCTACCCTCATGTGTGGAAATCTGCCATAATTATCCCTATCTTAAAACCTAACAAACCAACACACGAAATAACATTTAGACCTATTTCCTTACTCCCATGTTTAAGCAAGACCCTAGAAAAAATGTTAGCCAAAAGGCTAATGTGGCTCATTACAAAACAAAAACTTAACAGCCCCCACCAAACAGCTTTTAAACAACAGCATAGCAGTCTTGATTTCCTTCTTCATCTCCACCATTACGCATCGGAAGCTCTTTCTACCAAAAATCATGTTACCATATTGGCAATTGATTTTGAAAGGGCTTTCGATCGCGTTGGGGTGCATACAGTATTGGATCAACTTTCCCGGTGGGGGGTAGGTCAAAAGACCTTCAACTTAGCGAAGGCTTTCATGATCAACCGTTCTATCCGAGTAAGAGTTAACAACACTCTATCTAAATTCTATATTATCCACAATGGCATCCCACAAGGATCGCCCCTCTCTGTGGTATTGTTCATGATCGCCTTCCAGTCCTTAAATAACATAATATTAAGACATAAGCAAATTAAACTGTCAGTTTATGCAGACGATGCCATAATTTTTAGCAAATGTAAGAATACTACTACACTTAATAATAAGTTTAAAGAAGTCCCTAATGAAATCCAAATCTGGGGTAACACCTCCGGTGCGACCCTTGCTGTAAATAAATGTTAGGTTTTTCATATTTGTAAAAAACAGCGCTGTACATATCCACCATTATCGTACAATGACATAGATATAGAACGCGTTACTTCTCTTAAAATACTTGGCCGGACAATTGATAAACGACTCACATTTAAACAACACTGTAGCGAACTTAGGATTAAACTTATCAATAGACTAAACATTATTAAATTCTTAACATCTAAGCGATCTCTCATCCACCGGACCACACTTATACAAGCGACAAGAGCTTTGTTGCTCTCCATAATTGATTATGGCCTCCCCGGCTGGTGCGCGCCATCGAACATCCTAGCCGAAGCAGGATTACCAGACAAATTAATACCAAAAATCATGTGCTCAACCAACTCTATTCTACTGAAGGACTATGAAGTTGCCTCGAAGCACCGTAGGAAATTCAAAGTCCAATCTACGATACGAAGATGTATAACCTCTATCAAGAGACACAACATAGGATCGCCTTATCGTTGGAAGAAAGTCATTCCGTGGAAATTACGCTCCACCGCCATAGACACTACACTTCATGATTTCCAAAAATCAAGGACTCCAATTAAAACGATACTCCGATAAAAAATGGCTTTACACCGATGGTTCAAAGTCCGACACCTCAACCACCTTTGCAGTGGTTGACCAACACGGATTAATTGTTTCATGGGGTCAGCTACCTCACCACTTCTCAGTTTTTACTGCGGAAACAGTAGCTATTGTTAAGACAATTAAATTTGCTCTCGAACTTAAGGGAAGTTATATAATATGCAGTGATAGTCTCTCCACCCTGCTAGCAGTACAAAACTTCTACAATAACAATAACCTTTTATCCGAAATTCGTCACCTCTGCATCAAAAACAATTGCAAAATTAAACTATTATGGGTCCCGGCTCATATAAGAATAATTGGCCGGACGGGCTCCGTGCCACACAATCATACCTAGAGTCCAACAAGACATCTGGGAAAGCATCAAAAACATTATGCTGGATATCGAACTGGAAGACTGGTCGTCGTTTAACCACTGGTATAAAAAATTTAACCCCGACTAGAAAGACTTTAAATTCCCTACTTCGATCAACGGAAGGGAATGCGCCATTCTCACTCGATTAAAAACCGGACACACAAATCTGACCCATAAGCACATCCTTAATGGAGAAAGTCGGCTAAACTGCCCTAAGTGCAGAGAAGAACTATCAGTAAAACATATACTAGATACCTGCGGACACTACCAAAACATCAGAACAAACCTATTCGGTCGCACCCCGCCATCAAATCTATTAACTGACCTAACAGCTTCCAACTCCAAACTTTTATTATCTTTCTTGCGGATGTGTAAAATTGAAACACCTCTTTTAATAAACTAATGTAACAAAATTGTTATCAATTGTCGAGTCGATGGCCACTGTAGCTAGCTACTCCTTTCCCTAATTTAGTTATAATATTGTAAATGCGATTTATGTATATTAGATGATACTGAAATAAATAAATAAATATATTCACTCCATTCCATTATTATATGGGTATGAATTATTTTCTATATGCTACCATTACTAGGTTCCTACCCAATGTGGCGTGTTCCTCTCTTATTGATTTCACCAGAATGCCGGGTATGGTGCTTACTACAATCGACTTTTGCGTAGCTTAGGAATGTATCAGGGGTGAAATGTCCACATTAAAAGTGTACATATATTTATTTTATAATTCCTAAATTTTAATTGAAACGGTGGAGACATTGTCCGTATTGTCTTTTGTTTGGTTATCATCTGAGCCGAACCAATTTTTAAGCAATTCAAATTCTATATCTTTATATAAGAAAACTATTTATGGAATTAAAACAAAATCAGAATTTTAAATTTCAAAACAAGAGAGAACGCTATAGTCCAGTGCCTCGACTATTAGATACCCGTTACTCAGCTAAACAACTTAATATAAAAAAGCCTTCTTGTATGTTTTTCGACGCTCGAATTAGCTCCCGGTTTTTATGGCGCTATTGTATTCCGCCATCTACCCCAAGACATTGGTACCACGGGCCATGAAAGGCGGAAATGTAGGCGCTAGCCACGCTTAAGCGTTTAATGGGTTTTTGGGCGTTAGAGTGGGCGTGGCAAACTTTTATTAGGCCAATCGATAGTTATTGACGAAACAAATACATATCAATTAAAATTTTCATAATAGCATCAAAACTGTGGCCACAGCTTGTGGCTTGTGGGCGTAACAAACTTGCGCTGCGTAGGAACTCCTAAAATCTACATGCAAAATGCCAATCTTCTAGCCTTTATAGTTTCCGAGATCTCAGCGTTCATACGGACAGACAGACAGACAGACGGACAGACAGACGGACAGACGGACAGACAGGACAGACGGACAGACGGACAGACAGACAGACGGACAGACGGACATGGCTAGATCGACTCGACTAGTGATCCTGAACAAGAATATATATACTTTATAGGGTTCCTTCTACCTGTTACATACTTTTGCACTTTATGTTTTCCTCGTTGGTGTAGAATTGGCCATACCTTTCACACTTGTAGGTTCTCTGCTGCTGCTGTCCGAGGCTCGTTTGCAAAGTTCCTTATCTATGGTTTTTTTGTTTTCGCCGTGGGCTTTCTTCTTCTGCGGTTTCTTGGCTATTTTTATGTAGTCCTTTATTAGCCGTCGTTGCTGGAGGAGCTTTATCCTTTTTCCGCCCCTTTTCCTCTTTTGGATCGGCTTGTTTTTCTCCTGTCGTGCCCTGTCTCAGCTATTCTGAAGTGTCCCTCGTTGGGCGGATTGCCTTCCGCACTCATATATCTCCCGCGTTGGTGCAGTCGGCGGTTTGCCTACCACACTTAATGTTTTCCTCGTTGGTGTAGAATTGGCCATACCTTTCACACTTGTAGGTTATTTGCTGCTGCTGTCCGAGGCCTATGGGCTCAGGCGGTACCGGTACCGCACAGGTTTTTATTGTTTCCCACGGATACACAAATTGAACTCTGCTTCTGTTTCTTCTCGTACTTTTCTTATTTTGTTGTTGTTGTTTAATTTTGTTTGTTGTAATTTTGATCTTAGCGTTGTTGATTGGTTTTGAATTTGAATTAATTTATTTACTTAATTAATGTTGAGAAAACCAAAAGTCACACTTGTACGCATACACATTGTGTGTTTGTGGGAAGGGGATGAACAATGAAGATACCTGAAGCTCTCTCTTCTCTTTGTTCTCTTCTCCTCTGCCAAAGAACGTTTTATTTTCCTTTTTCTTTTATGCACATGCGTAACTACTTGCTTGCAGACAACGAGACCGTGCGGTTGTGAAAAATAAAAATTAACTAAAACTACAATCAAAGTGTTTTTACTATTTGGCAAATCTGGCTGGTGTGTTTCTGGAGTGTGTATCGACATTATTAATACAAATTCCATAGGTTATGGGCCCAGCCACAATTTGCAGCAAAAAGCTTTGATTGTTAACGAATAATAAAAGTGAAATAAAAAAAGTGAATCAATTAAAAATTTAAACCAAATCTAAATAAATAAATTATTATCAAAATATGTGCTTATAAATGAACAATTGGCGCAAATTTTTCATTTATAGAGAGAAAGTGTAAGAGCAGACTAGCAACCAAAGCTCAAAATTCTGAGAATTCTGAAAATTCTGAGAAGTGCAAGGAAATCGAAAAAAGAAGAACAGTTATTCTCGGAAGATGGTAAAATGAAAGAGAAATATCAAAGCTGTTAACCGGGAAACAAATTCCATATGGAAATTTAGAGTCAGGGCTTTGTTAGGCGAAAACGAGTTGATAAGTGAAATTGACGAGGAACAAAGTAATAAGCAAAGTGAGGAAGTGAAGCGAGCAGAAAGAAATGCAATGAGTCTTGTAATCGAATATTTGAGTGACTCGTTTTTAGTATTTGTAAACGATGGGAACTCGGCTAAGGAAATTTTTGACAATCTGAATACTATTTACGAGCGTAAAATTCACGCAAACAACAACAAAATATCAAAATTTGTGAAGAAACCATTTCAGAATAAGTCAAAGCCTATGCTGAGGTGTTCTCTTTGCGGAAAATTAGACCATATGAAGAAAGACTGTTTCTTCTTAAAAAGGCAGGCAGGTGGCAACCAGAATGTTCCTCTCCAGAATATTGTTGCAGAGAGACAGGCTCAGATGGCAACAGTAACGCAGGCAGAACGCTCGTTTGCATTTATGATAAACGTAGCTGTTAGAGAGAGACAGACAGAGATGAGAGCAGCGCAGCCGGACTGTGCTATTGCATTTATGATGAAATTAGCTAATTCCACTGAAAAGACAGATGGCGTTGATTTTATATTAGATTCAGGGGCATCAGATCACCTAGTAAACGATGTAACCTTATTTTCCGAGTATGAGAATTTAAATCCAAGTGTGGCGATTGAGATTGCAAAGCGTGGAGAATTTGTGTATGCTACTGCGAAAGGACTAGTTGGTCTTAACAGTTCTGGGAAAAACATTACAAAATGTGCTGTATTGCAATTTAGTATCCGTGAAAAAGATGCAGATGCTGTAATGTCCGTCGAATTTAATCCAGATGGTATTAAAATAATTAAAAATGGTAACTTGGCATTTGAAGGGATATGTATGTATAATCTACCGATTGTATAATTTTATTTTAATAGTAAGGTATATACATCCAAAATTTTAAATGATGCAGAAAAAATTCTTAGAAATTAAACGAAACAGCTTGTTTGAAGATGTTGAACTTATAAAAAACGTCCTAGAAAATATAAATTAATTATGTGAGGGATAATAACTTATAAGTCAGACATGTTTTTGTATTCAAAGACTTTGTTGCGAAAAGTGAGGCTCATTTCAACTTAAAAATGTTAAATCTATATATTGATAATGGCAGGGAATATCTCTCTAATGAAATGCATGAATTCTGTGTCGAAAAAGGTTTCAGTTATCATTTAACGGTTCCGCATAAACCACAATTGAATTGTGTTGCAGAGCGGATGATCGGAGCGGATCACCGAAAAAGCTCGCTCCATGATTAAGTGTACTAAATTTAATAAAAGTTTTTGGGGTGAAGCTGTTTTAACAGCAACCTATTTAACTAATAGGTCCCCAAGTAGAGCTTTGGAAAATATAAGAAAAACTCCATACGAGATGTGGCATAAAATGAAGCCAATATTAAAATATTTCAAATATATGGATCAATAAATAAAGTGCGAAAGCGAAAATTTGATAAGAAATCGATCAAGACTATAATCGTCGGGTATGATCCAAATGGCTATAAATTGTGGAATGCGGAATGTAGTGGTGGACGAAAATAGCATAAAATCTATGACTTTAAATGAATATGACTCTGTGGTAAAACATAATGATGTTAGCAGAAGTCATGATTCTCCAATTGAAGAGAATAAAGAGTCAGATTTTCCATTACAGGAAATGAATGAATCAATGGATTCAAAGTCTGGGGAAGACTTAAATAAAACTTCCACTTGTCTCGAGAATACCGATCCAGAAGTTGAAACTGCTGATAATATACTAAAAAATAAAATCAACACGTCAGACGCAGTGAGAGGATTAAAGATAAGCCAAAATTATCATATAGATTTTTAGAAAAATATCTTATGAATACCCAATTGTGTTTAAGTGATATTCCTAATACATATAAGGAAATTAAATTTCGTGATGACAGAACCTTGTGGGAGGAAGTCATTCAAGACGAAACAAATTCTCATTATATAAATAATACATGGTACTTAGTGCAAAGGCCTATGGATAAAACCATAGTAGTTTGCAAGTGGGTTTTTAGTTTAAAGCAAGACGAAAATGGTAATTTACTAAAATATCAGGAAAGACTGGTAGCAAGGGCTTCACCCAAGAATATATAATGGATTATGATAAGACCTTTGCATCAGTTGCACGAATTTCTAGTTTCAGATTTCTTCTTTGAATCAATATAATTTACTAATCCACCATATAGATGTAAAAACAGCATTTTAAATGGAACTTTAAAGGATGAAATTTATATGAAGGTTCCAAAATGTTTAAAGCAAATAAAGTATGTAAACTAAATAAAGCTAATAATGGCCTTAAGAATGCTGCACGATGCTGGTTTGAGGTTTTCGAAAGTGAACTTAAAAATTTTTTATTTCAGAATCTAGAAGTAGACCGATGTATATATATTTTAAATAAGGAAGATGTAAGTAAAAATATATATATACTAATAGAGCACCCGGCGAACTTTGTCTCGCCCCAATTTCACGACTTCATATAGCCCCAGGGTAATAATAAAACACTGGTAATTTAAATTTCATAAAGATTTATTTGACTCGAAATCAGTGGAGAGCGATGTGATAAACAATATTTTTTGTTTTGTTATCCGGTGCAAAAATAAATAATGATGACGGCTTTCCGACACGCGAACAGGCCCGCAGTTGTGGACTCCGCAAGGGCCATGGATCATGCTCGTTCTCACAATGTAATGCAGCTCGGGATCAGTTTGTTTATCTGGTATTTCGGCTGAAATAATCGAATCAATTTGATCTGGTCGGATCTTGTCAAACATTCAAAGCAGAATGTGCACATGTGGTAAGCCACGCTTCTGCCACTCAACCGAGAACATCAAAGAACGAACTGCTTAACGATGTAATTCATAAGTACTGTGATCTTTTGCTTGATGTCAGGAGCAGTGATGTCAGGTAGATCGCTAGATATTTGTCCTGCAAGCAACAGATTCGTAATTTCGGGCCATTTCGGGTTGCATATGAACGTGATGAATAAATCCGGGCGTCCGTAATTACGGACATACGTCATCGCATCTTGAGCATACTCATGCATATGGCGCGGGCTTCCAACATAAGTAGCTGGGAGAATGGTCAAACAACCGATGTTGGCCGCGTGTCCTTCAGTAGCAATGGCGTCACGCAAGTGGATGTACTCGACTAAGCGCAACTTCGACTGATTGAAACGAATGAAATTGAGACGCTCCGTTTCTACTTTGACGTACATGTCGACACAGTACTGTTGAAACAAACGGCGGTATCTCAACAGATGATTGTCAACATCTAGTCTTATCATCAATCTATACGCATAAAAATTCATATAGTTGACCTTCTTATTCGTTTCTTCTCCTAAAATTTCAATTCAAACTTAGTTGTAGAATCAAAAAGAAGTGATGACTTGTAATCAAACCTGTCGTTGGATTGACCATATTTACGTTGAAGTGATACCCTTCTTTTTAATTTGCAGTGAAAATTGCATAACGCTGAGTTAGTTCATCTTCCGAATCACCATTAAGTAGATATGAAGGAATTTATGATCTTTGTTTGGTGGTGGTAACAAAGCGCCCGCTCGATCTTTGCCCTTAAATCTGAATGTTGGGAAGCAATTTGGAAAAAAATGAGAGTTGTTCATTTTGATAATAAAGAGACGCCTTTACCTTATAACTCGGATTGTAGCCTGGTTGATGAACAACCTCTGCTACAAATGACGTCATTTGAAAGCATCCGTTATATTTTTATACAAGCTTTAAGAAACTGTTTGATTGGGCTGAATTTCCATATAGTAGCGAATACAATGGCTCTGGTGGATGAGCCAAAACGGTCAATTTAATTTTGCCACCTGCACAGCATAAGCCGGGTTCTCTTGTTTTGCGATGGCTTACATTTTTTGCACCATTTTTATATATATAGATTATTGGTTGACGATATGGTAATTGCCACCAGTGATTCCGAAAGTATGTCTTAATTTTAAATTTATCTTTCAAATACGTTTCAAATGACTGACTTATGTGAAATACGACATTTTATTGGTATAAAAATTGATCGAAAACATTATCAAATTTGTCTTAATCAATCTGCATATATTAAAAATGTCTTTAAAAAAATCAATATGGAAGATTGTAATCCAGTTAGTACCCCTCTCCCAAGCAAACTAAATTATGAGGACTTGCAATCTAAAGAATTATGTGAAGCACCTAGTAGGAATTTAATTGGCTATTTAATGTACATAATGGTGTGTAAAGGTCCGGACTTGAGTACATCAATAAGTATCTTAATCCAATAAACTAATAATAATAAAGAATTATGACAATGTCTTAAACAAGTTTTAAGATACCTAAAAGGAACTGTTGACTTGAAGTTGTCATTCAAAAGCAATATTAAAGTGGATAATATTCATATAAGGTATCTTGATTCTTAATGGGGTGGAAATGAGACTGATAGTAGAAGTATTACAGGATTTATATTTAAAATGTTTGGAAATTGTTAAATTTCCTGGAGTACTATGAAACAAAAATCAGTTGCTGTTTGAAGGTGTTAGAGAAGCTTTGAGGCTAAAGCCATTAATAAATGAAATTAAATTAAAATTAAATAGCCCAATAGATATTTTTGAAGACAACCAAGGTTGTATTAGTATAGCCAATAATCCTACTTGCCCAAGAGAACTAATCTGCGTTAGTATATTTCCACAGATTTCCAATTAGCTGATATTTTAACGAAGCCACTACCAACAGCTAGATTCACTGCACTACAAGATCAACTGGGGCTAACTGGGGCTATATACAGCCTGAACCTTTATATAGAGTTTTTGTAAATTGATAATTCACTTTAAAACCAAGACAAACTGGATCTCTTGGCATATATATATTTAACAATAATTAAACCAAAATAATTTCTAGTCTAACCATTACTGTTTATACAAGCGAATCTTGTTAATTTAGGTTTTGATTGATCTGATTGGGTTTTACTGGGTTTCCTTAATTCTTTGCACTAAATGCTGGATAAAAAAAAAAAGAAAGAGACCCCAGAGAAGAAAAACATTAGAACCATTTGAATATGCACACACTCGTCTGAAAGTTGTCTTTTGTTATTTTTTAATTTGTATCAGTGTAACTTTTGAAGTGGCGTATTGAGAATACCAAAAGTCACACTTGTACCACTAACCATACAACATATAGACTGGTCATTTCATAGAACTAATATGGAAACTCAAAAAACTTTGCGGGAGGCCCCACAGCTGGTAGCGGCAGGCCCCGGACACTTCGTGTGCCTTCGGGTTTTCTTCGCTCTCATTCTTATTCTCATTTTGACGCTCGCACGCTCATTGCACGAGTTCGGTCGTTCAGTCGCAGATACGTGCATTTTGAAGAAGGTTGCGTCTTCGCCTGAATTGGTCTTTATATGTGTGCGTGTTCATGCATTCTCATACAGGGGTGCATGTGTGCGTTTATTTCAAGTCGATGTGGCAAAAATATTTTGTATTTTGCTACTTTTCAAACTTGATACCCTAACAATATGGGCGTATTCACTATTGGGTTAATAATTAAAATAAGAATATTATATGTTATAATAATTTTTTAATATTTCCGCATATATTTCATTTTGTATGTATTCCAATTAATATAAATCAATCTAATGAGATAGGAACAGGGCACATCGCAGTCGGTGTCTGCGCTTAGTGGTTGAGAAAACTTCAAACCAAATCAGCTTTGGTTGTTGTTTTGCGAGCGGATGTTGCCTGCATACCCTACCGACGATTGAATTTTAGGAGAACAGCGTTTTAAAGTTTTTAAACTTTTTCACAACTTAAAAAAATGAATTGAGGTTAAACTTCTAAAATACTTTTTATTTTTTGTAAAAGGAAATTGGAACAAATATACAAATCTGAATTTTGTATTCAAATAATATTTAAATTTTCAATTGTATAATTTAAATCTTGGAAAATAACAGATTGTTTAATCGCTATAAAGTATAGGCAAAAAATATTCAAAGTGATTTTCTTAAATGTATATTACTATTTTAAATCAAGAAGTAAGCTTTTAATGATTTTTATATAATTAAATTTCAATCGAAAACTACAACAATATAAAAGTTAATTTTTCCAACTTTGTTATTGGTAGGATAGCATTATAAAATGGATAATTTTCGTATGCTATGTTTTTTTCGAGCGGTGAAAACGCAGTTCTCCTAAAATTCAATCGTCGCCAGGGTATGCAGGCAACATCCGTTCGCAGAATAACAACCAAAGCTGATTTGGTTTGAAGTTTTCTCAACCACTAAGCGCAGACACCGTCTACGATGTGTCCTGTTCCTATCTCATTAGATTGATTTATTTTAATTGGAATACATACATATATGCAAAACCTTTTTCTGCTACCACTGATTTGAATTTGCAAAATGAAATATATGCGGAAATATTAAAAAATTATTATAACATATAATTTTATTATTTTAATTATTAACCCAATTGTGAATACGCCCATATTTTTTGGGTATCAAGTTTGAAAAGTAGCAAAATACAAAATATTCTTGCCACATCGACTTGAAATAAACGCACACATGCACCCCTGTATGAGAATGCATGAACACGCATACATATAAAGACCAATTCAGGCGCAGGCGCAACCTTCTACGTATCTGCAACTGAACGACCGAACTCGTGCAATGAGCGTGCGAGCGCCAAAATGAGAATAAGAATAAGAGCGAAAAAAACACGAAGGCACACAAAGTGTCCGGGCATGATACAATAACATAAGGTAGTCTCGTCGGCAAAATCTGGTACCTCTACATTATAACTATTTAGTAAGTGGGAGCAGAGCGACAATAGAATGTGTGGATTAACCCTTAGATGGATCAGGTTTTTTTTTTTTTGCCTTTCATAATAAAAGGAGTTTAATTATTTTTTAAATTTAATTTTTAATTTGAAATTAATTTGAAATTAGGCATTGTTTTTGTCTCTAAATGCTAAGTCTTTTGTTAAGATTCTTAATTCTAAAATATATTCTAATCTTAAAATACAACTTTTCTATGTCCAAACTTATACTAACATGTTCGGCTGCGATTATTGAAGTTTCTTTTACATTCTTTGTTATTTTAGAAGTATCGTCAATGTAGTGTACAAATTGTTTTATTTTTTCAACGAACTGGTTGAATCGGCATAGCCTAATTTCGGAATATTGAGTTCTGGCACTCTGTCTGGAACAGCATCTTCGTTCAGTCGCCTTTTCTTAAAAGTCTGACCACTTTGTGTTGACAACTTCCACTGAGCAGACCTGAAATGCGTTTCGCAAATTTTGGAATAATCGCCAAGTTTGCATCGCAGCGATTCCTCTAACAGCGCTCTTTTTTTCAAACATTTCGGTGCCTTTATAAATTTTACGCCATCGACGTGTTTGCGGCACACATTTCTAAAAGTCATGTTGCTCAAGGGTTAATTCTGTAAAAAATTCGTCCGCAGACAACCTTTCCCTTCAAAAAACGAACACGCACTGACCAAAACCCGAACATTTAGACAGCCGACGAGACTACCTTATGTTATTGTATCATGGTCCGGGGCCTGCCGCTACCAGCTGTGGGGCCTGCCGCAAAGTTTTTCGAGTGTCCATATTAGTTGTAGGAAATGACCAGTCTATATGTTGTATGGTTAGTGCTTGTACGCATAAACATTGTGTGTTTGTGGGAAGGGGATATACAATGAAGATCTCAGAGAGAGGCAAAGCTGTCTTTTCTCTTTCTTCTCTTCCTCTCTGCTTAAGAACGTTTTGTTTTCCTTTTTCTTTTATGCACATGCGTAACTTACTTGCTTGCAGACAACGAGACCGTGCGGTTGTGAAAAATAAAAATTAACTAAAACTACAATCAAAGTGTTTTTACTATTTGGCAAATCTGGCTGGTGTGTTTCTGGAGTGTGTATCGACATTATTAATACAAATTCCATAGGTTATGGGACCAGCCACAATTTGCATCAAAAAGCTTTTATTGTTAACGAATAATAAAAGTGAAATAAAAAAGTGAATCAATTAAAAATTTAAGCCAAATCTAAATAAATGAATTATTATTAAAATATGTCTTATAAATGAACAATATACATATATATATATATGTATAATGACGCACCAAATTGGCGCCAATTTTTCATTTACATTTGATGATTTGGATACTGAGTTAGATGCGGAAGGACCCAAAATAGACGAAATGGATAAAGTGTCTCATTTGTTTCTAACACTTCCAACTAGCTATGATGGAGTAATAACAGCGATAGAAACTCTCTGAGAGCAATTTAACATTATCTTTTGTAAAGACACGGCTTCTCGATCATGAAATAAAACTAAAAGGAGTTAGCAAGGACACAAGTGCTAAAGTGTTGCAGGCTATAGGCAATCGAGAGCCTAGGGATAGCACATACAAAAACAAAATATCAAAATTTGTGAAGAAACCATTTCAGAATAAGTCAAAGCCTATGCTGAGGTGTTCTCTTTGCGGAAAATTAGACCATATGAAGAAAGACTGTTTCTTCTTAAAAAGGCAGGCAGGTGGCAACCAGAATGTTCCTCTCCAGAATATTGTTGCAGAGAGACAGGCTCAGATGGCAACAGTAACGCAGGCAGAACGCTCGTTTGCATTTATGATAAACGTAGCTGTTAGAGAGAGACAGACAGAGATGAGAGCAGCGCAGCCGGACTGTGCTATTGCATTTATGATGAAATTAGCTAATTCCACTGAAAAGACAGATGGCGTTGATTTTATATTAGATTCAGGGGCATCAGATCACCTAGTAAACGATGTAACCTTATTTTCCGAGTATGAGAATTTAAATCCAAGTGTGGCGATTGAGATTGCAAAGCGTGGAGAATTTGTGTATGCTACTGCGAAAGGACTAGTTGGTCTTAACAGTTCTGGGAAAAACATTACAAAATGTGCTGTATTGCAATTTAGTATCCGTGAAAAAGATGCAGATGCTGTAATGTCCGTCGAATTTAATCCAGATGGTATTAAAATAATTAAAAATGGTAACTTGGCATTTGAAGGGATATGTATGTATAATCTACCGATTGTATAATTTTATTTTAATAGTAAGGTATATACATCCAAAATTTTAAATGATGCAGAAAAAATTCTTAGAAATTAAACGAAACAGCTTGTTTGAAGATGTTGAACTTATAAAAAACGTCCTAGAAAATATAAATTAATTATGTGAGGGATAATAACTTATAAGTCAGACATGTTTTTGTATTCAAAGACTTTGTTGCGAAAAGTGAGGCTCATTTCAACTTAAAAATGTTAAATCTATATATTGATAATGGCAGGGAATATCTCTCTAATGAAATGCATGAATTCTGTGTCGAAAAAGGTTTCAGTTATCATTTAACGGTTCCGCATACCCCACAATTGAATTGTGTTGCAGAGCGGATGATCGGAGCGGATCACCGAAAAAGCTCGCTCCATGATTAAGTGTACTAAATTTAATAAAAGTTTTTGGGGTGAAGCTGTTTTAACAGCAACCTATTTAGCTAATAGGTCCCCAAGTAGAGCTTTGGAAAATATAAGAAAAACACCATACGAGATGTGGCATAAAATGAAGCCAATATTAAAATATTTCAAATATATGAATCAATAAATAAAGTGCGAAAGCGAAAATTTGACAAGAAATCGATCAAGACTATAGTCGTCGGGTATGATCCAAATGGCTATAAATTGTGGAATGCGGAATCGAGAAAATTTATGAAAGCTAGGGATGTAGTGGTGGACGAAAATAGCATAAAATCTATGACTATAAATGAATATGACTCTGTGGTAAAACATAATGATGTTAGCAGAAGTCATAATTCTCCAATTGAAGAGAATAAAGAGTCAGATTTTCCATTACAGGAAATGAATGAATTAATGGATTCAAAGTCTGGGGAAGACTTAAATAAAAATTCCACTTGAAACTGCTGATAATATACTAAAAAATTAAAATCAACAAGTCAGACGCAAAACCGAGCAGTGAGAGAATTAAAGATAAGCCAAAATTATCATACAGATTTTTAGAAAAATGTCTTATGAATACCCAATTGTGTTTAAGTGATATTCCCAATACTGTAACGAACTGCATTTTATGGTTTGCTCGCTACGAAGTTCGGGCGGCTAGCTCAGTAGATTGTGAGTTCGTCCCACCAAATTTATATAAACGTGACCTCCCGGTTAACCGTAACAACACTTAAGAACTCAGTTAAGGTTGCGTTTATTTACGGCGCTGGTTTAAAATGCTTGTGTATATCTTGTGCTGGTGATGCTCCTGGGACGCCGCTCGGTGATACCTCGCTGCTGGTGGTCCTGGCCGCCCCGAGAACTTTCGCTGCCACTCGTAGACGAGGGCGTGGAGTTGGACCGTTGGGCTTAGTTTAGCGTCACCGTTCTCAGAGTAGGGTGAACAGGCACCACGCTCGCAAGACCTTCGTCCTGCCAGCCGCAGCTTCCTGTCCCTTGCTCTGTCCCGCCGGTCCCGCTAGACGCTCACTCAGTTTCCTTTGACGCTCGGGTACTACGGCCAGATTACGTCATCCGACGCAGCTGGACTAATCGGTATTACAGCAAATGTAGTTGGACCAGTCGGTATTACAGCTAACTTAGTCGCACGCAGTTAGACAAATCGGTATTACAGCCAATGTAGCCGGACTAGTCGGTATTACAGCCGGCACAGCTAGCCTGATCGGTATTGCAGCCAACGCAGCTAAGCTGACCGGTATTACAGCCAACGTAGCCGGACTAATCGGTATTACAGCCAAAATAGTCTGGATGGTCGTTATTACAGCCAACCTTGATATCCTGCAGACTTAGCCGCGTGTTGCCTTTAAGGACCTCAGCTACCTGTGTCTCAGTTCGGTGATTTGCTTGGTCCCGAACGTCTCGACGTAGCGATCTTGCTCCCGGCTGGGTTTCAGGGTTGTATATCCTTGACTTTGTCTTTTGCTAGACGTTGTTCTCTCGCGGTTTGATGCTCGATGACTCCCCCTGATTCCAGCGCTGGGCCCGCCTATATAGGCCTCCGGGTCCCGTTAATCCTCGGCCTCTCCTTTTCTTCTCTCCAAGATCCAAAGTCCGAGGTTTTACCGTTTGACCGTTCGCCCCCTGCCCACGGCGCCATAGTGAAGTCCAAAGTGGAGCGCTGTACTGTTCCTTCCTTGCTCTCGGCCCGCCTGCGCTCTCTCGTCTCTCGCTCTTGCTAGTGCCAATCTCTCCAAACTCTCTTTGGGTTCGTACTCTGTATTTTCTCTCCTCGTACTCTTCGTACTTCTCTCCACTCTCTCTTCAACTGCTTTCTCCAAACTATCTTTTCCTGTGTTGCCGTTACTACGCGAAGAAGTTGCGTATCAACTGGCAGGTTTCCATGCAGTTATTTTTGTGTGGGATATTTGTGCGGAGTTTTTAAATCCTAACATTTCCCCCTTTCTTCGGATAATGGCTGTTACCCTGTGTATCCTTGTAGCCTTCGAGTCCTCTCGCCTTCGAGTCCTCTCGCTCCCCGCTCTGGTTCCATCCTTAGACGTACGAATTCTCGTTGTTCCTCTCCGGATTTTATCCTGTGTATCCTTGTTGCCTTTGAGTCTTCTCGATCCTTCCATCAACGCCCACAGCTCCTTGTTGAGTTATACTGCATCGATCCGTATTCCTTGAATTTCTCCCACGATGCTTCCCTCGTCGATGTATACTTCCTTAAATCACTATGTTGCCGTTGAAATTTTTTTAATATCCCACTTCAACTTGTTTCGCGCTCTCCTGTGGTTCGTCTTGGCGTTGTCACCTCATCATCGCGATGTTTATTAGTGTGACCCCTCGTATGCCGACAATTCCAATGTTTAGGGCCCATCGATCGGCTGTTAGACGATAGTGCCAATCGACCGCCAAATATCGCTGGCGCCCCCTTCCCTAAGCACATGATGACGAGAAGAAGTTTTCTGCCGGTAAGTTTTCTCTTTAATTTCCCATTTCCCCTTTCTCTTATCCTGTTTTCTCTTTCAGCCCCCCTTTGCCCTTGACTTGCCCTTGGACTGTGGCCCTCGCCTATGAGCGGAGATGAAAAAAGAGATGACCTGGGATAGAGATTTGACTGTCGCCACGAGTATCCTGTGGACTCGGTTAAGCTTGAGTTAACAGCTAGCATTATCTCTTGCCTCTTTTCGTCCCAGTTCCTTTGGTTTTGTCCGGCAAACTGTGCGATCATGGTTTTTACGGTTCGCGCGCTCGGTGGGATTTTCTTGAGGAGTGTATGGTGCCGTGAATTGTTGTTTTATTCCCATGTCGTGAAGAAACTTCTTAAATGCCCGACTGGCAAACTGCACCCCTTTGTCCGTAATCACCACTTTTGGAACTCCGAACTGAGCGATTATTCGTTCTCTAAAAGCCTTTTGTAGGGTTTCTGCTGTTGCGGTTCGTAATGGCGCCAATTCTGTCCATTTTGAGAAACGGTCGATTAGCACCAACAACATTTGGTTACAGTGCTTCGATTTTGGCAGGGGCCCACAAAATCCACGCACACCGTTGCCCATGGTTCCTCAGGGACTTGTGTCAGCATCTTACCCGCCGTCTTTCGCTGGTTTGGCTTAAATTTTAGGCACTCTTCGCATTTCCGAACGTATGCTCTCGCGTCCCGTTGCATTCCTGACAATAGTATCTTTCGGCTTCCTACATGGCCGGCCGTTGGGGCATCGTGATTTTCTTGTAGGACCTTTTCCCTTAGCTCCGTAGGGATGCACAAATACGTGAATTGGTGGATCTCAGACGATTTTAATAACGACGAAGAGAATGACGAAAAGGAGTGCGGTTTGGATCGAGTTCGATATAACACTGGCTTTTAATTTCAATATAAAAATGCTTAAGCCTAACTTAACGACGGGGGCGAGAGACGGGGCGAATTCGCGAGAGCGATTAGATCTTTATTGCGCTCCCGCTCCCGCCTTACACTATTCAACAAATTTTAAAACACGCAAAGTGCGCGAACACAGGCCACCACATCTTCTTTGCCAGCTTTGTGTGGGATCTGCCTGTACAGCGTTTCGCCATCGAACACATAGTCCGGGAATTTCTTCGGGTGTGTTATTATCTTCTCGCGCATGTCCCTGATCTAGTTACATTCCGAATTTGGCACCAACTCTTTCGCTCTCCGGAGGGTTTCCGGCATCGGCTGCCTGGAGAGCGCGTCGGCTACCACGTTTTCTAATTGGACGTTGATGCACTATGATCAGCGCAAACAAGTGATCCTTACGACACCAAGCAGTGCTTGTTACGCGCGTAGCCTAATAGGCGCAAAAACGAGATCGCGAGAAGTTAAAAAGCACAGTGTAGAAGCGGACAGACTAAGATTAGAAATACGTACGAGACTAATACTAATATTAATTTTTTGCTAAGTAAAATAAAATTTATGCTTTTAAGCTTGACAAAGAGTCGGTAGTAGAAATAATGTGGTATAGTCTATTATAGTCGTTACACAGTACTCTAAACGGTTCATGCATATCAAAGTTAGATCTACAAATATTTAATGTAAGAGGAACATAGGTCCTGGTAATTCTCTTAGGCACGGAGTAGCTTATGCGACCCAGTAACTCGGGACTCTCCACATCTCCGTGAATAAGTTTATAGATAAAAGTTGTGCCAAGCATCGTCCAACGGTTCACTAAGGATGGTAGATTAATTAGGAGAAGTCTACTAGAGTAGGATGGTAAAATAAGGCTTGCATTCCAGTTAAGGCCCCGTAGAGCAAAGAATAAAAAGTTCTTTTCACAGACTCGATCCATTCTATATGTACACCATACTGAGGACTCCAAACTGCTGAACAGTACTCAAGGATTGGACGGACTAGTGAAATGAACAGAGTCTTTGTGACATAGGGATCATCGAATTCCTTTGACCACCTTTTAATAAATCCAAGTACTCCCCTGACTTCATTCACTATAGAAGTAATATGGTAACAAAACATAAGTTTTGGGTCAACAAGGACGCCAAGGTCATCAACGTGCGTAATTCTAGACAACGCGCAACCACCCAGCGGTTCACTTAGCGCTATTTAAATAAAAAGGATTTTCACAACACCATGTTTGAAAAGCATTTAGGTCAGATTGTAAGTCTGAACTGCTAGAAATTTCGTTATATTGCAGGCATAACTTAACGTCATCTGCGTACATAAGGACACGCGACTTTGTCAAGACTAGAGGGAGATCGTTTATAAATAAAGTAAAAAGAAGCGGACTAAGGTGGCTCCCTTGTGGGACCCCTGAAGTAACTCGGATCAAATCCGAGATCGAGTTTTTAAAGAGGACTCGTTGAGTCCTACCACTCAGATAACTTGAGATCCATGTTAGAAGATCACATGGAAACCCTAATAAGTCTAGCTTTAATACAAGAAGCGAGTGATTTACTGAATCAAACGCTTTACTAAAATCAGTGTAAACTACGTCAGTCTGCATGTTCTTTCTAAAGCCATTTATTACAAAAGACGTTAGCTCCAAGAGGTTTGTCGTCGTAGATCTTCGCCTTATAAATCCATGTTGACATGGAGATATAATCGATTTACAAAGATGTTGCAAATGGGGTGTAATAGTATTTTCGAAAAGCTTTGGGATGGCGGATCATTTGGATATGCCTCTGTAATTACTTGTATTGAATTTATTTCCTTTCTTATGAAGGGGAATGACAAATGACTCCTTCCAAATAAGTGGGAAATGAGATGTTTTTAAAGACAAGGTAAACAATTTGTACAGAGGTCTACACAGAGTTTCAGCACAGTATTTAAGCACGCAGCCTGGAACTCCGTCTGGACCCGGTGAATAGACTGGCTTAACTTTTTGGAGATCCAAAAGAAGGGAGCTTTCGCTTAATCCTGGACAAAAAATCAAGTTCGACTTGGGAATGGCATTGGAATAAGACGGATTTGGAAGGGATGAAACAGAATATGTTGTCTGAAAAAACTGGGCAAATAGCTCGGCAATTTCCTGATCAGAGTTTGCCGTAGAGTAACAGGCTGATTTACGCTTAGTGTTAGCAAAATTATAAAACTGTTTTGGATCTTGTGAAAATTGGACCCTACAACGAGTCAAATAGCTTTTATAACACCGGGCGTTAAGCACGATAAAATTTGACCGAGCCCTTAGGTACCGAGAGAAGGCAGATTGTGAACCGCACATTTTAAATTTATTGAAAAGTCTGGACTTAATATTTTTTAGGTGTGACAACTCTTTATTAAACAACGGAGGTTTATTTGAAATTGACGGATAGTATAACGGAACACACAGAAAAGACAATGGCCAAGCACTCTTTCCCCGTTGTCGAATAGTTTTTCTCGTCTCCGTTTAACGTCCGACTGGAGTATGAGATAACTTTCTCGCCGTCTTCCGTGTTTTGTGTCAGACTCGCACCTATGCCGTAGTTGCTAGCGTCTGTTTGCAGAATGAATGTTCTTCCAATATCTGGACACGCTAACTCTGGGTCAGTCACCAGCCTCGCCTTCACCTCCTCGAATGCCTGTTGATGGTCTTGCGTCCACACCCATTTCACGCCCTTGCGGAGTAGGTCGTTTAGTGGCTTAACGATGCGTGCGAAGTCCGGTACAAATCTTCGGTACCACGATGCCACTCCTAGGTATTGCCTTAGCTCACAGACGGTTGCAGGTGGTTCTAACTGGGCTATGGCAGCGACCTTGTTTGGGTCTGTACCAATTCCTTGGCTTGTGACTCGATGTCCCAGGTAAAGCAGCTCCTGTTTGAAGAACTGACATTTCTCGGGGTTTATTCTCAGATTCGCCTCCTTCAGACGGCGAAACACTTCTCTGAGATTGTCCTTGTGTTCTCGCTGAGTGCGTCCGATAACGATTTTGTCGTCCAATCACTTGGTCCAAGGCCCTTTGATATGCTGCGGATGCCGAGTGTAATTCGAATGGCATCACTCTCCATTGGAAAAGTCCCTTTCCTGGCACCGTGAACGCCGTGAATTTTCTACTTGATTCCTCTGCCAGTATCCATCCTTTAAGTCCAGGCTACTCATATAGAGTGCTTCTCGTTGGTCCAGGATGTAGTTGATACGTGGCATTGGGTACGCGTCCTTCACCGATTTCGCGTTTATCTGTCGGAAATCGACACACAATCTCCACTTGCCGGTTTTTTTCTTCACCATCACCATGGCGAGCTATACGAGCTCTTTGAGTGTTCTATGAAACCCTTTTCCAGAAATTCGTCCACCTTTGCATTGATCTCCCCTTGAACTTTGGGGTTCTTAGGGTAGTATCTTTGTTTTATAGGTTTGTCGTTCTTCTCGGCCACATTCGAAGTTCCGCTCATTGTTGGGAATTCTGCCAGCTCTGCTTCTAGGAATTGCTCGATGTTTCTTTCCTCTCGGTCTTCATGAACAACTGCTACCGACAATTTTTCCTCCAGCCATCCGTTGTGTCTGTTCCGGGACGGTATGCGGATTTCGTGACCTGCGCTTTTTATCTCAGCCCCAACTACTCCTGGTAATATCAGCAGTCGTTTGTTGCCGAATGCGACTTGTATCTCGAGCTGCGCGCTTATTCCGCTGCACCTTCCCTACCTAACTTGCCGTCTCGTCCGTGAAATCTTTCCCAGAGCAGCCAGATTGTGCGCCAGCTCTTCGCTAATAAAGCTCGCTGTGGCCCCGATGTTGATTGTGGCTTTGTACGAGTTCCCACCAATCGTCACCGCTGCGAACAACTGCTGCTCCTCTTCGATTAGCCTGCCAGATGGCTGGGCCTCTCTGCGGCTGGGATCGCTGGCCATTTTCCGCTCTCTGGCTACGTTCCAGGTCATCGATCTTGTTCGTTCGGAGGGAAATTCATAGGTCAGGTGTGCTGTTCTCCCTTATGACCTCGAGTACTTTCCCCGGACTGTACCCGAGTGGCCTTATCATGGTCTGCATGTCCACCATGTAATCCTTAAACGGCTCTCTGAATCCCTGCTTGCGAGCTTTGACTTGGTCCTCTAGTTTCGCAAAATATCCTCTGGGCAGGAAGAACTTTTGGAAACTCGAGATAAAGCACTTTAATGCTCTGCCTTGTAGTAGTTCTGGCATTGCTCGAGGTATCATGTTCAAGTCCAACCCGTAGGTACTCGCGGACCATTCCAACTATTCCAAGAATTTAAGAGGTTTCTCTGTGCCCTCGAATCTAAAAGACTATTCTCTGACCTGCTTCGCGACTTTAGCGTAGTCGGGCTCGCTAGGTCTTTGTGCCTTCGAGACTGTCTTTCTGTCTTGGTTTGAATCTCTTCGCTGGCCTTCTTGTTGCATCTCTTCAATGCTAGGGCCTGGCCATACGTCTTCTCCCTCGGGGCTTGTTAATTTTAGATCTGGTTTTTCTGAATACATAGCTTCTAGTTCGGACCAGAGTTCTTTGGTTTCTGGATTGATTTCCGTCTTGTTGTAGTATTCCACCAAGGCTTTCCGCATGTCTTCAGTTCTACCCGTCAGGGAAATACCCAGCCTTTGTGTCACATTGGTGAAATCGTCCTTCTTGAGGCGGTAGATCCAACTTCTCCCCATTCTGGTGTTTTGTGTTTTTACTTCTGGGCCAATCACGTTTTGGGCGCCTGATGTAATGAACTGGATTTTATGGTTTGCTCGCTACAAAGTTCGTGCGGCTAGCTCAGTAGATTGTGCGCTCGTCCCACCAAATTTATATAAACGTGACCGCCCGGTTAACCGTAACAACACTTCAGAATTCAGTTAAGGAGGTGTTTATTTACGGCTCTAGTTTACAATGCTTGTGTATATCTTGTGCTGGTGATGCTCCTGGGACGCCGCTCGGTGATTCCTCGCTGCTGGTGGTCCTGGCCGCTCCGTGCACTTTCGCTGCCACTCGTAGACGAGGGCGTGGAGTTGGACCGTTGGGCTTAGGGAAGCGTCACCGTTCTCAGAATAGGGTAAACAAGCACCACGCTCGCAAGACCATCGTCCTGCCAGCCGCAGCTTCCTGTCCCTTGCTCTGTCCCGCCCGGTCCCGCTAGACGCTCACTCAGTTTCAGTTTGACGCTCGGGTACTATGGCCAGATAACGTCATCAGTCCCTGTAGCTAACGCCCAGAGAAAGACGTACGTTCCAGCCTGGCCTTCCCTCCCGACTGTTGCGATCGTGCCTGAGGCTTGGCTCTTGGCGCGGTCCCTGGCTGCTTGTCCTCGTCGTCGTCCTGCGCGACTGGCTGCGGCGTTGTTCCACGTTGCTCCCTTGAAGTCCGCTGTTCGTGCTCTTCATTCTGCTGGTGGTGATGTGCCGTGCCAAGTCTGCCTATAACCTGCGCAACTGATCGGTATTACGGCCGACGCAGCTGGACTAATCGGTATTACAGCCAATGTAGCCGGACCAGTCGGTATTACAGCTAACTTAGTCGCACGCCGTTAGACAAATCGGTATTACAGCCAATGTAGCCGGGCTAGTCGGTATTACAGCCGGCACAGCTAGCCTGATCGGTATTACAGCCAACGCAGCTAAGTTGACCGGTATTACAGCCAACGTTTGGATGGTCGTTATTACAGCCAACCTTGATATACTGCAGACTTAGCTGTGTGTTGCCTTTAAGGAGCTCAGCTACTTGTGTCTCAATTCGGTGACTTGCTTGGTCCCGAACGTCTCGACGTAACGATCTTTGACTTTGACTTTTACTAGACGTTGTTCACTGGCGGTTTGATGCTCGATAAATACCGCTGGGCGCGCTTATATAGACCTCCGGGTCCCATTTTCTTCACTCCAATCCACGTTCCAAAGTCTGAGGTTTTACCGTCGCCCTCTGCGCGAGGCGCCATACTGACATCCAAAGTGCAGCGCTGTACCGTTCCTTCCTTGCTCACGGCACGCCTGCGCTCTCTCGTCTCTCGCTCTGGCTTGTGCCGTCTCGCTGTGACGCCTCTCTCCGCTCCGTCTCTCCCAATCTCTCCAAACTCTCTTTGGGTTCGTACTCTGTTCTTTCTCTCCTCGTAATCTCCCAACTCTCCTGAAATCCTGAAATCAGACATCTCCTAGTGCTACCTTCGGATCGGCAAGCCGAGCCGGTCTTATGAAGGTTAGGGGGAAGAGAAAGTACTACGAGAGCTAACTACAATGTATAAGCGGACTTGGATCGAATGATCTAGTCCACCAAAGAAATGACTTTGCTGCTTACCACCACTGGGGAGTTGCCTCTATACCCTTAGACAGTTGGCTGCTAAGTGTCCTTCTATGGCCCGTGGTCCGCCTTATATAGGGCTCGACGAGATCTAGTGTGCCCGCCGTCTGTGTGGGATTTGCTAGTCTAAGTGTGGCCATCTCTCTCGGTCTAGTGTGCCCCTACGCGCGCTATTGTTGGTCAGCTTGATGCTGTCTCTTACCGTTCTTGATATAATCGCTCCTTCCAGTAGTGTTCATCCCTCGTCGTTGTGCTCCTCCTCGTGGAGCTCTAGTCTCTTTCCGGTGTCTCGGCTGCTCGGCTATCCTGGGCGGTTCTGGCTACCGCTCTTATGGTTTGGCTGTTGCCCTGCCCGGACTGGATGTTACTGGTTGGTGCCGGGTTCTTCCTGTTGCCCTTCATCTTCGCCGGTGCCGTCCGCTTTCGCGCGGTTCCCGCCATCGATATCGGCTCTGCTAACTTCGCCATAGTCTGCACTGCTCTTATCTTCGTATGCTTCTCGCGGAATTTCCGTGCTGCCTCCGTGAATTTGTTCATGTTTTGGTGTTCGTTCTGTGTTGTATTTGTTCCTACGTACGGTTTATTGTTTCCAATGTATACTCTCTTTGTTTTTCGTGTGTTCGGGTCCTTCACTGCCATGATCACTGGTGACACGAAATTGGTTACCTTCCAGGGGCCGTCGTATTTTGGTGCTAGTTTGGCATCCAATCCCTTTTCCGCAGGTTGTAGTGATGTTTTTGTTGTTTTCGCGGCTTCTTCTGTATGTTGTGTTTCCTCCTTTCGCACGCCTTTTAGTCTGTTCCATCTTTGTTCTATAATCTTAACTCTTTCCCGAATACCAACTGCTATATCTTGTAGATTTCGATACACTGCTATTGTATGCTAGCATTAACTCTGGTAAATGTTCGTCCCACGTTGTCTGATCCTCTCCTGCTAGCTGCGCGATCATCGTTTTGACCGTTCGATTCGTTCGCTCGGTGGGTTTCTCTTGGGGGATGTACAGTGACGTCAACTGTTGCCGTATCCCCCATTTTTCCAAGGCCTTCCTTGTTTTTCCTCCTGTGAATTGGTCCCCATTATCTGAGATTAGGGTTTTTGGCAATCCGACTCTCGCAATCACCCTTTCTCTAAAGACTCGTAGGAATGCGTCCGCTGTAGCCTGTCGGATTGCTGCAAGTTCCACCCACTTCGAAAATTTGTCCATGATCACTAATAGTGTGGTGTTTCCGTGGTTTGATCTGGATAGAGGTCCCACAAAATCCCACGGTGCTTCTGCCACTTTTGTCAGCATCTTCCCTGCTTTTCTCTATTGTAATACCTTGTATTTTTGGCAACACTAGCATTTCTGTACGTATTCCCTTACTTCCCTGTTCATTCGTGGCCAGAAATATCGATTCTTCACCCTTCTCAGTGTTTTGAACATGCCCAGGTGTCTTGCTTCTGCTGTACTGTGGTTTTCCGTTAATGCTTGTTGAATTTCAGCTCCAGTTACGCACAGTTTCCATGGTTGTGGGTCTCTCCGACCGCTACCCAGCTTATATAGCCTGTCTGCTTCTATCTTGAATTCCGCGCTTTGTGGTTCTCTTTCCATTTCCTTGTATTTTTTTTTTCAATCCAGGTCTTCGTATACTGTATTGTTTTCAACTCGTCCTGTGAAGTTCTGCATAAGGCGTCCACTACCGCATTCCATTTTCCCTTTCTGTACTGGACTTGAAATTGAAATGGTTGTAGGCCTAGCGCCCATCTGGCTCTTCCCGACGGACTTTCTATTGAGTTTAGCCACTTCAACGCCATGTGGTCTGTTATCACTATGAACCGATAACCTTCTAGGTACATCTTGTACTTATTGATGCCCCAATATATTGCTAGACATTCTTTTTCGGTTGCGCTGTAGTTTTTCTCTACTTTACTCAACCTCCTGCTGGCAAACGCTATTACATGCTCCCCGTCCTCTCCGTCCTCTCCGTCCTGTGTTAGGACCCCGCCTACGCCTAAGTCACTGGCATCCGTTTGCAGTTTAAACTGCTTTGTGAAATCGGGGCATGCCAGTACCGGTGCCTTTGTTAGGCTCGTTTTTAGTTGGTCAAACGATTCCTGTTGTTCTTCGGTCCATTCAAATTTTTGTCCTTTCTTGATTAAGCCTTGCAACGCTCCTTCCTGTTCGGTGAAATTTGGTATGAACCGTCGGTACCATGATGCCATTTCTAAAAAGCTGTGTACTTCCTTTGTGGACCTCGGCGCTGGTAAGTCTCGAATTGCCGCTACTTTGTCCGGGTCTGTCCGAATGCCCCGATCGCTTATGACGTGTCCTAGGTATTTTAGCTCCTTTTGGAAGATGTGACATTTGTCTGGATTAATCCACAGGTTCGCGTTTTGTAGTCTCCTGAATACCTCTCTCAGCTTCTCCAAATGTTCACGTTTGCTCCGGCCAATAACCACGTCTAGATATGCAAATGCGAATGGTTCCATTTCTGGCCCTATTATTGAATTCAATGCCCTTTGGAACGTTGCTTAAGCTGTGGTTAGCCCAAATGGCATAACCTTCCATTGGAACAGTCCACTTCCAGGGACTGTGAATGCCGTGTATTGTCTACTACTCCTATCCATAGGGATCTGCCAGTATCTTGACTTGAGATCTATCGTGCTGATAAACTTTGCCTCTCTTAACTGGTCCAAGATGAAGTTCATTGGTGATAGTCCACACACATTCTCCATTTGTTGTTCTCCTTCCTCACTAGCACAACCGGCGCGCTGTACGGGCTACGTGAGAGTTCTATGAGTCCCAGTGCCATCAACTCGGTAACCTGTTCATTGATGATCGCCTGCTGTTTTGGATTTCGCGGATAGTAAGTCTTATGCGTTGTTATATTACTGGTTCCCTGTATTCCTTCAAATACTTGCCTCTGCGTTTCCAGAAAGTCCTGCACTTCCTTTTCGGACGGTTCGTGTCGTGTTTTCTTGCCGTATTTGTCTCTGGTTGGTCCTCTTCCCCTACGGGCTCTCGTATTTCTAGCTCTAAGCCTCCACACCTCAGCATGCTGTGTACCCCAGCTAGAAAGTCCATACCTATCAGTATTTTTCCTGCCACTTCTGTTAGTATCATGTACGTGACCCTGAACGATTTTCCTCCAAATTGGATTTCTGCCGCGAATTTTCCTATCGGCTTCTGCGTTGTTTCGTTGGCCATTGTTATTTCTGCTCGTGTTCCACACCATTTGCCTTGACGTTTCAGATCATTATATCTGTTTCTGCTTATAGCGCTTCTTGATGCTCCTGTGTCCACAATTCCTTTCGCTGTTTTGTTTCCGACCCTTATCCGGGCTACTATTTGGAACCCGTCGCAACGCAACTGTTCCCCTGCTGCTGGCTCTTTTGTTGCCGCCTGAACTGCCAGCTTTATCCTGCGTTTCCCGGCCCTGCCCTGCAGCACACCGTGGTTCTCGTACCGTTTCTTCCACAGACCAAACAAAACAGCCTCGGTTGATTGTTGCACGTGCGTGCCGCATGTCCGGTTCCTCCGCAGCGCATGCATATCTCCGGTCTTAGCAGCTGCACAGGTTGGCTTGCCTGTGTCCGGTCCTCTGCCTCTATTCCTTCTACCTCCTCCGCTAGTTTGAGGAACTCTGTCAACGAGTTGAATCCTGCCCTCCTAGCGTACAGCTTTATATTGCTCCTGCTGTTTGTCCAGTTTGGCCTCTTCTGAGAGTTTCGTGAATTGCATCAGTTTTCTTAGTCCCATTGCGTATTCTCTTACGGGCTCCGTTTCTCTCTGTTTCATCTGTGCAATCTGATTCTCCAACTGTTCCTCATACCTCGGCGTCAAAAAGTATTCTAGAAGTTCTGTTCTGAGCTGAGTCCATGTTAAGATCCTGCTCGGCGTGGTGTTCCACCAATTACTCGCGATCCCCTCCAGGATGAATGACATCGTCTTTATTAGCTGGTCCTTCCGTATTCCGTATCCGCCTGTCCACTGTTCCATTTGGGAACTCCAGTGGATTTGTTGTTCTTTGGTACCGGATGCCCCATCCGCGTACCCGGTCTATGACTTCTGTTTCCATTTTTATTTCTAACTTTCCTTCCGTTTCGTCCCCTAGACTTGCTCCTTTGATGTCCATTATCCCCTCCTTTTCCCTGGTTTCCACGATCGCCGGAATTGTTTCTTTCGCCGGGCTTTTTTCTCTCCTATATTTTTCTGACAGTTCTGCGAGTCTTTGTCTGACCGTGATCCGTTTGTTGGCAGCGTTATTAAATCCTCACTTCTTTCTGCTGTTCCTTATCCGAACTCTTTCGTGTACTTCGTTAGTTCGCTCTTTGGTGCCAGATATACCCAGCTCGACAATACTCCGCTGGTGTCGGTTTATCTCTGTGACGGTTTGTAGCTGTCGGGTGGCTCAGGGATGGCCAGGCTCGTTTTTGTGTCAGGCGTGGTTGCTGAAAGAGAGTTCCGACCCAGCCCAGAGTAGAAGTCGTGGGAAATTACTTAGTAATTGATTTTATCTAGGTTTATTTTATTCAGAATCATGACATTTGATTAATAACTAACGGGTTCTCCGGACTGGCGGGGGCCGCCCTTGTTGCATTCGCTTCCTTCGTACTCTTCGAATGCCTGGTATCGGGAGTTCAGCTGCTCGAGAGGAACAACACGGGATTACGGCTGCTGGTAGAATAGACCCCGGGGCGTTTGGGGACCCTTAAGTCAGCCACGAGCGAGAGAGAGTTTTAGTGCTTGGGGACCCGAAAGTAAACCGCAAGAGAGAGAATGTTGCTTGGGGACCCTGAAGTCAGCCACAAGAGAGAGACAGTGTTTTGCTTGGGGACCCTGAAGTCAGCCACACGAAAGAGAGTGAGTTGCTTGGGGACCTTAAGGTCAGCCGCAAGAGAGAGAGAGAGTTCGGCCGGTGAACCGTGCCGTAAGGAGGTGTGATCCTGAAATCGGATCGGCAAGCCGAGCCGGTCTTAAGAAGGTTGGGGGAGGAGAAAGTACTACGAGAGCTAACTGCAATGTATAAGCGGACTTGGATCGAATGATCTAGTCCACCAAAGAAATGACTTTGCTGCTTACCACCAATGGGGAGTTACCTCTATACACTTAGACGGTTGGCTGCTAAGTGTCCTTCTATGGCTCGGCGAGATCTAGTGTGCCCGCCGCCTGTGTGGGATTTGCCGGTCTACGTGTGGCCATCTCTCTCGGTCTAGTGTGTCCCTACGCACGCGATTGTTGGCGCGCGCGCGTTCTTAGTTTGAATTTTAAATTAAATGCTTCTTTCGTTTAATTTTTAGTCTTTTTATTTATTCATGTCTTTTTTTTTGTGCGCGCAGTGTCACAGAACTAAAGACGAAAATGGTAATTTACTAAAATACATATAAGGCAAGACTGGTAGCACCAAGAATATATGATATGTTATGATGAGACCTTTGCGCCAGTTGCACGAATTTCTAGTTTCAGATTTCTTTTAGCATTAGATGTAAAAACAGCATTTTAAAATGGAACTTTAAAGGATGAAATTTATATGAAGGTTCCAAAAGGTTTAAACCAGTACGATTGAAATAAAGTATGTAAACTAAATAAAGCTATTTATGGCCTTAATCATGCTGCCCGATGCTGGTTTGAGGTTTTCGAAAGTGCACTTACAAATTTTGGATTTCAGAATCTAGAAGTAGACCGATGTATATATATTTTAAATAAGGAAGCTATAAGTGTTGTCGGGGGGCGATTCTGCCACAAAAAAGAGCTGGCTGGCACAAAAAAATTCCTACGGCGCAAACGCAAAGGAAGACGAAAAGTAAGAAGTCGGGGGCGTCGTGGTGTAATTTAGTGTGTTTTATTCGGCTGCATACATGAGACTGTTGACTTAAAAACCTAAAGCCGCGCTCCCGCCCGCTGTACTCCGCTAAAGCGAGAGCGGGAGATCGGCAGCGGCCGAAGCTCGCACCCTGGAGCGCGGACGTTGCGAGAAGCGACCGAGGGAGCGGACGAGGGGCGAGAGCGAAGGCTCGGAGAGCATAGTGACCAGTGGCGATGCATTGGGCCACTGACCTAAACATTCCCCCCCCCCAAACACTGTGCTCTGGGCTACTGGTAGTCCATCCTGAATTTTCAGGTAGCCCGGCCGCATCACGCTCGGATACATATCGCGGGGAGATAGAACCGCTCGTCAGCCAGCGTAATATTCCGGAAGTGGGTCTTTACCGCGTCGCTCAGCTCCCGGATTGGAGTGCAGATGCGCACGTGCAGCTCTATTTAAAAATTACGTCGAGCCGGACAGCGCTGTCGATTATGGACCCCACGGTTGCCGAAGAAATCTGTTCGCCTCCCACGTTGGTAGTCGGCAAGCGGAAACTCGACGCTAGCGAAGCTTCGATGCAGCTCATAGGCTTACACGGGTCGATGAGCGCTGCAGTGTCGAAGACTCGACTCCCGGTCTCTAAACGCACCAAAGCCGTCGGTAGGAGGTTGACACTGTGCCGCTGTAGGAGGGACGTTAAGGACGGAGCGGCGACCGCGGGCTGCGTGACACTCTGACGAGTAGCAGAAAATTGCCGCGGAGTGTCGGATGAGTGCCGTGGAGTGGCGGACGAGGGCCGAGGAGCGGCTGAAGAATGGCGTGGCGTGGCGGACGAGGGCCGAGGATCGGCTGAAGAATGCCGTGGAGTGGCGGACGAGGGCCGAGGATCAGCTGAAGGGTGCCGTGGAGTGGCGGACGAAGGCCGAGGAGCGGAAGGCACAAGGAGTGTTGTGGAGTGGCAACGGATCTCTGCGACCGGCGTGCTGCCGGGCGGGACTGCCGTGATGCCATCGGTGGTTCCGAGAGATGAAGAAGAGTGTGGTGATCACCTCGCCGACACGCTCCTTCGGAGTGCTCGTGGGCCAAACAGCGGTGGCAGAATCGGTTGGCAAGGCCAGCCCGGAGCCTCTTCTCGCCACTCAGACGGAGGAACCGACGACACTTCCGAAGTGGATGGAACCCGCTACAGACTCGGCAACGGTAGGATTGCATACCTCGAGTTCGTCTGTGTTCCAATGCGATGGCGCTGCGCGGACCTGGAAATTGAGCCAGAGCAAAGGACCGTGAAGATGCGAGCTCAGATCCATTATGCTCGGGATCGCGCAAGGGGAGCATCAGAACGTATTTGCCACGATTGCCACGTCTGGACAAAATTGTGTTCACAGAACGAATCAGACTCGGGGACTATCTGTGTGGGCACTTCCTCCACCTCCCAGAATTTGGTAAGGAGATAATCCAACGAGTCGTTGAGTCCGCACGTAACTCGAGTGGAGAAGGCGGACAAATTGCAGGGGCGGCTGGAGATATGGGGCCTGTCAACACCCATCCAAAAATAGTTTCCTGGCCGAGAAGTGAACCGCAAATGTTAGCCCTGGCGTTGCCGAGGAGGATGGACGGAAGAATGTCAGCTTCTATCAAGACATTGATTTAGGAGCTCTCGAAGAACTTGGGGTCCGCAAGGGGGATGTGAGGAATTCCCTTAAGAAGATCTCCAGGGACTGGATACGAAGGCAGATTCCCGGCCAGCTGCGGAAGAACGTAAGCTGAGTTTCTAAATGCAGCCCGGGTCTGGAAGGCGATCGAATAGAAAAATGACAGAGTTTCGTGGAGTGAGCGGCAACGGTTTGATTAAGACCAGAGACTTGGGCCTGGATAGTCTTGAATGGAAGTTTGACGAGGTTGAAAAGTCTCTCCGTAATAAAGGATGCCTCGGAACCAGAATCGATCAGGGCACGCGCCTGGAAATTGCACCCTAAATGGCAAATGTTAATAAGGGCTGTGCCCAGTAAGACGGCTCTTGAGCCGGAAGCGAAGCACACTTCCACATCAGAGTGATCCTCTGTGGGGCTCGTGCCTCTTGTAGGCGCGAGTCGAGACCTGGATAGCGCAGACGGACTTGGAGCGGCCGCAAATGGATTACCGCAGTGCAGGAGGGTGTGATGACGGCTGTGGCACGTGAAGCAGCTATGGGCGCTAGTGCAATCCCGTTGCAGGTGCCCTCGTGCAAAACAGTTCAGGCAAAGCTGCTTTTTCTTAATGTAGTCGGAGAGAGCAGTTACATCCATCTCAGGGAAGCGCGGACATAAGCGAACGGGATGATTCTCTCTGGAGCAGAGAACGCACCCTCTTGGGTCTGGAGTCACTCTGGCCTCGTAGGAATTAAGCCTACGCGCTGGGGCGCTCAGCCTTGTTGTGAATGGATTGATCCCACATCGAAAGCGTGATTTTGAGAAGCTTTAAAGAAACCATGTACACCAGGAGACAATCCCAAGTCTCGACTTGAATATTGGACATCTCTAAGGCTGTCAGGCAACTTTAGATTGTGCCTTGCAGCTCTTTCAGAGCGGCTCCGGACTCTTGGGGAACTGCCTGAATGTAGAAGAGGATTTTCAACTGGCTATTGACTAATAACCCCCGATTTTTGAAGAGTTCGGTGACGCTTCGCAACGCGGAGATAAACCCTTCGTTGGTCAGCGGTTCTTTGGAAACAATGGCGTGGGCATTGCAAGTGGCAATAGGTGGAAAAACTTCCCCACCGGTGTAAGACGCGAGTTGCGGATGTATATCGCGGTAAAAAGATCTCTGAAGGTGGGCCAACGCAGGTAATCACCAGCGAAAACTTCGGTGTCGACTGGTGGCAAACGACAGCCCGTAGACGGCGGTGTTGGAACACTGACAGCAGCCTAAATGGGCTGGGAGGCGGCCTTGTCTATTATGTCCTGAAGCTGGACCAAACATCTCGAATATACGGAGTAGCAGTAACTGTACTTGGATTCAAGCACTGTCGAGGTGTCCGTACTGTCGGTGGACGCGGAAAGAAGATCGGAGCAACTTTCATAGCTCTTCTCCACCTTATCCCACAGGCCCGGATTTGGTCCCGATGGACTTGGCACATGCCAGAGGAAAGTCGTTCTGGTTCAGCGGCGCTCGGTGTATAATTATCCGCTTGAAATTGGCTAACCCGGTCTGTTGTGGAAATAACCTTTTTGAGGGCGATGAGCCATCTTGGACACCGACCGAGAATGCCTTGACGGGGACCGGAGATAGTCTCGACGGACTCGTCGCTTTTTGCCCTTGGAATGGCCTTTGGTGTTAATTGAGACGGCCGCGGAGACGCGGATTGGGACCTGTCCAAACGGATAGATGGGATCGACCTCGGTTCCTTGTCGTCTCCCGTGGGCATTCTCGGACTCGAACTTTGCGGATCAGCTCTTGTCGACTGACCTGAGCATTCAGAACGTGAGGATATTCACCGTTAAGCTCTCGGCGCGATCTCAGTCGCCAACGAGTTAATCGTCGTGGTAAACAAACGCACGCATAAGAAAAAAACACGGAGAACGGTCACACTGTTAATTTGTGCGGAATAGAAAGAACAGAGTCATAAACAACGAGAAGAATCGGAAGAAAATATTTGGAAATCGATGAAACTGTATTGATTATATATCTTGTTTATCTATTTGTGTATCTTGTCACTCCCTTTGTTGACTTCTGTTTTTTTTTTTTTTTTTAATTTTTACCTTAGTGATTGTTGCCAAATAATTTTACTTGTATTTGGTTATTTATTTATTTTTTGTTTGGGTTTTGAAAATAAATTTGATCACAAAAAAATCCGGAAAAACGCAATAAAAATAAATTAATTAATCCATTAAATAAATTAATTACTTTGCCGGAAATAATTAAATAATATTTATAAGTAAATAGTGTAGCAGAGTAAAACACGCATCAGTTCTGGTCGGGATCACTCACAAGACTGCCTTTCTCTCATTTATTATCTGCTTTTCTAACATTATCTTAACAGCTAGGAACTTTAACAGAGTGTATACATATAGATAACAGGTTAAGTATATATGTGTGGGTATTTACAGAGATGCTTAGGGCTACTATGGTGTACATTTACAAATGTGCTTATGGCTACTACTATGTATAATGTGTATAACTACTAATAGGGTTGCTTAGGGCTGCTTCAACTCGGCCATCCTGACCGACAAGGATCCCCTGATCCTGGTTTACTTAGAACTACATCAATGTTATTTTACTTTGGTCTTGCTTCTTGTATTGTATACTTTAACTAATTTATTACGATGACAATCTTTGTCTTTTCTAATGCCTTTATTTCCCTTTACATTTATTTTATTTCTATTTCATTCGTTTTCGTTTTCTTTATCTTTTTCATTTGTTTCATGATTTTCCTCACTATCATTTGTTTCATCATTTTCTTCACTATCAATTATTTCATCATTTTCTTCACTATCATTTGTTTCATCATTTTCTTCACTATCATTTATTTCATCGTTTTCTTCACTATCATTTGTTTCATCATTTTCTTCACTATCATTTATTTCATCGTTTGTCTTATAATTTTCTTTGAGTTTTGACCAGCCCAGCCAAGGTTTCATATTAACTGCTGCCCAAACGCCAGAGTATTGAATTCTTGATTGCTGAAATCCCTCAACATCTTTAACAACGTACCGATCATTTCCTAACAATTTGACTACCTCGAAAGGTCCTTTGAATTTTGGAACAAGTTTCTTTGAAACTCCCGTGTAACAATCAAAATTCTTTACTACAACATAATCTCCTTGCTCATATTGTGTTGCCTTCAATCGTTCGCTGTTTTCGTCGTCTTTGTCCCTCTCGTAAATTTTCTTTAAGGCAATCACTAAACAACCTCTTTGGCTAACTCCGAATAACATTTCACTTGGATGTTGATTTATCATTCTATGAACTGTGTTATTTATTGCAAACTCAATTTCTCCCAATATTTTTTCAAAACTCCAACCCGGCTCTGAATTTTGCAAGCATTGGACTGATGCTTCGATTCTGAGGAGGTAAAGCAAGATCCTCGATCAGACACTATGCATTCAGGAGTACTATATGATCTGCTTTAGTTTTCCAGTGCCTTTATCGCTTCAGTAGACTTTGTAGTTTTTGTCGAGTACAGTCTTACAAACTTTGTGCAGCTATCGACAATTACTAAAATATGTCTTGACTTCTTATCTTTCGTTGTAACTGGGTCCAGATGATCAATATGTAACTGTTCAAACGGTTTTGTTGGCTTCTGAATGTTATGTAAATAGCCTTCGTGCTTGCCCTTCACCGTAAATGCAATACATTCTAAACAATTTTTAATATGTTGTCCTATTTTTTCCTTTAATTTTTTAACCAATATGTTTTTAAAACAACTTCTAACACTTTGTCGACACCTACATGTCCAAGGCCATTGTGATATTTAAAAAGTACGTGCGTTTCCATATCTTTTGGAAAATAGAATAATAAGGAGTCGTGATATTTCCTATAAATTATTCCATTGCGTTTTTCACACAGTTTGTGTTCAGTATTTTCTAGAAGTTCTTTAATTTTAACTATATTCTCATCCTTACCCTGGCATATAATCAGATTTTCCTCGAACGAATTTGTATCCACCACCATTATAATAGTGCATCTGCTGAGAGCATCTACGTGTTGCATTCTTACCCCAGATCTGTGTTCTAGTATATAGTCATAGTTTTCTAGCTCTAAAGCCCATCGTACAATTCTAGGGTTTATCTCCTTTTTTGTTAACGTAAGTGTAAGAGAATTGCAATCCGTGACAATTTTAAAACTTTTACCGTGAAGATATACCCTAAAACGTTTGAGTGAATAAATTATTGCTAGCGTTTCCAGCTCGAAGCTGTGATATTTTGACTCAGTATCCGTTGGAAAAATAAAACACCGGGTGAAACCGCCCATTTTTTTTTCTTTTGCATTAAGATTGAACCAAAACCAATTGAACTAGCGTCGCAGTGCAGCTCTGTCTCATCTGCTGGGTTGTACAAAGCAAGTATAGGAGAATCTATTAATGTTTCTTTTAAAACTTCAAACGTTTTCAGCTCCAATTCCCCCAACCGGATATTTGTCGTTTTCTTCGTTACGTCGTATAAAGGTTTCGCAACAATAGAAAAGATTTGATAAATCTGCGAAAGTATGAACAAAGTCCTAGAAAGCTTTGTAGCTCACTAGCTTTCGTAGGGACCGGAAAATTTTTTGCAGCGACTATACCCTTTCCATCAGCTTTAATGCCGTTCCCATTAACCGTATACCCTTGGTATTTAATTTCCGTTTGAAAAAACTCACACTTACTAAGCCTTTTTTTTTGTTAGTCTATCGAATACTTCTTTTAAAATTTCCAAATGTCTCTTTATATCCTTTGTCGCGATCATTATGTCGTCTAAGTTCACGATAACCTTTACTTCCCTTATAAGGTCACTAAAAATCTATCTATAAACCTCTGAAACGTAGACGGCGCGTTTTTCAGCTCAAACGGCATCCTTAGGAACTCAAATTAGCCTAAAGGTGTTGTAAACGAAGTAAACTTTACCGACTCATCTTGCATAAAAACATGGTAAAATCCATTCTTTAAGTCTAGCTTGGTAAACCATTGTTTATCTGTCATTTGATCTAGTAAGTCATCTATTAAAGGGATTGGATAACTGTCTTTTGCTGTTAACTTATTTAATTTTCTGAAATCAATACACATTCTAAGTTCGCCTGACGCCTTCTTCACTAAAACTATTGGTGACACAAATTCAGACTCGCTTGGTCTAATATACCCTTTAATAATGTACTCATCCAAAATCTTTTGCAGCTCATTTTTTTCAGCATATGAAAGGCATCTGGGGCTACATCTAAATGGCTTAGCATCATTGATAGTTATTCTCATTTCGCACCTTGTTTCCGGGACTATTGGTCGAACAGCTTCAGTGTAACATTTGCGAAACAAATTTTCAAAAGCAATCTTATCATTTATGTTTAGGTTTTTCCCGACATTTGCGTGTTCTTTACTAGTCTCATATTCAATCATACAAATTTTCCCAAAAAAATCGTTTCTACAATCGGATTTAACCATATCATTTGAATTATTTATATTTGTACTCTCGCTTGTGCTTTCGTTTGTTAGGCTTAACTCATCTTCTTCCCTATCCAACATTACCTTTTCATTCATGGAATTATCCTGAACAACAAACATGTCAAGTCTTATTCTTTTATTATAAATTGTAATGAACACAAAAATCTTTCCAAAGATAACTAATTTGCTGGAGTTTAAACCAATGTACGTGGCTGGAGGCGCTGGCTTCAAGTCTACGGAACATAGGATTTCTTAATGAAACTAATCGGACTTCCTGAGTCTAACAGGCGTTCTATAAAAAACGATTCATTAATGCTACCCTATATTCTATGTTTACATATCTTACGTAATCATCTTTGCGAGTAGCTGGGGCTGATGTCTTCTTGTTTTGGTTACAGGCAAGGTGACCATCTTTACACACACAAAGCAGGCTCCAACTTCTCGTCTTGGCTTACGGCAATCTGAGGCGATGTGCCCCCAGCAATTACAATTGTAGCACCGGAAAGCTTGCCTCTCGGCTTTTCCAGCGCTGCTAGTGGCTCCTCCGATCTTTGGAGCAACTAAATTTACCTGTAATAGTGCCGACAGCAGGTCATCCTTAAATTTAAAGCACTTAATGTTGGCACTTGTGCGTATTTGACGATCTGGTATACAGTGGATGATATAATCAATTAACTCACGCTCTGACATTTGAAGTCCGTTGGTATAACTTTGCTGTTAAAATACGCCGAGAACGATTCATTTTTTTGCCATATACGCGTTTCAAACTTCTTGCGCAAAATAATGGCACTCTCCTTTGGAAGAAACGCTTTTTCCATCAACATCAGCAGGGTATCAATCTTCTCGTTTGCAAATTCTGGTTTTGAGTAGACCCAGGCTTGAGCATCACCCTTCAGTTTGCTGAATATAAGGGACCTAAGCTTATTTTCACTTAACGCATACGTTGTTTTCAGCACGTTTATATGCGCATGCCACACACTAACACTCGTTTGGCCGTCAAAGTCCGGCAGCATTTCTTTTATGCTTTGGAATGAAATTTCGTCATCTTTCAAATCCTTGCACGAATTCGCTCTATCAGCCGCCCTTAACAAATTATTCTCTCTTTGCAGCAGTTCTCTTTCAAAATTCATTAAAACCAACTCTCTCTCCATTAATTGCATTTTCGCTCTTTGAAAATCGTTTTCGTTTTGCAACATTTGTCATTTAACACTTTAAATTTCTTATCGTTATTTGTCTTTTCATTTTCCAACTCGTCGTTCATCTTCTCATTTGCTTTTTCTTTCAGTTGCTCGTCGTTTATCTTCTCGTTTGATTTTCCTTTCTTTTGCTCGTCGTTCGCCGCTTCATTTGACTCTTCTTCTTCTTGTTCGTCGTCCGCTTCTTCGTTTGATTCTGCTGCTTCTTGCTGATCGTTTGCTTCTCCTTCTTGTTGCCCATTCTCCGCTTCGTTTTCCTGTTCGGCAGAAATTACCGCTTTTTTCGGAATATTTGAGCATCTTCCACGGAACGGAACTTCGTTCAATCGTGCGGCTAGTGTGTTTTTATTTCCATGAGTAACCAGGTTTAAAACTTTACAACACTCGCGTAGTTGGTTACATGTATATTCATTTTTTTATATTTAAATAATAATAATAATTATATATACTTATTTTTGAGCGGAGCCGGAACGGTGGAATTAAAAACGTTGGCTTTGGTTCGGGAGAAATGTTCACTGTGTTATGCCGTCGACAGCGCAGTGCATGCGTGAGGGACGCGGGAGAGAGAGAGAATGGAAAAAAATCAGCAACAATAATAACACAGCCGTTGGGGCGGTTAATTGCGGCAATTTGAGAAAAAACAATCACGGTCACACCCGTGTGGATTTGAATTTATTTTATTTTATGTTCCTGTATGTGGAGGCAGAAAATATATTTATGTATATATGGACATGCAAACTAAATTTCTCACTCGCTAATTTGTTAAAAAAATTTATTTATATTTTATTATTTTCACTTTTATTTATTTTTCACTGCTCACAACTCTTTCTTTTGTTCTGTCTTATTCGGTTGCAAAATCGGACTGCCTACTTTGGGTCAATCATCAATAATCAAACCGCGGCTTCACAAAAATCAGATTAAGAGAAATTGAAATTGAAATTTTGCAGAACTGAAGTTCTACCGGAAGATAATGTTTACGTTAGCGGACTTGGGGCTCCCTTTTTGGGGCTCTGATGTTTACAATATCGGCTTGGATGTTTACAGAATCCGTTTGAAGCGGATTGCTCGAAACTGATCTGGGTGGGAATCGATTGGAAGCTTTGTTTACAGAAATAGCTGACCACGGGTTAATCTCGGAGTTAGTCAGAGTTAATTGGAAAGAGCTCTTGGCTCAAAGTTGTTTATAAATTGGGCAAGGGCCCCTAAGTAATGTGTCACATAACTTGCACGCTTTTATGGATATGTGTATGTTCCTGTGTGTGGAGGCAGAAAATAGTTCTATGTAGATTTGGGCATGCATGCGTTTATGGATATGTGTAAGTACATCGGTACAGTAGAGCGTCGAGGAGTGGACTGTATTTGAAGTGACGGAACAGGTGAAATTATGTGGAGAGAAAAAAAACACAAGACAAAAAAATATCTCGACAGCGGCAGACTGTACGGCGAACAAGGAAACTCCCGAAATTACTTCACACCGAGTGGCTGATATTAGTTATGCCTTTTTATTTTCCACCACACAATTTCACTTTTTGTCTTATTTCTTTTTTTCTCGGAGGCAGAATTGCACTGCACTATGTTCACAAGTTGTCACGCGCGTGTATGGTTATGTCTGGATGCACATATCCCTTGACCGTTGGCAAGTTAATGTACAACGGGGAACGAAAAGGAAACTGGCAAGGAGTATGGCGACGCAAACAAAGCCGAGACGAATAGAAAATTTTTTGGAATTGAAGAATTGTAAAATTTCTCGACTGTGTCGGGAAAACTCGGACGTGGAGTTGACACGAAAAAAAATTGATCTTACTGCAATGTGAACGAAATTCAATGTTCGAACCACTGTTAAAGACCGGCAGCAAGAGGGAGTCGGAAAATGCTCGTACTTATCTTTTTTGCGGAAAAATCATAGAAGCCCGGCTCGAAGGACCAAAATGTTGTTTTAGGGGCCCCCCTATCCTTCCACAAAAAGAATTGAAGGCACAAAAAAATTCCCACGGAAGAAGTCGGGGGCGTCGTGGTGTACTTCAGTGTCTTTTATTCAGCTGCATACATGAGACTAAAAAAACTTAGATTTATTCCACGTAACTAACTTAAGTTTTTATAAAGAAATAATAAAATTGGAATCAAATAATATAAAAAGGGATTCTAATAAAAGGTCACAATGGGAAATTTAATATGACATAGAAGTAATCGAATTAATTTTATCACAATTAATATCAACTAGATCAAAAAGAGGTATAAATGAGTTAGGCACTGTATGGAAATGGTTAGCTGGAACCCCGGAACATGATGATTTTATTCAAGTTCAGAATAAAATCAATGAATTAACTGAAAATAATAATAAGCAATCTATTATTAATTCCTAATTGTTCAAAGAAATTGAATCTCTTTCTGATGATTTTAAAAATGTTTTTATTGATCAAGATTTACCACTGCGAAAACGTCGTTTACGATTACTAACATTTGATCTGCAAAATTTAATTGACACAATTACACTAGCAAAAATTGATGTTTTTTAATACCAAAATTTTGAACAATGATGACATCATGGAAATATTAAAACATGAACAAAAACCAGTAATTATCGCTGATTTAATGGACATCTCTGTTTTTAAAATCGCACTGCATAAAGAACTTTTAATTATTTAAATAAATTACCCAATAATTAAAAATAGATGCGAAATTTATCACGCTAGAGCGATTTCCCTAAAAGATGGGAAACTAGTATTAAGCAATCAAGTCACAAAATGCGCAAATATGTTTTATGAAATGTGTACTTTAAGAACGAACTTTGTAATAATTATTTCACTTTAATTAAGAAAAATACTTGTTTTACCCGATTATTAAATGGAGAGAAATCGACTTGTAAAAAAATAAGAGATAAAAAATAAAGAAATTGACATCATACAAGATGGTGCCATTCTTATAAATGGTAACAATATTGATAACAACTACCATTTAAACGGTTCATTTTTAATAACATTTAATGGTACAACCAATATTAATAATATCTCATATACCAATTTGGAAAACAAAATTCTTGATTACATAACTACGAACCACTTCAAAAATTATGAAATATATATTATCAAATAACTCGGAACTTTCTTTAGATAATATAAACATTTTAAATCCTTTTATTAAAATTAATAATACTAAAATATCACTTAAATTTATATTATTAATTTTAATCATTATATATTTGATTTTTTTACTTATTATAAAATACAAAAATGTGTAAGGAAGTTCTTGGGCTGGGATATTGTGCTCAGGGCTCCCAGGGTCACTTACAAATATTTATTTCAGTTCAAAGACTCAAGGGGGGGGCGAGATAAGAATGACCCTATTCAGACTTCGTGGCCGGAACTCACAGCGGGTTTGGATCCGACAATCGAGCAAAGCTCCGTCGTAATCCCTACCCGCCACGCGCCTCGGAACCCGCAATGATCCTTGGATCCGACAACCGAGGCTAGCTCCGTCGTAATCCTTGGTCAACCCGCGGTCCGGCCACGATCAACAGAACCAGACACAAAAAAAAAGGAGGAAGGGGGTCTTGTGGGCACTGTCACCCCGATATGCCGACCATGGGCCGAAATCGGCAACGGAGTTAGATCCGACGATCGAGTGCAAAGCTCCGTCGACATCTCCCTCAGCCACACGCTCCGGAACCCGCACTGACCCTGGACCCGACAAACGAGCCTAGCTCCGTCGTAATCCACGGCCGTTACGCGCTCCGGGACCGGCAACGGCCTCGGATCCGACAAACGAGTACAAGACTCCGTCGTAATCCTTGGCCACCACGCGGTCCGACCACCATCGGCAGAAACAACAACAAAAGGAAAGGAAGGGGTTTGTGGGCATTGTCACCCAGAGATGCCGACCATGTGCCGAAACCTGCAGCGGAGTTAGATCCGAAAATCGAGTACAAGACTCCGTCGAAATCTCTCTCAGCCGCACGTTCCGGAGCCCGCACTGACCCTGGACCCGACAACCGAGCATAGCTCCGTCGTAATCCACGGCCACTACGCGCTCCGGGACCGGCAACAGCCTCGGATCCGACAAGCGAGTGCAAGACTCCGTCGTAATCCTTGGCCACCACGCGGTCCGGCAACGATCGGCAGAGAAACATGGGTTTTCCTAGGTGGTGGCAAGAGAAAAACTGTTCCCATTCCCCTCCTATGTTCACTCACACACAAAACACGGTCAGACAAATAGTTTTCTTTAGTTTTAAATACTTCGTTTGCTTTATTTAAGTTTTGTGCAAGGGGTGTACAGAGCCTCCTTGTCACAAAACTCCAGTCCAGTTCGGGTTATTTTTAAAACCAAATATATCCAAAAAAAAATATATATTTGCCGCTTACGTTTCCGTCCACAGCAGGTCCAGCCAGTTGATTTCCCATGCCTCCGCAGCGGGAATAGCGTCGCGCACTCCATCCACATCACCGCACTCGTTTTCCATTTTCTTAAAATTTTTGTTCCACTCGTCCGAAAAAAACTTTTCACAGTCGGGTCGTTTTCCCGGGTTTTTCACGTCTCGATTTCTCGTCTGGCACGCGCGAAGCCTCAAGAGTAATTGCCTTTCCCCTCTTTGATATTGGCGCGCGTTCCCCATGCATTGCGTCGGCGTCGCTGCCGCTGCGCTTGCGCTTCGGCAGTTTGCAGGCAAAATTATTTCCCCTTTGCTCGAAAACATCGGTCGGGTCGGTTGCAATTTGGTTCGATCGTGCGAAATTGTTTCCCCTTGCTCGAAAACATCGGTCGGGTTGGTTGCGATTTGGTTCGATCGTCCGAAATTGTTTCCCCTTGCTCGAAAACATCGGTCGGGTTGGTTGCGATTTGGTTCGATCGTGCGACGAAAAGCTTATGTGTGTGTTGGCTTTGTGCAGGTGTTCAAACTGTTCGAAGCGGGCGAGAGTGTGTTGGTTGCGCTCAGGCGTTCGATGGTTCAACTGTGTGCAACTGCTGCGTTGGCTATTAAAAAGCTAAACTAAAAATATTCCTACATGGCTACAAAATTCTACATGGCTACAAATTCCTACATGGCTACAAAGTATATTTGTGAGGGCCGTTCTACGGTTCCTCACACCCCCCCCTTCCTTCGGGGTGCTGGAGCGAGACGCGGATGAAGCGATGGTTGCTGATCGCAACCCTATACGTTCGTCCCTTCACCTTCCGTAGGAAGCGTACCCCTCGGCGCTCATGTTGTTGGACGAAGACGATGAGCTCGTTGGGGAGTCTGCGTCGCTCGGTGTCCACTGCCCACTCTGCGGGGGCTTCTGTCCACTGGTCCTCCTCCGGGGTGGCCGGGGATAGCTGGTTTTCTTCCAGGGCGTTCCAGAGCTCCCTTTCCTCTTCCAAATCGAGGCAGAGTTCCCAGGGCACTGGACTTGCAGCTGTGCCAGTCGGGTAGCGGTAAGCAGGCTTGAGTCCGCCTGGCTGCAAGTTGGAATGTCGTCCCCAGGATGTGGACCTAATCCGGCTACGCCCACCCAGCTGCTAGTGGCCTGTGCGACCGGCTGGACCTCCTCGCCCAGGGGTTCCAGGACGTGAATGGTGGCCAGTCGCGACACGGAGCACCACAGTGGATCCGCCTGGCTGCACTGCGGGACGTCGTCTGTCGGCTGTTCTGGTCCCTGGTGGTCGCTATGGCTGCTGAGTGCCAACGAGTCGACGGGCGTGTTGGGCAGCGTACTGGCTGACTCGGGCCAGGATAGTGGCAACTTCCAAGGCCGGGGGCTCATGGGCGGTGTCCAAGGGGCCTCGGTGGGGGAAGACCCACGGCTGGATGGTGTGAAGTATCCGCTCTCGGCGCTAGATAGGAGAGAAGAACGTGTTAGCGTGGAGAGTCAGTGATGTTATGGAAGTTCTAGTCGTGTGTCGTCGAGTGTCGGTGACTATGGTGATAACTAGGCGTGACTAATTTGGCGTGGTCTACCCTAAGGATTTAGAAATCACCCCCCACCCCTGGGGAGGGTTGTGGGGCGTTGGCGCTGGGGGTCCCAGGCTCAAGTGGCCCCATTGAATCTCCTTGTCGTAGCAAGGGCCCCGCGGCACATTTTAGTTTGCCCTTTTTCCTTGACCACCCGGCAGTGGCGCACAGGTATCTCGGGTTTGATGAATATCTAGAGTGGATTCGTGGATCCCTTCGGCGTCCTCTTCTGGGTCCTCGGCGGTCTGATCCCCATGAAAGGGTTTCAAATCGGCTAGATTTGCGTTGCGACGTTTGCGTGTTCCTCGGAGTTGGACTCTGGCGATGTTTGGTGACAGAAATTTTATGATCTTATAGGGACCTTCGAACTTTGGTGCTAGTTTTGCATTGAACGCCTCCGCGGCGTTGGACAGGTGGTGGGTTCGGACCCAAACCCACATCCCAATGGTCGGTCTCCATTCCCGTCGGCGCAAGTTGTAATAGCGACTTTGTTCCTGAGCTGCTCTCTCCATGTTTTCCTTGGCTGTTTGAAAAATGTTCTTGAGATGTTCTGCCTTACTCTGGGGGTCTCTGGGCGCTTCGCCGGCCCCTGGTGTAACTTCGTTGAACCAGCTTCCGGGTAATCGGGGCTCACGACCCTGTACTAGGTACGCTGGGCTGAATCCGGTGCTGTCGGAGACACTCGTGTTGATGGCCAGGGTGATTTCCGGCAACAGGTGATCCCATGTTCGTTGGTCCTCTGTGGCGTACTGCGCGATCATCGTTTTGATGGTGCGGTTGGCTCGCTCTGTAGGGTTCTGTTGGGGGAGTATGGAGCAGTATGTTGGACCTCTATTCCTGCTTTCTTGCAGAATGCTTTGAAGGCCCTACTGGTAAACTGGGTCCCATTGTCGCAGATAAAAGTTTTAGGAGCGCCGAACCTAGCCAGTATTCGCTCCCGGAAGGCTAATTCCAGACTGGTGGCGGTAGCTCGGCGTAAGGGTATTAACTCCACCCATTTGGTGAAATGGTCCAAAAACACGAGTAACATCGTGTGTCCTTTGCGGGACCTGGGCAGAGGCCCTACGAAGTCCGCGCACAGGGTTGAGAATGGTCCCTCCGATTTCCTGGTTAGCATCTTCCCTGCTTGTTTGCGTTGACTCACCTTAAATTGCTGACAGGCTGGGCATTGTCGAACGTAACGAGCGATGTCTCGAAACAAACCCGGCCAATAATATTGTTGGCAGACTCGAGTGGTCGTTTTCCTGATCCCTAGGTGTCCTGCAGTGGGGTGGTCATGGCATTCTTCCAGAACCCGACGCTGATGGCTGTTGGGTACGCAAAGTCTCCATGCTCCACGGTCTTCCTTCCTAAACGCGTTGTCGAGGTGTCGGTAGAGTTGCCCGTTCTCTTGGATGTAGTCAGGAAATTTCTCCGGGTTGGCTTCGATTTGCCTGATCTTCGCGGTGATCCACTTGCACGGTTCGTCGGTCTCATTCACCTGCTGGAGCGTTGCTAGCGGTTGCCTGGACAGGGCGTCCGCGACGACGTTCTGTTTTCCCCGTCGGTATGAGATGTCAAATTGGAATTGTTGGAGTTCGAGGGCCCATCGTGCGATTCGGCCTGTCGGGTTATCGATTGAGTTCAACCACTTCAGGGCGAGGTGGTCTGTTATAACGTCAAATCGGTATCCTTCGAGGTAGCACCTCATTTTCCTGATTGCCCACACTATAGCAAGGCACTCTTTTTCCGTAGCCGAGTAATTTTCCTCTGCTGCAAGCAACCTCCTGCTGGCATAGGCGATGACTCGTTCTGTTCCATCGACTTGCTGGGTTAAAACGGCTCCAAGGCCGAAGTCGCTTGCGTCGGTTTGTAGTTGGAATTTGAGGTTGAAGTCCGGGCAGGCCAGTACTGGTGCCTCGGTGAGTTTTCTTTTCAACTCCTCGAATGCCTGTTGTTGAGGGTCGCTCCAGGTCCATTTCCTTCCTTTCCTGAGCAGGGCGGACATTGGTTGGACGATTGTGGCGAAGTTCTCCACAAATCGCCTGTACCAGGATGCTACCCCCAGGCATCGTCGAAGTTCCTTGCAGTTAGTGGGTGGCTGGAGTTCTCTTACAGCGGCTATCTTGTCTGGGTCGGTGTGGATTCCGTCTTCGCTGATGACGTGTCCCAGGTAAGTTATGCTGCGCTGGAAAAACTTACACTTTGCTTTATTCAGCTTCAAGTTGGCCTGCCTAAGCCGTCGGAGTACTTCCCGTAGGTTGGTGAAGTGCTCGTCCAACGAGGTCCCGATGACGATGATGTCATCTAGATAGGCGAATGCGTGAGGCTCCATGTCGGGTCCTATCACGCTGTCCAGTGCCCGCTGAAATGTAGCAGGCGCCGAGTGCAAGCCGAATGGCATTACTTTCCACTGGAAGAGTCCGCGGCCCGGCACGGTAAATGCGGTACAGGCGCGGCTGTCTGGGGCCACCGGGATCTGCCAGTAACCGCTTTTCAAATCCAGCGTCGAGATAAACTTAGCGTTGCGAAGTCGTTCCAAGATGTGTCCTATCCGCGGTAATGGGTAGGCGTCGGGCACCGAGTGAGCGTTTAGCTGGCGATAGTCCACGCACATGCGCACATCTCCTGTCTTCTTGCCGACGAGGACGATGGGTGCGCTGTGAGGACTCCGGGAGGGCTCGATGCGTCCGTCGCGAAGCAGTTCATCAACCTGTTCGTTAATGATTTTCTGCATGGCAGGGTTCTTTGGAAAGTACCTCTGCTTGATGGGCTTGTCGTCCTTCATGACAATCCTATGTTCGGCTATGTGAGAGGTACCGGTCATATGCTCAAATGGGGCGAGTTCCGCTTCGAGAAAGGATTGGATCCGCGCTTCCTTGGGTCCTTCAGTGGTGACCGTTGCTAGGCTGGCTGTCACCCCTTGAGTTTGTCCTGGTGGGTGGGTAGTCGTTGGTGACTTCCGAAAGGGGTTGTTTCTCCGTGCTGCGGCGGCGTCGGCCAAAGGTTTTAAATAAAAAGAGTTATTCCCTGGTGACGGCGTGGGTCGAGGTCGCGGTGTTACGGTGTGGGTCTCCACTTGTAGAAGTGCCGGTGATCGTCGTGGAGCTGCGGTAGGCTCGTTGACTTGTATTCGAGACGCCGATCGTCGAGGAGCTGCCACGGGTGGTACCGTGCAGCGTGGTGATGGTGTTGGTCCGACGGCGCTTGGACTGACGACTACTCGTGGGGTGACGAAGGGTGGTTTGCTTCTGCTTGTTAGCGGCGGAGTGTAGTAGGAGAGAGACAACTGGGCTTTCCCACACTGGATAGTGGTCTTGATCCCGCAGAGGAAGTCGATTCCGAGGATGATCTCGTCCAAGATGGACGGTAGCACTAGCAGTGTGGTCTTAGCCGTATCCCGTCCTAGGGTTACGGTGGTATTCAGGGCGTGGGTGACGTCGGTGGTGGATCCATCTGCTAGGGCAATCCTCGTTCGTACATTCCGGCGATTATTGGTATTACCAATGTCGTCGGCTACCTTCGCGCTGATGAAGCTCCTTGACGCCCCGGTGTCCAGGGTGGCGTGAAATATCTTCCCCTCGATGCCGACCGTCGCCACGATGCGCCCCCCTTCGAATCGTAAAGGTGGGGTTAGTTCTGGGGTCCTTGGTGTGTGGTCCTCGCTGGTTCCCCGGATGGGCGAGGACTCGGTCCGTTTCCCGGGTTTCGGGTCCGACAGCATTCGTTGGTCCGCACTCCCCTTCTTCCACACTGCCAGCAGAACAGGACCTGGGGATTGGGGCACTCTTGGCGGAAGTGTCCCGTCTCTCCGCAGCGGGAACAAGCGTTCCGGACATCGATGCGAGGTTCGGGTACCTGTGCCATCATTCGATTTGTTGCTGGGGTGCCTGGAAGTTCCAGGGGGTGACTCACGTTTCCTGTGGATGGTATGGGGAGCTGGAAATCGTCGGGGTTGTCTGTGGGGCATAGCTGCTAGAAAGTTTGTATGCAGTGCTCGATCGCGGTCGCGAGTGATCTCATAGGCCGTGGCCCGTTGGATCAGAGTGGCCAGATCCTCAAAGTCTTGGCGCCTCACAAATAGCTGGTATTCCGGTCGAAGGTTCTGGTAGAGTCGCTCCAGTTCCTGCGCCGGAGTAAATTTTGCCCGCTGCATCAGGAGTCGGAGCTCCACTACATATTCCTTGCAGCTCTCGCCCGGTTGCTGGTATCTCGTCCGGATCGTGTCTTCCAATCGTTGGAAGTATTGTGGTGGGAGGAAGAATTCAAGAAATTCCTTCCTGAAAATTTCCCACGACACGTCCTGCATTTGAAATGTGCGGTACCAACTTTCCGCTTTTCCCGTAAGCAATCCGGAGATTACTCTGGGAAGTCGTGCGGTCCTGAGCCGGTATGCTTCGGCTTGTACTTCCAGGCGTTCGATAAATGTGAGCGGGTCGGACTGTCCGTCAAATAAGATGCCCCAGCTCCGCAGTTTTTCTGCCAAGGTGGCGGAGGATATTTCCTCTCGTGCAGGTGGGTCCGTGTTTGTGTTCCTTGTTGGTCTGTTGCCTGGTGGTACTTCCAGTCTTAGGGGGTGCTCCCGGTGTCGACGACCGCTGTGCTTAGCTTCTGTTCCCGAGGTTCTTGTCCTCCCAGAGGGGTCGGGGACTTATCCCTGGGGGTGGCTGCCTCTGGGAACATACTAGCCAATTCTCTGGCTCGGTCCAAGAGTTCCGGCTCTAGATCCTCCCGGGTGAGAAAAGTCGCTAGTCGACTGCGCAGTTCTTCGACGGTTCCTCCTTGGGGTAACCCGAACTCGGCTAAGAGGAGTTGGAGTTCCTCCTTGCGGCGATACGAGATCCATCTTACGCCCATGGTTTCCAAGCGACAGAGAGCGGAGGGGGGGGAAATTTATAAAAAAAAATTTCGTACCGTTTGATTGTGTACGCGGGTACCGAAATATTTATAGGACTCGGGGGTCCTTTTTGGGCACGGTGCTAGGATTCGGGCTAGGATACCGAATATTTATAGGACTCGGGGTCCTTTGGTTGCGCACGGTGCTAGGATTCGGGGTAGGATGCCGAATGTTCACAGGACTCGGGGTCCTTTGGTTGCGCACGGTGCTAGGATTCGGGCTAGGATGCCGAATGTTCACAGGACTCGGGGTCCTTTGGTTGCACACGGTGCTAGAATTCGGGCTAGGATGCCGAATGTTTATAGGAGTCTGTTGTTCGCGACGATGTTCCCCGCTTGAGGGCCGGAGCTTGACTGCCTTCTGGTAGCCCGGTGTGCTCCTCTTATAGTCGCCGGCCACGTGTCCACCGCGTTCGGGACAACGTGGGAAGCGAGAGAGGAGAGAAAAAAAAATTTTTTTTTTCAACCACACCGATTTAAATGTTCCCTTCCCGTTTTCCCCAGGAAAAAAATTCCAGCGTGCTCCGGGACCCGACAATCGAGCTTAGCTCCGTCGTAATCCACGGCCACTACGCGCTCCGGGACCGGCAACAGCCTCGGATCCGACAAGCGAGTGCAAGACTCCGTCGTAATCCTTGGCCACCACGCGGTCCGGCAACGATCGGCAGAGAAACATGGGTTTTCCTAGGTGGTGGCAAGAGAAAAACTGTTCCCATTCCCCTCCTATGTTCACTCACACACAAAACACGGTCAGACAAATAGTTTTCTTTAGTTTTAAATACTTCGTTTGCTTTATTTAAGTTTTGTGCAAGGGGTGTACAGAGCCTCCTTGTCACAAAACTCCAGTCCAGTTCGGGTTATTTTTAAAACCAAATATATCCAAAAAAATATATATTTGCCGCTTACGTTTCCGTCCACAGCAGGTCCAGCCAGTTGATTTCCCATGCCTCCGCAGCGGGAATAGCGTCGCGCACTCCATCCACATCACCGCACTCGTTTTCCATTTTCTTAAAATTTTTGTTCCACTCGTCCGAAAAAACTTTTCACAGTCGGGTCGTTTTCCCGGGTTTTTCACGTCTCGATTTCTCGTCTGGCACGCGCGAAGCCTCAAGAGTAATTGCCTTTCCCCTCTTTGATATTGGCGCGCGTTCCCCATGCATTGCGTCGGCGTCGCTGCCGCTGCGCTTGCGCTTCGGCAGTTTGCAGGCAAAATTATTTCCCCTTTGCTCGAAAACATCGGTCGGGTCGGTTGCAATTTGGTTCGATCGTGCGAAATTGTTTCCCCTTGCTCGAAAACATCGGTCGGGTTGGTTGCGATTTGGTTCGATCGTCCGAAATTGTTTCCCCTTGCTCGAAAACATCGGTCGGGTTGGTTGCGATTTGGTTCGATCGTGCGACGAAAAGCTTATGTGTGTGTTGGCTTTGTGCAGGTGTTCAAACTGTTCGAAGCGGGCGAGAGTGTGTTGGTTGCGCTCAGGCGTTCGATGGTTCAACTGTGTGCAACTGCTGCGTTGGCTATTAAAAAGCTAAACTAAAAATATTCCTACATGGCTACAAAATTCTACATGGCTACAAATTCCTACATGGCTACAAAGTATATTTGTGAGGGCCGTTCTACGGTTCCTCACAAATGCTATTTTATTTGTAACCAAAAAACAACGGCCAGAACCAGAAAAATCTATTTATCAAGAAAATGTTATAACAGAATTAAGAGAACAATAAAATGAATTTCATATTGAATCGGGATGATCTATTTTGGAAGGGGGAGAGTAATCCAACCTGTGAAAGCAGGCCACTTATGGCTTTTATAAACAATATTTTCAAACTCTGCATTTGCCTTGGTCTTTGCCTTTGGCTATTAGGTCAGATCTTGGTTCCTCAACTAAGTTAAACAAATCAAAATTAAAGTAAACATCAGCTTCCGTTCGAACCCAATCAATTGCTAATTGAATTTCACAATGAAATGCGACAGTTTCATCTTAAGTGCAAATTAAAATTAAAGTAAACATCAGCTTCCGTTTGAATCCCAATCAATTGCGTTTCAAGTTCACACCAAATTGCATCGGTCAGCATAATTGATTTTCACAATGAGATGCAAGAAATTGAATCTCTTTCTGATGATTTTAAAAATGTTTTTATTGATCAAGATTTACCACTGCGAAAACGTCGTTTACGATTACTAACATTTGATCTGCAAAATTTAATTGACACAATTACACTAGCAAAAATTGATGTTTTTTAATACCAAAATTTTGAACAATGATGACATCATGGAAATATTAAAACATGAACAAAAACCAGTAATTATCGCTGATTTAATGGACATCTCTGTTTTTAAAATCGCACTGCATAAAGAACTATTAATTATTTAAATAAATTACCCAATAATTAAAAATAGATGCGAAATTTATCACGCTAGAGCGATTTCCCTAAAAGATGGGAAACTAGTATTAAGCAATCAAGTCACAAAATGCGCAAATATGTTTTATGAAATGTGTACTTTAAGAACGAACTTTGTAATAATTATTGCACTTTAATTAAGAAAAATACTTGTTTTACCCGATTATTAAATGGAGAGAAATCGACTTGTAAAAAAAAGAGATAAAAAATAAAGAAATTGACATCATACAAGATGGTGCCATTCTTATAAATGGTAACAATATTGATAACAACTACCATTTAAACGGTTCATTTTTAATAACATTTAATGGTACAACCAATATTAATAATATCTCATATACCAATTTGGAAAACAAAATTCTTGATCACATAACTACGAACCACTTCAAAAATTATGAAATATCCGATTATATATTATCAAATAACTCGGAACTTTCTTTAGATAATATAAACATTTTAAATCCTTTTTATTAAAATTAATAATACTAAAATATCACTTAAATTTATATTATTAATTTTAATCATTATATATTTGATTTTTTTACTTATTATAAAATACAAAAATGCTATTTTATTTGTAACCAAAAAACAACGGCCAGAACCAGAAAAATCTATTTATCAAGAAAATGTTATAACAGAATTAAGAGAACAATAAAATGAATTTCATATTGAATCGGGATGATCTATTTTGGAAGGGGGAGAGTAATCCAACCCGTGAAAGCAGGCCACTTATGGCTTTTATAAACAATATTTTCAAACTCTGCATTTGCCTTGGTCTTTGCCTTTGGCTATTAGGTCAGATCTTGGTTCCTCAACTAAGTTAAACAAATCAAAATTAAAGTAAACATCAGCTTCCGTTCGAAGCCCAATCAATTGCTAATTGAATTTCACAATGAAATGCGACAGTTTCATCTTAAGTGCAAATTAAAATTAAAGTAAACATCAGCTTCCGTTTGAATCCCAATCAATTGCGTTTCAAGTTCACACCAAATTGCATCGGTCAGCATAATTGATTTTCACAATGAGATGCAACAGTTTCATCCTAAGCTTTTAATCTAAACATAAATTGAAATTCTAAAGTTCAAAAAGAAAAGCTCCTGGCCGAGGTTCATTGGTTTAGATTTAGAAATGAAGGGGCAGTCCTATTTTTATCACGACCGCGATCGGTTGACAAAAATTAAAACATAAACTTAAAGTATCTTGTATTTAAAGTGTTTAAGAATAAAAGGTTTATCACCAAAATAATATAATAAAAAGTTGTGAAATCCGCCAATGAACTTAAGTGCGAATCGTCGTGCGTAGACAATTGAAAAATTCAATTCGGTCAATACCACTAAAAATTAAATTATTTAAAAGTGAAATATTGAAACTTTGACAATGGCAACACCAATCCAACTATCAGAACTCCATTTGAATCAATTAATTGGTCAAGTAAAAGAGTTGCCCTATTTTGATGGCAATCCCGCCGACCTAGGTGGTTACATCGGGCGTGTCGAATACCTGTTACAATTATATCCAACCCAAGATGCCCGGCAAATACATATCATCTATGAAGCCATCGAAAGGACCATCGTAGACGGCGCCAAAGCCGTACTTTCTGAAGAAAAAACTATGAATTGGCCATCTACAAAGGCAGCCCTAATCCGAGCGTTCAAGGACCACAAACCATACGAGGACCTTATAGCACTCATCTACCGGACAAATTATAGAGGAAGTATCAGTAAGTTTGTGGATGAACTAATAAAGAAATCATCAACAGATAAAACCATTTATACAGCATCATTGAATAAAACCATTACGAAGTGCATAGAAAAAAGTCTTCCTGATAGATTGTATAATGCTTTATCAAAAAGTGATATTTCCACAATTAACAATTTAAAAGAAACAGCAATGGTATTAGGACACTGGGATGCCGATCCCTTTGAGATCCGCGCGGTGCGTTACGATAATCGCAGGAATTCGGGAAATACCCACCAAAATTATTATCATCAAAAGAATAATTCAAATTATTACCCAAGACACAGTAATAATTTTAACAGTCATTTAAATTCATATTCGTATTCAAATCCAAATCCAAATTTAAATAATTCAACAGTTCCTCAGTCCTCAGCGAATCAAAATCGCTATTATCAAGAATTTAGAAATTCTCTAGCTCAAGGCAGATCCCAAAATCCATTAAATACCAAGCGTCAACATCAAATAAATCCCCAAATGCTCCTGTAAAAAGACAAAGAGAAAGTGAGAGCACACAGAATAGGATGGACGTAAATTTTCAGCAAATAGCCTCGGAGCCAGAAAATTCTACCCATATATCAGAGTAATCATTAAAGGTAAACATCTTAAAGCCATGGTTGACACGGGTTCATCTATTAATATAATGAAATAAAATTTTGTGAACTTCGAAGTCAATAATGAAAAATTAAAAGTTTATAATTAAATAAAAGCGTAATGATAAAACCAAGTACAATTTGCCCAATAGAACAAAAATTTTATTTACATTAATTTTCAGACAATTATGATGTTCTAATAAGAAGAGTTTATCTTAAAAATTGAAAAGCTAAAATTAATTTTGAAGATGGAACGGTAACTTTAGGGGAAGATAAACTTATAATTATGTATGGTGATGATGATAAAAAGGATAAGGCCGCAGTAAAATGCCTTAATCCTATATCATCAGAGAAGAAAGTTGAAAAGGATAAGATCGCTGTAAAACGCCTTAATTCCAAATCACTAAAGAAAGATAGTGAAAAGGATAAGACCGCCGTAAAAAACCTTAATCCCAAATCACCAAAGAAAAAGAGTGAAAAGGATAAGACCGCCGTAAAAAGCTTTATCCCAAATCACCAAAGAAAAAGATTGTAGAGGATGAGACCGCAATAAAATGCCTCAATCCACCCTCATCTGAGGATCAATCTTTTAACTTCGCTGTTGAAAATGAAATTCGTGAATGCAACGAATTCAGACTAGAACATTTAAACGAAGAGGAAAAAGAATGCTTGAAAAGGGTTTTATTTGAATACAAAGATATTCAGTACAAAGAAGGCGAAAATTTGACTTTCACAAGTCAAGCATTCTATCCAAACCAAACATGAGGACCCTATTTATAAGAAACCTTACCTTACGTACCCTCAATCATTTGATGAGGAAGTCAACAAACTAATGAACGAAATGATAGAACAAGGTTTAATTCGTAAATCGAAATCTCCTTACTGTTCACCTATCTGGATGGTTCCCAAAAAAGCTGACGCTTCGGGAAAACCAAAGTTCAGGGTAGTAATAGACTACAGAAGTTTGAATGAAATAGCCATCAATGACAAATTTCCAATACCCAGAATGGATGAAATTTTAGACAAATTGGGAATATGTCAATATTTCACGACAATTGATTTAGGTAAAGGATTCCATCATATTCAAATGGACCCTAAATCAATTGCCAAAACAGCATTTTCTACAAAGAATGGTCATTACGAATACACACGTTTGCCATTCGGACTTAAAAACGCCCCTGCTTACTTTCCAAAGATATATGAACAATCTACTAGAAGAATTAATTTATAAAGATTGTTTAGTTTACTTAGATGATATAATAATTTGTTCCACTTCATTGGAAGAACATATTTTATCATTGAGAAAAGTATTCGGAAAGCTACGCGACGCGAACTTAAAATTACAATTAGATAAATGCGAATTCATGAAAAAAGAAACAGAATTTCTAGGTCATGTAGTTACCACCACAGGTATAAAACCAAACCCAAAAAAGATCAGTGCCATTATAAATTTTCCTATACCAAAATCTCCAAAGGAGATAAAATCATTTTTAGGATTATGTGGATTTTATAGGAAATTTATACCAAACTTTGCAAATGTAGTTAAACCTATGACCATGAAATTGAAAAAAGGTGCCACGATAAACATTAAAGAAAGATCATACATTGATGCATTTGAAAAAAATTAAAGTCTTTATTACTTCCGACCCTATTTTAGTTTATCCTGATTTTGATAACACATTCTCTTTAACCACAGATGCTAGCAACATAGCTATAGGAGCAATCCTATCACAAAACCATAAACCAATATGCTATGCTAGACGGACATTAAATGAACATGAAATTAATTATTCAACAATAGAAAAGGAACTCTTAGCAATTGTATGGGATACGAAATATTTCAGATCATATCTTTACGCAGACCTTTTGAGATCTTAAGTGATCATAAACCCTTAGTTTGGATAAATAATATCAAAGAACCAAATATGAAACTACAAAAAAAGGAAAATTAAATTAAATGAATTTGACTATCAAATAAAATATTTGCCAGGAAAAGAAAACTAAGTTGCCGACGCACTATCACGGGTTAAAATAGAAGAAAACATGTTCGAAGACATCCCTGAAGAAAATTTATTAAGAAAAGATGCCAATAGTATAGATGCAATGGTGCATTGCGCAAATGAAGATAATCAGAATTACATTTCAAAGCAGTACGATTTCCCGACAAATAGAATTTATCAAAGGAAATGAAGAAATCAGAGACGTACAACACTATTTTCATAATTAAAAATCAAAATTACTTATACAGATATGACAAATACTTTTGCGAAAGATACCATCAAAGAATATTTGTGTACACAAAAGAGCGCAGTATATTTTCATAATGACTCAGATTTTCTGATACTCCAACAAACTTATCTAGAAATAATAAATCCGAATCATTTAACAAAAGTAGTGAGATGTACCAAACGACTAGAAGACATCCTCATGTATGCAAACTTCAAAGAAAAAATATTAAAGAAACACAAAGAATTGCTACATCCAGGTATCGAGAAAACTATTAATTGGTTTAGAGAAGAGTATTATTTCCTAGACTATCAGAAACTAATACAAAATATTATTAACGAATGTGAAATCTGTAACATCGCAAAAACGGAACATAGGAACACGAATTTATCTTTCGAAACTACCCCAGAAATACAAAATATAAGAGAAAAATTTGTCATAGATTTTTATATGGTAGGAAACCACCAATTCTTGTCATGTATTGATATATACTCAAAGTTCGCCACTCTTGTTGAAGTTACAAGTAAAGATTGGCTAGAAGCTAAAAGGGCCATAATAAAAGTATTCAATGAAATGGGAAAACCACAAGAAATTAAAGCAGATAAAGATTCGGCATTTATGTATGTGTGTAGCTCTACATAATTGGTTAAATTCAGAAGGCGCCCAAATTCAAGTTACTACAAGTAAAAACGGTATATCAGATATCGAAAGGTTTCACAAAACAGTTAACGAAAAATTAAGAATAATAGGAAGAGACACAGACATCGAAAATAGGTATACTAAATTTGAATTAATTCTTTATACTTATAACCATAAAACTAAACATAATACAACAAATAGAATACCAGCCGACATATTATTGCAGGAAGTCCCGAGTAACAAAAAAAAACAAAGAGGATCGACAGACTAAATGAGAAACGACATGATTTTGAAATAGACACACGATTTAAACAATCACCATTAGTAAAATCAAAAACTAAAAACCCATTTAAGAAAACAGGGAATTTGAGGCAGATAGATCAAAAACATTTTGAGGAAACAATTAGGCAGGAAAATAACTCATTATAAATCTAAATTTAAGAAGAAGAAGCCAAATAATAAAAGCAAATATGACAATTCCAGGAAAGCTGAACGGAATCAACAATCTGTTTAAAAACATCATTTTCGCAATTATACTAATAACCATAACTAAAATGGCAGTGGGACAAAGCATCGAAATAAACCCAATAAAGGCTCAAAATGGATACCTCGTACTCAAAACCGGATCCATTGATATTCCAACAAATTTCGAATATCATTATGTAAGCATAAATGTAACAAAAACGGAACAAATATTTGAAAGTCTTATAAAGGAAGCCAACGAATTTAATAACATTATACAAATTCGTTATTTAGCTGAGAAACTCAAAAGAGAAATAAATGGTCTTAAATTGGCCAAACGTAATTAACGAGGATTATTTAACATTATTGGCAAAACTTATAAATATTTGTTTGGAACATTAGATCAAGATGATAGGGAAGAGTTAGAACAAAAAATAGATAACTTATCAGAGAATAGTATACAAAATATAGATTTAAATATGATTATTGATGTAATAAATAATGGTATCGAAGTAATTAATAAATTAAAAGAAGATGATGAAAGAGAAGAACAGAGTCGCTCCAGTTCCTGCGCCGGAGTAATCTTTGCCCGGTGCATCAGGAGTCGGAGCTCAACTAGTGCCGTAATATTTAATTTACAACACTTTAAAGAATATATAGAAGATATTGAGCTAGGAATGCAGTTGACACGACTTGGTATATTTAATAATATAAATTATTGAAACATGATGATTTAACTAAAATAAGTTCTGAGAAATTGTTGAAAATTAAAATTATTAATTGGCTTAAAACAGACACAAATGAAATTTTAATAATTCCCCCATTCCTACAGATATCATTAAAGCACCAATTTTTGAAATAATTCCGTATCCAGATGATAATAATACCATTCTGACAGAAAACATATTTGAAAAATATTACCTTCACGAAGGAAAAGTATTTAATTCGTTTCTGACTTTCAAAGTGAACGGTCGTGTTTTTTTTTCTGCGCTTCGAATTTTGTATTTTGTTTTCGTTTATTCCCATCGGTGGGTGTTATCAAAACAATTTTAGTTTTCATCCGTGTTATTTAAACATAAATTTATACTCCGTTCGCTTCGCGAGTGCACTTTGTATTTAATACTAATTAATTGTTTTATTTTCGTAATTCTTATCTGTGTTTTCTTTTCTTTTATCCACACCGTTTTCTCTTTTGTGCATGCACTTTAACTTAGTTACGCTCCCGCTCTCTTGCTCTCTTTGCTTTGAAAGTTCTAAGCGTGCGGTTTCTGCGCTCTTGCGGTACTTATAACTGCTCGCTTATAAATTTCAATTCGCTTTCTTGGTACAGTGGTCCCAATAAATAAAATGAATAATAAAAATTTAGTCTGCTTCTGCAAGAAATGCAGCCTCGTAATCAGGGCTGACCAGTCGAATATGACTTGCTGGCTGTGTGAAAATATGGTGCACACCAAGTGCGCCGGTTTTACTGGCCGGACAAGTGATGACCTATCGAAGGGGCCCAATTTGCAGTTTTGTTGTGATGCTTGTGTCGAGGTTGCGAACGAGATGAAATCGTTCATGCGCCAAACTAAAGGCGGCCTGATGGGGCTGATTAGCTGTTTCGGTGTTGCTAGAGATAGTTTTCGCCGAGCTGATGATCTCCTCTCTGCGCTGGACTCGCAGTTTAATAGTCGTAAGCTATTAGAAGAGTCCCCTAAGCGCAAAAAGGCCGCTGGTGGTAAGGGGCAAAAGGGGAACACCCTGCAACCGAAATCAAAAGAACAACAGAGCATTCCGTCGGATCAGCAGCCGATTTTAGCAAACCCTCAAATGTTGCTAAGATCGGCAGCTAAAAAAGATTCGGTATCCGAACAATCCGTTTCAGAATGCATGCAACCAGGGACTTCTAAGAATTCCGATTTGTCCGTAGTGGTTTCACAATTAGTGGATCCACCTATCTCTCAGAATGTAGCATCTCCACCAGAAGGGACTACTGAGTCCGGACAACCGGCTCAAGTTGGTTTGGCAGAAGCAATGTCTGCTCCACCAAAATCCCTTTCAGTGGTTCCACTCAAGAAACAAATTTTCGTTTCTCGGCTTTCCCCTGATCAAACATCTTCTGATGTATTGTCTTATATACAAGACAAAACTAAAGCCGATTGTAATAGTGTAAAGGTGGAAAAGTTTAAGTTTTCTTATGCTAGAGACATTTCATCTTTCAAGATAACTAACTAACGAGCTTTTTGAAGCCATATGCTCGGGCGACTTTTGGCCGGATAATATGGTTGTAAAAGAGTTCCAGGCTAAGATAAAGAAGAAGGGGCCCGTGGGAGTAAAACCTCCTAGTCGAGGCCAAACCAGTGTACCAATTTCAAAAAACTAATTTCTAACCTCCTACTTTCCTATCAGAATGCAAGAGGTTTGCGCAGCAAACTTACTAAATTGTATTCCGATAGCCTCTCCTTTGCATCTCATATTATTGTGTTCACAGAAACCTGGTTAAAGCCGGAGATCTTTAGCTCCGAAGTTTTTCCAGGTAAGTACATAATATATAGGTATGACCGTCCCTCTAGACGGGGAGGTGGAGACTTAATTGGAGTTGATTCAAACCTCCCGTCTGAGGAGTTCTTTTTTGATGAATTCAATACCATTGAATTTATTTGTGTAAAGTTATCGCTTCCTGGTAACTTTATATACATAACTTGCTCATATATTCCGTTGTCTGAACTTCCTGATTATTTAAATCACCTATCCGTCATTAAGTCCGTTGCAAATAAGCTTTCCGATAGGGATCAGTTGATAGTTCTAGGTGATTTTAATATACCTGGAGTTACTTGGTCCACTGAGGATGGATCGAATGTCTTACTACCTATAGCACAGCATGATTTTATTGATGGCCTGCTTGACATATCTTTATCTCAAGTAAACCATGTTCGAAATTCATTAGGTCGCCTACTTGATTTGTGTTTTGTATCAAATCCTGAAGGTGTGTTTCTGTCCAGAGTAGCACCACTCACGCAACCTGAAGATCCATATCACCCAACATTCGAACTTTCATTTGATACGGGTAGAGTTATAGAAGAAAAATCAGAAAAATCCAAACGAACACATTGTTTTCGCAAGGCAGACTTTCTGAGGCTAAATAAATTTATTTCTGGCTTTAATTGGTCTGATCTTTACCTATGCATTAATATGTCCGATGCAGTTAATGTTTTTTACACTGCAATAAACTCATTTTTTAATTCCTGTGTTCAGTGGTACTATCCGTCAACTTCCAATAAATCACCTTGGTTTAGCAAAGAGTTGACACATTTAAGAAATGTAAAGTCGAGACTTTTTAGGAAATATAAAAATACCGGTTCTCAATCTGTTTTTACTAGATATTTAAGTGCTCGGTCAAGATTTACCGTGCTTAATGCTCAGTGTTATAACAGTTACTTAAACCGTTGTAAGGTCCAGTTCTCTCAGGACCCGAAACAGTTTTATAATTTTGTTAACACCAAGCGTAAATCTAATTCTTTTTCTTCCTCGCTATCGTTCGAAAACATGACGGCAACCACAGATCAGGCAATAGCCGATTTATTTGCCAAATTTTTTCAAACGACCTACTCTACTTTAGATTATTCATCACAGCCTTATTCTTACAACATATCCAAGCCAAACCTCATATTCTGTCCCACTTTAACAGAAAGCTCTCTTCTTTTGGATCTTCTTCGTATTAAACCTGTTTATTCGCCAGGGCCCGATGGTATTCCTGGGTGCGTGCTTAGGTATTGCGCTAAGGCCCTGTGCAAACCTCTTCACAAGTTGTTTACCTTATCTATAGAAACCTCCCAATTCCCAAATATTTGGAAGGAATCATTTGTTATTCCTCTTTTCAAAAAGGTAACAAGTTAGAAGCCAGTAACTACAGAGGTATTTCTAAGTTGTCAGCTATTCCTAAGCTTTTTGAAAAAATTATTACTCCTCATTTGCAGCACCTTTGCAGATCAATCATTTCTCCGTGTCAACACGGATTTATTAAACGTAGATCCACAATCACAAACCTTCTAGAGCTCATTTCATTAGTGATAAAAGGCTTCAATAGTAGTTTTCAAACAGACGTCATTTACACTGACTTTAGTAAAGCATTTGACTCTGTAAATCACTTACTTCTCATTCAAAAACTTGACCTTTTAGGTTTTCCAGTTGATCTGCTTAAATGGATTTCAAGTTATCTGAATGGCAGGTCACAAAGGGTCCTTTTTAAAAATTCAATTTCTGAAATTCTCCGTGTTACTTCCGGTGTCCCACAAGGGAGCCATCTGGGTCCGTTACTTTTTACATTATTTATAAATGATCTTCCCTCAATTATAAGTCATTCTCGCGTACTTATGTACGCAGATGATGTTAAGTTGTGCCTGCAGTATAAGGACATTTCCTGCCATTTAGACTTGCAATCCCATCTAGATAATTTTCAAAACTGGTGCCGAGATAATTTACTAAATTTAAACGGTTCCAAGTGCAAGCTGATGACTTTTTATCGGGCCAATCCGATATACGCGACCTACACGTTAAGTGGCAGCTCTTTGGATAGAATAACTCTTGTAAACGATCTTGGCGTTCTCTTGGACCCCAAACTAAAATTTTCTAATCACATTTCGTCCATGGTTAATAAAGCCAGAGGAGTGCTTGGATTTATTAAAAGGTGGTCAAAAGAATTCGATGATCCTTATTTGACTAAAACTTTATATATTTCGCTAGTCCGTCCGATTCTAGAGTATGGGTCTCCCGTCTGGAGTCCACAATACGGAATACATATTGGTCGTATTGAATCTGTACAAAAAAACTTCCTTCTTTTTGCTTTACGGCGCCTAAACTGGGATGCAAATCTTATCTTACCTTCTTATTCTAGTAGACTTCTTTTGATTAATTTACCATCCCTAGCCAACCGTAGAACGATGCTTGGTACTATCTTTATTTATAACCTTATACATGGTGATATTGACTGCCCCGACTTGTTAAGTCGGATAACTTTTCTGTGCCAAGTAGATTAACTAGAAATTATATTCCCCCAACTTTAAATCATTGTAGATCTAACTATGCCTTGCATGAGCCTTTCAGAGTATTATGTTCTGACTATAATAGACTTTCCTGTAATATCAAATCTTGACTCTCTGCCGCTCCTAAAACGATTAATACTTGCTTCATTGGCACAAGATTGATCTAGCTATTACTTTTTTCCCCGGACCTTTACCTTTATTTTTCCTATCTCGCGTCTATCTTATCGCGAATCGTGCCGTACGATACACGGCTGCGCCCCTCGGTCGGTTGGGCGGGTAAGTGGGCCGTGGGACTCCGCGAAAAAAAAAAAAAAAAAAAAAAAACAGGAAAAGTAGTATTTGACGAATGTATAAATGGAATAATAAAACAAGAATCCGCAAGTTGCAAATATACTAAAACACATAAAAATTTCCAAATTAATTACGTTGAACCAAATATATTATCGACGTGGAATATCCCTAAAACACTTTTAAATTAAAATTGTATTAATAAAGAAATTTCTATCTCTGGTAATAATTTTATTAAAATTCTTAATTGTTCAGTACAACTAGATGAATTCATACTTTCACATACTATGCTAGAATATACACAGAGCATTTATGTAAACAACAATGTAACTAAGTTAGAACCGCTATCATATATTCAAACAAAAGAAATTATAGAAACGCACACAAAATATAATAATGTATTCCAAATAATAACTGCAACTACATTTGAAATTACAATTATAAGCATTTTATTGTATCTATTCTATAAGTTCAAAAATATACCAAGAAAACTAATTGTAAAATATGTAAAACCAAAGGAAGAAACACCGAAAAATCTAAACCTACTGCAAACATAAAAGAAAATATTTCATTATATCCAAATTTATCGTCCTGAGGACAAGCCAAATTCAAAGGTTGGGGGAGTGTCATATCCATAGCACCACAAACCTCTATATACATGTCTACACACCCACACATACATACACACGTACACATTACTTTAAGACACCCTCTGAGAAATCGAAACCTAATTGTCAACAAACCATGGAAAATTTTCATGTTATTAAAAACTCCAGACTAATAGAATAAACAATTTAAATGAGCCACTGATATGACTATCAGCCTTTCCCACGACTCAGGATACTCAGATTTCGGGACCAAAGTCTAAACAAGATGAGAACAAAGAACGGTCCAAAGTACAATTATGAAACCACTCAATAAACATTAAAGCCACTCATTAGAAAGCTCCAAAGCTCAGAACCGAGGTTTGATCGTAAAAGAAGTAGGAGTTAGAGAACGAGTTGAGTTTGAGTCTTAAAACAGTTAGGACGGTGTTCTTCCAAATAACCATTGTACTAGTTGATAAATAAAAAAAAATTTTTTTTTTTTTTTTTAATATATGCTTTATTTATTGAATCTTCTCTATATGAGACTAACAATAAGTATATCAAATCTTAAGAATATAACTTAACTTACAGTCATGTAGACTGAATTTAGACTAACGGGCCCTAATATTTATTGCTGGGCTGGTAGATCGTTACGATGCAGACGAGTTCTGTTCGAAACCCGTCTTAGGTTCCTTGCGAGATTATTTGGGTGCAGTGTAAGCTTGTTATGGTAGGCCGCTTTCTGCTTTGCTATTTCATCTTTGACCGGTGGTATGCCCAGATCCCTGTGGATGTTTTCGTTCCGAACATACCATGGTGCCCCAGTGATTGTTCGCAGGATTTTTGATTGTGAGCGCTGTATGATGTCAACGTTGCTGTTGCTCGCGTTCCCCCAGAGCTGGGAGCCGTAGGTCCAAATGGGCTTGAGGGTGGAGTTGTAGAGAAAAACTTTAAAGTCCAGACACAGGGGTGATCGAGAATTTATAATCCAGTGTAGGCTGCTAGCTTTAAGTCTGAGATGTGCTTTCTTGCATTCAATGTGCCTCCGCCAGGTTAGGCGTCTGTCGAGGTGGACGCCGAGATATGTTACATCGCTGGCTTGGGGAATCTGCGTACCATTCAAAGTTAGCGGCGGGCACGATTGTTTGTTGAGGGTAAACGTTATATGTTTACACTTTGATTCATTAATTTTGATTCGCCAGTCTGATAGCCACTTTTCAACTACCACCAAATGATCAGCCAGTTGAGCTGTTGCTCTAGTTGGGCATCTTGAGCGGCTCAGGATTGCGGTGTCGTCAGCAAATGTGGACGTAGTCAGCCTCTCGTTCGTAGGGATGTCTGATGTGTATAGGATAAACAGGGTAGGGCCCAGGGCGCTACCTTGTGGGACTCCGGCTTCAATGTTATACTCGTTGGATGTCGTTGTATTGCATCTAACCACAAAGACTCTGTGGTAGAGGTACGACTTAAGTAACTTATGAGTGTTTTCTGGCAGTAATGTTATGATTTTATGCATAAGGCCTTCAAGCCACACTCGATCGAATGCCTGAGAGACGTCGAGGAATATCGCACTACAATATTCCCGATGTTCGAAGGCTGTACGAATTTCTGAAGTTATCCGGTTGACTTGCTCGATGGTTCCGTGGCTTTCACGAAACCCGAATTGATGTGCCGGGATTAAGTTTTGTTCTCTTAAATATGGTGTAATGCGCGTGAGCAGGCATTTTTCCAGTAATTTGGAAAGGCATGATAGTAAGCTTATTGGCCTGTACGATGAGGGAATTGTGTGGTCTTTGCCAGGCTTCGGTATCATTATAACCACGGACTTTTTCCATTTTTTGGGGTAGTAGCCAAGTTTTGCGATCCCGTTAAATAGCTTGCATATAACATCCACTGCACAGTTTGGAAGTTCAATTATCATTTTTGGGGTTATTAGGTCGGCCCCTGGAGCCTTTTTCGGTTTTATTTGCTTCCTAATGACGTTAGCAATTTCAGGTGTTTGAAACAAAATCGGGTTAATTGCAATTTCAGAGCTAAACGGCGGTAGTTGAAGAGAGTTTGTGGCGGCGTTCGGCTGAAATACATTTCGTAGGTGTAAAGCAAATGTTTCGGCTCTGTCTTCGTCACTGCGGGCCCAAGTACCCGAGGAGTTTCTAATCGGAGTGACTGATTCTATCGGAGAGCTTAAATTTGGGTGAGCTCTCCACAAAGGATGCTTGGTACTGGTCGGCGACAGTTTCTCGATGTACCGGCGCTGCGCAAGCTCCTCTTCTTGCTTGAGGGTTTTGGTGAGTCTGCGGGTGGCATCATTATAGAGTTGCTTCGAATGGGGCGATCTGCAGGATTGCCAAACGCGTCTTAGACGTCGTTTTTCCCGAACCAGTTGTTCGATTTGCAGATTAGTTTTGTATTGGTTGCTACGCACGATTGTCTCTTCTGGAGTTGAGATTTTGGCTGCTGCCACGAGTACTGACTCCAGGGCATCAGCACAGAAGTCGATGTCGTTCTCTATGTTTAACTGTGGTGTTAGTTCAATGTGGGAACTTACGTACTTTTTGTACTTTAGCCAGTTAGTTCTAGTCGAGGTCAGCCTGAAGGGGTACTCGATTACTTTCGGGCTTTGAAGGAGAGTTATTAAAACAGGCGAGTGGTCCGATGATAAGTCCGAAAGCGATTTGGCGCTGACTAAATTTCTTGGGATGTTCTTGGTCACAGCGAAGTCAATTAAGTCCGGGAGTTTTCTGGGGTCAGCTGGCCAGTATGTGGGGCTGCCAGGGGAGACATAGTCGAGTTTGTTGCTCAAATTTATGATTGCTTTATACAGTTGTCTTCCTTTGGGCGTCACTAGTCTTGATCCCCAGTGCGTGTGCTTGGCGTTGTAGTCTCCTCCTGCTATAAAGCGATCTCCGAGTGAATTGTAGAAGTCCAAGAATTGCTCTTCAGTTATTGTAAAACGCGGTGGGCAATAGACAGCGGCTATAGTGATACTGCCGTTGCCTGCTTGTAGTTTTATAGATGTAGCCTGCAAATAATTTGTTGCAAACCTCTGGTGAAAGTGGTGCTTAATGCGTTCCCTGATTAGGATTCCAGTTCCTCCGTGAGCCTTACCGTCCGGATGATCTGTGCAGTATGAAGTATAACCTCTTATTTGGAAGTTGTATTTACTTGTGAGATGCGTTTCTGCCAGCAGCATTACATCTATTTGGTTTTCATTGAGGAATTGAGTTATTTCAAGTTTGTGCCGTGAAACGCCATTGGCATTCCACATGGATATTCGAAGACAAGACATCGATTATTTAGATTGTTGGGATGTGAGCAAATTTATTAAAATGTTTTGATTTTGCATAAGGTTTGTCATTGTTGTTTTCATGAAGGACATAAATTCCATCATACCCTGTTGTAAAGTCAGCATCATGGTTTCCATGCTGTTTGGTATTTGTCCTATTGCTTGCTGAGGTGTTGTTATAATTTGCTCAGAGCATTGAGCTTGTGGGAACCCCGTCTGATTGGCAAGTCCTGATTTTAGGGCACTGGCGTATGAAACTCCCCATTTGTGTTGAGGGGCCCAAATGAAGATCTGGCTGCTTTCGCAAAGAAAACATTAGGTGTGGTTTGGGATTGCACGTACGCATTTCGTGCATTCTGGGAGCGTGCTTGTTTTGCTTGTTGAAATTGACTCTTCAGCTCTTTATAGACCGGGCAGCCTCTGTAGTTTGCGGTATGGTTATCTCCACAGTTAGCGCATTTCTTTGTCTTTGGGTCTTCTTTGCTTGCAGGGCAAGGTTCGGATTTGTGGAAGCCACCACAAGCTACGCAGACTGAACGAAGCCCGCAGTTGTTTCTGGTGTGTCCATACTCTTGGCAGTTTGTGCATTGCAGCGGGCCATTCCGCTTATGCGGTTCTTCAACAGTAATCCTTCTGTGCAACAGGTATTGCAGTTTATAGATCGGGTGCACTTCATTTTTCTTCAAGGCTCTGCTTTCAGGCTCCAGTTCGACCTTAAAGAGTGGTTGCGGCTTTTTATTTTTGTTGATAATATTAATAATATTTTTGGAGAAGAATCCTTTTTCTTTCAGTGCCTCTTTTACCTCATTGGTGGATACGTCGGGCTCTATGCCCTTTAGCACTACTTGCAAGCCCTTGCTACTCTTGAGCTGGTACGTGTAGTAGGGTTTCCTAGCCTCGTCTAGGTAATTTGTTACAGCTCTGAATTGATCTTCAGTTTTAGCTTGAAGCTTTGTTTCATGAATATTCCCTTTAACAAGGGGAGTAACATAAAAGTTGTCATTCCCGACCAGCGCAACAATTCTCTTTACTAGGGTATTTGAGTTCTGTTCCCTTATGTAAATTGGTGGGGGCTTTGGTTTCTTTTGAACAGCCTGTCCAGATTCGGATTGATTATTATCAATTTCCGACAATAGGGCGAATCTGTTTTTACTAGATGCCCCTGGTTGTTCGTTGCCTTTATTAGGGCAATTTTGTTTTGGTTTATTTCCAACCATTTTATTTTGCGGGCTTAGCTTCCGTTTGATTTGGATGTAACGGTCCATGCCAGTCTGTATAGCCGGACCCACTTGTTGTTGTTTGATATTGCCGATATTGGCACTCGTACTTACACTTGGCTTTGTAGTTTTATTCGGCGCTGCAGAAGTTGCAAACGCATTCGAAATCGCGTTGTTGTTAACGGCGACCGTTGATGTTGTTGTTGCAGTGGCTACGGTTGCAGAAATTAACGAGGTCGCAGTGCTCGTGGCTGGTGAGCTGTTAGTCGAAGCTGGGGGTGGGGTTCTACACTGCAAGCTCCATGAAGTGGGAGTTGGTGTGAGTAGGGCGGGAGAACAAGACCGTGCTCTCGCACTGTCAATGGTCAGTAGGGCTGAGTTGCTCTTTGAAGAAGTTCTTTCTACTTCTGTATCACGGGTTGAGAAATAAGAAATATAACTGTTTCTCTTGTCTACGGAGCTTCTACGCTCATTTTTTGAATCGCCGCTCATTGAGCTATCACTCGTGGCACTTCTTAGTTTTTATAATAACTTTGCACTAGTTTTTTACATAGCACTAATTATTATATACTGTTTTTAGCAATAAGATTGCCTTTATTACACCACTCTAGTGTTTTTAGTTATTGTTTTTCACTTTTGAGCGGTTTTTTTCCGGAGCTCGCGCAAAACACGTCTGCACTCTCCGGCGCGACACTGTAACTAAATAAGTTTTTTTTTTATGTAGAACTTATAGTGCAAACATTTAATTATATGTATATATGGGCATGCATGCAATTATGTATAAATGTGTGTAGGTGTAAGGGCATGTATTGGTACAGTAGAGCGTCGAGGAGTGGACTGTATTTGAAGTGACGGAACAGAGAAAATTATGTGGAGAGAAAAAACACAAGGCAAAAAAATATCGCGACAGCGGCGGACTGTTTGGGGAAAAGGGAAACTCTCGAAGTTAGTTCGCACCGAGAGGCTGATATTAGTTTTCTTTTTGTTTTTTTTTTTAAATATATGCTTTATTTATTGAATCTTCTCTATATGAGGCTAACAAGAAGTATATCAAATCTGAAGAATATAACTTAACTTACAGTCATGTAGACTGAATTTAAACTAACGGGCCCTAATATTTATTGCTGGGCTGGTAGATCGTTACGATGCAGACGAGTTCTGTTCGAAACTCGTCCTAGGTTCCTTGCGAGATTATTTGGGTGCAGTGTAAGCTTTTTATGGTAGGTCGCTTTCTGCTTTGCTATTTCATCTTTGACCGGATCCCAGATCCCTGTGAATGTTTTCGTTCCGAACATTCCATGGTGCCCCAGTGATTGTTCGCAGGATTTTTGATTGTGAGCGCTGTATGATGTCAATGTTGCTGTTGCTCGCGTTTCCCCAGAGCTGGGCTTAAGGGTGGAGTTGTAGAGAAGAACTTTAAAGTCCAGACACAGGGGTGATCGAGAATTTATAATCCAGTGTAGGCTGCTAGCTTTAAGTCTGAGATGTACTTTCTTGTATTCAATGTGCCTCCGTCAGGTTAGGCGGCTGTCGAGGTGGACGCCGAGATATGTTACATCGCTGGCTTGGGGAATCTGCGTACTATTCAAGGTTAGCAGGGGGCACGATTGTTTGTTAAACGTTAAACGTTATATGTTTACACTTTTGTTCATAAATTTTGATTCGCCAGTCTGATAGCCACTTCTCAACTACCACCAACAGTTGAGCTGTTGCTCTAGTTGGGCATCTCGAGCGGCTCAGGATTGCGGTGTCGTCAGCAAATGTGGACGCAGTCAGCCTCTCGTTCGTAGGGATGTCTGCTGTGTATAGGACAAACAGGGTAGGGCCCAGGGCGCTACCTTGTGGGACTCCAGCTTCAATGTTATACTCGTTGGATGTCGTTGTATTGCATCTAACCTCAAAGACTCTGTGGTAGAGGTACGACTTAAGTAACTTATGAGTGTTTTCTGGCAGTAATGTTATGATTTTATGCATAAGGCCTTCAAGCCACTCGGTCGAATGCCTGTGAGACGTCGAGGAATATCGCACTACAATATTCCCGATGTTCGAAGGCTGTTGAAATTTCTGAAGTTATCCGGTTGACTTGCTCGATGGTTCCGTGGCTTTCACGAAACCCGAATTGATGTGCCGGGATTAAGTTTTGTTCTCTTAAATATGGTGTAATGCGCGTGAGCAGGCATTTTTCCAGTAATTTGGAAAGGCATGATAGTAAGCTTATTCGCCTGTACGATGAGGGAATTGTGTGGCCTTTCCCAGGCTTCGGTATCATTATAACCACGGACTTTTTCCATTTTTTGGGGTAGTAGCCAAGTTTTGTGATCCCGTTAAAAGCTTACATCCACTGCGCAGTTTGGAAGTTCAATTATCATTTTTGGGGTTATTAGGGCGCCCCCTGGAGCCTTTTTCGGTTTTATTTGCTTCCTAATGACGTTAGCAATTTCAGGTGTTTGAAACAAAATCGGGTTAATTGCAATTTCAGAGCTAAACGGCGGTAGTTGAAGAGAGTTTGTGGCGGCGTTCGGCTGAAATACATTTCGTAGGTGTAAAGCAAATGTTTCGGCTCTTTCTTCGTCACTGCGGGCCCAAGTACCCGAGGAGTTTCTAATCGGAGTGACTGATTCTATCGGAGAGCTTAAATTTCGGTGAGCTCTCCACAAAGGATGCTTTGTACTGGTCGGCGACAGTTTCTCGATGTACCGGCGCTGCGCAAGCTCCTCTTCTTGCTTGAGGGTTTTGGTGAGTCTGCGGGTGGCATCATTATAGAGTTGCTTCGAATGGGGCGATCTGCAGGATTGCCAAACGCGTCTTAGACGTCGTTTTTCCCGAACCAGTTGTTCGATTTGCAGATTAGTTTTGTATTGGTTGCTACGCACGATTGTCTCTTCTGGAGTTGAGATTTTGGCTGCTGCCACGAGTACTGACTCCAGGGCATCAGCACAGAAGTCGATGTCGTTCTCTATGTTTAACTGTGGTGTTAGTTCAATGTGGGAACTTACGTACTTTTTGTACTTTAGCCAGTTAGTTCTAGTCGAGGTCAGCCTGAAGGGGTGCTCGATTACTTTCGGGCTTTGAAGGAGAGTTATTACAACAGGTGAGTGGTCCGATGATAAGTCCGAAAGCGATTTGGCGCTGACTAAATTTCTTGGGATGTTCTTGGTCACAGCGAAGTCAATTAAGTCCGGGAGTTTTCTGGGGTCAGCTGGCCAATATGTGGGGCTGCCAGGGGAGACATAGTCGAGTTTGTTGCTCAAATTTATGATTGCTTTATACAGTTGTCTTCCTTTGGGCGTCACTAGTCTTGATCCCCAGTGCGTGTGCTTGGCGTTGTAGTCTCCTCCTGCTATAAAGCGATCTCCGAGTGAATTGTAGAAGTCCAAGAATTGCTCTTCAGTTATTGTAAAACGCGGTGGGCAATAGACAGCGCCTATAGTGATACTGCCGTTGCCTGCTTGTAGTTTTATAGATGTAGCCTGCAAATAATTTGTTGCAAACCTCTGGTGAAAGTGGTGCTTAATGCGTTCCCTGATTAGGATTCCAGTTCCTCCGTGAGCCTTACCATTCGGATGATCTGTGCAGTATGAAGTATAACCTCTTATTTGGAAGTTGTATTTACTTGTGAGATGCGTTTCTGCCAGCAGCATTACATCTATTTGGTTTTCATTGAGGAATTGAGTTATTTCAAGTTTGTGCCGTGAAACGCCATTGGCATTCCACATGGATATTCGAAGACAAGACATCGATTATTTAGATTGTTGGGATGTGAGCAAATTTATTAAAATGTTTTGATTTTGCATAAGGTTTGTCATTGTTGTTTTCGTGAAGGACATAAATTCCATCATACCCTGTTGTAAAGTCAGCATCATGGTTTCCATGCTGTTTGGTATTTGTCCTATTGCTTGCTGAGGTGTTGTTATAATTTGCTCAGAGCATTGAGCTTGTGGGAATCCCGTCTGATTGGCAAGTCCTGATTTTAGGGCACTGGCGTATGAAACTCCTCCATTTGTGTTGAGGGGCCCAAATGAAGATCTGGCTGCTTTCGCAAAGAAAACATTAGGTGTGGTTTGGGATTGCACGTATGCATTTCGTGCATTCTGGGAGCGTGCTTGTTTTGCTTGTTGAAATTGACTCTTCAACTCTTTATAGACCGGGCAGCCTCTGTAGTTTGCGGTATGGTTATCTCCACAGTTAGCGCATTTCTTTGTCTTTGGGTCTTCTTTGCTTGCAGGGCAAGGTTCGGATTTGTGGAAGCCACCACAAGCTACGCAGACTGAACGAAGCCCGCAGTTGTTTCTGGTGTGTCCATACTCTTGGCAGTTTGTGCATTGCAGCGGGCCATTCCGCTTATGCGGTTCTTCAACAGTAATCCTTCTGTGCAACAGGTATTGCAGTTTATAGATCGGGTGCACTTCATTTTTCTTCAAGGCTCTGCTTTCAGGCTCCAGTTCGACCTTAAAGAGTGGTTGCGGCTTTTTATTTTTGTTGATAATATTAATAATATTTTTGGAGAAGAATCCTTTTTCTTTCAGTGCCTCTTTTACCTCATTGGTGGATACGTCGGGCTCTATGCCCTTTAGCACTACTTGCAAGCCCTTGCTACTCTTGAGCTGGTACGTGTAGTAGGGTTTCCTAGCCTCGTTTAGGTAATTTGTTACAGCTTTGAATTGATCTTCAGTTTTAGCTTGAAGCTTTGTTTCATGAATATTCCCTTTAACAAGGGGAGTAACATAAAAGTTGTCATTCCCGACCAGCGCAACAATTTTCTTTACTAGGGTATTTGAGTTCTGTTCCCTTATGTAAATTGGTGGGGGCTTTGGTTTCTTTTGAACAGCCTGTCCAGATTCGGATTGATTATTATCAATTTCCGACAATAGGGCGAATCTGTTTTTACTAGATGCCCCTGGTTGTTCGCTGCCTTTATTAGGGCAATTTTGTTTTGGTTTATTTCCAACCATTTTATTTTGCGGGCTTAGCTTCCGTTTGATTTGGATGTAACGGTCCATGCCAGTCTGTATAGCCGGACCCACTTGTTGTTGTTTGATATTGCCGATATTGGCACTCGTACTTACACTTGGCTTTGTAGTTTTATTCGGCGCTGCAGAAGTTGCAAACGCATTCGAAATCGCGTTGTTGTTAACGGCGACCGTTGATGTTGTTGTTGCAGTGGCTGCGGTTGCAGAAATTAACGAGGTCGCAGTGCTCGTGGCTGGTGAGCTGTTAGTCGAAGCTGGGGGTGGGGTTCTACACTGCCAGCTCCATGAAGTGGGAGTTGGTGTGAGTAGGGCGGGAGAACAAAAAAAAACATTAATGGCGCTTGTTATATGTAAGACTTAAATACTTTAATGAAACACTTCTTTTTGAGATCGGCGACATTTATTATAAATTTATTTTGTTTGTGCGGCGGTGCTTTTTCGACGGTACGATTATTAAATTGTATTTCTGCTCACATCAACGATTATAGAGACAATGTTAGAATGAAAATTATAAGTGTTAATCAACGTTTTTATAAGATGAACTGAAATTGGAATACAGGGTAATTCAAGTGTAACGCATTCAAATTAAGACGGTTAAATTCAAAATATTATTTTCACCAGCAACATTCCCCTCACCGTAAAACGCTTTAGTCGTTTTACCTAAAATGTCAAGAATCGCTAGCTTAGATATAGGGCGTTTAAGGGAACCAGTTGAGGTCTGAACTTCAACAATTCGGATTTGACCATCTTTAGCCTGAAACGTTTGGGTAACAAGGCCCTTCTTCCAGCCTCCTCTGGGTTGATTTTGGTCACAGATCAAGACTAGATCCCCGATTTAAATTGGCTTGGTAGGTGCAAACCATTTGGTGCGCTTTGTTAATGTAGGAGGGTACTCTCTTATCCAACGTCTCCAAAATACATCCTTTAGCTGCTGAGCAATACGGTACTGTTTTCGATGACAGTAATTATCAATTTCTCCAGGAGTTTGTGTAGAGTTTACGGTTCCTAGTAGAAAGTGATTTGGGGTGAGTGGTTCAGGATCGTCTATAGTAACAGGTACATGTGTAAGAGGTCTACTGTTAATAATATTTTCGGCCTCTATCAATAGACAACGTAGTCTTTTTACTCTTGGTGCTTGCTTCTTTAGAGTTATTGCTAGGACACGCTTTGTTGATTGAACCAATCTTTCCCAACATCCTCCGGAACTAGGATTAGGACAGTTAAACTCCCAGTTGATGTCCTTGGTCGCCAGCGTTGCCTTTATATATTCCCAATCGAAGATGTCGTTGGTTTTCCTTAGAATATTGTCGACACCAACAAAGTTTGTGCCCATATCAGAATGAATAGTGCTGGGAACGCCTCGTCTGTTTACGAAATTTCTGATGACTACAATGCATGCATCAGATGATAAATCCTCGGCAAGTTCTAGGTTTATAGCTCTGACTGTGAAACATGTATACAACGCAACCCAACGCTTTTCGTGACGACGCCCTAAATACGGCGTAACCCTTTCTTTATGCAATTGCCCCATAAGCGTGGGCACTGGCTTTACGTTTTTGTTTTTGCAGTATTGACAGGACGATTTGGCTCTTTTGACTGCAGTACGTATACTTATCACCCAGAACTTGCGACGTATTTCGCTTATTATTAGTTGGTCATTATGATAGTACAATATAATTAAGTCGGTAAATGGATGTCCCTTTGGAAGTATTATTGGCTGACGAGTACTTACGGCCAGTATAGATGCATTGTTTAGCCTGCCTTGCACGACCAACAAACCATCTTCATTTAGACCGGGTGACAATGAATATATTGGGCTACATTTAGAAATAAAGGCATTTTGCCGAAGAGCGCTTATTTCTTCAAAATATGTGTGTTGCTGTACTAGCTTTCATAATGTTTTCTCAGCATTGACCAATTCTTTAAAGGAAATTTCACCTTTAACTTTCTTTGCGTTCTTCATCCAACCCATCGTTCGCTTTAAGCGCATGAAGTTTGAAAAATGACCAATGTCTATTAGTGGTTCTATTTCCATTGTCAGGGCAATCTTGCCCTTTTCTTTTGAGTCATCTGATAATGGGATCGTTTTATCGATCCTGTTCTTTCAGGAATAATGGGCCTAAAGTCCATACAGTTTGCGGATCATATTCTTGACACTTGGTAGTTCGCGTCGCTTTATCAGCTGGGTTTAAGAGAGTTGGAACCCACCGCCATTCATTTTCCCTTGTTGTGTCCAGAATTTCTGCTATCCGGTATGCCACAAACTGTTTGTACTGCCTGTGGTCAGAACAAATCCAGGCGAGCACTGTCCTTGAATCCGACCAGAACACAGATCTTTCAATGACAATATCATGACTTTCCAATATCAGGTTTCTCAATCGCGTTCCCAGTTCTGCGGCTTGGAGCACTAGCCTGGGCACCGACAACAACTTCAGCGGAGCACATTTAGTTTTTCCTGCAACGAAGGAAGTTTCAATAATGTCGCCAGATATAATTCGCCAATAAGCCACTGCGGCAAATGCCTGCTCACTTGCGTCGACGAATATGTGAAGCTCCCTTTTGATATCTGAATTTGAAAATGCTTCACTCTATCCAACTGTCCGATCCATTCTTTGAAGCGCTTATATATGTTATCGTTGATTAAGTCATTCCAGGTAATTCCTGTACGCCAGACATCCTGCTTTAAAACTTTGCCAATTATCATAAGATCAGCCAGCATTCCAAACGGGTCGTACACTGACATAATAATACTGAGAAGTTGTCTCTTGTTTGGAACTTTTATTCCTTCCTTTATTTCCTTATTAACTTTGTTCATTTTAATATCAAATAAGAATGCATCCTTTCTACTATCCCAAAACAAACCTAGAATTTTATCAACGGAACCGGAATCGAGCCTTACTGATGAAGGAATTGCAATGACTGGCGAGCTATTTCCACCGTTTAGCAAGTTTTGGATATTCTATGAGTTTGATATGAAACCTCTCAAATCGAAATTGGCTAATTTGTGGACGTTCTTGACTTCATTGCTTATCGCGTATGCATCCTTTTCATTGTCAAAGCTGATTTTTTACATACTGCGCACAGCAGGGTGTACATGTAGCTCCAAATATTAGTACTTGCATCTTATAGACCTCAATATTACCATCGGAATCCCTCCATAGGAATCTGAATGAGTCTTGATCTGATTCTTTGACCTTTACTTGCAAGAACATTTCTCGGATGTCGGCGCATACAGCTATTATGCCTTGTCGAAACTGGAATAGGATTTTTAGAAGTGAAGGATTTTCGTCCGGTCCCTTTAACAATTGGCTGTTCAAAGAAATGCCATCCACTTTGGCTGCCGCATCGAAAACAAGCCTCATCTTGTTTGGTTTATTAATGTTATGCACACCAAAGTGAGGGAGATACCATGTTTGTGGGCGGACCTTTTCTACTTCTTCTTTTGTCAATTTTCGGGCATATCGTTTATTTAAAAAATCCATTATTGCTTTTATATATTCCTCCTGCTTATCAGAATCGATAATCTTGCGCTCAGTCGTGTGAAGTCGTTTTAGAGACATATCAAAGCTATTAGGAACGATTATATTATCATGACTCCACAAAAGAGCTGTCTCATAACTCTGGTTTACACGTAGTGTACTTTCTTTTAATATTTTTCGAGCCCTGACAACTTCATTTGATTCCAATACATTATTTGGTAACTTAACCAGAAGGCTCTCTGTATTGAAATATTCCGCCATTAAATGTTTATATCATATTTATATCATTGTAAGGATTTTCTTGTTGAGGCTGTGTGGATCCATATGCTAGCCACCCTAATGCTGTCTGAACGGCTACCAAATTGTTTTCCAAATAAACATTTCGAAGCGTTTTGGTTAAATGGCAATTTTCCACTCCAATCAAAATACTTGGCTTCGTATCTCCGTACCCTTTAATTGGCAAGCTCTTTAATTTTGTATGTTTGTCATTAAGGGATTCAATATCAAGTGATTGTACAGGTAGTTCCAAAGACGGAACTGTGCTACCTGTTAAGGGAAACCAATTTGCTTCACCTTCTACATTTCGTACCTTAAGTTGACATTTTATCGATGGAATTACTTTTTTGTGATTTCCTATCCAATTGAGTGTCATTTTTTGTGCGTCTCCAGTCACATTAAGCTTTTCTGCCAAATCTGCATCTTTTAATGATGCAGAGGATCCTTCGTCTATAAAGGCAAATACTTTGACAATTGATCTATTTGGCCCAGTGACTTCAATTGGCAGCACCTTAAATAAAAGCATCGATGTGCTGTTTCTGCCTGTGAGGATATTTGCTGGACTACTTTCTTGTGGATCTTGAACTGTTTCTGTCAAACTATTAACAGCGACAAGTTTCTTATCCTGATGTAGCATGTGATTATGAAACGACTTGCAGTTTTCGTCCTTACAAATACGTTTCTTCTTACACACGTTTAGGTTGTGCCCCTGTCGAAGACATCCAAAGCACACTTTTAGTTTCTTGACCATCAACCACCTATTATTTACGTCACTCTTGGTAAATTTTTCACAGTCTTCAAAAATATGTTGGCCTTGGCATTCATAGCATTTTATTTTCCTTGTATCCTTAGACGACTCCTTGGTTATCTGCATCACCATCTTTTGATTCGATCCTTTCTCATGTCTGGAGTTTAATTTACTTGAGCAGTTGTAAGAGAAGCTTGTGATATATCCATTGCAATTCTATCTATCCAAACGGGTCGTACACTGACATAATAATACTGAGAAGTTGTCTCTTGTTTGGAACTTTTATTCCTTCCTTTATTTCCTTATTAACTTTGTTCATTTTAATATCAAATAAGAATGCATCCTTTCTACTATCCCAAAACAAACCTAGAATTTTATCAACGGAACCGGAATCGAGCCTTACTGATGAAGGAATTGCAATGACTGGCGAGCTATTTCCACCGTTTAGCAAGTTTTGGATATTCTATGAGTTTGATATGAAACCTCTCAAATCGAAATTGGCTAATTTGTGGACGTTCTTGACTTCATTGCTTATCGCGTATGCATCCTTTTCATTGTCAAAGCTGATTTTTTACATACTGCGCACAGCAGGGTGTACATGTAGCTCCAAATATTAGTACTTGCATCTTATAGACCTCAATATTACCATCGGAATCCCTCCATAGGAATCTGAATGAGTCTTGATCTGATTCTTTGACCTTTACTTGCAAGAACATTTCTCGGATGTCGGCGCATACAGCTATTATGCCTTGTCGAAACTGGAATAGGATTTTTAGAAGTGAAGGATTTTCGTCCGGTCCCTTTAACAATTGGCTGTTCAAAGAAATGCCATCCACTTTGGCTGCCGCATCGAAAACAAGCCTCATCTTGTTTGGTTTATTAATGTTATGCACACCAAAGTGAGGGAGATACCATGTTTGTGGGCGGACCTTTTCTACTTCTTCTTTTGTCAATTTTCGGGCATATCGTTTATTTAAAAAATCCATTATTGCTTTTATATATTCCTCCTGCTTATCAGAATCGATAATCTTGCGCTCAGTCGTGTGAAGTCGTTTTAGAGACATATCAAAGCTATTAGGAACGATTATATTATCATGACTCCACAAAAGAGCTGTCTCATAACTCTGGTTTACACGTAGTGTACTTTCTTTTAATATTTTTCGAGCCCTGACAACTTCATTTGATTCCAATACATTATTTGGTAACTTAACCAGAAGGCTCTCTGTATTGAAATATTCCGCCATTAAATGTTTATATCATATTTATATCATTGTAAGGATTTTCTTGTTGAGGCTGTGTGGATCCATATGCTAGCCACCCTAATGCTGTCTGAACGGCTACCAAATTGTTTTCCAAATAAACATTTCGAAGCGTTTTGGTTAAATGGCAATTTTCCACTCCAATCAAAATACTTGGCTTCGTATCTCCGTACCCTTTAATTGGCAAGCTCTTTAATTTTGTATGTTTGTCATTAAGGGATTCAATATCAAGTGATTGTACAGGTAGTTCCAAAGACGGAACTGTGCTACCTGTTAAGGGAAACCAATTTGCTTCACCTTCTACATTTCGTACCTTAAGTTGACATTTTATCGATGGAATTACTTTTTGTGATTTCCTATCCAATTGAGTGTCATTTTTTGTGCGTCTCCAGTCACATTAAGCTTTTCTGCCAAATCTGCATCATTTAATGATGCAGAGGATCCTTCGTCTATAAAGGCAAATACTTTGACAATTGATCTATTTGGCCCAGTGACTTCAATTGGCAGCACCTTAAATAAAAGCATCGATGTGCTGTTTCTGCCTGTGAGGATATTTGCTGGACTACTTTCTTGTGGATCTTGAACTGTTTCTGTCAAACTATTAACAGCGACAAGTTTCTTATCCTGATGTAGCATGTGATTATGAAACGACTTGCAGTTTTCGTCCTTACAAATACGTTTCTTCTTACACACGTTTAGGTTGTGCCCCTGTCGAAGACATCCAAAGCACACTTTTAGTTTCTTGACCATCAACCACCTATTATTTACGTCACTCTTGGTAAATTTTTCACAGTCTTCAAAAATATGTTGGCCTTGGCATTCATAGCATTTTATTTTCCTTGTATCCTTAGACGACTCCTTGGTTATCTGCATCACCATCTTTTGATTTGATCCTTTCTCATGTCTGGAGTTTAATTTACTTGAGCAGTTGTAAGAGAAGCTTGTGATATATCCATTGCAATTCTATCTATCCATTAACCAAAATGTCCTAGATCAGCATAAGGTACCTGATGAATATGTTGTCCACTCTTTACGTGTTCGCATGGGTAGCTTGCTTATAAGGTCACTTAATAGGACATGGTTTTGCAGATGTTGCAAAGCGTTAGCAGATTTCAGAAATATGATCAGTTTGGACACCTTTGCTGCAAATGGTATAATTTTGTCCAGGTTATTTTCTGAGATCTGCTATAATTCAGAGACCTTTTCTAAATGACTCCTAACAAGCAGTCCTGATTGTCCATACTTAAATTGTAGGCGCTTCATAATACGATTAACGGTTACAGGATTTATTAGCATTGCTCCCATCTCTTCCCTAGCAACACCTTTTAAACTCTTCTGGAGTACTTCCAAATCTGAGTACTTGTACGCGAGAGTTGTCTCAACAAATATACTACTAAATATTGGCCGGTCTTCTGGTAGTCCGTGGAAATTAGGCAGGTCTATGATTTTTCCCTTCGAAAAACTCTGACTATTACCCATCTCGAATGCGTCACAGCCCCGAGACCCCGCATATCCAAAAATAGACTCACCCTTTATATCGTCATTTTGAAAGTTGAATTGTGTGGTGTCAGATTTAGCGGTGGGATGAAGTCCTCCTTGTGCAAGTTTCAGGCCATGTTAATAGCTCTGTGCGGCTCCAGAAGTCGAAGAATAGCTGCCAAAAGTAGCTGCATCGGGACGCTGTCCTCCGTGTGAGGACGCCAGGCCATAGATGCCGCCCTTTGCGGCACCAAAAGTCGATGTATAGCTGCCCATAGTAGCAGCCATCCCAGGACGCCATCCTCCAGATGAGGACGCCAGGCCATATGCCGCCCTGTGCGGCACCAGAAGTCGATGAATAGCTGCCCATAGTAGCAGCCAGTCCAGGATGCAATACTCCAGATGAGGACGCCAGGCCATAGATACCGCCCTGTGCGGCACCAGAAGTCGATAAATAGCTGCCCATAGTAGCAGCCATCCCAGGATGCAATCCTCCAGATAAGGACGCCAGGCCATAGATGCCGCCCTGTGCGGCACCAGAAGTCGATGAATAGCTGCCTATAGTAGCAGCCATTCGAGGATGCAATCCTCCAGATGAGGACGCCAGGCCATGAATGCTGCCTTGTGCGGCACCAGAATTCGTTAAAGCTGCTCTATGATGTAGCCCTCCATTTAACGACACCAGGCCATGACTGCCGCCCTGTGCGCCATTGGCTGGTGGTTCACTGCCCTGTTTATCAGCTTCAGAAACTAAAGAATTTACCTTTTTCTTAAAGTCAGTAAACTCTTCGGTCATCGCATTAAATTTCTGCATAATTCGATCCGTTTGCAATTGCTGTTCGACCAACATCTTCTCCATAAAGTCCTGCATGTTCATTATTGGAGTTTCCTTGTCCTTTTCTATTTTAGTATTATCCTCATTCTCACTTAGAAGATCCATGTGGTCCTCATCGGTGTCTCGATTGGCACCTGGTCTTGACGTCGAAATGTGGGCTTGATCCATTTTTCCATCAGTTTTTTCTTTCCGCGTGTCAATACCATTTACGTCGTCATACAAAAATGAAGAGTGCCACTATATGATCTCTTTTGCGCACTTCGCTAATTGAATTTCAAAATTTTTGCAATGTTCCGAATAGAATTAGAGACATAAGCAACTTTAAAATTTAATACAGATGTTGTGTGTAAGACTTAAATACTTTAATGAAACACTTCTTTTTGAGATCGGCGATATTTACTATAAATTTATTTTGTTTGTTCGGCGGTGCTTTTTCGACGGTACGAATATTAAATTGTATTTCTGCTCACATCAACGATTATAGAGACAATGTTAGAATGAAAATTATAAGTGTTAATCAACGTTTTTATAAGATGAACTGAAATTGGAATACAGGGTAATTCGAGTGTAACGCATTCACCAGCAACAGCGCTGTTGGTTAAAGGCCAATTGTTTGGTGAAGTACAGTGTTTTATGTATTCTATTGAATGGCAAAAACGTGGTCTGCCCCATGTCCACATACATATTTGGTTAAAGACTAAAATTATGGCCAATCAAATCGATTCTTACATTTGAGCTAAAATTCCTGATTTACAACAGGATCCCTTGCTATATGAAATCGTTAAGGCTAACATGATTCATGGACCGTGCGGTACAATGAATATTAATTCGCCATGTATGAATGAAGGAAAATGCACAAAAAAATTCCCTAGACAGTATCTTAAGGGAACTATTACAGGAATAGATGGTTATCCCCAATATCGGCGAAGAGCGCCAAGTGATGGAGGGCTTACTGTTGAAATTAACGGTAAAACTGTTGACAATCGTTGGGTTGTGCCATACAATTCTGTACTTTTAAGGACTTTTGGAGCTCATATAAATGTAGAGCATTGCAGCTCAGTAAAGTCCATTAAATATGTATGTAACTATGTTAACAAGGGCAGTGACCAAGCAACAGTTTCAGTCCTAAAGATGAAATTCATTTGTATCAAAGTGGTCGGTATATAAGTAGTTCTGAGGCGGTATGGAGGATTCTAGCATTTCCAATACGTGAAAGATATACACCTATTTTTCAATAAAATTTCCATTTGGAAAATGCACAACGGATATACTTTAATAATCCAAATCAGTTAGCTAATCCGCCACAGACAACACTAAGAGCGTTTTAATACCCTTGCAGACTTAGCCGAAATTGCTAAAATTGAAAAAGTAGCGAAAAGAATAAGAAATGTGTAAAATAAACCCGAAGTCTTCTTAATACAAATGCCAAAGAACAAATTTCCAAAAACTGTTTCGGGAGTCACCACACTCCTTCATCAGCGACCTTATTAATCCAATGACAAATGGTAGATCGGACAGTTTTTTACCTGTCTAGAGTATTAATCCTCTTTATTTTCTATACCATATGAACTTTCTGTGGGTTTTTCGTTACATTGTACGCCAAGTTCCAAAAACTTGTATTAAACATAATACTGTTATTTACAGCTGGCTTAACAGCTTACTTACATTCTAATGATATTAAAGGCAGTGTACGTATATTAAACTATAACTATTTTAAATAGCGGATGTAGTATGTACTTGTCTGATTGGCAGCAACTTTTACCCTGAGCAAGGTGTACATAAATAAATTAGATAAATTGCATAGTTTCCTGCCAATAGCTTTTATACTGCAAAATTGTCATATACAAATAGGGAAAAAAGGGATATTTTCGCAGTCTTTACCAATTTTCCCTACGGAAGCTATACGATATAGACGTCCAATCGGCAAGCGCTTTTACCCTGATCAAGGTATGCGTAAATAAATAAGACTTGGAAAAATGTATGTCAATAGCTTATACACTGCGCGAAATATTCTAAAAAACATGAAATTTTGACCGATTTCACCGTATTGTTCCTATGGGAGCTATAGGATGTAGACGTCCGATCAGCACGCGCTTTTACCTTGATGAAGGAATGCATAAAAAAATACGATTTGAAAAAATGTATAGCAATAGCTTTTACACATCGCGAAATATTCTGAAAAACATCAAATTTGGACCGATTTTATCCTATTGTTCCTATGGGAGCTATAGGATATAGACGTCCGATCGTCACGCGCTTTTACCCTGATCAAGGTACGCATAAAAAAATAAGATTTGGAAAGATTTATGTCAATAGCTTTTACACTGCGAGAAATATCCTAAAAATCATTAAATTTTAACCGATTTTACGCTATTGATCCTATGGGAGCTATAGGATATAGACGTCCGATCGCCACGCGCTTTTACCCTGATCAAGGTATGCATAAAAAAATACGATTTGGAAAGATTAATGTCAATAGCTTTTACACTGCGCGAAATATCATAAATTCTTGCAAGATATATCCAATTGTTCCTATGGGAGCTATAGGATATAGACGTCCGATCGGGGCGATTTTCAAACTTGATCTGCGTACACATGTTTTAGGACGATTGTGAAAGTTTCAGATCGCTAGCTTTTAAACTGAGCTCGCAAACGGTATTGAAACAGACGGACAGACGGACAGACGGACATGGCTATATCGACTCCCCTATTGATCCTGATCAAGAATATATATACTTTATGGGGTCGGAAACGTCTCCATCACTGCGTTACAAACTTCTGACCAAAAAATTTTAATACCCTCTGCAAGGGTATAAAAACCGTTAATGGTTTTTTGTATGATACATTCCAATTGGCTTGCAAAGCCTTAGGCTTACTTGAAGACGATAAGCACTGGGATTTTACGTTGGCAGAAGCATAGAAGCAAATAAATTACGCTATCTTTTTCCAATAATGTTACCTCATTGCCAGTTATCTGATGCCATGAGTCTTTGAAATAAGTACAAGGAAAGTCTTTCTGAAGATATATTGTACAGAATACAAAGGAGAATAGATGGCGATATAGATCCCGGACTGATGGAAAGTGTTTTCAATAAATGTTTAATTTGCCTTGAAGATCTAACATTGTCCATCGGTGGAAATTGTTTATCAAGTTATGGTTTACCCGAGGCAAACAGAGATCAAGAGGTTTTGGTACACAGGGATTACTTAAGAGAAATGAATTACGAAATTAATGAAGTTCAAGTAAGCAATGATGAAAATTCTCTTACTCCAGAACAAACAGACTGTTTTAAAACGATCTTAGAAAGCGTTAGAGACGAAAACGGTGCATTGTATTTCTTGGATGCTCCTGGTGGCAGGTGGTGGCAGCAAAAATTGCTTTGGCTCTTGCTTCTTCAGGAATAGCGGAATCATTGCGAACGTCGGCGAGTGCAGACGTGTTTTTCCTGTCTTCTTATCGTCAACGAAAATTGAAATAAAAGCAGTGCAAACTTTAAACAACAACACACAGTGGGCGAAAAGACGCTTAGTGCGATGAACTTCGTACTTTTTGTGTAAATAAACAAGAAGAAAATCTAAAACATTAAGTTATGAGTGAGCGTCGGCTCTCTCTGCAACGTAACAATGCCTACCATTCAATCGTGTCAATGCAAGACAACGCGACCGCAAACTTAACAAGAACTAACCAACCGCGATCAATAACCCCAAGCAGGGCGCGCTCTTGCTCTCCAGCGCTCTTGTTGGACAAAACCCCATACCCTCCCCTCATGCCAACCTGCTTAGCCACGGTCACCAGTACAGTGACGTCACGTGCAACTGCAACGGCAAGTTCTACAACAACTACAATATTATCGACTGCTCGCGCAATACCATCTACTGTAACAACGAAATCTGCCGTGCAAGCAAATAATGCAGCACCTTACACCAGCGCGGTCTCTTCAAAACAAAGTTCGGCCGCACTGAAGGAGAAAGGTTTTAATGTAAAAAATGTTATTAACATTTTGAATAGAGAAAGAAAGCCTCAACCTCTTTTTAAGGTAGAACTTGAACCCGAAACCAAATCCAAGCCTCTAAAAAAAAGAAGTGCATCCAATTTTTACTCTCCAGTTCCTACTACACCGCAGAATAACCGTAGAAGAGCCGCATAAAAGAAATGGGCCGGTGCAGTGTAACAATTGTCAGGAATATGGCCACACAAGGTCTTATTGCACGCTTCTTCCAGTATGCGTTGCTTGTGGAGACCTTCATGAGTCTCACAAATGCCCAAAAAATAAAGAGGATCCCAGCAGCAAAAAGTGTGGAAACTATGAAGGTAACCATACGGCTAACTACAGGGGCTGTCCAGTCTGAGGAACTGAAAAGTCGTTCACACCAAAGAGTGACCACTGCTCGCCAACATAAAACACCTATGAAATCTACGCGTGATGTCTTACCCCCTACAGCCGTGAAATCTTCAACTAACAATGAGTTCACCGACAAACCCGAAAGCTTTGCAAATGCTCTAAAAATGGGTCTGAAAAGTACCGCTCCCACCAAGCCACGATCATCAGTTTCCCCTCATCAACCAGGAGAACAGACTACGAACAAAATTAAAACAATGATATGTAATCTTCAACAAAGTATGATGGATTTCATGTCATTCAGGCAGACAACTATGCAAGATCTTATGCGTAACCAAAACGTTCTGATTGAGCTGCTTGTTGCTCAAAAACAGACTAAGTAATCAATGGCTCCACTCCGTATATCACTGTGGAACGCCAACGGCGTCTCACAGCGCAAACTCGAGTTAACTCAATTCCTAAATAATAACCATATCGATGTAATGCTACTCGCAGAAACTCATCTTACAAATAAATACAATTTCCAAATTCGAGACTACTTCTTCTATAACACGAATCACCCAGCACACGGAGGCACTGGTATTCTGATTAGAAATCGCATTAAGCACTGCTTCCACAAAAGCTTCGCCACTAACTACATGCAAGCTACATCTATAGATGTACAGATGGATCACCGTTCTTTAAATCTTGCCGCCGTATACTGTCCTCCTCGATTTACAATATCCGAATCCCAATGCATGGACTATTTCAACTCTCTGAGCGAACAATTTATAGTAGCAGGAGACTTTATACGCACTGGGGATCTCGACTTGTTACTCCAAAGGGAATGCAGTTGTACAATGCAATAATAAAAGCAAGCAACAAGCTAGACTGTGTGTCACCTGGGACACCTACATATTGTCCAACAGATCCCAGAAAACTGCCAGACTTGATAGATTTTGCAGTCACAAAAAACATTCCACGCAACCTGATAAGCGCCAACTCCTTATCAGATCTATCGTCTGATCACTCGCCTGTACTCCTTCAACTAAATCTACATCCAGTTGCGGTAGATAAACCATTCAGACTAACAACGAATAAAACCAATTGGCTTAAGTACAAAAAATATGTAAGTTCGCATATTGGGTTGAACCCACGTTTGAATGACGAAGCTGATATCAACTTATCCACAAACACTTTTGAATCCGTCTTGGTCGCAGCAGCTCGTATGTCAACTCCACAAACGCAAAAAACAGCGTACAATCATAGATACACGAACGTTGAAATAGAACAGCTTATTCTAGCAAAGCGACGCTCACGGCGAGACTGGCAATCCAACAGATCACCATCTGCAAAACAATGGTTAAAAAATGCTACACGGAGGCTCTCAGTTGCATTACGTCATGAAGAAGAAAGGTCCCAAAAACATTACATAGAGCAGTTATCCCCAACGAGCTCCAAGCTCCCACTTTGGAGAGCACACTCATCACTCATCATCACTAGAATCTGCAATGCCAATAAGGACATCCACAGGCAACTGGGCGCGCAGCGACAGAGAAAGAGCCGACAGATTTGCAGAACATCTTCAAAATGTATTTCAGCCCAATACAGCATCAAGCGGGATCTCACTGCCAGCAACATCATATATTGACACATCTACGTATGAACCAATTGTATTTAGACCACATGGGTTACTCAAAATCATAAATGAACAACTCAAGCCAAAAAAATCTCCATGATGCGACCTAATATCACCAAAAATGATTATTGAACTTCCTCTCTGTGCAGTTCGAGCTATTTGCCAACTCTTCAATGCAATAACGAGACACGGACACTTCCCAGAGAGATGGAAAAAGTCGATAATCATAATGATACCAAAACCTGGCAAAGACCGCACAATTGCTTCATCATATAGACCAATTAGTTTACTAACGTGTCTATCAAAACTTTTCGAAAAATGCTTCTTGGCACATATTACCCCATATCTCAGAACACACAACAAAATCCCGACTCATCAATTCGGTTTTCGAGAAAAACATGGAACCATCGAGCAAGTCAACCGCATAACTTCAGAAATCCGAAATGCATTCGAACAAATGGAGTACTGCACTGCGATATTTCTGGACGTATCACAAGCTTTTGACCGAGTATGGTTAGAAGGTTTAACGTACAAAATAACAGAAATGCTCCCAACCAACACTCACAAACTTCTGAAGTCATACCTTTACAACAGGAAATTCTCAGTAAGATGTAATGCTCCCATGTCAGATGATTACATCATCAGGGCCGGAGTTCCTCAAGGCAGCGTGTTAGGTCCAACACTCTACCTTATCTACACTGCGGACATCCCAACGAGCATGAGACTAACCACATCCACTTTTGCTGATGACACAGCCATCCTAAGCCGCTCGAGATGTCCCAAGCAAGCAACGGCGCAACTTGCTAAACACCTAGTGGCAGTGGAGAAATGGCTATCCGACTGGCGAATCAAAGTTAACGAACAAAAATGCAAACACGTAACGTTCACACTTAACAGGCAAGACCGCCCTCCACTTACTCTAAACAACACAGTGGTTCCGACAGCAAATGATGTAACATATCTTGGCGTACACCTCGATAGACGTGTTACTTGGCGCAGCCACATTGAAGCCAAAAGAACACATTTAAAGCTCAAAGCCAACAGCCTCCTCTGGCTTATCAATAGCCGCTCGACCCTTAGCCTGGATTATAAGGTACTTTTATACAACACCGCTTTATAACCAATCTGGATGTACGGCTCTCAGTTGTGGGGGAATGCCAGTAACAGCAGTGTGGATATAATGCAAAGAACTCAATCAAAAATTCTCAGAACCATCACCGGAGCACCGTGGTACGTTCGGAATGTAAACATTCACAGGGACCTCCACATATCACTCGTCAGAGAAGAGATAGCACAAATCACAACAAAGTACTACAACAGGCTATCAGTACATCCAAATCATCTCGCGAGAGCCCTCTCGCGAGTTTCCAGCAGTTCTCGTCTTCGCCGCAACGACCATCAAATCCAGCGCTAATGATTAGGACCATGTAGTCTCTATTCAGTTAAAATTAAACTGTTAGATAATGTATTATTTTAAGATTTTCAACCTTATTGTTAGACTCATAAAGAGAAGATCCAATAAATAAAACAAAGCTTTAATAAAAAAAAAAAGGAATAGCGGCTACGCTATTAACCGGAGGACGGACAGCCCATTCTGCATTTAAGGTTCCATTTGACTTAATAAATATGGAAACACCCTATTGTAACAGTTCCAAACAGTCCAACATTGCTTTCGTTCTTAAATATTGTAAACTCATTGTTTGGGATGAATGTACTATGGCTCATAAAGGGGGATTTGAAGCTCTCGATGAAATTTTTAAGGGATATAAGAGGCAATGACTTATTAATGGGAGGTATAACTGTTCTATTGGCTGGAGATTTTCGACAAACGCTCTCAGCTGTACCACGTGGAACAAGGGCCGATGAAATAAAATCTTGCATAAAATCTTAAATTGTGGTCTAAAATTCAAAAATTGGCTCTTACGAAAAATATGCGTGTGCACTTACTATGTGATAGAACGGCCGGGGTTTTCGCCCAAACTTTACTTAAAATAGGAGATGGAGATTATCCAACTGTTGATGGAAAAATAATAATATCATCAAGCTTAGGTACAGTTGTCAACACTTTGGAAGAACTTACATCAAAAATTTTTTCATATATTTCAAATATCGTTCACAAGTCATTGGACTGACTATCAGAAAGAGCAATATTAGCTTCAAGAAATGACAGAGCTGCTTCAATAAATAATCATCTTTCAAAATCATTTAACAGTGAGGAAGTTACATACAAATCAGTTGACACTGTTACTGAGGTAGAAGATGCTGTGCATTATCCTACTGAATTTCTTAACATGCAGAATCCAGCAGGATTGCCTTTGCACGTTCTTACGCTTAAAATTGGAACACCAATAATGTTGCTAAGAAACTTAAGTCGCCCAAAGTTATGCAATGGAACGATATTGCAAGTGAAAGCTCTTCACAAATTTGTTATTGAAGCCGTTATTTTTACCGGCTGTGCCAAAGGGGAGGCAGTATTTATACCAAGAATTCCCTTAACGTTTGATTTGAGTTTAAACGTCTTAAGTTTTTTGTAAATGTCTGTTTTGCCATTACAATAAATAAGTCACAAGGGCAGACTTTGAAAGTAGCTGGATTAGATCTTAGGGATGATTGTTTTTCCCATGGTAAATTTTATGTGGCCTGTTCAACAGTTAGCTCACAAAGAGCTTAATCATCCAATCTCCGGATGGCCAAACAAAAAATGTTGTTTACAGAGAGGTTTTGAAATAACTTTTAAAAATATTTGTACTTATATTGTGGACTAGGCCTATTTAGGGGAAACCACGTTAAAAAAAACGCGCCGTATCTTCTATCTCCGGGTAGTGGATGAGGGTTAATTAAAGTTTCAGCCGAAACTATAAATATATTTAAAGTATTTAAAATGCAAAATTACATAGTTCTACTGCAAACCTATTACAAAAGAAAAGTAGGATATTCGGGTTATCCATCGCAAGCGAAGTTGCGGGCACCCTGCTAGTCTCTATATATAAAGCTATCAGTAATAAAACTGGGAACCAACGCACAGCCAAAACCACTGGTTAAACTGATTTGCTAAGATTTATTGGGGCTCCCCAAGTGGCCCCAATCGCTTCCAATTGGAAAAAATATCAATTTTCTTTTCAAAAATACTGGACGCTAAACCGTTCAACCAATCGAATCTGTGTTTACGCCAAAAAATAGTTTAAGACATTATAAATGTTCAAAAAATTTGACCGCTTAGATTTATGGCTTTTTACTATTTTTAACACCCGTTCTAAAATTACAATTTACCCAAAAAGATCTTCAAACGTCGAAAAATGGCACTTCTAAACTGAGTATCAAAAATTCCTTCGGTAAAGTTTAGCTTCAACGATTAATTTGAAGGTTTCACAAAGCTCTAGGTATCTTCTTAACAAAGAAATTAAGCAAAAAGTAGATCTATTATTGAATTTAAGTGCTCTTTACAGTTATTGCTTCCAGAATAAGCAAAAGACGTTTTTTTTGCGAAAATCTATTTGGTCTGGTTTTTGATGGTTTAGTAAAAAATATACCATTCAAATTTTTTTTTTGCTGTGTTTTGCTACGCGCTGTTAGGAAAAATAAGAGCGGGAGATCGCAGCAGATAGAGAGAGAGGAAAGAGTGTAGCAGTGCGCAAAAGCAGAAGTTAACGGGGAATCTTTGAATTTGATCAGAGTCGTATCAAGAAAATTTGCCGCGAGTTGTGTTTATATACCCTTGCAGAGGGTATTATAATTTTAATCAAAAGTGTGCAACGCAGTGAAGGAGACATCGCCGACCCTCTTGATCAGGATCACCACCTGAGTTGAAAAAGGGTGTTTTTTTTAGAGGTATACAACTTTAAGTTGGCATTGCTGTTCAAGATGGCAACCGATTTAACAGCTGTCAAGTGATTTATTCTCAGTTTGGTTTGGCAATTCATCATGAATAGACTCACGCCTGAACAACGATTGCAAATAGTGCAATTTTATTTTGAAAATAATGGTTCTGTGCGGAATACGTATAGTATGCCACAATCGATTTATTGAAAGACACTTTTGGTAACCGCCTAATTTCACGTTTTGGACCTGTGAATTGGCCTCGAAGATCTTGTGATTTAACACCGCTAGACTACTTTCTGTGGGGCTATGTAAAGTGATTGGTCTATTCGGATAAGCCACAAACGCTTGACCATTTGGAAGACAACATTGTTAGACTCATAAAGAGAAGATCCAATAAATAAAGCAAAGCTTTAATAAAAAAAAAAAAGGAATAGCGGCTACGCTATTAACCGGAGGACGGACAGCCCATTCTGCATTTAAGGTTCCATTTGACTTAATAAATATGGAAACACCCTATTGTAACAGTTCCAAACAGTCCAACATTGCTTTCGTTCTTAAATATTGTAAACTCATTGTTTGGGATGAATGTACTATGGCTCATAAGGGGGATTTGAAGCTCTCGATGAAATTTATAAGGGATATAAGAGGCAATGACTTATTAATGGGAGGTATAACTGTTCTATTGGCTGGAGATTTTCGACAAAAGCTCCCAGCTGTACCCCGTGGAACAAGGGCCGATGAAATAAAATCTTGCATAAAATCTTAAATTGTGGTCTAAAATTCAAAAATTGGCTCTTACGAAAAATATGCGTGTGCACTTACTATGTGATAGAACGGCCGGGGTTTTCGCCCAAACTTTACTTAAAATAGGAGATGGAGATTATCCAACTGTTGATGGAAAAATAATAATATCATCAAGCTTAGGTACAGTTGTCAACACTTTGGAAGAACTTACATCAAAAATTTTTTCAGATATTTCAAATATCGTTCACAAGTCATTGGACTGGCTATCAGAAAGAGCAATATTAGCTTCAAGAAATGACAGAGCTGCTTCAATAAATAATCATCTTTCAAAATCATTTAACAGTGAGGAAGTTACATACAAATTACTGAGGTAGAAGATGCTGTGCATTATCCTACTGAATTTCTTAACATGCAGAATCCAGCAGGATTGCCTTTGCACGTTCTTACGCTTAAAATTGGAACACCAATAATGTTGCTAAGAAACTTAAGTCGCCCAAAGTTATGCAATGGAACGATATTGCAAGTGAAAGCTCTTCACAAATTTGTTATTGAAGCCGTTATTTTTACCGGCTGTGCCAAAGGGGAGGCAGTATTTATACCAAGAATTCCCTTAACGTTTGATTTGAGTTTAAACGTCTTAAGTTTCCTGTAAATGTCTGTTTTGCCATTACAATAAATAAGTCACAAGGGCAGACTTTGAAAGTAGCTGGATTAGATCTTAGGGATGATTGTTTTTCCCATGGTAAATTTTATGTGGCCTGTTCAACAGTTAGCTCACAAAGAGCTTAATCATCCAATCTCCGGATGGCCAAACAAAAAATGTTGTTTACAGAGAGGTTTTGAAATAACTTTTAAAAATATTTGTACTTATATTGTGGACTAGGCCTATTTAGGGAAACCACGTTAAAAAAAACGCGCCGTATCTTCTATCTCCGGGTAGTGGATGAGGGTTAATTAAAGTTTCAGCCGAAACTATAAATATATTTAAAGTATTTAAAATGCAAAATTACATAGTTCTACTGCAAACCTATTACAAAAGAAAAGTAGGATATTCGGGTTATCCATCGCAAGCGAAGTTGCGGGCACCCTGCTAGTCTCTATATATAAAGCTATCAGTAATAAAACTGGGAACCAACGCACAGCCAAAACCACTGGTTAAACTGATTTGCTAAGATTTATTGGGGCTCCCCAAGTGGCCCCAATCGCTTCCAATTGGAAAAAATATCAATTTTCTTTTCAAAAATACTGGACGCTAAACCGTTCAACCAATCGAATCTGTGTTTACGCCAAAAAATAGTTTAAGACATTATAAATGTTCAAAAAATTTGACCGCTTAGATTTATGGCTTTTTACTATTTTTAACACCCGTTCTAAAATTACAATTTACCCAAAAGATCTTCAAACGTCGAAAAATGGCACTTCTAAACTGAGTATCAAAAATTCCTTCGGTAAAGTTTAGCTTCAACGATTAATTTGAAGGTTTCACAAAGCTCTAGGTATCTTCTTAACAAAGAAATTAAGCAAAAAGTAGATCTATTATTGAATTTAAGTGCTCTTTACAGTTATTGCTTCCAGAATAAGCAAAAGACGTTTTTTTTGCGAAAATCTATTTGGTCTGGTTTTTGATGGTTTAGTAAAAAATATACCATTCAAATTTTTTTTTTGCAGTGTTTTGCTACGCGCTGTTAGGAAAAATAAGAGCGGGAGATCGCAGCAGATAGAGAGAGAGGAAAGAGTGTAGCAGTGCGCAAAAGCAGAAGTTAACGGGGAATCTTTGAATTTGATCAGAGTCGTATCAAGAAAATTTGCCGCGAGTTGTGTTTATATACCCTTGCAGAGGGTATTATAATTTTAATCAAAAGTGTGCAACGCAGTGAAGGAGACATCGCCGACCCTCTTGATCAGGATCACCACCTGAGTTGAAAAAGGGTGTTTTTTTAGAGGTATACAACTTTAAGTTGGCATTGCTGTTCAAGATGGCAACCGATTTAACAGCTGTCAAGTGATTTATTCTCAGTTTGGTTTGGCAATTCATCATGAATAGACTCACGCCTGAACAACGATTGCAAATAGTGCAATTTTATTTTGAAAATAATGGTTCTGTGCGGAATACGTATCGTATGCCACAATCGATTTATTGAAAGACACTTTTGGTAACCGCCTAATTTCACGTTTTGGACCTGTGAATTGGCCTCGAAGATCTTGTGATTTAACACCGCTAGACTACTTTCTGTGGGGCTATGTAAAGTCATTGGTCTATTCGGATAAGCCACAAACGCTTGACCATTTGGAAGACAACATTAGCCGTGTTATTGCCGATATACGGCCACAAATGTTGGAAAAAGTCATCGAAAATTGGACGTCCAGATTGGACTACACCCGAGCCAGCCGTGGCGGTCATATGCCAGAAATCATATTTAAAATAAAATGCCACAAGATTATCTTTCGAATAAAAAAAAATCATGTCAATCGAATAATCCATCGTTGTTTTATTGAAATTTAAAGTTCTTTACCTCTAAAAAAAACAACCTTTATAAGCATGTCCGTCTATCCGTCTGTCCGTTTGTCTGTTTCTACGTGAACTGGTCTCTCAGTTTTAAAGATATCGCATTGAAAGATTGCATACACCCTTCTTTCCTTTCCACGCAGTATATAAGTCGGAATTATGGGTTTTATATTTGTCAAATTAATCCGACCTACTAAATTTGATAAGGATCGGCCGACTATATCCTATAGCCGCCATATAACTGATTGATCGGAAATGCCACAACTTTCGTGTTTGGTGCTTATCGGTTTTATTTTTGGCCAATCAATCTGACATACCAAATTTCATAAGGATCGGCCGACTATATTCGATAGCTGCCATGTATGTTATCCAACCCATAAATATTCATAGCTTATGAGTTTTATAAACAAATTTCCAATCGTAGCAACCGCTGAAAAATCTAAGCTTCGCTAGCAAAATCTCCCCTCACTCAAACCGGCCACATTCGGGCTATTATAAACAAATGACCCTTTCCAATCTTAGCAACCGCTGGAAATTCTAGCTTCGTTAACAGAATCTCCCCTCACTCAAACCGAGCCCTGTGAGAACCACATCCGGCCTACTGTAAACAAATGACCCCAGTCATAAACAAAGCTTCCAAATTTTCCACTTAGGGTCCGATCTAGTCCGAGCCAGTTGCTAACCAAATTTTTGTCAAATAATCAATTTATTGAGTTTCAATTACTTCTCAATTATTTCATCAGCCAATTGTCCTACTCTCTTAACTTTGCCTAATCTCTTTTAATCTCTTCTGAGCAAGATTCTCTTAAGCCGAGGTTTCATGATTAATATTTTATCAAACTAAGGGCAGTTCTTTTTTGGAGACGACTCGATCGGTCGTGAAAATCAAATTGAAAATATAAGAATATGTTAAGTGACTTGTGAAAGTGAATTTAATAAAATAAAAGGTGAACATCTAAATAAAAATAAAAATTAATTTTTTTATAAAAAAATATCAACTAATAAATTTAATTGGCGCCCAACGTGGAGCCGCGTCTTCAAAAGTTCCTAAAAATTTTTTAATGAATACAAATTAAAAATACAAAAAAAAACGGAACTCGCGCGGTCAAACAACTCAAAAATTTTGTGGAAAAACAAACCGTCCGCAACCGACACAAACTCTAAGTGATTGTGATCGTTAAAACATTTAAGTGGAAAATAATAAATACAAAATAATCCATTTAAAAAAAAAAAAAATAAAAAAATAAAAGTTGATAAAAAGGTGTACCGAAATTTAAATTCACTAAAAAGCAAGAACACATTAAATAAAATAAAGAACTCAAAAAAGGAAAAACACAAGTAATAAAAAACACATAAATTAAAATATATATAAAAATAAATAAACCAACACAGAAAAAAACCCGCAAAAGAAGGAAGGAAGGGCTGAGGGCATTCCCTCGCCACAGAGCTACACTAAAAAATCTATTCACTGACAGGAAGGAAGGGCTGAAGGGCAATCCCATGCCACAAGCTACACCGGAAAAATTTTAATTGTTTTACCTCAGGAGAAAACAACAATTAACCACGACCAACGGATCAAATGTTGACGACGATAAACAGGAAGCAGCAAATCGTGAGAAATTGAAAATTCATTATTTTTTTTATTACATATATAACTATATCATATAAAGTTAGCCGATAGTTGATACTTATTGAACCTCTGTAAATCGAAAAACAATCTGGAAAATTTATTAAAAAACTTTGGAAATTTAAATTTGAATATGGCAACCGGTGGGACAGGTCAAAATCCTACCAGCAGTGGTCTGGGATCAAATCTAACAATGGAATTAATAAACCGAGTGGTAAATTTACAGTTGACAGGTTTAAATGCAAAAATTAATGAGCTTAGTAATAAGTTAAACTCGAATGCAAATGTAGTGGAAGACTATAAGCTTCAAGTAATTGACCCCACAGTTAAATGCGATCCAACCCTAGAAGTAGTAAAAGCTGTGCCAAAATTTTATGGAGAACAATCCCAGTATGTCGGATGGAGGGAGGCCGCAGAAACATCTATGAGCCTATACAAAATTAATAGTGAACAGTATTTTATTGCCCTAACTATTTTACGGAACAAAATCATGGGAGCGGCGCACGACGCCTTAACTAACCATGGTACCGTATTAAATTTCAAGGCCATACTTTCGAGACTGTATTTTATCTACAATGATAGAACACCAATCCACGTCCTCGAGTCAGAATTAAGCATTTTAAGACAGGGTAAAATGACAATTACGGACTTTTATAACGAGGTAAACAAGAAAATGACAATGCTTATCAACAAAACCATAATGACCTATGGAAAAGAAAACGAAATTACCAGGGAGACTACAAGAACAATAAGAGGCAACGCCTTAAGAGTTTTCATTTCTGGACTGAATGGTTCAATCTCCGAAACCCTATTCTCTCTAAACCCACCAGACTTACCGAACGCTTTAGCGAAGGTACAAGAACTAGAATCGAACAACTTCCGAGCTCAGTTCGCAAATAAATACTATGGATTTCAGCACGAGACCAAGAAACAGGGAAACAATTATCCTAGATTCAACCAGGTGCAGCCCAATCAAAATTTCAACCCTAAAACGGGAAATAATTGGTATCAAAATAGAAATTATGATCAAAACAATTTTCACCAAAAACAAGCAGTAGAACGTAACATAGAACCAATGGAAGTTGATCCATCAAATCAAATTAAACCCTTTAAAAATTGGCAGGGACATAATGAAAGACAGGGGAATTACAATTATTATAATTCCAACAAAAACTACAACCAACCGTATTCAAGCCGTCCGAACTATTACCAACAAAATAGAAACGAGCCTAAACAAACACATCCACCACTAAAACGCGAACCAACTAACACTATAAATCAGCCCCAAAATAAAACCATGCGAATTAACAACATCGAAGAGAATCATTTTTTAGACCAGGAACAAAAGTAGGGTTACCCTACTTGTCGAGGATAGATAGGCAATCAAAGCAAAAATTAAAAATATTGATTGACACAGGAGCAACATCCTGCTATATAAAAAAGGGAATCTATTCAAACAAAAGTGAACTCCCCATATACAAAAGAGTCTCCACTGTAAATGGATACTCAATAATAAAACATTACCACGTAATAACTATTTTTAATACAAAACAAATATTTTACGAAATTGAAGGGTTAGACGCCGATTTGTTAGTAGGATTTAACCTACTCAAAAAAATAGGTGCCATAATTGTCACAAATTTAGGCGTCATGAAATATCACGGAAAGGAAGAAAAATTAGTTTTTCATAATAAAGTGAGCGGAAATAAAGCATCCCCCACCGAGGAAAAAATTAATCTTCCCCTAAGTGAATTCATTATAAAAAAATACTTCAATGAATTAGCATTAAATAAAACCGATTCACTCTACGTTGAAAAGAGTAATTGCAGCTCGAAAACCGAGCGTTCCGACGTTGAATTATCCGTCAATAGTGAATTAAATAATATCCAGTTGGAATTTTCAAACCAAGTGGAAAGAATGAAAGAAAATATAATAAATCAAATCGAAACAAAACATTCTACGATCGATATCCAAATTCCATTTCGAACGGATATAAAGGAGAAATTACTACAATTCATGACAGACCAGTTTACAGCAAACAGTATCCCTACGCTCTGTCTGTCTCAGATTTTGTTAATAGGGAAATAAGCCGAATGCTATCGGAACAAATAATAAGGCCAAGTAGAAGCCCATACAACTCACCCGTCTTAGTGGTCCCGAAAAAGGGACAAAATGAAGACGGAAGCCCTAAGTTAAGATTAGTAATTGACTATAAAAAACTTAACGAGAATACCGTTCCAGATAGATATCCGATGCAGGATCCATCAGTGATCTTAGCAAATTTAGGGAAGGCAAAAGTATTTTCAACAATCGACTTAGAGTCCGGTTTTCATCAAATCTTGATGAAAGACTCCGACATTGAAAAAACGTCATTTTCCATAAATAATGGGAAGTACGAGTTTTTAAGAATGCCATTTGGTCTAACGAACGCTCCTCGAATTTTTCAGAGAGCTATGGACGACATATTAAGGGAACAAGTCGGGAAAATTTGTCACGTCTATATGGACGATATAATTATATTCTCCGACTCAATTCAACAGCATTACCAAGACTTGCTGAAAATAATAAATATTTTATTCAAAGCAAACATGAAAGTTTCTCTAGAAAAATCCAAATTCTTCATGAAAGAAACCAGTTTCTTAGGGTACGTAGTATCCTACAATATCATTAAAACAGACCCCGAAAAAATTTCAACAATACTTAAATATCCGCAACCCAAAAATATTAAAGAACTCAGAAGCTTCCTTGGATTAACAGGTTATTATAGAAAGTTTGTAAAGAACTACGCACTAATAGCGAAACCTCTTACCAAATATTTAGGAGGGGAAAATGGTAAAATATCTAAAACAATGTCTAAAAAACTTCCATACTGCTGGATGAACCTGCTGTAAAAGCTTTTAACGAGCTAAAACAAAATCTAGTAGCTCAAATAGAATTAACTCAACCCGATTATAACAAGAAATTCACATTGACTACAGACGCTTCAGATTTTGCTATTGGCGCAGTCCTTTCACAAGAAGGCAAACCAATAACTTTTATTTCAAAAACTTTATCGAAAACAGCGCAGGTTTACGCAACAAACAAGAAGGAATTATTAGCCATAGTCTGGGCATTAAAAAACCTTCGAAATTATCTCTACGGGGTAGTTGGAATAGAAATCCAAACTGACCATCAGTCATTATCCTTCACGGTCTCAGACAAAAACCCTAACATAGAAATGAAGCGATGGTACTCATTTATTGAAAGTTACTGTCCAAAAATTATTTACAAACCAGGAACTACTAATGTAGTCGCTGATGCATTGTCAAGGATCCAAATTAACCACCTCTCCGATGAAAATCCAAGTTTAGACAATTCAGAATCAACAGATTCAGAACAAAATACCATCCACTCGGCAGAAAGCAGTTTCGAGAATATTATCGATGAAACAAACAAACCTTTGAATCAGTTTAAAATTCAGCTACTAATTACAACGGACAGGGTCACCATTCATGAGTCATTGAAAATATTCGACAATACCAGACACATAATCCAGTACGATACACCCGAGAATTTAGTATCAATTCTTAGAGAATATATTCAACCTAACATAACCGTTGGACTTCACTGTACCCTTGAAGACCTTTACGTAATTCAAAAACCTCTTAGGGAAAATTTTATAAATAAGTTTTTATTTACAAGAACATTCGTTCTAGACATAGAAAAAGATGAAGATAAAGCAATCATTATTGAGGAAATTCATTGCCGTGCCCATAGAGGACTGGACGAAAACTATAAACAAATAACGAGACTTTACTACTGGCCGAAATTATTTTTAAAACTCAAAGAATATATTAAGAACTGTACAATTTGCAACGAAAACAAATACTGTAGACACCCTGTAGAAATTCCGATTGGGAAGCCCCTATACCATCAAAAGAGGGAGAAAATCTACACTTAGACATTTTTTACGCTGATAAAAAAATATTTTTAACTTGTATTGACGCATATTCCAAATTTTTAGTAGTAAAAGAAATTGAGAATAAATTAAATATTGAAAACAAGGTCTTAGAAATTTTACAACAATACCCACTGGCCAAAACACTTATGACGGACAACGAGCCAAGTTTCACTTCAGCACAATTTAGAGCATTTATAAATAGATGCGGACTTACAATACATTACGCTGACCCTAGACATAGTTCTTCGAACGGACAAATCGAAAGAGCACATTCCACACTGACAGAAATTGCTAGATGTATTAAAGACGAATTTAATCTTACTGACCACTCAGAAATAATTATTAGATCTGCCCAAAGGTATAACCAAAGCATTCATTCTGTAACAAATGAAAAACCAATAGACATTCTATACAATAAAATAAAACATGAAAAAGTCCCTGAAATACTTAAGGTAGCTCAATTAAAAATGCTTAAATCACATAACCAAAACAAAAAAGCAAAAGAATATCATGTAGGACAAGTAGTATATGAAAAAAAGTACGGGGAACGAAATAAATTAAAACCAAGATACAAAAAACAGGTAGTTAAAGAAAATAAAGCTAATAAAGTAATAATAAAAATAGAATTATCCATAAAGATAATATTAAATATTAAAATATTTTTAACTTACAGATAATGAATACCATAATATATATAGTTTTGATACTCGCAACCACTAATTCTGAGATAATCGACTATTCAAACCACGACTTTTTCATCTACAAAGACAACAAGGACATCCTGACTTATGATTCATACGCAGAACTTTTTCATATCACTAATATAAGCTTTTACAAAGAAATTATTAAGGAAGAATCAGAAAGCTTAGAAGAATTCAGAAATTATCAGTTCCATTGGGAGTTGACTTACAACCTAAAAACCATCGACTTAACTTTATCACAATTAACTCCATCTAGAAATAAAAGAAGCATTAACGAATTAGGCACCATTTTAAAATGGATAACTGGAACACCGGATCATGATGATTTTACAACAATTCAAGAAAAAATTAACGACTTAATTGAAAATAATAATAAACAACACATAATAAATTCCAAATTGTTTGACGAAGTTAAGAAATTATCTACCACATTAGATTCAGTTTTCACCCACCAAGAAATACCTTTAAGAAAACACCGCTTACGCCTAATAACTTTTGATTTACAAAACTTAATTGACACCATTACTTTAGCGAAAATTGATGTTTTTAACACAAAAATACTAAACCATGACGATCTTCAAGAAATTTATAAGCATGAAGAAAAACCTGTCATGATCACAGATCTAATGGATATTTCCGAATTTAAAATTGCACTACACAAAGAAATATTTCGGTATCCAGTCATTCAAAATCGATGCGATACTTATTTCGCCAGGGCTATCTCTCAAAATGATGGCAAATTAATTTTAAGCAACCAAGTTGCAAAATGCAACAACACATTTTACGAAATTTATAATTTTAAGAAAGAATTATTCAACAACTATTGTACTCTAAATAAAAACCAATCATGTTTTACTCGTTTATTGAATGGAGAAAAATCGTACTGCATTAAAATAAAAGAAAAAAATAAACAAATAGATGTTATACAAGACGGTGCAGTGCTGATAAGCGGAAATAACATTGTAAACGATACCTATTTAAAAGGAACATATTTAATTATATTTAATGGCACTACCGTAATAAACAATATTTCCTACACAAACATAGATAATAAGATGCTCGAATTTATTACAGCCCACAATTACATTAATTTTGAAATATCCGAATATATATTATCCAATAATTCGGAACTATCCTTTGACAATATCAAAATTCTAAACCCATTTGTTCAAATCAGATAAACAAAAATACCCCTAACACTTATTGTAATATCAATAGTTTTAGTATATATAATTTTATTGTCAATCTTTAAAATCAAAAAAATATCTTTTAATCATCAAACCACGGCTAAAAAATATTATAAAAAATAACAATATTCAAAATAATTCCCAAGAAGAAAATGTTGTAGCAGATTTAGCAGCTCAACTAAACGCCATCTCACCAACGTCACTTGAATCGGGACGCTTCAATTTAGGAGGGAGAGTGTTATCCAACCCATAAATATTCATAGCTTATGAGTTTCATAAACAAATTTCCAATCGTAGCAACCGCTGAAAAATCTAAGCTTCGCTAGCAAAATCTCCCCTCACTCAAACCGGCCACATTCGGGCTATTATAAACAAATGACCCTTTCCAATCTTAGCAACCGCTGGAAATTCTAGCTTCGTTAACAGAATCTCCCCTCACTCAAACCGAGCCCTGTGAGAACCACATCCGGCCTACTGTAAACAAATGACCCCAGTCATAAACAAAGCTTCCAAATTTTCCACTTAGGGTCCGATCTAGTCCGAGCCAGTTGCTAACCAAATTTTTGTCAAATAATCAATTTATTGAGTTTCAATTACTTCTCAATTATTTCATCAGCCAATTGTCCTACTCTCTTAACTTTGCCTAATCTCTTTTAATCTCTTCTGAGCAAGATTCTCTTAAGCCGAGGTTTCATGATTAATATTTTATCAAACTAAGGGCAGTTCTTTTTTGGAGACGACTCGATCGGTCGTTAAAATCAAATTGAAAATATAAGAATATGTTAAGTGACTTGTGAAAGTGAATTTAATAAAATAAAAGGTGAACATCTAAATAAAAATAAAAATTAACAACTAATAAATTTAATTTGTATGTGAAAGATTGGAATTGAAATAACTTTGGTGTTTTTAAAGTTGGGATTTTTATAAGTGTTAAGAATGCATCATATGAATAATTTTGGAGAATATAATTTACAGAATATTCTGCAAGGGTGTTTCAACGTCGGCTCCGCCCGAAGTTAGCTTTCTTTTCTTGTTATGTGATCATTTTCCTATTAATTAGGCAAAGAGTAGCCTTTGCCGAATTAATAGAAAAATTTCTTTGCATAACCGAGTATTTTGGTGTATAGCCGTATGTGAGCAATAATATTATTAATGAGGGTTAATTAAAGTTTCAGCCGAAACTACAAATATATTTAAAGTATTTAAAATGCAAAATTACATAGTTCTACTGCAAACCCATTACATAAGAAAAGTAGGATATTCGGGTTATCCACCGCAAGCGAAGCTGCGGGCACCCTGCTAGTATTTAATAATTTAATTAACGACGTTCGCCGTTGTATCGACAACTTTTATGTCTACTAAATCCATCTTCGGAAAATTTTTGAAAAGCTATATTTTATGCCAAGTATGAATGGTGAAATATTATTTACAAATTATTTTACTTTGCTTATATTGTTATTATTCATGAACCAAAGAAAATCAGGGAAACTAGCAGGGTGCCCGCAGTTTCGCTTGCGATGGATAACCCGAATATCCTACTTTTATTTTGTAATAGTAGAACTATGTAATTTTGCATTTTAAATACTTTAAATATATTTATCTTTAAATATATTTGTAGTTTCGGCTAAAACTTTAATTAACCCTCATCCACTACCCGGATGTAGAAGATACGGCCCGTTTTTTTAACGTGGTTTCCCCTAAATAGGCCTAGTCCACAATATAAGTACAAATATTTGTGAAAGTTATTATAGCCAAACAAAAAATGTTGTTTACAGAGAGTCAAAACCTCTCTGTAAACAACATTTTTTGTCAAAACCTCTCTGTAAACAACATTTTTTGTTTGGCCATCAGGAGATAGGATGATTAAGCTCTTTGCTGAGCTAACTGTTGAACAGGCCACATAAAATTTACAATAGGAAAAACAATCGTCCCTAGGAGCTAATCCAGCTACTTTCAAAGTCTGCCCTTGTGACTTATTTATTGTAATGGCAAAACAGACATTTACAGGAAACTTTAGACGTTTAAACTCAAATCAAACGTTAAGGGAATTCTTGGTATAAATACTGTCTCCCCTTTGGCACAGCCGGTAAAAATAACGGCTTCAATAACAAATTTGTGAAGAGCTTTCACTTGCAATCTCGTTCCATTGCATAACTTTGGGTGACTTAAGTTTCTTAGCAACATTATTGGTATTCCAATTTTAAGCGTAAGAACGTGCAAAGGCAATCCTGCTGGATTCTGCATGTTAAGAAATTCAGTAGGATAATGCACAGCATCTTCTACCTCAGTAACAGTGTCAACTGATTTGTATGTAACTTCCTCACTGTTAAATGATTTTGAAAGATAATTATTTATTGAAGCAGCTCTGTCATTTCTTGAAGCTAATATTGCTCTTTCTGATAGCCAGTCCAATGACTTGTGAACGATATTTGAAATATCTGAAAAAATTTTTGATGTAAGTTCTTCCAAAGTGTTGACAACTGTACCTAAGCTTGATATTATTATTTTTCCATCAACAGTTGGATAATCTCCATCTCCTATTTAAAGTAAAGTTTGGGCGAAAACCCCGGCCGTTCTATCACATAGTAAGTGCACACGCATATTTTTCGTAAGAGCCAATTTTTGAATTTTAGACCACAATTTAAGATTTTATGCAAGATTTTATTTCATCGGCCCTTGTTCCACGGGGTACAGCTGGGAGCGTTTGTCGAAAATCTCCAGCCAATAGAACAGTTATACCTCCCATTAATAAGTCATTGCCCCTTATATCCCTTAAAAATTTCATCGAGAGCTTCAAATCCCCCTTTATGAACCATAGTACATTCATCCCAAACAATGAGTTTACAATATTTAAGAACGAAAGCAATGTTGGACTGTTTGGAACTGTTACAATAGGGTGTTTCCATATTTATTAAGTCAAATGGAAGCTTAAATGCAGAATGGGCTGTCCGTCCTCCGGTTAATAGCGTAGCTGCTATTCCTGAAGGAGCACGAGCCAAAGCAATTTTTTTGTCTTGTCTAACTTTTGACAATAGCAAATTTAAAAGCAAAGTTTTCCCTGTGCAACCAGGACCATCCAAGAAATACAATGCACCGTTTTCGTCTCTAACGCTTTCTAAGATCGTTTTAAAACAGTCTGTTTGTTCTGGGGTAAGAGAATTTTCATTAATTTCGTAATTTATTTCTCTTAAGTAATCCCTGTTTTCCAAAACCTCTTGATTTCTGTTTGCCTCGGGTAAACCATAACTTGATAAACAATTTCCACCGATGGACAATGTTAGATCTTCAAGGCAAATTAAACATTTATTGAAAACACTTTCCATCAGTCCGGGATCTATATCGCCATCTATTCTCCTTTGTATTCTGTACAATATATCTTCAGAAAGACTTTCCTTGTACTTATTCCAAAGACTCATGGCATCAGATAACTGGCAATGAGGTAACATTATTGGAAAAAGATAGCGTAATTTATTTGGAGACTGGTATAATGATGCTTCTGCCAACGTAAAATCCCAGTGCCTTTCGTCTTCAAGTAAGCCTAAGGCTTTGCAAGCCAATTGGAATGTATCATACAAAAAACCATTAACGGTTTTTAAAAATGAGAATGACGTTGGACCTTTATCTCCATGAAGTAAAAGTCTTAAGTAATAGCACTCACTATTTTTAGGATGTATTGTATACACACGACCCAAAGCATCATCCTTTTTAACACCAGAAAAGTTTGGCACATCTGACCCCATTTTCCTTCTTTGGAACTTGTTCTTAGCCCATATGTAATAAGAAGGCACCTCAACATAAATAAGTGTTTTGGCAAAAGAGTCAGTTTTGCAGAGATCGAAAAACGCTGTTAGTGTTGTCTGTGGCGGATTAGCTAACTGATTTGGATTATTAGAGTATATCCGTTGTGCATTTTCCAAATGGAAATTTAATTAAAAAATAAGTGGATATCTTTCATGTATTGGAAATGCTAGAATCCTCCATACCGCCTCAGAACTACTTATATACCGACCACTTTGATACATATGAATTTCATCTTTAGGACTCTCCACTGAAACTGTTGCTTGGTCACTGCCCTTGTTAAAATATTTACATACATATTTAATGGACTTTACTGAGCTGCCATGCTCTACATTTATATAAGCTCCAAAAGTCCTTAAAAGTACAGAATTGTATGGCATAACCCAACGATTGTCAACAGTTTTACCGTTAATTTCAACAGTAAGCCCTCCATCACTTGGCGCTCTTCGCCGATATTGGGGATAACCATCTATTCCTGTAATAGTTCCCTTAAGATACTGTCTAGGGAATTTTGTTGTACATTTTCCTTCATTCATACATGTCGAATTAATATTCATTGTACCGCACGGTCCATGAATCATGTTAGCCTTAACGATCTCATATTGCAAGGGATCCTGTTGTAAATCAGGAATTTCAGCACAAATGTAAGAATCGATTTGATTGGCCATAATTTTAGTCTTTAACCAAATAAGTATGTGGGCATGGGGCAGACCACTTTTTTGCCATTCAATAGAATACATAAAACACTGTACTTCAACAAACAATTGGCCTTTAACCAACAGCGCCATTAATGTTTTTATTTTTAAATGAAAGACTCGAGATATCAGGTCATGACGATCCTGAGGTTTTTGGCCTGGAAACAACTCATTCGATACTTCCTCCCATTTAGGGTTACAGGTAAATGTTATAAAAATATCAGGTCGGTCATAATGTCGAACATAAGTCATAGCATCCTGGTTCTTTCTTCTGTAAAAGTAGCAGGTAAAATCACCCATCTGACCAAGTTGAGTCACATCTGCATCTCCCCTACCTATAGCGTCTTGAAGATTTATGTAACGATCACGTTGGGGAATATTTATGGCATCTCCGTGGCAAAAAATTAATGGATATTGTAGACAGTCATAAGATCGGTGAAATTCACTGATTCTCTTAAGTTTGCTATTATGACTCTCAATAAAAATGTCCCGACTTTGAAATTGTTGATCAACTAATACCAAAGCCACTTCATTGGTTTGAGGTGCATTATAACGACCTCTATGAGCATTTGCTGGCTTTTTATCAGCGTTAATGACCATTTTGAAGTCTTTGCAATTTTTTTGAACTTTGTTAAGAGCAGTTTTAAAATCTTTACTGTATGGATTGCATTTATGCAACATAGACTGTAGAGATTTTATTAAGTCTTGTTTAACACCGGAGTTGTGCTTACACCTTAAGTTCACCTCGCAATCATCTTTACCAATGAAATATATCTGAAGAAATTGAGCATTTGTTTGAGAGGTTGGTAAAAGACTACCTATTTAATGATAGACTTTTCCTTGCACTTTAAGCGCAGGCAAATAAGTATCGCATACAATTTTTCCACTACCAAATGATGTCATCTGAAAGCAATTATTAACTTTCTTGAATTTGCCATGAAATAAGCATGGTGAGGATGGCTTCCAATTAATAAATTCTTAAGCGGTTGAGGTAATGTCTTTAACGGAGGAAGTTGAACTTTTCCCTCTTTACAGCACATCCCTTTGGCCTCACCTTTCCATTTCAAAGCACCACAATATTTACATTTGTTATTCATTGCACCTATCATATAAAAACACAACTCGCGGCAAATTTTCTTGATACGACTCTGTCCAAATTGAAAGTTTCCCCGTTCACTTCTTCTTTTGCGCACTTGCTACACTCTTTCCTCTCTCTCTATCTATCTATTTATCTCCCGCTTCCCGCTCTTATGTTTCAAAACAGTGTAAATATAAGCACCGCAAAATACAATTTGAATGGTATGTTTTTACTACATTATCAAAAACCGGGCCAAATAGATTTTCGCCCAAAAACCCTCTTTTGCGTATTCTGGCAGCAATAACTGTAAAGAGAACTCAAAAAAAAACATTCAAAACCATATAAATTGTTATAATTTTTAGGTCCATACAGGCGCACTGGAAAAAAATGTAACCCAAGATATATTTTTGCTGAAATATAAAAGAAAATGCATATTAATGCATGTTAAAGATCTGACCCACACTGCTATGAATACATGAAACACGTGCACACGACAGCACTGAAAAAACAAGAAAAAGTTTGTAGTTATTATTTTTTACTGAAATAAGAAAGAAATATATTTTTGGTTTTTATTTGGTGCCATAAAATGTCGATTCCAGTCGGCTAAGTCGGGTATACAATTCGTGATTATCTTGCCTAGCTTTAAACAATTTTTTTTTTAAATTAAAAAATTAATTTTGAAGCTGCTGGGTCTGCCAGCTGGAACCTGAGTTCTTAGGCTTTTTTATTGGCCCTAAAAGCTTGAATTTTTTTGACTGCGCCTGCGTCGAGAGGTTTTCCTGGACCTGGGGCTGGACCTGGGGATGGGGCTGCGCATAGCCCCACATCAAATTCGGCCGCGACTGCATCGGCTGCACCAACTGGAACTGCGGCTGCTGAAACTGATGCTGTTGGAGCTGCGGCTGTTGCTGCTGGAGCATTGGCTGTTGCTGTTGGAGCGTGGGCTGTTGCTGTTGGAACATGGGTTGTTGCTGCTGGACCATGGGCTGTTGCTGTTGGATACCTATTTGATAGCCCTGCTGCTGCGACAAAAATTGCCACACTTCCATCTGGGACATCTTTTCGCGTCGGGCTCAACTTAAGAACTGATCAAGAAATGAAATCAAAGCAAGACCGAAGCGCAGAGAAATCAGAACGGAGAGAGAAGAGCGAAAAAATGTCTCTCATCTTAAACACGGAGAGCGTAAATTGCGGGAAAACAGAAGAACCGCAATACTTTTTAGCTTTTGCCATACACACCTACAAATATATGTATGTGTGCAGTAGAAAACGGAGTCCTGAAGGCGCCAAACAATTTTGTATTTATTTTTTTTTGCTTAACTAATTTTATGAATAGTCACTGATAGAATTGGTTATATTCCCCCCTGCCGCATGACTAATAAACCGACTAAATTAAAATAAGAAATATTAAGTTTAGGCAGGAAATTGTTAGTTCCTCGACTATTAGATACCCGTTACACAGCTAAACAACTTAATATAAATATGCCTTCTTTGCCGAGCAATTGCAACTGTGTACAATGTAAATACATATGTACATATGTATATGCTTACATACATACACACATACGCCATTGTTTGACTCAGACCTTCAATTTGGCTAACTTGATTTGATTTGCATAGTTCTTGGGATATAGTTCGGTATTGACAAATGAAAACCATCGAAATTTCCTTTAATAGAAATCCTGATCGAGAATTAACGTTGACTAAGTTGAGCACCTTGGCCAGCTGTTCCAAAGTCATCCGTTAGATGGCGCTATTGGTACCACGGGCCATGAAAGGCGGAAATGTAGGCGCTAGCCAGGCTAAAGCGTTTAATGTTTTTTTGGGCGGTAGAGTGGGCGTGGCAAACTTTTATTAGGCCAATCGATAGGTATTGACGAAACAAATACATATCAATTAAAATTTTTATAATAGCATCAAAACTGTGGCCACAGCTTGTAGCTTGTGGTCGTCAGAGGGGGCGTGGCACCATATGGAAACAAACTTGCGCTGCGTAGGAACTCCTAAAATCTACATGCAAAATGCCAATCTTCTAGCTTTTATAGTTTCCGAGATCTCAGCGTTCATACGGACAGACAGACGGACAGACGGACAGACAGGACAGACGGACATGGCTAGATCGACTCGGCTAGTGATCCTGAACAAGAATATATATACTTTATAGGGTCGGAAACGCTTCCTTCTACCTGTTACATACTTTTGCACGAATACAATATACCCTTTTACTCTACGAGTAACGGGTATAATGACAATCATAAAGCAGAGTCAGGGGGTGGAAAAGAGATGGAGATATATATATGCAAGCGTATGCTGGATAAGACGGCTACTTTTTAATCGGGTATTAAAAATAGTAAAAAGTTAAAAATTCAAGCCGTTATATTTTTGAACCATTTATTATGCTTTTAACTATTTTTTAGCGAAAACACGGTATCGATTGGTTTAACGGTTTAGCGTACAGGATTTCATTTTCTAATTAAATGAGTTTGGGGCACTTTGGTGGGGGGTGGATCACCAATAACTATAAACTAAAGTCTACAGAAATTAAAACCGTATTAAAGCTCATTTTATATTTTTAAGGAAGAGCAGGGAAATGCAAGGCAGTGGGAGAGGGAGGGAGACGGAATCATTTGTTGACAATTTGTATGAAAGCAATATGCAGGCAGAAAACGTATGATGCTTATGGAGACACTTAAATTCGATAATAGATCGACTTTTTGCTTAGTTTCTTTATTAAGAAGATAGCTAGAGCTTTGCTGAAACCATCAAATGAATCGGTAAAGCTTAAGGGAAAAATTTACCGAGGGAATTTTTGATACTCAGATTAGAAGTGCCATTTTTCGACGTTTGAAGATATTTTTGGCGAAATTGTAATTTTAGAACGGGTGTTAAAAATAGTAAAAAGCCTAAAATCTAAGCGGTCAATTTTTCAAACATTTATAATGTCTTAAACTATTTTTGGGCGAAAACACGGTGTTCGGTCATGGCGCTGCCTAAATAAATTCTTAAAGTTTCTAATCTTAACGTAAATTGAATTTTCGATGTTTGCTTTTTTGCCCTTTCTATTTGCCCTGCGTGGCATCTCTTTCAATTACCGTAATTGCTACTCCTTTTAAATTTGGGTCTCCCTAAAGTGGAAATGCGGTCCGCAGCGAAGCTGAGAGATATATCTGATAAAATAAATGCTAATCTACGTGCTCTTCAGTCAATGGGCTCTGTTGAGCAAATGTCAAATTGCATTCTGGTTCATGTTTTACTCCAAAAATTAGATAGCAAAACTCAGGCCAATTGGGAAGAATCTGCGGCTATTGATGAAATTCCTTCGATTGATCAATTTACTACATTTTTGTCCAAGCGTTGTCAAAAATTGGAAAATGTAGAGCATACTGCAGCATCGTACTCATATAGTTCACAATCAGAAAAAAGCCGCAACAAAAGCATTTTAATTGCCACTAACACTTTAGGAAATGGATGTGTTGTGTGCGACAACAGTGGCCATTCAATTTATAGCTGTGGTCAATTCGCCAATTTGTCAGTGCAAGAGCGTATTCGAAAGGTGAAGGAATTAGCGCTCTGTCTTAATTGCTTAAAGAAGGGCCATCAAATGCGCAATTGTAAGTCAGGCTGCTGTCGAACTTGCAGGTCCAAGCATCACACCCTTTTGCACCTTAGCACTCAGTCTTCGACCCAGGTTATGCGAGCTCCAGCTGCAGAACAAAGTACGCCAATTGCAATTACTTCAAGCCCTTCTACCTCTTTGCTGGCTCAGAATGTGGATTCTGACATTGTCTTTCTTGCAACTGCAGTCATAAGCGTTCAAGGTCAATCGGGTGCTTGGATCCCATGCCGTGCGCTGCTAGATTCGGCATCTCAAGTCCACATTGTGACTTCCAGGCTCGCTCACCAGTTGCAGTTGCATAAAACGAAGTCTACCATATCGGTTGCAGGTCTTGGAGATGCTCGATTTGACTCTGAAGGAGCTTCCGTTTGCGTTAAGTTAAGGTCGCACACTTCTGATTACTTCGCATGCCTATCTGCTCTTGTTGCTCCAGCGATTACCGGCAATTAACCCAGTTCGACCGTTAAACCCGATGTTTGGAAAATTCCCGCGAATATTCAGCTGGCCGATCCGGATTTCTATAGATCTCGGCGAATAGATCTTCTTATTGGCGCAAGCATGTTCTTTGAGCTATTATCTGTAGGGCAGATTAAGTTGGCTGCTGGGTTACCCCTATTGCAGAAAACAAGGCTTGGTTGGATCGATACAGGAGGTGGATTTTCTACTCTCAAGGCAACTGCATTACACGGCCAAGCTGTGCACCGTGAATTGGTTGCTGCTGAAGTTCATATGGATGAATTAGTCCGTCGCTTTTGGGAAGTTGAGAGCTGTGGTGAAGGCGTGGTCACAGCCACCAAAGAAGAACTCGAGTGCGAAGCTCATTTCAAGACCAACTTTCGTCGTTTAGACTCTGGTGAATATTCCGTACGATTACCTGCGAAGAACACTCTAGAATTACTGGGTGAATCGTACAATCAAGCTTATCGTCGATTTCTCAATTTGGAGAGCAAGCTAGAGCGCAAGCCAGAAGTCAAGGTCCAATATTCGGCATTCATTCGTGAATATTTGCATTTGAAGCACATGTCGGTCGTGCCCAGAAACTCCTTGATTCTTTGGAAATATTTTCTGCCCCACCACTGCGTTTTCAAAGAAGACAGCACCACGACTAAATTGCGAGTCATTTTTGATGGGTCTGCCAAAACGTCAAGTGGACATTCGCTGAACGAGGTTCTCATGGCAGGGCCTATCATTCAACAGAAGCTGTTCAACACGCTGTTACAGTTTCAGACTTTCCCTGTTGCATTGACTGGTGATATCTGCAAGATGTATCGGTGTGTTCGCGTGGCTGAACCCGATAGCTATCTTCTGTAGCATATCACGGTTAAATAAAATACCAGGGTATTCTATGGTGGCCAGCTGATGGTCGTTTCGAGGTAGCACAGCACGCGTTGCTACCGGCTCTGCTCTTTCGGGACAATGGGGGGGTTTTTCTCTACGTGTACTACTCGCAGTTGCTGGCTTTGCATACATAAATTTATTTGATCTCGCGTGCATCGGGATTGAAAAGGGTTTCGCAAACTCTCATTAAGATAAGATAAGAAAAGGTAAACAAACGATCGACAGTAGGAAACAAAAAAAACTAAAACATGTTGACTTGAATGTTGCTGCTGTTGTTGTTGTTACAGCAACGTGTAATAGCCCTCCCAACCATGATCATATTCTCCAGTTGACAAAAATAATTTTTTTATTATGATCCCTTGTACAAGTCGGTTTCTCAATACCCTACCATACTTCCGATCTGCATGACCCCATCATGTAAACGCCTAGCAGTTATTCATTTTAAATGCACAATTTTTATTTGAAAACAATAATAATAACTACACTCCATGTGAGTATGAATATATTTAGTTTCTAATAACTTTAGTAAGCCATATTTTAATTTAGGCATGTAAAGGTTTCATTTTATTTAATTTCAAAGAAAAATCTAGCGTAGTGAGAATAATCGTGAGAATGGCGCTGTGGGAAGATAATATGATAAGTTATTTTAAGGTATGCTAATAATAATATATTTAATATATAATATAGTATAATAAAAATGGGGTATATTTAAATTTGGGCATTATTTTTGTTCGGGCGCGAACAGAAGTGGTTTACGTAAGCAATATTAATTCTCTTTTATTGTGTTTTCTGTTAGTTTTTCTTTTTTTTTTTCTAATCATCGCCGTTTAGGCACAAAATATCTTTTAATTAGCTTTAACTTTACTTTTTGCATGTGTTGATCCAAAAAGAAGACAGGTTTGGGTAAACTTACCGCTCCATTTCCAGTCGGTCGAAAGCGCTTTCGGCGATTCTGCGGGGAGGGGTAATGTAAACCTACATATAAAATTTTAGATCACTTTTTTTAATTTTTTTATTTTCTGCATATTACACCTTTTTTGTTTTAATTTGTTTTGCTTTGCATTTTTTTTTTTTGTTTGTTGTCTTGTGTACGTTAACTAGGTTTTATGTTTCTTTTCTTTCTTTGGTTACGCAAGCAACACACCACTTTTATTTTCGCCAAAATAATTGTATTATTATTCAGTTTGCCCAATTGGTTATTTTTACTTTTTCTTCATTATTTTCTTCATTATTCATTGATCTTTTCTTGTCATATTATGGTTTCACATCACCATTCTCTCACATATTTTGATTTTCTCACTGGTTTTGCTTTTAGATTATGCCTTCATTAATTTCTACCTGATCTTTTTTTTTAACTAATAAAAATTAGAAAAAAAAAAAAAAATGTAACTCGATCAGGTTTTCCTTCGAGTATAACCTTTTTTAAGGCAGGTCATAGCACTTGGTTATTACATCTTGCCAATTTATACCATTATGAGGTTAAGCACGAGCTCGATGGGGTTAACACAAGAGAGGTACGAGCTCGACGTGGTTAAGGGGTTATTTCCGACTTTTCCGCACTTTTCGCACTTTTCCGCCTACGGGGTCATCATAGGAAGCGATTGATTTCCCTTTGACGGATTTAAATTGTAATGAAGCTGCTGATGTTCCCGCTGTCTACTCCCAACTGGATCGTAAATTCCTTATCTCATCTGGATTTTGGGGACCGAAGAAAACTATGTATGTTTTTTTTTTGGGCTTACGCCCCACACCTCTCCGCAGCTCTGCACTCGCAAGCTTTTGGCTCTCGCAAAAAGATATCTTGCGGCGACAGAGGCAGTGGGACTTCAGAAGTTGGCCTGCAAGAAATATTGCCAAATTACCCAAAATTCGAGTCTGCTATTGATTGCAGATTAATATTTACCCTGAACTGAGCAGAAAATCACTATATTTTGTGATTGTAAATGCGGTTGACCAGCCTTGCATCGGCTTGTCTACGTGAGGTTAAGAAATAAACTTGGCTTGTAAATAAAGGTGAACTGATCACCTCAAGAGTCAATCGGCAAATAGACCGAGCTTAGGGTTTGGATCCCGCTTGTAGGCCTATTTCCGCAGGCCGCGAAGGTCTCCAGTGTCACTGTGACATTTGACACTGGAAAAAGGAGATCATCCCTGCGGATCTAAACTCTGCTACCATCTAGTACTTTTTCTTTCCAGTATTAATTTTAAGTATTTCTAAACTAACAAAAAAATTAATTATTCATTTCTAGTTTTTAAATATTCAAAATTTTCTTCTTAAATTACCCATGAATTTTTATTTCTTCAACACCTAAAAATAATTCTATTTATTATAAACTTAGCTAATTTTATAACCAAAGTTATGCAGCAGACGGACCCTAATTATCTTGTGCATGGTTTAATCAGCCTAATTAACTTTGTGCACAGTTACACAGCCACTGATAAGTGCATATCCAAGAAAACTATTGCCTGCTTTTAGGCATTTTGATTATTTTTATTTGTTTTGAAAATTAAGTTTTTAGCCAGCGACAAGCGCTCCTACAAAACCCCCCACCAAGATCACGCTTACGAGGGAAAGGAAAAACCTGAAAAGCGCGATCCACGCTTGGAGCTGAGAGGTTTCTAACGCTATTGTTTAAGGTCTTTAGCATGGAATTTACCTATATAATGGCCCTGTAGATCCTCTAAGTCATAGTAACTATTACCGAGTTTTCTTTTAATACGAGCCTTAAGAAACGTTGGGGCGAGCTTGGCATTATAGCCTTTTGCAAAATTGCTTTGGGAGAAGTTCCGCCTATATACTTCCTGACCTGGGACGAAAGTTACATCACGACCTCTGAGATTGTACGCGTTTTCGTTTCTCTGATGCTGTTTCCTCATGGTCACTATTGCCTTGTTGCGCTCTAAATCGAAACTATCATCCCTCTGAAAGCATACTGAGCGCTCTTCGAGCATATCCAAATTACGTAAAAGCTTATAGGTGGAACCATTGGTAACCATGTGTTGGCCAAATGTCAATCGATATGGAGTAGCATTTACGGCCGTATGAAAGCTAGAGCGCAGCGAGCAACAAATCTTGCTTAGTTGCTCATCCCAGTTGGTCTGATTCGGATGTATATAGGACTTTATTGCTGCGATCACAGACCTATTTACTCTTTCGGAGGCGTTTCCCTGGGGTGCATAGATTGCCGTATATGAGTGACGAATGCTATATTTTTTCCAAAAGACGATTAAACGAATGAGATTTGAACTGCACGCCGTTGTCAGATACAATGACCTCAGGAATGCCAAAGCAGTGCAACAAATCTTCCTCAACGTATCTCAAAATTGCCTCAGCGGTAAACTTTTTAATGGGCTTTAGAAATGGAAATTTTGAAAAGTGATCCAGCACTACAAATACTCCTATATGGCCAGATCGAGAACGCGGATATGGCCCCAGAAAATCTACGTATAGTTTTTGGAAAAACCGTTGTGTTTCGCCTGTTTTACTTAGATTAGGTTTGAGGCTATAATTGGGGTGTTTTGAGCATTTACATATTTCGCAGCTATTCACATGGGTCTTTACGTCCGCTACTAGATTCGGCCAGTAATAATACCTACGAACTCGCTCTAGCGTCTTATTTATACCACAGTGGGAAGCTAAAGGGTGGTCATGTGCTATCTGCAATACGGACGGAACTAATCCTTTTGGAATCCAAATCTTCCAGGCCATGTCATCGGCTATTCTATCGCCTGTTGCGTGCTCCATCCTGCGATACAAAAACTCGTCAATGACTTTTACATCTGGAAGTTGAGATTGATTCTGTCGAACTTTGCTCTTTAGCTCTTCATACTCTTTGCTTTTAAAGTGCACTGATTGGAGGTCAATAAACTGGTCTACTTCTAGGGCTGATAAGTCTTCTGTGAAGGTCCGTGAGAGAGCATCCGGAACAATATTTTGGCTGCCTTTTCTGTGTGTAATTTCGAAACTATATCCCTGAAGCTTGAGAGCCCACCTAGCTAACCTGCTGCTTAAGTCTGACTGGGACATGAGCCATTTTAGCGAGGCATGGTCGGTGACTACGGTAAATTTATGGCCCTCAACATATGCTCGGAATTTCTTAATAGACATGATAGCCGAATAACATTCCTTTTCAGTAACGGAATAGCTCCTTTGGCATTGATTCAGCTTGCGAGACATGAAAGCAATTGGCACTTCGTCTCCACTAGAATTCAACTGGACCAACACCCCACCGATTCCCGTATGGCTGGCGTCACAATGTATGAAAAAGGGTTCCTCGAAATTCGGACTATGCAGAACTGGTGCTTCGCACATTTGCTTTTTTAGAGCTTCAAACGCCTTTTGTGCCTCTGTCGACCACTCAAACTTTCTCTTTTTGTCTAAGAGCATCAGTTAAGGGTGAAGCAATAGTGGCATAATTCCTGATAAATTTGTGGTACCACCCTGTCATACCTAAAAAGCGTCGAAGCTGTTTGACTGATCGTGGTTCCGGAAATTCTACGATGGCTGAAAGTTTATCTGGGTCTGTGGCTATTGTTCCGTGTCCTACCACATGGCCTAGATACTGTATTTCCTTTAAGCAAAACTTGCTTTTCTGCACATTTATTGTAAGACCTGCCTTGGAAAATTGCGATGCCAGTTCTCTTAACGTTTTGAGATGTTTTTCTAGAGAATCTGATACTATTAATAGGTCGTCTAGGTAAACAAAAACTTCCCTTTTCAAATTCGCCGGAACAATTTTGTCCATTAACTTGGACATGGTCTGGGGTGCATTGCAGAGCCCGAATGGCATTACCGTATATTGATAAAGGGGACGACCGGGTACAGTAAACGCAGTTTTGTCCCTGGACTTGGGGTCAAGTGGAATTTGCCAGAAGGCATCCTTCAAGTCTAAACTTGAAATGAATTCAGCCTTTGGCAAACGACTTAGAATTCCGTCGATAAAAGGCATTGGATAAGCGTCCTTTACTGTTACTGCGTTCACCTTTCTACTGTCTAAGCAAAGGCGGACTTTTCCTGGCTTACGTACAAGAACCACAGGAGAAGACCACGCACTATTTGATTCCTCAATCACTCCCAGCGACAACATACGGTCTAGTTCTTCGTACATCATCCTTTCTATAGCAGGAGAAACTGGATAATGTCTCTGCTTAATCGGTTTCGCGTCTGCCACATCGATGCTATGCGAAAGAACAGATGTACGCCCTAATCCATTTTCGGCAAACGAAGGAAATAAAGCTACGGTGTCTGTCAGTTGTTTACGCTGTTCCGTGGTTAACGGTCGCAATAAAGGGTCATCAAAAGTTGACAAATTAAGGCTGGAGACACCAGTTGGAAGCAACTGAAAACTGATCCAAAAATCAATCCCTAGGTAAAGGTTTTGGGATAAAGAAGGCACAATGTAGAAAGTAATTTCTTTTGCCTGTTTCCTGAATAATACCTCTGTGGTTAGCTTGCCTATTATCTCCTGTGACTTTCCATCTGCTGTTTTTACTGAACATCGAAAGGGTTTTATGGGTTTCTGGTCATTTATCAGTTCTTTTGCCAAAGATCCGCCTATGCAACTTATTGATGCACCGGTGTCAAGTAAACCACTATACGATTCGCCTAACATATAAACCTTTGCGTATGGCCTAACGTCTAATGAACTTTCTATAATTGATGAAAGCACCTTCGCGCGTTCTTGCCTAATTGTTTTAAAATAAATTCGATGTCGAACTCCTGATTGGCAAGGCTTGTGCTTATTTACTCCAAATTGTTTGTTGACTTTGCTATGTAATGGTAGTTCCGGGAAATTATGAATATCTGGTATATTTTGATTAGTTACTGAAAGCGTTACTGAATCAACGTTTGTTAATCCAGTTTTGGTTCTCTCGGTGGATATTTTTGGCGAGCACTCCCTACTGGTGCTCGAGACCCCCAGTTTTTTGACGCCTTACATTTTGCGCATGTGGGTCTATAAGTATCTGGCTTTCCGCATCCATAGCAGAAAACTCGGCGTTCGCATGTGCAGTCATGGTATCTATGCCCTGCTAAGCCACAGTTCCAACACTGCAGCTCAATTACCGCAATTTCTTCGATCTCTTGATCTTCGCCGGGTGGTTCATCCTCTGGCTGAGTAGCTATCTCGTTTACATGTCGTTTTTGAACAGGTCGGATAAAGGTATTATGGAGTTTGGACACATTCTGCTTAAAAATCTCATGTCTTCGCACGGCTTGGCGTAGATCAGCCACGGTTTTAATCGATACATGAAGCAGCTCATGTTGTATTTCTGTTAAAAGGTTGGACCTTAACAACCCTAGCATATAGGAGTCTGACATTGGCTGAGACAAGTGGTCTGCCATAGCAGCTATAACCTGATAGTATTCATCAAAAGATTCGTTGGGTTTTTGCTTGCGCTGATCAATAGTGGCCTGAATATCCCTATCTGTACGCGCATCTTTGAACTGGGTCCTCAAAGCCTGACACAAATCTACCCAGACTATGGCTTCTACTGACTTGTGGTATCTCCAAAACCACTCGGCTGCACCGCCTTCGAACAAGTTGCTTGCATATTGAGCCAACAAGTCAGATCTTCCTGCTAGTGTCTGCCTAGTCAAGGCTTCGGCCCGATAAATAAAGTCATCTACTGATAAGGCATCTTTGCCAGTGTATCGCAACTTCCAATTGGTCATTATTTGAATAATACGGCCTGGACTTAGGTCGGGTACCTCGGACTGAGAGCTAAAAAATCTGTTTACATTGCCTACAACATTTGTGGAAATTAGTGGAGGAACTTGGGTTCCGTTATTGTTACCACTGGTCGCTGCTTGGCCCTGAAATGACATTCTTTGGAAGCCGGTCTCTATTGCCCTCGTTAGAACTTCTGATTGCTTATTGGCAGCGGCTCCCATTGCATTCGTTATAGCCTGTACTAACTTGTTTATATTTGGATCCTCGTCCTGTAAGTCCATTTCTGGGGTATTAGCGTCTGACTGCCTGTTCAAATTTTGAGAACCTGTTGCTTGTTCTACCTGGGTGTTGTCTAATGATTCAGGTGGTTCGATCGGAGCTTTGCAGACGGGACAGTGACTACGGGCTATGCAGTTAAAGCACGCCAGGTGGAAGGTATGTTCACAATCTGTTGTTAGCAGCTGCGTCGTATACTCAATCTCATGTGTGCAAATAAAACAATGTAAAGGTCTTTCCTCTCCACGTAAGTTTTCTGGACTGCGAGTCAAAGGCATTGTTTTATAAATATGTTTATGATGGTTAATGAATTATAAAAAAATAATAAATATTAAGAAAATATCCCAAAAAAATGAAATCAAAGTAGTGAATTATAATATCAATATTACTAGGGTCATGCTATCACTTATTTCCGGAAAGGTATAATACGTTTTAGTTATGAACGAGAAATAGGCATTGTTCTGAATTTTGTATAGAGAACTCTAGTAGGAACGCACCACGACTGAGTTTCATACACGCATTCAACAATAACCAGAAAAACACAAAATTTAGCTAGATGCGGTAATTATTTTGAAACTAACCGATTTCGATAGCTAAACAAAATAAAAGAATAGAAAGAGAGGTAATTTAGCTAGGTTATATTGGTTGCTAAATAAAAGAAATTTAGAAAATAATAAAAAAGACAGAAATGAAGCTAGATGCGGTAATTATTTTGAAATTAACCGATTTCAATAGCTAAATAAAAGAAATTTATAAAGTAATTAGAAAAGCAGATAATTTAGCTAGATGCGGCAATTATTTTAAAATTAACCGAAGTCAATAGCTAAATAAAAGAAATTTATAAACTAATTAGAAAATCAGATAATTTAGCTAGATGCGGCAATTATTTTTAAAATTAACCGAAGTCAATAGCTAAATAAAAGAAATTTATAAAGTAATTGGAAAAACAGATAATTTAGCTAGATGCGGCAATTATTTTTAAATTAACCGAAGTCAATAGCTAAATAAAAGAAATTTATAAGGTAATTGGAAAATCAGATAATTTAGCTAGATGCGGCAATTATTTTTAAAATTAACCGAAGTCAATAGCTAAATAAAAGAAGGGTATAACTATCGAGAAAACTCAAGCACGGGAAAAGGCTTTCCCTTAGTCAAAACACTATAGTCAACCGTGCAAGACATCTCAACTGAAATACAAATTCCCTAGCATTTTTGATGGGTCGAGTCGTGTTTACTTGGAAAACGTCCGCTAATCTAAACCCAAAAATACTAGGCTGCGAATGAAATGAAATATTAGAAAGATAATAAGAATTTTTGATAAGAGTTTGTGAGGGAAGGGTGGCCTAAATTTGATGGAGATGGCCAATAGGCATGAATTAATCGGCTTGCCGGTTATGGCCGACACGTTTGGGCGCCACAAATAATATTTATTGTAGCATATCACGGTTAAATAAAATACCAGGGTATTCTATGGTGGCCAGCTGATGGTCGTTTCGAGGTAGCACAGCACGCGTTGCTACCGGCTCTGCTCTTTCGGGACAATGGGGGGGTTTTTCTCTACGTGTACTACTCGCAGTTGCTGGCTTTGCATACATAAATTTATTTGATCTCGCGTGCATCGGGATTGAAAAGGGTTTCGCAAACTCTCATTAAGATAAGATAAGAAAAGGTAAACAAACGATCGACAGTAGGAAACAAAAAAAACTAAAACATGTTGACTTGAATGTTGCTGCTGTTGTTGTTGTTACAGCAACGTGTAATAGCCCTCCCAACCATGATCATATTCTCCAGTTGACAAAAATAATTTTTTTATTATGATCCCTTGTACAAGTCGGTTTCTCAATACCCTACCATACTTCCGATCTGCATGACCCCATCATGTAAACGCCTAGCAGTTATTCATTTTAAATGCACAATTTTTATTTGAAAACAATAATAATAACTACACTCCATGTGAGTATGAATATATTTAGTTTCTAATAACTTTAGTAAGCCATATTTTAATTTAGGCATGTAAAGGTTTCATTTTATTTAATTTCAAAGAAAAATCTAGCGTAGTGAGAATAATCGTGAGAATGGCGCTGTGGGAAGATAATATGATAAGTTATTTTAAGGTATGCTAATAATAATATATTTAATATATAATATAGTATAATAAAAATGGGGTATATTTAAATTTGGGCATTATTTTTGTTCGGGCGCGAACAGAAGTGGTTTACGTAAGCAATATTAATTCTCTTTTATTGTGTTTTCTGTTAGTTTTTCTTTTTTTTTTTCTAATCATCGCCGTTTAGGCACAAAATATCTTTTAATTAGCTTTAACTTTACTTTTTGCATGTGTTGATCCAAAAGAAGACAGGTTTGGGTAAACTTACCGCTCCATTTCCAGTCGGTCGAAAGCGCTTTCGGCGATTCTGCGGGGAGGGGTAATGTAAACCTACATATAAAATTTTAGATCACTTTTTTTAATTTTTTTATTTTCTGCATATTACACCTTTTTTGTTTTAATTTGTTTTGCTTTGCATTTTTTTTTTTTGTTTGTTGTCTTGTGTACGTTAACTAGGTTTTATGTTTCTTTTCTTTCTTTGGTTACGCAAGCAACACACCACTTTTATTTTCGCCAAAATAATTGTATTATTATTCAGTTTGCCCAATTGGTTATTTTTACTTTTTCTTCATTATTTTCTTCATTATTCATTGATCTTTTCTTGTCATATTATGGTTTCACATCACCATTCTCTCACATATTTTGATTTTCTCACTGGTTTTGCTTTTAGATTATGCCTTCATTAATTTCTACCTGATCTTTTTTTTTTAACTAATAAAAATTAGAAAAAAACAAAAAAAAATGTAACTCGATCAGGTTTTCCTTCGAGTATAACCTTTTTTTAAGGCAGGTCATAGCACTTGGTTATTACATCTTGCCAATTTATACCATTATGAGGTTAAGCACGAGCTCGATGGGGTTAACACAAGAGAGGTACGAGCTCGACGTGGTTAAGGGGTTATTTCCGACTTTTCCGCACTTTTCGCACTTTTCCGCCTACGGGGTCATCATAGGAAGCGATTGATTTCCCTTTGACGGATTTAAATTGTAATGAAGCTGCTGATGTTCCCGCTGTCTACTCCCAACTGGATCGTAAATTCCTTATCTCATCTGGATTTTGGGGACCGAAGAAAACTATGTATGTTTTTTTTTTGGGCTTACGCCCCACACCTCTCCGCAGCTCTGCACTCGCAAGCTTTTGGCTCTCGCAAAAAGATATCTTGCGGCGACAGAGGCAGTGGGACTTCAGAAGTTGGCCTGCAAGAAATATTGCCAAATTACCCAAAATTCGAGTCTGCTATTGATTGCAGATTAATATTTACCCTGAACTGAGCAGAAAATCACTATATTTTGTGATTGTAAATGCGGTTGACCAGCCTTGCATCGGCTTGTCTACGTGAGGTTAAGAAATAAACTTGGCTTGTAAATAAAGGTGAACTGATCACCTCAAGAGTCAATCGGCAAATAGACCGAGCTTAGGGTTTGGATCCCGCTTGTAGGCCTATTTCCGCAGGCCGCGAAGGTCTCCAGTGTCACTGTGACATTTGACACTGGAAAAAGGAGATCATCCCTGCGGATCTAAACTCTGCTACCATCTAGTACTTTTTCTTTCCAGTATTAATTTTAAGTATTTCTAAACTAACAAAAAAATTAATTATTCATTTCTAGTTTTTAAATATTCAAAATTTTCTTCTTAAATTACCCATGAATTTTTATTTCTTCAACACCTAAAAATAATTCTATTTATTATAAACTTAGCTAATTTTATAACCAAAGTTATGCAGCAGACGGACCCTAATTATCTTGTGCATGGTTTAATCAGCCTAATTAACTTTGTGCACAGTTACACAGCCACTGATAAGTGCATATCCAAGAAAACTATTGCCTGCTTTTAGGCATTTTGATTATTTTTATTTGTTTTGAAAATTAAGTTTTTAGCCAGCGACAAGCGCTCCTACACTTCAATGTATTCTTTGGCGTGATTCACCGGACCAGGAGGTGCAGGTATTCAACCTTAATACCGTAACTAAGCCTGCAGCCTTTTTATCCGTTCGAGCGATGCATAAATTGGCAAATGATGAGAAGAGCACATTTCCAATCGGTTCTAAAATCATTTTGCGGGACTTTTACGTTGATGATCTGATCACAGGAGGCCAATCAACACAGGAAGTCCTTGAAATCATGTCTCAAACAACAAACTTGCTTGCACGAGGTGGCTTTAAGCTCTGGAAATGGTGTTCCAACGAGCGCGATGTCCTTGATAAAGTTCCTGACTCGGAAAAAGAAACATTCCTGAAGTTTGACGATGGCAGCGACTTTACCAAGACACTGGGTCTTGCTTGGGATCTTTCTCTTTTCTTTTTCTCCCATACAGGTCTCTCCAAAGCCATGTAAACGACTGGTGCTTTCCACAATTGCTCGCGCATAGGATCCGCTTGGTCTTGGTTGCCAAGGCCAAGATCTTTCTGCAACAAGTCTGGAGAGAGAAGTTGGAGTGGGACGAGAGCTTTCCTGAGGCACTCAACACATCATAGCTGAATTTGTCATCTGACATGGGTCATACTCAGCAAATGAAGTTTCCTCGACGTGCGCTGCATCCAAATGGTGCTATTGAGATCCACGGATTCTGTGACGCTAGCATCGACGCATATGGAGGATATATCTACCTCGTTTCAATAGCTGATGGCAAACGAGAAGTGCATCTATTTTGCTCAAGATCTCGTGTGGCACCTTTGAAGACTCTCACTGTTGCCAAGTTGGAGTTGTGCGCTGCTATATTACTGGCTCAACTGATGCGGGACGTACGCAACATGAAGCTCTTCGATTGCCCGTTTTTTTGCTGGTCAGATTCAGCTGTAGCTTTATCATGGATAAGCGATGAACCTTCACGTTTTCAAGTTTTTATTGCTAATCGAATATCTTTAATTCAAGAGCTATCCAGTGGCATGAATTGGCGCTATGTACCGACCAACTGCAATCCAGCCGACATCCTGTCAAGAGGTGCTTCCCCAAGCGAGCTTCTGGAATCTGCCCTTTGGTTCAGAGGCCCACAATTTCTTCTTAAGGATCAGCACGGTTGGCCTGAATCTTGTATGCCAGTGAAGACTCTTCCCGACCTCAGAAAGCGCATTTTGGTCGGCGTCGCTAAAAAAGTGGACCTATCTTCAAAATGCAAGTTCGTGAATTCTTGGCAAAAGATCACCCACACCTTTGGATACGTATACAAATTTGTCCACCGCATAAGACGTCCTGGTCTCGATGTCGAAGATGTAAAAAATGTTCACTCAGATGCTTATCAGAGGCATCCAAATGAGCAGCCTGGCTAATGACTACTGGAGGCTGCATTCTAAGCGACAAATTACATCATCCAGCCCGTTGGCCTCACTTTCTCCATTCATCGATAGCTTTGGGCTGATGCGAGTTGGGGGCAGACTACAAAATTCGTCCTTGGATTACAATGCGCAGCATCCTGTCATACTACCACGCCAGCATCCAGTTACAAGTGCTATCATACTGGACTTGCATCGGAAAAACTTGCATTCTGGTCCGCGAGCGCTGCTCGCTAACATGCGTCTTCAATTTTGGCCCATAGGTGGCCGAAAAACAGTATCATCTGCAACGTCCAAGTGCGTCATATGCTTCAGAGCTAAACCACAATTATCTCAGCATTTAATGGCTGATGCAACATCAACGTTCATGGTTACTGGTCTGGATTTCTGCGGGCCATTTTGTTACAAAACCGGAGTTCGCAGCAAGGTGCCTGTGAAAACTTACGTCTGCGTTTTCATCTGTTTCGCGACGAAAGCAATCCACCTGGAGCTTGTTCAGGATCTTTCAACACAAGCGTTCTTGGGAGCATTGAAGCGGTTTATTCTCACCAGAGGCAAACCTGCCCGGATATGGTCAGATAATCTCCTACTATCAGACCGTAATATAAACTGGGCCATTCATAGTTTTAAGCCATACAAATCGCCAGGACCGGACAATATAACACCGGCACATATTCAGCAAGCAGGTGAACTAGCTATAAAATGGCTGAGAAAAATATTTCAGACCATTCTTGCAGTAGGAGAACTACCTACAGCATGGCGGGAAACGAAAGTCGTTTTCATCCCTAAGGCAGGGAAAGCCACCCATACTACAGCGAAGGATTTCAGACCGATAAGTCTGACATCATTCCTGCTAAAAATCCTAGAAAGACTGTTAGGTCTACATATTAGAGACATCATTGACCCGACGCAGATATCAGAGTCATTTTTGATGGGTCTGCCAAAACGTCAAGTGGACATTCGCTGAACGAGGTTCTCATGGCAGGGCCTATCATTCAACAGAAGCTGTTCAACACGCTGTTACAGTTTCAGACTTTCCCTGTTGCATTGACTGGTGATATCTGCAAGATGTATCGGTGTGTTCGCGTGGCTGAACCCGATAGCTATCTTCAATGTATTCTTTGGCGTGATTCACCGGACCAGGAGGTGCAGGTATTCAACCTTAATACCGTAACTAAGCCTGCAGCCTTTTTATCCGTTCGAGCGATGCATAAATTGGCAAATGATGAGAAGAGCACATTTCCAATCGGTTCTAAAATCATTTTGCGGGACTTTTACGTTGATGATCTGATCACAGGAGGCCAATCAACACAGGAAGTCCTTGAAATCATGTCTCAAACAACAAACTTGCTTGCACGAGGTGGCTTTAAGCTCTGGAAATGGTGTTCCAACGAGCGCGATGTCCTTGATAAAGTTCCTGACTCGGAAAAAGAAACATTCCTGAAGTTTGACGATGGCAGCGACTTTACCAAGACACTGGGTCTTGCTTGGGATCTTTCTCTTTTCTTTTTCTCCCATACAGGTCTCTCCAAAGCCATGTAAACGACTGGTGCTTTCCACAATTGCTCGCGCATAGGATCCGCTTGGTCTTGGTTGCCAAGGCCAAGATCTTTCTGCAACAAGTCTGGAGAGAGAAGTTGGAGTGGGACGAGAGCTTTCCTGAGGCACTCAACACATCATAGCTGAATTTGTCATCTGACATGGGTCATACTCAGCAAATGAAGTTTCCTCGACGTGCGCTGCATCCAAATGGTGCTATTGAGATCCACGGATTCTGTGACGCTAGCATCGACGCATATGGAGGATGTATCTACCTCGTTTCAATAGCTGATGGCAAACGAGAAGTGCATCTATTTTGCTCAAGATCTCGTGTGGCACCTTTGAAGACTCTCACTGTTCCCAAGTTGGAGTTGTGCGCTGCTATATTACTGGCTCAACTGATGCGGGACGTACGCAACATGAAGCTCTTCGATTGCCCGTTTTTTTGCTGGTCAGATTCAGCTGTAGCTTTATCATGGATAAGCGATGAACCTTCACGTTTTCAAGTTTTTATTGCTAATCGAATATCTTTAATTCAAGAGCTATCCAGTGGCATGAATTGGCGCTATGTACCGACCAACTGCAATCCAGCCGACATCCTGTCAAGAGGTGCTTCCCCAAGCGAGCTTCTGGAATCTGCCCTTTGGTTCAGAGGCCCACAATTTCTTCTTAAGGATCAGCACGGTTGGCCTGAATCTTGTATGCCAGTGAAGACTCTTCCCGACCTCAGAAAGCGCATTTTGGTCGGCGTCGCTAAAAAAGTGGACCTATCTTCAAAATGCAAGTTCGTGAATTCTTGGCAAAAGATCACCCACACCTTTGGATACGTATACAAATTTGTCCACCGCATAAGACGTCCTGGTCTCGATGTCGAAGATGTAAAAAATGTTCACTCAGATGCTTATCAGAGGCATCCAAATGAGCAGCCTGGCTAATGACTACTGGAGGCTGCATTCTAAGCGACAAATTACATCATCCAGCCCGTTGGCCTCACTTTCTCCATTCATCGATAGCTTTGGGCTGATGCGAGTTGGGGGCAGACTACAAAATTCGTCCTTGGATTACAATGCGCAGCATCCTGTCATACTACCACGCCAGCATCCAGTTACAAGTGCTATCATACTGGACTTGCATCGGAAAAACTTGCATTCTGGTCCGCGAGCGCTGCTCGCTAACATGCGTCTTCAATTTTGGCCCATTGGTGGCCGAAAAACAGTATCATCTGCAACGTCCAAGTGCGTCATATGCTTCAGAGCTAAACCACAATTATCTCAGCATTTAATGGCTGATGCAACATCAACGTTCATGGTTACTGGTCTGGATTTCTGCGGGCCATTTTGTTACAAAACCGGAGTTCGCAGCAAGGTGCCTGTGAAAACTTACGTCTGCGTTTTCATCTGTTTCGCGACGAAAGCAATCCACCTGGAGCTTGTTCAGGATCTTTCAACACAAGCGTTCTTGGGAGCATTGAAGCGGTTTATTCTCACCAGAGGCAAACCTGCCCGGATATGGTCAGATAATCTCCTACTATCAGACCGTAATATAAACTGGGCCATTCATAGTTTTAAGCCATACAAATCGCCAGGACCGGACAATATAACACCGGCACATATTCAGCAAGCAGGTGAACTAGCTATAAAATGGCTGAGAAAAATATTTCAGACCATTCTTGCAGTAGGAGAACTACCTACAGCATGGCGGGAAACGAAAGTCGTTTTCATCCCTAAGGCAGGGAAAGCCACCCATACTACAGCGAAGGATTTCAGACCGATAAGTCTGACATCATTCCTGCTAAAAATCCTAGAAAGACTGTTAGGTCTACATATTAGAGACATCATTGACCCGACGCAGATATCAGAGGCGCAACACGCATACACCAAAGGTAAGTCGACCGAATCGGCGCTACACTTGGTAGTAAGCAACATCGAGAAATCACTCAGTATACAAGAATACACCTTGATCGCCTTCCTTGACATAGAAGGAGCTTTCAACAACGTGCTCCCCACGGCAATTACAGAATCCCTCACTGAACTAGTGGTTGAGACACCGCTGGTGGGGCTGATCCACAAATTGCTGATAAGCAGATTGGTCACGGCCACTCTAGGGACCTCGACCCAGACTAGATAAGTGAACAGAGGCACTCCGCAAGGAGGTGTACTATCACCCCTTTTATGGAATATCGCGGTAAATAAACTACTGCGGATTCTTGAAGGAGGAGGCTGTAAAATAGTGGCATACGCAGACGATGTCGCCATTATCTTTAATGGTAGGTATCCACAAACGTTATGCGACCTTATGACCGCAAAACTAAAAACACTATCAGAATGGACTACAAAGAACGGACTTGGGGTAAATCCCTCAAAAACGGAACTAGTCCTTTTTACAAATAGGTACAAAATCCCAAAACTTAACCCACCCACTTTAAACAACTGTAATCTCTCTTTTAGCGAGCACGCCAGATACTTGGGGTTAGTATTAGATAAGCGTCTTAAATGGGGCCTAAACAACCAAGAGAGAACCAAGAAAGCGACCATTGCACTTTACTCTTGTAAAAAGCAATTGGGCTAAGATGGGGTATGTCCCCTAAAATCGTCAATTGGATATACATAGCGGTAGTCAAGCCAATCCTACTATATGGAGTGGCTCTGTGGTGGACCGCTTTAAACAAACAATGTATCTTAACTCCACTTAACAAAGTACAGCGCATGGCGGCCTTGTGTATGAGTGGAGCCCTTCGAACTACCCCAAACGAAGCGCTGAATGCGATCTTGAACCTCCAGAGCCTGGACTTAGCAGGAATGGAAAGGGCGAAATCGGCAGCCATTCGACTAAGGGATACAGGGCAATGGAAAGCCCAACTGTATGGTCACGCTAAGATTCTTCAGCATGACAAATTGATCCCGCCAAAAACGGATCTATGTAAAACCCGTGAATACAATCACACGCCCTTCGAAGCTCTGATCCCAGGCAGGGAAGTCTGGGATCGTGGCCGACCGGGCTCAATAGACGCAATCTGTTTATATACAGACGGCTCCAAACTAGACGGACACGTAGGTGGAGGCATATACTCCGAGCAATTAGAGATCAGGCGGTCTTTCAGACTTCCTGACCACTGCAGTGTCTTCCAAGCGGAAGTGTATGCTATAATGGAAGCACTTGTCTGTCTAAGGGATTTAAACACCCAGAACAGACACATAAACATATATAGTGATAGCCAAGCGGCTATTAAATCAATATACTCGACAAATACAAACTCCCGAACAATAGCAGACTGTCGCAAATCTCTCCACGAGATGGCTAGTCAGTTTACTGTCAGCCTTATATGGGTTCCGGGTCACCGGGATATCGTAGGCAACTGTATAGCAGACGAGCTAGCCAGGCAAGGCACCACCATACCTCTCCTTCCAGGAAAGGAGAATGTCGGCATGCCGATGGCTACTTGCAAGCTAATTATTAAAAACCACTTCAGCAAATTAGCCAACACTTATTGGCAAAACACACCGCAATGCCGAATCTCTCACCAGACATGGCCTGTAATAAACAATAAGAAAACATCAGAACTACTCAATTTCAGCCGCACTGAGTGCGGCATGCTTATTCGAGTACTCACAGGCCACTGGCTCGTTGGCGCACACGCCGGCAGGCTAAAAGCCCCAAAAAACGATTTTTGTAGAAGCTGCAGGGATGAGGAAGAAGAGGAAACGGTGGAACACCTACTCTGTTCATGCCCAGCCCTATGCAGGCTTAGACTGAAACACTTAGGATATCCTTTCATAAATGACCTGACCGAAATATCGCAGACTAACCTGAAGAGTCTAAGCTCTTCTATTAAATCCTCCGGATGGGGGACCTGCTGATCGACCAACCTACAGGCTGACTCTTAACGGATAGGGGACCCAAAAAATAGAGATCATACGGTATCACAATGGACCCACAGAGGTCTAGGTGTACCAGGCTACAGCCTGGTAGCCGTCCTAACCTAACCTATGGTCAGATAATGCTACGAACTTCGTTGGAGCTAAAAACGAACTGGCTGAGCTGAAGAATCTGTTCCTGTCTGGCCCACACATTCGAGCTATAGAGAAATTCTGCCTAGAAGATTCAATTGAGTGGCGTTTTATTCCCCCACGTTCGCCTCACTTTGGAGGCCTCTGGGAGGCTGCAGTAAAAACGGCCAAATTTCATTTTTATCGTTTGGTTGGCCCATCTCTATTATCATTCGATGAATTGCGTACACTCGTTTGCCACATTGCAGCAATTATCAACTCACGACCTTTACAACCTCTTTCAGAGAATCCAGCAGATCTTAAATGGCCATTAGCCAGGGTCATGGAATTGGTGCCTGGATCTGATGGAGTTGCTCGTGTGGCAGTAATACGAACATCAACTGGAACCACTCGAAGAGCTGTCCGCAAGTTGTGCGTCCTGCCGAAGCAAGATCTGATTGAAAGCCCTGGTCTTCCAACGGGGGGAGAATGTTCGGTCATGCCGCTGCCTAAATAAATTCTTAAAGTTTCTAATCTTAACGTAAATTGAATTTTCGATGTTTGCTTTTTTGCCCTTTCTATTTGCCCTGCGTGGCATCTCTTTCAATTACTGTAATTGCTACTCCTTTTAAATTCCTTCGTCGATCGCTGCCTGGCCCTTTGTCCACGGCAAGCATTTACTTAAGTTCAGTTTCGATTTGTACTCTCTCGCTGAAGGCACGGTCGCAGATCGCCTGCCTATTCTTTTCGGTAGTTAAAAGGCACAGACAAATCGGTCTGCCTGCACAACCAATAGACATTTAACTTTGTAATTAAGGCCTTGGTGTCTTTTAAAATAAAATTAGTGCATATTTAATTTAAATCTTGTGCGGTTTTATTTTAATTGGGCACCATCAAAGGTTAGCGTTAGTGAAAAAGCTCACTGACCCAACACACGGATTCGATTGGTTAAGCGGTTTAGCGTCCAGAATTTTTGAAAGGGAAATTGACCTTTTTTCCCATTGGAAGCGATTGGGCCACTTGGGGAGCCCCAATAAATCTTAGCAAATCAGTTTAAAGTTATTAGATTGTAATAAAAATGCATTTTAATATTGTTAACCTGTTATAAGTGTTATGTTATCTTCGCACCATATATTTTAGTTATCACGTTAATGAATAAAACATATATCTTTTTTTTAGTTGAGCTCTCTTTATTGAATACTTAAGTCTGAGCAAAATATAAATGTTCAACCGCATTAGCGCAGCTAAAAACGACGGCGACGCCGGCAGCGGCGCAGCCAGTGCTTATACATATATTTCAAATGCACACAGAGAGAGAGAGCGTGGTATGCATAGTATGTGTGTGCACTCAGCCCATGGGAATATGCTGACACTAGCAGTTCTCATAAGTTGGGTTCTGAGTAGCATAAGTATTTTGGTTGCACAATTCTGGCATTGGTACAGTAAGTACCTGCTATAATGATACATGCATACTACATCTCCCTCCTTTTAAAAAATAGCGTAATTTAATTAACTTATTTTCTAAAGATTATTTTTTTTGAAATGTAATAAAATGAGATTATTTATAGTTATTAAAATTATCTTCTAGAACTTATATATTTGAAAAATTTAAAGATTTTATACAGGGGTGGTCAAAAGTATTTGCACATTTCTTATGAGCAAGTACGTGTAATTTGTGCAAATACTTTTGACTACCCCTGTATATTGTTTTGTATCATAAAAGAAATATAGAAAATTGGAAAACTTTATATTATTCAAAACGAGAATTTGGTTTTAATATTAAATTATAGATATATATATTTTTTGTATATTTATATTATTACTGTTATATATTTATTGCTTATTTATTTATGTATATATCCTCTCTTTTTTTATTTATTTTATTTATTCTATGTATGGCCATACAAAAAAATGTTATAGAAGTGATTACGAAATAAAAATTTTTGACCTATCTTTATGAACTTTTTGTTCTTTATTTTTAATATTTGAAATTCTTATATTATCATTATCTCCTATACCAATTACTGTATATGGTCCTGTATATTTGTATTCTAATTTGTGACCTGTTTCATTCTTTAATAGAACTTGATTTCCTATCTTTAGTTCAAAATCTAGGCACTTTTTATCGTAATGAGCTTTTTTTTAGTCTTTTATTTGATTCTATTAATCTGGCTCTTTTAAAAGCTTGTTCTAATCTAAACTTTGTTTTTTTTGCATAATCATCTATATTATAAATAGGTTCTATTCTATCTACGCTATTAAAATGTTTTGGTAAATTCGAAGTTCTCATATGGACAATAATCATGTGCCATAGAGGGTGTCGTGTTAAAACAATAAACAAAGTATTTTAACCATACATCCCAATCCGTCTTATCACTTGAAATGTACGTACGTATAAATTCATTAAAGGTTCAGTGGCATCGTTCCACAGTTCCGACAGTCTGATGATGGTGTGCTGTCGATGTTATATGTTTGATAGTTAGGTTTTTGCATAGATGTTCAATTAATGAATTTTTGTATTCTGTTCCCATGTCCGTAATGAACGTCTTCATTGGACCGTACTTTAGAATACATTCTTTGAATATAGCTTTTGCTACTGTTTTTGCATTTTTATTTGGTACTGGTATAGCAACAAGATATTTTGACAGATCACATATTAAAGTGACTGCATATTCATTTCCTTGATCTGATTTCGGCAGTGGACCGATCGTATCCACAATTACCTTATCAAATACCATTTCTGGGGTTTCTGTAAGTGTTAAAGGAGTTTTAGTATGTCTCGTTGTTTTTGACATTTGGCATTTAGGACATTTACGTATGTACTGGGCTATGTCTTTACACATTCCTTTCCAATAATAATGTCTTTTGACCTTGGCCAAGGTTTTTGTTATACCTGTGTGTCCTCCTTGAATAGGATCATCATGTAGTGTAGACATTATTGCTTATTTCATTATTAGTTGTTATTAGGGTCACCGGTTTGAGTAGCGCTACTCTTAATGATTTTAATATTTTATTGCCCAAATTTTTTAAATTTATCTATTGAAATATTTTCAAAGATATTATCCCAGGGTGCCACTCTAAGTTGGGTAATTTTTTGTTCACCAGCCTGCAGTTCAAGCCTTTGGAAGAATTGACCTAAATCAAGAGTTCCATTAGTATACAAATCTCCAACATTATATCTTGCTGTAATTTTTTTCCATGTTTGAAAAAACATAAATTATTATTCACATGCAAGGTCACTACTTTACGTACTTCGTCATTGTTAATGACTTCATATACGTTGGGCTTATAAGCTTTTATTTGAGATTGCCTAGGCAATTCTACTTTATCTTTTCCTGCGCAGGAATTTTGTCTACTTTTCTGTCTTGTAGTGACTTGTAATATATTTGCCGTAATATTTTGAAGATCCTTAATTGTTATTCTAGAGAGGGCGTCTGCCACGAAGCTATCTTTTCCCTTTAGATACTCGACTGTAAAATCATATTCTTCTAATTCGAACCACATGCGTGTGAGTTTTGAACTAGGATTGACCATTGAAAATAAGTAAGGTCTAAGATCAGTTTTAACTGTAAAATGTTTGCCATAAATATATGGTCGAAAATATGTAATTGCCCAATGAATTGCTGCTAATTCCTGTTTGGTAGTGCTTTTATTGCATTCGGCTTTTGTAAATGAGCGTGATGCGTATGCTATCGGGAGTTGAAGTCCGTTATGGTTATACCCGTTACTCGTAGAGTAAAAGGGTATATTGTATTCGTGCAAAAGTATGTAACAGCTAGAAGGAAGCGTTTCCGACCCTATAAAGTATATATATTCTTGTTCAGGATCACTAGCCGAGTCGATCTAGCCATGTCCGTCTGTCCGTCTGTCCGTCCGTATGAACGCTGAAATCTCGGAAAGTTTCAAGTTTGTTTCAGAAAGGTGCCACGCCCCCTTTAACGCCCACAATCGCTTATACACGATTTTAAAAATTTAAATATTTCGGAAAAGTAAAAATGCAGTTTTATTGTGTTTATCAATACCTATCGAAATGTAGAAGAAATTTTTCAAATCGGACCATTCGTTAAAAAGTTATGCGTGATCAAAGTTTCTATCTCCATCTCCGTCGCACTCCTTTTACCTGAGTAACGGGTATCTGATAGTCGGGGCACCCGACTATAGCGTTCTCTCTTGTTTTGAGTTAATACCGCTCCACATGCTTGTTTACTTGCATCCGTTATTATACAAAATTCTTTAAGGAAATCAGGATATTGTAATAAAGTTGGTTCTATAAGTTTATATTTTAAATATTGGAACGAATTTTGGCATTCGGCGAAATTTTTAATGAAACGTCTATAATAATTGCAAAATGCTATAAATCGTCTAGCACTATCTGCATCATGTGGGACTGGATAGTTTTTATGACATCATATTTCTTATCATCTGGTAATATTCCTTTGTCTGTACATTTATGACCAAGGAAGGTCACATCATGCATAAAAAATGAACATTTTTGTGGTTGTAGTTTTAAATTGTGTTTTCTGCATATTTCAATGATGTCTTTTAGGTTTTTAAGCATATGATTTTCAGAACATCCAATGACTATTAAATCATCCATATAAAGGAATGCTTGAGAAGCTTCAAGTCCAGAAAATGCAGTAGTCATCATTATTTGAAATGAGTTTGGGGCTAGTTTCAAACCGAAGGGTAATCGCGTGAATCGATATGAGCCATTGCTCGTTGAAAACGACGATATGTTTCTTGAATTTTCTTCTAATTCGATTTGATGGAAACCTGACATCAAATCAAGGCATGAGAAATACTTTGCTCTACCTAGTTGGTCCAAAATGTCGACAATTCTTGGAAGTGGGAATTTATCAGATAAAAGTTTTTTGTTGATTTGCCGATAGTCGACTACTAGTCTCCATTTCTTTTCGTTTGAACCCTGAAGTGTTTTCTTTGGGACAAGTAAAGGTGGGCTGTTGTATTCTGATACAGATGGTTCGACTATATTGTCTTTAATTAATTTTCCTATATGTTATTGAATTTCGTCAACTTGGCTATGCGGGCTTCGATAATTTGTAATATAAATCTCAATTTTTGTTTGTAGAAATTATTTGTTGTAATTGCTTCGGTTTCAAGACCACCGAATACATCAGTATATTTTCCACATAGTTCGGTTAATTGTTGTTTGAATTGAATGGGAACATTTTTCTTTAGTTCTTCTATGATGTTTTGTTCTCTATTACTTGAAGTGTTTTGAATTACATTATAATCAGAAATTGGTTCACATTTTAAATTACTTATACTAATCAATTGATCAGTACTGGTTGTGTTGAGTAATCGGACAAATGAATTTTCTTTTGATGTTATAGTATTGGCAATGTAAATACCAGGTTGAATCTCCTGATTTGGTATTAATATAGTATCAGTATCGGGCATTATTTCGATTTTTCGTATTACTTGAGATCTGGCTGGAAGTAGGATTGTATTATTACCAGTAGTATATGTTATTGGAATATAAATGTGAATGTCTATATTATTTGGTCTTATTATAATCCAATCCTTTGTAGGGTTAAGGTCTATTTGGCAATTTAATTCTTTTATAATATCGATTCCTATAATTCCATCACATGGAATCGCAAAATCTCGGTTTACTATATGAAAATTATATGGAATTATATATTTGTCTGTCTTAAGTTCTATTGGACAAAGTCCTTTGGATTTTATGATTTCCTCGCCTGTTCCTTGAATATTTATTGTATTCTTTATTTGTATATTGTTAAAGATATCAGCATTTTCTTTTAAAAGTGAAATATTTGCCCCCGTATCCAAAAGGAACGTAATTATTGGTCTGGTTATTATAGTTTCGATTATAGCCATTATTTTGGTTGTAGGTGCTATTTCGGTTCTAGCCGTTACATTGGTAATACCCATTATTTTGGTAGTTACCACGACCATTGCCTCTACCTCTACCACGGTAGTTACCTCTGCGTGTTCAGCGGGTAATCCTTCATCAATATACGAAGCTTCAAGGAGCTTTCGTAAATTTTCAACTTCAGTTGTGATATTTTCTGCTGTTTTTCCTTTTTGAGTAGTTTTTGACACTTTGGCTTTAATTTTTGTCTTGTAATTTTTTTATAATTCCGTTTATAGTAGATTCATTTTGCACTTTATACAAAGTTGAACCCACTATTTTGGATTTTATGACTTTAACAGCTATCTCTTCAAATGTGCCTTTAGTTAGGTTTACTAACTTTAGGGCTGTGACAAATCTTTGAAGGTTAATTTTTTGTCCGTTGAATTCGGGTATAGCATTTGCTATATCTTTAATATATGCCCGTTGGGCAACAGTATCGTCCGGCATTGTTAATATTTGTTCGATTTCGCTATCGGAATCAGCTGGTTCTTGATCTGATAATTCATATTGAATAAGTACAGCTGGAAATGTAAGATTATTCAAATCTTTCTGTTCTATTTCTGGGCTATCAAATGTAGATTCTTCTACCTGTACCTGGTTGACTTCTGATGGATCTGATGATTCCAATTGGTCACCAGTTTCTAATTTCAAAGGGGTGTTTAAAATTGTTGGTATCGAAATATTTAAATTATACCTTTCTTTTATAGTTATTAGATTTGTTCGAAGTCTAGACAGAAACTTCGATACCTCAGACCAACGAATTGCATCTAGTCGATCTCTTTGCTCATGTATTAGTATACGCGCATTGTTAAAGCGAGATACTAATATTTCTACATGTTTATTTATAGTGGTTTGTTGTGTTGTTCTATTTTGCGTTAATGATTTATATGATTTATCAAAATCCCTTTTTAAGTTATTTAGAACTTTATATAATTCACTCCATTCCATTATAATATGGATATGAATTATTTCTGTACACCGCTGAAATCTTAGCTCTACCTAATATGTCATGATCGGTTTGAATTGTTCTCACGTGAATACCTGGGACAGTGCTTGATACCATAGCTTTTTGTTTTTCGGAGCAATGTATTAAATTATATGTTGAAATATATAAATTTTCTAACTCATAGATAGTCATTGGGGTCGTTGAGACCAGTGTAATTATTCTCTCACTAAAATCTGGGTCCCTCATATACATAGGTGTAAACTGCTGCCTCTATGTTTAACATTGTTCTGTTTGTCTACCTCTACTTGTGGCCATAAAAGAATATAATAATTTTTAATTTTTTTGTTTTTATTGTTTTTATACCCTTGCAGAGGGTATTATAATTTTGGTCAAAAGTGTGCAACGCAGTGAAGGAGACATCTCCGACCCTATAAAGTATATATATTCTTGATCAGGATCACCTCCTGAGTTGATATAGCCATGTCCGTCTGTCCGTCTGTCTGTCCGTCTGTCTGTTTCTATGCGAACTAGTCTAGATTTCGAATTGAAACTTTGCACACAGCCTTCGATCCTTTGCACGCAGTATATAAGTCGGAAGGGCCAGGATCGGACAACTATATCCTATAGCTGCCATATAACTGATTGATCGGAAATGCCATAACTTTAGTGTTTGTTAAGTTAGGAAGTTGGGATTTCCTATGGGTATTTTATTTCGCCAGTCAATCCGACCTACCAAATTTCATAAGGATCGGCCGACTATATCCTATAGCTTCTATATAACTGATTGATCGGTAATGCCATAACTTTGGGATTTGTAAAGTTAGGAAGTTGGGATTTTCTATGGCTTTTATATTTGGCCAATCAATCTGACCTACCAAATTTCATAAGGATCGGCCGACTATATCCTATAGCCGCCACTTATCTGAACGATTGGAAATGCCATAACTTTGGTGTTTTTAAAGTTAGAAAGTTGGGATTTTTTATGAGTGTTAAGAATGCATCAAATGAATAAGTTTGGAGAATATAAATCGGAATATTCTGCAAGGGTATTTCAACTTCGGCTCCGCCCGAAGTTAGCTTTCCCTTCTTGTTTATTAATGATTTTTTTCAATAATATTTGAAATTATAAAAGGCAAGTTTTGTTTTTTTTTTGTGTATTTTAAAATTTGTTTTTAAATTTTGTCCAGGTCGTTTGCTCGACTCTGGTATTTCTTCTTTAAACATCTATTGTGAAAAAGATAGATTTTTAGGAAAAAAACTTGCTGACAACATAATTACAATTATTATTAATAAAATTGTTATTGTTTGCAAATCTATTTTTTGAGATTCTTCTTTATTAACGACATTCGCCTTTGAATCGACAACTTTTGTGTCTACTAAACCCATCTTGGGATAATTTTCCAAAAATCTATATTTTATGCCAATTATGTATGGCGAATTATTATCCTCAAATTCTGTTAATTTACTTATATTGTTAGTATTCATGAATAAAAAGAAACGAAGAAAAAATGGTTTAGTAATTTTCACATGGCAGATTTACAATTTGTCGCTCTATATAATTAAAATACCTGCCATACGATTTTAGTATAAAGCCTAACAGAGGTTAGTAATTTTCAAGCAGCGCATCGGCTTGAGTTAGAGTTATTAGACTAATGGCAACTAGGGCATTGGCATAAATGCAGCCTTTGTTGCGTTACTTTGCTTTTTGGCAAAGTGCTTTCTCGATGCAGCCAGATTTTTTTCATGAGCAGTTATTTCCTCGGCTGTTGCAGCTACTTTAATATAGTCCTTTATAAGTCTTCTTTGTTGTAGCAGTTTGATCCGTTGTCCGCTTCTTGTTAATTTTCTTTGTATTTCGTGCCCTGTACTCAGCTATTGTGAGGGGGCGTGGTCCATCGTTTGGACACACCTCTAGAGCTTCTTTCAAGCTCGGTGCGTCCCTTTGCTCGGCAGGAGCAGCATTATCTAGAGTAACGTCACTCATACGCACTTTTCCATTCGTTGGTGCAGGGTGCAGATTGCCTCCCACACTTGCTGCCGTAAACTGCTGCAGATGTCCGGTGCCCTTTGGACTCGGGCGTTGCCGGCGCTGGTCCTCGCACAGGCGTTAAACAATTTTTTTTTTTCAAATTGGGTGTCTTTTACAGGTGTTTGTTTTAATAATGTTCTTTAATTTCAGCACATTTTTTGTATATATAAGTGTTTTTATATTCGTTTTTTTTTTATATATTCGCACACATTTTTTTTTTGTGTATATAAGTGTTTTTATATTCGGTTTTTTTTTTATATATTACTTTTTATAGTTTTTTATATTCGGTATTTATATATTCGTTTTTATAGGTTTTTATTTTCGTTGCACAGGAACTATAACAGCAACGTCCTGTCACGGTCGCCATGTTATAAGTGTTTTGTTATCTTCGCACCATATATTTTAGTTATCCCGTTAATGAATAAAACAGATGTCTTTTTTTAAGTTGAGCTCTCTTTATTGAATACTTAAGTCTGAGCAAAATATAAATGTTCAAGCGCATTAGCGCAGCTAAAAACGACGGCGACGCCGGCAGCGGCGCAGTCAGTGCTTATATAAGTTAACACAAAACGAATTCGCAACCGAAGTTGGCCACGCGCATCTGGTATTGCACCAGCAAGCAGAAGTGCAAGGGCAACTTCCCGGCTTCGGTCAATAACTCCCAAAAAGTGCAGCGTCTGAACCACTTCCCGCTGCAGCGACGACAACGGCAAAGCTCCGACGTTGGCAGAGGCAGCGACAAAGTTATTGGGTATAAATATGGCAATTTCTGTAAACATAATTTAGTTCCAATTTTTATGCAAATAAATACGGACCAAGTGTCCTAAAATTTATATTTTTAAATACTGAAGTCACTCTTGTTTAACTTATATTTCAAATGCACACAGAGAGAGAGAGAGCGTGGTATGCATAGTATGTGTGTGCACTCAGCCCATGGGAATATGCTGACACTAGCAGTTCTCATAAGTTGGGTTCTGAGTAGCATAAGTATTTTGGTTGCACAATTCTGGCAATGGTTCAGTAAGTACCTATAATGATACATGCATACTACAAACCAGTGATTTTGTCTGTGCGTTGATTCCCAGTTTTCTTATAGAGATGAAGAAAAATGGTTTAGTGATTTTTCACATGACAGATTTACAATTTGGTGCTTTATATAAATAAAATATCTGCCATATGATTTTAGTATAAAGCCTAACAGAGGTTAGTAATTTCCAAGCAGCGCTTTCGCGCATCGGCTTGAGTTAGAAATATTAAATTAATGGCAACTAGAGAATTGGCATAATTTCAGCCTTTGTTGCGTTACTTTGCTCTTCTGCAAAGTTCTCGTTCGATGACGGCCAGATTTTCTTTGTGTGGGTGTGTGCAAAGTTTCCATTCGATATCTTTAAAACTGAGAGACTAGTTCGCGTAGAAACAGACAGACGGACAGACGGATATGCTTATATCAACTCAGGAGGTGATCCTGATCAAGAATATATATACTTCATAGGGTCGGAGATGTCTCCTTCAATGCGTTGCACACTTTTGACCAAAATTATAATACCCTCTGCAAAGGTATAAATATATTAAAATGTCAACCGAAACAACTTTAGCTGCTCTAGTTCAGGGAGTGAAGCATCTTAAATTGAAAGCTGAATCAATGCTTTCTAAGGCGAAATCCTCTGAGAAGGCCCTGTCTGTTGAGAAGCTCCAGGCGATGAGTGAGGAAGAATTGGAGCTTCGTGTTAAGCTCTCAGAGGAGAATAAGGCTGCATTTGCCCAGGTCCATGACAGTCTTGAAGAACTGGATTTTAATGAAATCGGCAGCCAGGTTTGCGATGATTTTGAAGAGCTCATCATATCAATACAAATCATGCTAAATCGAGAATTGGGTAAGCGTCAACGTCCAGCACTTCGAAGTTCTACGCTCAGGCCAGAGCTATCTCTGGATTTCCATTCCGTGCCGGCTAAAAGATCTCATTTACCTGAATTTAGATTGCCTGAATTTTCCGGTGGCAATACTGAATTCGCCGATGTTCAATCCATGTTTAAGGCTATTATCGACAATGACGTAGAGCTCAGTAACATTGAGAAGCTGCAGCATTTAAAGTCTTGCCTGAAGGGTTCCGCCTTGGATACAGTGCGCTCATTAGAAATTTGTGATAGCAACTATGCTGTTGCCGTTTCAATAATAAGCGTCTAATTTTCCAATCCCATATAACTGCAATTTTGGGTCTCTCTAAAGTGGACATGCGGTCCGCAGCGAAGCTGAGAGATATCTCTGATAAAATAAATGCTAATCTACGTGCTCTTCAGTCAATGGGCTCGGTTGAGCAAATTTCAAATTGTATTCTGGTTCATGTTTTACTCCAAAAATTAGATAGCAAAACTCAGGCCAATTGGGAAAAATTTGCGGCTATTGATGAAATTCCTTCGATTGATCAATTTACTACATTTTTGTCCAAGCGTTGTCGAAAATTGGAAAATGTAGAGCATACTGTAGCATCGTACTCTTACAGTTCACAATCAGGAAGAAGCCGCAACAAAGCATAAAGCATTTTAATTGCTACTAACACTTTTGGAAATGGATGTGTTGTGTGCGACAACAGTGGCCATTCAATTTATAGCTATGGTCAATTCGCCAATTTGTCAGAAGAAGAGCGTATTCAAAAGGTAACCACCTTTCGATGGTTAGGTCTTCTCGACTCGCTCACCAGTTGCAGTTGTATAAAGCGAAGTCTACCTTATCAGTTGCAGGTCTTGGAGATGCTCGATTTGACTCTGAAGGAGTTTCCGTTTGCATCAAGTTAAAGTCGCATACCTCTGATTACTTCGCATGTCTATCTGCTCTTGTTGCTCCAGCGATTACCGACAGTTTGACCGTTAAGCCCGATGGTTGGAAAATTACCTCGAATATTCAATTGGCCGATCCTGGTTTCTATAGATCTCGGCGCATAGATCTCCTTATTGGCGCAAGCATGTTCTTTGAGCTATTATCTGTAGGGCAGATTAAGTTGGCTGCTGGGTTACCCCTATTGCAAAAACCAAGGCATTCGTGAATACTTGCATTTGAAGCACATGTCCGTCGTGCCCAGAAACTCTTTGAGTCTTTGCAAATATTTTCTGCCTCACCACTGCGTTTTCAAAGAAGACAGCACCACGACTAAATTGCGATTCGTTTTTGATGGGTCTGCCAAAACGTCAAGTGGACATTCGCTGAACGAGGTTCTCATGGCAGGGCCTACCATTCAACAGAAGCTGTTCAACACGCTGTTACAGTTTCAGACTTTCCCTGTTGCATTGACTGGTGATATCTGCAAGATGTATCGGTGTGTTCGCGTGGCTGAACCCGATAGCTATCTTCAATGTATTCTTTGGCGTGATTCACCTGACCAGGAGGTGCAGGTATTCAACCTTAATACCGTAACTAAGCCTGCAGCCTTTTTATCCGTTCGAGCGATGCAGCAATTGGCAAATGATGAGAAGAGCACATGTCCAATCGGTTCTAAAATCATTTTGCGGGACTTTTACGTTGATGATCTGATCACAGGAGGCCAATCAACACAGGAAGTCCTTGAAATCATGTCTCAAACAACAAACTTGCTTGCACGAGGTGGCTTTAAGCTCAGGAAATGGTGTTCCAACAAGCGCGTCCTTGATAAAGTTCCTGACTCGGAAAAAAAAACATTCCTGAAGTTTGACGATGGCAGCGACTTTACCAAGACACTGGGTCTTGCTTGGGATCCTGCAGCGGATGTCTTTCTCTTTCCTTTTTCTCCCATACATGTCTCTCCAAAGCCATGTAAACGACTGGTGCTTTCCACAATTGCTCGCGTGTAGGATCCGCTTGGTCTTGGTTGCCAAGGCCAAGATCTTTCTGCAACAAGTCTGGAGAGAGAAGTTGGAGTGGGACGAGAGCTTTCCTGAGGCACTCAACACATCATGGCTGAAGTTGTCATCTGACATGGGTCGTACTCAGCAAATGAAGTTTCCTCGGCGTGCGCTGCATCCAAATGGTGCTATTGAGTTCCACGGATTCTCTGACGCTAGCATCGACGCATATGGAGGATGCATCTATCTCGTTTCAATAGCTGATGGCAAACGAGAATTGCATCTATTTTGCTCAAAATCTCGTGTGGCACCTTTTGAAGACTCTCAAGGTTCCCAAATTAGAGTTGTGCGCTGCTTTAATACTGGCTCAACTGATGCGGGTCGTACGCAACATGAATCTCTTCGATTGCCCGTTTTATTGCTGGTCGGATTCAGCTGTAGCCTTATCATGGATAAGCGATGAACCTTCACGTTTTCAAGTTTTTATTGCTAATCGAATATCTTTAATTCAAGAGCTATCCAGTGGCATGAATTGGGGCTATGTACCGACCGACTGCAATCTAGCCGACATCTAGTCACGAGGTGCTTCCCCGAGCGAGCTTCTGGAATCTGCCCTTTGGTTCAGAGGCCCAGAATTTCTTCTTAAGGATCAGCACGGTTGGCCTGAATCTTGTATGCCAGTGAAGACTCTTCCCGACCTCAGAAAGCGCATTTTGGTCGGCGTCGCTAAAAAAGTGGACCTATCTTCAAAATGCAAGTTCGTGAATTCTTGGCAAAAGATCACCCACACCTTTGGATACGTATACAAATTTGTTCACCGCATAAGACGTCCTGGTCTCGATGTCGAAGATGTAAAAAATGTTCCCTCAGATGCTTATCAGAGGCATCCAAATGAGCAGCCTGGCTAATGACTACTGGAGGCTGCATTCTAAGCGACAAATTACATCATCCAGCCCGTTGGCCTCACTTTCTCCATTCATCGATAGCTTTGGGCTGATGCGAGTTGGGGGCAGACTACAAAATTCGTCCTTGGATTACAATGCGCAGCATCCTGTTATACTACCACGCCAGCATCCAGTTACAAGTGCTATCATACTGGACTTGCATCGGAAAAACTTGCATTCTGGTCCGCGAGCGCTGCTCGCTAACATGCGTCTTCAATTTTGGCCCATAGGTGGCCGAAAAACAGTATCATCTGCAACGTCCAAGTGCGTCACATGCTTCCGAGCTAAACCACAATTATCTTAACATTTAATGGCCGACCTACCTAAGGATCGTGTAAATGCAACATCAACGTTCATGGTTACTGGTCTGGATTTCTGCGGGCCATTTTGCTACAAAACCGGAGTTCGAAGCAAGATGCCTGTAAAAACGAACGTCTGCGTTTTCATCTGTTTCGCGACGAAAGCGATCCACCTGGAGCTTGTTCAGGATCTTTTAACACAAGCGTTCTTGGGAGCATTGAAGCGGTTTATTCTCACCAGAGGCAAATCTGTCCGGATATGGTCAGATAATGCTATGAACTTCGTTGTAGCTAAAAACGAGCTGGCGGAGCTGAAGAATCTATTCCTGTTTGGCCCCCACCTTTGAGTTATAGAGGAATTCTGCTTAGAAGATTCAATTGAATGGCGTTTTATTCCCCCTCGTTCGCCTCACTTTGGAGGCCTCTGGGAGGCTGCAGTAAAAACGGCCAAATTTCAGTTCTATCGTTCGGTTGGCCCATCTCTATTATCATTCGATGAATTGCGTACACTCGTTTGCCACATTGTGGCAATTGTCAACTCACGACCTTTACTACCTCTTTCAGAGAATCCAGCAGACCTTGAGGTGCTAACTCCTGCACACTTTCTTGGCACAGTTCCGCTGGTGTTGTACTCTGAGCCTGACGTCACAAAGCTGAATTTCAACCGTTTGGACCGCTGTCAGAGTATTGCTTATTTTCAACAAATCTTCTGGTCAGGGTGCCGTGAAGAGTATCTGACCCTGTTGCAGCAACGTTCAAAGTGGCGCTTCCCCAAACCTGCGTTACAAGTCAACGATGTCGTCTTGGTTCAAAATGAGAACTTCCCTCCTCTTAAATGGCCATTAGCCAGGGTCATGGAATTGGTGCCTGGGTCTGATGGAGTTGCTCGTGTGGCAGAAATACGAACATCAACTGGAACCACTCGAAGAGCTGTCAGCAAGTTGTGCGTCCTTCCGAAGCAAGATCTGGTTGAAAGCCCTGGTCTTCCAACGGGGGGAGAATGTTCGGTCATGCCGCAGCCTAAATAAATTCTTAAAGTTTCAAATGTTAATCTCCATTTTTGCTTTTGCCTTCGCTATTTGCCCTGCGTGGCAACTCTTTCAATTACGGTAATTGCTACTCTTTTTGAATTTCTTTCCCGATCGCTGCCTGGCCCTTTGTCCACGGCAAACATCTACTTAAGTTTAGTTCGATTTTGTACTCGCTCGCTGAAGGCACGGTCGCAGATCGCCTGCCTATTCTCTTCGTTTTATACTTCGCTAATTAAAAGGCACAGACAAATCGGTCTTCCTGCCCAATCAATTAATCTTAAACATAAACATTTAACTTTGTAATTAAGACCTTGGTGTCATTTAGAATAAATTTAGTAAATATTCAATTGAAATCTTGTGCGGTTTATTTTAATTGGGCACCTTCAAAGGTTAGCGTTAGTGAAAAAGCTCACTGACCCAACAAACAATTAAAAAAATTTAGGAAAATATCGCCGCAAAGTCATTTTGCAAAAAACACCATTTCGAGTGATTCGCATTTAAAGTTTCAAGTTTGGGTTTGGGCGGGGAAGCGGTGCGCGGCAAGGAGCGCTGTAACTTTCTTTCTACTGCTTAAATCTCTATGAAATTTTGGGGAAATGTTCTCCAAAAATTGTTCTTCAAGATAAAGTAAAAAAAAATTTTCTATTTTTTGAAAATGAAAAAGTTAAGTTATTACAAGTAAGTAATAAAATTGGAATCAGATAATATGAAAACAAGTGAGAACGCTATAGTCGAGTAACTCGAATATTAGATACCCGTTACTCAGTTCAAATTATCAATTTGAATTCGGCGATCTCTTAGAGCTAGCAGCTTTACAGCACGAGCATCAGCACCAGCGCTTCTTTAGCGCAGGCAGCTTTTTTCCTGCACCAACAGCTGTGTTTATGTTTTTGAGTGCAATGCTTACATACATACACACATACGCCATTGTTTGACTCAGACCTCCAATTTGGATAACTTGATTTGATTTGCATAGTTCTTGGGATACAGTTCGGTATTGACAAATGAAAACCATCGCAATTTCCATTAATAGAAATCCTTATCGAGAATTAACGTTGACTCTGTTGAGTACCTTGGCCAGCTGTTCCAAAGTCATCCGTTAGATGGCGCTATTGGTACCACGGGCCATGAAAGGCGGAAATGTAGGCGCTAGCCAGGCCTAAGCGTTTAATGGGTTTTTGGGCGTTAGAGTGGGCGTGGCAAACTTTTATTAAGCCAATCGATAGGTATTGACGAAACAAATACATATCAATTAAAATTTTCAAAATAGCATCAAAACTGTGGCCACAGCTTGTGGCTTGTGGGCGTCAGAGGGGGCGTGGCACCATTTTGAAACAAACTTGCACTGCGTAGGAACTCCTAAAATCTTCATGCAAAATGCCAATCTTCTAGCTTTTATAGTTTCCGAGATCTCAGCGTTCATACGGACAGACAGACAGACAGACAGACGGACAGACGGACATGGCTAGATCGACTCGGCTAGTGATCCTGAACAAGAATATATATACTTTATAGGGTCGGAAACGCTTCCTTCTAACTGTTACATACTTTTGCACGAATACAATATACCCTTTTACTCTACGAGTAACGGGTATAAAAATAACTAAGAACCACTCTAAAATTATAAATTATTTTTCAACTTACTATAAAATACAAAAAGGCTATAATATTAGTAACGAAAAAAATGGCCAGATCCAGAAAAATCTGTTCGCTTAGAAGATTTTTAATAATCCAACCCTTGAAACCAGGCCACTTTTGGCATTTATAAACCATATTTTCAAGCTCCCCAGCTAAGTTTAACAAATCAAATTTAAGGTAAACATCAGCTTCCGTTCGAAGCCCAATCAATTGCGCATTCCAAGCCCCAAACTGTTGTGTACCAAGTCCTGATCAAATTTCATCGGTCAGCATAATTGAATTTTACAATGAGATGCGACAGTTTCATCTTAAACCTCTGTTCAGCTATATTCTAAACAACAAAGTTGGCCGGGGTTAATTGAGTGAGATTGGAAAATTAAGAAGTCAGTCTATATAAAGTCAGTCTCTATAAAATTAAAAGTCTTAAGAAAAGATTCTGGTAATAAAAAGTGAGTTTAATGAATAAATGTTTAACACCAAATATATAAAATAAGAATTATATTTACTTAAATCATCGATTAATCTCAAAATTAATTTGCATACAAAAAACATCTCATTTCTTCGCATTCTCAATCTATTACTTCAATATACGATTAAAGCCCGTGCGACTTCGCATTAAAGTTTGATTAGCTAATTTTTGTGTATTTTCATTTTTTTTTCATTGGAATGTTGTTTTTTTGTCATTCATTTATCCAAAAATTATATTTTTGAACTTTTGAAGATGATACGATAATTTTGCTTAGGTAATTAAATCATAAAGAACTGGAAAGGAAGCCAACTTCGGCAAGCCGATGTTTATATACCCTTGTAGTTATTACAAAACGACTACATTTCGATTTCTGTCTATATAACTAAAAACAATGAATCTATGTCAATTTTGCGCTGCAGTTTGCCATCGTTTCTATATCAGCTATATGATATTGTTGTCCGATTTTGACAAAACTAAAAGCGAAATTCTGATATAGTAAATAATTACCAGATCTCAAAGGAATATTTGATAAATAGATTTTCCTATGGGAGCTATTTAATATACATAGATGTCCGATTTTAATTTAATAAAACCGTAATTCTATAGTATATAAATATATATATAATAACAAATTCGGGATTTAACACTTTGAAAAAAAATATAATTTTTATTTATCAAAATAGTGTAAACGCGAACTGGGAGAGATAGGTCTGCTCCTTACAAGATTCAACTTAAAACTCAAACTTATAAACTAAGCTGGCGCTTATCAAACCTTCGATTGGGAGAAAGAACTTTATTGATAAATTGAGAGTGTCCAAAATGAGAGCACTGAGCATGAGAGCGATCTAGGTTTGAGCTGCGTCTGCAATTTTTACAGTATTGGGGGATAAAAGCTTTTTGGAGTTTGGGGACATTTGTTTATAATGCAAGAGGATGTTTACATTAATTGGTCAGTCGTGGGAGCCGACAATTTGGGGTTCTTTCATTTGTTTATAACTCAAGAGGATGTTTATATTAATTGGCGACTCTTGGGAGCCGATGATTTTTGGGTGTGACAAATGCGTAATGTAAATATGTTTATGTGACAGATATGTGGGTGTGGGTATGTTACTTCCCCATCCATTAGAAAAGAGCCTGTCCTCAGGCGGATATATTAGGGTATATGTGAGTGGGTATATTAGTTTGTGTAGTATTTTCGTCTAATTGTAGGGTATTTTCATTTGGTGCAATATTGTTTAACTCTGTTAGGTTTTCTGGGTTTTTTGTATTGTTTTTGTTTTGATTTTTATATTTAATTACAATGTTTTTCGGAATACTCTTTAATTTATAAATGAAGTAAAGAATTAAAATTATAATTATTACAATTAAGATAGTAAGTATTATAATTTGAAATGTGTTATTTTTTCTTGTATGTATTTTTATTATATCTTTTGCTTCAATTATTGACAGTGGTTCTATCATTGTTACATTATTGTTTACATAAATAGTTTGTGTGTAATCCATTATAGTATTTTTTATTAGATTTTCTTCGATTTGTACAGAACAATTAAATGCTTTTACGATTTTATTTCCTTCGACAACTATTGCTTGATTTATACATGTTTGGTTTAAAATAGTTTTCGGTAAATTCCAAGTAATTATAATATTTGGCTCTATATAATTTGTTTCACATTTTTTATACATTTTTGTGTATTTACATTCGGCATTGGCTTGGTTTAATATTCCTATAATGCATTTATTTGTAACTCTTTCTTTTGTGTTAAATGAAAATATTTGATTGTTTTGAAAATAATATTTGTCTTCTAAAGGTTCTGTTAATATGTCATTAAATTCATTTGGGTAAGGCAAAATTTTGAATATTGAAGTTTTTATAATGTCTTTTGGGATATGAGAAATTATCAATATTTGATTAGTATTGGTTTGTAACCAAGTAGAGGTTTTTATTATTAAAAGTTTTTCCGAATTAACGTGAGTTAAAGTATCATGCTTAAGTAATTTTGGGTTAAAAACGCCTAGTCTAGTAAGTTGCATTCCTAGTTCTATGTCTTCTATATATTCAGTAAATTCTTGTAGATTAAAAATAAGTAATGCTAGCCTTTCATCTACATCATAGACCAAGCTAAAATGATTTATTGTTTCAATACCTTTGTTTACCGCATCTATTACTTTATTAAGTTCATTAACTTGAATTGTGTTTTCTTCTAAATTTTCAATTTTATTTATTAATTCTTCTTTATCTTGTTCATCTAATGTTCCAAATAGATATTTGTATGTTGTGCCTATAAAATTTAAAAGACCTCTTTTGCTACGTTTTGCAATTCTAATTCCATTCATTTCTCTGTTTAATTTTTCTGTTAAGTATGTAACTTGTTTTAAACCTGAAAATTCTTCTGATTGTTTAATTAAATTAGTATATGTTAGTTCAGTTTTGGTTAAGTTGACGGTTAAACAATGATATTCGTAATTAGATGGTAAGTCCAAGGTTCCTGTTTTAAATATTAAATAACCGTTTTTTGCTTGAACGGGATTGATTTCCAAATTTTGGCCAGTGGTAAGTTTTGTAAAATGTATTAAAATTAATAGAATGTTGATAGTGTTGATCAACAAGTTAGGTTTGGTTTTCATTTGGCGTGCATCTGGAATTATCGTATTTATTTTCGTTAATTTTCTTTGTTTTCTTATATTTAGACTTATAATGTATTATTTTTCTTCCTCTGTTAACTTCTTCGTAATGATTATCATCTAATTTTGTGATTTTTCCTGTCTTTTTAAACGGATTAGTGGTTTTTGATTTTACTAGTGGAGCTTGTCGATATCTAGTATCAAATTCAAATTTGTTTCGTGATTCATTAAGTTTCTCTATTTTATTAATTTTATTTGACTGTGTATTATATTTTGGTGTTCCAGCAAAAATAAAAATATCTGCGGGAGTTCTGCCTGTTGTATTATGTTTTGTTTTATGATTATAGACATAAAGAATAGTTTCAAATTTTGTAAGTTTATTTTCTATGTCTGTTTCACTGTTTATGATTCTTAATTTTTCATTTACTGTTTTATGAAATCTCTCAACATCACAAATTCCATTTTTGCTTGTTGTTATATCAATAACAACGTCTTCTGATTTTAACCAAAGTTGCAATGCCGCACACATGAAAGCTGAATCTTTGTCTGCTTTAATTTGGCTTGGTTTACCCATTTCATTGAAAACTTTAATTAATGCTCTTTTTGCTTCTAACCAATCTCGACTGTTGACTTCTATTAAGGTGGCAAATTTTGAATAAATGTCTATACAAGATAAAAATTGTTTATTATCTATCATATAAAAATCGATTACATATTTTTCTCTTGGATTAAAAATTTCTGGGGTTATTTCGAATTCTAATTTAGTATTTCTGTGTTCTGTTTTTGCGATATTGCATACTTCGCATTCATTAATAAAATTTTGAATTAATTTTTGGTGATCGGGAAAATAATATTTTTCTTTAAAAAGTGATGTTTGTTTTTCTATTCCTGGATGTAATAGTTCTCTGTGTGTTTTAATAATAATTTCTTTGAATTCTGCATAAGTGTTAATATCTATTAATTTACTATTAGTTTTCATTGTTTTAGTTAAGTTATCTGGGGAAATTATTTCAACGTATGCCTTTTGAAAAATTAAAAAGTCTGTTTCAATTGGAAAATATATTACGCTTTTCTTATTAGAAAAGTATTCAATTATTAATTGTTTTGCGTATTCTATTGTCATCTCTTTATAAGTTATTATGATTTTTGTTTTATGAAAATAATTTATTACTTCGATTTCATTCGAATCTCCTCTTATAAATTCTAGTTGTTTGTTATAATAATTGAGTGGTCTTTCTGTTATTGAAATGTGGTTTTGGTTATCTTTTGGTGCACTATGCACTGTAGCTACTGTTGTTATTGTATTTGCATTACTAGAAGTCTCTCCTAAATAGGCTTCCTCAATTCTTATTCTAGATAAGGCGTCTGCCACATGGTTTTCTTTACCAGGCAAATATTTTATTTCATAATCAAACTCATTTAGTTTGATTTTCCAGCGTTGTAATTTCATATTAGGTTCTTTAATATTATTGAGCCACACTAGAGGCCTGTGATCACTTAGGATCTGAAATTTTCTGCCAAAAAGAGAGGACCTGAAATATTTAGTGGCCCAGACAATAGCTAAAAGTTCTTTTTCTATTGCCGAATAATTAATTTCGTGTTCATTAAGAGTTCTGCTGGCATAACAGATTGGCTTGTGATTTTGCGATAATACTGCTCCTATAGCAATATTACTTGCATCTGTTGTTAATGAAAATGGTTTTTCGAAATTTGGGTATATAAGTATTGGATCGGACATTACTAAAAGTTTAAGTTTTTCAAACGCTTGTACATAATCATTATCTTTTATATTTAAAGTTACGCCTTTTTTAAGTTTTGCTGTCATTGGCTTTGCTATTTTAGCAAAGTTTGGGATAAATTTCCTATAAAATCCACAAAGACCTAAAAAAGATTTTATTTGTTTTGGGGATTTGGGTATAGGGAAATTTTTTATTGCCTCTATTTTGAGCGGATTTGGTTTTATACCAGTTGTTGTTATAATATGTCCAAGGAATTCTGTTTCCTTTTTCATAAACTCGCATTTGTCGAGTTGAAGCTTAAGATTAGCTTCTCGTAATTTTTCAAATACCTTTCGCAAAGATAATACATGTTCCTCCAATGAAGTGGAGTACACGATAATATCGTCCATGTAGACCAAACAATCCTTGTAGATCAAATCTTCTAGGAGATTGTTCATGCACCTTTGAAAGGTAGCAGGGGCATTTTTCAATCCAAAGGGCATTCGAGTATATTCGTAATGACCATTTTTGGTGGAAAAAGCTGTCTTTGGAATAGAATTTTCATCCATTTGTATTTGGTGAAAACCTTTTGCGAGGTCAATAGTGGTAAAATATTGGCATCTACCAAGTTTGTCCAATATTTCATCCATGACCGGGATAGGGTATTTGTCATCTACCGTAATTTCATTTAAATTACGATAGTCAATTACGATACGGAACTTTTTTGTTCCAGATGCATCACCTTTCTTAGGTACTATCCAAATAGGTGAGCAATAAGGGGAATTTGACTTTCGGATTATTCCCTGTTTTATCATATCTCTCATTTGTGAATCAACTTCTTGGTCGTAAGCTTGAGGATATTTGTATGGTTTTTTGTAAACCGGTTGCTCATTTTTTGTATGAATGACATGCTTGATAGTACTCGTGAAAGTCAAATTGTCACTTTCTTTGTACTGTATGTCGCTAAATTCATATAAAATTTTCTTAAGATTATCTTTTTCCTCGTCATTAAGGTGTTCTAATCTAAACTTATTGGTTTCCTGCAAGTCGTTATTTATTGCAAAATTAAAAGGTGTATCTGTTGAAAATGGGGGATCGCAGCAATCAATTTCTGCTTCTCCTTGTTTATATTCGAAGTCATTATAATTAAATCTCATTCCGAATTGATAACCGTTTAAATTAACTGTTTATACCCTTGCAGAGGGTATTATAATTTTGGTCAAAAGTGTGCAACGCAGTGAAGGAGACATCTCCGACCCTATAAAGTATATATATTCTTGATCAGGATCACCTCCTGAGTTGATATAGCCATGTCCGTCTGTCCGTCTGTCCGTCTGTCCGTCTGTCCGTCTGTCCGTCTGTCTGTCCGTCTGTCTGTCCGTCTGTCTGTTTCTACGCGAACTAGTCTCTCAGTTTTAAAGCTATCGAATTGAAACTTTGCACACACCCTTCTTTCCTTTGCACGCAGTATATAAGTCGGAACGGCCGGGATCGGCCGACTATATCCTATAGCTGCCATATAACTGAACGATAGGAAATGCCATAACTCTGCTGTTTGTAAAGTTAGGAAGTTGGGATTTTCTATGGCTTCTTTATTTGGCCAATCAATTCGACCTACCAAATTTCATAAGGATCGGCCGACTATATCCTATAGCTCCCATATAACGATAGGAAATAGCATAACTTTGGTGTTTTTAGAGTTAGGCAGTTGGGATTTTCTATGGGTTTTATATTTGGCCAATCAATCCGACCTACCAAATTTTATAGGGATCGGCCGACTATATCCTATAGCTGCCATATAACTGAACGATTGAAAATGCCATAACTTTGGTGTTTTTAAAGTTAGAAAGTTGGGATTTTTTATGAGTGTTAAGAATGCATCATATGAATAATTTTGGAGAATATTATTTACAGAATATTCTGCAAGGGTATATCAACTTCGGCTCCGCCCGAAGTTAGCTTTCCTTTCTTGTTTTGATTTATAATTAATAATTGCGTTACAAGCTTCAAGATATTCTCTTCCTATGAGCATATCATATCTATCGGAAAAATTATGGACCCAAAATGTTTGTTTGGTCGGACAAAGCTTACTTGCATGGTAGGACACGGATTTATTTAATTGAATATTACCATTTATGGTATGAACATTAAGAAGTGTATTTTTCGTTGGAAAATGAAAGTAATTTTCTTTAATTAAATTAATAGAAGAGCCTGTGTCTACAACACATCGGAACTCATGATGATTCGTATGTAAGGGTTTCAATTTCCTGTTCGGTGTTCGAGGCTTGCTGATGAAAATTTTCTGTATCCATTTTCATATGGCCACTCGTACTTTCGCGATTTCTTTTTACTGGTCGATTAGGAGCATTAGCCCCATTTTGTTGTGATTGATAATTTAAAGGATTCCTAACCTGATTATAATTTAATTTTTGTTGGAATTCTTGTTATACCCTTGCAGAGGGTATTATAATTTTGGTCAAAAGTGTGCAACGCAGTGAAGGAGACATCTCCGATCCTATAAAGTATATATATTCTTGATCAGGATCACCTCCTGAGTTGATATAGCCATGTCCGTCTGTCCGTCTGTCCGTCTGTCTGTCCGTCTGTCTGTTTCTACGCGAACTAGTCTCTCAGTTTTAAAGCTATCGAATTGAAACTTTGCACACACCCTTCTTTCCTTTGCACGCAGTATATAAGTCGGAACGGCCGGGATCGGCCGACTATATCCTATAGCTGCCATATAACTGAACGATAGGAAATGCCATAACTCTGCTGTTTGTAAAGTTAGGAAGTTGGGATTTTCTATGGCTTCTTTATTTGGCCAATCAATTCGACCTACCAAATTTCATAAGGATCGGCCGACTATATCCTATAGCTCCCATATAACGATAGGAAATAGCATAACTTTGGTGTTTTTAGAGTTAGGAAGTTGGGATTTTCTATGGGTTTTATATTTGGCCAATCAATCCGACCTACCAAATTTTATAGTGATCGGCCGACTATATCCTATAGCTGCCATATAACTGAACGATTGAAATTGCCATAACTTTGGTGTTTTTAAAGTTAGGAAGTTGGGATTTTTATTATACCCTTGCAGAGGGTATTATAATTTTGGTCAAAAGTGTGCAACGCAGTGAAGGAGACATCTCCGACCCTATAAAGTATATATATTCTTGATCAGGATCACCTCCTGAGTTGATATAGCCATGTCCGTCTGTCCGTCTGTCCGTCTGTCCGTCTGTCCGTCTGTCTGTTTCTACGCGAACTAGTCTCTCAGTTTTAAAGCTATCGAATTGAAACTTTGCACACACCCTTCTTTCCTTTGCACGCAGTATATAAGTCGGAACGGCCGGGATCGGCCGACTATATCCTATAGCTGCCATATAACTGAACGATAGGAAATGCCATAACTCTGCTGTTTGTAAAGTTAGGAAGTTGGGATTTTCTATGGCTTCTTTATTTGGCCAATCAATTCGACCTACCAAATTTCATAAGGATCGGCCGACTATATCCTATAGCTCCCATATAACGATAGGAAATAGCATAACTTTGGTGTTTTTAGAGTTAGGAAGTTGGGATTTTCTATGGGTTTTATATTTGGCCAATCAATCCGACCTACCAAATTTTATAGGGATCGGCCGACTATATCCTATAGCTGCCATATAACTGAACGATTGAAATTGCCATAACTTTGGTGTTTTTAAAGTTAGGAAGTTGGGATTTTTATTTGTATTAAGAATGCATCATATGAATAATTTTGGAGAATATTATTTACAGAATATTCTGCAAGGGTATATCAACTTCGGCTCCGCCCGAAGTTAGCTTTCCTTTCTTGTTTTGTTGCTTGATATAGTGGGTGGTTTTCATAAAAAGTTTCGCTGTTATTTTTATTATAATTAGACTTATGTTGGCCTTGAGATGTACTAGCCTGCTGTTTATATTGATTTGGGGAAAAATTATTTTGTTGTCTGTATTGGTTTTGGGAATTATAGTTTTGTTGTTTATTAGTATTTTGTTGGGGTTGATAATTTCTCTTATCTTGGTTTTGATTTTGTGAATTTTTTGTTCGATCTGAATAAAATGTTTCATAACAACCTTCTTGTTGTGCTACACATTTTAGTTTACTAGCGTTAGTAATATCATACCTAGCCAATGTCATAAAAAGTCTATCTGGCAATTTTTTCATAATTACATCTTTAACAGTGTTATTAAGAGCATTTGTGTATAAAATTGTATTTGAAGCGTTATTTTCCAAAGCTAATTTATTTAATATTATAAAAGATTTGGACTCAATGTCCTCAACGAACTTACGTATACACCCGGGAAAGGGGGTGTTATACAGACGTCTTAGTAGTTCTTCGCAGGGCGTCTGGGTTTTATATTCGTTGATGAGGGCGTTCCTTAAGTCCCTCCAGGATCTTGCTGTTGATAGTTGAGATATCCTCTGGGCATCTCCGTGAAGCTGCATTTCAATCGCACTGAAGAATACGCTCGCCTGGCGTATACATGTTGTGGGGTACAACTCCAGGATAAAATCGATCCTCCTGATGAACGGGCTGAGTTCGAGCGTGCTGCCTCCAAATTGCGGCACTTGCCTGATTTGGTTCAGGGCTTGATTCAGATGGTTTTCTGACAATAATAGCACTGGTTCTGCCATTTTTATACCCTTGCAGAGGGTATTATAATTTTGGTCAAAAGTGTGCAACGCAGTGAAGGAGACATCTCCGACCCTATAAAGTATATATATTCTTGATCAGGATCATCTCCTGAGTTGATATAGCCATGTCCGTCTGTCCGTCTGTCCGTCTGTCTGTCCGTCTGTCTGTTTCTACGCGAACTAGTCTCTCAGTTTTAAAGATATCGAATTGAAACTTTGCACACACCCTTCTTTCCTTTGCACGCAGTAAATAAGTCGGAACGGCCGGGGTCGGCCGACTATATCCTATAGCTGCCATATAACTGAACGATAGGAAATGCCATAACTCTGCTGTTTGTAAAGTTAGGAAGTTGGGATTTTCTATGGCTTATTTATTTGGCCAATAAATTCGACCTACCAAATTTCATAAGGATCGGCCGACTATATCCTATAGCTCCCATATAACGATAGGAAATAGCATAACTTTGGTGTTTTTAGAGTTAGGAAGTTGGGATTTTCTATGGGTTTTATATTTGGCCAATCAATCCGACCTACCAAATTTTATAGGGATCGGCCGACTATATCCTATAGCTGCCATATAACTGAACGATTGAAATTGCCATAACTTTGGTGTTTTTAAAGTTAGGAAGTTGGGATTTTTATTAGTATTAAGAATGCATCATATGAATAATTTTGGAGAATATTATTTACAAAATATTCTGCAAGGGTATATCAACTTCGGCTCCGCCCGAAGTTAGCTTTCCTTTCTTGTTTGTTTTTTATTTAGTTTTGTAAATTTTTCACAATTTTAAAAGTTTTGTATTATGAATTTGATTTTAAATTGTTATACCTTGTCTCTTACCACTGGTGGGGGAGAACTAAGGTGTTTTATTTTTTAGTAACCCTTGTGTTACGAACAAAGGCACTAACTTTTACAATTGTTTTTTTAATTTTTTTTTTTTCAGTTACTTGACAGTCACACGGGTCAAGATTTATTAAAAAAACCTCGCAACCTGAGCTACGATAGCGTGTTGCAAAAAATTGAGGTTTCCGTTCGTATATTAGCGACACAAAACCGACACTGCGATAGCTGGTTTATAATTGCACTGGGACGAACGATGTTAGGGTTCTTTAAGGCTATAACCGTAAAAAAAGTTATATCCTACCGGCTGCGCCAATAACAAATTCGGGATTTAACACTTTGAAAAAAAATATAATTTTTATTTATCAAAATAGTGTAAACGCGAACTGGGAGAGATAGGTCTGCTCCTTACAAGATTCAACTTAAAACTCAAACTTATAAACTAAGCTGGCGCTTATCAAACCTTCGATTGGGAGAAAGAACTTTATTGATAAATTGAGAGTGTCCAAAATGAGAGCACTGAGCATGAGAGCGATCTAGGTTTGAGCTGCGTCTGCAATTTTTACAGTATTGGGGGATAAAAGCTTTTTGGAGTTTGGGGACATTTGTTTATAATGCAAGAGGATGTTTACATTAATTGGTCAGTCGTGGGAGCCGACAATTTGGGGTTCTTTCATTTGTTTATAACTCAAGAGGATGTTTATATTAATTGGCGACTCTTGGGAGCCGATGATTTTTGGGTGTGACAAATGCGTAATGTAAATATGTTTATGTGACAGATATGTGGGTGTGGGTATGTTACTATATATATATAATTTATATAAAATTAAATTATATTATGAAATTAATTTATATAAAATTTAAAATCAGCAAAGTTATACTTTTTTTATTTTTTTCTCTGACTGTTCCTATGGGCCAGTCCACCGTCCGCTTTTACGCAAAGTTACCCAAAAGTTGTCTTTCTATTTTAGGTAGTATGTAAGTCAGAACGAGCCTATATCATATAGCTCTTATAGGAACAATCGATAAAAAAAATTATTATAAGTCATACAGCTCCTATAGAAAAATCCAAAAATTAAAAAAAAAATTATTTTGCTGTTTTTTTTTTATCAAAATATTCATTTGAGATATAGTAATTATTTAAAATATCAGAATTACGCCTTTAGTTTTGTCAAAATCTGACAACAATATCATAAAGCTGCCATAGAAACGATGGCAATATTTATAGTAATTGGCATAGAAATCGAAATGTAGTCGTTTTGTAACATCTGCAAGGGTATATAAACTTAGCTTTTTTTATTAATTTTCTTGTAAATTTATAGAGTTGTGGCCTTCGATGATAGTACCCAGGGAAATAAAAATCACTTTGAAAAGTCTCCAGATCTTCTTCAGTCGAATAACCCAGCGGACGATGAATATGATTATGGAGATTTTACCGGCTACGCTTATGACGGTGATCAGTTCCCTGGTAATAAATACATAGTATGTTTATTAAGATTTTTACAGAACAGCAAAATTTTATTTATTTAATATTTGACAGCTCGAGCCTTCAGCTACGATTATATCTAGACTAATCTTAGAAGATAATCATGGCTCAGATGTGTATAAAAATAGTAAAAATGGTGAGTTCCGAACCAAGAAAAATCTAAAATATCTGATGTTATAAATGTTTCACATATATATAATACATTTTATAGGATACGAAATCTCTCAAAGTTTTTACAAATCTTCCGAGGGTCTAAGCTCTGGAACCGTGCTATCCAATCAGAAGAGAGAAATAAACTTCAACGACATAACGGATATTGCACTTACTACTTTGGCGTTTTTATCGTTTGGAATGTTTACTTTACAAGTTCTTATGTGCATTGTTATGGTAACTATAGTAACATTTACCCGTAGAATACAAAATATTTATGTGGATAGTTAATTTATAAAAACTAATGTTTAAGTTGAGAAGTTAACAAAGAAGTTGTTGTAGACGGCGGAAGGTAACTGAAGGTAGTTTTTTATGTTCTTATTTATGACGACACGGCTTTTACGTGCTGCTTCGACTGCTCACGACAACGATTATTTTTCAATTCTCGAAACGAGTCCATTCCAAATCCATTTTCTGCTGCTCGTGAACTTCCAAATTCAAAATATTTTGAAAGTTACAGGAGAAACAGTGAGCAAGCGTCGAGTAGGTATACGAGCGCCCGGAATCTTTGACGTGCGATTTCTTGGTTTTTTATTTTCACGATACATCCTAACTGGCGGGAAAGAAAGGCATAAAATTAAACGTCCTCCTGAAAAGAGACAAAATTAATTGGATTCAGGATTAAATTCTCGTTTAGTTGAACCTAAAAACCTTTAAAAAGGTTTGATTAAACATCTTTTTAAACAATCTAAAGGGAATTTAAAAAAATATATTTTTTAATTTCTAGTTTAACTAGAAGCTAAATTATTAAAAAAATTATATTTTTTCCTGAACGAAATTTGCAAATCCCGCCGAACGAGACGCCTGAAAACCTAAAAACTTCGTTTTAATCGAATATTTCTTTCCTTTCCAAAAAATTTCTCAGAAAAATCGATTTTGTATTGTAATTGTAAGTACGAGTTCCAATATCGGCAATATCAAACAAGTGGGTCCGGCCATACAGAGTGGCATGGATCGTTACATACAAATTTAACGGAAGCTAAGCCCGCAAAATAAAATAGTTGGCCTAATAAAGGCAGCAAAAAACCAGGGGCATCGCCCTATAGTTGGGAACTGAAAATAATCAATCCAAAGCTGGACAGGCTGTACAAAAGAAACCAAAGCCCCCACCAATTTACATAAGGGAACAGAACTCAAATGCCCCAGTAAAGAAAATTGTTACTCCTCTTGTTAAAGGGAATATTCATGAAACAAAGCTTCAAGCTAAAACTGAAGATCAATTCAGAGCTGTAACCAAATACCTAGACGAGGCTAGAAAAGCCTACTACACGTACCAGCTCAAGAGTAGCAAGGGCTTGCAAGTAGTGATAAAGGGCATAGAGCCCGACGTATCCACCAGTGAGATAATAGAGGCACTGAAAGAAAAGGGATTTTTCCCCAAAAATATTATTAATATTATCAATAGAAATAGAAAGCCGCAAGATCGAACTGGAGCCAGAAAGCAGAGCCTTGAAGAAAAATGAAGTGCACCCGATCTATAAACTGCAATTCCTGTTGCATAGAAGGATTACTGCTGAAGAACCGCATAAGCGAAATGGTCCGCTGCAATGCACAAACTGCTAAGAGTATGGACACACCAGAAACAACTGCGGGCTCCGATCAGTCTTCGTAGCTTGTGGTGGCTTCCACAACTCCCAACCTTGCCCTGCAAGCAAAAAAGACCCAAAGACGAAGAAATGCGCAAACTGTGGAGATAACCATACCGCAAAGTACAGAGGCTGCCCGGTCTATAAAGAGCTGAAGAGTCAGGTTCAACCAGCAAAATACGCAAGCTCCCAGAATGCACGAAATGCTTACGTTCAATCCCAAACCACACCTGATGTTTTCTTTGCGAAAGCAGCCAGATCTTTATTTGGGCCCCTCAACACAAATGGGGGAGTTTCATACGCCAGTGCCCTAAAATCAGGACTTGCCAATCAGACGGGGATCCCACAAGCTCAATGCTCTGAGCAATAGGACAAATACCAAACAGCATGGAAACCATGATGCTGACTTTACAACAGAGTATGATAGAATTTATGTCCTTCATGAAAACAACAATGACAAACCTTATGCAAAATCAAAACATTTTAATAAATTTGCTCACATCCCAACAATCTAAATAATCGATGTATTGTCTTCAAATATCCATGTGGAATACCAATGGCGTTTCACGTCACAAATTTGAAATAACTCAATTCCTTAATGAAAACCAAATATATGTAATGCTGCTGGCAGAAACGCATCTCACAAGCAAATACAACTTCCAAATAAGAGGTTATACTTCATACTGCACAGATCATCCGGACGGTAAGGCTCACGGAGGAACTGGAATCTTAATCAGGGAACGCATTAAGCATCACTTTTACCAGAGGCTTGCAACAAATTATTTGCAGACTACATCTATAAAACTACAAGCAGACAACGGCAGTATCACTATAGCCGCTGTCTATTGCCCACCGCGTTTTACAATAACTGAAGTGCAATTCTTGGACTCCTACAATTCAGTCGGAGATCGCTTTATAGCAGGAGGAGCACACGCACATGGACTCGTGACCCCCAAAGGAAGACAATTGTATAAAGCAATTATAAACTTGAGCAACAAACTTGAATATGTCTCCCCTGGCAGCCCCACATATTAGCCAGCTGACCCCAGAAAACTCCCGGACTTAATTGACTTCGCTGTGACCAAGAACATCCTAAGAAATTTCGTAAGCACCAAATCGCTATCGGACTTATCATCGGACTACTCGCCTGTTTTAATAACTCTCCTTCAAAGCCCGAAAGTAGTCGAACACCCCTTCAGGATGACCTCGACTAGAACTAACTAACACCACATTGAACTAACACCACAGTTTAACATAGAGAACGACATGGACTTCTGTGCTGATGCCCTGGAGTCAGTACTCGTGGCAGCAGCCAAAATCTCAACACCAGAAGAGACAATCGTGCGTAGCAACCAATACAAAACTAATCTGTAAGTCGAACAACTGGTTCAGAAAAAAACGACGTCTACGACGCGCTTGGCAACCCTGCAGATCGCCCCATTCGAAGCACCTCTTTAATGAAGCCACCGCAGACTCACCAAAACCCTCAAGCAAGAAGAGCTTGTGCAGCTCCGGTACATCGAGAAACTGTCGCCGACCAGTACAAAGCATCCTTCTTGGAGAGCTCACCCAAACTTAAGCTCTCTGATATAATCAGTCACTCCGATTAGAAACTCCTCGGGTACTTGGGCCCGCAGTGACGAAGATAGAGCCGAAACCTTTGCTTTACACCTACGAAATGTATTTCAGCCGAACGCCGCCACAAACTTTCTTCAACTACCGTCGCTTAGCTCTGAAATTGCAATTAACCCGATTTTGTTTCAAGGAAGCAAATAAAACCGAAAACGGCTCCAGGGGGCGACCAAATAACCCCAAAAATGATAATTGAACTTCCAAAATGCGCAGTGGATATTGTATGCAAGCTTTTTAACGGGATCACAAAACTTGGCTACAACCCCAAAAAATGGAAAAAGTCTGTGGCTATAATGATACCGAAGCCTGGGAGAGACCACACAATTCCCACATCGTAAAGGCCAATAAGCTTACTATCGTGCCTGTCCCAATTACTAGAAAAATCCTCCTCACGTGCATTACACCATACTTAAGAGAACAAAACCTAATCCCGGCACATCAATTTGGGTTTCGTAAAAGCCACGGTACCATCGAGCAAGTCAACCGGATAACTTCAGAAATTCGTACAGCCTTCGAACATCGGGAATATTGTAGTGCGATATTCCTCGACGTCTCTCATACATTCGACCACTAACCATACAACATATAGACTGGTCATTTCATACAAGCAATATGGACACTCAAAAATCTTTCCGGGAGGCCCCACAGCTGTTAGTGGCAGGCCCCAGACACTTCGTGTGACTTCGGGTTTTTTTCGCTCTCATTCTTATTCTCATTTTGACGCTCGCGCGCTCATTGCGCGAGTTCGGTCGTTCAGTCGCAGAGACGCGCATTTTGAAGAAGGTTGCGCCTGCGCTTGAATTAGTCTTTATATGTATGCGTGTTCATGCATTCTCATACAGGGGTGCATGTGTGAGTTTATTTCAATTCGATGCGGCAAGAATATTTTGTCTTTTGCTACTTTTCAGACTTAATACCCTAACAATATGCGCGTATTCACTATTTGGTTAATGATCAAAATAAGAATATTTTATGTTATAGTATATTTTTTAATATTTCAGCATACATTTCATTTTGGTTTACAAATTCATATCAGTGGTAGCAGTAAAATGTTTTTCTTATATGCATGTATTCCAATAAATAGAAATCAATCTACTGAGATACGAACAGGGCATATCGCAGTCGGAGTCACAAAAACACCGACTGCTTTAAAGTGGTTCAGAAAACTTCAAACCAAATCAGCTTTGGTTGTTGTTCTGCGGGCGGATGGTGCCTGCATACCCTATCGAATACCAAAATGAGAATAAGAATGAGAGCGAAAAAAACCCGAAGGCACACGAAGTGTCTGGGGCCTGCCACTAACAGCTGTGGGGCCTCCCGGAAAGATTTTTGAGTGTCCATATTGCTTGTATGAAATGACCAGTCTATATGTTGTATGGTTAGTGATTCGACTGAGTGTGGCTTGAAGGCCTTATGCATGCAATCATAACATTACTGCCAGAAAAGACTCATAAGTTACTTAAGTCGTACCTCTACCACAGAGTCTTTGAGGTGAGATACAATACAACGACATCCAACGAGTATAACATTGAGTCCCACAAGGTAGCGCACTGAGCTCAACCCTGATTGTCCTACGGACGAGAGGCTGACTACGTCCACACTTGCTGACGACACCGCAATCCTAAGCCGCTCGAGATGCCCAACTAGAGCAACAGCTCAACTGGCTGATCATTTGGTGTTAGTTGAGAAGTGGCTATAAGACTGGCGAATTCAAATTAATGAGCAAAAGTGTAAACATATCATGTTTACCCTTAATAGACAATCGTGCCCCCCGCTAACTTTGAATAGTACGCAGATTACCCAAGCCGATGTAACATATTTCGGCGTCCACCTCGACAGCCTACACTGGATTATAAATTCTCGATCACCCCTGTGCCTGAACTTTAAAGTTCTTCTCTACAACTCTACCATTTATACCTACGGCTCCCAGCTCTGGGGGAACGCGAGCAACAGCAACGTTGACATCATACGGCACTCACAATAAAACATCCTGCGAACAATCACTGGGGCACCATGGTATGTTCGGAACGAAAACATCCACAGGGATCTGGGCATATCACCGGTCAAAGATGAAATAGCAAAGCAGAAAGCGGCCTACCATAACAAGCTTACACTGCACCCAAATAATCTCGCAAGGAACCTAACTCGTCTGCATCGAAACGATCTACCAGTCCAGCCATAAATATTAGAGCCCGTTAGTCTAAATTCAGTCTACATGACTGTAAGTTAAGTTATATTCTTAAGATTTGATATAGTTATTGTTATTCTCATATAGAGAAGATTCAATAAATAAAGCGGATATAGGAAAAAACAAGAAAGGAAAGCTAACTTCGGGCGGAGCCGAAGTTGATATACCCTTGCAGTATATTCTTTAAATAATATTATCCAAAATTATTCATATGATACATTCTTAATACTCATAAAAATCCCAACTTCCTAACTTTAACAAGAGAGAACGCTATAGTCGGGTGCCCCGACTATCAGATACCCGTTACTCAGGTAAAAGGAGTGCGAGGGAGATGGAGATAGAAACTTTGATCACGCATAACTTTTAAACGAATGGTCCGATTTGAAAAATTTCTTTTACATTTCGATAGGTATTGATAAACACAATAAAACTGCATTTTTACTTTTCCGAAATATTTAAATTTTTAAAATCGTATATAAGCGATTGTGGGCGTTAAAGGGGGCGTGGCACCTTTTTGAAACAAACTTGCGCTGCGTAGGAACTCCTAGAATCTACATGCAAAATGCCAATCTTCTAGCTTTTATAGTTTCCGAGATCTCAGCGTTCATACGGACAGACAGACAGACAGACAGACAGACGGACAGACAGACGGACAGACGGACAGACGGACATGGCTAGATCGACTCGGCTAGTGATCCTGAACAAGAATATATATACTTTATAGGGTCGGAAACGCTTCCTTCTAGCTGTTACATACTTTTGCACGAATACAATATACCCTTTTACTCTACGAGTAACGGGTATAAAAACACCAAAGTTATGGCATTTTCAATCGTTCAGTTATATGGCAGCTATAGGATATAGTCGGCCGATCCCTATAAAATTTGGTAGGTCGAATTGATTGGCCAAATAAAGAAGCCATAGAAAATCCCAACACCAGAGTTATGGCATTTCCTATCGTTCAGTTATATGGCAGCTATAGGATATAGTCGCCCGATCCCGGCCGTTCCGACTTATATACTGCGTGCAAAGGAAAGAATCTTTAAAACTGAGAGACTAGTTCGCGTAGAAACAGACAGACGGACAGACGGACAGTCGGACATGCTTATATCAATTCAGGAGGTGATCCTGATCAAGAATATATATACTTTATAGGGTCGGAGATGTCTCCTTCACTGCGTTGCACACTTTTGACCAAAATTATAATACCCTCTGCAAGGGTATAAAAAAGTTTAGCGAATCCATTGTCCATTGCAGAAATGTATTTATACTATTAAGCAGTCCATTGGGCCTATGTGCTTTGGATGCAACTTTTGAAAGTGTATACCTCATTTGTCTATAACCCTCGCGCTAACCAATATTTTTGTTGTTCATTATGCACTTTTGCTTGTGCCAATACCGTGTGACACCTTTCGGTCCATGTGCGGAATAAAACATTTGCATCGTCTGTATTACTGCAAAATGGGCCTATTGGGCCCATGTGCTCTGGATGCAACTTCTGTAAGTGTATACCTCATTTGTCTATAACCCTCGCGCTAACCAATATTTTTGTTGTTCATTATGCACTTTTGCTTGTGTCAATACCGTGTGACACCTTTCAGTCCATGTGCGGAATTAAACATTTGCATCGCCTGTATTACTGCTTCAGTTTTAATTTGTTTCCATTGGTTAGGGTACAACAGGAAGATCAAGTCCGATCAGCTTATATCTCTTATAAATATCTTTTTCAGGAATACATAAGATTGCACTAATTATTGTCCATGAGTTTTGCTTTCTTCAAGCGAGCTGGAATATCTGATCCCACTTTCAGTTTTAAAGCTATCTGCTTGAATCTTTCCCAAAAATGGTCTTTCTTATGCAGGTAGTATATAAGTCGGAACGAGCACGATCGGGCGACTATATTATATAAGTCCCATAGGAACAATCGAAAAAAAATGTTTACACGTATAACTATATTGTTTTTAATTTTGTTTTCTTCTTTAGGATTTTGTATTTTTTATACTATTGAATCGAAATAGCTTCATTGATTTTAGTAATATACTATTCCTATATTACATTCGACGTCTATACGTCAAAATGTATTCGTTTTATAATAATTGCAGAGGTATATAAATTTCGGCTAGCAGAAGTTTGCTTCCTTTCTTGATCCTTATGATTTGAGTAATGATTTGAGGAAATCGGTAACCAAAACAAAGCTAACAACACCTAGCATATAATGGCTAAACTTCACTATGTGTAGCTTCAAAATCGCGACTGAACTGAACTGACGTTTGTTGGAACAGCAAAATTCTTGACCGAAAGTTTTTTTCCGGGCCAGGATAAATACTTCCGTTCTCAATGATATTTTGAAGAAAATTGTATCTGGTTTTTAAAAAAGTAAACTTTTCTCGAATAAAAATCGTCCATCTACCTTCAAGATAAGATTTAACTTTTTCAATCGTTCAATCTGAGGTCATATGAAATAATGTAAGGTACATCTCTGGTAACAACGTCTTGAAAAACGCTGTATATTGTTGTAAGATCGATGCAGGTAAATTTGTAAGTCCAAAGGGCGACTTTTTGAATTCGAACAGACCCTTCGTTTAAAGGCTTCGAATTTGCGACCGTTTTTTTCCGAATCCATTATAACGAGTGGTGGGATCAAGGACATAATCCATAAGAGAAATGGAGAAATAGTGTAAAGTTGACCCATGCAACGACAGATCAGGCAATAACATTTTTTTAAGCGACTTAATCTACTTTAGATCATTTATCACATCCCTATTCTTGCACCTTCTTCAAATCAAACCTCATATTCTGTCCCACTTTAACAGAGAGCTCTCTTCTTTTGGATCTTCTTCGTGTTAAGCCTCTTAATTCCCCAAGGCCCGATGGTATTCCTAGGTGCGTGCTTAGGTATTGCGCTGAGGCCCAGTGCAAGCCTCTTCACAAGTTGTTTACCTTATCTCTAGAAAGTTCCCAATTTAAAACAAGAGAGAACGCTATAGTCGGGTGCCCCGACTATCAGATACCCGTTACTCAGGTAAAGGGAGTGCGAGGGAGATGGAGATAGAAACTTTGATCACGCATAACTTTTTAACGAATGGTGCGATTTGAAAAAACTGCATTTTTACTTTTCCGAAATATTAAAATTTTTAAAATCGTATATAAACGATTGTGGGCGTTAAAGGGGGCGTGGCACCTTTTTGAAACAAACTTGCGCTGCGTAGGAACTCCTAGAATCTGCATGCAAAATGCCAATCTTCTAGCTTTTATAGTTTCCGAGATCTCAGCGTTCATACGGACAGACAGACAGACGGACAGACGGACAGACGGAGAGACGGACAGACGGACAGACGGACATGGCTATATCGACTCGGCTAGTGACCCTGATCAAGAATATATATACTTTATAGTGTCGGAAACGCTTCCTTCTACCTGTTACATACTTTTGCACGAATACAATATACCCTTTTACTCTACGAGTAACGGGTATAATTATTTGAAAGGATTCATTTGTAATTCCTCTTTACAAAAAAGGTAACAAGTTAAAGGCCAGTAACTATAGAGATAAATCGAAGTTGTCAGCTATTCCTACGGTTTTTGAAAAATTGATTACTCCTCATTTGCACGGATCTTAAGTTATCTGGATGGCAGGTCACAAAGGGTCCTTTTTAAAAATGATGTTTCTAAAAATCTCCGATCCGTTTCGTCTTACATTATTTATTAACAATTATAAATGTATTGTGACGATCCTGCCTTTCGCACTCATATATGTATTTCCAGCGTTGGTGTAGAAGGATTTGCCATTCCTTCCACACTTGTTGATTTCCTCGTTCTGATGTCCGGGGCCTCTGGGCTCAGGCGGTACCGGTACCGGTCATCGCACAGGTTGATTTGATTTGATTTTTGTTTAATATGATGTTGTTGCGGTTTAGACTTTTATTTTTGTTACTGTTGTTCATGTCGTTGTTATATAATTTTTTTTTATTGTTTTATTATTTCCTCCGTTTTATTTGTTGTTGCGTGTGAATTACATGATATATTTTTCGTTTATGTTTGTTTGCTCTGCTTTGCTGTTATTTATCGTTATTCTGTTATTCTCGCCATTAGATGATGTTTAACAGTTTTGTTGTTGTTGTATTTAAAACACTAAGAAACTTTTAATTCAGCTCAGTGGCATTAATGCTGATGTTTATATATTGTTATATTTGTACCATGTTGGCACCCACATTTCTCATGTTTGTTAGTCAACTACAACAACCTTAGTCACACAACATGGCGTGTTAAGTTTAATAATGTTCATCCAATATTCGTAAATTTTATAAAAAAAAAAACACGATATTATTAGTGGCCGTCAGCCGCGGCCAAATTAGTTCTTTATTGTTTAATGTTCAAAATTGAATGACTTACAATAAGCTATTCGCGGCTGCACTGCCTGCAAACATTGCAATGCATTGGCAGCGGCCGTCATGTATTTATCAAAGTACATATGTATGCTCACATATGTATTAAGCTGATAGCAGCGAGAGCGCGAGAGAAGTTGCATATGCATTCATTCTGCAAGCCATGGGAATTTGCTGACACTTGCGCTTCTTATAAGTTGGCTGCACGAGGTTTCTGAATTGTTTAAGTGTAAAATGACACAATGTTGGTATCGGTACAGTGGGTACTGGCTACAATGATACATGCATACTACACAGTAGAGCGCCGAGGAGTGAACTGTATTTGAAGTGACGGAACAGAGAAAATTATGTGAAGAGAAAAAACACAAGACAATAAAAAAATATCGCGGCAGCGTCGGTGTTTTGTTAAGTCCCAATAATGTTAATTCATTAAATAGACGGCACCTCAGTGCAGTTTTGGTTCTCTTTTGATAATGTTTTATTGTACTCAAATTGGTTCTTTCTTAGCCTACTTACATAAGTTCTTATATCTAAGCGCCATAGCTGTACGTTTTGTATATATGTATGTATGTTCAGTATTCAGTATGTGATAACAGCACGCCATTGCAATGGCGTATGTGTGTATGTATGTAAGCATATACATACATATGTATGTATTTACCAGGGACGGAAGAGAACCGGTACCGGTACCGAAACCGGAACCGGAACCGTTTCCTTTTTACGGAACCGGAATCGGAACGAAACCGAAATTTTAATTTTCTATGGAACCGGAACTGGAACCGGAACCGATTATTTGGCATACTGTGGAACCGAAACCGATATTCTTTTTTTGATATATACATATGTTGCAGGGACTGAAGAGAACCGGTACCGGTACCGAAACCGGAACCGGAACCGTTTCCTTTTTACGGAACCGGAATCGGAACGAAACCGAAATTATAATTTTCGATGGAACCGGAATTGGAACCGGAACCGATTATTTGGCATACTGTGGAACCGAAACCGATATTCTTTTTTTGATATATACATATGTTGTCGCAATTACTTTTCTACACGATTATACATTAAAAAAATGGAACCGATACTGGAACCGGAACCGATTTATAATATATTTTTAGAACCGGAACCGAAACCGGAATCGTTTTGCGGTTTTTCTGAGGAACCGAAATTGGAACCGGAACCGCTAACAGATTTTTTTAGGAACCGAAACCGGAATCGGAACCGGTATTCCAATCGGTTTCAGTCCCTGGTATTTACATTGTATACAGTTGCAACTGCCCGGCAAAGCTAACTCCTTTCAAAGAAACCTATTCGCTATACCCGTTACTGTTGTGCAAACATTTAGACTTTAATATTCATAATACTATTTAAGAATGTATGTGTTTAGCCAATATAAGTATGTATGTTTAATATTTCTAGTCAATTTATGGCACTCAAAAACATAAACATAAACACAGCTGCTGGTGCAGGACATAAGCTGCCTGCGCTAAAGCAGCGCTGGTGCTGATGCTCGTGCTGTAAAGCTGCAAGCTCTAAGAGATCGCCGAATTCAAATTGATAATTTGAACTTTTTGTCCTTTTTTTCTTAATCATTTGTCTCTTTTTGCTCCTATTCGTTTCTCAAAAGTGCTTTCACCTGCACTAGAGAGAGACGGAAGATGTGCAAGGCAGAATGGAAAGTTCTAGAAGGCACGGTTCGCTGTTAGCAAAAAGGGTGGGAATCCGTAAATTGGCGGTTATGATTTTTGCAGAGCTGCAAACTATTCTGCTCTCGCTGTAGTCTACGACTAAACATCGGATGTGATCTCTCTTCTCGTCTGCGATTGCGATTTTTGTCAATTTTTCCTATCTTAGCTTAGAGTATCTACACTCATAGCAAAATTAACCCTAAAAACAAGAAATTCGCCTTATTTTTGTCTTCAAAGGCATCGCACCTTAAATTTTAGGGTAAAATTTTCTAAAATTAATTAATTAAACACAAGAATAAGTTTTCTAAAAAATAGAAAAATATTTCTTAAAATTAGGGCATTTAACCATAAATTGTAGGGTATTTTTCTAAAAATTAGAAAAAATGCGCCTATATTCATCATAATGTAATTTTTCATTCAGGATTTATGTATGTATGTGTATACATATGTACGTATATGATTTAAGCACTTCGCTTTTCATTTAGAAAAGTCACAAAGTTTGTAGTATTGCGCACTAATGAATTGCCAATATCGATTTCAACTGTAATTCTGTGGGGAAAGAGAGAGAGAATTAGTACAATTATGATTTATTTCAGTTCTTACAAGTAAAATCCGATAAGTTTCTTATCCGAAAAAACTTATAATTTTATTCGTCTGTCGGTGGGATTCGAACCCAGGTCTCCCGCGCGTGAGTCCAAAGACATTAAATGGAGCCACGGTCGCGCACGAAGAACGAGGAAAAATATTTAAATTACTTTTCAATAAAGGGTAAAACCTTTAGTAGTTCTAAGCATTACTTCTCATCTGTGTTTATACACAAGTAAAAAAAAAAAAAAAAAGAAAGATGTCGGCAGCTGAAATTGAACTTGCGGTGCTTAGATTTCTGGTCAGACATTCTAACCCCTAGGCTACTCGGACAGGGTTAGAACAATTTTATGGTCATTTTAGAAAATAATTCCTATGTTATAGAAAATATTTCTATATTTTGGGATTAATTTTTATTTTTAGAAAATATTTCTATATTTAAGAAAGCGTTTCTATTTTTTAGGGTTATCGAATATTTAGGGTTAATTTGAGAACATTTTTCTATTTTTTAAGGTAAATAATTTTGTAGGGCAAAATTCCTAATTTTAAGAAAAAAATTTCGAAAAACAAGTGCCATTTTTACTAAAATATAGAAATTCTTTCTTGGATTTAAGGCGAGTTAAATTTATGGCGACAATTTCTACATTTGAGAAACAATTTCTTGATTCAAGAAAAGTTTTCTTGTTTTGAGAAAAAATTCCTTGAAAGTAGAAATCTTGTCTTGGATTTAGAAAAAATAAAGGCGAATTTCTAAAATTTAGGGTCAATTTTGCTATGAGTGTAATAGTCGAGGCACTCGACTATAGCGTTCTCTCTTGTTTTTTATTAATTTGACGATAGTCTTTTACTAGTCGCCATTTTTTCTTGTCAGAGTCCAGAAGAGACTTTTTCGGAACTAGTAAAAGTGGGATATTATATTCAGATACGGATGGTTCGACTATTTTGTCGTCTATTAATTTCTGTACTTGGGCTTAAATTTCTTCTACTTGGCTATGAGGACTTCTAAAATAGAATATCAGAATATATCTGTATATCAATTGGTTTTTAAATAATGACGGAAAGTTTTTAGTTAATTTTTGCATAAAGAATTTTTCTCTTTCTTTGTTATTGTCTTATACTATTTCGTAGTCATTTAGGGTTTCATATTTTATTTTATTTAAATTTACGATCTTATTTGTGTTAGTTGTATTTTTAAATTCGGACATAAATATTTTTATGGTTGGAAATGATATTTGCAATATAAATTCCGTCATCAATTTCTTGTGGAATTATATATTTACCCGTAGTGAGTTCTATAAAGGGCTAGCCCTTTGAAAAAATTGTACCTTCGCAAATACTCGATATTTGGGTAGTAATTGTTTCGTTTACGTTTTTAAATACATCTATATTTTCTTTTAGTATAGATATATCTGCACCAATATTAAGTAACAGTGTAAATGATTTACCTGTTCTTTCATTGTTCATTTTTATAAAAATGCTGAAATTGAGGTTGATGGTTTTTATTGAGTCATTTTTTGGCTTCGAATATCTAAGGGGTTTTGCTGGTTTTCCGAGTTAGTTTGGGTTACTCGGACATTACCTCTATTATTGTCATTTTGGTTTCGATTGCCACCTCGCTTTGTTTCCATCTCGGTTGCCAACTCGGTTATTTCCTCCGAAATTACCCCAATTGTTGACATTATCGTTATAGTGGAAATTGTTGTTATAGTGGAAATTATCATTACCGCGGCCATTGCCTCTAACTGTTGGGTTGTAATTTCTACGATCGCCTCTGCATTTATAGTACAACTAGCTGTACCCGGCGCGACTTCGTTCGCTTAAAATTAGTTTAGAGTATGGTTGTCAAGACTTTCCCATTTCCACACCACCCCTGAGGTAGAGAAATTGGCGCGTTTTTTTTAATGTGGTATCTCCAATTAGACCTATTCCACTGAAACTTTCTAGGTTTAATAATGTTAATTAATATGATTACTTTAAAACCTCTGTGTAAACAACATTTTTAGAAGATCCTTCAGGAGCGAGAATAATAAGGCTACTGGCAGAGCTAACTCTAGAGCATGCGACATAAAATTGTCCATGAGAGAAGCAATCTTCTCTAAGATCTAGTCCAGCCAGCTTCAAAGTCTGCCCCTGCGATTTATTTATAGTTATTGCAAAGCAAACTTTTAGAGGGAATTGTAGCCTTTTAAACTGAAACGGCAGACTGGATGGTATTAATGGGATCCTGGGTATAAACACTGTTTCCCCCTTCGCGCACCCCGTAAATACTGTTGCTTCGATTACATTCTTATGAAGACCTTTTATCTGCAATCGTGTCCCATTGCATAACTTTGGGGGACTTAAATTTCGCAATAACATTACAGGTGCTCCAATCCTAAGAGACAGATTATGCTGAGGAATTCCTGGAGGATTCAAAGAATTTAAAAATTCAACAGGGTAATGAACAGCATTATCAGCATCAGGAACAGAGTCGACCGATTTATAGGAGACTTCTAAACCATCAAATGAGTTTAGCAATAAATTATTAATAGTGGTTGCTCTTTCATTTTTCGTTGTCAAAATGGCGCGCTCAGATAGCCAATCTAAGCTTTTACATGATATGTTGGAAATGTCAGGAAATATTTTGGATGTAAGGTCTTGAACGTTTTTAACTACATTTCCTAAGCGTGATGTTATAACTATTTTTCCATCAACTGTTGGATGGACGCCATTCCCAATTTTTAAAAGAGTTTCGGCAAAAATTCCTGCAGAACTGTCTCCTTTTAAGTGCACTCGCATATTTTTCGTGAGCGCTAGTTTCTTTATCTGTGGCCATAAAAATGAAGATTTTAAACAGGCCTTTATTTCGTCAGCTCTTGTACCTCTTGGCACAACAGGAAGGGTTTGGCGAAAGTCTCCAGCTAGCAGGACTGTAATACCACCCATCAACATAGTATTCTCATTAATATCTTGCAGGGTTCTATTTATGGCTTCAAGCCCACCTTTATGTGACATTGTGCACTCATCCCAAACAATTAACTTACAATCTTTAAACACCGCAGCCATATTACATTGCTTTGAAATAGAGCAATGAGGTGTTTCTAAATTAACTAAATCCAAAGGAAGTTTAAATGTAGAATGAGCAGTTCGACCTCCATTGAGCAGGGTAGCAGCTATACCGGAAGATGCTACAGCTAGGGCTATTTTTTTTGAACTTCGAACTTTTGCCAACAATAAGTTTGTCAAGAAGGTTTTACCTGTCCCTCCAGGTGCATCCAAAAAAAATATTTCACCCATCTCAGCCCCAACGCTTTGTAAAATTGTATTGTATACGACTTTTTGCTCGTCTGTAAGCAAATTTTCGTTGTTGGTAAGGAGAGTGTTGTTACTTTCATAACTTATTTCTCTTAGATAATCGGTATTATTTTCTTCCAATTCGGCTTCAGGAATAATTGGTTGAGGAAGACCATATTCTTTAAGACATGTTCCACCAATAGACAATACAAAATGTTCAATGCTTATTAGACATTTGTTATAGACTCTTTCCATAATTTCGTCATTAATGTCAGAGTTTACGGGCATTTGTAATGAATGAAGTATATCTTCCGATAAGAAAGTCTTGTACTTATTCCAAAGACCTAAAGGATCCGAGAGTTGACAAAAAACTAACATAATTCCAAAGAGATCACGTAAGTTTTTTGGAACTTGACAAACGCTAGCTTCTGCCAAAGTTTTGTCCCAATGACTATCATCCTCAAGTAAGCCCAATGCTTTGCAAGCTAATTGAAACGTACTGTATATTACGCCATTTACAGTTTTTAAATACGAAAATGAAGTTGGACCTCGTACCTCATGGAGTAAAAGTCTAAGAAAATAACATTCACTGTTATGTGGGTGAACGGTATAAACTCTGCCCAAAGCTGAATCCTTTTTAACTCCAGAAAAATGAGGTACGTCACTGCCTCGTTTTCTTCTAAGAAACTTTGTATTGTTCCATGTGTAATAGGATGGAACTTCAACATATAAAAGAGTTTTGGCGAAATCATCAATTTTACAAAGTTCAAAGAAAGCGAGAAGTGTAGTATTCGAAGGAGTGTTTATCTTCTTCGCTAGTTGATTCGGATCATTGGGATTAAAGTACACACGCTGCCCATTTTCTAAATGTACAGACAATTGCATAACTGCTGGAAATCGTTCGTGTATAGGGAAAGCCAGGATTCTCCACACGGCTTCCGAACTGCTTATATATCTTCCATTTTCATACGTTTTAATTTCATTTCGTCGGTCTTCAAGGGAAAATGAAGCCTGATCGCTGCCTTTATTGACATATTTGCATACGTATTTTATAGACTTAACTGAACTGCAGGCTTCAACATTTATGTGTGCTTCCATTGCACGTAATAGTACTGAATTATATGGCACAACCCAACGGTTGTCTAAAATATTACCATTCTTTTCGACAGTAAAGCCACCATCATCTGAAGCCCTTCTTCGATACAGAGGATAACTATCAATTCCTGTTACTGTTTCCTTTGAGAGATGACGGGGAAATTTTTTTGAACATTTGCCATCTTTCATGCACGGTGAACTACGGTTTAACATTCCGCAAGGTCCATGAATCATATTGGACTTTACGATATTATGTAGCACGGGATCTTTCTGTGGATCTGGAATTTCTGCACATATTGTATCGTCTATTTGATCAGCATAAATTCGATTTTTAAGCCAAAGTAGTATGTGAACATGTGGGAGGCCACGTTTTTGCCATTCTACAGTGTACATGAAACATTGAACTTCTCCAAACAATTCGTTCTTAACTAAAAGAGCCTTTAGTGCTTTAACTTTTAAATGAAATACTCGCGCTATTATATCATGGCGGTCATAGGCCATCTGACCGGGTAATAATGACTCTGTAATGTCTTTCCACTTAGGATTGCAAGTAAATGTTATAAATAAATCAGGACGGCCATAGTGCCGGACATATGTCATAGCATCCTGAGTTTTCTCATGCATATAACGTGCAGAACTCGTGAATGAAGATGGTAAAATAACCATTTGGCCCAGCTGAGCTGGATTTACATCTTGTCTACCTATAGCGTCTTTAAGGTGTATATAGCTTTCAGCCCTAAGTTTTTCTTGATTGTTTCGAATAAAATTAAGCCGTTCTGCTTCCATTTTGGCACACATATCGACTAAAAACTGACTTAAAAGAGCTTTGAAATAAATTAAATGATTAATTTCACCCTCCCGAATCATTATTCGGTAACTATAAAAATTTAGTGCCGATACGGTTTTTTTTAAATGTTTTTTTGATAGAGGATCTACTTGCGGTATATCAATTGAATATCCATCCTCTCCATGTGGAAAGAGAAGCGGATACTGCAAAGCGTCATAGGAACGGTGTAGTTCATTAATTTTTTGTAATTTTGAATTATGACTTTCAAGAATAATATCTCTCTGTTTGAACTGCTGACCAACAATAAGTAAAGCTACTTCACTTGCTCTTGGTGCATTATAGCAACCCTTGTGAGATCCAGATGGTGTGCGATCGGCATGAATTATCATTTTGTAGTCAGTAGTATTTGCAGGAACTTTGTCAATAGTTGATTTTAAATCTTTAACGAACGGATTAATTTTATGCAACATAGATTGTAAAGCTTTTACCAAATCACGATTCACATCAGACGCATTTTTACATCTCAGTTCTGTTTCCTTTTCATCCTCACCAACAAAATATATTTGAAGGAACTGTGCTTCTTTTTCCTTTGTAGGCCATAGACTGCCAATTAGGTGATATACCTGACCCTGAACCTTAAAAGTTGGCATGAAACCTTTTTCATAAACTTTATTACAGCCGAATGAAGTCATTTGAAATAATGAATTGTATTTTCGTAAACGGTCTAAGAAGTGGGCATGCTTGGGATGACCGCCTAGGATTAGGCTCTTAAGAGGCTCAGGTAATGTTTGAAGTTGGGGAAGTTTAACTTTTCCGGAACTACAGCAAATTCCGTCAGATTCGTTCTTCCATTTCAAAGCATTGCAATAGTTGCATTTCTTATCCATGGGCCCAATTTCAATAATTTTGTCAGCACTATACGCTATTTGGCAATTATATGTAAATCCAGACATTTTTTTTACTTTCCATAAAAGATGTCCTTCTGACGTCTTATTAGCGTAATATTCCTTATTTTTATCTTTTATTTGTTCTGTATGATCAATCCTGAATTTTTTTTAGCTCCCTTTATTTGGTTGGACTTAGTTCTATCAGAAAATCGAGCTCTCCTTTTGGGAGCTTTTTTTTGTGCTAGCCTCAACTAATCTTTGTGACGGTGAATCTGTTAACGGTGATGATTCATACAATAGAAGTACATCGAAATGTCCATTTTCAAGATCACCAGAAAATTTCAATAATTTAACAGGGTTATCTTCTGAACCATAACCGCTATGAAAATTTCCATTTCGAAAAACATGAAAGCAAACTGAATATACATTAGCAGCTGCTTGAAGCTCACACTCTGTTCCGTAAGTACGGGACTTCATCATTTCCTCTTCATATTGTGCAGAATTTATGAAATTTAGTCCATTAGAGTTTAGTGCGTGCACTTGAAAAAATCCCAATTGTTAACAACGTGAGCTACAATTTCCTGGCGAATCCCTCCAGAGAAATGCTGTGAGCCTTTTAAATGATATGAAATGGCTCTAAACAGGCAAGCACCATCGCCAATTATTTTAACCACCATATGGGGCACCAGCTCACCATTAATACTTAGGTTCTCAATTGACATATTAAAGCTTTAATTTTGTATTAAAGGTCAAAGATCAAATTAAACTTTTACCAAAGTTTTTATAGCCAACTTCAATTAAAGAAGTTAAAAAAATCGATTTAGTTAAGTCAACTTAAAAAAGCCAACAGTAACTCGCTAATCAATGTTAAAAAGCAACGTGAAAAGCGTTCAAGCACAGCTTGCTTATATTTAAAGTCAAAATTGACTTCACTAATCAACGTTAAATATTAACGTGAAAAGTGTCCATACATTGTAAGGAAATGGATAACTAACTAATGAAAGTCACTATGACTTCGCTTCTCAAGAATTTGATTAGCGTCTATACAAAACTTGTATAGTGGAAATAGAAAAAATAACTTACGTGTAAGAATTTAAATTAACTTTACGCACAGAAAAATTTTAAAATGTTTGCGCTTCACAATAGCTTTCACTTGCTGCTTAGGCATCCAAAATAAAACTAAACTTCTCGCGCCTGTTTAGCTGTTATTAGTTTCCTTCATTTCCTTGTCCTTAATTTTCAGCTATTTGCGTAGCGGCGACGCAAGCACAAATACAAACATCGTAAGATGTGGATGTATTGGTTTGTAACCGTGCCTATTACATGAGTTGCTTTTAACTTTTTGTTTTCATGTTCCAATTTCGTGTAAGAAATGGAACGCATCTAAGAAGACAGAAAATGAAAACCCCAGGAAAAGAAAATGCAAGATATGTTAACAATAAAGAGCCACCCAAAATAAGCATTTTTTTATGGATTTTTTTTTGGTTTTTTTTATTTAAAAAGAAATTGTAATGAAATTAAGCTTAAAACTAAGAAAGGGAAAAAGAACAAAATTAAATTAAAGTAAGGACTAAATAAGAAATTAAAAACAAATAAAAAAAAATTAATTAATTGGAAATGTCTTGCTGCTGGAGCTGTTGCTGCAAGCCCTGGATTTGCTGCGCCATCATTGAGCCAGGTTGACCCGGCTTTTCTCGCCGCTCTTCCTCGGGGGCTCGCGCCTGCGCCTGTTGCTTTTGGAGCTGCTGTTGCAACATGGCGATTTGCTGCATCAGCTCATCCGCAGAAGGGCCAGACTGGAAACTCTGCGACGGCACTGCCAGCAACGGCACTGTCTGCAGCGGTACTACCTGCGGCGGCACTGCCTGCGGCGGACTCCATGTTTGGGGCAGGCGCATCACGGAACTCACATAAGCCTGGAAACTTTCCAAGGCAGCCACCTTGTCCTGAAGGCCCTTTATTTGGCGCTGCTGCTTCTGAATTCTGTTGTGGGCCTCTCGCAGCGTTTGGAATGGCGGCCGATCCTTTCCTGGGTGCGCAGCTTTCGTTGGTTGCTGCATTAAAAATTGCTGCTGCATTTGCTGAAGCTGTTGTTGCTGCTGCTGCAATTGTTGATGCTGCGTTGGCTGTTGGCTGTTCAATTGCAGCTGGAACAACTCAAGCTGCTGCTTGTGTTGCTCCAGTTGCAATTGCAAATTCTGCTGCTGATGTTGTTGGGACTGCCATGCAGCCTGGAATGTTCCGCTCCTGTTGAAATTCATATTGCTTCTGAATAGTCGAAATGTGTAGCCATTAGTTGCCACATTCCTTTTGTCCTATTTACGCTTGCATATGTATTTGTGTGACGGTCACATGATCTGTGGCGCCACAAAATGGAAAAACAAATAACCGTTTTTTGGCTTGTGTCTGTCTCATAGACGTACTAAAAATTTGTGGAGGGCGTCATTCATTCAATATTAATATTTTATCAAAGTAATATTAAAATGAAGTCAAAAAAGAATCAAAATGTGTACTAAAAAAGGTTTGTTTTTCAACAAAAATTTAAACTTGTGAGTTTTGGCCGTACCCCCTTGCCACACCACTGTCAATCTTATGCTCAGTCTTGTTTCTCTCTCTTTGGGCAAGCTCTCTCAGAGAGTTCGTTGTGCGCATGATCCATCCCCTTGTTTTGCGTCTACCTATACACTTGCTACTGATCTCCCTCATTATCGTTGCATCCTTCTCACTCCTAAAATTGAAATTGTAGCAAAGGAGAGCAAGTGTTTTTTTGTATAGCCCTCTTCTAATTGCCACCTTCTCACTCAAAAATTCTAGTTCTTGGGATTTCAATTTGTGAAATCCATGAAAATACATATAATCGTTTTAGATTGTTTAAAAACATATAATAAATTCAGATTGTTGCTTAAACATATGTATAATAATAAAAATAGCCCTCTTCTAATTGCCTCCTTCTCACTCCCAAAAATCGAATTGTGGCAAAGGAGAGCAAGTGTATTTTTTGCATACGCCTCTTCTAATACTTGCGATATTAATTTGTTAAATCGATGAAAATATATATCATCTTTTTAGATTCCTTAAAAACATATATTAAATTCAGATTGTTTAAACAAATATAATAAATAGCTATACCCGAAGCGACTTCGTTCGCTTAATATTAGTTTGGAGTTAGGAAATTGGGTTGTCAGGACTTTCTTATTTCTTATTTGCGCGTTTTTTGAAAACCTTTGTGTAAACAACCTTTGTAGAAGATCCTTCAAGAGAGAGATCAGAAGGATACTGGCAGAGCTATATAATAAATGAATGTGATCCAAGTAAAAGTCGTGAGCTTGTATACTTTTTATCAGTTACAATGTTATCAATGCAATTTTAATTTGCGCACAAATATGTATACTTGTTTGTAAATTGGAATTTGTTGTTTTCAAATTTCTTGTTTTGAATGAAACGAAAACCTTTGTACACACAGTAAAAGATTGGCATCCAATACAAAAACAGCAAAGTAACGTATTATTTTCAGATTCCACATTTGATCGATAAACGGGTATAATAAATCATTTTATTTGTATTTAAGCACATTATCTACTTTCGAATAGAAACATACACACATTGTATGTATGTACATGTATTGTACATATAAGCAAATCAAAACATATCCAAATATACATATGTACATACGTATTTGGTCAAAAGTTCGAATCTTAAGATTAATATTTAACTTGGAAACATTTTGGCTTTGCTTACAGAATTTGTAGTAATTTTCTATTTTCTTCCATGGTGGAAATTAAATAAGGCTCTTACTTCTGCTACAAAATGAAAAAATAAAACCTAAGCATTTGATCCAAAGGACTGACTATTGATCAAAAATCATATTGATCGGAGCAGCAGTTTAAGTTTTTAAAATCCTAAACAAATTTAACTTAAATTGCCTCTTTCCCCTCCCCTTTCCCTGCAGCACTACCCCTCCCCCTCATCAGTTTTCTTGGCTGTTGCTCTCTCGGCCGTCGCTCTCTTGGCTTCTGGGTTTCGTTCTCTCGACAGGCTCCCGCAAAATACAACGCAATGACTTAGAAAATCTAAATAAATTCGTTAAAAATACTTAAAAAAATGTTAAAAACTTGAAAAATTAAACTTAAGCATTTGGGCCATAGAATAACTATTGAGCGAAAAATCATCTTGATCGGAGCAGCGGTTTAGATTTTTTAAATCGAAAAGTTAATTTTAAATGTAGCCCCCAAATTATGGGGGATATCAAAATTTCTTTTAGATTTCTAATTAGGCCTTTTCAAAACCTAAAATTCGGAAAAAACCAAATATCGAAATTCCAACCGGTTTAGAAGTTAAGCTTAAATACATCATCTTTTTTTTGCTCAGAATAATGGATGTTGGAGCTGTTTGGGGCCACTGGGGGGACATATCGGATCTTAGTGGGCGCCCACGCCCCCAATGGAATACTGTGAAAAAATTTGGCTGCTCTTGCTCTTACGGTTTGGGCTGTGGCCGTATCCCCTTAAAAATCGGTCTTTCATTTTATAATCTTTAGGGATAGCTATACCCGAAGCGACTTCGTTCGCTTAATATTAGTTTGGAGTTAGGAAATTGGGTTGTCAGGACTTTCTTATTTCTTATTTGCGCGTTTTTTGAAAACCTTTGTGTAAACAACCTTTGTAGAAGATCCTTCAAGAGAGAGAATCAGAAGGATACTGGCAGAGCTATATAATAAATGAATGTGATCCAAGTAAAAGTCGTGAGCTTGTATACTTTTTATCAGTTACAATGTTATCAATGCAATTTTAATTTGCGCACAAATATGTATACTTGTTTGTAAATTGGAATTTGTTGTTTTCAAATTTCTTGTTTTGAATGAAACGAAAACCTTTGTACACACAGTAAAAGATTGGCATCCAATACAAAAACAGCAAAGTAACGTATTATTTTCAGATTCCACATTTGATCGATAAACGGGTATAATAAATCATTTTATTTGTATTTAAGCACATTATCTACTTTCGAATAGAAACATACACACATTGTATGTATGTACATGTATTGTACATATAAGCAAATCAAAACATATCCAAATATACATATGTACATACGTATTTGGTCAAAAGTTCGAATCTTAAGATTAATATTTAACTTGGAAACATTTTGGCTTTGCTTACAGAATTTGTAGTAATTTTCTATTTTCTTCCATGGTGGAAATTAAATAAGGCTCTTACTTCTGCTACAAAATGAAAAATAAAACCTAAGCATTTGATCCACAGGACTGACTATTGATCGAAAATCATATTGATCGGAGCAGCAGTTTAAGTTTTTAAAATCCTAAACAAATTTAACTTAAATTGCCTCTTTCCCCTCCCCTTTCCCTGCAGCACTACCCCTCCCCCTCATCAGTTTTCTTGGCTGTTGCTCTCTCGGCCGTCGCTCTCTTGGCTTCTGGGTTTCGTTCTCTCGACAGGCTCCCGCAAAATACAACGCAATGACTTAGAAAATCTAAATAAATTCGTTAAAAATACTTAAAAAAATGTTAAAAACTTGAAAAATTAAACTTAAGCATTTGGGCCATAGAATAACTATTGAGCGAAAAATCATCTTGATCGGAGCAGCGGTTTAGATTTTTTAAATCGAAAAGTTAATTTTAAATGTAGCCCCCAAATTATGGGGGATATCAAAATTTCTTTTAGATTTCTAATTAGGCCTTTTCAAAACCTAAAATTCGGAAAAAACCAAATATCGAAATTCCAACCGGTTTAGAAGTTAAGCTTAAATACATCATCTTTTTTTTGCTCAGAATAATGGATGTTGGAGCTGTTTGGGGCCACTGGGGGGACATATCGGATCTTAGTGGGCGCCCACGCCCCCAATGGAATACTGTGAAAAAATTTGGCTGCTCTTGCTCTTACGGTTTGGGCTGTGGCCGTATCCCCTTAAAAATCGGTCTTTCATTTTATAATCTTTAGGGATATTGCACTTCGATATATTTAGTCATAGCATCATTGAAAGTGCTGAAATTGCCGGCCTCTAATATTATGCGAAGTTTTTCGTATTCGCAATTCTTTGTCATGGCAGATATAGTTTCTTTGGTCGAGAATTTTGCATTATCAAAGTCTAGGCCATCGTCAATATAGGCTGCTTCTAGTTGCTTGCGCAAACTGTCTATTTCAGCTGTGTACTGCGACACTAACTTGCCTTTTTGCTTTATATTGAGCAATTTTGCTTTGATAAAGTCAGTTGATTCACCTTTGATATCGGTATTTAGTTTACATATAATACCAATAATAGACGTTTCATTTTGTACTTTGTTCAAAAATGGGACAATTATTTTGGACTTTATGACTTCTACGGCTAGGTCTTCTTGATTTCCTTCGAATAGCCGTAAGGCCGTTATACATCTGTCCAGTAATAATTTTTTACCATCAAATTCCGGAATAGTACACGATACTTGTCGTACATATTCGCGTTCTAAAGCCACTTAGTTCATCATGTTTTTTTCTGTTAATTCTAGGGGGTCAATGTCACTATCCGCTTCAATATCCCTGTCAATTAGTTTTGGCTTAGATTCATTCTGTTCTTCTAGCTGGTCTGAATCAAAAGTTGCCATTAATTTTAAATCTCTTGGCATATCTATGATATTATTATGCCTTGCGCTAATATTAATATATGAAATTTTACCATTAAGATTGACCATTCGCCCAATATTGGATGGTTTTCATTCACTTTCTTGATAGCTACATTTGGCAGTGAATTTAGAATTATGCCTTTTAGTATCGAAATAAAGTAAAGGACTGAACGATGTATTATATGTTACCATATATTCATTCTCAAATTCATATATAAATTAATTATTTCCTTATTCAGGTTTTACTTAAGACGCGCCGTACTGCGCGAATGAGAAGACTTAGGTTTCGGGAGGCGATGACCGTCACGATTTATTTCCAAAATTCAACTAAATACTAAGTACATAAATTCTTATAATGAAAGCTAGCCCTATGCCCTGAAAGTGCTGACCCGGCGCCCCGTGTGTGGTGTTGGGTAGCCGTCGGTTGCGTCGCAGTGCATTGCCCGCTGATAGCGCTGACCGAAGCTTGGGCTTCTGCTACCGTCGTTGTGCAATATCCGCAGGTGTCGCTGGCTTTGCATTATTCTCATGCCGGCTACGCGTAATCAGTTTGGCAACTTCTCTGTTGCCGGGTGACCGTGTTAACTCCTCCCCCGCATAGATGAAGGACGTCCTCGGACTTCTTGAAACCGTCAATAATAACTTGAAGGTCATGCTGGCGACGAACTCGCTGGCGTCTTTGGTAGAGCTTGAAAATGATAAAGCAGATGGCGGAGAAAGCGATCGCGGCCACTCCAGATATTATAGGCCGGTTTTCCAGTCTCTTTTCCATTTCGCCAATGTATCGTAGGTTTTCTATGTTTAATTTCTGTAAGTATGGTAAACTCAGTATTTCCTGATGGTCTGTAATGTTAAGGACCGTTGATGCAGCGGGTGCTGGGAATTTTTTTACGTAGCTCTTCAAGTTTCGGTATAAGGTGTTGTTTACTTTTACCTCCTCGTCGAATGTAACGAGGAACGTTCCAGTTACCAGTTGTCCATTGACCGTAGCTGTTCCGTCATTGAGAATAATAACGCCGTCATCGATAATTGTTAGTGGCTCGAGGTGGCTGGTGCGAGTCGAACAGTGTGCGTTGCCTCCTGAGTGGAGTTGTTGTGCGCATGTTGCATAGGGCAGTTCTCTGCAGAATGTTGTCGTAAGGGCAGCGCTGCAGTTTCCAATCGGCATGATTTTGTTACCGCAGTCAGCTATACTATCGCCTTCAGCAAAATTAAGAATAGTGCCGTTGTGTTCAACGGGGTGCAAGATTATTTTCTTACAAGCTATGTAGGGCTTAGGATATTTTAATATAAAGTGTAAAAAGTTATTATTTAATAAAACTTTAATTTGAGCTACTTCCATTAGATCGGTTATAGTAACATTTGTGGAATGTTCATTGATTAAATTTTGTAAGTCATTTGAGTCTAAAATCGCGGGATTGATTATTCCAATTTTTGCAAGAGTAACCGACAACATTAAGGCCTCGAGTTCGGAAATAATAATTCTATTTCTTGATAGCAAGTTCTCATATAAATTTTCTGTATTTATCTGTTTTGCTTTTGCATTTTTTACTAAAATGTTTACCGTGTTCGTTAGGATGTTTATTTGTTCCTGGGTCTTTGTGTTAATTTTTATTTGTCTACTTTCTGATTCTATGAGTTCTTTCTGCCTAAATTTAATGTTCTCAAAGTCATCAAAATCTGGAGTACCGGCTACGATTTTTAATGCGGTGCCTAATAAATTTATGCTTCTAGCGTGTCTATGATGAACATTTACGGTATCTATGAGAGTCTTAATGTGTCGTAAATCTGAGTCTAATATCTGCCTCATATGTGACTGGGGGAAATGGTTTCTCATTTCTTCTGTTTCTTTAACTATTTCCGAGTACATGGTTAAGTTGGTTGAGTGTTTGAGGTATTGGAAGTCTCTCCAAATAGTCACGTGCCCGTCTATGATTGGTATGTAATTTGAGGTCGTGTAGTCGGTCATTTTAGCTGCTATTGGTACGGCGAGGAGTAGAATCATCCAAATCCTAGTGTGTCGAAGATAAAAATAAAAAGAAAAATAAGATTTATTGTAATTACCTCAAATTGTCCTTATGGACCACCCTCCCTTTTATTAAGACTGTGGTCCCTAAGTCTGCTTCGACGGTTTCCTCGGAGTACAAATCTGAAAGTTTGTTTCCCAACCTCTTATTTGATTTCACAAGAACCTTGTCTCCTACCAGAAAATTTCTGTCTTGTCTTGTTTTGTTCAATCTTTGTAGTTGAATGTTCTGGGCATTTAAGACTTTATCCCTAATTTCTGTGTTGAGCTCAATGGTCGATGAGTGTATTATGTCAATGGGTCTTTTATTTGTTACTGAGTGAATAGTTCTATTGTATTCTATAGCCGCGAGAAGTATTAGTTCAACAGTGTCTTCAATACTTCTTTCAATTTTTAAGCACCGTGCAATTTCTGTCAGTGTACTGTGGAATCTTTCCACTTGTCCGTTCGATGTACTATGAAGAGGCGGTGCATTAACGATTTGTACGTTAAACCGGTTACTTAAAAGGGACTTAATTGTTTCGGATTTTATAGAAGGCTCATTATCGCAATAAATTGTTTTTGGTCGTCGATAGAAATTTATAAGTTGTAATATCGCGGTTTGTACGTCTGCAATGGTTCTGGAAGCAATTGGTTGGACAATTGAAAATTTTGAAAATTTATCTACACAAGTAAGAAAGTATTTTTTGTCGGTCGAAAATATGTCAATATGTAATATTTCGCCCGTGTATGAGGGAATAGGTGTTTCCGAGAATCTGTTTCTGAGGGTGTCGATCATATTTTGCCTTCTGGCAAATTTTACAATTTGCGACGACCTCGTTTGCCATATGAGTCATTTTGGGAAAAAAATAGTCCTGCATGATCTGCTTCACGTTTTCCTGTCCAGCTCTATGAGCCCTGTTATGTTCTGACACAGTAATTTCTTTTTGTTCGTTTTTGTCTAAGATGTCGGTCACCATGCGGTTTGTGTAACGAAAAGTGGTTGTCGGAAATGTTTCTATTAATTTATGTTGGATAAATGCCAATACTGGTAGTTCGCAAAAAATTGCATTGACTACGTCTTTCTTGACCACATCACATATTTTCTGCATAAGTGTTTCTCTATCCGAGAAATGTAAGAGATGTCGAGTCTTTTCACCAAACATAATGACCGTTCTAACTGAAGCAATTCCGCTTTCTTCTATTATTATTTGGTTCCGAAAGCAGTTGACCGGCTTGTCCGTTTTTTCGATGGTGTAGGTTAGTGATAATTCGCTATGTATTGTGGCAATATCTGACTGCGCATCTTCTTCTAGCGAATGAATGTGCTGTCGGGACAGCGCGTCAGCAACGTAGTTCTCTTTTCCTGGCTTGTAAAAAATTTGTGCATTGTGCTCGTCAATGAAAGCTTTCCAGCGCTTAATTTTTGCGTTTGGATTGCGATCTGAGACGGCGAAAGTTAGTGGTTGGTGGTCAGTAAAAATGTTTAAATTTTTTACGCCGTATAGGTAATTTCTGAGGCTCTTTAAGGCCCACACAATTGCCAACAACTCTCTTTCGTTTGTTGCAAAATTTAGTTCCCTGTCTTTTAAAGTTCGTGATATCATGGTTATGGGTTTTCCGTCTTGTGATAAGACTGCTCCCAAACCGAAAGACGAAGCGTCCGTCGTTAAGTCAAAGGTTTTTTTATAATTTGGATATAATAACATTACGTTTTCTGACGCGAGAACACTCTTAAGCTTCTCAAATGCCTGGCGCTGATGTTCATCAAAGTTAACGGGTATTTTTTTAGATTGACCTGCGCTTACTTTGCCATTCTCGCCATTCACTTAAGGGTTTTGCAATAGATGCAAAGTCATTAATAAAACACCTATAGTAACTTGCTAATCCAAGGAATGATCTGACATTAAATAGAGTGGTTGGTTGCTCGTAGTTACGAATTGCATCTACTTTGCTAGGGCATGTTCTTATGCCTCCTCGTGAAACTACGAAACCTAAATACTCTACGCTTTCTTTAAAGAAATTAGATTTTTCACGCGAAACCCTCATGTTGGCCTCATATAATTTGTCCAAGACCCATGCTATGTGTTTCACATGATCGTGCATATTTTCTGAAAAAATAATTACGTCATCGACATAGACATAGCATGATTTCCCTATTTGTTCTCTGAGCACATCATCGATGGCTCTCTGAAAAATGCTGGGCGCGTTCTTCAATCCAAAGGGCAGTCTGCAAAATTCATATTTCCCATTTCCTACTGAGAAGGCTGTTTTCTCTCTGTCGTTTTCGGCGAGAAGTATCTGGTGGAAACCAGACTTCAAATCCAATGTGGTAAAGTGTTTCGCCCTCCCTAAATTTGCCAGGATAAAAACAACATTCGGGATAGGGTATTTGTCGTCTATTGTCTTTAAGTTAAGTTTTCGGAAGTCTATTACTAGGCGTTTTTTTGTGTTTCCCTGCTCATCGGTCCCTTTTTTATCTACAACTCAAACAGGATTGTTATACGGAGACCGAGATGGTCGGATTATGCCGTCTCGTAACATGGCTTTTGTTTCTTTATTTACAAAGTCGGACACACCCATCGGGTATGTGTACAATTTTGAATATATTGGGTCTTCGTTCTCTGTCCGGATAGTACCAATTGATATTAGTATTGTAAGGCAGCGCCTCGTTCGGCTCTGCGAATACGCCTGTGCGATTTCCCAACATGTCCTGGAATTTTTCTAAAATTTCCTGGGGTACCTCAATATCCTCAACCTTTGTAAAATTAACATTTGCACATTTTAAAAATTTAATTTCTTCTGTACTGCTATTAGTTATTAATTTCTTGTCTTTTAGGTCGAGTACGACATCAGTTTTTTTTAGTAAGTCTAGTCCGATTATTCCGTCAAAGGTCGTTAAGTTCGGTAGTAAGAAAAATGTTGTAGTTGTGTTAAAAGGTGCATCATACATTTTTTATTTATGGTGTTGTGACCATGGATTGATTTTACAGAAAAAGGTTTATTTACGTAAATAATGTTTTTTAATTCTTTCATAGGCTTGATATAGTTTTTGGAAGCCCCTGTGTCTATCAAAAGTTTGATTTTCCTCCCTGCGATATCCCTTTCTATGAATGGGAGCAGGGAGTTATGCCCAAAAAATTTATTTCGTCATATTCTACAAGGTCATCGTCTACATCTTCTACTTCTTCCTCTGCTACTGTGGGGTATTCGTCATTGTTTTCGTTCGATAAATCGTTGTCTAACGCTAAATGGTTTATTCTTTGATGTTTCGGTCCTGTGTACCTAGCGCTACTATTATTAGGTCTTTTACTTGCCAGTCCCTGGTTATTGTAAGCGTTCGCTTGGAAATTTTGTGGACTTGTCTGCCATTGACTGTTTTGGGGCTGTCTTTGAAACGGACCACTTTGTTGATTTTGAGTTGGCTGTCTAAAGCGAGATGAGCTATCGACGTCCATTGGCTGTACCGGATCTTGTCTAAGTGGCTGTCTTGGCCTTTTATTAAAATGGGGTTTTTACCCTCCGGGTGGAATCTAGATTCTGTTACCGTATTTCTTTCTCTGTCCAGTTGTCTCTGTTCGGACCTTTGGAGTTTTTCCTCCGTGCTACGGGCAAAATTACTTGCGAACATATATCGCTCATGGTTAGCCTCTACTTCCTGTGCTAGCGCTAGAGCGGAAGGAAGATCAGATGGTCTTGCTGAAAAAGAACATCGCTTAGCGATTTTCTTGTTCCAGAAATAAAACGCGTAGCGCATCCGCTCTGTATTTTTCGTTCAGTGGAGCAGCTACGGTGTTGTCGTAGGTCATAATTGTCTTATTTATAAGCAGAGTCAGTTTTTTCTCTACTTCGTCATAGTATTGTAAGAGTGTCATGTTTCCTTGGCGGAGCGTTGACATCTCCTGTTCTATTAAATATACCGGCCACTTGTCCGCGTATGTGAAGTCTAGTCGGTTTATTATGGCCCTAAAGTTCAGAGGTGTGTCGAACGACGAAAGAACCATATCGGCTGAATTTTTTATTTTATTTCTTAGTATCCCTAAAGCTTGGTAATGTTTGGAACTACCATCGTATTTTTCGTACACTTTATATGCGGTGTGCGCCGCTTTTCTCCATGAGACGTACGTCTCATTTTTACCCTCGAAGTCCGACAGGGACTTCATAATATCTAAGGTCTCATTACATGTAATACTTATTCTGATATCTGCATCTCTGTATGTTTCAACTTCTGGTGTACCGATATTAACACCACCTAGGCGCTTCTGAACGTCCTGTAATTTTTGTTCGAAATTTTTTTCCTGTGCGGCGAGTGCGCTCGCAACCGCTCCCTCTATAATGGCCTTTAATTGGTCGTTGGTCATTGCCATATTTAAGTTGTTTTGGTCTACTTGAAAATTATCCGCGCTTTTTAGCTTTCGGAATTCTTTTAACAATTCTTCTATCTCACTATCACTCATATGTTTTAACACAAAGAACAAAGAATTTTGTTCCCACTGTATTTAATTTCTTTGTCGGAAAAATAAAAATTTTGAAAAATTATTTCCCGAGCTTGTGCCTTTTTTATTTTTTAGACTCTTGAAATATTTTTATTTATTTTGTTATTTTATAATTGTCAAAATTACTTTTTGGAAAATATTCTGATTTTAAAAAAAATTCGGGGAAAAATATCAATGAACACTCCACTTACATGGTTTTTTTTTAATTGTAGAAAAATTAAATTGCTGCTGATGCTCGTGTTATCTTCCTTCTTTTAATTGCTGCTGCCGGTTCGACGGAGTTGGCGAATTGGTTTTTAAAATGTCTTTTTTTTTTTTAACTGTTCGAGGGTCTTACGAACGTGTTTTTTATTTTTTATTTAAACGGATCGAGGGTCTTACGAACGCGTTTTTTATTTTATTTTTTATTTTAACGGATCGAGGGTCTTACGAACGCGTTGGGTGCCAATTAATTATTTCCTTATTCAGGTTTTACTTAAGACGCGCGGTACTGCGCGAATGAGAAGACTTAGGTTTCGGGAGGCGATGACCGTCACGATTTATTTCCAAAATTCAACTAAATACTAAGTACATAAATTCTTATAATGAAAGCTAGCCCTATGCCCTGAAAGTGCTGACCCGGCGCCCCGTGTGTGGTGTTGGGTAGCCGTTGCTTCGCAGTGCATTGCCCGCTGATAGCGCTGACCGAAGCTTGGGCTTCTGCTACCGTCGTTGTGCAATATCCGCAGGTGTCGCTGGCTTTGCATTATTCTCATGCCGGCTACGCGTGATCAGTTTGGCAACTTCTCTGTTGCCGGGTGACCGTGTTAACTTATAGACATATAATCTATGTGTTTGTGCAGAATATTTAATGCACGAATTCTGGGTTGTTGGCGTATAACGCGTTTAAATATACCTCTACTCTAGCTTGAATTTTTTAAATAGAAAAAAAAGTTGTATAACAGATTAAATTTATTCTTTTGCAATCGATAAGATGCAATTTTGTAAGATAGTTTAATCGTTTTATTTTTTATTTGGGATATTTTATATATATATATATATTTAATTCTTGTATGTATTGTTCTTTTATTTTTGTCTCATTAGTTTAAGATTTTATTTTTTCTTAAACATCGTTACTGATTGCATTTGTTTCATTACTTACTTAGATCTTATCGATATCATTCGTCTTGCTTATGTATTTTTTCTTTAAACATTTATTGTGTATTTTATATATTTTAAATAGCAAATTGGCAGTCATAATAATAACAATTATTTTCAGTAGTGTTGTTATGATTGTCATATCCTGACTTTCTACTTTTACTTTATTAATAACGTTTGCAGAGGAGTCCACTGTTTTTGTGTCAATTAAGCCCATCTTTGGGGTTGGTATTCTTAATATATATTTTGGTATGTTAAATATTTTTAAATTTTCGATTAATTCATTTGTTTGGTTAATTTTATTCATTAACAACTGGTTTGATTTAAATTTTTTAAATTTGAAATTAAAATCATTGAATCATTTAAAACGTATTAATATTTTTTGAATAATGTTTTAATTGAATTGTATTTTATTGTTGTATTTTACATGTAATTTCCTGCCTATGTTTGTGTATGGTTTTGAGGCCATATTCTAATCGGGCAACTTTTATGTCGCTCGATTTTACAATTGTTTTTATACCCTTGCAGAGGGTATTATAATTTTGGTCAAAAATGTGCAACGCAGTGAAGGAGTCATCTCCGACCCTATAAAGTATATATATTCTTGATCAGGATCACCTCCTGAGTTGATATAAGCATGTCCGCTTGTCCGTCTCAGTTTTAAACATATTGAATTAAAACTTTGCATAAACTCTTCTTTCCTTTGCACGCAGTATATAAGACGGAACGGCCAGGATCGGCCGACTATATCTTATAGCTGCCATATAACTGATTGATCGGAAATGCCATAACTTTAGTGTTTGTTAAGTTAGGAAGTTGGGATTTACTATGGGTTTTATTTTTGGCCAATCAATCCGACCTACCAAATATCATAAGGATCAGCCGACTATATCCTATAGCCGCCATATAACTGATTGATCGGAAATGCCATAACTTTGGTTTTTGCAAAGTTAGGAAGTTGGGATTTACTATGGGTTTTATTTTTAGCCAAATAATCCGACCTACCGAATTTCATAAGAATCGGCCGACTATATCCTATAGCTGCCATATAACTGAACGATTGAAAATGGCATAACTTTGGTGTTTTTAAAGTTAGGAAGTTGGGATTTTTTATGAGTATTAAGAATGCATCATATGACTAATTTTGGAGAATATAATTTACAGAATATTCTGCAAGGGTATTTCAACTTCGGCTCCGCACGAAGTTAGCTTTCCTTTCTTGTTATATATTAAATGAAAAAATATGCATATTAGTGCAATTAAAAAAATGATCGCAGTGTCGGTTCACTATTCCTTGGTCTGGCTTGGTGCACCCGACGCTACCGGTGCTGGCTGCACACGTAGTTTTTCTATGGTGAGGTACCGGTGCAGGCTGCACACGTTGCTCTTCTATGGTGGGGCACCGGTGCTGGCTGCACAGGTGTAATCGCAATAAGGTGTACACAATGGTCCCTCGATTTTTTCTGAAGGAGGAAATTTGTTGGGATTTGATTTTTTTTTACTGTTAGCAATTTTTTATATGTTCAACTTCGGCATGTAGTTTTACTCGTAGAGTAAAAGGGTATATTGTATTCGTGCAAAAGTATGTAACAGGTAGAAGGAAGCGTTTCCGACCCTATAAAGTATATATATTCTTGTTCAGGATCACTAGCCGAGTCGATCTAGCCATGTCCGTCTCTCCGTCTGTCTGTCCGTATGAACGCTGAGATCTCGGAAACTATAAAAGCTAGAAAATTGGCATTTTGCATGTAGATTTTAGGAGTTCCTACGCAGCGCAAGTTTGTTTCAAAATGGTGCCACGCCCCTCTGACGCCCACAAGCCACAAGCTGTGGTCACAGTTTTGATACTATTATGAAAATTTTAATTGATATTTGTTTCGTCAATACCTATCGATTGGCCTAATAAAAGTTTGCCACGCCCACTCTAACGCCCAAAAACCCGTTACACGCTTAAGCCTGGCTAGCGCCTACATTTCCGCCTTTCATGGCACAATAGCGCCATCTAACGGATGACTTTGGAACAGCTGGCCAAGGTACTCAACAGAGTCAACGTTAATTCTCGATAAGGATTTCTATTAATGGAAATTGCGATGGTTTTCATTTGTCAATACCGAACTATATCCCAAGAACTATGCAAATCAAATCAAGTTAGCCAAATTGGAGGTGTTCCCTGGGTACTGAATTTAACATAAAAATCGGCAGCTAATGCGAGCGGCGAAAAACATACAAGAAGGCATATTTATATAAAGTTGTTTAGCTGAGTAACGGGTTTCTAATAGTCGAGGCACTCGACTATAGCGTTCTCTCTTGTTTGTATCTTGAATTAAGTTTGTTTCTTTCCCCGTGTTTTTTTTTTCAAAAATTACCTCACCTACGTGATGGTTTTTCTCTCGTTTATTTTTATTGTGAAAATCTAACATTTTTTTCTGAGCTTGTTTAAGCAGTTGGGGAGTTGAATCATGCTTAATTTTATTAAATAATATGTCATCTGGTCGTTGATTAGTAATTGAGTGCATGGTTAAATTATATTTTTGTGCAGCTCTAATAATAATTTCTGAATAATCAACTAAATTAAGCTCGTCTTTAATGCAACGGGCAATTTCTGTCAGTGTCGAGTGTGCCCTTTCAATTTGTCCATTGGAGGTACTATGCCGTGGGTCAGCGAAATTAATGATAACCCATTTCTTTGTGCAAAAGATTTAAATTGGGAAGATGAAAAACTTGGCTCGTTATCTAACATTATAGTTTTGGCTAATGGAAATTGTTGTAAAATTTCTGAAACTTTATTTTCTATATTTAATTTATTTTGGATTTCGTTAACTATCAAATATTTTGAATAGGAATCTATACAAGTAATAAATATTAAATTTTGAGCATAATATATGTGGGGTGTGTCTGCTTTCGGTAGCAACCATTCCACAATAAGTTTACCCTAGACAACAACCTTTTTGAGCTGATCGAGACGAACGACGCAATGCGAGGACGATATGAAGAAGTAAAGAAGAAAGACGAGAAGTAAGACAGATAAAAGACGAACGACGAGAAGACGACGAGAAGACGACGGAAAGACGACGAGAAATGGAGGAGTTGAGTTCGAGCCTTTGAAGAGAACGGTCCTAAGACGTTGGCCAAAAGACGAAAAAGACGAGTGAAATTCTAATTTACCAATATTAATTTCTTTATATTATACTTAACTAAATCTAAACTACAAATAAACGTTAATATTTAACTAATAAACTTTAATATTTAACTAATAAACTTAAAAATCCCACATTTGGGAGCTCGTGCGGGAATAAGTAAAAGAAGTTAAAAGTAAAACCGAAGCCGAGTGCCGAAAAAACAAAGAAGTGAAAAAAAAAAAAAAAAAATTGCGAAAAAATTACACACATAATTTAAAACAATAATTCGACGCCTTAACATTTCATTTTTCACTAGCAAGAGGGAGAACATTGTAGCCCTTTACAAGTACGTGTTTGAGAGCGAGGGTGATAGAAGCAACCGGCAACGACTTCGAAATTTTTCCGGTTTCGATTTCGACGAAAGCTCGGAAAATTACTTAGCGAAGGAAAGGTATGTGCAGGAAAATCTAAACGAACGCGATCTGGCTTCAGTTTGCAATGTGTTGAACATAACCTACAACGTAGACGACGTCGTACTCCACATATTTCGCAATTTGGTGCAAAATAAACTCCTCGCACACAATCAAATTGATTCCTCAGACGACGAAGATGAAAATGACGATGTATTTGTAAGCGGAAGATCCACACGAACCGACGAGATTTTTGCAGAACAAAACGAAATGCAAAATGCGCCTTATTTTGCCAAAAATACAGAGAAAGAGAAGTCGTCAAAATCTGGCAACGAAGTGGCATCGCAAAGATTTTCTTTTAGTTTTCGCGACATGGAAGATTCGATTCGCACCTTTGACGGTACTAACTCAATTTCCGTCGAGTCGTGGTTAACTGAATTCGAAGAGCAAGCCGTAATAATGTGCTGGAATGACGTTCAGAAGTTGATATTTGCGAAAAAATCGCTGAGAGGAACTGCTAAATTGTTCATTATGAGTGAAAGAGGTCTGAGCACCTGGAATGCGCTAAAAATTGCTCTCTTAAATGAGTTTAAAACTATTGTGAACAGCAAACAAATCCACGAGCAGTTGAGCAAAAGCAAACGCGCAAAGGGCGAGTGTTGTTTCGCATACTTGTACCGAATGAAGGATCTGGCAATTTGTGGAGACATTTGTGATTCGGTTTTGATACAGTACGTAATTGATGGCATAGACGATTACTCAATTGACAAAACTCTCCTATACGGTGCCCGAAATATTACTGAATTCAAAGAGAAGATGAAATGTTATGTCACTAAAAATGAGCGAGAGAAAGGGTACGACCGTGAGAAGCCAAAGCGAAACGACGATGTGCTTTATAACAAGAAAGTGGCAACACCTAACAAGAATTTTAAAAAAGAGGTTTCTTGTTATAACTGTGGCGAAAAAGGACACCTGTCCAATAATTGCAAGAACAAAGAGCGCGGCACTAAATGTTTTAAGTGTAACCAGTACGGACATATTTCGCGCAATTGTAAAGAAAACGAAAAAACGGAGAGCAACAAAGTGAACACTCATCGAGTGCGGTCTAAAAGTAATTTTACAAGCAAAGAAGTTGTTCTCGCTAACGAAAAGTGCGTAGCTCTGTTCGACACCGGAAGCAAATTCAACTTGATTCGCGAGGATCTCTATAACTGTTTACGTCGTCCGAGACTGCAAAACTGTAGTGTGGCTCTAATTGGTTTCGGTACCGAACGCGACGCAAACAAAATAAATCCGATTGGACATTTCAGAGAGACCATTCTCATCGACAATAACGAGTTCGAGTTGGATTTTTACGTTGTTCCCATCGGTTGCATGGATTTCCAATTGATTGTCGGCGAAGAAATTTGTTTGCATGCTGAAATTATTTTCAATCGCGACGGTTTGCAAGTGCGTAAGATGCCGAGTCAGGTAGAAGAAAGTGATTTTATAAACGTTATGAAAATCGACGTCGCAGAGAATGACAATGAACTCAATATCAGCGAGCAAGCAAGTATGTTTGCAAAAAACGAAGTACGCAAAATCATAAGCAACTACAAACCACTTCACCTGAAGACCACCAATATCGAGATGCGCATTATCCTGAAGGACGAGACCCCAATATTTGCCAGACCAAGGCGTTTGCCTTTTGCTGAGACGCGTTTGGTAGAGGATCAGGTTGACGAATGGCTTCAAACTGGTATCATAGAAGTGTCTGACTCCGAGTTCACAAGCCCAGTGGTAATGATCAAAAAGCGTGACGGCTCTCCAAGACTTTGCATCGATTTTCGTAGGATCAATAAGGTAATCGTTAAAGATCATTTCCCCTTGCCTTTAATAGACGACCAGCTGGACAGACTCCAGGATGCCAAGATTTTCCACACGATCGATTTGAAAAATGGATTTTTTCATGTTCCTGTCTCAGAGCCCAGCCGAAAATACACCTCCTTTGTCACTCAAAGTGGACAATATCAGTTTTTAAAGGTACCTTTTGGACTTTCAAACTCTCCTGGCGTTTTCTAGCGACATGTTAACGCAATTTTTCGTGAGCTGACTCGCAAAGGCATCATACCGGCTATGGATGAAGAAAGCGCATTGCTGAACCTGAGGGAGGTTATTGACACCTGTTCAGAATTTGGTTTCGAGTTGAATCTTAAAAAATGTCATTTTTTAAAAACGCGTGTACAGTTCCTCGGCCATATTATAGAAAATCAGAAGATTTATCCAACCCCTGAGAAAATTGATGCTGTGGCAAAATTCAAATCACCACAAACTTTAAAGCAGTTAGAAAGTTTTTTGGGTTTGACGGGATATTTCAGGAAATTCATTCAAAATTATGCCATTATTTCGAAGCCACTCACTGATTTAACAAAGGGCAACACAAAATTTATCATGGGCCCCAAAGAAGAAACGTCAGTACGAAATTTAAAGAAGATTTTGACCGCAAATCCAGTTCTGAGCATCTACAACCAGAAGCTCGAGACAGAAGTGCACACAGACGCTTCCATTGACGGATTTGGTGCGATCCTTTTGCAGAAGTCCTTAGACGACGGTCAGATGCATCCGGTATACTTTATGAGTAAAAAGACAAGCGACGCTCAAAGAAAGTACACAAGTTACGAGCTTGAAATTCTTGCAGTTATCGAAGCACTCACAAAGTTTAAAGTATATCTGTTAGGCATCCACTTTAAAATTATTACCGACTGTAACGCCTTCACAAAAACTTTGGAGAAGCAAAATCTTTGCACACGTATCGCTCGCTGGGTCCTATTTTTACAGGAATACGATTATGAGGTAGAGCATCGATCCGGAACTCGTATGAAACTTGTCGACGCCCTCAGCCGTTACCCGATCATGACAATAGTTGACCAAAGTATTTCGATAGGTATTCAAAAAGCGCAGGAGCAAGATGATCATCTCAGAGCGATATGCGATATTCTCAACGATGGGAAAGATTCCTACAACGACTACTTTCTCAAGGGCGGGGTACTACACAAGCTTGTCAACGACACTGAGTTAGTTGTGGTGCCCAGAGGCATGCAAAGGGAAATCATCACAAAAGCTCATGAGAAGGGTCATTTCGCATCGAAGAAGGTCAAGGAACTGATTTGCACAGAGTATTACATTCCAAGTCTTGAGGAAAAAATTCAGAAGGTCATAGATTGCTGCATCCCGTGTATTCTGAGCAATCGTAAGAAAGGTAAACAGGAAGGACTACTGCATCCTCTGGACAAAGGAGACGTCCCTCTGCATACCTTTCATGTGGATTTCTTAGGTCCGTTAGATTCCACAAATAAAGACTACAAGCACATCTTAGCCGTTGTAGATTCGTTTACCAAATTCTGCTGGCTGTACCCGACTAAATCGACTTCCTCGAACGATGTAATCAAAAAACTGCAAAACCAAAGTGTAGTATTTGGCAACCCGGCCATCATCATTTCCGATAGAGGGTCTGCATTTACATCTCAGGACTTCTTAAAGTATTGCGACGAGGAAAACATCAAACCCATCAAGACGACCACAGGACTTCCACGCGTGAATGGTCAAGTCGAGAGATTGAACGCCACTATAATATCAGTTCTCTCAAAACTAAGCATTGACGACCCAACCAAGTGGTATAAGCACGTCGACAAAGTTCAGCAGGCGATCAATTCCACATTTGCTAGATCGATCGCCACAACTCCATTCGAGCTTTTGATAGGCACCAAAATGCGTACCAAAGAGGACGCCAAGCTACAAAACTTGATCAACAAGGAGGCGATAGCAGCGTACAGTGACGAGCGAACCGATTTGAGAAGCAAAGCTAAGACTCAAATTTCTAAGGTCCAGGACGAAAATAGAAAGACCTACAACTTGCGTCGCAAGCAAGCCAATCAGTATCACGTCGGTGATATTGTCGCAATTAAAAGGACACAATTTGGCAGCGGCCTGAAGTTGAAACCTAAATACTTGGGTCCGTACAAGATTGTCAAATCCAAAGGCAATAACTCGTACGATGTCAAGAAGATCGGCAATTTTGATGGTCCTATTAATTCTTCGACTTGTGCTGAATATTTAAAGCGCTGGTCAACACCTGATGACGACGAAGATGCATTCGAGGCGAAAGCATAGCAGGATGGCCGAATGTGGGGTGTGTCTGCTTTCGGTAGCAACCATTCCACAATAAGTTTACCCTAGACAACAACCTTTTTGAGCTGATCGAGACGAACGACGCAATGCGAGGACGATATGAAGAAGTAAAGAAGAAAGACGAGAAGTAAGACAGATAAAAGACGAACGACGAGAAGACGACGAGAAGACGACGGAAAGACGACGAGAAATGGAGGAGTTGAGTTCGAGCCTTTGAAGAGAACGGTCCTAAGACGTTGGCCAAAAGACGAAAAAGACGAGTGAAATTCTAATTTACCAATATTAATTTCTTTATATTATACTTAATTAAATCTAAACTACAAATAAACTTTAATATTTAACTAATAAACTTTAATATTTAACTAATAAACTTAAAAATCCCACATATATATATAATAACAAATTCGGGATTTAACACTTTGAAAAAAATATAATTTTTATTTATCAAAATAGTGTAAACGCGAACTGGGAGAGATAGGTCTGCTCCTTACAAGATTCAACTTAAAACTCAAACTTATAAACTAAGCTGGCGCTTATCAAACCTTCGATTGGGAGAAAGAACTTTTATTGATAAATTGAGAGTGTCCAAAATGAGAGCACTGAGCATGAGAGCGATCTAGGTTTGAGCTGCGTCTGCAATTTTACAGTATTGGGGGATAAAAGCTTTTTGGAGTTTGGGGACATTTGTTTATAATGCAAGAGGATGTTTACATTAATTGGTCAGTCGTGGGAGCCGACAATTTGGGGTTCTTTCATTTGTTTATAACTCAAGAGGATGTTTATATTAATTGGCGACTCTTGGGAGCCGATGATTTTTGGGTGTGGCAAATGCGTAATGTAAATATGTTTATGTGACAGATATGTGGGTGTGGGTATGTTACTTCCCCATCCATTAGAAAAGAGCCTGTCCTCAGGCGGATATATTAGGGTATATGTGAGTGGGTATATTAGTTTGTGTAGTATTTTCGTCTAATTGTAGGGTATTTTCATTTGGTGCAATATTGTTTAACTCTGTTAGGTTTTCTGGGTTTTTTGTATTGTTTTTGTTTTGATTTTTATATTTAATTACAATGTTTTTCGGAATACTTTTTAATTTATAAATGAAGTAAAAAATTAAAATTATAATTATTACAATTAAGATAGTAAGTATTATAATTTTTTTTTTTTTTTTTTTTTTTTTAAATATATGCTTTATTTATTGAATCTTCTCTATATGAGACTAACAATAAGTATATCAAATCTTAAGAATATAACTTAACTTACAGTCATGTAGACTGAATTTAGACTAACGGGCCCTAATATTTATTGCTGGGCTGGTAGATCATTACGATGCAGACGAGTTCTGTTCGAAACCCGTCTTAGGTTCCTTGCGAGATTATTTGGGTGCAGTGTAAGCTTGTTATGGTAGGCCGCTTTCTGCTTTGCTATTTCATCTTTGACCGGTGGTATGCCCAGATCCCTGTGGATGTTTTCGTTCCGAACATACCATGGTGCCCCAGTGATTGTTCGCAGGATTTTTGATTGTGAGCGCTGTATGATGTCAACGTTGCTGTTGCTCGCGTTCCCCCAGAGCTGGGAGCCGTAGGTCCAAATGGGCTTGAGGGTGGAGTTGTAGAGAAGAACTTTAAAGTCCAGACACAGGGGTGATCGAGAATTTATAATCCAGTGTAGGCTGCTAGCTTTAAGTCTGAGATGTGCTTTCTTGCATTCAATGTGCCTCCGCCAGGTTAGGCGTCTGTCGAGGTGGACGCCGAGATATGTTACATCGCTGGCTTGGGGAATCTGCGTACCATTCAAAGTTAGCGGCGGGCACGATTGTCTGTTAAGGGTAAACGTTATATGTTTACACTTTGATTCATTAATTTTGATTCGCCAGTCTGATAGCCACTTTTCAACTACCACCAAATGATCAGCCAGTTGAGCTGTTGCTCTAGTTGGGCATCTTGAGCGGCTCAGGATTGCGGTGTCGTCAGCAAATGTGGACGTAGTCAGCCTCTCGTTCGTAGGGATGTCTGATGTGTATAGGATAAACAGGGTAGGGCCCAGGGCGCTACCTTGTGGGACTCCGGCTTCAATGTTATACTCGTTGGATGTCGTTGTATTGCATCTAACCTCAAAGACTCTGTGGTAGAGGTACGACTTAAGTAACTTGTGAGTGTTTTCTGGCAGTAATGTTATGATTTTATGCATAAGGCCTTCAAGCCACACTCGGTCGAATGCCTGAGAGACGTCGAGGAATATCGCACTACAATATTCCCGATGTTCGAAGGCTGTACGAATTTCTGAAGTTATCCGGTTGACTTGCTCGATGGTTCCGTGGCTTTCACGAAACCCGAATTGATGCGCCGGGATTAAGTTTTGTTCTCTTAAATATGGTGTAATGCGCGTGAGCAGGCATTTTTCCAGTAATTTGGACAGGCACGATAGTAAGCTTATTGGCCTGTACGATGAGGGAATTGTGTGGTCTTTGCCAGGCTTCGGTATCATTATAACCACGGACTTTTTCCATTTTTTGGGGTAGTAGCCAAGTTTTGCGATCCCGTTAAATAGCTTGCATATAACATCCACTGCGCAGTTTGGAAGTTCAATTATCATTTTTGGGGTTATTAGGTCGGCCCCTGGAGCCTTTTTCGGTTTTATTTGCTTCCTAATGACGTTAGCAATTTCAGGTGTTTGAAACAAAATCGGGTTAATTGCAATTTCAGAGCTAAACGGCGGTAGTTGAAGAGAGTTTGTGGCGGCGTTCGGCTGAAATACATTTCGTAGGTGTAAAGCAAATGTTTCGGCTCTGTCTTCGTCACTGCGGGCCCAAGTACCCGAGGAGTTTCTAATCGGAGTGACTGATTCTATCGGAGAGCTTAAATTTGGGTGAGCTCTCCACAAAGGATGCTTTGTACTGGTCGGCGACAGTTTCTCGATATACCGGCGCTGCGCAAGCTCCTCTTCTTGCTTGAGGGTTTTGGTGAGTCTGCGGGTGGCATCATTATAGAGTTGCTTCGAATGGGGCGATCTGCAGGATTGCCAAACGCGTCTTAGACGTCGTTTTTCCCGAACCAGTTGTTCGATTTGCAGATTAGTTTTGTATTGGTTGCTACGCACGATTGTCTCTTCTGGAGTTGAGATTTTGGCTGCTGCCACGAGTACTGACTCCAGGGCATCAGCACAGAAGTCGATGTCGTTCTCTATGTTTAACTGTGGTGTTAGTTCAATGTGGGAACTTACGTACTTTTTGTACTTTAGCCAGTTAGTTCTAGTCGAGGTTAGCCTGAAGGGGTGCTCGATTACTTTCGGGCTTTGAAGGAGAGTTATTAAAACAGGCGAGTGGTCCGATGATAAGTCCGAAAGCGATTTGGCGCTGACTAAATTTCTTGGGATGTTCTTGGTCACAGCGAAGTCAATTAAGTCCGGGAGTTTTCTGGGGACAGCTGGCCAGTATGTGGGGCTGCCAGGGGAGACATAGTCGAGTTTGTTGCTCAAATTTATGATTGCTTTATACAGTTGTCTTCCTTTGGGCGTCACTAGTCTTGATCCCCAGTGCGTGTGCTTGGCGTTGTAGTCTCCTCCTGCTATAAAGCGATCTCCGAGTGAATTGTAGAAGTCCAAGAATTGCTCTTCAGTTATTGTAAAACGCGGTGGGCAATAGACAGCGGCTATAGTGATACTGCCGTTGCCTGCTTGTAGTTTTATAGATGTAGCCTGCAAATAATTTGTTGCAAACCTCTGGTGAAAGTGGTGCTTAATGCGTTCCCTGATTAGGATTCCAGTTCCTCCGTGAGCCTTACCATCCGGATGATCTGTGCAGTATGAAGTATAACCTCTTATTTGGAAGTTGTATTTACTTGTGAGATGCGTTTCTGCCAGCAGCATTACATCTATTTGGTTTTCATTGAGGAATTGAGTTATTTCAAGTTTGTGCCGTGAAACGCCATTGGCATTCCACATGGATATTCGAAGACAAGACATCGATTATTTAGATTGTTGGGATGTGAGCAAATTTATTAAAATGTTTTGATTTTGCATAAGGTTTGTCATTGTTGTTTTCATGAAGGACATAAATTCCATCATAACCTGTTGTAAAGTCAGCATCATGGTTTCCATGCTGTTTGGTATTTGTCCTATTGCTTGCTGAGGTGTTGTTATAATTTGCTCAGAGCATTGAGCTTGTGGGAACCCCGTCTGATTGGCAAGTCCTGATTTTAGGGCACTGGCGTATGAAACTCCCCCATTTGTGTTGAGGGGCCCAAATGAAGATCTGGCTGCTTTCGCAAAGAAAACATTAGGTGTGGTTTGGGATTGCACGTACGCATTTCGTCCATTCTGGGAGCGTGCTTGTTTTGCTTGTTGAAATTGACTCTTCAGCTCTTTATAGACCGGGCAGCCTCTGTAGTTTGCGGTATGGTTATCTCCACAGTTAGCGCATTTCTTTGTCTTTGGGTCTTCTTTGCTTGCAGGGCAAGGTTCGGATTTGTGGAAGCCACCACAAGCTACGCAGACTGAACGAAGCCCGCAGTTGTTTCTGGTGTGTCCATACTCTTGGCAGTTTGTGCATTGCAGCGGGCCATTCCGCTTGTGCGGTTCTTCAACAGTAATCCTTCTGTGCAACAGGTATTGCAGTTTATAGATCGGGTGCACTTCATTTTTCTTCAAGGCTCTGCTTTCAGGCTCCAGTTCGACCTTAAAGAGTGGTTGCGGCTTTTTATTTTTGTTGATAATATTAATAATATTTTTGGAGAAGAATCCTTTTTCTTTCAGTGCCTCTTTTACCTCATTGGTGGATACGTCGGGCTCTATGCCCTTTAGCACTACTTGCAAGCCCTTGCTACTCTTGAGCTGGTACGTGTAGTAGGGTTTCCTAGCCTCGTCTAGGTAATTTGTTACAGCTCTGAATTGATCTTCAGTTTTAGCTTGAAGCTTTGTTTCATGAATATTCCCTTTAACAAGGGGAGTAACATAAAAGTTGTCATTCCCGACCAGCGCAACAATTTTCTTTACTAGGGTATTTGAGTTCTGTTCCCTTATGTAAATTGGTGGGGGCTTTGGTTTCTTTTGAACAGCCTGTCCAGATTCGGATTGATTATTATCAATTTCCGACAATAGGGCGAATCTGTTTTTACTAGATGCCCCTGGTTGTTCGCTGCCTTTATTAGGGCAATTTTGTTTTGGTTTATTTCCAACCATTTTATTTTGCGGGCTTAGCTTCCGTTTGATTTGGATGTAACGGTCCATGCCAGTCTGTATAGCCGGACCCACTTGTTGTTGTTTGATATTGCCGATATTGGCACTCGTACTTACACTTGGCTTTGTAGTTTTATTCGGCGCTGCAGAAGTTGCAAACGCATTCGAAATCGCGTTGTTGTTAACGGCGACCGTTGATGTTGTTGTTGCAGTGGCTGCGGTTGCAGAAATTAACGAGGTCGCAGTGCTCGTGGCTGGTGAGCTGTTAGTCGAAGCTGGGGGTGGGGTTCTACACTGCAAGCTCCATGAAGTGGGAGTTGGTGTGAGTAGGGCGGGAGAACAAGACCGTGCTCTCGCACTGTCAATGGTCAGTAGGGCTGAGTTGCTCTTTGAAGAAGTTCTTTCTACTTCTGTATCACGGGTTGAGAAATAAGAAATATAACTGTTTCTCTGGTCTACGGAGCTTCTACGCTCATTTTTTGAATCGCCGCTCATTGAGCTATCACTCGTGGCACTTCTTAGTTTTTATAATAACTATGCACTAGTTTTTTACATAGCATTAATTATTATTCACTGTTTTTAGCAATAAGATTGCCTTTATTACACCACTCTAGTGTTTTTAGTTATTGTTTTTTCACTTTTGAGCGGTTTTTTTTCCGGAGCTCGCGCAAAACACGTCTGCACTCTCCGGCAATACGATCGGCAGTATTATAATTTGAAATGTGTTATTTTTTCTTGTATGTATTTTTATTATATCTTTTGCTTCAATTATTGACAGTGGTTCTATCATTGTTACATTATTGTTTACATAAATAGTTTGTGTGTAATCCATTTTAGTGTTTGTTATTAGATTTTCTTCGATTTGTACAGAACAATTAAATGCTTTTACGATTTTATTTCCTTCGACAACTATTGCTTGATTTATACATGTTTGGTTTAAAATAGTTTTCGGTAAATTCCAAGTAATTATAATATTTGGCTCTATATAATTTGTTTCACATTTTTTATACATTTTTGTGTATTTACATTCGGCATTGGCTTGGTTTAATATTCCTATAATGCATTTATTTGTAACTCTTTCTTTTGTGTTAAATGAAAATATTTGATTGTTTTGAAAATAATATTTGTCTTCTAAAGGTTCTGTTAATATGTCATTAAATTCATTTGGGTAAGGCAAAATTTTGAATATTGAAGTTTTTATAATGTCTTTTGGGATATGAGAAATTATCAATATTTGATTAGTATTGGTTTGTAACCAAGTAGAGGTTTTTATTATTAATAGTTTTTCCGAATTAACGTGAGTTAAAGTATCATGCTTAAGTAATTTTGGGTTAAAAACGCCTAGTCTAGTAAGTTGCATTCCTAGTTCTATGTCTTCTATATATTCAGTAAATTCTTGTAGATTAAAAATAAGTAATGCTAGCCTTTCATCTACATCATTGACCAAGCTAAAATGATTTATTGTTTCAATACCTTTGTTTACCGCATCTATTACTTTATTAAGTTCATTAACTTGAATTGTGCTTTCTTCTAAATTGTCAATTTTATTTATTAATTCTTCTTTATCTTGTTCATCTAATGTTCCAAATAGATATTTGTATGTTGTGCCTATAAAATTTAAAAGACCTCTTTTGCTACGTTTTGCAATTCTAATTCCATTCATTTCTCTGTTTAATTTTTCTGTTAAGTATGTAACTTGTTTTAAACCTGAAAATTCTTCTGATTGTTTAATTAAATTAGTATATGTTAGTTCAGTTTTGGTTAAGTTGACGGTTAAACAATGATATTCGTAATTAGATGGTAAGTCCAAGGTTCCTGTTTTAAATATTAAATAACCGTTTTTTGCTTGAACGGGATTGATTTCCAAATTTTGGCCAGTGGTAAGTTTTGTAAAATGTATTAAAATTAATAGAATGTTGATAGTGTTGATCAACAAGTTAGGTTTGGTTTTCATTTGGCGTGCATCTGGAATTATCGTATTTATTTTCGTTAATTTTCTTTGTTTTCTTATATTTAGACTTATAATGTATTATTTTTCTTCCTCTGTTAACTTCTTCGTAATGATTATCATCTAATTTTGTGATTTTTCCTGTCTTTTTAAACGGATTAGTGGTTTTTGATTTTACTAGTGGAGCTTGTCGATATCTAGTATCAAATTCAAATTTGTTTCGTGATTCATTAAGTTTCTCTATTTTATTAATTTTATTTGACTGTGTATTATATTTTGGTGTTCCAGCAAAAATAAAAATATCTGCGGGAGTTCTGCCTGTTGTATTATGTTTTGTTTTATGATTATAGACATAAAGAATAGTTTCAAATTTTGTAAGTTTATTTTCTATGTCTGTTTCACTGTTTATGATTCTTAATTTTTCATTTACTGTTTTATGAAATCTCTCAACATCAGAAATTCCATTTTTGCTTGTTGTTATATCAATAACAACGTCTTCTGATTTTAACCAAAGTTGCAATGCCGCACACATGAAAGCTGAATCTTTGTCTGCTTTAATTTGGCTTGGTTTACCCATTTCATTGAAAACTTTAATTAATGCTCTTTTTGCTTCTAACCAATCTCGACTGTTGACTTCTATTAAGGTGGCAAATTTTGAATAAATGTCTATACAAGATAAAAATTGTTTATTATCTATCATATAAAAATCGATTACATATTTTTCTCTTGGATTAAAAATTTCTGGGGTTATTTCGAATTCTAATTTAGTATTTCTGTGTTCTGTTTTCGCGATATTGCATACTTCGCATTCATTAATAAAATTTTGAATTAATTTTTGGTGATCGGGAAAATAATATTTTTCTTTAAAAAGTGATGTTTGTTTTTCTATTCCTGGATGTAATAGTTCTCTGTGTGTTTTAATAATAATTTCTTTGAATTCTGCATAAGTGTTAATATCTATTAATTTACTATTAGTTTTCATTGTTTTAGTTAAGTTATCTGGGGAACTGATTTCAACGTATGCCTTTTGAAAAATTAAAAAGTCTGTTTCAATTGGAAAATATATAACGCTTTTCTTATTAGAAAAGTATTCAATTATTAATTGTTTTGCGTATTCTATTGTCATCTCTTTATAAGTTATTATGATTTTTGTTTTATGAAAATAATTTATTACTTCGATTTCATTCGAATCTCCTCTTATAAATTCTAGTTGTTTGTTATTATAATTGAGTGGTCTTTCTGTTATTGAAATGTGGTTTTGGTTATCTTCTGGTGCACTATGCACTGTAGCTACTGTTGTTATTGTATTTGCATTACTAGAAGTCTCTCCTAAATAGGCTTCCTCTATTCTTATTCTAGATAAGGCGTCTGCCACATGGTTTTCTTTACCAGGCAAATATTTTATTTCATAATCAAACTCATTTAGTTTGATTTTCCAGCGTTGTAATTTCATATTAGGTTCTTTAATATTATTGAGCCACACTAGAGGCCTGTGATCACTTAGGATCTGAAATTTTCTGCCAAAAAGATAGGACCTGAAATATTTAGTGGCCCAGACAATAGCTAAAAGTTCTTTTTCTATTGCCGAATAATTAATTTCGTGTTCATTAAGAGTTCTGCTGGCATAACAGATTGGCTTGTGATTTTGCGATAATACTGCTCCTATAGCAATATTACTTGCATCTGTTGTTAATGAAAATGGTTTTTCGAAATTTGGGTATATAAGTATTGGATCGGACATTACTAAAAGTTTAAGTTTTTCAAACGCTTGTACATAATCATTATCTTTTATATTTAAAGTTACGCCTTTTTTAAGTTTTGCTGTCATTGGCTTTGCTATTTTAGCAAAGTTTGGGATAAATTTCCTATAAAATCCACAAAGACCTAAAAAAATTTTATTTGTTTTGGGGATTTGGGTATAGGGAAATTTTTTATTGCCTCTATTTTGAGCGGATTTGGTTTTATACCAGTTGTTGTTATAATATGTCCAAGGAATTCTGTTTCCTTTTTCATAAACTCGCATTTGTCGAGTTGAAGCTTAAGATTAGCTTCTCGTAATTTTTCAAATACCTTTCGCAAAGATAATACATGTTCCTCCAATGAAGTGGAGTACACGATAATATCGTCCATGTAGACCAAACAATCCTTGTAGATCAAATCTTCTAGGAGATTGTTCATGCACCTTTGAAAGGTAGCAGGGGCATTTTTCAATCCAAAGGGCATTCGAGTATATTCGTAATGACCATTTTTGGTGGAAAAAGCTGTCTTTGGAATAGAATTTTCATCCATTTGTATTTGGTGAAAACCTTTTGCGAGGTCAATAGTGGTAAAATATTGGCATCTACCAAGTTTGTCCAATATTTCATCCATGACCGGGATAGGGTATTTGTCATCTACCGTAATTTCATTTAAATTACGATAGTCAATTACGATACGGAACTTTTTTGTTCCAGATGCATCACCTTTCTTAGGTACTATCCAAATAGGTGAGCAATAAGGGGAATTTGACTTTCGGATTATTCCCTGTTTTATCATATCTCTCATTTGTGAATCAACTTCTTGGTCGTAAGCTTGAGGATATTTGTATGGTTTTTTGTAAACCGGTTGCTCATTTTTTGTATGAATGACATGCTTGATAGTACTCGTGAAAGTCAAATTGTCACTTTCTTTGTACTGTATGTCGCTAAATTCATATAAAATTTTCTTAAGATTATCTTTTTCCTCGTCATTAAGGTGTTCTAATCTAAACTTATTGGTTTCCTGCAAGTCGTTATTTATTGCAAAATTAAAAGGTGTATCTGTTGAAAATGGGGGATCGCAGCAATCAATTTCTGCTTCTCCTTGTTTATATTCGAAGTCATTATAATTAAATCTCATTCCGAATTGATAACCGTTTAAATTAACTGTTTTTGATTTATAATTAATAATTGCGTTACAAGCTTCAAGATATTCTCTTCCTATGAGCATATCATATCTATCGGAAAAATTATGGACCCAAAATGTTTGTTTGGTCGGACAAAGCTTACTTGCATGGTAGGACACGGATTTATTTAATTGAATATTACCATTTATGGTATGAACATTAAGAAGTGTATTTTTCGTTGGAAAATGAAAGTAATTTTCTTTAATTAAATTAATAGAAGAGCCTGTGTCTACAACACATCGGAACTCTTGGTTATTCATGATGATTCGTATGTAAGGGTTTCTATTTCCTGTTCGGTGTCCGAGGCTTGCTGATGAAAATTTTCTGTATCCATTTTCATATGGCCACTCGTACTTTCGCGATTTCTTTTTACTGGTCGATTAGGAGCATTAGCCCCATTTTGTTGTGATTGATAATTTAAAGGATTCCTAACCTGATTATAATTTAATTTTTGTTGGAATTCTTGTTTTGTTGCTTGATATAGTGGGTGGTTTTCATAAAAAGTTTCGCTGTTATTTTTATTATAATTAGACTTATGTTGGCCTTGAGATGTACTAGCCTGCTGTTTATATTGATTTGGGGAAAAATTATTTTGTTGTCTGTATTGGTTTTGGGAATTATAGTTTTGTTGTTTATTAGTATTTTGTTGGGGTTGATAATTTCTCTTATCTTGGTTTTGATTTTGTGAATTTTTTGTTCGATCTGAATAAAATGTTTCATAACAACCTTCTTGTTGTGCTACACATTTTAGTTTACTAGCGTTAGTAATATCATACCTAGCCAATGTCATAAAAAGTCTATCTGGCAATTTTTTCATAATTACATCTTTAACAGTGTTATTAAGAGCATTTGTGTATAAAATTGTATTTGAAGCGTTATTTTCCAAAGCTAATTTATTTAATATTATAAAAGATTTGGACTCAATGTCCTCAACGAACTTACGTATACACCCGGGAAAGGGGGTGTTATACAGACGTCTTAGTAGTTCTTCGCAGGGCGTCTGGGTTTTATATTCGTTGATGAGGGCGTTCCTTAAGTCCCTCCAGGATCTTGCTGTTGATAGTTGAGATATCCTCTGGGCATCTCCGTGAAGCTGCATTTCAATCGCACTGAAGAATACGCTCGCCTGGCGTATACATGTTGTGGGGTACAACTCCAGGATAAAATCGATCCTCCTGATGAACGGGCTGAGTTCGAGCGTGCTGCCTCCAAATTGCGGCACTTGCCTGATTTGGTTCAGGGCTTGATTCAGATGGTTTTCTGACAATAATAGCACTGGTTCTGCCATTTTTTGTTTTTTATTTAGTTTTGTAAATTTTTCACAATTTTAAAAGTTTTGTATTATGGATTTGATTTTAAATTGTTATACCTTGTCTCTTACCACTGGTGGGGAGAACTAAGGTGTTTTATTTTTTAGTAACCCTTGTGTTACGAACAAAGGCACTAACTTTTACAATTGTTTTTTTTCAGTTACTTGACAGTCACACGGGTCAAGATTTATTAAAAAACCTCGCAACCTGAGCTACGATAGCGTGTTGCAAAAATTGAGGTTTCCGTTCGTATATTAGCGACACAAAACCGACACTGCGATAGCTGGTTTATAATTGCACTGGGACGAACGATGTTAGGGTTCTTTAAGGATATAACCGTACAAAAGTTATATCCTACCGGCTGCGCCAATAACAAATTCGGGATTTAACACTTTGAAAAAAATATAATTTTTATTTATCAAAATAGTGTAAACGCGAACTGGGAGAGATAGGTCTGCTCCTTACAAGATTCAACTTAAAACTCCAACTTATAAACTAAGCTGGCGCTTATCAAACCTTCGATTGGGAGAAAGAACTTTTATTGATAAATTGAGAGTGTCCAAAATGAGAGCACTGAGCATGAGAGCGATCTAGGTTTGAGCTGCGTCTGCAATTTTACAGTATTGGGGGATAAAAGCTTTTTGGAGTTTGGGGACATTTGTTTATAATGCAAGAGGATGTTTACATTAATTGGTCAGTCGTGGGAGCCGACAATTTGGGGTTCTTTCATTTGTTTATAACTCAAGAGGATGTTTATATTAATTGGCGACTCTTGGGAGCCGATGATTTTTGGGTGTGGCAAATGCGTAATGTAAATATGTTTATGTGACAGATATGTGGGTGTGGGTATGTTACTATATATCAATATGTAAATTTTCACCCTCTCTTTCTGGAATAGGTGCCTCTCCGATAGGAATTTGCACTGGGTGTCTATCGTATTTATTCTGATTACAGATTTGACAAGTTTTAATATATTCTTTAAGTTTCTTGTATAAATTCGGCCAATAATATAATCTACATATTTGCTTATAATTTTCATCAAGCCCTCTATGAGCTCTACAATGAGTGATAATAAGAGCCTGGTCTTCCGCATTTTCGACATCTTGGACAAATATTTTCGTATATAAAAATGTATTATTAAAATTATCTTTAAGTGGTTTTTGTATTCTATAAAAATCTTCTAAAGTACAATGAATTCCTATAGTTATATTTTTCGCGATATTGCATACTTCGCATTCATTAATAAAATTTTGAATTAATTTTTGGTGATCGGGAAAATAATATTTTTCTTTAAAAAGTGATGTTTGTTTTTCTATTCCTGGATGTAATAGTTCTCTGTGTGTTTTAATAATAATTTCTTTGAATTCTGCATAAGTGTTAATATCTATTAATTTACTATTAGTTTTCATTGTTTTAGTTAAGTTATCTGGGGAAATTATTTCAACGTATGCCTTTTGAAAAATTAAAAAGTCTGTTTCAATTGGAAAATATATAACGCTTTTCTTATTAGAAAAGTATTCAATTATTAATTGTTTTGCGTATTCTATTGTCATCTCTTTATAAGTTATTATGATTTTTGTTTTATGAAAATAATTTATTACTTCGATTTCATTCGAATCTCCTCTTATAAATTCTAGTTGTTTGTTATTATAATTGAGTGGTCTTTCTGTTATTGAAATGTGGTTTTGGTTATCTTCTGGTGCACTATGCACTGTAGCTACTGTTGTTATTGTATTTGCATTACTAGAAGTCTCTCCTAAATAGGCTTCCTCTATTCTTATTCTAGATAAGGCGTCTGCCACATGGTTTTCTTTACCAGGCAAATATTTTATTTCATAATCAAACTCATTTAGTTTGATTTTCCAGCGTTGTAATTTCATATTAGGTTCTTTAATATTATTGAGCCACACTAGAGGCCTGTGATCACTTAGGATCTGAAATTTTCTGCCAAAAGATAGGACCTGAAATATTTAGTGGCCCAGACAATAGCTAAAAGTTCTTTTTCTATTGCCGAATAATTAATTTCGTGTTCATTAAGAGTTCTGCTGGCATAACAGATTGGCTTGTGATTTTGCGATAATACTGCTCCTATAGCAATATTACTTGCATCTGTTGTTAATGAAAATGGTTTTTCGAAATTTGGGTATATAAGTATTGGATCGGACATTACTAAAAGTTTAAGTTTTTCAAACGCTTGTACATAATCATTATCTTTTATATTTAAAGTTACGCCTTTTTTAAGTTTTGCTGTCATTGGCTTTGCTATTTTAGCAAAGTTTGGGATAAATTTCCTATAAAATCCACAAAGACCTAAAAAAATTTTATTTGTTTTGGGGATTTGGGTATAGGGAAATTTTTTATTGCCTCTATTTTGAGCGGATTTGGTTTTATACCAGTTGTTGTTATAATATGTCCAAGGAATTCTGTTTCCTTTTTCATAAACTCGCATTTGTCGAGTTGAAGCTTAAGATTAGCTTCTCGTAATTTTTCAAATACCTTTCGCAAAGATAATACATGTTCCTCCAATGAAGTGGAGTACACGATAATATCGTCCATGTAGACCAAACAATCCTTGTAGATCAAATCTTCTAGGAGATTGTTCATGCACCTTTGAAAGGTAGCAGGGGCATTTTTCAATCCAAAGGGCATTCGAGTATATTCGTAATGACCATTTTTGGTGGAAAAAGCTGTCTTTGGAATAGAATTTTCATCCATTTGTATTTGGTGAAAACCTTTTGCGAGGTCAATAGTGGTAAAATATTGGCATCTACCAAGTTTGTCCAATATTTCATCCATGACCGGGATAGGGTATTTGTCATCTACCGTAATTTCATTTAAATTACGATAGTCAATTACGATACGGAACTTTTTTGTTCCAGATGCATCACCTTTCTTAGGTACTATCCAAATAGGTGAGCAATAAGGGGAATTTGACTTTCGGATTATTCCCTGTTTTATCATATCTCTCATTTGTGAATCAACTTCTTGGTCGTAAGCTTGAGGATATTTGTATGGTTTTTTGTAAACCGGTTGCTCATTTTTTGTATGAATGACATGCTTGATAGTACTCGTGAAAGTCAAATTGTCACTTTCTTTGTACTGTATGTCGCTAAATTCATATAAAATTTTCTTAAGATTATCTTTTTCCTCGTCATTAAGGTGTTCTAATCTAAACTTATTGGTTTCCTGCAAGTCGTTATTTATTGCAAAATTAAAAGGTGTATCGGTTGAAAATGGGGGATCGCAGCAATCAATTTCTGCTTCTCCTTGTTTATATTCGAAGTCATTATAATTAAATCTCATTCCGAATTGATAACCGTTTAAATTAACTGTTTTTGATTTATAATTAATAATTGCGTTACAAGCTTCAAGATATTCTCTTCCTATGAGCATATCATATCTATCGGAAAAATTATGGACCCAAAATGTTTGTTTGGTCGGACAAAGCTTACTTGCATGGTAGGACACGGATTTATTTAATTGAATATTACCATTTATGGTATGAACATTAAGAAGTGTATTTTTCGTTGGAAAATGAAAGTAATTTTCTTTAATTAAATTAATAGAAGAGCCTGTGTCTACAACACATCGGAACTCTTGGTTATTCATGATGATTCGTATGTAAGGGTTTCTATTTCCTGTTCGGTGTCCGAGGCTTGCTGATGAAAATTTTCTGTATCCATTTTCATATGGCCACTCGTACTTTCGCGATTTCTTTTTACTGGTCGATTAGGAGCATTAGCCCCATTTTGTTGTGATTGATAATTTAAAGGATTCCTAACCTGATTATAATTTAATTTTTGTTGGAATTCTTGTTTTGTTGCTTGATATAGTGGGTGGTTTTCATAAAAGTTTCGCTGTTATTTTTATTATAATTAGACTTATGTTGGCCTTGAGATGTACTAGCCTGCTGTTTATATTGATTTGGGGAAAAATTATTTTGTTGTCTGTATTGGTTTTGGGAATTATAGTTTTGTTGTTTATTAGTATTTTGTTGGGGTTGATAATTTCTCTTATCTTGGTTTTGATTTTGTGAATTTTTTGTTCGATCTGAATAAAATGTTTCATAACAACCTTCTTGTTGTGCTACACATTTTAGTTTACTAGCGTTAGTAATATCATACCTAGCCAATGTCATAAAAAGTCTATCTGGCAATTTTTTCATAATTACATCTTTAACAGTGTTATTAAGAGCATTTGTGTATAAAATTGTATTTGAAGCGTTATTTTCCAAAGCTAATTTATTTAATATTATAAAAGATTTGGACTCAATGTCCTCAACGAACTTACGTATACACCCGGGAAAGGGGGTGTTATACAGACGTCTTAGTAGTTCTTCGCAGGGCGTCTGGGTTTTATATTCGTTGATGAGGGCGTTCCTTAAGTCCCTCCAGGATCTTGCTGTTGATAGTTGAGATATCCTCTGGGCATCTCCGTGAAGCTGCATTTCAATCGCACTGAAGAATACGCTCGCCTGGCGTATACATGTTGTGGGGTACAACTCCAGGATAAAATCGATCCTCCTGATGAACGGGCTGAGTTCGAGCGTGCTGCCTCCAAATTGCGGCACTTGCCTGATTTGGTTCAGGGCTTGATTCAGATGGTTTTCTGACAATAATAGCACTGGTTCTGCCATTTTTTGTTTTTTATTTAGTTTTGTAAATTTTTCACAATTTTAAAAGTTTTGTATTATGGATTTGATTTTAAATTGTTATACCTTGTCTCTTACCACTGGTGGGGGAGAACTAAGGTGTTTTATTTTTTAGTAACCCTTGTGTTACGAACAAAGGCACTAACTTTTACAATTGTTTTTTTTTCAGTTACTTGACAGTCACACGGGTCAAGATTTATTAAAAAACCTCGCAACCTGAGCTACGATAGCGTGTTGCAAAAAATTGAGGTTTCCGTTCGTATATTAGCGACACAAAACCGACACTGCGATAGCTGGTTTATAATTGCACTGGGACGAACGATGTTAGGGTTCTTTAAGGATATAACCGTACAAAAGTTATATCCTACCGGCTGCGCCAATAACAAATTCGGGATTTAACACTTTGAAAAAATATAATTTTTATTTATCAAAATAGTGTAAACGCGAACTGGGAGAGATAGGTCTGCTCCTTACAAGATTCAACTTAAAACTCCAACTTATAAACTAAGCTGGCGCTTATCAAACCTTCGATTGGGAGAAAGAACTTTTATTGATAAATTGAGAGTGTCCAAAATGAGAGCACTGAGCATGAGAGCGATCTAGGTTTGAGCTGCGTCTGCAATTTTACAGTATTGGGGGATAAAAGCTTTTTGGAGTTTGGGGACATTTGTTTATAATGCAAGAGGATGTTTACATTAATTGGTCAGTCGTGGGAGCCGACAATTTGGGGTTCTTTCATTTGTTTATAACTCAAGAGGATGTTTATATTAATTGGCGACTCTTGGGAGCCGATGATTTTTGGGTGTGGCAAATGCGTAATGTAAATATGTTTATGTGACAGATATGTGGGTGTGGGTATGTTACTATATATCAATATGTAAATTTTCACCCTCTCTTTCTGGAATAGGTGCCTCTCCGATAGGAATTTGCACTGGGTGTCTATCGTATTTATTCTGATTACAGATTTGACAAGTTTTAATATATTCTTTAAGTTTCTTGTATAAATTCGGCCAATAATATAATCTACATATTTGCTTATAATTTTCATCAAGCCCTCTATGAGCTCTACAATGAGTGATAATAAGAGCCTGGTCTTCCGCATTTTCGACATCTTGGACAAATATTTTCGTATATAAAAATGTATTATTAAAATTATCTTTAAGTGGTTTTTGTATTCTATAAAAATCTTCTAAAGTACAATGAATTCCTATAGTTATATTTGGTGGAATATATTCCCTTAGAATTGATACCAAATTTTCTGGAGTATGATATTGTATTATATGCCTTGTATTTCCAAATGAGTTTATCGACTCATGTATTGTATACCTCCCCGTTGCTATTAGTAATTGTTGCTTAACTGGTTTAAGGGCTTTCGGGTTTCTTGTAATACATTCTCAAAACTACTCTCTGCTGAATGCTGAGTGTTTTGATCTGAGACCGATTCATTACTTTCTGTCAAGTTATTTATTTGGATTCTTGATAAGGCATCTGCGACAACATTTGTTACTCCTGGCTTATAAATAATTTTTGGTGAATAACTTTCAATAAAAGAATACCATCTCTTCATTTCAATATTTGGGTTTTTTTTGAGAAATGGAAAATGATAAAGGTTGATGATCTGTATAGATCTCAATGTTATTAACTCCATATAAATAATTCCGTAAATTTTTAAATGCCCAAACTAAGGCTAAAAGTTCCTTTTTATTAGTAGCATATAATTGTTCAGTTTTGGATAAAGTTTTAGAAATAAAAGTAATTGGTTTTCCTTCTTGAGAGAGAACAGCTCCAATTGCTAAATCAGATGCGTCAGTGGTTAAAGTAAATTTTTTATTATAATCGGGTTGTACTAATTCTATTTGTGCGATTAAATTATCTTTGAGCTCGTTAAAAGCTCTTACAGCTGAATCATCCAACTGTATGAAAGTTCTACGTGAAGTTTTTTTAGACGCTTTGCCAGTTTCGCCTTCCAAATATTTGGTTAATGGTTTTGCAATTTTGGCGTAATTTTGCACGAATTTTCTGTAATATCCTGTTATGCCTAGGAAGCTTCTAACTCTCGAATATTTTTTGGAATAGGGTATTTTAAAATTGTAGAAATTTTTTCGGTATCTGTTTTGATCACATTATGAGATACAACGTAACCAAGAAAATTTTGTTCTAATTTAACTTTGATTTTTCAATACAAATTTTCATGTTTGCGTTCAGCAAAATTTTAATTATGACAATTAAATCTCTGTAATGTTGTTCAACAGTATTTGAAAAAATAATAATGTCATCCATATAGACATGACAGATTTTACCAACTTCATCTCTTAATATATCATCCATTGCTCTTTGGAAAATTCTGGTTAACTAACCCGAATGGCAATCGAAGGAATTCGTATTTACCATTATTTATTGAAAAAGAGGTTTTTTTAATGTCTGTTTCTTTCATGAGAATCTGATGAAATCCAGATTCTAAATCAATTGTTGAAAAGTATTTTGCCTTTCCCAGGTTTGACAAAATTACTGAAGGATCCTGCATTGGGTATCTGTCAGGTGTTGTATTTTCGTTTAATTTTTTAAAGTCAATTACGAGACGGAGTTTTGGAGTTCCATCTTCGTTAAAGCCCTTTTTTGGTACTACTAATACAGGGGAATTATAAGGACTCCTACTGGGCCTTATAATTTCTTCGTTTAACATTCGGTTTATTTCCGAATTTACAAAATCTGATGCTGACAAAGCATACGGATATTGTTAATACGGGTCTATCATTTTCTGTATTTATTTCACCTCGATAATGTTTTGAATCTCATTCTCCAAATCATTTAATTGATTTGAAGATGATATTTTTATACCCTTGCAGAGGGTATTATAATTTTGGTCAAAAGTGTGCAACGCAGTGAAGGAGACATCTCCGACCCTATAAAGTATATATATTCTTGATCAGAATCACCTCCTGAGTTGATATAAGCATGTCCGTCTGTCCGTCTGTCCGTCTGTCTGTCCGTCTGTCTGTCCGTCTGTCTGTCCGTCTGTCTGTTTCTACGCGAACTAGTCTCTCAGTTTTAAAGATATCGAATTGAAACTTTGCACACACCCTTCTTTCCTTTGCACGCAGTATATAAGTCGGAACGGCCGGGATCGGTCGACTATATCCTATAGCTGCCATATAACTGAACGATAGAAAATGCCATAACTCTGGTGTTTGTAAAGTTAGGAAGTTGGGATTTTCTATGGCTTTTTTATTTGGCCAATCAATTCGACCTACCAAATTTCATAAGGATCGGCCGACTATATCCTATAGCTCCTATAAAACGATAGGAAATACCATAACTTTGGTGTTTTTAAAGTTAGGAATTTGGTATTTTCTATGAATTTTATATTTGGCCAATCAATCCGACCTACCAAATTTTATAGGGATCGGCCGACTATATCCTATAGCTGCCATATAACTGAACGATTGAAAATGCCATAACATTGGTGTTTTTAAATTTAGGAAGTTGGGATTTTTATGAGTATTTAGAATGCATTATATGAATAATTTTGGAGAATATTATTTACAGAATATTCTGCAAGGGTATATCAACTTCGGCTCCGCCCGAAGTTAGCTTTCCTTTCTTGTTTTATGATAAATTCTCTTAACGGAAGAATGGTATTTTCTTCAGATATAGAATGTTGATTTAAAAAGTTCCCATTATCGTAATTCAATTTTTCTTCTTTTCCATTATATATTAGTATTCCCTTAGCTGTATCGATTACAGCTCCAATTTTCTTTAATAGATTATATCCTATTAATAAATTTGATTCTAGTCCCTCTATTTCATAAAACGTGTATCGCATATTAAATATAGTTATCATATGATAATATTTAATTATTGAATATCCATTCACCATTATAAATTGGAAGTTCATTCTTATTTTCACATATTCCTGTCTTTATATCACAAGAAGTTGCCCCCGTGTCCATTAATATTTTTAATTTTTTATTAATTGTTTTATCTGTACGAATTAAGTAGGGTAAACCTACTCCTGAGCTTCGCCTAAAAAATGATCTTCCTCAATATTGTTGAGCCTCATTGTTTTGTTAAGCGGTTGATTAACAGTTCCTACGGGCATTCTTTTATTTTGTACTTGTTCCTGCTGATTGTATGGTTTCCTATTTAGATTCCATTTATTATAATTATTATTCTGATAATTATTTCCCTGATTAAAGTTATTATTGGGCCTATTCTGAATCTGCAAAGATTCTGAGGTTGTCTGTATGAATTCCATTGATTTTGTTGATTATAAAAAGGTCTTCCCTGATTGAAATTATTATTTCGGTTCTGATTAAAATTGTTTTGATTTTGCCCATTTTTATTAAAGTTATTATTTTCCTGATTAAATCTAAAGTTGTTATTGTTCCTTTGATTATTGTTATAATTGTTTAGTTGTCTTGGTTTGTTGTTTAAAAATATTATACCGTTACCACTTTGGTTGGGCTCGGTGATTTTTTCTGTGTAGTTGTAAACGAATTTGCAAAATGTGCTCTCATGCTATTACTTTGAAGTTCCTGTACTATAGCCATAGCATTAGGTAAATCTTGGGGATTCATAGAAAATATTATGTCGGAAATTTTACCGTTAAGGCCAGTTATAAAAACTCTAAGAGCGGTTTTTCTATGTTTTTTATTCATTTCTTGAGTAATCGGTTTGTTTCGTCCGTAAGTCATAATTGTTTTATTAATTAATAAAGTCAATTTTCTATTGACTGTTCCATAATAGTCCATTATGGATAATTTACCCTGGCTGAGAACACTTAACTCCTGTTCAATAATATGGATAGGACGTTTGTCACTGTAGACAAAGTCTAGTCTGGCCATTATGGCATTGAAGTTTAAAACTGTACCGTTATGCCTTAAGGCGTCATTGGCCATCCCTGTTATTTTGTTTCTTAATATTGATAATGCTGAATAAAATCTTTCACTACCTCTGGCATATAGACCCCAGCTATTTCAGCTGATTCCCTCCAGCTAACATATTTGTCTTCTTCACCCCTAACTCTCTAACCGATTTGATGATCTCATAAGATTTTTCGCATTTAATATTTGGATCAACTATTTATACTTGATAATCTACAACTTCCTTTATTTTATTAGCAAGCTGTAATTTTAAACTTACTATCTCTTCTTTTAATGGATTCAATTCACAATTAATAATTTGTTTAATTAATTCTCCTACATTTATTATTGTGTTATTTGCATTTGTAGGCTCTTGAGGGGTAATTACGTTGTGAGGCCTTTTATTACTTGGACCTGCTTGTTCTGGATTCATTTTTAAAATATCTTCAAAATATAACCAACGTATGACCTCGAGTAATTCAATAACACTACAATTATTGTTTAACAGGTCGATACAAAACCAACATAAACAAAAGGGATCCACTCGCCCAAAAATTCAGACAAAGAGCGAGAAGAATTCGTTCACGAACACAAGTTCTCTCGGAACAAAACCGCAGCAGCACCACAAACTACATGTAGGAGATGTGAAGACAGCACGGTAAACCAAACACCGTCCTACGGCAAGTGGATACCGGCCAATGTTACACAACAAAGGCAGCCAACGAACGCGTTATGGAGGCCACCAAACACCACTAAGGTGGCACGCAACCCAATTCCAATAGACACTAATGCACAGACCCACATAGTGAACCCACAGGAGGCATGTCGCCGGTGTGGAGGACACGACCACTGGGCACGAGGATGCTGAAACCAAAGAGTACTGTTCTGCTGGGTGTGCGGCAAAGTTGGCATCAGGAGCATAGAGTGCTGCCAAAGGTCGGAAAATGGGCAGCGATCCCAGTCGCAGAGAGGCGCACAGGGGTCGCAAAGTGCCTCCTCTCCAAACTAACTGGCAATTTGATCGAGGAAGAGCAGCAGTTATCCGCGTACGTTGAAATTGGGGGCGTCGCATACAAGGCCACAATTGACACGGGAGCAACGTTAAGTTTCATTAACGAGGAGTTAGCGGATAGACTGGCTGACAAAGGAAGGATCACAAGGACAAGACGGCAAGTTAGGTTGGCGGACGGCAGATACAGCAGAATAATCTCACAGCTCGAGATCACGGTGGAATTTGGAAACAAACAATTGGAGATGAATCTGCTAATACTTCCAGGAGTAGTGGATGAACTAGTGCTGGGATGGAATTTCCTCACGGGAGTCGGGGCGGAAATAAAATGTGCCGGGCATGAATTGCGATTACCGGCACGAAAACGGCATAATGGATGTCTGGAAGAAAGGCTGTCGGTGGCGGTAGATTCACACGTAAGTGATGAAGAGGACATTGAAAAATTCTTCGACGAACAGCTAGCAGAATTCAGCACCATGTCAGGAACATCTACAGTGGCCGAGCACCAAATCACCATGAAAGACGACAAGCCAATAAAACAGAGGTATTATCCTAAGAACCCAAGAGTCCAAGAAGAGATCAACGCAAAGGTGGACGAGTTGTATCAAATGGGCTTAATAGAACATTCAAGAAGTCCATACAGCTCGCCCATTGTAATGGTGAAAAAGAAGACGGGCAAGTGGAGGCTATGCGTTGATTTCAGACAGATAAACGCGAAGTCCATAAAAGATGCCTACCCGATGCCGCGGATTAATTATATCCTGGACCTACTTAGAGAGGCAAAATACATAAGCAGTCTAGACTTGATATTGGCAAGTCCCTTTGGAGGTAAATAGTCGGCAATATACGGCGTTTACAGTACCCGGCAAAGGCTTGTTCCAATGGAAAGTAATGCCTTTCGGTCTACATTCAGGGCTCTGGATCAGGTAATCGGCCCGGAGATGTCACCATACGCGTTTGCATACCAAGATGACATCATTGTGATCGGACGCACGCTGAAAGAACACGTGGAGAATGTAAAGGAAGTGTTCAGGCGCCTCAAGGAAGCAAACTTAAGAATAAACGCCGATAAATGCAAATTCTTCAAACAAGAGTTGCTTTACCTAGGACACCGCGTTACTAGCGAAGGGATAGGCACAGATCCCGAGAAGGTAGCGGGCATAGCCGAACTAGAGACACCGTCGACAGTACGCGAACTACTGCAATACCTAGGCGTAGCTTCCTGGTATCGACGATTTGTGCCAGATTTTGCGCGGATAGTAAAGCCACTGAATGATCTTCTACGCAAAGGAACAAAGTGGATATGGACGCCGGAACACCAGCTGGCCTTCGAAGAGGTAAAGGCACGACTAGTAGCCGATCCAGTGCTGGCATGCCCAGATTTCGAAAAGAAATTCATCCTTCAGACAGACGCCAGCGACAAAAAACAGAGGACGGCGAAAGGGTAATTTCATACTCAAGCCGGACACTAAACGGCGCGGAGAAAAATTACTCCACAACAGAAATAGAGTGCTTGGCAATCGTGTGGGCAATCAGGAAGCTGAAGCCGTACTTGGAGGGCTACTATTTTAAAGTGGTTACAGACCACATGGCTTTAAAGTGGTTAAACAGCATAGAAAGCCCTTCTGGAAGGATAGCAAGATGGGCCCTGGAGTTACAGCAGTACGACTTTGAAATAGCGTACAGGAAAGGACAGCTGAACGTAGTGGCAGACGCCCTATCCCGACAACCGTTGCCGGAGACACTCATGGCCATAAAAGACGCATCGGAAAAACCAATCAATAGCTGCAGCTGGATCAGGAGTATGTGCGAGAAAATAAAAGCCCAACCTCAAAAGTATCCAGATTATGTAATGGAAGGCACATCCCACACAGAGCGGGAAATGAAAATGTCGTGGCTTGGAAACTGTGCGTTCCGCAGGGTTTAAGACAAGCCGTACTGGAAGAAAACCATGACTCCCCATCTGCTGGTCATTTTGGGAGTAGAAGAACTATAGCACGCCTGGCAGCACGGTACTACTGGCCAGGGATGTACAGGGACGCCAGGACCCACGTACGCAAGTGTGAAGTTTGCCTGAAATACAAGCCCAATCAGCTGCAGGCTGCAGGGAAAATGCTCACTCAGGTACCAGAGGAACCATGGGCAACAGTATGTGCGGACTGCGTCGGGCCATTGCCAAGATCAAAGCACGGAAACCAGATGATACTGGTGTTAATCGATCGGTTTTCCAAATGGACTGAAATTGTGCCGCTACGAACAGCGACAGCGGAGACCCTACAGAGGGCGTTCAGAGAACGCGTAATATCGAGGTTCGGAGCTCCAAAGATAGTGATAACCGACAACGGAGTACAGTTCACCAGTCGATCCTTTAACAGATTTCTTAGCGAAATGGGAATAAAGCAGCAATTCACGGCGCCCTACACACCGCAGGAAAACCCAACAGGACGAGCTAACCGTACAGTAAAAACGATGATAGCTCAACTCGCAGGAAAGGATCACAGAACTTGGGACGAGAACTGGCCAGAAATTATGCTGGCAGTGAACTCAAGCATATCTGAGTCCCCAGCGTTTCTCACACAAGGCCGGGAACCACGTTTACCTAACGCATTATATGACAGAGAAACGTTAGGCACTGGGAGAAACATAGAGACTCCAGACGAGAAGGCCGCTAAGTTAAAAGAAATGTTTGAAATCGTACGGCGAAATATGGAGAAGGCATCCCAGGACCAAGCAATCTGAGGAGGAGGCAGTGGACACCAGAGGTGGGCAGCATAGTGTGGGCCAAAGAACACCATCTATCCAAAGCAGCCGAAGGGTTTGCGGCGAAACTAGCGCCGAGGTACGATGGTCCTTACCAGGTTGTAGACTTCGTCTCGCCGGTAATCTGCAAAATACGCCACACACATTCGAAGAAAGAGCGGACTATTCACATTGACCAGCTTAAGCAGCAACAAACAGAAACGGCACAAAAGCAGACGGCGGACACATCGGAGGACTAGGACAAGGAGTTCAAAGACTGCGAGGCAACAGGAGTAGGCGTCAGGCCGAAGCAAGAGTCATCCATACGCCACGCATAAAGGATAATCATCAGGATAAGACACGGAATATAAATGAAAAACGACGCTAGGGACCCCGACTACGAGGCAAACGGATTCAGCGTCAGGCATACGCCCGAGTCATCCATCGATACGCCGCGTAGATAAGGTGTAACAAAAAAAATAAATAAATAAATAAGGGGACCTATACAACGAGGCAGGCAGATTCAGCATCGGGCATACGCCCAAGTCATCCACCTGTACGTCGCGTAGCACACGAAAAACACAAGGAAGGGCTAACAAGGATTAAAAACGGAGCAGACGGATTAATCGTCGGGCATACGCCAGAGTCATCCGCCTATAAACCACGTCAATAAAAAAAAACAACAACAAGAAAAATAAATAATAAGTAAATAATTTATTAATGATACGACAAGCACAGTACAAATAATAAAAAGATAGCTCAGCCCGTAGCGTCGCGAGACTCTATACGGTTGAAAAATATATAAATCTAATGTCGGCCGAAGAAAGGGGAGAGACGGCACAGCGGAGCTGTACCGTAGGACCCAAAGTAAGCCAAGCGACTGCAGACAGAAAAGAAAATGCCAAGAAGCCAAGCAGCATCGAAAACAACGGCATGCGGCACAATGAAAGAAAAGGTGAAGATCCCGAGGGAAATAGCGGGATCGTGGAAAGGGAGACGGGGAAAAACGGAGGTATCATCGTGAGGGTCATGCGAAGGGGTTGGCATTCAAAAATCAATATCCAATATGTCGACACGCATGCCCCGAACGGAGGCGAGGAGGAGGATGGCAGCCCAAACCACGACGGGGCCCAACCCGGGGCAAGGATGGTCGGAGGACAGGCGCACGCCTGTCATCCGGCCTACCCGAACCTTGAGGCGGGTCCCGGAACCGGCCTGCGAGCCAGAAGACTCGGCGCCTGAACCCACCATCAGCTCCGACAACGACGTGGAGATGGTGGACGACCCGGCCGTGGAGAGAAGGCTGTGGCGGCTCCGGAGGGCCGTGGACCCGATGATGGGCAGCAACCTGCCCGGGGACCCCAATACCCCTGGACTGCATGGGGAGCGGGAGTTCCCCCGGGCAGACGCGGAGGCTGTCCACTTGGCTTTCCAAGAGGCCCGACAGCAGGCCAGGAGGAAGCGGGAGGGCAAGGAGGAGGAGGAGGAGAGGCGGAGAAACGTCTCTGGGCAGGACCGGTCCTAATGGATGAGGTCCCGCCAGCCTCGCCCGGGATGCTCGAAGTCCCTCCCACACCCCGATACCTGGCCGACGGCAGCACCCCCAAAATGGGCAACGCCTCGCCACGTCCCGATCTATTGGGAGGAAGACGAGGAGCCACAGGCGAGTCCCCCACCCTCGCAGCACGAGGAGGAGAACCCGGCCGAGCCATCTCCGCCCGGACAGGTCCACGGCGGGGAAGGACAATGGAAGAAGCGCCAGGAGGCAACCCCATAAGACCGGCAAGAGCAGCAGGACACGCACGGGCCCCAAGGATGGTATTTTCGGACGGAGATACCCATGGCCCACGTGAGCCATGCCCTGCACTCATTCACGGTGCAAGGGGTCCTTTGGAGGCAGCATGCCGTGACGTGGTCTTGGCCGGAGGGACCGGCTGGAGCGCCGACCGAGGAGGCGGAGGACGTGCAGCAACCCACACCCAATCCCAGTGACCCCCGCCTACGTGGGGGCCACGCCCACGTGACGCCGCCGACACCACCGACCACGGCCGAATCCATACCGGCAGACGGCGGCAGGTCGACGCAGGAGGAGGAGCCCCTGGAGAAGGGCCCGTGGGTGTGGCCCGATCCCGTGCCTAGAGGGAGGCCCAGGCTCACCAGACAGGAGTCCGCGCCGGTGGGAACCGCCAGACCTTCGTTCCAGCGACAGGCGTTTTTGCCCGACGAGCGGCGATGGGCGGAGGTCCAACAGCAAGACTGGCCGGAGGGAATCCAGACGGCGCCGGCAGTTACAGCCGCACGTCGGAGGGGCGGGAAGCAGTGCGTCTTGGTGCAGCAGGGCGGACGCCGCTTCCGGGTAAGGTTGGGCCCGTCTGGGTTGAGGTTTTATAGGCAATAAAAGAAAGACACAGAACACAAACCTAAAATAATATATTGGGCAAAGGGTGAACGGGGTAAACATCACGAACGCGCACAAAAACACTCAAAATGATAACACAAAAAAGGCGGTTGTATATTTACATTAAATTCGACGCACAAAGAAGAAGCGGTGCGGTACTCATTGTGATAAATACGTGTGCGATGAGGGGTTCCTGCCAGCTGAAGGGGGAAGAATCGGTGGCAATTTTGCCCGTCCTGTTACGCCTCCGAGAGCCACGGCCGGAGGCAAAGGTGGGGCGTGCGGGGGGGAAGGCTAAGAGGAAGAGAGAGTAAAAGTAAGAAATGTAAAAGCAAGAAGGAAAGGAGAAAACTTACCGGAGAAAATTTCCTAGCACGCTGCACGTCTAAAGGGATGGGGGCCGCTTCGATTTATAAGCGGTCGATTGGCACTAGACGATCGATGGGCACAGAACACTGGAGATGACGGCACATGAAGGGTCACACCAAAAAACTATCGGCACCACCGAATGGCAACGCTGCACTATTTCAAATCATCGAGATCGGCTAGAAAACCGATCGGGAATGCAGTAGTGTATGGGGGAAACATCTTGGGCGGGACATTCAAAGGAAATACGAAGGAGAACACGAGACGTCTATGGGGAAACATCTGGAAAAGGAATGGAGCATCGGTGCTGTGGAACTCAAAATACGAGATGTGAGCGTCGAGGGAACCATTTGGAGGAGCAAGAAGACTCGAAGGCTACAAGGATTTACAAGGAAGACAGCCGGAGAGAAGGAAGTCAAGTCTATGGGGAAACATCTCGGGCGGGAAGAGGAATGGAACATCGGCGCTGTGGAACTCGAAGGAACCATTTGAAGGAGCAAGAGGACTCGAAGGCTACAATGATTTACAAGGAAGACAGCCGGAGAGAAGAAAATCAAGTCTATGGGGGAAACATCTTGGGGCGGGAACTACATAGAACGAGAAGGAGCGACGTCGAGGGAAGGAGGACCAACATCAGCGATCCAGAACAGCGGATCCAAGGAGAACTCCAAAATAACAGCCGGAAAAGAGGTGCAAGTCTCATTTCGTTCCCGAAGAAAGGGGAAAATGTGAGGAGTTAAATAACTCCTCACAAATAAATGAGAGTTTGGAGGAATTCAGCTGGTGAGAGTTTGGAGAATACAGCTGGTGAGAGATTGGAGAGAAACAAGAAAAGAGTCTGGAGAGTACGGCTGAAGAGAGTTTGGAGAGAACATGTAACGGTAGAAGGCGGCGGACTTTGAACCGAGTATGGTGCCGTGCGCAAAACCGAAAATGGAGAAGCCGAGAATTAACGGGATACGCCGGCCTATAAAAGCGGGCCGAGCGCAGGAAGCGAGGGGAGTCGATCACAAGGAGTCAATCCAGCAAGATCAGTAGACAAGCAGAAAATCAGTGAATAAAACAAGTCAAGTCAACATCAGGAGGAAGCAGAGCCGCGCCGAGTCAACAGGAGCAAGATCGCCACATCAAGACGTTCGGGACTTAGAGTTGAAGTCTCCGAGCTGAGAAACAGGTAGCTGAGGTCCTTAAGGCATCACGCGGCTAAGTCCAGGCGCTTTGTTCTAATTCTGGTCGCGTATTGCTCGGGGAATCCGACAGAAGTGAATAAAAAGAGTCCTCCTACAAAGAACCGTGGGCTCGGAAGGGAAGTTGTCCAGAACCAGCTGCCATGCGAAAACAATTGCCTTGTCGAATTCCGGCGTACGCCTGAACCGACAGGCGAGAAAAGTTGTTAGAAAACACTAAAAGGTGTAGAAACGTTAAAGAGATTTAAGTAAGCTCCGGTGGATTCAATAAGAAAAATGAAAATTCGGAGCGCAAAACAAAAACACGACCGTTCTCTGTGAATTATTCAATTAAATAAATCCGTGTCCTACCATGCAAGTAAGCTTTGTCCGACCAAACAAACATTTTGGGTCCATAATTTTTTCGATAGATATGATATGCTTATAGGAAGAGGATATCTCGAAGCTTGTAACGCAATTATTAATTATAAATCAAAAACAGTTATTTTAAAAGGTTATCAATTCGAAATGAGATTAATTTATAACGACTTCGAATATAAACAAGGAGAAGCAGAAATTGACTGCTGCGATCCCCCATTTTCAACAGATACACCTTTTAATTTTGCAATAAATAACGACTTGCAAGAAACCAATAAGTTTAGTTTAGAACACCTTAATGACGAGGAAAAAGATAATCTTAAGAAAATTTTATATGAATTTAGTGACATACAGTACAAGGAAAGTGACAATTTGACTTTCACGAGTACTATCAAGCATGTCATTCATACAACTGAAAGTCAAATTCCCCTTATTGCTCACATATTTGGATAGTACCTAAGAAAGATGATGCATCTGGAACAAAAAGTTCCGTATCGTAATTGACTATCGTAAATTAAATGAAATTACGGTAGATGACAAATACCCTATCCCGGTCATGGATAAAATATTGGACAAACTTGGTAGATGCCAATATTTTACCACTATTGACCTCGCAAAAGGTTTTCACAAAATACAAATGGATGAAAATTCTATTCCAAAGACAGCTTTTTCCACCAAAAATGGTCATTACGAATATACTCGAATGCCCTTTGGATTGAAAAATGCCCCGGCTACCTTTCAAAGGTGCATGAACAATCTCCTAGAAGATTTAATCTACAAGGATTGCTTGGTCTACATGGACGATATTATCGTGTACTCCACTTCATTGGAGGAACATGTATTATCTTTGCGAAAGGTATTTGAAAAATTACGAGGAACTAATCTCAAGCTTCAACTCGACCAATGCGAGTTTATGAAAAAGGAAACAGAATTCCTTGGACATATTATAACAACAACTGGTATAAAACCAAATCCGCTCAAAATAGAGGCAATAAAAAATTTCCCTGTGGGTCTTTGTGGATTTTATAGGAAATTTATCCCAAACTTTGCTAAAATAGCAGAGCCAATGACAGCAAAACTTAAAAATGGCGTAACTTTAAATATAAAAGATAATGATTATGTACAAGCGTTTGAAAAACTTAAACTTTTAGTAATGTCCGATCCAATACTTATATACCCAAATTTCGAAGCTCCATTTTCATTAACAACAGATGCAAGTAATATTGCTATAGGAGCAGTATTATCGCAAAATCATAAACCAATCTGTTATGCCAGCAGAACTCTTAATGAACACGAAATTAATTATTAGGCAATAGAAAAGAACTTTTAGCTGTTGTTTGGGCCACCAAATATTTCAGGTCCCATCTTTTTGGCAGAAAATTTCTGATCCTAAGTGATCACAGGCCTCTAGTGTGGCTCAATAATATTAAAGAACCTAATATGAAATTACAACGCTGGAAAATCAAACTAAATGAGTTTGATTATGAAATAAAATATTTGCCTGGTAAAGAAAACCATGTGGCAGACGCCTTATCTAGAATAAGAATAGAGGAAGCCTATTTAGGAGAGACTTCTAGTAATGCAAATACAATAACAACAGTAGCTACAGTGCATAGTGCACTAGAAGATAACCAAAACCACATTTCAATAACAGAAAGACCACTAAATTATTATAACAAACAACTAGAATTTATAAGAGGAGACTCAAATGAAATCGAAGTAATAAATTATTTTCATAAAACAAAAATCATAATAACTTATAAAGAGATGACAATCGAATACGCAAAACAATTAATAATTGAATACTTTTCTAATAAGAAAAGCGTAATATATTTTCCAATTGAAACAGACTTTTTAATTTTTCAAAAGGCAAACGTTGAAATTATTTCCCCAGATAACTTAACTAAAACAATGAAAACAAATAGTAAATTAATAGATATTAACACTTATGCAGAATTCAAAGAAATTATTATTAAAACACACAGAGAACTATTACATCCAGGAATAGAAAAACAAACATCACTTTTTAATGAAAAATATTATTTTCCCGATCACCAAAAATTAATTCAAAATTTTATTAATGAATGCGAAGTATGCAATATCGCAAAAACTGAACACAGAAATACTAAATTAGAATTCGAAATAACCCCAGAAATTTTTAATCCAAGAGAAAAATATGTAATCGATTTTTATATGATAGATAATAAACAATTTTTATCTTGTATAGACATTTATTCAAAATTTGCCACCTTAATAGAAGTCAACAGTCGAGATTGGTTAGAAGCAAAAAGAGCATTAATTAAAGTTTTCAATGAAATGAGTAAACCAAGCCAAATTAAAGCAGACAAAGATTCAGCTTTCATGTGTGCGGCATTGCAACTTTGGTTAAAATCGGAAGACGTTGTTATTGATATAACAACAAGCAAAAATGGAATTTCTGATGTTGAGAGATTTCATAAAACAGTAAATGAAAAATTAAGAATCATAAACAGTGAAACAGACATAGAAAATAAACTTACAAAATTTGAAACTATTCTTTATGTCTATAATCATAAAACAAAACATAATACAACAGGCAGAACTCCCGCAGATATTTTTATTTTTGCTGGAACACCAAAATATAATACACAGTCAAATAAAATTAATAAAATAGAGAAACTTAATGAATCACGAAACAAATTTGAATTTGATACTAGATATCGACAAGCTCCACTAGTAAAATCAAAAACCACTAATCCGTTTAAAAAGACAGGAAAAATCACAAAATTAGATTATAAGTCTAAGTATAAGAAAACAAAGAAAATTAACGAAAATAAATACGATAATTCCAGATGCACGCCAAATGAAAACCAAACCTAACTTGTTGATCAACACTATTAACATCCTATTAATTTTAATACTTTTTACAAACCAATCCTAATCAAATAATAATAATTTCTCATATCCCAAAAGACATAATAAAAACTTCAAAATTCAAAATTTTGCTTTCCCAAATGAATTTAATGACATATTAAAAGAACCTTTAGAAGTCAAATATTATTTTCAAAATAATCAAATATTTTCATTTAACACAAAAGAAAGAGTTACAAATAAATGTTGAATTAAAAATATTGATTAAAACCAATGCCGAATGTAAATACAGAAAAATTTATAAAAAATATGAAACAAATTATATGAAGCCAAATATTATAATTACTTGGAATTTACCGAAATCTATTTTAAACCAAACCTGTATATATAAATCAAGCAATAGTTTTTTTTTTTTATTTGTCTAAGGAAATAAAATCGTAAAATCATTTAATTGTTCTGTACAAATCGAAGAAATTTTAATAACAAATACTATAATGGATTACACACAAACTATTTATGTAAACAATAATGTAACAAGCAAAACATTTATTTTAATACATATGAGAAAAAATAACACATTTCAAATTATAATACTTACTATTTTAATTGTAATAATTATAATTTTAATTTTTTACTTCATTTATAAATTTAAGAGTATTCCGAAAAACATTGTAATTAAATATTAAAATCAAAACAAAAACAATACTAAGAACTCAGAAAATCTAACAGCATTAAACAATATTGCACCAAAAGAAAATACCCTACAATTAAACGATACTACTACACAAACTAATATACCCACCCAAACAACAACAAGAAAAATAAATAATAAGTAAATAATTTATTAATGATACGACAAGCACAGTACAAATAATAAAAAGATAGCTCAGCCCGTAGCGTCGCGAGACTCTATACGGTTGAAAAATATATAAATCTAATGTCGGCCGAAGAAAGGGGAGAGACGGCACAGCGGAGCTGTACCGTAGGACCCAAAGTAAGCCAAGCGACTGCAGACAGAAAAGAAAATGCCAAGAAGCCAAGCAGCATCGAAAATAACGGCATGCGGCACAATGAAAGAAAAAGGTGAAGATCCCGAGGGAAATAGCGGGATCGTGGAAAGGGAGACGGGGAAAAACGGAGGTATCATCGTGAGGGTCATGCGAAGGGGTTGGCATTCAAAAATCAATATCCAATATGTCGACACGCATGCCCCGAACGGAGGCGAGGAGGAGGATGGCAGCCCAAACCACGACGGGGCCCAACCCGGGGCAAGGATGGTCGGAGGACAGGCGCACGCCTGTCATCCGGCCTACCCGAACCTTGAGGCGGGTCCCGGAACCGGCCTGCGAGCCAGAAGACTCGGCGCCTGAACCCACCATCAGCTCCGACAACGACGTGGAGATGGTGGACGACCCGGCCGTGGAGAGAAGGCTGTGGCGGCTCCGGAGGGCCGTGGACCCGATGATGGGCAGCAACCTGCCCGGGGACCCCAATACCCCTGGACTGCATGGGGAGCGGGAGTTCCCCCGGGCAGACGCGGAGGCTGTCCACTTGGCTTTCCAAGAGGCCCGACAGCAGGCCAGGAGGAAGCGGGAGGGCAAGGAGGAGGAGGAGGAGAGGCGGAGAAACGTCTCTGGGCAGGACCGGTCCTAATGGATGAGGTCCCGCCAGCCTCGCCCGGGATGCTCGAAGTCCCTCCCACACCCCGATACCTGGCCGACGGCAGCACCCCCAAAATGGGCAACGCCTCGCCACGTCCCGATCTATTGGGAGGAAGACGAGGAGCCACAGGCGAGTCCCCCACCCTCGCAGCACGAGGAGGAGAACCCGGCCGAGCCATCTCCGCCCGGACAGGTCCACGGCGGGGAAGGACAATGGAAGAAGCGCCAGGAGGCAACCCCATAAGACCGGCAAGAGCAGCAGGACACGCACGGGCCCCAAGGATGGTATTTTCGGACGGAGATACCCATGGCCCACGTGAGCCATGCCCTGCACTCATTCACGGTGCAAGGGGTCCTTTGGAGGCAGCATGCCGTGACGTGGTCTTGGCCGGAGGGACCGGCTGGAGCGCCGACCGAGGAGGCGGAGGACGTGCAGCAACCCACACCCAATCCCAGTGACCCCCCGCCTACGTGGGGGCCACGCCCACGTGACGCCGCCGACACCACCGACCACGGCCGAATCCATACCGGCAGACGGCGGCAGGTCGACGCAGGAGGAGGAGCCCCTGGAGAAGGGCCCGTGGGTGTGGCCCGATCCCGTGCCTAGAGGGAGGCCCAGGCTCACCAGACAGGAGTCCGCGCCGGTGGGAACCGCCAGACCTTCGTTCCAGCGACAGGCGTTTTTGCCCGACGAGCGGCGATGGGCGGAGGTCCAACAGCAAGACTGGCCGGAGGGAATCCAGACGGCGCCGGCAGTTACAGCCGCACGTCGGAGGGGCGGGAAGCAGTGCGTCTTGGTGCAGCAGGGCGGACGCCGCTTCCGGGTAAGGTTGGGCCCGTCTGGGTTGAGGTTTTATAGGCAATAAAAGAAAGACACAGAACACAAACCTAAAATAATATATTGGGCAAAGGGTGAACGGGGTAAACATCACGAACGCGCACAAAAACACTCAAAATGATAACACAAAAAAAAGGCGGTTGTATATTTACATTAAATTCGACCCACAAAGAAGAAGCGGTGCGGTACTCATTGTGATAAATACGTGTGCGATGAGGGGTTCCTGCCAGCTGAAGGGGGAAGAATCGGTGGCAATTTTGCCCGTCCTGTTACGCCTCCGAGAGCCACGGCCGGAGGCAAAGGTGGGGCGTGCGGGGGGGAAGGCTAAGAGGAAGAGAGAGTAAAAGTAAGAAATGTAAAAGCAAGAAGGAAAGGAGAAAACTTACCGGAGAAAATTTCCTAGCACGCTGCACGTCTAAAGGGATGGGGGCCGCTTCGATTTATAAGCGGTCGATTGGCACTAGACGATCGATGGGCACAGAACACTGGAGATGACGGCACATGAAGGGTCACACCAAAAAACTATCGGCACCACCGAATGGCAACGCTGCACTATTTCAAATCATCGAGATCGGCTAGAAAACCGATCGGGAATGCAGTAGTGTATGGGGGGAAACATCTTGGGCGGGACATTCAAAGGAAATACGAAGGAGAACACGAGACGTCTATGGGGAAACATCTGGAAAAGGAATGGAGCATCGGTGCTGTGGAACTCAAAATACGAGATGTGAGCGTCGAGGGAACCATTTGGAGGAGCAAGAAGACTCGAAGGCTACAAGGATTTACAAGGAAGACAGCCGGAGAGAAGGAAGTCAAGTCTATGGGGAAACATCTCGGGCGGGAAGAGGAATGGAACATCGGCGCTGTGGAACTCGAAGGAACCATTTGAAGGAGCAAGAGGACTCGAAGGCTACAATGATTTACAAGGAAGACAGCCGGAGAGAAGAAAATCAAGTCTATGGGGGAAACATCTTGGGGCGGGAACTACATAGAACGAGAAGGAGCGACGTCGAGGGAAGGAGGACCAACATCAGCGATCCAGAACAGCGGATCCAAGGAGAACTCCAAAATAACAGCCGGAAAAGAGGTGCAAGTCTCATTTCGTTCCCGAAGAAAGGGGAAAATGTGAGGAGTTAAATAACTCCTCACAAATAAATGAGAGTTTGGAGGAATTCAGCTGGTGAGAGTTTGGAGAATACAGCTGGTGAGAGATTGGAGAGAAACAAGAAAAGAGTCTGGAGAGTACGGCTGAAGAGAGTTTGGAGAGAACATGTAACGGTAGAAGGCGGCGGACTTTGAACCGAGTATGGTGCCGTGCGCAAAACCGAAAATGGAGAAGCCGAGAATTAACGGGATACGCCGGCCTATAAAAGCGGGCCGAGCGCAGGAAGCGAGGGGAGTCGATCACAAGGAGTCAATCCAGCAAGATCAGTAGACAAGCAGAAAATCAGTGAATAAAACAAGTCAAGTCAACATCAGGAGGAAGCAGAGCCGCGCCGAGTCAACAGGAGCAAGATCGCCACATCAAGACGTTCGGGACTTAGAGTTGAAGTCTCCGAGCTGAGAAACAGGTAGCTGAGGTCCTTAAGGCATCACGCGGCTAAGTCCAGGCGCTTTGTTCTAATTCTGGTCGCGTATTGCTCGGGGAATCCGACAGAAGTGAATAAAAAGAGTCCTCCTACAAAGAACCGTGGGCTCGGAAGGGAAGTTGTCCAGAACCAGCTGCCATGCGAAAACAATTGCCTTGTCGAATTCCGGCGTACGCCTGAACCGACAGGCGAGAAAAGTTGTTAGAAAACACTAAAAGGTGTAGAAACGTTAAAGAGATTTAAGTAAGCTCCGGTGGATTCAATAAGAAAAATGAAAATTCGGAGCGCAAAACAAAAACACGACCGTTCTCTGTGAATTATTCAATTAAATAAATCCGTGTCCTACCATGCAAGTAAGCTTTGTCCGACCAAACAAACATTTTGGGTCCATAATTTTTTCGATAGATATGATATGCTTATAGGAAGAGGATATCTCGAAGCTTGTAACGCAATTATTAATTATAAATCAAAAACAGTTATTTTAAAAGGTTATCAATTCGAAATGAGATTAATTTATAACGACTTCGAATATAAACAAGGAGAAGCAGAAATTGACTGCTGCGATCCCCCATTTTCAACAGATACACCTTTTAATTTTGCAATAAATAACGACTTGCAAGAAACCAATAAGTTTAGTTTAGAACACCTTAATGACGAGGAAAAAGATAATCTTAAGAAAATTTTATATGAATTTAGTGACATACAGTACAAGGAAAGTGACAATTTGACTTTCACGAGTACTATCAAGCATGTCATTCATACAACTGAAAGTCAAATTCCCCTTATTGCTCACATATTTGGATAGTACCTAAGAAAGATGATGCATCTGGAACAAAAAAGTTCCGTATCGTAATTGACTATCGTAAATTAAATGAAATTACGGTAGATGACAAATACCCTATCCCGGTCATGGATAAAATATTGGACAAACTTGGTAGATGCCAATATTTTACCACTATTGACCTCGCAAAAGGTTTTCACAAAATACAAATGGATGAAAATTCTATTCCAAAGACAGCTTTTTCCACCAAAAATGGTCATTACGAATATACTCGAATGCCCTTTGGATTGAAAAATGCCCCGGCTACCTTTCAAAGGTGCATGAACAATCTCCTAGAAGATTTAATCTACAAGGATTGCTTGGTCTACATGGACGATATTATCGTGTACTCCACTTCATTGGAGGAACATGTATTATCTTTGCGAAAGGTATTTGAAAAATTACGAGGAACTAATCTCAAGCTTCAACTCGACCAATGCGAGTTTATGAAAAAGGAAACAGAATTCCTTGGACATATTATAACAACAACTGGTATAAAACCAAATCCGCTCAAAATAGAGGCAATAAAAAATTTCCCTGTGGGTCTTTGTGGATTTTATAGGAAATTTATCCCAAACTTTGCTAAAATAGCAGAGCCAATGACAGCAAAACTTAAAAATGGCGTAACTTTAAATATAAAAGATAATGATTATGTACAAGCGTTTGAAAAACTTAAACTTTTAGTAATGTCCGATCCAATACTTATATACCCAAATTTCGAAGCTCCATTTTCATTAACAACAGATGCAAGTAATATTGCTATAGGAGCAGTATTATCGCAAAATCATAAACCAATCTGTTATGCCAGCAGAACTCTTAATGAACACGAAATTAATTATTAGGCAATAGAAAAAGAACTTTTAGCTGTTGTTTGGGCCACCAAATATTTCAGGTCCCATCTTTTTGGCAGAAAATTTCTGATCCTAAGTGATCACAGGCCTCTAGTGTGGCTCAATAATATTAAAGAACCTAATATGAAATTACAACGCTGGAAAATCAAACTAAATGAGTTTGATTATGAAATAAAATATTTGCCTGGTAAAGAAAACCATGTGGCAGACGCCTTATCTAGAATAAGAATAGAGGAAGCCTATTTAGGAGAGACTTCTAGTAATGCAAATACAATAACAACAGTAGCTACAGTGCATAGTGCACTAGAAGATAACCAAAACCACATTTCAATAACAGAAAGACCACTAAATTATTATAACAAACAACTAGAATTTATAAGAGGAGACTCAAATGAAATCGAAGTAATAAATTATTTTCATAAAACAAAAATCATAATAACTTATAAAGAGATGACAATCGAATACGCAAAACAATTAATAATTGAATACTTTTCTAATAAGAAAAGCGTAATATATTTTCCAATTGAAACCGACTTTTTAATTTTTCAAAAGGCAAACGTTGAAATTATTTCCCCAGATAACTTAACTAAAACAATGAAAACAAATAGTAAATTAATAGATATTAACACTTATGCAGAATTCAAAGAAATTATTATTAAAACACACAGAGAACTATTACATCCAGGAATAGAAAAACAAACATCACTTTTTAAAGAAAAATATTATTTTCCCGATCACCAAAAATTAATTCAAAATTTTATTAATGAATGCGAAGTATGCAATATCGCAAAAACAGAACACAGAAATACTAAATTAGAATTCGAAATAACCCCAGAAATTTTTAATCCAAGAGAAAAATATGTAATCGATTTTTATATGATAGATAATAAACAATTTTTATCTTGTATAGACATTTATTCAAAATTTGCCACCTTAATAGAAGTCAACAGTCGAGATTGGTTAGAAGCAAAAAGAGCATTAATTAAAGTTTTCAATGAAATGAGTAAACCAAGCCAAATTAAAGCAGACAAAGATTCAGCTTTCATGTGTGCGGCATTGCAACTTTGGTTAAAATCGGAAGACGTTGTTATTGATATAACAACAAGCAAAAATGGAATTTCTGATGTTGAGAGATTTCATAAAACAGTAAATGAAAAATTAAGAATCATAAACAGTGAAACAGACATAGAAAATAAACTTACAAAATTTGAAACTATTCTTTATGTCTATAATCATAAAACAAAACATAATACAACAGGCAGAACTCCCGCAGATATTTTTATTTTTGCTGGAACACCAAAATATAATACACAGTCAAATAAAATTAATAAAATAGAGAAACTTAATGAATCACGAAACAAATTTGAATTTGATACTAGATATCGACAAGCTCCACTAGTAAAATCAAAAACCACTAATCCGTTTAAAAAGACAGGAAAAATCACAAAATTAGATTATAAGTCTAAGTATAAGAAAACAAAGAAAATTAACGAAAATAAATACGATAATTCCAGATGCACGCCAAATGAAAACCAAACCTAACTTGTTGATCAACACTATTAACATCCTATTAATTTTAATACTTTTTACAAACCAATCCTAATCAAATAATAATAATTTCTCATATCCCAAAAGACATAATAAAAACTTCAAAATTCAAAATTTTGCTTTCCCAAATGAATTTAATGACATATTAAAAGAACCTTTAGAAGTCAAATATTATTTTCAAAATAATCAAATATTTTCATTTAACACAAAAGAAAGAGTTACAAATAAATGTTGAATTAAAAATATTGATTAAAACCAATGCCGAATGTAAATACAGAAAAATTTATAAAAAATATGAAACAAATTATATGAAGCCAAATATTATAATTACTTGGAATTTACCGAAATCTATTTTAAACCAAACCTGTATATATAAATCAAGCAATAGTTTTTTTTTTTTATTTGTCTAAGGAAATAAAATCGTAAAATCATTTAATTGTTCTGTACAAATCGAAGAAATTTTAATAACAAATACTATAATGGATTACACACAAACTATTTATGTAAACAATAATGTAACAAGCAAAACATTTATTTTAATACATATGAGAAAAAATAACACATTTCAAATTATAATACTTACTATTTTAATTGTAATAATTATAATTTTAATTTTTTACTTCATTTATAAATTTAAGAGTATTCCGAAAAACATTGTAATTAAATATTAAAATCAAAACAAAAACAATACTAAGAACTCAGAAAATCTAACAGCATTAAACAATATTGCACCAAAAGAAAATACCCTACAATTAAACGATACTACTACACAAACTAATATACCCACTCACATACACCCTAATATATCGGCCTGAGGCAGGCTATTTTCTAATGGATGGGGAAGTAACATACCTACATCCACATATCTACCACATAAACATATTTACATTACGCATTTGTCACACCCAAAATCATCGGCTCCCAAGAGTCGCCAATTAATATAAACATCCTCTTGAGTTATAAACAATGATAGAACCCCAAATTGTCGGCTCCCACTACTGACCAATTAATGTAACCATCCTCTTGCGTTATAAACAAATGTCCCCAAACTCCAAAAAGCTTTTATCCCCCAATACTGTACATACATTGACAGATGCAGCTCAAACCTATATCGCTCTCACGCTCAGTGCTCTAATTTTGGACACTCTCAATTTATCAATAAAGTTCCTTCTCCTAATCGAAGGTTTGATAAGCGCCACCGTAGTTTATAAGTAGTTTATAAATGTATATTTTTTTCAAAGTGCTAAATTTGACTTGATTTGATATATGTTATTATATATATTTAGTACTAGCTGTACCCGGCGCGACTTCGTTCGCTTAATATTAGTTTGGAGTTAGGAAATTGGGTTGTCAGGACTTTCTTATTTCTTATTTGCGCGTTTTTTGAAAACCTTTGTGTAAACAACCTTTGTAGAAGATCCTTCAAGAGAGAGAATCAGAAGGATACTGGCAGAGCTATATAATAAATGAAAGTGATCCAAGTAAAAGTCGTGAGCTTGTATACTTTTTATCAGTTACAATGTTATCAATGCAATTTTAATTTGCGCACAAATATGTATACTTGTTTGTAAATTGGAATTTGTTGTTTTCAAATTTCTTGTTTTGAATGAAACGAAAACCTTTGTACACACAGTAAAAGATTGGCATCCAATACAAAAACAGCAAAGTAACGTATTATTTTCAGATTCCACATTTGATCGATAAACGGGTATAATAAATCATTTTATTTGTATTTAAGCACATTATCTACTTTCGAATAGAAACATACACACACATTGTATGTATGTACATGTATTGTACATATAAGCAAATCAAAACATATCCAAATATACATATGTACATACGTATTTGGTCAAAAGTTCGAATCTTAAGATTAATATTTAACTTGGAAACATTTTGGCTTAGCTTACAGAATTTGTAGTAATTTTCTATTTTCTTCCATGGTGGAAATTAAATAAGGCTCTTACTTCTGCTACAAAATGAAAAATAAAACCTAAGCATTTGATCCACAGGACTGACTATTGATCGAAAATCATATTGATCGGAGCAGCAGTTTAAGTTTTTAAAATCCTAAACAAATTTAACTTAAATTGCCTCTTTCCCCTCCCCTTTCCCTGCAGCACTACCCCTCCCCCTCATCAGTTTTCTTGGCTGTTGCTCTCTCGGCCGTCGCTCTCTTGGCATCCGCTCTCTGGGTTTCGCTCTCTCGGCAGGCTCCCGCAAAATGCAACGCAATAACTTGTAACGACCCTGTTTTGGGAGGCGGTATAGCTCGTCGTGGTCAGGGTTCGTGACAGATATTTATATTTATTCCTCTATAGATCGATTTACCTCCCTTTCCCCAATAATGACACAAATGGGTAAAACTAGAGACGTGTATTTCAAGTAATCGTATAATCGTATAGTTGTGTGTAGATGCGTGGGGACTGCTTGTTCTGTTGATTCGGCGCTTCGGAAGGGCCGAGTGATGAACTGCTTGCTGTCGTGATCCTGTGTGCGAGCTTCGGTGTTGCGAAAGGGCCGAGTGGTGAGCCTCTTGCTGCTAGTGTCGGCGCTGCGGATGCGCCGAGTGATGCACTGCTTACTGCGAGTGTCGGCGCTGCGGATGAGCCGAGTGATGCACTGCTTGCTGCGAGTGTCGGCGTTGCGGGTGAGCCGAGTGATGCACTGCTTGCTGCGAGTGTCGGCGTTGCGAGTGAGCCGAGTAGTTGCTTCGTCGTGTGTACGTCGGGTCGAAGTGTTCTGGGTCGTTGGGGAAGATCTACTTGGTTTCTTGTTGCTGATGTTTCCTCGAAGATCGTCGGAACCCAAGTGACTCATCTGGGGTCTTGCCTCTGCTTATATAGGCCCCGTTGAGTGTGCCCAGAGTGGTCGATGACGAGAATCCCGATCTCGATAACTCGTTATCGGGTCACGAAATATAGCGATGGTAGTCGACTATCGGTATATTAGTGTGACCGGTTTAATGTTTTTGGGCGCGCGTTTTGAAAGTGCGCGATTTTGGCGCGTGTTTTGAATGTGGTGTAGCGTAGGGAGAATAAAAGATCATTGTGTGTTGTTTTTGGAATGTTCTCTTATTATTTGTGACGCTGGGTCGTCACACCCCCACCCCCATGGCTTAGGACGTTGGTGTCTCCCCGGTGTTTTTTTGGATGTGTCCACTTCTCCCTCACGGGCCGTGAGGTTGTCCGAGATAACCAGTCTAGATCTTCTGTTCCCTCTGCGCCAGGTTGCCTTTAGGTGTGTGACCGCTTCTACCACTCTTTTCATGTGATTGTCGTATCCCCGCGGTTTTGGTTCCCAGTCCTCTTCACTTTCTTCTGATGGTTTGAACCGTTTTGTTCCGGGATGGTCGAGTGAAGAGAGCCGCCGCGGGGTTACCCATTTTGTTTGTGGTCGTTGGAAATCAGCCAGCTTGTTCCTTTTTGTTCCGGTTGTTGTCCTGGGCGTGAGGGGTCGTGCTTCGTTGTCCGTTGTTTGCCGTGTCGTTTCCTTGGTTGTTGTTGTTGTCATCGTTTGCCGTGTTGTTGCCGTGGTCGTTTCCCTGGTTGTTGGTGTCGCCATCGTTTGCCGTGTTGTTGCCGTGGTCGGTGTAGGAATTGGTTTCCTGGCTGGCGCTTGTCTGCCTACCGGAGCGGCCTGGGTTGGCTTCCTGCAACCAGCTGGACCTGCCATGTCCACGGCTCCGAGTATAATTACTCTTCGCCGCTGCTGGTTGAGCCTTTGGAGGTTCTCTCGGTACTTGGAGAGCGAGTTTTTCAGTTTGTTGTTCATTCTGAAAAATGTGCGTATAGTTTTAGCTTGTTGTTTTTGGGGTTACGCATGCTTGTTAGTCGAGGTTTTATACATGGGGTTTTAGTTCGTTTATGTAGGCTCTGTGGGTCTTCCCGGTCACCGTGTGTTTTATTGTTGCAATCACCGCTGATATGAAGCCTGTTACTTTGAATGGACCTTCGTATTTTGGTGCTAGCTTGGCCGCGAATCCGGTTGCTGCTTTTGACAAGGGGTGTTGTCTTTCCCTCTCATATTTTGGGTCTCCAGTCCCTTTTCCGGAAGTTGTATGATCTAGCTTGATCCTGTGCTGCCTTTCCCATGTTTAGGTGTGCTAGTTTCCTTGTATCCATTATCCTTTCCCATCGTGCCTCCACGGTCTCCTCTATGATTCCGGATCCTTGAGTGTTTTCGGCAAACAGGCTTCCTGGTAGTCTAATTTCCCGTCCGTATAGTAGATATGCCGGGCTATACCCTGTTGATTCCGATCTGCCACTGTTGATTGCTAGCGAGATTTCAGGTAGCCAGTCGTCCCATCTTGTGTGCTCTGTTCCTGAGAATTGGGCTATCATTGTTTTTATCGTGCGGTTTGCCCTTTCTGCTGGGTTTTCCTGAGGGGTGTATGGGGCTGTTAGTTGGTGAGCAATCCCCCATTTCTGTAGTTGTGCCTTGAACTTGTTGCTTGTGAATTGTACTCCATTGTCTGAGATTAGGTTTTTTGGAGTTCCAAACCGTGATATGATTTGTTCCCTGAGGACCTTTAATACGATTTCCGTGGTCGCTTTCCGGACGGCTGCTATCTCCACCCACTTCGTGAATTTATCGAACATTACTAATAACATGTTATTACCGTGGCTAGACCGTGGTAGTGGCCCCACAAAGTCTATGCACAAGGTTTCACAGGGTGTTTTCGCGATCTGTGACAACATTTTCCCAGCTGCTTGTTGTTGTGATGTCTTATACCGTTGACATGTTTCGCAGCTTCGTACGTGCTGCTGTATGTCTCTGTGCATCCCTTGCCAGTAGTATGTTGCCATTATCCGGTGCTTTGTTTTTCTGACGCCTAGGTGTCCTCCTGTTGCCTCGCTGTGGTTTTCTCGTAGTACTCGTGCTCTTTGACTCCTCGCTACGCATAGTTTCCATGGCTGTGTGTCCTCGTCTGCAGCCCATGACGGTAGATGTCTGTATAGTTTTCCGTTGATTATCGCGTAATCTGGCCATGTTTTGGGATTTCTTTCCAAGTCTAGGAGTTTCTGTTTAATCAAGAGGTCTTCTTCGAGCTCGGCTCCGCGAGCTTCTTCTTCTGGCATTATGGATAATGCGTCCGCAACGACATTGAGCTTTCCTTTGCGATAGCGTATCTCGAACGAGTATGGCTGCATTGCCAACGCCCATCTAACAATCCGTCCTGACGGGCTCTCTATCGTGTTTAGCCATTTTAGCGCCTGCTGATCAATGATGACTATAAAATGATACCCTTCCAAGTACATCCTCATTTTCTGGATGCCCCAGTGGATTGCCAGGCATTCTTTTTCTGTCGCTGAGTAGTTTTGCTCTGTCTTTGTGAGCTTCCGACTGGCGTATAATATTACGTGCTCGCCGTTTTCGTCCTCTTGGGTCAGGACCGCTCCTAACCCGCAGTTGCTGGCGTCTGTCTGAAGTATAATCGTTTTCCCAAAATCCGGGCAAGTCAGTACCGGTGCTTCCGTTAGTGCTTTTTTTAGGTTTTGCATTGTTTTTTCTGTTTCTTCGCTCCACTTAAACTTTGTGTCTTTTTTGACTAAGTTTTACAATGGTTGTGCCAGTTCCGTGAAGTTCGGGACGAACCTTCTGTACCATGACGCTACTCCCAGAAAGCTGTGTACTTGCTTTGTTGTTTGTGGGTTTGGCATGTCTAGGATTGCGGCTATCTTTCCCGGGTCAGTGTGTATCCCCCTCGCGCTCACCACATGGCCTAGGTAGTTTAGTTCTTCCTTGAAGAAGTGGCATTTTTCTGTGTTTATCCTCAAGTTTGCCTTTCGTAGTCTGCTCATTACTTCCTGTAGTTTTTCTAGGTGTTCCCTTTTGGTGCGCCCGATGACCACTATATCATCAAGGTATGCGAATGCAAAGGGTTCCATCTCCGGTCCTATGACTGAGTCCAGGGCTCTTTGAAACGTGGCTGGTGCTGTGTGTAGGCCGAAAGGCATTACCTTCCACTGAAACAGTCCGCGACCTGGCACGGTGAAAGCGGTGTACTGTTTGCTCCCTTTATCCATTGGTATTTGCCAGTAGCCACTTTTTAAGTCGAGTGTACTTATATACTTGGCCTCCCGTAGTTGGTTGAGTATGTGATCCATTCGGGGTACCGGGTATGCGTCTCGTTCTGAGTGCTCGTTCAGCTGCCTGTAGTCTATGCAAAGTCTCCATTCTTTGTTTTTATTTTCTACGATTACTACTGGCGAGCTGTAAGCGGAATGTGAGGGTTTGATGAGATCCTGAGCTAGGAGGTCGTCCACTTGTTTGTTTATTATTGCTTGCATGGCCGGGTTTCGAGGGTAATACCTCTGTTTAATTGGGCGATCGTGCTTCATAAAGATCTTATGCGTGGCACTGTGGCTAACTCCCTTGATTTGACTCATCATATCCAATTCCTTTTTGAGGGTTTCTTGGATCTCTGCGTCTGTTAAATCGCCTGTCGCTAGTGATCCGATGCCGTGACTCTTCCGTTTTCTGTTTTTGTTTCTTTTTTTTCTGTGCATTCTTGCTGTGATGCCTCCGCATTGTAGTGTCGCGTTACATTGTTCCAAGAAGTCTATCCCCAGTAGAAGGTCGCCGATTACTTCTTCGAGGATTAGCAGCGTCATCGTGCTTGTTTGGTTCCCGAGACGTATTGGTACTTCCAGTGCCTCTGTGACCGTTCTGTTTGTCCCGTCTGCTAGTCTAATGGCTTGCAATGTTGTTGGCTAGTTTCCTGGCGATGAAACTTCTTGTTGCTCCCGTGTCTATGGCCCCGCGAACTCTTGTGCTGCCTATATTCACTTGTGCAATCAGTCGTCGGCCGTTGAAGTTTATTGCTGTTGCGGGTGTGGTGTTTGCCCTGGGTGCCCGCTCTGATCCCATGGGCCTCTGGCGTTTCCCGCCGTTTCATTCCGTCGACAGCAATGGATTGTGCGTATTCCATCATGTCCGCATATCCAGCAATATATTCTTGGTGTGTTGTTGCACTGCTGTCCTATGTGTCCTTCTTCTTTGCACCTTGAACATCTATTATTCATGCTAAATGATCTTGTGATTCATCGGTTCAGTGTTCCTGGGGTCTCCATTGGTTTCTTGTTTGTCTCCCGAAATTTCCGGATGTTTGCTGTTGTCTCCCGAAATTTCCCGGTCGCTGCTGTTGTGTCCAGTGATTCTCCGGTGTTTGTTGTGTTGTGCGTTCCTGTGGCTGGAGGGCCTCGAATTCCTTTGCTAACTGCAGGTATTCTGCTAGGGTTTGGCATTCTCCCCGCTTAGCATACTTTTTAAATTCCACACGACTGTTCCGGTAGACCCACTCTAGTTTTTTTCCTTCCGTGAGTGTGGTAAATCTCATAATCTTCCGTAGTTCCCGCGCGTAGTCTTTTGCTTGCTCGTTTGTACCCTGGTGTCTGCGTGTTATGTTTTCCATCGCTCTCTCTTTGTGGTCCGTTGGTCTGTAGTATCCCAGGAATTCCTTTTTAAAGTTTTCCCACGATGGCATTGGGGTAGGATGGTTGTGCCACCAGTCCAGGGCACAGTCTCTGAGCAAAATTACCATAGCTCCTGCTGCGTGGTCGAGCTCTATCTCATAGGCCTTTGCCAGCTCTTCCATTCTAGAAATGAATTCTGTCGGGTCGCCCGTGCCGTCGTAAAATTCTCCCCAGCTTCGTATTACTCCCATTGTGGCCACTTTGTCGGTCTTTCTGGGCTCGGGTGCGGGTTTTCCGTTGCTTGTCTCTTGTTTGTCTGGTATCTGTAGCAAGTTCTGGTTTTTCTCCATTCCGTCGGGTGCTGGTGATGGTGTTCTCGCGTGCTTCTGTGCTAGGTCTTGGAGACGTTTGGTGGTTTCTTCGCTGTGGGCACCGCTCTTGTGTAACTCCGACATTTGTTTCCGCATGTCCTCGCACCGCGTTTCTGGCTTGATGTCGAATTCCCTCAGATAGATTTCCAGTTGGGTCTTGTTGCAATTGTTGATCCAGCTTCGAGTCAGTTTGTCTTCCATTTTTAATCCGTGCTGTGTTGAGGAAAAGGGTAAACGATCTTTGCTGGTATTTGGAGGTTTCTATCTGTTTGTTTTTTAATCTGTTCGGGCGCCACTGTAACGACCCTGTTTTGGGAGGCGGTATGGCTCGTCGTGGTCAGGGTTCGTGACAGATATTTATATTTATTCCTCTATAGATCGATTTACCTCCCTTTCCCCAATAATGACACAAATGGGTAAAACTAGAGACGTGTATTTCAAGTAATCGTATAATCGTATAGTTGTGTGTAGATGCGTGGGGACTGCTTGTTCTGTTGATTCGGCGCTTCGGAAGGGCCGAGTAATGAACTGCTTGCTGTCGTGATCCGGTGTGCGAGCTTCGGTGTTGCGAAAGGGCCGAGTGGTGAGCCTCTTGCTGCTAGTGTCGGCGCTGCGGATGCGCCGAGTGATGCACTGCTTACTGCGAGTGTCGGCGCTGCGGATGAGCCGAGTGATGCACTGCTTGCTGCGAGTGTCGGCGTTGCGGGTGAGCCGAGTGATGCACTGCTTGCTGCGAGTGTCGGCGTTGCGGGTGAGCCGAGTAGTTGCTTCGTCGTGTGTACGTCGGGTCGAAGTGTTCTGGGTCGTTGGGGAAGATCTACTTGGTTTCTTGTTGCTGATGTTTCCTCGAAGATCGTCGGAACCCAAGTGACTCATCTGGGGTCTTGCCTCTGCTTATATAGGCCCCGTTGAGTGTGCCCAGAGTGGTCGATGACGAGAATCCCGATCTCGATAACTCGTTATCGGGTCACGAAATATAGCGATGGTAGTCGACTATCGGTATATTAGTGTGACCGGTTTAATGTTTTTGGGCGCGCGTTTTGGTGCGTGTTTTGAATGTGGTGTAGCGTAGGGAGAATAAAAGATCATTGTGTGTTGTTTTTGGAATGTTCTTTTATTATTTGTGACGCTGGGTCGTCACAAACTTAGAAAATCTAAATAAATTCGTTAAAAATACTTAAAAAAATGTTAAAAACTTGAAAAATTAAACTTAAGCATTTGGGCCATAGAATAACTATTGAGCGAATGGATGTTGGAGCTGTTTGGGGCCACTGGGGGGACATATCGGATCTTAGTGGGCGCCCACGCCCCCAATGGAATACTGTGAAAAAATTTGGCTGCTCTTGCTCTTACGGTTTGGGCTGTGGCCGTATCCCCTTAAAAATCGGTCTTTCATTTTATAATCTTTAGGGATTTGATTTCATATAATAACAAGAAATTAATAGTTGATATACATATATCCAACATGTGTCTCGCATTTATGTTGATCGTCAATAAAATGGTATAAGTTCTTCTATATAAATAAACATATTTATTTATTAATATTTTTTTTTTAATATTTGATTGAAAGTTTGGAGTACCAACACAACTGGGATCATTGTTGATTCCCTTCAGTACCGTTCATCACCTTTTAATCGCTTTTTCATCACCAAAAATTCATCACTGCTGAATAATCGGCGATGAAACTTCATACAAATTAGTGATGAATTTAACATTGGCATGTCCTAGGTGTTCGTATGGGGGCGATCCTTCCACAAAAGAAGCGAATTAGAAGCACAAAAATTCCCACGGCGCAAACGCAAAGGGCAGACGAAGATGAGAAGTCGGGGGCGTCGTGGTATATTTCCGTGTTGTTTATTCAGCGTTATACATGAGACTAATTAAAACTTAAAACTAAAACCGCGCTCCCGCCCGCTTTACTCCGTTCAAGCGAGAGCGGGAGATCGGCAGCGGCCATCCGAGGAGTTTGGATGCGAAACCCGAAGTTCGCACTCTGGAGCGCGGACGTTGTGAGAGGCGAGCGAGGGAGCGCAAGAGGGGCGAGAGCGAAAGCTCGGAGAGCTCAGTGACCAGCGCCAATGCAGTGGGCCACTGACCTAAACATTCCGCCCCCTTGCAACTACTCGGGTTGCAACATAGCCTGGTTGCTCTTCTCACGGCTGGTGACAGGCTCCGGACACGACCCACCCAAACACGGTGCTCTGGGCCACTGGCAATCCATCCTGAATTTTCAGGAAGCCCGGCCGCATCACACTCGGATACATATCCGCGCCCAGGATGATGGAGATCGTCGCGGGGAGATAAAACCGCTCATCAGCCAGCGTAATGTCCCGAAAGTGGGTCCTTACCGCGTCGCTCAGTTCCCGGATTGGAGTGCGGATGCGCACGTGAGGCTCTATTTTAAAAATTGTGTCGAGCCGGACAGTGCTGTCGATTTTGGACCCCACGGTTGCCGAACAAATCTGTTCGCCTCCCACGTTGGTGGTCGGCAAGCGGAAACTCGACGCTAGCGACGCGTCGATACAGCTCATAGGCGTACACGGGTCGATGAGCGCCGCAGTGTCGCAGACTCGACTCCCGGTCTCTAAACGCACCAAAGCCGTCGGTAGGAGGTTGACGCTGTGCCGCTGTAGGAGGGACGTTAAGGACGGAGCGGTGACCGCAAGCTGCGTGGCACCCCGAGTAGCAGAAAATTGCCGCAGAGTGTCAGATGAGTGCCGTGGAGTGGCGGACGAGTGCCGAGGAGCGGCTGTAGAATGCCGTGGAGTGGCGGACGAGGGCCGAGGAGCGGCTGAGGAGTGTTGCGGAGTGGCAGCGGATCTCTGCGACCGGCGTGCTGCCGGGCGGGACTGCCGTGATGCCATCGGTGGTTCCGAGAGATGAAGCAGAGTGTGGTGATCCTGGCCGCAAGTTTTGCAGCGATCACCTCGCCGACACGCTCCGTCGGAGTGCTCGTGGGCCAAACAGCGATGGCAGTACCGGTTGGCAAGGACAGCCCGGAGCCTCTTCTCGGCGCTCAGACGGAGGAACCGACGACACTTCCGAAGTGGATGGATCCCGCTACAGACTCGGCAACGGTAGGATTGCATACCTCGAGTTCGTCTGTGCTCCAAAGCGATGGCGCTGCGCGGACGTGGAGACATCGTGTGAGATCTGGTTGGCGGAATAGGACAAAATAAAAAATTTGGATCAGTAGTGATAAGAACTGTGAATTGGAACTACGGGTTGGAACTATTAATTGACGCTACGAATCGAAGTGATGAATTGAACCACCGGAGTGAAGGGTCGACTGTTTATTGCGGGCAGACGGACTCTTCCATTGGAAGAAGGACGACCTTCGCTATGGGACGCTTAATGAGTCCCCGTGCAGTGCGGATGTCGACCACACGAACATGACCATCGGCTCCTGGAAACACCGCGGCGATTCTGCCTAATCGCCACTCATTGGACGGAAGGTTGTCTTCCTTGACTACCACCATGTCCCCGGCACGGAGATTTCTTGTAGGGGTTCGCCACTTATTCCGCTTATGGAGTTCCTTGAGGTACTCCTCTTTCCATCGCAGACGAAATTGTTGATGAAGAGCCTTCAGATGCTGCCAGCGGTTTATAATAGATGTGGTGTCCCCCTTTATCTCGGGTTCGACCATGGCGAGGAGGGGCCCTCCAACAAGAAAGTGCCCAGGCGTAAGTGCCAACAGGTCAGTGGGGTCTTCGGACATCGGCGCGAGCGGACGCGAATTCAGGCATGCTTCGATCCTAGCTAGAAGCGTGGACAGCTCTTCGAATGTGTATTTTCGCGTCGCCGTAGACTTGTAGAACAGGGTCTTGAAGCTCTTAACACCTGCTTCCCACAAACCTCCCATGTGGGGTGCTCCCGGAGGAATGAATTGCCAGAGCAGCTGCTGGTGACTATAGGCACCTGTCACAGCTTCCTTGAGAGCTTGGAGAAACTCGCGGGAGAGTAAGGCAGCCGCACCCACAAAGGTCTTGCCATTGTCCGACTGAACTTGACGGGGGCATCCTCTTCGGGACACGAAACGGGCGAAGGCGGCGAGAAACTTCTCAGTCGTAAGGTCGGAAGTAGGTTCTAAATGGATGGCCTTAGTGGCGAAGCACACGAACACCAGCACATACCCTTTCGTAATGAGACAGGCTCGTCCCGTGTAGTTTTTGATGTCAAAGGGACCGGCATAGTCCACACCGGTATATGTGAAAGGGCGCGAGAAGGGCGTTCGTTCTTTGGGTAAGTCTCCCATCAGTTGCGTTTGCAACCTTTTTTTGTGGATGATGCAGACCTTGCATGAATATATGACGGACTTGACCAAATTCCTTACCCTCGGGATCCAGAATTTAGAACGGATCATAAGCTGATTGCCACCGTGCAGCGTTATACGATGCGTAAAATGGACGAGGAGTCGGGACAGATGGCAGTCGTATGGAAGGATGACAGGATGCCGTTCATCATACTGGAGAAGTTCGGAAGCCGTGACTCGGCCGCATGCTCTCATGAGCCCTTGGGAATCAATGAACGGGTTCAGGTTTTGGACCAGGCTGGATGCTGGCACTGGCCGTTTCTGGCTTAAGCAGCCCATCTCAAGGGCAAAGTGCCTGCGTTGCGTGACGGAAATCAGGAGCCGCTCGGCCGACGCAATTTCAGGAGCTGTCAAGAGATCCTCAAACGGGGACATGAGTTTTCGCGAACGCTGGATGAACCGATGAGCGTAAGCGAGGACTCGCAACGCCTTGTCGAGTGTGGAAAAACGCTCCAGAATGTCTTCAGGGGGGCCTTCGCAACATGGACCTTGACTGCTCGCTTCTCGAGTTCAGTCGCAGGGGGTTCATAGCCTTGAGTGGGCCACTCGCAGCGAGGCCACTGCAGCCAGGCGGGACCATGCCACCACAGCTGGCTGTCCGCAAGGTCTTGAAGCGCCACCCCCGGCTAGCGAGATCTGCCGGGTTATGCTCGGAGCGGACGTGTGCCCATTTCTCCACCTCGGTAAGCTGGGTAATCTTGGTCACACGATTTGCCACGAACGTTGTCTATTGGCACGCTGGCTTATGCAACCAGGCGAGAACAATCGTAGAGTCCGTCCAACAGTGCAGGGCGGACGCCTGCCCGGGCATCTTCGGAAGAACGGCGTTGGCCATTTCGGACAATAACAAGGCTCCGCACAACTCGAGCCGCGGGAGTGACACCGTTTTTACCGGGGCCACCCGTGTCTTTGCCGTGAGCAAGTTCACCATTACCGCGGACCCAGCCTCAACTCGGACGTAGAGGGCTGCGCCGTACGCCTTCTGCGAGGCGTCGCAGAACCCATGATGCTCAATTTTCCAATGTGGTCGGAAAGCGACCCATCGGGGAATGTGGATCTGATCAAGAGCGGAGTAATTTTCCAGGAAGTCAACCCATCTTTGGCAAAAATCTCGAGGGAGGGCCTCATCCCATCCTAGATTTTGGAGCCAAATGTCCTGCATGAACATCTTTGCCCGGACTATGAAGGGGGCGAGCCAACCCGCGGGATCAAATAGTTTGGCGATTTGGGATAGGACTTGACGCTTTGTGAACGTTGAAGACAAGGTCTTCTCTGCGTCGATTTCAAGGAAGTCCGCGCGAAGGAGATGGTCACTCTGGATGTTGGCCAAAATCGCCTTGCTATTGGATGTCCATTTTCTAAGGGGGAATCCTGCTGAATCCAGGGCTTCCTGGAGCTCGCGGATAGCCGCTTGCGCTTCGGTTTTGGAGTCTGCCCCCGCGAGTACGTCGTCGACGTACATGAACTGTCGGATAATCCGACTCGCCTGCGGATACCTCGACTCTTCGTCGTCGGCGAGCTGTTGCAGGACACGGATCGCTAGGAACGGGGCACAATTGACCCCGAAGGTGACTGTTTTCAACTCGTAGTCGCGGATTTCCCCATCGGCATTGCGGAATAGAATGCGCTGCAAAGGAGTATGCTGGGGGTCTACCCAAATTTGCCGATACATCTTCTCGATGTCGGCGTTGAAAACGAACCTAAAGTACCGCCACTTCAGGATTTGAATCGTGAGGTCGGATTGTAAGACCGGGCCCGCGTAAAGTATGTCATTCAGACTGGTCCCGTTTGCGGAAGGGCTAGAGGCGTTGAAAACCACCCGCACTTTAGTGGTTGTGCTCTCGGGCTTAAGAACGGCGTGATGTGGAAGGTAGTACGTGGCGGAACTGCTCGTCAAAGGGACCTCGGCCATGTGACCTAAGTCGAGGTATTCTTGGATTACAGAGTCATACCGGGCCTTCAGGGGAGGATCTCTTTTTAGGCGCTGCTCGTTACGCAGAAATTAAGCAAAGGATCGTGAAGATGCGAGCTCGGAACCATTATGCTCGGGATCGCGCAAGGGGAGCATCACAACGTATTTGCCACGATTGTCCCTTCTTGTAGTCTGGACAAAATTGTGTTCGCAGACGGAATCAGACTCGGGGACTATCTGTGTGGGCACTTCCTCCACCTCCCAGAATTTGGCAAGGAGATGATCTAACGAGTCGTCGAGTCCGCAGGTAACTCGAGTGGAGAAGGCGGACAAATTGCGAGGGGCCGCTGGAGATATGGGGCCTGTCAACACCCATCCAAAAATGGTTTCCTGGCCGAGAAGTGAACCGCAAATGTTAGCCCTGGCGTTGCCGAGGAGGATGGACGGAAGAATATCGGCTCCTATCAAGACATCGATTTGGGAGCTCTCGAAGAACTTGGGATCTGCAAGGGGGATGTCAGGAATTCCCTTAAGAAGATCTCGAGGGACTGGATACGAAGGCAGATTCCCGGCCAGCTGCGGAAGAACATAAGCTGAAGTTTCTAAATGCAGCCCGGGTCTGGAAGGCGATGGAATAGAAAAATGACAGAGTTTCGTGGACTGAGCGGCAACGGTTTGATTAAGACCAGAGACTTGGGCCTGGATAGTCTTGAATGGAAGTTTGACGAGGTTGAAAAGTCTCTCCGTAATAAAGGTTGCCTCGGAACCAGAGTCGATTAGGGCACGCGCCTGGAAATTGCACCCTAAATGGCAAATGTTAATGAGGGCTGTGCCTAGTAAGACGGCTCTTGAGCCGGAAGCGAAGCACACTTGCACATCAGAATGATCCTCTGTGGGGCTCGTGCCTCTCGTAGTAGGCGCGGGTCGAGACCTGGATGGCGCAGACGGACTTGGAGCGGCCGCGAATGGATTACCGCGGAGCAGGAGGGTGTGATGACGGCTGTGGCACGTGAAGCAGCTATGGGCACTAGTGCAATCCCGTTGCAAGTGCCCTCGTGCAAAACAGTTCAAACAAAGCTGCTTTTTCTTAATGTAGTCGGAGCGACCATTTACATCCATCTCAAGGAAGCGCGGACATAAGCGAACAGGATGATTCTCTCTGGAGCAGAGATCGCACCCTCTTGGGGCTGGAGTCACTCTGGCCTCGTAAGAATTAAGCCTACGCGCTGGGGCGCTCGCAGGTGTCGACCTTGGCGGAACCTGACCCGAACTGCTAGGCCTTATGTCATCGATAGCCTCCAGAGTGCGATGACGCTCTGTCAGGAACGAGTCTAACTCATTCCATGTTGGAATCTCAGCCTTGTTGTGAATGGATTGCTCCCACATTGAAAGCGTGATTTTGGGAAGCTTTAAGGAAACCATGTAAACCAGGAGACAATCCCAAGTCTCGACTTGAATAGAGGACATCTCTAAGGCTGTCAGGCAACTTTGGATTGTCCCTTGCAGCTCCTTCAGAGCGGCTCCGGACTCTTGGGGTACTGCCTGGATGTTGAAGAGGATTTTTAGCTGGCTATTGACTAATAACCGCCGATTTTCGAAGCGGTCGGTGAGGCTTCGCCACGCGGAGATAAACCCTTCGTTGGTCAGCGGGGCTTTGGAAACAATGGCGTGCGCATCGCCACTTGTTTTGGATAATAGGTGGAACAACTTCTCCACCGGTGTAAGACGAGAGTTGTGTATGTATATCGCGGTAAAAAGATCTCTGAAGGTGGGCCACCGCAGGTAATCACCAGCGAAAACTTCGGTGTCGACTGGTGGCAAACGACAGCCCGTAGACGGCGGTGTTGGAACACTGACAGCAGCCTGAATGGGCTGGGAGGCGACCTTGTCTATTATGTCCTGTAGTTGGACCAAACATCTTGAATATACGGAGTAGCAGTAACTGTACTTGGATTCAAGCACTGTCGAGGTGGCAGAACTGTCGGTGGACGCGGAAAGAAGATCGGAGCAACTTTCATAGCTCTTCTCCACCTTTTCCCACAAGGCCCGGATTTGGTCCCGATGGACTTGGCACATGCCAGGGGAAAGTCGTTCTGGTTCAGCGGCGCTCGGAGTATGAATATCCGCTTGAAATTGGCTAACCCGGTCTGTTGTGGCAATAAACATTTTGAGGGCGATGTCTATCGCAGTTTGAGCCATCTTGGACACCGACCGAGAAAGCCTTGACGGGGGACCGGAGATAGTCTCGACGGACTCGTCGCTTTTTGCCCTTGGAATGGCTATGGCCGCCTTTGGTGTTAATTGAGACGGCCGCGGAGACGCGGATTGGGACCTGTCCAAACGGATAGATGGGATCGACCTCGGTTTCTTGTCGTCTCCCGTGGGCATTCTTGGACTCGAACTTTGCGGATCAGCTCTTGTCGACTGACCTGAGCAAGGGGCGTCTCGTTCAGAACGTGAGGATATTCACCGTTAAGCTCTCGGCGCGATCTGAGTCGCCAACGAGTTGGTCGTCGCTGCCAATGAACGCACGCAAAAGAAAAGAAAGCCCCAGAGAACGGTCACACTGTTAATTTGTGCGGAGTAGAAAGCACAGTGCCATAAACAACGGGAAGAATCGGAAGAAAATATTTGGAAATCGATGAAACTGTATTGATTGTTTATATATTTGTATATCTTGTTACTCCCTTTGTTGACTTCTGTTTTTTTTTATTCTAATTTTTCCCTTAGTTAGTGTTGCCAAATAATTTTATTGTATTAAGGTTTTTATTTATTTTTTTTGGATTTGGAAAATATCTTTGATTGCAAAAAAAATCCGGAAAACCGCAATAAAAAATAAATTAATTAATCCATTAAATAAATTAATTACTTTGCCGGAAATAATTAAATAATATTTATAATTAAATAGTAATTATAATTATGAATTAATAATTTGTATATTTAAATAATAATTATAATTATAAATACTTATTTTTTTTCGGAGCCGGAATGGTGGAATTAAAAAACCTTGGCTTTGGTTCGGGAGAAGCGTTCACTGGGTTACGCCGTTCGGCAGAGCAGTGCATGCGTGAGGGCGCGGTAGAGAGAGAGAAGAAAAAAAAACAGCAACAATAACAATACGGCCGCTGCGGTGGTTAATGCGGCAATTTGGCGAAAAAACAATCACGGTCGCACCCGTGTGGATTTGAATTTATTTTATTTTATGTTCCTGAATGTGGAGGCAGAAAATATATTTACATATGTAGATATGGGCATGCATGCGTTTATGGATATGTGTATGTTCCTGTAAGTGGAGGCAGAAAATAATTCTATGTAGATATGGGCATGCATGCGTTTTGTGTAAGTGTGTATCGGTACAGTAGAGCGTCGAAGAGTGGACTGTATTTGAAATGACGGAACAGATGAAAAGAATCAGCAACAATAATAACACATCCCGTTGGGGCGATTAATTGCGGCAATTTGGAGAAAAAACAATCACGGTCGCACCCGTGTGGATTTGAATTTATTTTATTTTATGTTCCTGTATGTGGAGGCAGAAAATATATTTATGTAGATATGGGCATGCATGCGTTTATGGATATGTGTATGTTCCTGTAAGTGGAGGCAGAAAATAATTCTATGTAGATATGGGCATGCATGCGTTTTGTGTAAGTGTGTATCGGTACAGTAGAGCGTCGAAGAGTGGACTGTATTTGAAATGACGGAACAGATGAAAAGAATCAGCAACAATAATAACACATCCCGTTGGGGCGATTAATTGCGGCAATTTGGAGAAAAAACAATCACGGTCGCACCCGTGTGGATTTGAATTTATTTTATTTTATGTTCCTGTATGTGGAGGCAGAAAATATATTTATGTAGATATGGGCATGCATGCGTTTATGGATATGTGTATGTTCCTGTAAGTGGAGGCAGAAAATAATTCTATGTAGATATGGGCATGCATGCGTTTTGTGTAAGTGTGTATCGGTACAGTAGAGCGTCGAAGAGTGGACTGTATTTGAAATGACGGAACAGATGAAAAGAATCAGCAACAATAATAACACATCCCGTTGGGGCGATTAATTGCGGCAATTTGGAGAAAAAACAATCACGGTCGCACCCGTGTGGATTTGAATTTATTTTATTTTATGTTCCTGTATGTGGAGGCAGAAAATATATTTATGTAGATATGGGCATGCATGCGTTTATGGATATGTGTATGTTCCTGTATGTGGAGGCAGAAAATAGTTCTATGTAGGTATGGGCAGGCATGCGTTTATGTGTAAGTGTATATCGGTACAGTAGAGCGTCGAAGAGTGGACTGTATTTGAAGTGACGGAACAAATAAAATTATGTGGAGAAAAAAAAAACACAAGGCAAAAACAATATCTCGACAGCGGCGGATTGTACGGCGAACAGGGAAACTCCCGAAATTACTTCACACCGAGTGGCTGATATTAGTTATGCCTTTTTATTTTCCACCACACAATTTCACTTTTTGTCGTATTTTTTTGGAGGCAGAATTGCACTGCACTATGTACACAAGTTGTCACGCGCGTGTATGTGTATGTCTGGATGCACATATGTATGCCTTGACCGTTGGCAAGTTGATGTACAACGGGGAACGAAAGGAAAACGGCAAGGAGTATGGCGACGCACACAAAGCGGAGACGGATAGAAAATTTTTGGAATTGCAGGAATGTTAAATCTCTCGACTGCCGTTGTGTCGGGAAAACTCGGACGTGGAGTTGACACGAAAAAAATCTTACTGCAGTGTGAACGAAATTTAATGTTCGAACCACTGCTAAAGACCGGCAGCGAGAGGGAGTCGGAAAATGCTCGTACTTATCTTTTTTGCGGAAGAAATCACAGGAGCTGCTGGTCGAATGGATATCCTTATCCGGTTCGAATGGACCAAATGTTCGTATGGGGGCGATCCTTCCACAAAAGAAGCGAATTAGAAGCACAAAAATTCCCACGGCGCAAACGCAAAGGGCAGACGAAGATGAGAAGTCGGGGGCGTCGTGGTATATTTCCGTGTTGTTTATTCAGCGTTATACATGAGACTAATTAAAACTTAAAACTAAAACCGCGCTCCCGCCCGCTTTACTCCGTTCAAGCGAGAGCGGGAGATCGGCAGCGGCCATCCGAGGAGTTTGGATGCGAAACCCGAAGTTCGCACTCTGGAGCGCGGACGTTGTGAGAGGCGAGCGAGGGAGCGCAAGAGGGGCGAGAGCGAAAGCTCGGAGAGCTCAGTGACCAGCGCCAATGCAGTGGGCCACTGACCTAAACACTAGGAGTTAATCAGTGAAAAATTCATCACTCTTTAATCAGTAATTCATCACTCTTTTATCAGTTTTTCATCACTCTTTAATCAGTAATTCATCACTCTTTGAACAGCGTTTACTGATGAACATGCGATGAACGAGTGATTAAAATGCGATGAAATAGTGATTAACGAGTGATGAATTACTGATTAAAGAGTGATGAATTCATCACATTTTCATCAGTAATTCATCACTCTTTAATCAGTAATTCATCGCTTTTTCATCTCATTTTCATCGCTTTTTCATCGCATTTTCATCGCTTTTTCATCGTTTTTTCATCGCATTTTCATCGCTTTTTTTTCATTAGTAAAATTCATTCAGTAAATTTTCATATAAATTTCATATTTTATTTCATTACATTATTTCATTATTATTTCATTACATATAACTAATTAATTTAACTTAATTAAATCTACATACATATGTACGTTTTGAGTTGTCTCGGAGGTGTTGAGGATGTTTCGGTTTCGGTGCCCTTTTTTTAACTTCGTGCTTCGTGGCTCTTCCTGACCAAGTATATCTAAAATAGAAAAATTATTATAAAATATATAAAAACTTACTGCGTTTTTTGTTTTGCCGCCGGCCAAGTCCAGCTTAGTTTATGCTGGCCCAACAGTTTTATTATAAGCTTCGCCTTAAATAATGAACAAATATATTAACAGTATATGTTGGTACAGTTCAAAATAATTAATAAAATAACACTTACCTAAATTTCTGATCAATTTAGTTATAAAATTTCACAAAAAATCTCAGCTTCGATCTGTTCTCTCCGTTCTCTCAAAGGCAAGTGCACGTAAAAACCGCGAAAACAACTTCAGTTGAAAACAAGGGCGCCGTTAATCCTATTGTTCTTTCCTTTGCCTAATTTGTTTTTACATGTTACGCTTCGCGTCAAAGCAGGGTATATAAAAGCATGTCCGCTATGAAAAATAATCACATAACTTAAATTCACTTAAAAAAGGAATCAATACCTTTCAAAACTATCATAATAATTTTATTATTAAAAAGTATTTCCATAAAATAATATAATTAATAAGAATCAACGACTACAACAAAAAAATTATGCTAATTTATTTTCAAGGGTGTATAAAGGTCGATCTGATTTTAATACAATGTCCTCCACCTCTCAGCTCATTTTATGGGGAGAGAGACAGAGTAAGAGAGGGAGATGGAAATTTTTCTGCGTTGCCTGCGATCGGGGACTGAGAGTTTCGGCTCTGCCTGCGTCGCAATCGGCTCTGCCGACTTTGCATTTGGCTCTGCCGGCGTCGCAGTCTGCTGCTGATTAAACAGTGATGAATTTTTGTAGTGATGAATTTCGGAACTGCAGGGAACATACAGGAACATACACATATCCATAAACGCATGCATATCTACATAAATATATTTTCTGCCTCCACATACAGGAACATAAAATAAAATAAATTCAAATCCACACGGGTGCGACCGTGATTGTTTTTTTCTCCAAATTGCCGAAATTAACCGCCCCAACGGCTGTGTTATTATTGTTGCTGATTTTTTTCCCTTCTCTGTCTCTCCCGCGTCCCTCACGCATACACTGCGCTGCCGACGGCAGAACCCACTAAACATTTCTCCCGAACCAAAGCCAAGGTTTTTAATTCCACTGTTCCGGCTCCGCTCAAAAATAAGTATTTATAATTATAATTATTATTTAATTATAAAAATTATTAATTCATAATTATAATTACTATTTAATTATAAATATTATTTAATTATTTCCGGCAAAGTAATTTATTTATTTAATGGATTGATTAAATTATATTTATTGCGTTTTTCCGAATTTTTTTGCGATCAAAGATATTTTCCAAACCAAAAAAAATAAATAACTAAATACAATAAAATTATTTAACAACAAGATATACAAATATATAAAAATATATACAAATTAACAGTGTGACCGTACACTGTGGCTTTCTTTTCTTTTGCGTGCGTTCATTTGCAGCGACGACCAACTCGTTGGCGACTCAGATTGCGCCGAGAGCTTAACGGTGAATATCCTTACGTTCTGAACGAAACGCCCCTTGCTCAGGTCAGTCGACAAGAGCTGATCCGCAAAGTTCGAGTCCGAGAATGCCCACGGGAGACGACAAGAAACCGAGGTCGATCCCATCTATCCGTTTGGACAGGTCCCAATCCGCGTCTCCGCGGCCGTCTCAATTAACACCAAAGGCTGCCATTGCCATTCCAAGGGCAAAAAGCGACGAGTCCGTCAAGACTATCTCCGGTCCCCCGTCAAGGCTTTCTCGGTCGGTGTCCAAGATGGCTCAAACCGCGATAGACATCGCCCTCAAAAAGTGTATTGCCACAGCAGACCGGGTTAGCCAATTTCAAGCGGATATTCATACTCCGAGCGCCGCTGAACCAGAACGACTTTCCCCTGGCATGTGCCAAGTCCATCGGGACCAAATCCGGGCCTTGTGGGAAAAGGTGGAGAAGAGCTATGAAAGTTGCTCCCATCTTCTTTCTGCGTTCACCGACAGTACGGCCACCTCGACAGTGCTTGAATCCAAGTACAGTTACTGCTACTCCGTATATTCGAGATGTTTGGTCCAGCTTCAGGACATAATAGACAAGTCCGCCTCCCAGTCCATTCAGGCTGCTGTCAGTGTTCCGACACCGCCGTCTACGGGCTGTCGTTTGCCACCAGTCGACACCGAAGTTTTCGCTGGTGATTACCTGCGTTTGCCCACCTTCAAAGATCTTTTTACCGCGATATACATCCACAACTCGCGTCTTACACCGGTAGAGAAGTTGTTCCACATACTGTCCAAAACAAGTGGCGATGCGCACGCCATTGTTTCTAAAGCCCCGCTGACGGAGGGTTTATCTCCGCGTGGCGAACCCTCACCGACCGCTTCGAAAATCGACGGTTATTAGTCAATAGCCAATTGAAAATCCTCTTCAATATTCAGGCAGTACCCCAAGAGTCCGGAGCCGCTCTGAAAGAGCTGCAAGGCACAATCCAACGTTGCCTGACAGCCTTAGAGATGTCCTCTATTCAAGTCGAGACTTGGGATTGTCTCCTGGTATACATGGTTTCTTTAAAGCTTCCCAAAATCACGCTTTCGTTGTGGGAGCAATCCATTCACAACAAGTCTGAGATTCCAACATGGAATGAGTTAGACTCGTTCTTGACAGAGCGTCATCGCACTCTGGAGGCTATCGATGACATCAGGCCTAGCAGTTCGGGTCAGTTTCCGCCAAGGTCGGCACCTGCGAGCGCCCCAGCGCGTAGGCTTAATTCCTACGAGGCCAGAGTGACTCCAGCCCCAAGGGGGTGCGATCTCTGCTCCAGAGAGAATCATCCTGTTCGCTTATGCCCGCGCTTCCTTGAGATGGATGTAAATGGTCGCTCCGACTACATTAAGAAAAAGCAGCTTTGCCTGAACTGTTTTGCACGAGGGCACCTGCTACGGGATTGCACTAGCGCCCATAGCTGCTTCACGTGCCACAGCCATCATCACACCCTCCTGCACCGCGGTAATCCATTCGCGGCCGCTCCAAGTCCGTCTGCGCCATCCAGGTCTCGACCCGCTCCTACTACAAGAGGCACGAGCCCCACAGAGGATCACTCTGATGTGCAAGTGTGCTTCGCTTCCGGCTCAAGAGCCGTCTTACTGGGCACAGCCCTTATTAACATTTGCCATTTAGGGTGCAATTTCCAGGCGCGTGCCCTGATCGATTCTGGTTCCGAGGCATCCTTTATTACGGAGAGACTTTCCAACCTCGTCAAACTTCCATTCAAGACTATCCAGGCCCAAGTCTCTGGTCTTAATCAAACCGTTGCCGCTCAGTCCACGAAACTCTGCCATTTTTCTATTCGATCGCCTTCCAGACCCGGGCTGCATTTAGAAACTTCAGCTTATGTTCTTCCGCAGCTAGCCGGGAATCTGCCTTCGTATCCAGTCCCTCGAGATCTCCTTAAGGGAATTCCTGACATCCCCCTGGCGGATCCCAAGTTCTTCGAGAGCTCCCAAATCGGTGTCTTGATAGGAGCCGACATTCTTCCGTCCATCCTCCTCGGCAACGCCAGGGCTAACATTTGCGGTTCACTTCTCGGCCAGGAAACCATTTTTGGATGGGTGTTGACAGGCCCCATATCTCAAGCTGCCTCCCGCAATTTGTCCGCCTTCTCCACTCGAGTTACTTGCGGACTCGACGACTCGTTGGATCATCTCCTTACCAAATTCTGGGAGGTGGAGGAAGTGCCCACACAGATAGTCCCCGAGTCTGATTCCGTCTGTGAACAAAATTTTGTCCAGACTACAAGAAGGGACAATCGTGGCAAATACGTTGTGATGCTCCCCTTGCGCGATCCCGAGCATAGTTGTTCCGAGCTCGCATCTTCACGATCCTTTGCTGTGGCTCAATTTCTGCGTAACGAGCAGCGCCTAAAAAGAGTCCCTCCCCTGAAGGCCCGGTATGACTCTGTGATCCAAGAATACCTCGACTTAGGTCACATGGCCGAGGTCCCTTTGACGAGCAGTTCCGCCACGTACTACCTTCCACATCACGCCGTTCTTAAGCCCGAGAGCACAACCACTAAAGTGCGGGTGGTTTTCCGCCAACGGGACCAGTCTAAATGACATACTTTACGCGACTACGAGTTGAAGACAGTCACCTTCGGGGTCAATTGTGCCCCGTTCCTGGCGATTCGTGTCCTGCAACAGCTCGCCGACGACGAAGAGTCGAGGTATCCGCAGGCGAGTCGGATTATCCGACAGTACATGTACGTCGACGACGTACTCGCAGGGGCAGACTCCAAAACCGAAGAGCAAGCGGCTATCCGCGAGCTCCAGGAGGCCCTGGATTCAGCAGGATTCCCCCTTAGAAAATGGACATCCAATAGCAAGGCGATTTTGGCCAACATCCAGAGTGACCATCTCCTTCGTGAGGACTTCCTTGAAATCGACGCAGAGAGTACGGCTAAAACTCTCGGAGTGCGGTGGAAGGCGACGTCTGACGAGTTTTTTTTCATTCCGCCCGAACTGACCCTGGGTTCAACGTTCACAAAGCGTCAAGTCCTATCCCAAATCGCCAAACTATTTGAGCCAGCGGGTTGGCTCGCACCCTTCATAGTCCGGGCAAAGATGTTCAAACAGGACATTTGGGTCCAAAATCTAGGATGGGACAATGCCCTCCCTCGAGATTTTTGCCAAAGATGGGTTGACTTCCTGGAAAATTACTCCGCTCTTGATCAGATCCACATTCCCCGATGGGTCGCTTTCCGACCACATTTAAAAATTAAAATATAATCAACGTATGACCTCGAGTAATTCAATAACACTACAATTATTGTTTAACAGGTCGATACAAAACCAACATAAACAAAAGGGATCCACTCGCCCAAAAATTCAGCAATTAAAAACAATCTTCAACTATTTGTTGTATTTACCAGTCTGCATATCGAAAAAACCGAAGGTTTTTCAACAGACAAAACACTGAAAACCTTCACACACTGATAGAAGCTTTAACGACAGAACTCCACCTATGTTAAAACCAATGAACTTTGGCAACTAACAATTGCCAAAAGCTTCTCTGATCGTAACATTGGGGAGTTTCTGACGCTCTGCTTCCATCCCCGTAGATAGCTGATGAGTCTGAAGTGACGTGCAGACGAAACTAGCTAGTCCTATCATAGTCGGGTTCACTCCCCAGGGAGTGTAAGTGTGATGAAAGTTAAGTGAAATAAATCGTTGTGTTATAGAAGAAATTAAAATATAACCAACGTATGACCTCGAGTAATTCGATAACACTACAATTATTGTTTAACAGGTCGATAAAAAACCAACATAAACAAAAGGGATCCACTCGCCCTAAATTCAGCAATTAAAAACAATGTTCAACTATTTGTTGTATTTAACAGTCTGCATATCGAAAAAACCGAAGGTTTTTCAACAGACAAAACACTGAAAACCTTCACACACTGATAGAAGCTTTAACGACAGTACTCCACCTATGTTAAAACCAATGAACTTTGGCAACTAACAATTGCCAAAAGCTTCTCTGATCGTAACATTGGGGAGTTTCTGACGCTCTGCTTCCATCCCCGGAGATAGCTGATGAGTCTAGTCCTATCATAGTTGGGTTCACTCCCCAGGGAGTGTAAGTGTGATGAAAGTTAAGTGGAATAAAAACGTTGTGTTATAAAAGAAATTAAAATATAACCAACGTATGACCTCGAGTAATTCAATAACACTACTATTTTAGTTTTATATATATTATATAAAGCCTTATACTACTAATTGATTTCTATTTGACGGTTTATTATAAAATACACTGGATAACTGACATAAATTGAAAACTCAGATAATGAAGAGATATATTATATGAACAAGTAATATAAAACTACCAGGAAACGATAATATATACATAGCCCCATACCTCAATACCTTGGAAGTCGATGACGTTAAATTCTTAGAAGGTTATTAATTCAGAGGAGAGGTTTGCGTAAACAGCAATCCAGACTCGGCCTCCCCGTGTGCGCTGACAAGCAAGCCTGTGTACTTACCCAGAAAAATTTCAGAGCCAAGTATCTCCGTCGTGTTTCTATATACACAACAATGTTATAGAAAAGGAAATAACTATCCGAGTACAATATAGTCAGCTTACAAAGTAAGCCTCTTGTAATTTAAAAGACAAAAGAAAAGAGGCCCCTATTTTTTTGCGGAAGTGGAGGATGTGGTGGGACTGGGAATGGTTCTTTAATTTTTTTTTATTTCCCACGAACTATTATTTTATCTTAGCTTTGTACTCTTTTTACAAATATGCTTCTGCCATTTTACCGTACCTGCACTACCAGTATCGGCCGGTAATCCGGGCGTTAGGGCTGTAAAATTGGACGGCTCTTCATCGCGACCTACACCTTTGAGTAACGAATTATTTTTTTGCCACGATTTTAGTAATATTTGAGCGGTGCCAAAGACCGGCAGCTGTGTGAGTATCGTATCGCTGTCAGCAGGTAGCGCGGCGCCAGACATAGACTGATCACCAACCGCGATTTTTTGCGCTTGCTGAAATCCAATAAATTGGCATAAAAATTTGATCTACTGTTCAGTCGAGAAACCTTTCTAGTCATTTTTAAGTGAATATAATGAAATTATCACGCTTAATTACCGTGGAAAATAGCAGGAGCGTAGTACCAACTACTTTGCGTATTATGCACCTGGAAACGAGATAGATAGAGAACGAAAGAGAGAGAGAGCGAGAGCGTAAAACCAATTAACTCCAATATTAGGCACCTCTAAACGGAATAGACAGAGAAAGGAATAGATCAGAAGCGTAACAACATTCAGTGTTTCCGTGCTAACAACTACGCAACGATGTTCTACGCCTCTGCGTCCAATAGCGGCAAGAGTAAATAACGTCTGTTTGAGAACTACTTTGAAAGCCCTTTATCTCCAAAAAGTTAGTAGTTGTTAAACTGCTTTTCATAAATCCGTGTTGAAATCGGAATAAAAGAGATCTTCAAAGGTGAAGCAAATGAATAGTTATAATATTTTTAAAAGGCTTAGGGATAGGCGATAACTTAGATTTAGTTAGTCGCATCTAACTTATAACGTTTCTTGTGAAGAGGAATTATAAATTACTACTTCCACATATTGGAAAATTGGGAAGTTTATAGAGATAAGGTGAACAATTTAGGAAGGGGTTAGCGAAGAGCTTTACCCAGTAAGATGATAAAAAAGAGAGCATTTGGTTAAAGTGTGACAGAATATGAGCTTTGACATGGATATGGTATAGGAATAAAGTTTTACTGAATGGACTGAAAATTGTTTGAGAGAATTGGCTTGCGGTTGCCGGCATTTTAACAAAAAAGGCCAAAACAATATGAATTAAATTTACTATTGATGTTAACAAAGTTATAAATCTGTTCCGTGTCCTGCTTGAACTTAACCTTACTGCTTCGGTAAAGCTTAAATTATAATTTTCAAGCCCAGCTTAAATAATGATTACATTTATGTTGTTTTCCTTTTACGTTATAAAGGTTTTATTTGCTGATTACTATTACTATGGTATTATTTTTTATGCAGAAATTAATTAAAATTATTTATTTGTACACAAAAAAAAAATAAAAAATATCACCGTCCGTTATAATAGAAGGTAAATATGTGGCCGCATAATTCCTAATGAAAATAATTCATTTGAAAATAGTGCTAATCTTTCCCAACACTATCTGCCCGTTAAAAGAACTTCAGATAATTTCAATAACATTCAACAGTCCAACGCAGGGTCCCCTTGCCCGTTTTGAAATCGACGACTCGAACTCGATCTTCCTTTTCTGGGGTGACGGCCATATATCTCCACTGTTGTGGTGGTGTAGTGGCTTCGTGAATAATCACTTGTTACCCAATCCTTACTTTTTGAAGGGTATGAATAAAGTCACGCTGCCACATACGCTAGAAGTGCAGATTCTGAAAGAATATGTGTTGCCATCGTGTCAAAAAGCTCAGTTAGGATGAGTCGTTCTTGGCAGATGAGACTGGAAAATACTCACCAGGTAATGCTAGAACGCAGCATTGCTTCGCTTCGATTTCCGCCATCAATGTGAGGAGGTCAAGCTCATGATATCCCGACTTAACACAGCGCGTTTGAACTCCATCAACATGGAAGTTGCTAGATGCTTGTCGCATTATCACATACAATGATTTTTGATAGTTCTCGACTTGAGATGAATGTTCGGATAAAAGATAAAAAAGAATTAGTTGTCAATTTAGTTACAAGCACCATGTGCGTAGGGGTTGTACTGAGACTTGCTTCTGATTTTGTATGATTTCATGAACGGCACGCAGAAGTCGACTCTGGTGACTAAGAATGGGCGTTAACCGAGCAGACGATCAAGTGAGAAGGTTCGCATAATTTGAGACATCATATGTGGGCTGTAGTGAAAGCAATGTGTATATGAGCGTACTACCTTCTGAATTCTATAGCGTTTATGATCCAAATTTAAAATTTTTTTGTTTAGTGCAATTTAGATTTGTGAAGAAACTCGACGAACAGTTTTGGGAATCTGTGATCCTGGGGAAGAATTGGTTCATGTTTTGCGACACAAAAAAAATGATAATCTTTCAAAGACTGACTGATGTTGCGTTTCTGGTCTGAATTTCATAAAAACGCCCAAGTTAAAATCATAATCAATGCCATATGTAAATTATAATGGTGACCCCATAAGGATGCTGGGTGAGTTTGTTGCACAAATTAAATTCAAAGACACCTATGCCAATTCTATTTTTGTCGTGACCCTGCCTAAAAACATGCCTCTATTAAGAAGATTCTTTTTACGAGCATTCAACTTCGAATTATGTCTAGTCAATGCCATAGAGAGCAGTGAAAGCCGTAAAACGCTAGTAGATCAAATTCAAAAGGAGTTTTCTTCAGTTTTTTTTCAGGTGAATTAGGAGCGTATCACGGTGAAACCGTCAAGCTTCGACTTTCGGAGGAAGCTAAACCTATCTTTCACAAGCCGAGACCCTTACCATTCATGTGGAAGGCAAAAGTAGAGCAAATGATAAGAAAGCTAGTAGACCAGGACATGCTTGAGCAAGTAGATAGTTCAGATTGGGGGACCCCTCTTGTTCCCATACTGAAACCTAATGGTTTGATTTGAGGGTTTGCGCAGACCATTTCTATATACACAACAATGTTATAGAAAAGGAAATAACTATCCGAGTACAAAATAGTCAGCTTACAAAGTAAGCCTCTTGTAATTTTAAAGACAAAAGAAAAGAGGCCCCTATTTTTTTGCGGAAGTGGAGGATGTGGTGGGACTGGGAATGGTTCTTTAATTTTTTTTATTTCCCACGAACTATTATTTTATCTTAGCTTTGTACTCTTTTTACAAATATGCTTCTGCCATTTTACCGTACCTGCACTACCAGTATCGGCCGGTAATCCGGGCGTTAGGGCTGTAAAATTGGACGGCTCTACATCGCGACCTACACCTTTGAGTAACGAATTATTTTTTTGCCACGATTTTAGTAATATTTGAGCGGTGCCAAAGACCGGCAGCTGTGTGAGTATCGTATCGCTGTCAGCAGGTAGCGCGGCGCCAGACATAGACTGATCACCAACCGCGATTTTTTGCGCTTGCTGAAATCCAATAAATTGGCATAAAAATTTGATCTACTGTTCAGTCGAGAAACCTTTCTAGTCATTTTTAAGTGAATATAATGAAATTATCACGCTTAATTACCGTGGAAAATAGCAGGAGCGTAGTACCAACTACTTTGCGTATTATGCACCTGGAAACGAGATAGATAGAGAACGAAAGAGAGAGAGAGCAGGAGCGTAAAACCGATTAACTCCAATATTAGGCCCCTCTAAACGGAATAGACAGAGAAAGGAATAGATCAGAAGCGTAACAACATTCAGTGTTTCCGTGCTAACAACTACGCAACGATGTTCTACGCCTCTGCGTCCAATAGCGGCAAGAGTAAATAACGTCTGTTTGAGAACTACTTTGAAAGCCCTTTATCTCCAAAAAGTTAGTAGTTGTTAAACTGCTTTTCATAAATCCGTGTTGAAATCGGAATAAAAGAGATCTTCAAAGGTGAAGCAAATGAATAGTTATAATATTTTTAAAAGGCTTAGGGATAGGCGATAACTTAGATTTAGTTAGTCGCATCTAACTTATAACGTTTCTTGTGAAGAGGAATTATAAATTACTACTTCCACATATTGGAAAATTGGGAAGTTTATAGAGATAAGGTGAACAATTTAGGAAGGGGTTAGCGAAGAGCTTTACCCAGTAAGATGATAAAAAAGAGAGCATTTGGTTAAAGTGTGACAGAATATGAGCTTTGACATGGATATGGTATAGGAATAAAGTTTTACTGAATGGACTGAAAATTGTTTGAGAGAATTGGCTTGCGGTTGCCGGCATTTTAACAAAAAAGGCCAAAACAATATGAATTAAATTTACTATTGATGTTAACAAAGTTATAAATCTGTTCCGTGTCCTGCTTGAACTTAACCTTACTGCTTCGGTAAAGCTTAAATTATAATTTTCAAGCCCAGCTTAAATAATGATTACATTTATGTTGTTTTCCTTTTACGTTATAAAGGTTTTATTTGCTGATTACTATTACTATGGTATTATTTTTTATGCAGAAATTAATTAAAATTATTTATTTGTACACAAAAAAAAATAAAAAATATCACCGTCCGTTATAATAGAAGGTAAATATGTGGCCGCATAATTCCTAATGAAAATAATTCATTTGAAAATAGTGCTAATCTTTCCCAACACTATCTGCCCGTTAAAAGAACTTCAGATAATTTCAATAACATTCAACAGTCCAACGCAGGGTCCCCCTTGCCCATTTTGAAATCGACGACTCGAACTCAATCGTCCTTTTCTGGGGTGACGGCCATATATCTCCACTGTTGTGGTGGTGTAGTGGCTTCGTGAATAATCACTTGTTACCCAATCCTTACGTTTTTGAAAGGTATGAATAAAGTCACGCTGCCACATACGCTAGAAGTGCAGATTCTGAAAGAATATGTGTTGCCATCGTGTCAAAAAGCTCAGTTAGGATGAGTCGTTCTTGGTAGATGAGACTGGAAAATACTCACCAGGTAATGCTAGAACGCAGCATTGCTTCACTTCGATTTCCGCCATCAATGTGAGGAGGTCTTGCAGCAAGCTCATGATATCCCGACTTAACACAGCGCGTTTGAACTCCATCAACATGGAAGTTGCTAGATGCTTGTCGCATTATCACATACAATGATTTTTGATAGTTCTCGACTTGAGATGAATGTTCGGATAAAAGATAAAAAAGAATTAGTTGTCAATTTAGTTACAAGCTCCATGCGCGTAGGGGTTGTACTGAGACTTGCTTCTGATTTTGTATGATGTCATGAACGGCACGCAGAAGTCGACTCTGGTGACTAAGAATGGGCGTTAACCGAGCAGACGATTAAGTGAGAAGGTTCCCATAATTTGAGACATCATATGTGGGCTGTAGTGAAAGCTATGTGTATATGAGCGTACTACCTTCTGAATTCTATAGCGTTTATGATCCAAATTTAAATTTTTTTTTGTTTAGTGCAATTTAGATTTGTGAAGAAACTCGACGAACAGTTTTGGGAATCTGTGATCCTGGGGAAGAATTGGTTCATGTTTTGCGACACAAAAAAAATGATAATCTTTCAAAGACTGACTGATGTTGCGTTTCTGGTCTGAATTTCATAAAAACGCCCAAGTTAAAATCATAATCAATGCCATATGTAAATTATAATGGTGACCCCATAAGGATTCTGGGTGAGTTTGTTGCACAAATTAAATTCAAAGACTCCTATGCCAATTATATTTTTGTCGTGACCCTGCCTAAAAACATGCCTCTATTAGGAAGATTCTTTTTACAAGCATTAAACTTCGAATTATGTCTAGTCAATGCCATAGAGAGCAGTGAAAGCCGTAAAACGCTAGTAGATCAAATTCAAAAGGAGTTTTCTTCAGTTTTTTTTCAGGTGAATTAGGAGCGTATCACGGTGAAACCATCAAGCTTCGACTTTCGGAGGAAGCTAAGCCTATCTTTCACAAGCCGAGACCCTTACCATTCATGTGGAAGTCAAAAGTAGAGCAAATGATAAGAAAGCTAGTAGACCAGGGCATTCTTGAGCAAGTAGATAGTTCAGATTGGGGGACCCCTCTTGTTCCCATACTGAAACCTAATGGTTTGATTTGAGGGTTTGCGCAGACTATTAATAAATATCTTAATGAGTTTAGGTACCCGCTTCCAAGAATTGACGAGACATTCGCTGCATTACAGGGAGGCCAACGTTTTACAGAGCTGCATTTAGTTATTACTTGATCAGAAGTCTCAGGCATTATGCACTTGAAGCACACATGTAGGAATCTTTAATGTCAAAAGATGGCTATTTGGAATTAAAACAGCAGCGTCCATATTCCAAAAGACAATTGAGTCTTTGCTTCGAAACATTCCTTATGTTGTCGTTTATCAATATGACTAACCATCACTGGTTTAGATTTGAAATCTCATATAGACACATTAAGAAAGGTGTAAGAAAAGCTTAAGTCAGCAGGGTTACACTTTAATAAAGAAAAGTGCATGTTTTTTAAAAACAAAATAACATATTTAGGGTTCAGTATTGCCAAGGACGGTCTCAGCAAAAACAAGGAACGAATTTTGTATGTGCTGAACGCACCAAATCCAAAAAACACTTCTGTAGTTCGTGCATTCACCGGAATGGTAAACTACTATTCCAAGTTCATAGATTTTCCGAGAATATGTATCCGATTTATCAGCTTTTTAGAAAAGGTGTAGAGTTCGAATGGACAAATCAATGTCAAAATGCCTAACAACAGATTAAAGAAGATGTTGCATCTAATAATGTGTTGGTACACTTCTATCCAGAATTTGAAATAGTTTTAACCACAGATGTGTAATACAGCAGTAGCATGTATTCTTTCACACATGTTTCTGGATGGTTCTTTAAAACCAATAGCTTTTATTTCGCGGGCCCTTCAAAAAGAGAACGAAATTTCAGCACTGTGGAAAATGAGGCGTTAGCAATTGACTTTTCTGTTAACAAACTTCGCCAGTATCTACTAGGCAACAGGTTTACATTGCGCACTGATAACAAACCTGTTGTCAGCTAGAATACAAATATGGTCTTTAAGTTTATTAGGGTTTGATTATAGTATAGAATATGTGAAAGGATTAATAATTGAGGCATATAGTTTATCTAGAATTCCGTAAGTTCCTTTAACACGTACACAGACTGAAGAGTGCAGTTATGTGAGCTTCGTAACTCAACATAATCATTTAAACTTAAATTTTCAATGCATAGCCAGACTGTCCCGACGTGATTCTACATTATCAAAAGAAATAAAGGCAATAAAACATGGTACCATTCCATACTTGCACAAGGAGTTTCAACCCTTAATTCAGAAACACACAGAGCTATCAATTGAATACGACAGTTTGATGTGGGGATATCGTACCATTGTACAGAAGAAACTTTAAAAGGAAGTTTTTGAATCTTTATATAGATCGCATTAGGCATTGTTAAAACCAAAGCATTGGCCAGAAACTACGTATGGTGGCCAGGGTTAGACAAGGACATAGAGTACATGATTAGCAAATGCGGTCCATGTCAAAAACTCATGGATAGTTCCAGCAAAAGCGCTTTAATTCCATGGAGCCCTGAAGACTCAGTATGGAAACGAATTAATGTCGATTTTGCTGGGCCCATCAAAAATCATTACTTCATGGTTGTTGTCCACTTGTATTCGAGATGGAGCGAAGTTGTAATCACAAAACAAATTACAAGTAACTTTATAGTGGTAAAGTTAAAAAAAATGTTTTGTAGGATTAGTAGATAAAAAGTTATAAAGGGAAGCGTCTAGAATCATTCTATCAGGGACTAAAAGTATACATTCAGGATTACACGAATCCAAATAAGGCATCTTGGTCAGAGGCAACAATAAACAAATGTTTAGGATCTCGAACATACATATTTGTGCAACCTTGCTCACAACCACAGAACAAAAACGAGGACGGAAGCTAACTTCGGCAAGCCGAAGTTTTTATACCCTTGCAGACTTAGCCGAAATGTGTAAAATAAACCCGAAGTCTTCTTAATACAAATGCCAAGAGCAATAGTATATAGACGTCCGATCGGCAAGCGCTTTTACCCTGATCAAGGTATGCGTAAATAAATAAGACTTGAAAAAATTGATGTCAATAGCTTATACACTGCGCGAAATATTCTAAAAATAATGAAATTTTGACCGATTTCACCGTATTGTTCCTATGGGAGCTATAGGATATAGACGTCCGATCAGCACGCGCTTTTACCTTGATGAAAAAATGCATAAAAAAATACGATTTGAAAAAATGTATAGCAATTGCTTTTACACATCGCGAAATATTCTAAAAAACATCAAATTTGGACCGATTTTACCCTATTGTTCCTATGGGAGCTATAGGATATAGACGTCCGATCGTCACGCGCATTTACCCTGATCAAGGTACGCATAAAAAAATAAGATTTGGAAAGATTTATGTCAATAGCTTTTACACTGAGCAAAATATCCTACAAATCATTAAATGTTACCCGATTTTACCCTATTGTTCCTATGGGAGCTATAGGATATAGACGTCCGATCGCCACGCGCTTTTACCCTGGTCAAGGTATGCATAAAAAAATACGATTTGGAAAGATTAATGTCAATAGCTTTTACACTGCGCGAAATATCATAAATTCTTGCAAGATATATCCAATTGTTCCTATGGGAGCTATAGGATATAGACGTCCGATCGGGGCGATTTTCAAACTTGATCTGCGTACACATGTTTTAGGACGATTGTGAAAGTTTCAGATCGCTAGCTTTTAAACTGAGCTCGCGAACGGTATTGAAACAGACGGACAGACGGACAGACGGACAGACGGACATGGCTATATCGACTCCCCTATTGATCCTTATCAAGAATATATATACTTTATGGGGTCGGAAACGTCTCCTTCACTGCGTTACAAACTTCTGACCAAAATTATAATACCCTCTGCAAGGGTATAACAAGAGAGAACCCTATAGTCGAGTGCCTCGACTATTAGATACCCGTTACTCAGCTAAACAACTTAATATAAATATGCCTTCTTTGCCGGGCAATTGCAACTGTATACAATGTAAATACATACATATGTATATGCTTACATACATACGCCATTGTTTGACTCAGACCTCCAATTTGGCTATCTTGATTTGATTTGCATAGTTCTTGGGATATAGTTGGGTATTGACAAATGAAAACCATCGCAATTTCCTTTAATATAAATCCTTATCGAGAATTAACGTTGACTCTGTTGAGCACCTTGGCCAGCTGTTCTAAAGTCATCCGTTAGATGGCGCTATTGGTACCACGGGCCATGAAAGGCGGGTTTTTGGGCCTTAGAGTGGGCGAGGCAAACTTTTATTAGGACAATCGATAGGTATTGACGAAACAAATACATATCAATTTAAATTTTCATAATAACTGTGGCCACAGCTTGTGGCTTGTGGGCGTCAGAGGGGGCGTGGCACAATTTTGAAATAAACTTGCGCTGCGTAGGAGCTCCTAAAATCTACATGCAAAATGCCAATCTTCTAGCTTTTATAGTTTCCGAGATCTCAGCGTTCATACGGACGGACGGACAGAGGGACAGACGGACAGACGGACATGGCTAGATCGACTCGGCTAGTAATTTTTTTTTTTTTTTTTCGCGCGGAGTCCCACGGCCCACTTACCCGCCCAACCGACCGAGGGGCGCAGCCGTGTATCGTACGGCACGATTCGCGATAAGATAGACGCGAGATAGGAAAAATAAAGGTAAAGGTCCGGGGAAAAAAGTAATAGTTAGATCAATCTTGTGCCAATGAAGCAAGTATTAATCGTTTTAGGAGCGGCAGAGAGTCAAGATTTGATATTACAGGAAAAAGTCTATTATAGTCAGAACATAATACTCTGAAAGGCTCATGCAAGGCATAGTTAGATCTACAATGATTTAAAGTTAGGGGAATATAATTTCTAGTTAATCTACTTGGCACAGAAAAGTTTAGCCGACTTAACAAGTCGGGGCAGTCAATATCACCATGTATAAGGTTATAAATAAAGATAGTACCAAGCATCGTTCTACGGTTGGCTAGGGATGGTAAATTATTCAAAAGAAGTCTACTAGAATAAGAAGGTAAGATACGATTTGCATCCCAGTTTAGGCGCCGTAAAGCAAAAAGAAGGAAGTTTTTTTGTACAGATTCAATACGACCAATATGTATTCCGTATTGTGGACTCCAGACGGGAGACCCATACTCCAGAATCGGACGGACTAGCGAAATATATAAAGTTTTAGTCAAATAAGGATCATCGAATTCTTTTGACCACCTTTTAATAAATCCAAGCACTCCTCTGGCTTTATTAACCATGGACGAAATGTGATTAGAAAATTTTAGTTTGGGGTCCAAGAGAACGCCAAGATCGTTTACAAGAGTTATTCTATCCAAAGAGCTGCCACTTAACGTGTAAGTCGCGTATATCGGATTGGCCCGATAAATAGTCATCAGCTTACACTTGGAACCGTTTAAATTTAGTAAATTATCTCGGCACCAGTTTAGAAAATTATCTAGATCGGATTGCAAGTCTAAATGGCAGGAAATGTCCTTATACTGCAGGGACAACTTAACATCATCTGCGTACATAAGTACACGAGAATGACTTATAATTGAGGGAAGATCATTAATAAATAATTTAAAAAGTAACGGAGGTAACACGGAGAATTTCAGAAATTGAATTTTTAAAAAGGACCCTTTGTGACCTGCCATTCAGATAACTTGAAATCCATTTAAGCAGATCAACTGGAAAACCTAAAAGGTCAAGTTTTTGAATGAGAAGTAAGTGATTTACAGAGTCAAATGCTTTACAAAAGTCAGTGTAAATGACGTATGTTTGAAAACTACTATTGAAGCCTTTTATCACTAATGAAGTGAGCTCTAGAAGGTTTGTGATTGTGGATCTACGGTTAATAAATCCGTGTTGACACGGAGAAATGATTGATCTGCAAAGGTGCTGCAAATGAGGAGTAATAATTTTTTCAAAAAGCTTAGGAATAGCTGACAACTTAGAAATACCTCTGTAGTTACTGGCTTCTAACTTGTTACCTTTTTTGAAAAGAGGAATAACAAATGATTCCTTCCAAATATTTGGGAATTGGGAGGTTTCTATAGATAAGGTAAACAACTTGTGAAGAGGTTTGCACAAGGCCTTAGCGCAATACCTAAGCACGCACCCAGGAATACCATCGGGCCCTGGCGAATAAACAGGTTTAATACGTTAAAGTGGGACAGAATATGAGGTTTGACTTGTATTTGTTGTAAGAATAAGGCTGTGATGAATAATCTAAAGTAGAGTAAGTCGTTTGAAAAAATTTGGCAAATAAATCGGCTATTGCCTGATCTGTGGTTGCCGTCATGTTTTCGAACGATAGCGAGGAAGGAAAAGAATTAGATTTACGCTTGGTGTTAACAAAATTATAAAACTGTTTCGGGTCCTGAGAGAACTGGACCTTACAACGGTTTAAGTAACTGTTATAACACTAAGCATTAAGCACGGTAAATCTAGACCGAGCACTTAAATATCTAGTAAAAACAGATTGAGAACCGGTATTTTTATATTTCCTAAAAAGTCTGGACTTTACATTTCTTAAGTGTGTCAACTCTTTGCTAAACCAAGGTGATTTATTGGAAGTTGACGGATAGTACCACGGAACACAGGAATTAAAAAATGAGTTTATTGCAGTGTAAAAAACATTAACTGCATCGGACATATTAATGCATAGGTAAAGATCAGACCAATTAAAACCAGAAATAAAATTATTTAGCCTCGGAAAGTCTGCCTTGCGAAAACAATGTGTTCGTTTGGATTTTTCTGATTTTTCTTCTATAACTCTACCCGTATCAAATGAAAGTTCGAATGTTGGGTGATATGGATCTTCAGGTTGCGTGAGTGGTGCTACTCTGGACAGAAACACACCTTCAGGATTTGATACAAAACACAAATCAAGTAGGCGACCTAATGAATTTCGAACATGGTTTACTTGAGATAAAGATATGTCAAGCAGGCCATCAATAAAATCATGCTGTGCTATAGGTAGTAAGACATTCGATCCATCCTCCGTGGACCAAGTAACTCCAGGTATATTAAATTCACCTAGAACTATCAACTGATCCTGACGGATAGGTGATTTAAATAATCAGGAGGTTCAGACAACGGCGGAATATATGAGCAAGTTATGTATATAAAGTTACCAGGAAGCGATAATTTTACACAAATAAATTCAATGGTATTGAATTCATCAAAAAAAAACTCCTCAGACGGGAGGTTTGAATCAACTCCAATTAAGACTCCACCTCCCCGTCTAGAGGGACGGTCATACCTATATATTATGTACTTACCTGGAAAAACTTCGGAGCTAAAGATCTCCGGCTTTAACCAGGTTTCTGTGAACACAATAATATGAGATGCAAAGGAGAGGCTATCGGAATACAATTTAGTAAGTTTGCTGCGCAAACCTCTTGCATTCTGATAGGAAAGTAGGAGGTTAGAAATTAGTTTTTTGAAATTGGTACACTGGTTTAGCCTCGACTAGGAAGTTTTACTCCCACGGGCCCCTTCTTCTTTATCTTAGCCTCGAACTCTTTTACAACCATATTATCCGGCCAAAAGTCGCCCGAGCATATGGCTTCAAAAAGCTCGTTAGGGACAATTATCTTGAAAGATGAAATGTCTCTAGCATAAGAAAACTTAAACTTTTCCACCTTTACACTATTACAATCGGCTTTAGTTTTGTCTTGTATATAAGACAATACATCAGAAGATGTTTGATCAGGGGAAAGCCGAGAAACGAAAATTTGTTTCTTGAGTGGAACCACTGAAAGGGATTTTGGTGGAGCAGACATTGCTTCTGCCAAACCAACTTGAGCCGGTTGTCCGGACTCAGTAGTCCCTTCTGGTGGAGATGCTACATTCTGAGAGATAGGTGGATCCACTAATTGTGAAACCACTACGGACAAATCGGAATTCTTAGAAGTCCCTGGTTGCATGCATTCTGAAACGGATTGTTCGGATACCGAATCTTTTTTAGCTGCCGATCTTAGCAACATTTGAGGGTTTGCTGAAATCGGCTTCTGATCCGCCGGAATGCTCTGTTGTTCTTTTGATTTCGGTTGCGGGGTGTTCCCCTTTTGCTCCTTACCACCAGCGGCCTTTTTGCGCTTAGGGGACTCTTCTAATAGCTTACGACTATTAAACTGCGAGTCCAGCGCAGAGAGGAGATCATCAGCTCGGCAAAAACTATCTCTAGCAACACCGAAACAGCTAATCAGCCCCATCAGGCCGCCTTTAGTTTGGCGCATGAACGATTTCATCTCGTTCGCAACCTCGACACAAGCATCACAACAAAACTGCAAATTGGGCCCCTTCGATAGGTCATCACTTGTCCGGCCAGTAAAACCGGCGCACTTGGTGTGCACCATATTTTCACACAGCCAGCAAGTCATATTCGACTGGTCAGCCCTGATTACGAGGCTGCATTTCTTGCAGAAGCAGACTAAATTTTTATTATTCATTTTATTTATTGGGACCACTGTACCAAGAAAGCGAATTGAAATTTATAAGCGAGCAGTTATAAGTACCGCAAGAGCGCAGAAACCGCACGCTTAGAACTTTCAATGCAAAGAGAGCAAGAGAGCGGAAGCGTAACTAAGTTAAAGTGCATGCACAAAAGAAAAAACGGTGTGGATAAAAGAAAAGAAAACACATAAGAATTACGAAAATAAAACAATTAATTAGTATTAAATACAAAGTGCACTCGCGAAGCGAACGGAGTATAAATTTATGTTTAAATAACACGGATGAAAATTAAAATTGTTTTGATAACACCCACCGATGGGAATAAACGAAAACAAAATACAAAATTCGAAGCGCAGAAAAAAAACACGACCGTTCACTTTGAAAGTCAGAAAACGAATGATAGTGATCCTGAACAATAATATATATACTTTATAAGGTCGGAAACGCTTCCTTCTACCTGTTACATACTTTTGCACGAATACAATATACCCTTTTACTCTACGGGTAACGGGTATAATAAAGCAGCACACCGATCAAATCCGAGCTCACAAGGATAACAGAAAACGGATGGACAACACGGTTCAGGTTCACAAATGTGCACAAGTGTGGAATAATGCTGATACACAAAATGAAGAATCTGAAGAATGTGTGGATTCTTCTTCTAGAAGCCCAATTAGGATTATAACATCCAAAAGAACCCTTAGATCCGGATTAAAGAGAAAGGTCGATAAGCAATGAATTGAAATTGTAAGCATTGAAATTGTAAGCACTGAAAATATGAAGAAAACCTTTAGAAGGGACATGTTATATAGCAGATATTTAGTATATATCGTATGTTTAGCTTTCAATCGACATCTTTGCCTGTGTAATCGATCTTGGTACTAAACAGTGACGACCGCACTTTGAACAAAACCATGCTAGAATACATTACATTAACGAAAATGTGTCAGTGTGTGTTTTTTTTTTTCTGAAAATGAAAGAAAGCGTTCATAGAATTTTAATATATGAAGATGCATGTATATGTGATAACATGATTAATAATGGTAGAATCAGCAGGTGAGTCAATCGTGTTGATCAACGAAGCTCTTGATTGATCATCGAATGAAGGAATAATTTGCTGTGGGTGAGGTGCAGCCAACTTGAGAATTGGCCAGTCGCTTTTCGGAGGCCTGAGAAAGGTTGGACCGGTGAACCACATGTTGTTTTGTAACTCTATGCTGCAGGATTTTTGTCTTAAGGAACATAACGCCACTCGACGCCACTCGATTTGCACTTATGTTGATCGTGAAACTTAGCATTTTTGTATAGTGGCATTTGTCTAGTTCTTTTAAGATTTTGATGTCAGAAAATTTCTAAGGCTAATGAATTGCTGTTAAACTTCGTCTTCAAACAAGCTTTCCTGAGTAAATCCGTAACTTAAGACTTTTTATACCCTTGCAGAGGGTCAAAGGTGTGCAACGCAGTGAAGGAGACATCCCCGACCCTATAAAGTATATATATTCTTGATCAGGATCGCATCCTGAGTTGATATAAGCATGTCCGTCTGCCCGTTTGTCTGTTTCTACGCGAACTTTTCTCTCAGTTTAAAAATATGGAATGGAAACAAGCAAATCGGAACGTCTGGGATCGGCCGAATATATCCTATAGCTGCCATAGGGAATTTTCTATTTATTTATTTAAGTAGTGTTGCTCACAGAGATGTTCCACATCACACGGTGAGTCCCAGGGTGTGAACTCACGCGGTAACGCTTCGCCTCCGTTTGGGTGATCGTGTCGTGGGTGTCGCAGAGTGCCGCCGCAGAGGCCTGAGTGACAGTAATCGACCGAGCCTGGGTTTCCTGCGCTCGGGTCTTCTGTGGGATCGCCTGGACGCGAGTCTTCCTAGGCGAGCGTTGCCGGCAAGTTGGGTACGTCTGGGTTTTCTGCGCACGGATCTTCTTCGGCGAGCACTGCGGTCCAACCGGAGATGTCTGGGCCGCCTGAACGCGAGTCTTCCTCGACAAGCGTTGCCGGCAAGTTGGGGACGTCTGGGTTTCCTGCGCACGGGTCTTATTCGGCGAGCACTGCGGCTGATGTCTGGACCTCTGCCTGGGGACGGAGCTTCGCGTTCCAACCCAGTGCCCCTGTGAAGGACGAACTTTCGTCTAATCTTGAGGCTCGTCGTATTCGTCGCTGTCGCTCGCATTGCTGGAATTGTCCTCGACGTGATACGTTACCGAGGATCGAGCGGGACGTCGCATCTCGCAGGGTTTAGGGCTCCACATGCCCGCAAACTGAGACCTACCTGTGCCGTCAGACTCCTAGTCGTCGGAAGACTCTGCGGCGTCGTATGCGTCCTTTTAACTCTGGCCGCCATCGTCAGTAAACTGGTCCTCCTCAATATCTTCCTCCTCTCCTTCCAATGCCTCCGAACCTCCTCCGTCGTACCTTTCCGCAACCCACTCACCGCAATCCGAAAAGTCGTTTTGAAAACTCTCGGTAGCGTCGGAACTGTCCTACCACTCGATGGCTTTTTCCATCTGAAAGCGGGGTCTAAACTTATAGATACGAGACCATTATTGTTAAAGCTCCCTACTTATTGGTGCAGTGAAACCTCGTCTTAGAATACTTAGATAATAACATAGTGGGTACTAACAATTCAACTTAGAAATTACCGTGTGACCTTCTACCCTGCTTAACCTCTCGGGTCGCCTCCCTGGGTAGTCTCGTCATTTTCTTCTGCGGCTGCATTCTCGAAGTCCTCAGAGAATTAGGGTTTCAGCTGGCTGATGTTGGCGGAGCGTGAACGTTATTCTCTGGGGCCAACTTGGCGGCGAAGCCTTCGGCCGCCTTTGAGAGTGATGTTGGCGTACCCACACTCTGTCACCGAGCTTCGGTCTCCACTCACGGCGTCGAAGGTTGGAATGTCGTGCTTGTTCTTGGGAAGCGCGTTGGAGGTTGGATCTGACAATATCGAAGATTCCTCTAAGTTGGAGCGCTTTTCCTGCCTGGACCTTAGATATCACTGCCGATCCATGGGTGACCTCATCGTATAACATCGTAGGGAGTCTGGGCTAGCGTCCTTGCGTCAAAAAAGGCGGGACTATATCCCGTTGAGTCCGATACGCTTGCGTTGATGGCGATTCCGGTAATAGCTCGTCCCAGGAACTTTGGTCTCCCTCGGTGAGTTGGGATATCATCATCTTGACAGTCCGATTCGTCCTCTCGGTAGGGTTGTCCTGTGGACACTATGGAGCAGTATATTGGACCTCTACCCCCAGCGTGTGGAAGAACTCTTTCAAGATGCGACTGGTAAATTTTTTTTTTTTTTTTTTTAACTTTGCTTTTATTTATTGAATCTTCTCTTAATTTTGAGACTAACAATAAGTTTACGAATCTTAACATTAAAATTTAACTAACAGTATAATAAGACTGCATTCTGGTTGCGCGTGCCTCAAGTCGGTCGCTGGGTGGGTAAGTCATTGCGACGAAGGCGTGATTGGTTGATCAACCTTGTAAGACCTCTCGCTAGGTGGTTAGGGTGCAACGATAGCTTGGTAAAGTACTTTTCCTTCTGTTCTGCGATCACTTCTTTGACTGGTAGAATGTTTAAGTCGCGATGTATGGTTTCGTTGCGAACGTACCACGGTGCCCCGGTGATTGTTCTCAAGATCTTCGACTGAGCTCGCTGGACTATGTCAATTGCTGGCATTCCCCCATAACTGAGAGCCGTACATCCATATAGGTTTTAGTGCCGAGTTATACAGCAGGACTTATATTCAAGACTAAGGGGAGACCGAGCGTTGATAAGCCAATGAAGGCTACTGGCTTTTAGTTTTAGGTGTGTTCTTTTGGCTTCAATGCGCCGGCGCCATGTGAGTCTTCTGTCGAGGTGTACTCCTAGATATGTCACTTCGTTTGCTTGCGGGAGTAGAGCATGGTTTAACATGAGCGGCGGGCAGTTTTGCCTGTTCAGGGTGAACCAATCTGATAGCCACTTTTCTACATCGACCAGATGAAGAGCGAGCTGCGCAGTTGCTTGCATCGGGCATTTTGAGCGGCTGAGAATGGCTGTATCATCAGCAAACGTAGATGTTGTTAGTCGTGTGCTTGTTGGGATGTCTGCTGTGTAGAGGACATATAATGTTGGCCCAAGCACGCTTCCTTGAGGAACTCCAGCTTCAATAGTGAAATCGTCAGTTATAGCAGTGTTGCATCGAACAGCAAATTTTCTGTCGTAGAGGTAAGACTCTAGAAGCTTATGGGTGTTGTAGGGGAGCATTGTCTTGATCTTGTACATTAGACCTTCTAGCCAAACTCTATCAAATGCTTGAAAGACGTCTAAAAATATGGAAACGGCGCAATATGGGAGCTCAATGATCATTTTGGGAGTTATGAGGTCGCAGCCCGGGGATTTTTTCGGATTCAGCTGATTTTTGATGATGTTAACGATTTCGTTTGGGCGAAACTCAACTGGTTCATGTTGAAGCTGAGGCTCATGTGGTAAAGTCGGCAAGGTGAACGCACTAGTGGCAGGATTTGGTTGGAAGACATTTTTAAGGTGGTTTGCAAACGTGCTGGCTCTCTCTGCATCGCTGCGCGCCCAGCCGCCTGCGGGGTTTCTAATAGGCATCACGGTTACTTTCGGTGAGCTTAGAGTAGGGTGAGCTCTCCATAGTGAGTGTTTTGTGCTAGATGTTGACAATTGCTCTATGCAGCGTCGGTGGACATGTGCTTCTTCTTGCTGTAAAGCTTTTGTGAGTTGACGTGAGGCATATTTGAAGCTTTGCCTAGCAGATGGTGATCTGTGGAGTTGCCACTCTCGACGTAAGCGTCGCTTTTCGAGGACGAGCTGTTCTATTTGTAGATTTGTCTTCTTTTGGTTGCTTTGTGTACTTGTAGTTTGGGGTGTTGAAACTCGAGCTGCAGAGACGAGTTCAGACTCCAGTGTATTAACAAATCTGTCTACGTTGGCTTCATCGTTGAGATGAGGACTTAGCTCAATGTGTGAGCTAATGTATTTCCTGTACTTAACCCAATTGGTTTTCTGAGATGTCAATTTAAACGATTGCTCCAATGCGCCTGGATGTCGGAGAAGAATAAACAGGACAGGCGAGTGATCCGATGAAAGATCCGAGAGGTATTCGGCGCTTATCAGATTTTTAGGAATGTTTTTGGTAATTGCAAAGTCTATTAAATCGGGTATTTTCCTTGGGTCTGCCGGCCAGTATGTTGGCCTGCCAGGAGAAACATAGTCCAGCTTGTTCTTGGCTTTTATAACTGCATTATAGAGCTGTTTTCCTTTTGGAGTCACGAGACGTGATCCCCAGTGTGTGTGCTTGGCGTTGTAGTCCCCTGCTGCTATGAAGTGGTCTCCTAGTGAGTTGAAAAACTGCATAAACTCATCTTCAGCTATGGTGAAGCGAGGGGGGCAGTATACGGCGGCTAGTGTAAGTTGGTTGCCAGTATTTGTTTGTATATTTATAGATGTGGCCTGTAGGTAATTTTTAGCAAATTTGTTATGATAGTGGTGCTTAATACGGCTTCTGATTAGAATTCCAGTCCCACCATGTGCTTTACCATCTGGATGATTTGTTCCGTAAAATGAGTAACCTCGTAGTTGAAAATTTATTTATTTGTAAGGTGTGTTTCTGAAAGCAGCATTACGTCGATATGGTTGTCGAGTAGGAATTGAGCTAAGTCAAGTTTATGCTGTGACACGCCGTTAGCGTTCCACGTAGATATCCTTAGGGAAGTCATTATTTGGATTGTTGTGAAACCAGCATTTGAATCAGTAGATTTTGGTTTCGCATTAAATCTTGCATAGTTGTGCGCATAAACGACATAAACTTCGTAAGGCTTTGCTGCAGGCTGTATATCATATCTTCGAAGTTGCTTTTTGACTGCTCCGGGAATTGTTGCTGCTGAGCCGTGTTCGGTTCGTGGTGTGCTGATTGCAGAAATGAACTTTTTGAGACAGGGTTAGCCAGTCCTGATTTTAAAGCGCTTGCGTAAGTCTCATTTTTATCAGAGTTTAAGGGTCCTAGTGAGGATCTGGCTGCAGTCGAGAAGAAGACTTCAGGGTTTGATCTGTCATCTGTTTATTTTGGGTGCGGGCGGCAGTTCCTCTGTGGTGGATGCGACTTTTCAGCTCCTTGTAAACAGAGCAGTCTCTGTAGTTAGCAGTGTGATTGCCACCGCAGTTGCCGCACTTTTTCGAGTTGCAGTCATCTTTGCTCGCTGGGCAGTGTGCGGAGTCATGAAGATCTCCACAAACTACACACACCGGGCGCAGTTTACAGTATGACCTTGTATGGCCATATTCTTGGCAGTTCGCACATTGTACCGGGCCATTGCGTTTGTGCGGTTCCTCAACTGTAATTCTGCGGTGCAGCAGGAACTGAAGATTGTAAATGGGATGCACTTCGTATTTCTTTAGGGGCTTATTTTCTGGTGCGAGCTCAACCTTAAAGAGTGGCTGCGGCTTTCTATCCCTCTTAAGGATGTTGAAGACTGTCTTAGCGTTAAATCCCTTCTCTTGAAGCGCCTTTGTTATCTCTGCAGGCGTTACGTCGGACTCTATGCCCTTAAGTACGACTTGCAGGCCCTTGCTACTTTTTAGCTGATACGTATAAAAGTTATTTTTATTCTCGGAAAGATATTTCGATAATACTCTGTAATTATCTTCAGACTTCATTTGAACCTTTGTTTCCTGGATGTTTCCCTTTACTAGAGGTATTATGTGGAAGTTATCCTTTCCAATAAGCTCGATAATTTTGTTGACAAGAACATTGGAACTTTTTTCTCGAATATAAATTGGCGGAGGTTTTGGCTTCCTTTTCTCGACTTCAGTGGATTCGGCCGCCTCAACGTCATAGGCGTCTTCCAAGATTTTAAATCGGTTTGAGTTCGTGGGCGTTTCTATTCCAGCTAGCATTGTTACGGGTTATTTTGCGTTGAGAATTTAGAGGGCTCAGCTTCCTTTTGATTTGGATGTAGCGATCCATACCAGTCTGCACAGCCGGCTTAGTACATTCATTGGTTTTGTTCTGTTTTTCGGGCAGCGCAGTGGCAGACGTATTAATATTTGCGCTGCTAGCTGATGATGTCATTAAACGAGCAGTCGATACGGTTGCAGTTGTTGTTGTAGTTACAGTTGACGTTGTTAAAGAAATTGCGGTGCTAGTTACTGCTGATGAGCTTAGATTATTGCATACCTGCATTGGAGCACATTCAGCGCTCTTTGGCCGCAGAGACGTCGATGGTAGAGAAAAAAAAAGAGAAGTACGCGTTATTTCTTTGTACTGAGAGCCTTCTCTCGTCTTGCTCACGTTGACGTTGTGTGCGAACGTCGTTCAGACTCATTGTATTCGTGGTAAAGTTAATTAGAGTTTTAAGTGTTAAGTTTTATATTAATTAAATGACCAATCAATATAAACATTCGCGATTTCATCGCAGAAAGCGTCTTTTCGCGTTATTGTAGATTTATTAAAACGGTCACTGCACTTTTGTGATTTTATTGAATATTTTTTCCCGGAGCACAATAAATACACGTCTGCATGCGACGACGGTTTATACCTTCCTGTAACTGGTAAATTGAGTACCACTATCGCAGACAAACTTCCGAGGGATGCCGACTCGACCAACTATGAGTTCCCGGAAAGCCTTCTGAACTTGTACGGCTGTAGCTTTCTGCAACAAGATCAACTGCATTCATTTGGAAAAGATGTCATGAAATACAAGGAGCTTTGTGTTTCCGTGTTTCGGTCGGGGTAGCGAAAATAAGTCAATCGGTTCTCTTGTTACGCGGGTTAACATTTTGCCAGCCGCTTTCGTCTGGGCTGTTTTAAACTTCTGACACGACTTGCAGCGAGAAACGACTTGCAGTCGAGAAACGTCTTTCGGACACCCAGATGTCCAGCCGTGGGTGGGTCGTGGCACTCTTTGATGATTTGGACTCTACTTGAACTGGTGACGCACAGTTTTCACGGGAAGTAGTCCTCGTTATCAGCTCTGTGTCCTAAATTCCGGTATAGTTGTCTTTTTCCCATTACGCAATCCGAGAACTTCTCGGGGTATTCTCTTAACTTAACGTTTATACCTTGGATCTATTTACAGGGTGTCTCCACTTCGGCCATCTGTTGCAAGACTTCACAGGAATAAAGCGTCCGCCACCACGTTCAATTTGCCTCGGCGGTACGGCACGTCGAACTGTAACTGTTGCAACTGCAGCGCCTATCTTGCTACCCGACCGGAGGGGAGTTCATCCATTTGAGGGCTAGGTTGTCGGACACCACTTCGAACCGATACCCTTCCAAGTAGCACCGCATTTGCCTAATGGCCCATGTGACAGCCAGACACTCTTTTTCCGTCATCGTTTAATTTCCCTCCGTAGCCGTGAGTCGGCAGCTGACTCTCTCCTGGTCTTCGCTATCTTGCGACAAGACTGCTCCTAGTACCATGTCGCTAGCGTCAGCTTGCAACACAAAGTCTTGTCGAAGTCGGAACATCCTAACACGGGGGCGGGGGTTAAACCCATTTTTACCGTTCTGTTGTTCGTGACTCCATGTCCACTTCCGACCCTTCTTCAACAGGACCGTCATCGGTTGAACCACAGTTGTGAAGATAGGGACGAACCGGTGATACCAAGATGCCATGCCTAGCCACTGCCGGAGCTCCATGAGATAGGTGGAAGGCTTTAGGTTGGTAATGGCCGTCACAATCTCCGGGTCGGTCTGGACTCCTTCTGCACTAATCACATGGCCTAAATAAACTAATCTTTAGGTTCGTCCTCCGCAGCATACGAAAGACTTTGGCCAGGTGGTCAATTGTTGTTCGTCCGTGGCACCCATAACAATGATATCGTCCAAATAGGCAAAGGCTCCATATCCGCACCAATCACGCTATCCAAAGCGCGTTGGAAGGTTGCGCTGGCCAAATAAAGTCCGAAGGACATGACCTTCCTTTGGTATAGGCCTCTGCTCGGATCGGTGAAGGCCGTGAATTTGCGGCTGTCCTTGGCCATGGGTATTTGCCAATAAGTCCAGCGTCGAAGTATATGGGGCTTGACGTAGTGTTTCCAGGATGTGATTGATCGTGGGGACGGGGTATGCGTCGTGCACTGAGTGAGCGTTCAATTGTCTATAATCAACGCTCCGTGAAGGTTCAATGGCGTCTTCGCGGAGTAGTTAGTCCACTTGGGAGTCAATCACTCTCTACATTGCCGGATTCCTCGCGTACTACCTTTGTTTCCGATGCTCCGCCACGTGTGCTACACCTTGAAGCTCCTTGAAAAGCGCCGGCTCACGGATGATAAATTCCCGCTGGTCGGGCCTTAGGTCATCCTCTTCCGCCATTGGTTCTCCGCCCTCTACTTCGTCGATTTCGTCCGGCCCTTCCTGGTTCGTCGTCCCTCCTGATATCTTCTCCTCCGTGATCGTTCTGTCGTTCGGTCTCCTGTTGAGGTCATCTGACGTATGATTCGGTTGTGCAAGGGGACTTCACTCCGCTCTGTATACCTAGTGTCCTTATCGTCGGATTCCTGGTTTCCTAGAACCGTCGTACTCCTTCTTTCGAGTACTTCCGGGTTCGTATCCTCTGGCGACAACTGATCGACTTAACCTTTATCCGTGTTCCCATCGGCGCCAAGAAATCCATACCTAATATCACGCGATCCAAAGCTTCTTCACTGCCAGGCTTGACCGATCAGCTAACGCTATGTATCTACCCATCAGCCTCCGATCTGCACGGTAGCGGTGATCAGGCCGTTGCTCATCCTTAATTGTGGGTTTCTTGGTGTCGGGCTGTTACTTCGCTCGTCTCCGCTGTGCCCGCATCTCGGCGAAGACGTTGTTCGTTTTCCGGGGCATCTCGTCGACAACAATCGACAGTCAATATATTCCTCCGGCCGCAGTTCCAACAAAAAATCAGGCGTGGGTTAGTACAACCTATACTTATCGCATCTACTACAAGCTCGGTGTACGTCGATGTTTGATAGGGGCTGTCTGAAGGTCCCTTCTTGGGACCTTCCGCCTCACTACCTAGGTAGGTTAGTGGATGAAGGTGAAAAGATCATGATAGTGTATATGTATGTGGTGTAAAAAATTTACCGCTCCCAAGTGGATCGCCGGTCATCGGTAGTCTGAATCACTATCACTTCGTATTTAATTATTCTTGGGTTTCACTGGCCCGATTACACTTGTTTGCTAACCTAATTTCCTACCGACCGCGTTTTCTTTTCCACGTGTTTCTTTTGTTTTCCTCGTCCGCGTGCGCGACCGTCTACTTCGAGGAACCAGAGCAGAGAGATAGTCTCCGGAAGCCACATGGCGGCCCTCTCGTCCTTTTAATCTTTTCCTTGCCTGATCGGTTTGGTATATTCTTTATTTTCTAGTATTTTTCCCTATTGTTGCCAACTTGGGCGGATGGTACGGAACTAAACTTCACCTACTTTGGTTCTGTACACGAAAATCAAATAGGTTCGCTTTCCAATTATAAAATAATAATCCATCATTTTATATCTAAAACTAACTAAACTTCACCTATTTTGGTTCGCTTTCCAATTACTAAATAATAATCCATCATTTTATATCTCCATGAATGACCCGCACCAACCGGTCCCCTGGATTTCGGTCAAAACCTAAGGACTTTGTCCCTACATTCGGTCAGCGATGCGTTTGGCGGGGCGCAGATCGGGGATTGACGCCGTTGTGACGTCGATTGGGCCGCAAAATCGTCGTCCTCGGTCTCGTTCATTGGGTCCAAGCCCACCTTACTGGCCTTGATGCCTCCGGGTTCAGGAACACCCGACGGAATAGGGGACGATCCACTACCCCATCCTCGCTATCAGTCGCCAACTCAAACTCAGTAAAACACATCACACGGTGAGTCCCAGGGTGTGAACCCACGCGGTAACGCTTCGCCTCCGTTTGGGCGATCGTGTCGTGGGTGTCGCAGATTGCCGCCGCAGAGGCCTGGGTGACAGCAATCGACCGATTCTGGATTTCCTGCGCTCGGGTCCTCTGTGGGATGTCTGGGCTGCCTGGACGCGAGTCTTCCTAGGCGAGCGTTGCCGGCATGTTGGGGACGTCTGGGTTTTCTGCGCACGGATCTTTTTCGGCGAGCACTGCGGTCCAACAGGGGATGTCTGGGCCACCTGAACGCGAATCTTCCTCGGCAAGCGTTGCCGGCAAGTTGGGGACGTCTGGGTTTCCTGCGCATGGGTCTTCTTTGACGAGCACTGCGGCCGATGTCTGAACTTCCGCGTTCCAACCCAGTGCGGGGGGTGGCGGTGGTGACGGAGGTTTGTCTACGTAAGAACCTTCGGCGCATACCCAAGGTGCCTTGAACGCGACCGACTTAACCTCGATGCGCATCGTCGAGGCATGTCTCAACTTCACAGCGACTAGCTTGGGCTTCGACCGTACGATGACACGAGTGCTCGATGGAAGGGCGTTGGTGGGACTCGGTGTATCTCGGGTGACCTCCTCGGGGATCTCGCCTGGTGTACCGTGGCCCCTGTGAAGGACGAACTCTCGTCTAATCTTGAGGCTCGTCGTATTCGTCGCTGTCGCTCGCATTGCTGGAATTGTCCTCGACGTGGTACGTTACCGAGGATCGAGCGGGACGTCGCATCTCGCAGGGCTTAGGGCTCCACATGCCCGAAAACTGAGACCTACCTGTGCCGTCAGACTCCTGGTCGTCGGAAGACTCTGCGGCGTCGTATGCGTCCTTTTAACTCTGGCCGCCATCGTCAGTAAACTGGTCCTCCTCAATATCTTCCTCCTCTCCTTCCAATGCCTCCGAACCTCCTCCGTCGTACCTTTCCGCAACCCACTCACCGCAATCCGAAAGGTCGTGGTGAAAACTCTCGGTAGCGTCGGAACTGTCCGACCACTCGATGGCTTTTTCCATCTGAAAGCGGGGACTAAACTTATAGATACGAGACCCTTATTGTTAAAGCTCCCTACTTAATGGAGCAGTGAAACCTCGTCTTAGAATACTTAGATAATAACATAGTGGGTACTAGCAATTCAACTTAGAAATTACCGTGTGACCTTCTACCCTGCTTAACGTCTCGGGTCGCCTCCCTGGGTAGTCTCGTCATTTTCTTCTGCGGCTGCATTCTCGAAGTCCTCAGAGAATTAGGGTTTCAGCTGGCTGATGTTGGCGGAGCGTGAACGTTTTTCTCCGGGGCCAACTTGGCGGCGAAGCCTTCGGCCGCCTTCGAGAGAGATGTTGGCGTACCCACACTTTGTCACCGAGCTTCGGTCTCCACTCACGGCGTCGAAGGTTGGAATGTCGTGCTTGTTCTTGGGAAGCGGGTTGGAGGTTGGATCTGACAATATCGAAGATTCCTCTGAGTTGGAGCGCTTTTCCTGCGGGGTCCTAAGATATCACTGCCGATCCAGGGGTGACCTCGTCGTTTAACATCGTAGGGAGTCTGGGCTAGCTTCCTTTCGTCAGAAAGGCGGGACTGTATCCGTGGAGTCCGATACGCTTGCGTTGATGGCGATTCCGGTAATAGCTCGTCCCAGGAACTTTGGTCTCCCTCGGTGAGTTGGGATATCATCGTCTTGACAGTCCGATTCGTCCTCTCGGTAGGGTTGTCCTGTGGACAGTATGGATTAGTATATTGGACCTCTAACCCCAGCGTGTGGAAGAACTCTTTCAAGATGCGACTGGTAAATTGAGTACCATTATCGCGGACAAACTTCCGAGGGATGCCGACTCGTCCAACTATGAGTTCCCGGAAAGCCTTCTGAACTTGTACGGCTGTAGCTTTCTGCAACGAGATCAACTGCATTCATTTGGAAAAGATGTCATGAAATACAAGGAGCTTTGTGTTTCCGTGTTTCGGTCGGGGTAGCGAAAATAAGTCAATCGGTTCTCTTGTTACGTGGGTTAACATTTTGCCAGCCGCTTTCGTCTGGGCTGTTTTAAACTTCTGACACGACTTGCAGCGCTGAACGTAAGGTTTCGCGTTTTTATGTAAACATGCTGGGCCAGAAACACCTCTGAGACAGTCGAGAAACGTCTTTCGGACACCCAGATGTTCAGCCGTGGGTGGGTCGTGGCACTCTTTGATGATTTGGACTCTACTTGAACTGGTGACGCACAGTTTTCACGGGAAGTAGTCCTCGTTATCAGCTCTGTGTCCTAGATTCCGGTATAGTTGTCTTTTTCCCATTACGCAATCCGAGAACTTCTCGGGGTATTCTCTTAACTTAACGTTTATACCTTGGATCTATTTACAGGGTGTCTCCTCTTCGGCCATCTGTTGCAAGACTTCACAGGAATAACGCGTCCGCCACCACGTTCAATTTGCCTCGGCGTTACGGCACGTCGAACTGTAACTGTTGCAACTGCAGCGCCTATCTTGCTACCCGACCGGAGGGGAGTTCATCCATTTGAGGGCTAGGTGGTCGGAAACCACTTCGAACCGATACCCTTCCAAGTAGCACCGCATTTGCTTAATGGCCCATGTGACAGCCAGACACTCTTTTTCCGTCATCGTTTAATTTCCCTCCGTAGCCGTGAGTCGGCAGCTGACTCTCTCCTGGTCTTCGCTATCTTGCGACAAGACTGCTCCTAGTACCACGTCGCTAGCGTCAGCTTGTAACACAAACGTATTGTCGGGACATCCTAACACGGGGGCGGTGGTTAAACTCATTTTAACCGTTCTGATGTTCGTGACTCCATGTCCACTTCCGACCCTTTTTCAACAGGACCGTCATCGGTTGAACCACAGTTGTGAAGATAGGGTCGAACCGGCGATACCAAAATGCCATGCCTAGCCACTGCCGGAGCACCATGAGACAGGTTGGGGCTTTAGGTTGGTAATGGCCGTCACAATCTCCGGGTCGGTCTGCACTCCTTCTGCACTAATCACATGGCCTAAGTAAACTAATCTCCGCCTGAAGAACGCGCACTTCTTTGGGTTAACCATCAGGTTCGCCCTCAGCAGCATACGGAAGACTTTGGCCAGGTTGCCAAATGTTGTTCCTCCGTGGCACCCATAACGATGATATTGTCCAAATAGGCAAAGGCTGCTCCATGTCCGCACCAATCACGCTATCCAAAGCGCGTTGGAAGGTTGCGCTTCCCGGTTCGTCGTCCCTCCTGATATCGTCTCCTCCGTGCTTGTCTTTCGTTCTCCTGTTGAGGTCATCTGGCGTATGATCCAGTTGTGCACGGGGACTCCGCTCTGTATACCTAGTGTCCTTATCGTCGGTTTCCTAGAACCGTCGTACTCCTTCCTTCCTCTGGCGACAACTGATCGACTTTACTTGGCCGCAGTCGGGGGTCTTCCGCCGACGGGCTCAATTTTACCTTTATCCGTGTTCCCATCGCCGCCAAGAAATCCGTACCTAATATCACGCGATCCATAAATTCTTTACTGCCAGGCTTGACCGATCAGCTAACGCTATGTAGTGATGATCTCTTGCATCTCTTCAGGTCTTGCTACCATACGAGCGACCCTTGGCTCGCAAAGCTCCTCGATGCTCCCGTATCCACCGTGGCGTCCACCCATCGGCCTTCGATCTGCACGGTAGCGGTGATCAGGCCGTTGCTCATCCTTAATTGTGGGTTTCTTGGTGTCGGGCTGTTACTTCGCTCGTCTCGCTCTCCCGCATCTCGGCGAAGACGGTGTTTGTTTCCCGGGCATCTTTTCGACAACAATCGACAGTCAATATATTCCTCCGGCCGCAGTTCCAACCAAAGTTCAGGCGTGGGTTAGTACAACCCCGCCGACTTATCGCATCTACTACAAGCTCGATGTACGTCGAGGTTTGATAGGGGCTGTCTGATCATTTGGTAAGTTGCATTTCCTCCTTGGACCTTCCGCCTCACTACGTAGGTAGGTTAGTGGATGAAGGTGAAAAGATCATGATAGTGTATATGTGTGTGGTGTAAATAATTTACCGCTCCCAATTATATCGCCGGTCATCGGTAGTCTGAATCACTCGGGGGACAAAAGGGGGCGTGGAGTAGAAATAATATATATATCAACCAGGCTTGTCGTTTTCTTTCATATAAGTATGTATCTCTCTTAGTTTTATTCACTATCACTTCGTGTTTAATTATTCTTGGGTTTCACTGGTCCTATTTTGGTTCAGTACCCGAAAATCGCATAGGCTTTCCAATTGCTAAATAAAAATCCTTCATTTTATATCTCTTACATACTAATGATTATAATAATGTAAAACTTAAATTACTACTGCTTATATATTTTATGGCGGCCTAGCCGTCAGGCAGGATCGTCACACATTTGAATTGAGCGCTATTCTTCCTCAGATGTCGTGCACTTCTAGGGATGCTCTGCGCTATGCTCGTCGGACTGGCGTGGGTTCATTCTACTTTAGCTATACCTAACATAAAACTAGGAAATAAGTTCACTGTCGAAAACTAATAAGTTGTACCCAAAATTATACGTTCTTGGCACCGTATACATAGCAAGTCGGGCTACAAGTCTATCGACATGGTACTGGAATTATTCAAACGGTTCCTTGTCGCCATGCCTCCTGCCATTAATGGATTCCCAAAAATCCATGTCCAAGTCAATGTCTTCGAATTTCTTACAACAAAACTTTGACCAAGTGAAGTTGGTATTTGCCTTATGAAATTTCCAATACCACTCAGTGGCTTTTCCTCCAAAGACTAGGTGTAAATGATCACACAAAATGTTCTGATCAGCATTCAGATTCTGTTGCGCTAGTGAATGAATGCGATAGAGGAATTCTTCGGTCTGAAGTACATCTCGAGCTCTTTCGACTTTGATCCGACAGCTCTGGATACTTTGGACATCAGTCCAACCTGATGCTTACACCACTGGCTTGCTGAGCACATCTATTCTCTATGGTTCAAGTCTTGGCATTTGATCTTGTATTGCTTCCTAGCTGCACTGTTGCTAATTGAGTCTGAATGACGGATGTTAATTCGTGCATTAACTGACACTGGCAAATTTACATTTCACAGCGTACTACACTAGTAATTTCTTCTCATTGACTCGAAGTATTCAAATGCATAGTGGTACTATTCGACAGGGATCTAGTTATCATCCCCCTACGCTGCCCGGTTGCGCGTCCCCTTCTAGTCATAGTGCCTGCGGGCCTAGTGTTGATCGTCAGCGTTAGGACTCTGCTCTGCGGCTGAGATTTCTGCTTGCAAATTATTAGTCGGAGAAGGTGGGGGTTGTAATTCACATTGGATCTGACAAATTGGACATAAGTAATATTCTTGAGGATGATCGATAATGCAACGATTGTGGAGTTTATGCGTACTTGGAGCTACCGTTGGAATGTCTATTGCATTCAACGGCTCGTTACATATATTGTAAAAAGTAGAATTTCCACTAACACTAATTATGTATTCACTACTATAAAGTCCTATTTTAATTTGTATTTTCGTTAATAAAATACCCATTACAACATTCTGCTTGTGAGGTATATTATTTTCCTTGATTCTATTGGTTCTGGCATTCCTATAACTGAATTTATATGACTATGTACCACCTGAATTTCGACGGCTGGTCAACCACCTACCCATTCAGGTGGTTGCTTTCTTCGTGCTCATGGATTCGCGGAGGAAATAAGAAGTTGTGTTCTACAAAACAAATTTTAATTACTGAATGGCGTTATGGAGCAATTTTCGCGGGAATTTTTTTATGTATCTCCCGATAGGAACGATCGAGGCCCACGGTGGGCGCCATTTCTGTTTTTAAAATGCATATTAGGAAGCGTTCAACTCGAATCCTAATTGTTCTTAAGTTGCTTCCCGGTATGGTGGTCGTAGAGGTCGTGCACTTCTGGCGATGCTCTGCGCTATGCGCTATTAGCTATACCTAACATAAAACAAGAAAAAAAGTGCGCTGTAGGAAACTAATAAGTTGTAACTTAAATTGTTGTAGTCGGCTATACTCACTGCTAAGTTACGCTAAGAGGAACATATCTTCAAACGCTCAAGGATTAGGCAGACTTGGACGTTGTTTTCCCCCTATTCTATAACTAACCTTCCCTGGTTACCTGTAAATTTTATATATTACCCGTTATGCATGCGGGTGTGTTGTACCCTACAAATTGTAAGTTCGATTGTACGTTGATATGGGTTGCGTGAGTGGTGCAGAATTTATAGCTTAGGGCCAATAAATTCAATAGTGTTGTTTTACTTAAAAACCAGCTCCTCCGATAAGAGGTCTTGAGCGTCAGATAAGTTTATATGTAATGTAATGACTTGAAAAAACTTAGGAGCTTAGGATCTCCGTATTTCACTAGGTTTCTCTTAACACGATAATATACTCGTAAGATAATGCAAGCCTCTTGCATTCTTAAAGGATAGGAGCTTAGAAGTTAGTTTTTTTGAAGGGGGAACTAAAAACGCGATGGACTTGGACTTGGATTAGGATGTCTGACTACAAAGAGCCCATAATATTTTGAGGGCTTGGTGCGATCGGCTGCAGATCATTGCAGCGGAAATACCGATTTTTTGGCAATAAATCTAATTTTAAAGATACATTTAGCATTTTTTGTCGAATTTTGGGTTTTGTTGTTGTTTTTGAAATTCGACTCCAACTATGCCCACAAGCACGATGTTGCCATTTTTTCAAACCTATAGTTTTAAAAGTACATAATTAAAATGTTGTATATATATTATACATGAGAAGGGTAGCTTTACGAGTGGTGTAGGTTTACTTGGGATAATTAGGTTTAATATATTCTTACATTGGAAATTGTAACTTAAAGTGTTCTGACCACGTTCTGCTCTGGAGTACGACTCTATTTCGACCACTTATAATTACCAAATCTGGTAACACTACCAGAATAGACTTATCAACACTATTCTAGGGCTGATAAGTATTAATTAATTTAGGCGCTGTTCATATACAATATATATATAATAACAAATTCGGGATTTAACACTTTGAAAAAAATATAATTTTTATTTTATCAAAATAGTGTAAACGCGAACTGGGAGAGATAGGTCTGCTCCTTACAAGATTCAACTTAAAACTCAAACTTATAAACTAAGCTGGCGCTTATCAAACCTTCGATTGGGAGAAAGAACTTTATTGATAAATTGAGAGTGTCCAAAATGAGAGCACTGAGCATGAGAGCGATCTAGGTTTGAGCTGCGTCTGCAATTTTACAGTATTGGGGGATAAAAGCTTTTTGGAGTTTGGGGACATTTGTTTATAATGCAAGAGGATGTTTACATTAATTGGTCAGTCGTGGGAGCCGACAATTTGGGGTTCTTTCATTTGTTTATAACTCAAGAGGATGTTTATATTAATTGGCGACTCTTGGGAGCCGATGATTTTTGGGTGTGACAAATGCGTAATGTAAATATGTTTATGTGACAGATATGTGGGTGTGGGTATGTTACTTCCCCATCCATTAGAAAAGAGCCTGTCCTCAGGCGGATATATTAGGGTATATGTGAGTGGGTATATTAGTTTGTGTAGTATTTTCGTTTAATTGTAGGGTATTTTCATTTGGTGCAATATTGTTTAACTCTGTTAGGTTTTCTGGGTTTTTTGTATTGTTTTTGTTTTGATTTTTATATTTAATTACAATGTTTTTCGGAATACTCTTTAATTTATAAATGAAGTAAAGAATTAAAATTATAATTATTGCAATTAAGATAGTAAGTATTATAATTTGAAATGTGTTATTTTTTCTTGTATGTATTTTTATTATATCTTTTGCTTCAATTATTGACAGTGGTTCTATCATTGTTACATTATTGTTTACATAAATAGTTTGTGTGTAATCCATTATAGTATTTGTTATTAGATTTTCTTCGATTTGTACAGAACAATTAAATGCTTTTACGATTTTATTTCCTTCGACAACTATTGCTTGATTTATACATGTTTGGTTTAAAATAGTTTTCGGTAAATTCCAAGTAATTATAATATTTGGCTCTATATAATTTGTTTCACATTTTTTATACATTTTTGTGTATTTACATTCGGCATTGGCTTGGTTTAATATTCCTATAATGCATTTATTTGTAACTCTTTCTTTTGTGTTAAATGAAAATATTTGATTGTTTTGAAAATAATATTTGTCTTCTAAAGGTTCTGTTAATATGTCATTAAATTCATTTGGGTAAGGCAAAATTTTGAATATTGAAGTTTTTATAATGTCTTTTGGGATATGAGAAATTATCAATATTTGATTAGTATTGGTTTGTAACCAAGTAGAGGTTTTTATTATTAAAAGTTTTTCCGAATTAACGTGAGTTAAAGTATCATGCTTAAGTAATTTTGGGTTAAAAACGCCTAGTCTAGTAAGTTGCATTCCTAGTTCTATGTCTTCTATATATTCAGTAAATTCTTGTAGATTAAAAATAAATAATGCTAGTCTTTCATCTACATCATTGACCAAGCTAAGATGATTTATTGTTTCAATACCTTTGTTTACCGCATCTATTACTTTATTAAGTTCATTAACTTGAATTGTGTTTTCTTCTAAATTTTCAATTTTATTTATTAATTCTTCTTTATCTTGTTCATCTAATGTTCCAAATAGATATTTGTATGTTGTGCCTATAAAATTTAAAAGACCTCTTTTGCTACGTTTTGCAATTCTAATTCCATTCATTTCTCTGTTTAATTTTTCTGTTAAGTATGTAACTTGTTTTAAACCTGAAAATTCTTCTGATTGTTTAATTAAATTAGTATACGTTAGTTCAGTTTTGGTTAAGTTGACGGTTAAACAATGATATTCGTAATTAGATGGTAAGTCCAAGGTTCCTGTTTTAAATATTAAATAACCGTTTTTTGCTTGAACGGGATTGATTTCCAAATTTTGGCCAGTGGTAAGTTTTGTAAAATGTATTAAAATTAATAGAATGTTGATAGTGTTGATCAACAAGTGAGGTTTGGTTTTCATTTGGCGTGCATCTGGAATTATCGTATTTATTTTCGTTAATTTTCTTTGTTTTCTTATATTTAGACTTATAATGTATTATTTTTCTTCCTCTGTTAACTTCTTCGTAATGATTATCATCTAATTTTGTGATTTTTCCTGTCTTTTTAAACGGATTAGTGGTTTTTGATTTTACTAGTGGAGCTTGTCGATATCTAGTATCAAATTCAAATTTGTTTCGTGATTCATTAAGTTTCTCTATTTTATTAATTTTATTTGACTGTGTATTATATTTTGGTGTTCCAGCAAAAATAAAAATATCTGCGGGAGTTCTGCCTGTTGTATTATGTTTTGTTTTATGATTATAGACATAAAGAATAGTTTCAAATTTTGTAAGTTTATTTTCTATGTCTGTTTCACTGTTTATGATTCTTAATTTTTCATTTACTGTTTTATGAAATCTCTCAACATCAGAAATTCCATTTTTGCTTGTTGTTATATCAATAACAACGTCTTCCGATTTTAACCAAAGTTGCAATGCCGCACACATGAAAGCTGAATCTTTGTCTGCTTTAATTTGGCTTGGTTTACCCATTTCATTGAAAACTTTAATTAATGATCTTTTTGCTTCTAACCAATCTCGACTGTTGACTTCTATTAAGGTGGCAAATTATGAATAAATGTCTATACAAGATAAAAATTGTTTATTATCTATCATATAAAAATCGATTACATATTTTTCTCTTGGATTAAAAATTTCTGGGGTTATTTCGAATTCTAATTTAGTATTTCTGTGTTCTGTTTTTGCGATATTGCATACTTCGCATTCATTAATAAAATTTTGAATTAATTTTTGGTAATCGGGAAAATAATATTTTTCTTTAAAAAGTGATGTTTGTTTTTCTATTCCTGGATGTAATAGTTCTCTGTGTGTTTTAATAATAATTTCTTTGAATTCTGCATAAGTGTTAATATCTATTAATTTACTATTAGTTTTCATTGTTTTAGTTAAGTTATCTGGGGAAATTATTTCAACGTATGCCTTTTGAAAAATTAAAAAGTCTGTTTCAATTGGAAAATATATTACGCTTTTCTGATTAGAAAAGAATTCAATTATTAATTGTTTTGCGTATTCGATTGTCATCTCTTTATAAGTTATTATGATTTTTGTTTTATGAAAATAATTTATTACTTCGATTTCATTTGAGTCTCCTCTTATAAATTCTAGTTGTTTGTTATAATAATTTAGTGGTCTTTCTGTTATTGAAATGTGGTTTTGGTTATCTTCTAGTGCACTATGCACTGTAGCTACTGTTGTTATTGTATTTGCATTACTAGAAGTCTCTCCTAAATAGGCTTCCTCTATTCTTATTCTAGATAAGGCGTCTGCCACATGGTTTTCTTTACCAGGCAAATATTTTATTTCATAATCAAACTCATTTAGTTTGATTTTCCAGCGTTGTAATTTCATATTAGGTTCTTTAATATTATTGAGCCACACTAGAGGCCTGTGATCACTTAGGATCTGAAATTTTCTGCCAAAAAGATAGGACCTGAAATATTTAGTGGCCCAGACAATAGCTAAAAGTTCTTTTTCTATTGCCGAATAATTAATTTCGTGTTCATTAAGAGTTCTGCTGGCATAACAGATTGGCTTATGATTTTGCGATAATACTGCTCCTATAGCAATATTACTTGCATCTGTTGTTAATGAAAATGGTTTTTCGAAATTTGGGTATATAAGTATTGGATCGGACATTACTAAAAGTTTAAGTTTTTCAAACGCTTGTACATAATCATTATCTTTTATATTTAAAGTTACGCCTTTTTTAAGTTTTGCTGTCATTGGCTTTGCTATTTTAGCAAAGTTTGGGATAAATTTCCTATAAAATCCACAAAGACCTAAAAAAGATTTTATTTGTTTTGGGGATTTGGGTATAGGGAAATTTTTTATTGCCTCTATTTTGAGCGGATTTGGTTTTATACCAGTTGTTGTTATAATATGTCCAAGGAATTCTGTTTCCTTTTTCATAAACTCGCATTTGTCGAGTTGAAGCTTAAGATTAGCTTATCGTAATTTTTCAAATACCTTTCGCAAAGATAATACATGTTCCTCCAATGAAGTGGAGTACACGATAATATAGTCCATGTAGACCAAACAATCCTTGTAGATCAAATCTTCGAGGAGATTGTTCATGCACCTTTGAAAGGTAGCAGGGGCATTTTTCAATCCAAAGGGCATTCGAGTATATTCGTAATGACCATTTTTGGTGGAAAAAGCTGTCTTTGGAATAGAATATTCATCCATTTGTATTTGGTGAAAACCTTTTGCGAGGTCAATAGTGGTAAAATATTGGCATCTACCAAGTTTGTCCAATATTTCATCCATGACCGGGATAGGGTATTTGTCATCTCTATCATATCTCTCATCTGTGAATCAACTTCTTGGTCGTAAGCTTGAGGATATTTGTATGGTTTTTTGTAAACCGGTTGCTCATTTTTTGTATGAATGACATGCTTGATAGTACTCGTGAAAGTCAAATTTTCACTTTCTTTGTACTGTATGTCGCTAAATTCATATAAAATTTTCTTAAGATTATCTTTTTCCTCGTCATTAAGGTGTTCTAATCTAAACTTATTGGTTTCCTGCAAGTCGTTATTTATTGCAAAATTAAAAGGTGTATCTGTTGAAAATGGGGGATCGCAGCAATCAATTTCTGCTTCTCCTTGTTTATATTCGAAGTCATTATAATTAAATCTCATTCCGAATTGATAACCGTTTAAATTAACTGTTTTTGATTTATAATTAATAATTGCGTTACAAGCTTCAAGATATTCTCTTCCTATGAGCATATCATATCTATCGGAAAAATTATGGACCCAAAATGTTTGTTTGGTCGGACAAAGCTTACTTGCATGGTAGGACACGGATTTATTTAATTGAATATTACCATTTATGGTATGAACATTAAGAAGTGTATTTTTCGTTGGAAAATGAAAGTAATTTTCTTTAATTAAATTAATAGAAGAGCCTGTGTCTACAACACATCGGAACTCTTGGTTATTCATGATGATTCGTATGTAAGGGTTTCTATTTCCTGTTCAGTGTCCGAGGCTTGCTGATGAAAATTTTCTGTATCCACTTTCATATGGCCACTCGTACTTTCGCGATTTCTTTTTACTGGTCGATTAGGAGCATTAGCCCCATTTTGTTGTGATTGATAATTTAAAGGATTCCTAACCTGATTATAATTTAATTTTTGTTGGAATTCTTGTTTTGTTGCTTGATATAGTGGGTGGTTTTCATAAAAGTTTCGCTGTTATTTTTATTATAATTAGACTTATGTTGGCCTTGAGTTGTACTAGCCTGCTGTTTATATTGATTTGGGGAAAAATTATTTTGTTGTCTGTATTGGTTTTGGGAATTATAGTTTTGTTGTTTATTAGTATTTTGTTGGGGTTGATAATTTCTCTTATCTTGGTTTTGATTTTGTGAATTTTTTGTTCGATCTGAATAAAATGTTTCATAACAACCTTCTTGTTGTGCTACACATTTTAGTTTACTAGCGTTAGTAATATCATACCTAGCCAATGTCATAAAAAGTCTATCTGGCAATTTTTTCATAATTACATCTTTAACAGTGTTATTAAGAGCATTTGTGTATAAAATTGTATTTGAAGCGTTATTTTCCAAAGCTAATTTATTTAATATTATAAAAGATTTGGACTCAATGTCCTCAACGAACTTACGTATACACCCGGGAAAGGGGGTGTTATACAGACGTCTTAGTAGTTCTTCGCAGGGCGTCTGGGTTTTATATTCGTTGATGAGGGCGTTCCTTAAGTCCCTCCAGGATCTTGCTGTTGATAGTTGAGATATCCTCTGGGCATCTCCGTGAAGCTGCATTTCAATCGCACTGAAGAATACGCTCGCCTGGCGTATACATGTTGTGGGGTACAACTCCAGGATAAAATCGATCCTCCTGATGAACGGGCTGAGTTCGAGCGTGCTGCCTCCAAATTGCGGCACTTGCCTGATTTGGTTCAGGGCTTGATTCAGATGGTTTTCTGACAATAATAGCACTGGTTCTGCCATTTTTGGTTTTTTATTTAGTTTTGTAAATTTTTCACAATTTTAAAAGTTTTGAATTATGAATTTGATTTTAAATTGTTATACCTTGTCTCTTACCACTGGTGGGGCAGAACTAAGGTGTTTTATTTTTTAGTAACCCTTGTGTTACGAACAAAGGCAATAACTTTTTTTTTTTTGAAAAAAATTTGTTTTTTAATTTTTTTTTTTTTTTTTTAGTTACTTGACAGTCACACGGGTCAAAATTTATTAAAAAAAACCTCGCAACCTGAGCTACGATAGCGTGTTGCAAAAATTGAGGTTTCCGTTCGTATATTAGCGACACAAAACCGACAATGCGATAGCTGGTTTATAATTGCACTGGGACGAACGATGTTAGGGTTCTTTAAGGATATAACCGTATGAAAAGTTATATCCTACCGGCTGCGCCAATAACAAATTCGGGATTTAACACTTTGAAAAAAATATAATTTTTATTTTATCAAAATAGTGTAAACGCGAACTGGGAGAGATAGGTCTGCTCCTTACAAGATTCAACTTAAAACTCAAACTTATAAACTAAGCTGGCGCTTATCAAACCTTCGATTGGGAGAAAGAACTTTATTGATAAATTGAGAGTGTCCAAAATGAGAGCACTGAGCATGAGAGCGATCTAGGTTTGAGCTGCGTCTGCAATTTTACAGTATTGGGGGATAAAAGCTTTTTGGAGTTTGGGGACATTTGTTTATAATGCAAGAGGATGTTTACATTAATTGGTCAGTCGTGGGAGCCGACAATTTGGGGTTCTTTCATTTGTTTATAACTCAAGAGGATGTTTATATTAATTGGCGACTCTTGGGAGCCGATGATTTTTGGGTGTGACAAATGCGTAATGTAAATATGTTTATGTGACAGATATGTGGGTGTGGGTATGTTACTATATATGTATTTAATATATTATAATATCTAATGTTATTTTAATGTTGCTTATGCCTAGTACTGAGATCGATAAACGAGTTTGCTAGCGTAACAACTTTAATTTTTCCAGTGTGGCATTTAGAGAGTTCATCAGAATTAAGCGTGCTACGGTCGTACTGTCAAGCAACTGGGATTGTTGACAAGCAGTTAAAAAACAAAACTCGACAAGTCTGCCGCTGTACAAAGAAATTGTTTTAAATTAATTGAAGAGTTTTTTTTTATTTACTAATAATTATTTGCTAATATAATATTCATAGCTGTACTTTTGTTCTAACACTCGATTTTCCTAAGATTTTTATTTTGTTTTTTCGTACAATTTTGACCTAAGAAACACTTTGCTCTGACAAGAGGCACCACAGAAGATTAAAATGTTCAGGATACGCAAAAATATTAAATGTGGTATTCTTTTCGCTAGGGTTCACACAAAGTTCATTTCAGCAGACTGGCAACACTATGCAATTTTCTGGTATTTTTTCGTCGATCTGAGTGAGGTTAAGATGAAAAAAAAGCCTGACGAAAAGTGAACGCCAGCTGTTTGCTTCTCGCTCTCACTCATGACTGACGAACAGTTTTTGTCGATCTGAGTACTAGGCTTTAAAGAGGGAGTTCTCAGTTAATATTGCTAATGCATTTACTGCTGATAGTAAAATTGGTTCCGGATGCTCCGGTTTTTATTCATTTGGATTGAATATTGTCCCTTAAATCTAAAACGTATCGTTATTTTCAGAAATCTTTTATGACAAGGCAGCTGTATCTATAAGAACATATTTTGAAATTTCTTATCAAGGCTAATAAGCTAGATGTCGACTCTTATTTGTAGTAACAGCCAGATCCTCTAAGCATCCTTAAATATCACAAGCAGCACATGTCTTCAACTTTTAACTAACAGCTTATTAACATTTTAAAATTGTTCTTAACGTCATTTAGTATGCTTTCAGACACTTTTATTTACTTTCCCCCCTACAGTTCTAGAAAATTGTAACGAACTGTGTAACGAACTGATTTATTTTATTCTGCCCGCTACGAATGTCGTGCGGCTAGCTCAGTATTTGTGTGCGCGTCCCATTAAAATGATATAAAACGTGACCGCTCGTTTGTCTAGTGAGAACGCATAGAATGTTGTAATCTATAAATGTGAGGATCTTTATTTACCGAGATGGCCATCAACTCATGGCTTATGGTGAGACAGTAAAAACTTGACGCCTTCTCCGCTATACAGTGGGTGCTCTCCCTCCACCTTGGTTGCTCCGGTACACGTTAATGTTGGCGTCCTTGTCCCGGGTGTTCTCGGGTGTGAGATTTTAGGGATGCCTCTCCTTTCCCCGACTAGGGTGAACAGGCACTGGGCTGTCAAAGCATACGCCTTTCGCAGCCACAGCCTTCTGCCCCTTGCGGTGTCTTTGGCTCTCGGGTTTCGTTCAGCTGCCTTTTAGCTGCTATCCTCTCGAGGCATACGCCTCTGAAAACACCTGTGGCAATCCTTTTCTCAATTGAGCTGGTTCTAGACAACATGCCTTCCGAGCCCACGGTTCTTTGTCGAAGGACTCTTTTTTTCAACTCTGTCGGACTCGCCAAGCAATACGCCAAGCTCAAGTCGCGAGAGGATTTTTAACAAAGCGCCTAAACTTAGCCGCATGATGCCTTAAGGACCTTAGCTACCTGTATTTCAATTCGAAGACTTCAACTCTAACTCCCGAACGTCTCCATATATCGATTTTGCTCCTTGTTTACTCTGCACGGCTTTGCTTACTTCTGACCTTGACATGATGTGTGATGCTTACTGGCAATCCGTTGATTTTTCACTTCCAGCTTCCAACGCTCGAACTGCTAATATAGGCCGGCGTATCCCGTTATTCCTCGGCGTCTCCTTTCCTCCTTGTCCAAGTCCACGGCTTAACACACACTATATGTAACACATACTACAACATTTGCAGCGTAATTTTATGAGTTTTGATTCACGTAACACAACAATCTTAAGGTTAAGTTCGACAAAGAACAAGTAGGTATAAATCATACGTTAATACAAATTCTATATACCTTAAGTGATATTTTTAAAATTATAGATCTGGTCATGTGTTAGCAAACAAGTTTGACACACTTAACCTAGCACAATCAGCTGATTTTGAAGGGCTAACAAAAAGCCAGTTTGGGTAAAAAAAAATAGTTTACAAAAACCTGATGCCTTATAGCAAATTTCAATATTTGAAATTAATAATGTGCTTAAGAACTAACAAAAAGCACAATACAGAAAATAAAGATCAAGGATTAAACTCAAAAACATACAAAAAACTAAAAACTAAAACTAAACACCCAGCGTGTTCCAAAAAAAACGTTTTTGGTGTAATGAAAAAAATCATTTATGTTATTAAATGCATAAAATCTTATTAATCGCTCATTTAATAGATTTTTGATTAATCTACAATGCACCGCCTTGGGCTAAGAACTGCTACCCCATCCACCATATTTTTTTCCAAACTTGAAAAAGTCACTCGCTATACAGACATTTGCGTGGAATGAGGAGGTCTTCGCCGCCTCAGAGGCCTATTTTGCAGACCTCCAGAAAACGTATTTTTCAGACGGGTTAAAGAAGTCTGAGCATCGCTGGGTCAAGTGTATCGAGCTAAAAGGAGATTATGTTGAGAAATAAATCGCCACTTTTCCAAAAATTTTCGTTTTTTTTTTGGAGGCTTAGTACTTATCGGACCACCCTCGTAATTATAATTGTAGCACCATGTTAAGAACAAGGAACCATGGGATCCTATTTCAAAAGAAATTATTTGTGAGGTTATTTACGTTCGTTTGATCGGGCTGCTCGAACTAGATTATTCTTCCTGTATAGTTTTTAATAGCCTGAGAGATTTGCTATGATGCCGACGGTATAATGGTATTCATAACAAATTCAATAACTCCAATCGAGATGTTAAGTGCAATGTTTACCACCTGGTCAGCCATCAGACCCCTGTACGTACAATCAGCAGATATCTCTTTTCCTAAAGTTGTTGTTCGATTCTTATGAAGTATGATGAATACAAACAACTGGCATCTATATAATAAGACTCTAATATCAACGTGTTCGGTTCGATTATTATGAAGCCCTCTGAATTTATTCGAATTATTTTATATCGCAGTTGGAATACAAAAAGCTGGAAAATTGGTCCCTCCGTCAGCAAACATTTTACGAGAAAAGCGTTCTTATATTTATTTTACATAAATATGGGTGGCTATGTAAAAAGGCTAAAACGAACACCGGTATTGCGATTTCAACTGAGCTTAAAAGGAAATTACCAAATTCAGATTTAATAACCTTTGACCCTCGTAAGCAAGGGACTTAACGAGCACGCTCTTCAGATACAGGAATTTTAAGAATAAATTGAATCTTTTATCCAATAAAACTGGTTTCAGCAAATGCATCAGTACATAGGTCAGTCAATAGCCTAGCAGTAAACGAGAATACATGGTATCTTACTAGACGAAAATGGGAATTTAAAATTCCTTATGAATACTCTTCGGCAAATTTAGAACTATGATTAACTTAGAATCCACTTGAAGTATTTGAAGTCAAATAATATAATTTTTGTTTTATTTGCATTGCCCTTTTGGTGAAAAAGCTCTGGTAAAATTTCTAAAGTATTTCACCACTCTGGCCACAAAGGTTGTTACAGACATAAGAATAAAAGAGTTCCCGTTTGGTAACGCTACCGCTACATAGCTACCGCAGAACTCCCTGGAGTCTCATGTGGAACAGGAAAAGTGGTCCATCAAACATTTTGGCGCCCAACAGGGAAGAATATTAAAAAAAAATTATATGTAAAATTCTCAGTGTCGAATCTACATGAACGCTCAAAAGCGAATTTCGTTCAGTCGCGCATTGTCCACCCATTTAAGTCACGCGATACCACTCACATTACGTCATAAGTTTTACGCCGCTGATTGCGGGCTGATTGGTTGAAGAGAACGCTAAGTTTTTCCCAGTCTGCTATCCCAAGTACACCCTTTTTTCCTAGACACTGAGTCGACGCCACTAGCGCCCCGTCATTTTCAGCCAAAATATGTAAATTAAATGAGGAAACGGTTTGATAAACTATGTAACAATGACCACAATGCTAAGCCAAGGTCAGATTTGCGGACCGCAGACCACAGCATTCCCCTCAATCGCCGAGTCTTATTCACTACAAGGCCTTTTAAATTCACCTTCAAAGAGCCTTTTGCAGGTATATTGAATTGAATTTCATTATTAAGTTGATAGACATATTTATTTTTGGAGGTAAGTATGGCTCGTTTGCTGAGCCAGTCATGATTGCTATCTTTTTTTCAATCACGTAACAAATTATTAACAAATTAAAGACATTATTAATTTTTTATTTTATTGTCATTTTCTTTAAAAACATAACATATACTTACTGATGATTATGATATTCAATGATGATGTATCGCCCTTTCAAAATGTGATAACCTTTTTTTAGCGCTTTTTAATGTTTTAATAAACATGTTACTGCGTTAGCCCTTTGCAACTCACGCGAATTTTAAATGGATCGAAATCGATTTCGAATCTCAACACATATTTTGTCTTAATTCTTGATTTTACGTGTCCTAACTCCTAAAATCAATTAGCCTCTTTTTTTTTTTTTTTCCTTTTCTTTTGTGCTTGGCAACTTAGGCGAGTGCTGAGTAGATAAAAACCTAATTGGGACCTCACACATGTTGTGCGAAAATTTCTAAAGTTCCTTTATTGCTTTGCCTGGCACAACATAATTTTGTTTGCCTTTGCATCTGGTATTTCCTCCACAACATATTTTAGTAAACTTGTTTTGTCTAAATGAATTGGCTCAGCTATCTCCCTAAGAGCATACAGCTTGTCAAAGTGTTTTACTTTTCCTTTACACACGTACTTTCGTTACTTAAATAACAAATTTTATTTTTTTTAATTTTGCAATGTTATTTTCACAAAATTTGTCTTTTCCGTTCAATCGCTTTACGACGACTCCCTCACTCACTCAGATATCGAAAATAATAAAAGTATTGAGCAAATTATGAGGCATAATAACCCACTTCGTGTCCGCCGATGTGGAGACCCTCCTGATTGTTGCCAAGTTTCCAATACTAATTCGTAACCGCAAAATCTTTCTATTCAATTGTCGAACCCGGCACATTGGTATCTTTTAAAAAAAGTGGGAGGAGCAAACAATGGAGTTGATGCAGACACAACTTACTTGTCGGAAAACTATTTTGGAGGTATATTTAAAGAAAATGATGACCGTCCAAGCAGAAATCGAGGCAATGTGACGAAGAGTAAAATTTCCGTTCCGAGTTAGAAAATTTATTTATTTTAATAATTTCTTTATCCCTCTAGCTGCCGAGACTTGATATTTCCCGGCAAATACTCGGAATACAGAAATTACATCCCCAGCAGATATCGATTTCCAGACAGCATTACGTCAATCTTCATTTCCCCAACTGCAAAACAGTGAGCTGTGCACTTTAAGTCGGCAGAAGCTTAGTCGGCAAAGCTTTAAAAGAATTTAAAACAGTAATCCACTTGGAATAGTCATGTAGTCGAATAATATTATTTTTATTAAATTTAAATCAACCTTCTGATGGTAAATTTCTTATAATAATTCTTATGTATTTCACCACTCTGGCTGAAGAAAATCGAAACGAAAAATTAAATTGTTAATAATTGAGACCGCTGAAAAGTGAAACGACTGGCTTGGCTGCTGCAAAATTTGGGGGAATAGAGAACACAAGACCGGCCGATATTCAAAATTCAACTCATTTATTGTGCCCAGCAGAGCAGTTTTGTGAGAGCCCTTGGAGGCCCGCTTAATCCGATCTTAGCATAGATAACGCTGAACATAACGCTGTACATAACGCTGTTGAGCTCTCTTAAGCTGTTACTTATGTGTATCTTAATATAAACTTCATGATTAGCGTACTGCGCTTCAACATTCCGACCACCTTGAAAAACCTGCATTAAATAGATTGGGAGTTCAGCCAGCTTCTGAATAGGACGCTTAAATACGCCTGTTGCGGTCTTGATTTCGGCCACTCGAATTTTGCCATCGGCCCCTGCCACCACGCTGATGACCCTGCCGGTAATCCAACGCTGGGGTGGAGTGTTGTCCTCGTGAATAATTACCAAGGCTCCGACCTCTAGATTGGGCGATGTAGTTTGCCACTTGGTTTTGCGCTGAAGGCTGAGGACATATTCCTTGGACCACGCCTGCCAGAACCGCTGTCTGAGCGTGGATAGCAGTTGCCACCTCTTTGAGTATCTCAAACCTCTGGTCGGTGCGTCTGGCTCTAATCCTTGCGGCAGCGAACGAAGGGCCTGCACGATTAGCAGGTGCCCTGGAGTGAGCGCCTCCCCCTTGTTGGGATCGGTGCTGGTTGGAGTTAGAGGCCGAGAATCGAGCAAGGCCTTGGTGTCCACCAGATAAGCCCTGACCTCGGCTTCGGTTAGGGACGCGTCTGCGACTTGACGCACGAGAAATTCCTTCGCTGACTTCACGGCCGCCTCCCACAAACCGCCGAAGTGAGGTGCTCGTGTTGGGATGAACCTCCACTCGATGCCCTTCTCCACGACGAACAGTTGAAACTGCGACTGCTGATCCTCGAAGGCGCTCTGAAGACTTCTCAGCTCGTTCCTGGCTCCCACGAAGTTCGTCGCGTTGTCGGAACGGTACGCAACGTCTTGCGATGAAGCTTTTAAAGGCCAAAAGAAAAGAGTCAGTCGACAAATTTGTAACGAGTTCCAGGTGAACAGCCTTGGAAGCAAAACAGACAAATACAGCAATATATATATATATATGTGGGGTTTTATTTATTTAAAGATAATGTATATTTAATGATATTATATTTTAAGTTAATTTAAGAACAAGGTGTGTATTTTAAATAATGAAATTAGTGTGATCGTCGTCTCGTCGTTGCGTCGTTTAACAGGTTTTGATTAGGCACGTCTTTACTTAATCGGTGGTCGTCGACAACTGCCTCTCGTCCTTTGGGCTGTCGGTGCTCTCCCCGTCGTTCGTCTTCTCGTCGTAGTGATCGTCGTCTTCTTTTCCATCGCATCGTCTTACTCTGGAATGCGTCTTTTTACCGTTTGACCGTCTTTACTTGGTGTTGCTCCTTTCGTTGTCTAGGGCGTCTTTTGGAATAGTGATGCGTAATAAAGGGGGACTCGTACGAAATCACTCCCACATTCGGCCATTCTGACTAAACATTCGCCTCGAATGTTTCGTCGCTGCCTTCGTGTGTTGGCCAAGGCTTTAGAAATTCTGCACAAGTTGAGGAAATCTTTGGTCCATCTGAGTTGCCAATTTTTTGGACATCGTAGGCATTATTGTGCTTTACTTTTGTTATTTCGTAAGGACCTAAATACTTCGGCTTTAGTTTAAGACCGCCTCCAAATTGTGTTCGTTTTATAGCTACTAAGTCGCCAATGTTGTAGATCTTTGCAGGCTTACGTCGCAGGTTGTACGTCTTTTTATTTTCAGCTTGAAGTTTCAAAATTTGAGTTTTTGCTTTAACTCGAAGGTCGTTGCGCGTGTCCTTAAACAGCGCTATTGATTCGTTGTTGATTAGCTCGCGAAGCTGCTGGTCATCTTTGTTTCTCATTTTGACTCCGATGAGAAGCTCAAAAGGAGTGGCGTCAATACTTCTCGAATAAGTGGAGTTGATGGCTTGTTGAACTCGATCGACGTGTCTGTACCATTTTGTGGGATCATCCACACTCAATTTAGAAAGTACTGGAATAATGATGGCATTTAGTCTTTCTACTTGTCCGTTTACACGTGGTAGACCTGTCGTTGATTTTACTACCTTCATGTTTTCTTCTTCGCAATACTTAATATAGTCTTGGGAGGTAAAAGCTGAACCTCGGTCAGATATAATACAAGCTGGGTTGCCAAAAACGTTACTTTGTGCTCTTAATTTGGTTATGACTTCGTTGGCAGTCGTTGACTTTGTAGGATAAAGCCAGCAAAACTTTGTAAAAGAGTCGATAACAGCGAGTATGTGCTTGTAGTTCTTGTTTGTCGACTCTAGTGGACCTAAGAAGTCAATGTGATAAGTGTGCAACGGAACATCTTCTTTCTGCAATGGATGCAACCAACCCTCCTGTTTGCCTCGCTTGCGGTTGTTTAAAATGCACGGAATGCAGCAGTTGATATATTTCTGAATTTTTTCTTCTATGTTTTCAATAAAATACTCGTTGCAAATTAGCTCCTTTGTCTTCTTAAGAGCAAAGTGTCCACGGTCATGTGCTCTGGCAATGATCTGTTTCTGCATGTTTTTAGGAACTACAAGCAATTCCAAGTCTTTTACAAGTTTGTACAAGATACCAGACTTCAGGAAATACTCTTCATAAGGTAAGTTTGAATCTTTTATAATTTTATAGATTGACTCTAGGTGTTCATCATTTTTCTGAGCTTGCTTAAATCCAAGGGCTATAGAGTCGTCGATGATTGTCATGATTGGATATCTGGAAAGAGCATCAACGTGTTTCATACGCGAGCCTGAACGGTGCTCTACTTTGTACTCGTATTCTTGCAGCAACAGTACCCAACGTGCAACTCTAGTACACAGGTTTTGCTTGTCTAGCGTCTTTGTAAATGCGTTGCAATCAGTTATTATCTTAAATGGAATTCCAAGAAGATAAACTCTGAACTTGGTTATGGCTTCGATAATCGCCAACACCTCTAACTCGTAACTTGAATATTTTCGCTGAGCATCTGTAGTTTTCCTACTCATATAGTACACTGCGTGGAATTGGCCGTCATCTGGAGATTTTTGCATAAGTATGGCGCCAAAACCATCTATAGAAGCATCAGTATGTACCTCGGTGTCATACTTCGAGTTGTAAATAGCCAAAACAGGGGTAGAAGTCAAGTATTTCTTTAGGGAATCGATCGCATACTCTTCATTAGGACCAATTACAAAATGAACTTTATTTTTCGTTAAATCAGTCAATGGTTTTGAAACAAGTGCATAATTATGAATAAATTTTCTAAAATATCCGGTTAGACCAAGAAAACTTTCTAACTGCTTGAGGTTCTGCGGAATCTTAAATTTCAAAACGGCATCAATCTTCTGAGGAGTCGGAGAAATAGTTTTATTTTCAATGATGTGACCTAAAAACTGAATACGGGTCTGCAGGAAATGACATTTCTTTAGGTTGAGTTCTAGGCCATATTCGCTGCATGTTCCAATAACTTCTTCGATATTTAAAACTGCTTCTTTTTCGTCTGTTGCTGGTACAATAATGTCGTCTACGTAAGGTAGAGCGATTCCTCTGCGGGTAAGTGTTCGGAAAATTGCATTTATGTGCCTCTGAAACACTCCAGGTGAGTTTGACAAACCAAAGGGCACCTTTAGGAACTGGTGCTGCCCGCTTTGTGTCACGAATGAGGTATATTTTTTGCTGGACTCGGCTACAGGCACATGGAAAAACCATTCTTCCAATCAATCGTGCTGAACATCGTAGCTTCTTGCAAGCTATTTGTTTCAGCGAATGCAAATCTGCGCGGACGCGAAAAAATTGGAGTTTCATCGTTTAAAATTATTTTCATTTCAATGTTTGTTGACTTGGTTTTTTGAGGGCTATACTTCGAAATTAGTTTTCGCACTTCATGCCTAGCACACTCACTGGCTGATTTGTTTATATCGAGCTCTTCATTGTCAAACACTGCTTCAATTTTCATTAAATTTGCATTTAGTTCTTCTTCGTCAACACTGTTAAACTTTCGCATACGCAAACCACTTGGACTGAATGAGATTTCTGCTTGCAAGCACAGATCTTCGCCTATAATGAGTCGAGTGTCCATACAATCGACCGGGACTATGAAAAAGTTTAAATCATAGGCATTGCTGTCAATTTGTACTACTTGCTTACATTGTCCGATCGGCTTGATCTTATTGGCATTGCGATTTTTTCCAAATCCAATTAGATATACACTGCACTCTTTCAACTTTGGCAAAGCTAACTGCTTGTATAAGTCTTCACGCAAAATGTTAAATTTGCTGCCTGTATCAAACAGCGCAATACAATTCAGATTTTTAATTGAGACTGCTTTGCTCGTCATATCGCTGTGCTCCTTCAAAACTCGAGTGTTTAGCCTGCTTTCTTCAACTGCTTTTTCTGCTTGTGGACAGCTTTTAGAAATGTGTCCAAATTTATTACATTTAAAACACTTTCTGCCTTTCTCTTTATTGCTGCATCCACTAGAAAGATGTCCTTTCTCACCACAATTGTAGCAAACGATTTCTTTTCTGACACTCTTTGAACTACTTTGCACTGCTTGAGCTTTCTTCTCTTTAACACTTCCTTCCGTAAATTTCGTTTTACCACTTATGGTTTGGTAGTCCTTCAACTTGTATTTAAATTCAGATATATTTTTAGCACCATAAAGAATTGACTTGTTTGTAGAAAGTTCATCAATGCCGTCTATTACATATTGAATTAGAGCTTCTTCTTCCACATTTCCTCGCGATGCTATATCTTTCATGCGGTAAAAATATTCCTGTACATTTTCGTTCGCTCGTCGTTTGCAATTTCCAAGTTGCATATGTATTTGCTTGCTGCTGACTCTCGACTTGAACTCACTTAACAAAGACTCTTTTATTGCACTCCACGAATTTAGTCCTTTTTCGCTTGACACAAATAACTTTGCGACACCTTTGAGTGATTTTTTGGCAACCCATCAATAAAGCTTGATCTTCAAAATCGCTAATCCACACCTCAATTGGAATTTCATCACTTCCATCAAATTGTTTAATTGACTCCTCTATATCGCGAAAACTGAGAGCAAATCGTGGCGTCTCTTCAAATTCTTTGCTTCGTTGCGAAATAGACTTTTTCGATCTTTCTTTCGCTGGATTTGAATGCGCGGTTGTTGAAATTAAGCTCTCATCACTCTGAATGCCTTCTTCGTCGTCCTTCTCTTGATCAGATTCCTCACTCTCTGAATCTTCCACTTCGTTACCGGCGAGTAGTTGGCCGAACTGCAAATTGCGAAAAATGTGCAGCTGCGTATTTGCAACATCATAGCTTATGCCCAAAACTGTACATATTGATATGAGGTCTCTGTCACTCAGTTTTGTATGTATGTATACACATTTTGCCTTATAAATCGCGTCATTTTCATTGTATCGAAAACCTTGAAATTCGCGTAGACGTTTGCGATTGCTTCTGTCTCCTTCTTTTTCAAACACAAACTTATGCAATGCGCCAATACTTTCTTTAGTTGCATTTTTCAAGTTAGTAGAAATTAAATCGTTAAGGCACGCCATGCTCAAGAAGAGAAAAAACAAAAATTTTGTTTTTACAGAGTCGTATTTAGTTCACTTTCCCACGTCGCACTTTTACTGTTTTTCAGGTTATTCCCGGCGAGCTCCCAAATGTGGGGTTTTATTTATTTAAAGATAATGTATATTTAATGATATTATATTTTAAGTTAATTAAAGAACAAGGTGTGTATTTTAAATAATGAAATTAGTGTGATCGTCGTCTCGTCGTTGCGTCGTTTAACAGGTTTTGATTAGGCACGTCTTTACTTAATCGGTGGTCGTCGACAACTGCCTCTCGTCCTTTGGGCTGTCGGTGCTCTCCCCGTCGTTCGTCTTCTCGTCGTAGTGATCGTCGTCTTCTTTTCCATCGCATCGTCTTACTCTGGAATGCGTCTTTTTACCGTTTGACCGTCTTTACTTGGTGTTGCTCCTTTCGTTGTCTAGGGCGTCTTTTGGAATAGTGATGCGTAATAAAGGGGGACTCGTACGAAATCACTCCCACATATATTGATGGACGTTGATGCACTACGAGCAGTAGAAACAAGTGGCCAAACGACACCAAGCACGTGCTTGTTACGCGCGGGGCACTGTTAACAAATCGGGCAAAAAATGCGAGTTCGCGAGGAAAATACATAAATTAAATAGAGACAAGACACAAGTGAAAAAAAGGCACAATTAAGAGTAAAGCAAATGAGTTAAAATAATAGTTTTTAATAACGGGAGAGAAGCTGAAATGCAAATTAAATGCTAAAGGTTGTTATAATTATTACATAGAAAAAAATTTGATGTACATCGTGGCAAATTTAGAGGAATATAATTTCGTGTTAGTCTGACAGGAACAGTGAATGTTAGGCCGCTTACAAGTTCCGCAGAATCAGTATCACTTCTTATAAGATTTTGCATAAAAATAGTACCAAGCATTGTTCTACGATTTACAAGTGTAGGTAAATTTAGCAACAGTAATCTACTCTGGTAGGAAGGTAGCCTTGCGTTTTGATCCCAGTTCAAATTACGAAGGGCAAATAGGAGAAATTTTTTTTGTACCGACTCAATACGGTCAATGTGCACTTGATATTGTGGACTCCAAACCGACGAACAATATTCCAAAATAGGACGTACAAGGGAGGTAAATAATAATTTGGTCGTATAAATCATCAAATTCTTTTGACCAACGCTTTATAAACCAAAGAACACTCATGGCTTTGTTAACAGTGGACATTATGTGGCAGTCAAATTTAAGTTTAGGGTCCAGAAAAACACCTAAATCGTTAACTGAATATATACGGTGGAGTGGCGTATTTTCAAGAAAGTAACTGATAAACGTAGGAGTACCCCTATAAAAAGTCATAACGTTGCATTTAAGGTAGTTCAACTTTAAAAGGTTGTACTCACACCATCCATGAAAACTATCAATATCTGACTGTAAGTTAAATCCCGACGCTATATCATTATATGATAAACAAAGTTTAACATCATCAGCATACATTAGTACACGAGAATGTGTTATGATAGAGGGAAGATCGTTGATAAACAAAGTAAACATCAAAGGGCCCAGATGACTTCCCTGAGGCACTCCAGGTGTCACGTAGATCAATTTTGAAACAGCATTCTTGAATATAACCCTCTGAGTTCTACCATTCAAGTAACTTGAAATCCAAGTTAATAGATTACCAGGAAACCCAAGCAGATCTAATTTGAATTAAAGCAGAGAGTGGTTGACGCGGTCAAACCTTACTAAAATCTGTATATATAACGTCAGTCTGCATTTTTTTCTGAAATCCATTTATTACAATTGATGACAATTCAAGAAGGTTGGTGGTGGTCGATCTTCGCTTAACAAAACCATGCTGACATGGTGATATAAGCGAGGAACATAAATTTTGCAAATGAGAAGTGATAATACGTTCAAATGCTTTAGGAATAGCCGACAATTTGGAAATACCTCTATAATTCTTTGCATCAGCCTTCGCACCCTTTTTATGCAGTGGAATAATAAAAGAGTCCTTCCAGATAGTGGGAAAAACTGATGATGAAATAGACAAATTAAAAAGATTAAGAATCGGTTTACAAATGGTTGACGCACAAAACTTTAGCACACATCCAGGAAGTCCATCTGGACCGGGAGAATAAGTCGGCGTTGTTGTTGCTAAATCTATTAAAAGAGATGTTTCAGTAATTAATGGGGAAAAAATACAATTTGCCCTATTTAAAGTATTAGGGTAGTTAGAATTTGACCAAGCTATCGAACTATAAGTGGTTTGGAAAAACTCAGCAAATAAATCAGCAATTTCAGAATCCGTCGATGCCTTCGTTGAGTTTAGACGTACCGATGAAGGCAATGCCGATGACTTACGCTTGGCATTAACAAAGTTGAAAAACTGTTTCGGATCATTTGAAAATTCAAATTTACATCGATTTAGATAACTAGAATAGCAATGACTGTTAAGAACATTAAAATCCGATCGAGCCACTACATATTTCGAAAAATCTGATGGCTTACCCGATTTTTTATACTTTTTATAAGTATTTGATTTAAGGTTTTTAAGTCTTTGAAGCGCATTGGTAAACCAAGGAGGCCTGTTTAGGTTTGAAGGAAACCTATCAGGAACGCATTCATTAAAAAAAGTATTTAACGCTGTGTAGAAGAGTTCTGTGGCACTTTCAATGTCTGTACAATTGTACAAGTCTGTCCAATTATAATGTGAAATCATATCGTTAAGTTTATTATAGTCACATTTACGAAAACATCTCATTTTAGTTGGGGACACTAAAGGAGAGAGGGTATCAGAGCAGGGGAGGCAAATTGTCAATTCCATTGTTGGATGATATCGGTCTTCAGGTACAACAAGAGCGTCAATTCTACATACCGTGACCTCAGACGGGTCTGAAACAAACACAAGATCTAATTGTCTATTTAAAGAATTTCGTACAAAGCTTACTTGCTGTAACGATAATTCTAAAAGGCCATCTACAAAATTATGAGCGGATAAAGGTATAGCGACAAGTGAGTCAGTGGGAGGAGACCAAGAAATATCGGGTAGATTAAAGTCACCCAAAACAATCAAAAGGTCTCTGTTAGAAAGAAGGGATAGTACGGATTTTATTGCTGACAGATGGTGCACATAAATTACTAGATCAGAGCCAGGTGGAATATAAGAACATGTAACAAAAATAGATACAGATTGTAAGGAAACTTTCACACTTACAAATTCAATTTCGTTTGGGATATGAGTGACTATTCTTTCAGATGCTAGGCTAGAGGCAACGGCAATCAGTACACCACCCCCTACGTGAAGGGCGATCGGACCTATAAGTTTTAAAGTTATTTGAAAGAACTTCAGAGTCAGATATCTCTGGTTTTAGTCAAGTTTCCGTAAAAGCCAAAATATCTTCAGTGAATGCAGAGGAGTCAGCATAAAGCTTTTGTAGCTTCATATTTAGTCCTCTTACATTTTGATACGCCAAAAATAAACTTTTTAGTTTTTTGGCACAGTGGAAGGCCTGTTATTTGTTCTCGGTTTATTGGGAACAAATTCTTTAATTACTAAATCATCATTAAGCCAAAATCTTTCAGAAAGTAACACATTAAACACATCAGGCGGAGCAAATATTTTAAAAGACGATATCCTACGAGCGTATGAAAATCGAAATTGTTCAACTGCAATATCCTCGGATGGGAATTTTTCACGAATAAATTCCAAAACATCCTCAGATGTGGTATCTGGTGTGAATCTAAAATCAAATAATTGCTTCCTTTGTGGAACCACTGAAAGTTTCTTACGCCCCCCAGAAGCAATCTGAAACTCACTGGGCTGAGAACCAGGAACGGTGCCCTCTGTACCTATAGGTACGGTCGGCAACAAATTCTTTGACTTAGCCAGTACTGATTTTATTCTGGAAACAGGGACATCACCCGAACTAGCTAAATCCATAGGTACAGTTGGTTCATTTACCCCTATGTCAGCAGAGACTGCTGCTACCAAGTTCGGATTTGGGGTGGATTTCACAATCATATTAACGGCGGTTAAACTGGCTTTTTTACGTTTAGGCGACTCAGTTAATAATTTTGTATTATTAAACTGGGCACAGACAGAATTGAACCCCTCATTGAATTGTTTAAAAGCTCCTGAGATATTCAATAAGCTGTCTCGAGTCTGCTTCATAAAGCCGCTCATCTCAACTACCAATTCCTTGCAGGACCCACATGACCACATGAGACCAAAATTAAGATCAATGAAATCTTTAACTCTGCCAGTAAATCCTGCACATTTAACGTGCATCATCGAATCGCAGAGCCAGCAAAAAAAAAAGGGTCTTTAGTTGAAGACGCAAGAGTACAATTTTTCTTAAAACAGACAAGAGCCATTGTAAGTTTAAGGCAAATAAAACAAGAAAGGGAAGCTAACTTCGGGCGGAGCCAAAGTTGACATACCCTTGCAGAATATTCTGTAAATAATAATCTTCTCCAAAATTATTCATATAATGCATTCTAAATGCTCATTGTTTTGTAGTGGGCGATCCTTCCACAAAAAGCACTTGAGGCACAGCAAAGATTCCCACGGCGCAAACGTAATGGAAGATGAAAAAATGAAGAAGTCGGGGGCGTCGTGGTATAGTTCAATGTATTTCGTTCAGCTGCATACAAGAGACTAATTAAAACCTAAAAACTAAAACCTAAAACCGCGCTCCCGCCCGCTTTACTCCGTTGAAGCGGGAGCGGGAGAGCGGCAACGGCCGTCTGAGGAGTTCGGATGAGAAAACCGAAGCTCGCACTCTGGAGCGCGGACGTTGCGAGAAGCGAGCGAGGGAGCGCAAGAGGGGCGAGAGCGAAAGATCGGAGAGCTCAGTGAACAGCGCCGATGCAGTGGGCCACTGATCTAAACATTCCGCCCCCCCTTGTAACTACTCGGGTTGCAACATAGCCTGGTTGCTCTTTTCACGGCTGGTGGCAGGCTCCGGACACGACCCACCCAAACACGGTGCTCTGGGCTACTGGCAGTCCATCTTGAAGTTTCAGGAAGCACGGCCGCATCACGCTCGGATACATATCCGCGCCTAGGATGATGGAGATCGTCGCGGGGAGATAGAACCGCTCATCAGCCAGCGTAATGTCCCGGAAGTGGGTCCTTACCGCGTCGCTCAGCTCACGGATTGGAGTGCGGATGCGCACTTGAGGCTCTATTTTAAAACTTGCGTCGAGCCGGACAGCGCTGTCGATTCTTGACCCCACGGTTGCCGAACAGATCTGTTCGCCTCCCACGTTGGTGGTCGGCAAGCGGAAACTCGACGCTAGCGAAGCGTCGATGCGTGCACGGGTCAATGAGCGCCGCAGTGTCGAAGACTCGACTCCCGGTCTCTAAACGCACCAAAGCCGTCGGAAGGAGGTTGATGCTGTGCCGCTGTAGGAGGGACGTTAGGGACGGAGCGGCAACCGCGGGCTGCGTGGCACCCCGACGAGTAGCAGAAAATTGCCGCGGAGTGTCGGAAGAATCCCGTGGAGTGGCGGACGAGGGCCGAGGAGCGGCTGAAGAATGCCGTGGAGTGGCGGACGCGGGCCGAGGAGCTGCTGAAGGGTGCCGTGGAGTGGCTGACGAGGGCCGAGGAGCTGCTGAAGGGTGCCGTGGAGTGGCTGACGAGGGCCGAGGAGCGGCTGAGGAGTGTTGAGGAGTGGCAACGGATCTCTGCGACCGGCGTGCTGCCGGGCGGGACTGCCGTGATGCCATCGGTGGTTCCGAAAGATGAAGGAGAGTGTGGTGATCCTGGCCGCACGTTTTGCAGCGATCACCTCGCCGACACGCTCCGTCGGAGTGCTCGTGGGCCAAACATCGGTGGCAGTACCGGTTGGCAAGGACAGCCCGGAGCCTCTTCTCGGCACTCAGACGGAGGGACCGACGACACTTCCGAAGTGGATGGATCCCGCTACAGACTCGGCAACGGTAGGATTGCATACCTCGAGTTCGTCTGTGTTCCAATGCGATGGCGCTGCGCGGACGTGGAGACATCGTGTGAGATCTGATAGACGGAAGAGGGCAAAAATAAAAATTTGGATCAGTAGTGATAAGAACTGCGAATTGGAACTACGGGTTGGAACTATTAATTGACGCTACGAATCGGAGTGATGCATTGAAACACCGGAATGAAGGGTCGACTGGTTATTGCGGGCAGGCGGACTTTTCCGTTGGAAAAAGGACGACCTTCGCTATGGGACGCTTAATGAGTCCCCGTGCAGTGCGGATGTCGACCACACGAACATGGCCATCGGATCCGGGAAACACCGCGTCAATTCTGCCTAATTGCCACTCATTGGACGGAAGGTTGTCTTCCTTGACTACCACCATGTCCCCGGCACGGAAATTTCTTGTAGGGGTTCGCCACTTATTCCGCTTATGGAGTTCCTTGAGGTACTCCTTCCATCGCAGACGAAATTGTTGATAAGAGCCTTCAGGTGCTGCCAGCGGTTTATAATAGATTTGGTGTCCCCCTTTATCTCGGGTTCGACCATGGCGAGGAGGGGCCCTCCAACAAGAAAGTGCCCAGGCGTAAGTGCCAGCAGGTTAGTGGGGTCTTCGGACATCGGCGCGAGCGGACGCGAATTCAGGCATGCTTTGATCCTAGCTAGAAGCGTGGACAGCTCTTCGAACGTATATTTCCGCGTCGCCATGGACTTGTAGAACAGGGTCTTGAAGCTCTTACCACCTGCTTCCCACAAGCCTCCCATGTGGGGTGCTCCCGGTGGAATGAATTGCCAGAGTAGCGGCTGGTGACTATAAGCACCTGTCACAGCTTCCTTGAGAGCTTGGAGAAACTCGCGGGAGAGTAGGGCAGCCGCACCCACAAAGGTCTTCCCATTGTCCGACTGAACTTGACGGGGGCAGCCTCTTCGGGACACGAAACGGGCGAAGGCGGCGAGAAACTTCTCAGTCGTAAGGTCGGAAGTAGGCTCTAAATGGATGGCCTTAGTGGCGAAGCACACGAACACCAGCACATACCCTTTCGTAATGAGACAGGCTCGTCCCGTGTAGTTTTTGATGTCGAAGGGACCGGCATAGTCCACACAGGTATATGTGAAAGGGCGCGAGAAGGACGTTCTTTCTTTGGGTAAGTCTCCCATCAGTTGCGTTTGCAACCTCTTTTTGTGGATGATGCAGACCTTGCATGAATATATGACGGACTTGACCAAATTCCTCACCCTCGGGATCCAGAACTTGGAACGGATCAGACGGATCCTCAGCTGATTGCCACCATGCAGCGTTATGCGATGCGTAAAATGGACGAGGAGTAGAGACAGATGGCAGTCGTATGGAAGGATGACAGGATGCCGTTCATCATACTGGAGAAGTTCGGAGGCCGTGACTCGCCCGCATGCTCTCATGAGCCCTTGGGAATCAATGAACGTTGCGTGACGGAAATCAGGAGCCGCTCGGCCCACGCAATTTCAGGAGCTGTCAAGGGATCCTCAAACGGGGACATGAGTTTGCGCGAACGCTGAATGAACCGATGAGCGTAAGCGAGGACTCGCAACGCCTTGTCGATTGTGGAAAAACGCTCCAGAATGTCTTCAGGGCGTGCCTTCGCAGGGCGGACGCCTGCCCGGGCATCTTCGGAAGAACGGCGTTGGCCATTTCGGACAATAACAAGGCTCCGCACAACTCGAGCCGCGGGAGCGACACCGTTTTTACTGGGGCCACCCATTGTCTTTGCCGTGAGCAAGTTCACCATTACCGCGGACCCAGATTCAACTCGGAAGTAGATGCTCAATTTTCAAATGTGGTCGGAAAGCGACCCATCGGGGAATGTGGATCTGATCAAGAGCGAAGTAATTTTCCAGGAAGTCAACCCATCTTTGGCAAAAATCTCGAGGGAGGGCATTGTCGCATCCTAGATTTTGGAGTCAAATGTCCTGTTTGAACATCTTTGCCCGGACAACCAACCCGCTGGCTCAAATAGTTTGGCGATTTTGGATAGGACTTGACGCTTTGTGAGCGTTGAACCCAGGGTCAGTTCGAGCGGAATGAAAAAAAACTCGTCAGACGTCGCCTTCCACCGCACTCCGAGAGTTTTAGCCGTACTCTCTGCGTCGATTTCAAGGAAGTCCTCACGAAGGAGATGGTCACTCTGGATGTTGGCCAAAATCGCCTTGCTATTGGATGTCCATTTTCTAAGGGGGAATCCTGCTGAATCCAGGGCCTCCTGGAGCTCGCGTATAGCCGCTTGCGCTTCGGTTTTGGAGTCTGCCCCTGCGAGTACGTCGTCGACGTACATGTACTGTCGGATAATCCGACTCGCCTGCGGATACCTCGACTCTTCGTCGTCGGCGAGCTGTTGCAGGACACGAATCGCTAGGAACGGGGCACAATTGACCCCGAAGGTGACTGTCTTCAACTCGTAGTCGCGTAAAGTATGTCATTTAGACTGGTCCCGTTGGCGGAAAACCACCCGCACTTTAGTGGTTGTGCTCTCGGGCTTAAGAACGGCGTGATGTGGAAGGTAGTACGTGGCGGAACTGCTAGTCAAAGGGACCTCGGCCATGTGACCTAAGTCGAGGTATTCTTGGATCACAGAGTCATACCGGGCCTTCAGGGGAGGATCTCTTTTTAGGCGCTGCTCGTTACGCAGAAATTGAGCCAGAGCAAAGGATCGTGAAGATGCGAGCTCGGAACCACTATGCTCGGGATCGCGCAAGGGGAGCATCACAACGTATTTGCCACGATTGTCCCTTCTTGTAGTCTGGACAAAATTTTGTTCACAGACGGAATCAGACTCGGGGACTATCTGTGTGGGCACTTCCTCCACCTCCCAGAATTTGGTAAGGAGATGATCCAACGAGTCGTCGAGTCCGCAAGTAACTCGAGTGGAGAAGGCGGACAAATTGCGGGGGGCAGCTGGAGATATGGGGCCTGTCAACACCCATCCAAAAATGGTTTCCTGGCCGAGAAGTGAACCGCAAATGTTAGCCCTGGCGTTGCCGAGGAGGATGGACGGAAGAATGTCGGCTTCTATCAAGACATCGATTTGGGAGCTCTCGAAGAACTTGGGATCCGCCAGGGGGATGTCAGGAATTCCCTTAAGGAGATCTCGAGGGACTGGATAAGTTTCTAAATGCAGCCCGGGTCTGGAAGGCGATCGAATAGAAAAATGGCAGAGTTTCGTGGACTGAGCGGCAACGGTTTGATTAAGACCAGAGACTTGGGCCTGGATAGTCTTGAATGGAAGTTTGACGAGGTTGGAAAGTCTCTCCGTAATAATGGATGCCTCGGAACCAGAATCGATCAGGGCACGCGCCTGGAAATTGCACCCTAAATGGCAAATGTTAATAAGGGCTGTGCCCAGTAAGACGGCTCTTGAGCCGGAAGCGAAGCACACTTGCACATCAGAGTGATCCTCTGTGGGGCTCGTGCCTCTTGTAGTAGGAGCGGGTCGAGACCTGGATGGCGCAGACGGACTTGGAGCGGCCGCGAATGGATTACCGCGGTGCAGGAGGGTGTGATGATGGCTGTGGCACGTGAAGCAGCTATGGGCGCTAGTGCAATCCCGTAGCAGGTGCCCTCGTGCAAAACAGTTCAGGCAAAGCTGCTTTTTCTTAATGTAGTCGGAGCGACCATTTACATCCATCTCAAGGAAGCGTGGGCATAAGCGAACAGGATGATTCTCTCTGGAGCAGAGATCGCACCCTCTTGGGGCTGGAGTCACTCTGGCCTCGTAGGAATTAAGCCTACGCGCTGGGACGCTCGCAGGTGCCGACCTTGGCGGAAACTGACCCGAACTGCTAGGCCTGATGTCATCGATAGCCTCCAGAGTGCGATGACGCTCTGTCAAGAACGAGTCTAACTCATTCCATGTTGGAATCTCAGACTTGTTCTGAATGGATTGCTCCCACAACGAAAGCGTGATTTTGGGAAGCTTTAAAGAAACCATGTATACCAGGAGACAATCCCAAGTCTCGACTTGAATAGAGGACATCTCTAAGGCTGTCAGGCAACGTTGGATTGTGCCTTGCAGCTCTTTCAGAGCGTCTCCGGACTCTTGGGGTACTGCCTGAATATTGAAGAGGATTTTCAATTGGCTATTGACTAATAACCGTCGATTTTCGAAGCGGTCGGTGAGGGTTCGCCACGCGGAGATAAACCCTCCGTCAGCGGGGCTTTAGAAACAATGGCGTGCGCATCGCCACTTGTTTTGGACAGTATGTGGAACAACTTCTCTACCGGTGTAAGACGCGAGTTGTGGATGTATATCGCGGTAAAAAGATCTCTGAAGGTGGGCAAACGCAGGTAATCACCAGCGAAAACTTCGGTGTCGACTGGTGGCAAACGACAGCTCGTAGACGGCGGTGTTGGACCACTGACAGCAGCCTGAATGGACTGGGAGGCGGCCTTGTCTATTATGTCCTGAAGCTGGACCAAACATCTCGAATATACGGAGTAGCAGTAACTGTACTTGGATTCAAGCACTGTCGAGGTGGCCGTACTGTCGGTGGACGCGGAAAGAAGATCGGAGCAACTTTCATAGCTCTTCTCCACCTTTTCCCACAAGGCCCGGATTTGGTCCCGATGGACTTGGCACTTGCCAGGGGAAAGTCGTTCTGGTTCAGCGGCGCTCGGAGTATGAATATCCGCTTGAAATTGGCTAACCCGGTCTGCTGTGGCAATACACTTTTTGAGGGCGATGTCTATCGCGGTTTGAGCCATCTTGGACACCGTCCGAGAAAGCCTTGACGGGGGACCGGAGATAGTCTTGACGGACTCGTCGCTTTTTGCCCTTGGAATGGCAATGGCAGCCTTTGGTGTTAATTGAGACGGTCGCGGAGACGCGGATTGGGACCTGTCCAAACGGATAGATGGGATCGACCTCGGTTTCTTGTCGTCTCCCGTGGGCATTCTCGGACTCGAACTTTGCGGATCAGCTCTTGTCGACTGACCTGAGCAAGGGGCGTTTCGTTCAGAACGTAAGGATATTCACCGTTAAGCTCTCGGCGCGATCTGAGTCGCCAACGAGTTGGTCGTCGCTGCAAATGAACGCACGCAAAAGAAAAGAAAGCCACAAGTACGGTCACACTGTTAATTTGTGCGGAGTAGTGCCATAAACAACGAGAAGAATCGGAAGAAAATATTTGGAAATCGATGAAACTGTATTGATTGTTTATATATTTGTATATCTTGTTGCCAAATAATTTTATTGTATTTAGTTATTTATTTATTTTTGGTTTGGAAAATATCTTTGATCGCAAAAAATTCGGAAAAACCCAATAAATATAATTTAATCAATCCATTAAATAAATAAATTACTTTGCCGGAAATAATTAAATAATATTTATAATTAAATAGTAATTATAATTATGAATTAATAATTTTTATAATTAAATAATAATTATAATTATAAATACTTATTTTTGAGCGGAGCCGGAACAGTGGAATTAAAAACCTTGGCTTTGGTTCGGGAGAAATGTTCAGTGGGTTCTGCCGTCGGCAGCGCAGTGTATGCGTGAGGGACGCGGGAGATACAGAGAAGGGAAAAAAATCAGCAACAATAATAACACAGCCGTTGGGGCGGTTAATTTCGGCAATTTGGAGAAAAAAACAATCACGGTCGCACCCGTGTGGATTTGAATTTATTTTATTTTATGTTCCTGTATGTGGAGGCAGAAAATATATTTATGTAGATATGCATGCGTTTATGGATATGTGTATGTTCCTGTATGTGCCCTGCAGTTCCGAAATTCATCACTACAAAAATTCATCACTGTTTAATCAGCAGCAGACTGCGACGCCGGCAGAGCCAAATGCAAAGTCGGTAGAGCCGATTGCGACGCAGGCAGAGCCGAAACTCTCAGTCCCCGATCGTAGGCAACGCAGAAAAATTTCCATCTCCCTCTCTTACTCTGTCTCTCTCCCCATAAAATGAGCTGAGAGGTGGAGGACATTGTATTAAAATCAGATCGACCTTTATACACCCTTGAAAATAAATTAGCATAATTTTTGTATTGTAGTCGTTGATTCTTATTAATTATATTATTTTATGGAAATACTTTTTAAAAATAAAATTATTATGATAGTTTTGAAAGGTATTGATTCCTTTTTTAAGTGAATTTAAGTTATGTGATTATTTTTCATAGCGGACATGCTTTTATATACCCTGCTTTGACGCGAAGCGAAACATGTAAAAACAAATTAGGCAAAGGAAAGAACAATAGGATTAACGGCGCCCTTGTTTTCAACTGAAGTTGTTTTCGCGGTTTTTACGTGCACTTGCCTTTGAGAGAACGGAGAGAACAGATCGAAGCTGAGATTTTTTGTGAAATTTTATAACTAAATTGATCAGAAATTTAGGTAAGTGTTATTTTATTAATTATTTTGAACTGTACCAACATATACTGTTAATATATTTGTTTATTATTTAAGGCGAAGCTTATAATAAAACTGTTGGGCCAGCATAAACTAAGCTGGACTTGGCCGGCGGCAAAACAAAAAAACGCAGTAAGTTTTTATATATTTTATAATAATTTTTCTATTTTAGATATACTTGGTCAGGAAGAGCCACGAAGCACGAAGTTAAAAAAAGGGCACCGAAACCGAAACATCCTCAACACCTCCGAGACAACTCAAAACGTACATATGTAGATTGAATTAAGTTAAATTAATTAGTTATATGTAATGAAATAATAATGAAATAATGTAATGAAATAAAATATGAAATTTATATGAAAATTTACTGAATGAATTTTACTAATGAAAAAAAGCGATAAAAATGCGATGAAAAAGCGATGAAAAAGCGATGAAAATGCGATGAAAAAGCGATGAAAATGAGATGAAAAAGCGATGAATTACTGATTAAAGAGTGATGAATTACTGATGAAAATGTGATGAATTCATCACTCTTTAATCAGTAATTCATCACCTGTTAATCACTATTTCATCGCATTTGAATCACTCGTTCATAGCATGTTCATCAGTAAACGCTGTGCAAAGAGTGATGAATTACTGATTAAAGAGTGATGAAAAACTGTAAAAAGAGTGATGAATTACTGATTAAAGAGTGATGAATTTTTCACTGATTAACTCCTAGGACATGCCAATGTTAAATTCATCACTAATTTGTATGAAGTTTAATCAGCAGTGATGAATTTTTGGTGATGAAAAAGCGATTAAAAGGTGATGAACGGTACTGAAGGGTATGTACACAAGTTGTCACGCGCGTGTATGTGTATGTCTGGATGCACATATGCCTTGACCGTTGGCAAGTTGATGTACAACGGGGAACGAAAGGGAAAACGGCAAGGAGTATGGCGACGCACACAAAGCGGAGACGGATAGAAAATTTTTTTGGAATTGAAGGAATGTAAAATTTCTCGACTGCCGTTGTGTCGGGAAAACTCGGACGTGGAGTTGACACGAAAAAAATTGATCTTACTGCAGTGTAAACGAAATTCAATGTTCGAAACACTGCTAAAGACCGGCAAAGAGAGGGAGTCGGAAAATGCTCGTACTTATCTTTTTTTTTATGGAAAAATCACAGGAGCTGCTGGTCGAATGGCAGAAGGATATCCTTATCCGGCTCGAATAGACCAAATGTTTTGTAGTGGGCGATCCTTCCACAAAAAGCACTTGAGGCACAGCAAAGATTCCCACGGCGCAAACGTAATGGAAGATGAAAAAATGAAGAAGTCGGGGGCGTCGTGGTATAGTTCAATGTATTTCGTTCAGCTGCATACAAGAGACTAATTAAAACCTAAAAACTAAAACCTAAAACCGCGCTCCCGCCCGCTTTCCTCCGTTGAAGCGGGAGCGGGAGAGCGGCAACGGCCGTCTGAGGAGTTCGGATGAGAAAACCGAAGCTCGCACTCTGGAGCGCGGACGTTGCGAGAAGCGAGCGAGGGAGCGCAAGAGGGGCGAGAGCGAAAGCTCGGAGAGCTCAGTGAACAGCGCCGATGCAGTGGGCCACTGATCTAAACACTCATAAGAATCACAACTTCCTAACTTTAAAAACACCAAAGTTCAGTTATATGGCAGCTATAGGATATAGTAGGCCGATCCCTATAAAATTTGGTAGGTCGGATTGATTGGCCAAATATAAAACTCATAGAAAATCCCAACTTCCTAACTTTAACAAGTGAGAACGCTATAGTCGAGTGCCTCGACTATTAGATACCCGTTACGCAGTTCAAATTATCAATATGAAATTAGCGATCTCTTAGAGCTGTCAGCTATACAGCACGAGCATCAGCACGAGCGCTTCTTTAGCGCAGGCAGCTTTTGTCTTGCACCAACAGCTGTGTTTATGTTTATGTTTTTGAGTGCAATGCTTACATACATACACACATACGCCATTGTTTGACTCAGACCTCCAATTCGGCAACTTGATTTGATTTGCATAGTTCTTGTTATATAGTTCGGTATTGACAAATGAAAACCATCGCAATTTCCTTTAATAGAAATCCTTATCGAGAATTAACGTTGACTCTGTTAAGCACCTTGGCCAGCTGTTCCAAAGTCATCCGTTAGATGGCGCTATTGTGCCATGAAAGGCGGAAATGTAGGCGCTAGCCAGGCTTAAGCTTTTAACGGGTTTTTGGGCGTTAGAGTGGGCGTGGCAAACTTTTATTAGGCCAATCGATAGGTATTGACGAAACAAATACATATCAATACAAATTTTCATAATAGCATCAAAACTGAGGCCACAGCCTGTGGCTTGTGGGCGTCAGAGGGGGCGTGGCACTATTTTGAAACAAACTTGCGCTGCGTAGGAACTCCTAAAATCGACATGCAAAATGCCAATCTTCTAGCTTTTATAGTTTCTGAGATCTCAGCGTTCATACGGACAGACAGACGGACAGACAGGACAGACGGACAGACGGACATGGCTAGATCGACTCGGCTAGTGATCCTGAACAAGATCCTTTTACTCTACGAGTAACGGGTATAAAAACACCAAAGTTATGGTATTTCCTATCGTTATATGGGAGCTATAGGATATAGTCGGCCGATCCTAATGAAATTTGGTAGGTCGAATTGATTGTCCAAATAAAAAAGCCATAGAAAATCCCAACTTTCTAACTTAACAAACACCTGAGTTATGGCATTTCCTAACGTTCAGTTATATGGCAGCTATATGATATAGTCGGCAAATCCTGGCCGTTCCGTCTTATATATTGCGTGCAAAGGAAAGAAGGGTGTGTGCAAAGTTTCAATTCGATTTCTTTAAAACTGAGAGACTAGTTCGCGTAGAAACAGACAGAAGGACAAACGGACAGACGGACATGCTTATATCAGCTCAGGAGGAGATCCTGATCAAGAATATATATACTTTATAGGGTCGGAGATGTCTCCTTTACTGCGTTGCACACTTTTGACCAAAATTATAATACCCTCTGCAAGGGTATAAAAATAAGAATATGAAAAATACCTCTAAGTAAATTTGGCACTGGGATCAAATCCAAAAACCACAAAGGAACAAAACACGAAAAAATAAGAGAATAAGAGAGCGAGATCACGAAAATAGATCGAATAAAGAGAACACGGGAGAATAGATTTTATATCGACTGGCTTGTGCGACACAACAACTTTAAGTATAAACAAATACAATGTAAAGCATGCAAGAGAGAGAGAGAGAGAGAGATTTAGAGAAAAAAACGAAAAAGTCTACCAGAAGTTCATAGAGAGTAAGTTAGAGTTATAAAATAGAGCGGGAGAGATTGAGAGGGAGTAAAAGAGTTCCAGCAAGTATAGAGAGCGTAAATTACACTAACAAAGCTTCGAAATTAAACAAATCTAATAGAAATGTTAAAAATAACTTTAAACACATACCCGTTTACTGGGAGATCTATTCAAAATTTCTAACACAGATATTAGGTTAAGCTTTGTAAATAAATAAACACAAAACTCTCGCACAAAATCACTGAAAAAATACAAAAACTCAGAGCACAAAAGTAAACACAACTGTTCACAAGCGACGCGAAATCGTTATATAGTATATATAACATATATATAACATATATACATCTTAATGGGGGCCGTCCTCGAATACGCAACGATACATTGATAGGACCAAACAAATCTACGCCACAAATATGAAATGGCCTTACAGATTCGAACCTATCCGCAGGCAGATTTCTCATAATTTGGTTCATCAGAACAGGCTTATATTTAAAACAATGGATGCATTTTCGAACCACCCGAGTGCATTCTCTGCGAGCATTTATTAACCAGATTTCTTGCCGAAGAAGACCGATCATCGTTTTTGCATTTGCGTGACAATTTCCCAAATGAAAATTTCGGAGACACAAATCAACAATTTGGTTTTTACAAGGAAGTAATATCGGAAATTTTGCATTTTCTGAAATAGGTGCATGCAAGAATCTACCTCCCACCCGAATTAGCGAAAATCTTTAGAAAACTTTTGTATGATTGGCGTCATCATCTGCAAACTTGGTTGTAAAACATGTCCTTATTTAATTTTCTTGTACTCTTCTACGAAGACACTTTTTTGGATGATTTCCATCAGTTTTAAAAATGATAGTTGTAACTCTCTAGCAGTCAGACTTACTGATCTTTCTCGTGATTTAGCTAGGCTTAGAAATCTGTAAACGTATCCAAGAATTCTAATGAGTTTGTGAAACGATGAGATACGAGTAATAAATTCAAACCGAGTTGATAGCTCGACGGCTATACACACTTGGGCATCTTTTTTTTAACTCTGAGTTTTTTAATTCGGAAGGTAGAGAAAAGTGCGAGTTTTCTGGCCATGATGACTCATTTACATACAGAAATTTCGGACCTTCGAACCAGATGGACTCAGTCAAATTAATTTAATTTATTACAATATATCCAATAGCTTTCTTCTTTTTTTTTGGTGTATTTATGTAGTTATGTTTCTAGGTGGGTCGAATAAATTTGTTTAAGTGCAGAGCATTTGGCGTAACAAAAGAAACGAAAGACGAGAACGTAATTAAGAGAGTGCACCAACAACCGAAAGAGAAAACACAAGCAGTTGCAGTTCGTTGCACTGGCGCTTAGCGGTCTGCAAAAAATCGATGTTAAAACAACTAAAACAAAATCGAAACAAAAAGGCAGACACAGCGAGAACTAACTGTTACTTTCCACTGGCACTGATGCTGTTACGCTTGTTAATCTCTTTCGAGAGGGCGGTACCAAAACTATGTGGTTGTTCACTTGAATTTATTTATTGATTTTTTGTTTTATCAATTTGTTGTGCGGTTTTTATTTGTGGTTATTGGGAAAATATGAACGAAACTTGTTTTGCTTCCAATTATTATTATTATTTTGACCAATGCCAAGGCAATAGTTGCAAATATTATTTTTGCAGCGATCAACTATTGATTTGACACAGTTACCTGGCCATCAGATGAAACCACTTCCCTCAAGTTGGCGTTGTGGTCCATAGATGTGAGCATCGAACTTCCGAAAAATGCCAATTGTTGGCGCCGAAATTTGCGAGTCCAAAAACAACAAAAATGCCAAGTCTTGGTCCCGAAATTCGCAAGCAGCTAAGCGGTCTTGGAAATGATTTTAAATACGAACAAAACTTTTCGGTAGTCCCTGCTCCGGCGCCAAGAAGAAAATCGAAAGACCGCCGAAAAGTGAAACGACTGGCTTTGCTGCTGCAAAATTTGGGGGACGAGAGAACACAAGACCAGCCAATTCGATATTCAAAATTCAACTCATTTATTGTGCCCAGCAGAGCAGTTTTGTGAGAGCCCTTGCAGACCCGCAGAATCCGATCTTAGCATAGATAACGCTGAACATATCGCTGTAAATAACGCTGTTGGTAACTCGACAAGACGGTTGTATTTGCTTCACTAATGGGATATGAAAACGCTCCTGCTTCATCAAATAAATACCTTTTGCTTCTCACACCACAACAATGCTGCGCGACTACCACTGTTCTAAAAAACCGCCCAAGCTTTTAAATTTTTTCGTTTATAATTATATTCTCCAAAATTATTCATATGATGCATTCTTAACACTTATAAAAATCCGAACTTCCTAACTTTAAAAACACCAAAGTTATGGCAATTCCAATCGTTCAGTTATATGGCAGCTATATAATATAGGAGTACGACGTAACGACTGCAGAGATAACAACGGCACTACAAGAGAAGGAAATAAAAGCTAAGACAGTCTTCAATTTCCTTAACAGGGATAGAAAGCCGTAGCCACTCTTTAAGGTCGAACCAGAAAATAAGCCACCAAAGAAATACGAAGTGCACCGTATATATAATATTCAGTTCCTGCTGCACCGCAGAATTACAGTTAAGGAACCGCACAAACGAACTGCGCCCTGAAGTCTTCTTCTGGACTGCAGCCAGATCTTCACTAGAAGCCATAAGCTCTGACATGACTGGCTAACCCTGTCTCAAAAAGTTAATTTCTGCAATCAGCATACCAAGAACCGAACACGACACAGCAGCATCAATCCCCGGAGCAGCCAAAAAGCAACTTTAAAGCTATGAAATGCAGCCTGCAACAAAGCCTTACGGAGTTTATGTCGTTAATGCGCACAACTATGCAAGATTTAATGCGAAACCAAAATGTATTGATTTAAATGCTGGCTTATCAATAATCCAAATACTGACTTCCCTAAGTATATCTACGTGGAACGCTAACGGCATTTCACAGCATAAACTTGAGTTAGCTCAATTCCTACTCGTCAATCATATTACTTTTATCGGCTTTCAGAAACACCACTTAGAAATAAATACAATTTTCAACAATGAGGCTATTCATTCTACGGAACAAATCATCCAGATGGTAAAGCACATGGCGGAACTGGAATTCTTATCAGAAGCCGTTTTAAGCACCACAAATTTTTTAAAAACTGCCTACAGGCCACAGTGAGATGGAAAAATTCGATTATAATAATGATAGCAAAGCCAGGAAAAGACCACACAATCCCCACGTCGTATAGACCTATAAGCCTACTTTCATGCTTACCTAATCTCTTTGAAAATTGGGTATTGACTCGGATAAACACATAGCTAAGAATCCAGGAAATATTCCGTCACATCAATTTAAGTTTTGTGAAAAGCACGGAACTATTAAGCAGGTCATGCGGATAACATCAGAAATTCGAAACGCGTTTGAAAAACGAGTGTACTGTACTGTCATATTTTAAGATGTCTCTCAAGCATTTGATACAGCTAGATAGTCTTATGTACAAGATAACAACAATGTTCCCCTACAACACCCACAAGCTTTTAGAGTCTTACCCCTACGACAGAAAATTTGCTGTGAGATGCAACACTGGTATAACTGACGATTTCACTATTGGAGGTGGAGTTCCTGAAGATAGCGTGCTTGGGGCAACATTATATTACAACATTATCCTCTACACGGCAGACATCCCGACAAGACTAAAAACATCTACTTTTGCTGATGATACAGCTATTCCTAGCCGCTTAAAATGCCCGATGCAAGCAACTGCGCAGCTAGCTCTTCGTTTTGTCGATGTTGAAAAGTGGCTATTAGATTGGCGAATTAAAGAGAACGAACAAAAATGCAAACACGTTACGTTCACCCTGAACAGACAAGCAGACGAAGTGACATATCAAGAAGTACACTTCGACAAAAGACTTACAAGACGCCAGCACATTGAAGCCAAAAAACACACCGAAAGCTAAAAGCCAGTAGTTTATTGGCTTATCAATGCTCGATACTAAAACCTATGTGGATGTACGACTCCCAGGTATTAAGGAATGCCAGCAATAACAATAAGAGCTAAGTTTAAAGCAAAATTAAAAATGTAAATTTGCAGACCAAAAAACCTTTAATTTAGGAATATTAAAGATGCAGGAGCACAGGATAAAATCAAACTGATGATGTTTGGTGTTAACTTAACTTTATTTAATTTATTTAAAGAACACCTAATAAGCTCAAAACAGTTGGGTCGACTATAATTGAACTTTTGAAATTTGAATACCATAAGCGCTTGCTCAGTTTTTCCCACCTTTAGTTTAAAAATCATGAAATATTTGAAAATGTTCAAAAACATAAAAGTTGATTTTTCAAATTTTTTAAAATTAAATCGCCCATCTTTTAAAATTTTGTAAAAAATGAAAACTTTAAAAAATGTTGATAATATTTGCCTGCAGAAAAAATCGTTAGCACACCAAAAATCGTTATTTCGAAAAAATAAAAGATGGTAATGTTGGTTCGACTCTTGAAAAGTAAGAATTAAAAAAAAAAACCGTCTGACCACCTCTTAAAAATAGTTCATTTTAATAAAATTGCCTACCATCTAAGATTCGTTAAAAATCGGTGGCCCACCCCTTAAAAAGGAAGAATAAAATAAAATCGTTTGGCCGCTCCTTAAACATAGTTAAATTTGACATAAAAACGTTTGTCCACCTCTCAATACAGGCAGTGTTTGACCACCATCTAAAAATCGTTATAATAAAATAGAAAATGCCAGCTTGCCCATCTCTTAAAAACTAGGAATTAAAAAAAAATCGTTTGCACAGCTTTGAAAACAGGCATTTTTATTGTTTGGTAACCACTAAAAAATAATTATTTTGACAAATAGCGTTTGCCCACCTTTAAAATATAATTTTTTGACGAAAACCGTTGCTCACCCCTTCAAAATCGTTATTTCTAATAAGAAATGTCAATGGTGGACCACCATTTAAAAAGTAGGAATAACAAAAATCGCCTCTTAAAAATAGTTAATTTTAACATAAAAACCTTTGCCCATCTCTTAAAACAGCCAACTTTTAACAAAAAACGCTTGCCCACCCCATAAACATCGTTATTTCAAATAATTAAAAGTTGATATTTTTGCCCATCTCTCAACAATAGTTAATTTGGCAAAAAAAATGTTTGCCCACCTATAAAAACAATATTTTTTTAACAAAAAACATTTTCCCTTAAAAAATTGTTATTTCAAAAAAAAAGATGCGCATGGTTACCCATAGTAAGAAACATAAAACATTTTGAAAATTTTCAAAGTTTCCCGTTTTTGATATCTGAAAACCTGTCTTTTAAGTTGTTTTAAATTCTATAACTTTGTTTTTTAATGCGTGTTAACCAGGCTTTCGGGATTTTGTCGAATAAATATGATCATAGGTTGCGGTTATTATTATTATAATTTTTTTCGAATTCGCACTTTGATGCACTATGATCAAGGCAAACAAATGACTCTTACGACATCAAGCAGTGCATGATAGGCGAGAAACCCTTTTCCCAAATTGGCGTAAAAAGCGAGATCGCGAGAAGTGAAAACGGAAACGGACAGACTAAATTAGAATGCATACGAAACAAAATACTTATACTAATTTTGTGCTAAATAAGATAAAATTAATGCTTTTAGGATTGGCAAAGAGTCAGTAGTAGAAATAGTATGGTATAGTCTATTATAGTCACTACACAGTACTCTTAAAGGTTCATTCAAATTAATTTTCTCTCTTATGAATTAGTTAAAAAAATGTATTTTTATTTTTTATTATCTCTTATTCACCATTTTTAATTTTTCAATAGGTCGAACTTATTTTATTCACTGCTCTTTTACTTTCACTTGATTTTTCTTTGGTGCTGGGTTCGGATCACAAATACGGACTGGACTCCTCGAGTTCAATGATTAATAATCAAACTTTGGCTTAAGAGATTTATCCCAAAAAATTGATAAAGAGAATGACTCAAAAGAGTCGGAAAATAGCATGATGCAATTTGCCAATAGATTTAATTGGCAAATTGCATCATGCTATTTTCCGACTCTTTTGAGTCATTCTCTTTATCAATTTTTTGGGATAAATCTCTTAAGCCAAATCTAAATTTGGCCGGAAATTGGTGTTTACATTAGCGGATTTAAGGAATCGCATTGGGAATCTTTTATTTACGTTAGCGGACTCAGATGTTTACAATATCGGCTTGGATGTTTACAGCATCCGTTTGATGCGGTCTGCGTGAAATTGATCTGGGTGGGAATAATTTGGAGGCGTAGTCCCGATTCGTTGGAACTGATGGGTCTATTGAATGTATTTGGTTGGTTAATTCGACAATGATATTTTCTTCTAGGGTAGTTTCATTGACGGGGATATTTTTTATTTCATTATCGGAAATTTTGTTTTCTGGTTCGATTTTGATATGAATTTGCCATGGTTTGAATATTACAAATGTTCTATATTTGATTATAACTATAATAATTAAATATATAAATGTGAATATGATTAATATTAACGTAACTGGTATTTGAGTTTGTTTAATTTAAATAAAAGGACTTAGTATGTTAATATTATCGAAAGAGAGTTCCGAATGATTGGAAATAATATATTCGGGTATTAAAAAATCTGTATATTTTCGAGCGGTGATGTATTCCAATATCTTATTGTCTACATTGGTGTAGGCGATATTATTAATTTTAGAGGTGCCATTAAAGGTTATTAAATATGACCCATTTAAATAAGTGTCATTAACTATATTTTGTCCATTTACAAAAATGGCTCCATCTTGGATTACATCTTTATTTTTATTTTTTTCTCGGATTTTGTTCCAAATATATTTTACCCCTTTTAGTAATCTGGCATAACAAGAACTTTCAGGGTTAAGTGTGAAATAATCATTGAATATTTCTGTCTTAAAATAAGACATTACATAGTACTTATTTCTAGTACTAGTACTTATTTCTACATTAATTGTCTATTAATAATTATCCATCATTTTGTGAAATGGATCTTGAATTGTAAATTTCACAACGATCGGTAATAATAGGGTATTTTATGTAAATTATAATAAGATCTTGGTGCAAAGCGATTTGAAATTCAGATATATTTAATTTATATTTTATAATTACAGGTCTTGTTTAGTGTTTATAAATTTCTTGTATATAATCATTATTTAAAATATTAGTATTAAATACATCAATTTTTACGAGTGCAATTGTGTCCATTAAATTCATAAGATCGTAAGTAAGCAAACGCAGACGATATTTTCTGAGTGGAACTTCTTGATCCTTAAATACTGTTTTGAATTATTCAGATAAAGATTTTATTTCTTTAAATATTTTAGAATTAATAACGAATTGATCGTTATTATTTTGTGTTAAATCGTCGATTTTATTTTGGTGTTCCGCTATCCATTTCCAAATAGTGCCTAACTCATTAATACCTCTTTTCGATCTACTGGGTATTATTTGAGAGATAAGTATTTTGATAATTTTTAAATCGTGGGATATTTCACAAAGAAAATTATTGCTGTCATGATTCTTTAGAAATTCTGCTTCAAGATTAATTATATTTCTATAAAAACTTATATTATTTATATGAAATAGGTCTGCGTATGTTTCATAAATAAGAACATCCTTGTAAAGAAGGAAATCATGGTTCGTGTAATACATAATTTCGGATTTGCTTGTAGCTACCAGCAACAATAAATACTTTATTGACAACATGTGTTTAGGTCAGTGGCCCACTGCATCGCCGCTGTTCACTAAGCTCTGTGTGCTTTTGCTCTCGCCCCTCTTGCGCTCCCTCGCTCCCTTCTCGCAACGTCCGCGCTCCAGAGTGCGATCTTCGGGTTTCGCATCCGAACTCCTCGGACGGCCGCTGCCGATCTCCCGCTAACAGTACTACTTTAAAAGGGAAAGACGTGCTATACCTCAAGCTCCGTGTTGACTCGTTTTTTCTGAGTTCCCGCTACTGTTACGACCAACAATAAGCTTCAACAAATCGTCCCGGAGCCTAAGTCGTCTGCACATGCTGATGTTTTTCCCGTATCGTTGCTGATTTTGGTAAAATAACATTATATTCTTCGCGTCGCAAAAGCCACTCATATCCCCGAAGACCACTCAAATCGTCGCAAACACGGTGAAAAACGGCAAAAAAGGCGGAAAACTCTCTTGAGCCAGAAAGCGTGTCAAAAGTAAGCCAAAAACTAGAGGTGGACCAGGTCAGCTGTTGTCACCATTCACACGGCACGATCACACCACCGCAAAAGTGTGACTGTTAAAAGAGTTCGTGTTGTAGCAGCTAGCTTATTTTTCGCCAACCCATTTTTTTTTAAATTCTAACTGCCTAAACATGGGAAAAAATAAGCCAGAAGTTTGCTGAGCAAACTGATTTCTTTAAAAACCATATGGCTGAACTGGAGAATCGCATTACGACCAAAATTACTGTTACGCTGGACGCTATTAACAGTGATATGTCGGAAATCTTGAAGAGAGTTGAGCGTTTGGAGAGTGAGGTTGCGGAAATCCGGGCCTTGCGAGACCAAGTCAATAGCCTAAAGTCGGCATCTGAGCTGCAGCAAAATAATAGGGTAGCATGTGATCTCCGCCTACATGGGGTACCATTTAATCAAGGCGAAGATGTGAGGGCATTGTTTCACACCCTTTGCTTTAACCTTAAGGTTACCCCCACCCCAAGAATTCGAGATATATTCCGGATGAAACCCCCTAGAAACGGTCGTTCTATAGTTGACCCAATTATAATGATCAAGTTTGATAGACTTGAGGACAAGGCTAACCTAATGCGTACCGTGGGTGCACTACGGCGTGAAACGAAAAGCCAGCTTTCTCTAAGTTATGTTGGCATAGATTCGCCCACTCCAATCTATCTGAACGAACAGCTGACTAAAACCAACTACGAGATTTTTAAAGCAGCCATGCACATGAAGCGTCAGAAGGTCCTATCGGCTGTCTTCACTCGTCGACCAATGGTCCACGTAAAGAAGACGGGCAGTGATCAGGTCCTATGCATTGAGAACATGAAGGCCCTTACCGACATTAATCCTGATCGTCATGAGACACCTGCTGAAACTGACTCTAGGAAGGATGGAGCGACACCTAATTTATTTCGTTAATGCAGTTCAACTAAATGTTCAATATGTTCATTTTAAGGTATTATTAGTTCTCTTTATATTTACTTTCAATTGCAATTTGTACTTTTATTATATTATGTGTGGTACTGTGTGTGTGTTCCAGGTCTTAGCACTTCAAAATACTTATACTTCTTTTACTTATGTCTGCAATCGAGCCTAATCCAAACTTTAACAGCCATGCATTGATCAGAATTCTTTGTAAACAAACTACTGGTCTGAAAATATGTCACATAAATGCGCAAAGTCTGACTAATAAAATCGATGAGTTCAGGTACCTATTCGAAAATTCAAAAGTCGATGTCATCTGTATTTCCGAAACTTGGTTCACGTCCGATATCAGTAGTTCATATCTTCGTTGTGCTGATTACAATCTGTTTCGTTCTGATAGAGTAAATCATGCCGGCGGTGTTGCTATTTTTGTCCGTAAACAATTTAATTGTAAAGTTATACGTCAGCAAGAGCTAGAGAGTGCAATAGAATACTTATTTGTAGAAGTACGAGGAAAAAATTCTCAAAACATTCTTATTGGATGTGCCTATAGACCACATCGTTCTACTTGCTACTCAGATCTACTTGCCAATCTGACTGCCCTAACATGGACATACAAAAATATTGCATTAACCGGTGATTTCAACAGTGACCTTCTAACTGATACTAGTCTCTGCGCAGAACTATTATCACTCGGACTTCAGCCAGCAAATGTCACACACCCTACCCATTTCACAAAATCCTCACAAACCCTTCTAGATGTATTTTTCGTAGATGACGCAAGTAAAATCCTTTTATATGACCAGGTATCTGTACCAGTTTTCTCGCGGCATGATCTTATCTACTTGACGTATAGCATAGACGTCAGCGCTGAGGAATACTCCATAACCTATCGGGCCTTAAAAGATATAAACTATACGCTACTGGACTCAGAGTGTAACTCCTACAACTGGCAAGCATTGTATACAATTCCCAATGTTGATTTACAGTTAGAGTTCTTTAACAACAATATCGAGCTTCTATACAACAAATATGTACCAGTCAAAACAAAAAAAATTAGGCCAAATGAGAACCCATGGATTAGCATGGAAATCAAAAACACAATTAATGCATGTGATAGGGCCTATAGAAAGTGGAAACGCTATAAAACAGATTACTTACACAAGCAGTACAGTTCCTTGAGAATAAAGGTCAATAAGTCATGCTGGTTAGCTAAAAGGAATTTCTATCAACAGAAATTCAATAATGTGTCATCTGGTAAAGAATTCTGGAAAAACATAAAAAGTATTGGAGTAGGAAAACAAGGACAAGTGACAGCTTGCCATATTAATGCTAATGAATTAAATAATAAATTTGTGAAATCTCAACCTTTAGTACCTGATCAAACTAACAACCCGTACCTGAACACATTGCCAAACTACAACTGTGATACTAGCTTTAGTTTTGTTTGTGTGAGTCAATGTGATGTCCTACAGTCCATGTTAAATATAAAATCAAGTGCAATGGGTCTCGATAATATACATCCAAAATTTTTACTAATCCTTGTCCCCAAGCTACTTCCATATATAACACACATTTTTAATACAGCAATAACATCTTCTACATTTCCAAAATGCTGGAAGACAGCCAAAGTACTTCCTATACCAAAAATAAAGGGTGAATATAGACCAATATCCATACTTTCCTTTCTATCCAAAGCATTTGAGCGCCTAGTCTCCACACAAATTAATTTGTATCTTCACGATAATTCACTTTTGAATACACGACAACATGGCTTTCGGAAAACGCGTAGTTGTATGACAGCAATTTTAAAAATTTCAGAGGATATTCGTATGAAAACGGATGACAGGCAAGTTACATTTCTAACACTGCTAGACTATAGCAAGGCTTTCGACACTGTCGATCATTTTATTCTGTGTACTAAGTTAGAAAAACTATATAATTTTTCAAACCCAGCTACAAGCTTGGTAAGAACATACCTAATGGGCCGATCCCAATGTGTTGTAACGGAGTCTGAGACCTCTGACTTTTTATTTACTAAGCGTGGTGTCCCCCAAGGGTCGGTCCTTGGACCATTACTGTTTTTGATATATGTGAACGATCTTCCAAATGTCTTGTCTAATTGTGAAGTCCAGATGTATGCTGACGATATGCAAATGTATGTGAGTCGTCCATATAGCCGTATATCTGAATGTATTGATGTCAGTAATAGTGAACTTAAACTAGTTAGCAATTGGGCAATGAATAACAATCTTCAAATAAATCCAAAAAATACAAATGTTTGATAATTTTTAAAAAGAAATAAACCCACCAGTGCAAAGGCTCAAGGTTGATACTGATGAGATTGAATACGTAAATCGAGCTAACAACCTCGGAATTGTGTTCAATAGCACTCTTTCGTGGTCCAATCATATCGACTACATAGTTGGTAAGACGTATTGTCAACTACGTCAATTAAAACTGATCCAGAGTATTTTACCAACCCATAGTAAAATGGTATTAGCAAAGTCGATTATAATCCCTTCACTTTTATACTGCATTGAAATATTTGGAAAATGCGACTCAATAAGTAGGAATAAATTAACCGTAGCATACAACAATATAGCAAGATTTATTTTCTTCACAGAGAACGGTCGTGTTTTTGTTTTGCGCTCCGAATTTTCATTTTTCTTATTGAAACCACCGGGGTTTACTTAAATCTCTTTAACGTTTCTACACCTTAAAGTGTTTTCTAACAACTTTCCGTTCGCTTCGCGAGTGCATCGTGATTAACTTGTGTTTAATAAACATTTTTATCATAATTTAATTCGGTGCTGGTTTGTTGTTATTGTTTTCCATTGCCCCTCTTTTCAGTCTTTCTCTTCGTCGTTGAGCGCTGTTGGAACGGCACGCACTCCAACGCACTCTCTCTGAGGTGTTTTATACCGGAGTTAATCGGTTAATATTCCCGCTCTCTCTCTCTCTTCGTTTTCTATTTCGTTTCGTGGTGCCTAACATCAAAGTTATTCGGTGTTTCGCTCCCGCTCTGTCGCTCTGATCTATCTCTCATTAAAAAGTTCTTGAGCGCTTTCGATTTTTTTGTCCGCTATAGTGCACAGTGGTCCGTGGTCAGCGAAAATGGCTTTCTGTTCATTAAAAAATTGTAAGAAAGTTATCTCGGCTGGACAGCAAAGTATTTCCTGCCATACATGTGATAAAATTTATCACGCAAAGTGTCTTGGTTATTCTGGCCTGGTTCGTGATGCCATCGATAAGAGGAGTGGCCTACGCTACTACTGCGATGAATGCATTGTATATGAGAACCAGGCAATAACTATTAGGCGGCTCACGAAAAGCAGTGTTACGGAATTAATCCGGAACTGCCGTAAAAATACGGACCTGCTCGTGGCGCTTGAATCGCAGCTCACTAGTCGCATGCTAGCTGAGCCCGATTCCCCAAAGCGCAAAAAAGTCGCGGTCGGTGGGCATTCTATGGCAGGTGCCGTGCAACCTACTGCCCGCGATTCGATTCCAGCTCAGCTGCCAATCTTAGGCGCCACTCAAATGGTACTAAGATCGGGGGCAAAAATTGATTCGGTATCCGAAGTCGCCGGAATCGATGTGGCTCCGCTATGTACTTCCGCTCTGTCCGATCAAAATACAGTAGTGGCCCCAACACCTCATGTAGACTTAACGTCCGGATCACCGGCCGATACTGGTAGTACAGGTACAAATTCTGTAGTACCAAAAAGGGTTGCATGTGTTGTACCAAAAACGGTTACTTGTGTTCGGGTGCCCCAGCTAAAACATGTATTTGTTTCACGGCTCGCCCCAGACCTCTCATCACTGGATATTACGGCTTATATCCGTAACAAAGTCCAAGTTGATGATTTGAAGGTCGAACAATTTAAATTTTCTTATGCTAGGAAAGTATCATCATTTAAGATTGGTATTCCTTGTGCTCTTTTTGCATCTGTGTGTTCCACCAGTTTCTGGCCCGAGGGCATATTTGTAAAAGAGTACGAAGCTAAGAGAAAAAAGAATAGTTCAGGGGAAATGGAAAATACCAGTAAAGAACCATCCCCAGCCCCCTCCACATCCTCTTCTGTCCCAAAAAACTAGCCTCCTCTTTTCTTCTTTGCTATCAGAATACAAGAGGCTTACTTAGTAAGCTGACTAAATTGTATTCGGATAGTTTTTCTTTCCCATATAATATTATGGTATGTACAGAGACCTGGTTAAGGACGGATATTCTTAGCTCCGAAATTCTCCCGGGTAAGTACACTATTTATAGGCTTGATCGTCAGTCCAGACGGGGAGGTGGAGTCCTGATTGCTGTCGACTCCACCTTTTCCTCTGAATTACTAACTTTCGACGAATCTTATGACATCGAATTCCTAGGTATAAAATTATCGTTTCCCGGTAGTTTTGTATACATTACTTGTTCATATATCCCACCATCATCTGAGTTCCCTATTTACGCAAATCACCTTTCCTGTATTCAGTCAATTTTCAAAAAACTGTCAAATCAAGACCAGTTAATAGTATTGGGTGATTTTAATATACCTAGTGCGACATGGTCCCCTGACGAAAACTCTAATATGTTGCTTCCTTTAGCGCAGCATGACTTTATTGACGGCTTGCTTGACATTGCGCTATCCCAAGTGAACCATGTTAAGAACTCATTAGGGCGTTTACTGGACTTGTGTTTTGTTTCAAATTCAGAAGGCGTTTGCCTTTCAAGAACGGGACCACTTACACAACCGGAAGATCCCTATCATCCAACTCTAGAACTGACTGTAGACGTAAGAACAGAGCTGAATAAAAAATCCGAAAAGTCGGTTAAACGAATCCGCTGCTTTCGTAAGGCAAACTTTCATCTTTTAAATACTTTTATATCCGGCTATGACTGGTCCGAATTTTATTCATGCACTGACGTGGCTAAGGCCGTTAATATCTTTTATAATGCATTGAATTCCTTCTTTTATCTGTGTGTTCCGTTATACTATCCGTCAATTTCAAATAAACCTCCGTGGTTTAATAAAGAGTTGTCACACCTAAAAAATATAAAGTCCAGACTTTTCAATAAATTTAAAATGTGCGGTTCACAATCTGCCTTCTCTCGGTACCTAAGGGCTCGGTCAAATTTTATCGTGCTTAACGCCCGGTGTTATAAAAGCTATTTGACTCGTTGTAGGGTCCAATTTTCACAAGATCCAAAACAGTTTTATAATTTTGTTAACACTAAGCGTAAATCAGCCTGTTACCCTTCATCACTATCATTTGAAAACTCTAAGGCAAACTCTGATCAGGAAATTGCCGATCTATTTGCCCAGTTCTTCCAGACAACATATTCTGTTTCATCCCGTCCAAATCCGTCTTATTCAAATGCCATACCCAAGTCAAACTTGATTTTTTGTCCGAGATTAAGCGAAAGCTCCCTTCTTTTGGATCTCCATAAAGTTAAGCCAGTCTATTCACCGGGTCCGGACGGAGTTCCAGGCTGCGTGCTTAAATACTGTGCTGAAACTCTGTGTAGACCTCTGTACAAATTGTTTACTTTGTCTTTAAAAACATCTCATTTCCCACTTATTTGGAAGGAGTCATTTGTCATTCCCCTTCATAAGAAAGGAAATAAATGCAATACAAGTAATTACAGAGGCATATCCAAATTATCCGCCATCCCAAAGCTTTTCGAAAATACTATTACACCCCATTTGCAGCATCTTTGTAGATCGATTATATCTCCATGTCAACATGGATTTATAAGGCGAAGATCTACGACGACAAACCTCTTGGAGCTAACGTCTTTTGTAATAAATGGCTTTAGAAAGAACATGCAGACTGATGTAGTTTACACTGATTTTAGTAAAGCGTTTGATTCAGTAAATCACTCGCTTCTTGTATTAAAGCTAGACTTATTAGGGTTTCCATGTGATCTTCTAACATGGATCTCAAGTTATCTGAGTGGTAGGACTCAACGAGTGCTTTTTAAAAACTCGATCTCGGATTTGATCCGAGTTACTTCAGGGGTCCCACAAGGAAGCCACCTTGGCCCACTTCTTTTTACTTTATTTATAAACGATCTCCCTCTAGTCTTGACAAAGTCGCGTGTCCTTATGTACGCAGATGACGTTAAGTTATGCCTGCAATATAACGAAATTTCTAGCAGTTCCGACTTACAATCTGACCTAAATGCTTTTCAAACATGGTGTTGTGAAAATCTTTTGGATTTAAATAGCGCTAAGTGCAAAGTAATGACATTTTTTCGGGTGAACCCACAATACGCAACGTATACGCTGGGTGGTTGTGCGTTGTCTAGAATTACGCAAGTTGATGACCTTGGCGTCCTCCTTGACCCAAAACTTAAGTTTTGTGACCATATTACTTCTATAGTAAATAAAGCCAGGGGAGTACTTGGATTTATAAAAGGTGGTCAAAGGAATTCGATGATCCCTATGTTACAAAGACTCTGTTCATTTCACTAGTCCGTCCAATCCTTGAGTACTGTTCAGCAGTTTGGAGTCCTCAGTATGGTGTACATATAGACCGGATAGAGTCTGTGCAAAAGAACTTTTTATTATTTGCTCTACGGGGCCTTAACTGGAATGCAAGACTTATTTTACCATCCTACTCTAGTAGACTCCTCCTAATTAATCTACCATCATTAGTAAACCGTAGAACGATGCTTGGCACAACTTTTATCTATAAACTTATTCACGGGGATGTGGAGAGTCCCGAGTTACTGGGTCGCATAAGCTTCTCCGTGCCTAATAGAATTACCAGGAACTATGTTCCTCTTACATTAAATATTTGTAGATCTAACTTTGATATGCATGAACCGTTTAGAGTACTGTGTAACGACTATAATAGACTATACCACATTATTTCTACTACCGACTCTTTGCCAAGCTTAAAAGCATTAATTTTATCTTACTTAGCACAAAATTAGTATTAGTATTTAGTCTCGTACGTATTTCTAATCTTAGTCTGTCCGCTTCTACATTGTGCTTTTTAACTTCTCGCGATCTCGTTTTTACGCCTATAAGGCTCCGCGCGTAACAAGCACTGCTTGGTGTCGTAAGGGCCACTTGTTTGCGCTGATCTTAGTGCATCAACGTCCGAATAAACCACACGATTCAATTTCAAGTCATGCTAAACAAATCTTTGGACTAGACTTTTCCACATTAGCTGAATTTAGGACACTGATTCTCCTTCACAAAATAGTCACGACCAAGGAACCAAATTACTTGTTTTCGTTTCTCAACTTTGCACAATCAGCCAGAACGAATAATATAATTCCCACAAGAATCAACTATTCCTCGAGTGAAAATCACTTCTTTGCATGGGCTGTTAAGCTTTGGAATAATTTACCACACAGTTTAAAGAATACAAGAAGTGCTAGACAGTTTCGGAAAGAATTATTATTAATGTTAAAAAATAACTAACCCACAACCACACACAACTAATTATAAATCCAAGAACTAACTATAGATAAGAATTCAAAAAAAAAAAAAAAATTTTGCTACGGATAATAATTAAAACTGCAAATATGTTTAAGTGATTCTGTAAAACTTTCTGTAAGATTGTAAACTTTGTTTTGTGACTAGTGCTTTACTTTTAAGTTAAATTGTTAACTTTAGCGCTAGGAAGATAAATAAATAATAATAATAACAAGAAAGGAAAGCTAACTTCGGGCGGAGCCGAAGTTGATATACCCTTGCAGAATATTCTGTAAATAATATTCTCCAAAATTATTCATATGATGCATTCTTAATACTAATAAAAATCCCAACTTCCTATCTTTAAAAACGCCAAAGTTATGGCAATTTCAATCGTTCAGTTATATGGCAGCTATAGGATATAGTCGGCCGATCCCTATAAAATTTGGTAGGTCGGATTGATTGGCCAAATATAAAACCCATAGAAAATCCCAACTTCCTAACTCTAAAAACACCAAAGTTATGCTATTTCCTATCGTTATATGGGAGCTATAGGATATAGCCGGCCGATCCTTATGAAATTTGGTAGGTCGAATTGATTGGCCAAATAAAGAAGCCATAGAAAATCCCAACTTCCTAACTTTACAAACAGCAGAGTTATGGCATTTCCTATCGTTCAGTTATATGGCAGCTATAGGATATAGTCGGCCGATCCCGGCCGTTCCGACATATATACTGCGTGCAAAGGAAAGAAGGGTGTGTGCAAAGTTTCAATTCGATATCTTTAAAACTGAGAGACTAGTTCGCGTAGAAACAGACAGACGGACAGACGGACATGCTTATATCAGCTCAGGAGGTGATCCTGATCAAGAATATATATATTTATTGGCTAATCAATTCCAAATTTCAAAAGGATCGGCCGACTATATCCTGTAGCTCCCATATAACGATAGGAAATACCATAACTTTGGTGTTTTTAAAGTTAGGAAGTTGGGATTTTCTATGAGTTTTATATTTGGCCAATCAATCCGACCTACCAAATTTTATAGGGATCGGCCGACTTTATCCTATAGCTGCCATATAACTGAACGATTGAAAATGCCATAACTTTGGTGTTTATACCCGTTATTCGTAGAGTAAAAGGGTATATTGTATTCGTGCAAAAGTATGTAACAGGTAGAAGGAAGCGTTTCCGACCCTATAAAGTATATATATTCTTGTTCAGGATCACTAGCCGAGTCGATCTAGCCATGTCCGTCTGTCCGTCTGTCCGTCCGTATGAACGCTGAGATCTCGGAAACTATAAAAGCTAGAAGATTGGCATTTTGCATGCAGATTTTAGGAGTTCCTACGCAGCCCAAGTTTGTTTCAAAAAGGTGCCACGCCCCCTTTAACGCCCACAATCGCTTATATACGATTTTATTTAAATAGAAATTTAAATATTTCGGAAAAGTAAAAATGCAGTTTTATTGTGTTTATCAATACCTATCGAAATGTAGAAGAAATTTTTCAAATCGGACCATTCGTTTAAAAGTTATGCGTGATCAAAGTTTCTATCTCCATCTCCCTCGCACTCCTTTTACCTGAGTAACGGGTATCTGATAGTCGGGGCACCCGACTATAGCGTTCTCTCTTGTTTTAAAGTTAGGAAGTTGGGATTATTATATCAACTTTGGCTCCGCCCGAAGTTAGCTTTCCTTTCTTGTTTAGTCTCATGTATGCAGCTGAATAAAACACACACTGAATTACACCACGACGCCCCCGACTTCTTACTTTTCGTCTTCCTTTGCGTTTGCGCCGTGGTAATTTTTTGTGCCATCCAGCTGTTTTTTGTGGCAGAATAGCCCCCCAACAACATTTGGTCAATTAGAGCCGGACAAGGATATCCTTATGCCATTCGACCAGCAGCTCCGTTGTTTTTTCCCGCAAAAAAATATATGTACGAGCATTTTCCGACTCCCTCTCGCTGCCGGTCTTTAGAAGTAGTTCGAACATTGAATTTCGTTCACACTGCAGATCAAGATCAATTTTTTTAGTGTCAACTCCACGTCCGAGCTTGGACAGGTCCCAATCCGCGTCTCCGCGGCCGTCTCAATTAAAGCCAAAGGCTGCCTCTGCCATTCCAAGAGCAAAAAGCGACGAGTCCGTCGAGTCTATCCCCGGTCCCCGGAATTCTCGGTCGGTGTCCAAGATGGCTCAAACTGCGATAGACATCACGCTGAAAAAGTGTATTGCTACAACAGACCGGGTTAGCAAATTTTAAGCGGATATTCATACTCCGAGCGCCGCTGAGCCAGAACGACTTTCCCCTGGCATGTGCCAAGTCCATCGGGACCAAATCCGGGCCTTGTGGTAAAAGGTGGAGAAGAGCTTTGAAAGTTGACAGTACGGCCACCTCGACAGTGCTTGAATCCAAGTACAGTTACTGCTTCTCCGTATATTCGAGATGTTTGGTCCAGCTTCAGGACATAATAGACAAGGCCGCCTCCCAGCCCATTCAGGCTCCTGTCAGTGTTCCAACTCCAGTCGACACCGACTGTTTTGCCACAGCCGTCATCACACCCTCCTGCACCGCACTAATCCATTCGCGGCCGCTCCAAGTCCGTCTGCGCCATCCAGGTCTCGACCCGCGCCTACTACAAGAGGCACGAGCGCCACAGAGGATCACTCTGATGTGCAAGTGTGCTTCGCTTACGGCTCATTTAAGGTGCAATTTCCAGGCGCGAGCCCTGATCGACTCTGGTTCCGAGGCAACCTCTATTACGGAGAGACATTTCAACCTCGTCAAACTTCCATTCAAGACTATCCAGGCCCAAGTCTCGGGTCTTAATCAAACCGTTGCCGCTCAGTCCACGAAACTCTGTCATTTTTCTATTCGATCGCCTTTCAGACCCGGGATGCATTTAGAAACTTCAGCTTACATTCTTCCGCAGCTGGCCGGGAATCTACCTTCGTATCCAGTCCCTCGAGATCTTCTTAAGGGAATTCCTGTCACCCCCCTTGCGGATCCCAAGTTCTTCGAGAGCTCCCAAATCGATGTCTTGATAGGAGCCGACATTCTTCCGTCCATCCTTCTCGGCAACGCCAGGGCTAACATTTGCGGTTCACTTCTCGGCCAGGAAACAATTTTTATATGGATGTTGACAGGCCCCATATCTCCAGCGGCCCCCGCAATGTGTCCGCCTTCTCAATTCGAGTTACCTGCGGTATGCTGCGATCCCGAGCATAGTGGTTCCGAACTCTCATCTTCACGGTCCTTTGGCTCAATTTCTGCGTAACGAGCAGCGCCTAAAAAGAGATCTCCCCTGAAGGCCCGGTATGACTCTATGATCCAAGAATACCTCGATTTAGGTCACATGGCCGAGGTCCCTTTGACGAGCAGTTCCGCCACGTACTACCTTCCACATCACGCCGTTCTTAAGCCCGAGAGCACAACCACTAAAGTACGGGTGGTTTTCGACGCCTCTAGCCCTTCCGCAAACGGGTCCTGTCTGAATGACATACTTTACGCGGGCCCGGTCTTACAATCCGACCTCACGATTCAAATTCTGAAATGGCGATACTTTAGGTTCGTTTTCAACGCCGACATCGAGAAGATGTATCGGCAAATTTGGGTAGACCCCAATCATACTGACCCCAATCATACCGATTGTGATATCCGCAACTACGAGTTGAAGACAGTCACCTTCGGGGTCAATTGTGCCCCGTTCCTAGCGATTCGTGTCCTGCAACAGCTCGCCGACGACGAAGAGTCGAGGTATCCGCAGGCGAGTCGGATTATCCGACAGTACATGTACGTCGACGACGTACTCGCAGGGGCAGACTCCAAAACCGAAGCGCAAGCGGCTATCCGCGAGCTCCATGGGGCCCTGGATTCAGCAGGATTCCCTCTTAGAAAATGGACATTCAATAGGAAGGCTATTTTGGCCAACATCCAGAGTGACCATCTCCTTCGTGCGGACTTCCTTGAAATCGACGCAGAGAGCACGTCGAAAACTCTCGGAGTGCGGTGGAAGGCGACGTATGACGAGTTTTTTTTCATTTCCCCCGAATTGACCTTGGGTTCAACGTTCACAAAGCGTCAAGTCCTATCCCAAATCGCCAAACTATTTGATCCAGCGTGCTGGCTCGCCCCCTTATAGTCCGTAGTTTATAGTTCATGTTGGACATTTGGCTCCAAAATCTATGATAGGACAATGCCTTCCTCGAGATTTTGACTGGGTTGACTTGCTGGAAGATTACTCCGCTCTCGATCAGATCCACATTCCCCGATGGGTCGCTTTCCGACCACATTTAAAAATTGGGCATCATGGGTTCTGCGACGCCTCGCAGAAGGCGTACGGCGCAGTCATCTACGTCCGAGTTGAGGCTGGGTCCGCAGTAATGGTGAACTTGCTCACGGCAAAGACGCGGGTGGCCCCAGTAAAAGTTTCGCTCCCGCGGCTCGAGTTGTGCGGAGCCTTGTTATTGTCCGAAATAGCCAACGCCGTTCTTCCGAAGATGCCTGGGCAGGCGTCCGCCCTGCACTGTTGGACGGACTCTACGATTGTTCTCGCCTGGTTGCATAAGCCACTGGACAACGTTCGTGGCAAATCGTGTGACCAAGATCATCCAGCTCACCGAGGTGGAGAAATGGTCACACATCGACTCCGAGCATAACCCGGCAGATCTCGCTAGGTGGTGGCGCTTCAAGAACTTGCGGACAGCCATCTGTGGTGCCATAGTCCTCGCAACGCAGGCACTTTGCCCTTGAGATTGGCTGTTTAAACCAAAAACGGCCAGTGCCACCATCCAGGCTTGTCCAAAACCTGAACCCGTTCATTGATCCGTTTGATCCGTTCCAAGTTCTGGATCCCGAGGGTGAGGAATTCGGTCAAGTCCGACATATATTCATGCAAGGTCTGCATCATCCCCAAAAAGAGGTTGCAAACGCAACTGATGGAAGACTTACCCAAAGAACGAACGTCCTTCTCGCGCCCTTTCACATATACCGGTGTGGACTATGCCGTTCCCTTCGACCCTTCTGCCTCATTACGAAGGGGTATGTTTTGGTGTTCGAGTGCTTCGCCACTAAGGCCGTGCATTTAGAACCTACTTCCGACCTTACGACTGAGAAGTTTCTCGCCGCTTTCGCTCGTTTCGTGTCCCGAAGAGGATGCCCCCGTCAAGTTTAGTCGGACAATGGGAAGACCTTTGTGGGTGCGGCTGCACTACTCTTCCGCGAGTTTCTCCAAGCTCTCAAGGAAGCTGTGACAGGTGCCTATAGTCACCAGCAGCTGCTCTGGCAATTCATTCCTCCAGGAGCACCCCACATGGGAGGCTTGTGGGAAGCAGGTGTTAAGAGCTTCTAGACCCTGTTTTACAAGTCTACGGCGACGCGAAAATATACGTTCGAAGAGCTTTCCACGCTTCTAGCTAGGATCGACGCATGCCTGAATTCGCGTCCGCTCGCGCCGATGTCCGATACCCCACTGACCTGTTGGCACTTACGCCTGGGCACTTTCTGGTTGGAGGGCCCCTCCTCGCCATGGTCGAACCCGAGATAAAGGGGGACACCACATCTATTATAAACCGCTGGAAACACCTGAAGGCTCTTTATCAACAATTTCGTCTGCGATGCAAGGAGGAGTACCTCAGGGAACTACATAAGCGGAATAAGTGGCGAACCCCTACAAGAAATCTCCGTGCCGGGGATATGGTGGTAGTCAAGGAAGACAACCTGACGTCCAATGAGTGACGATTAGGCAGAATCGACGCGATGTTTCCAGGATCCGATGGCCATGTTCGTGTGGTCGATATCAGCACTGCGCGGGGACTTATTAAGCGTCCCATAGCGAAGGTCGTCCTTCTTCCAATGGAAGAGTCCGCCTGCCCGCAATAACCAGTAGACCCTTTACTCCGGTGTTCCAATTCCTCACTCCGATTCTTAGCGTCAATTAATAGTTCCAACCCGTAGTTCCAGTTCGAAGTTCTTATCACTACTGATCCAATTTTTTTTATTTGTCCTATTCCGCCAATCAGATCTCACACGATGTCTCCAGGTCCGCGGCGCGCCATCGCATTGGAACACAGACGAACACGAGGTATGCAATCCTACCGTTGCCGAGTCCGTAGCGGGATCCATTCGCTTCGGAAGTGTCGTCGGTTCCTCCGTCTGAGTGACGAGAAGGGGCTCCGGGATGTCCTTGCCAACCGGTACTGCCACTGCTGTTTGGCCCACGAGCACTGCGACGGAGCGTGTCGACGAGGTGATCGCTGCAAAACGTGTGGCCAGGATCACCACACTCTTCTGCATCTCTCGGAACCACCAATGACATCACCACCCCACCACACTACTCAGCCGCTCCTCGGCTCTCGTCCGCCACTCCACGGCACCCTTCAGCTGATCCTCGGCCCTCGTCCGCCACTCTACGGCATTCTTCATCTGCTCCTCGGCCCTCGTCCGCAACTTCACGGCATTCTTCAGCTGCTCCTCGACCCTCGCCCGCCACCCCACGTCACTCATCCAACACTCCGCGGCAATTTTCTGCTACTCGTCGGGGTCCCACGCAGCCCTCGGTCGCCGCTCCGTCCTTAGCGTCCCTCCTCCAGCGGCACAGCATTAACCTCCTCCCGACGGCTTTGGTGCGGTTAGAGACCGGGAGTCGAGTCTTCGACACTGCGGCGCTCATCGACCCGTGTACGCCTATGAGCTGCATCGACGCTTCGCTAGCGTCGAGTTTCCGCTTGCCGACCACCAACGTAGGAGGCGAACAGATTTGTTCGGCAACCGTGGGGTCCAGAATCGACAGCGATGTCCGGCTCGACGGAAGTTTTAAAATAGAGCCGCACGTGCGCATCCGTACTCAAATCCGGGAGCTGAGCGACGCGGTAGGCACCCACTTCCGGGATATTACGCTGATAAAATCACTGCATTAGATATCTATCCGGTATAGTATTTTCGTTAAGTTTTTTATAATCTATTCCAAGTCTGAGCTTTGGAGTTCTATCTTCATTGAAACCCTTCTTTGGTACCACTAGTACTGAGGAATTATAAGGACTTCTACTTGACCTTATACTTTCTTCTTTTAGCATTTGATTTATTTCAGAATTTACAAAATCTGAAGCTGATAGAGCATAAGGGTATTGTTTACTTTAAATGGCCTATCATTTTCGGTGTTTATTTCACCGCGTATATATGTCCTATAAGGAATCTGCATATTTATTTTCGAATGCTCTTCATTGATAATATTTAATATTTCATTCTCCAGATCTTTTCTTTGATCTGCAGATGATATTTTTATGTTGTTTAATTTTTTACTGTCGGTTAATTCAACGACGGCGTGTTAAGGATTTTTAATTCGCAAACTTTTTTTTTGTCGGATTTTTAAACGACGGCGGGTTCAGGATTTTTAATTCCCAAAATAAATTCGCTTTGATTACCCATTTCAGATTCGGATCTGACTAGAGCCGTTCCATCAAAGTATTTTTTTAATATAAATTCTTTTAATGGAAGAATAATGTTTTCTTCTGTTAAAAAAAGTTGCTTTAAGATTTTTCCGTTATCATAATTTAATTTATCTTCTTTTCTATTATATTTGATTACTCCCTTAGCTGTATCGATTACAGCTCCTTTTATTGGTTATTATGAATTTTACCCTGGTTCCAAGAAATATTTTTATATTAATCATTATAACCATAATTATTTATGTTCTGGTTGTTGTCTTGATTGAACCTTAAATTATTATTATTCCGCTGAATATTATTATTATTGTTTTGTTGTCTTGGCTTTTGATTGAAATATGTTTGTAAATTTCGACAAAAGTTTGGCTCACTATGTTTTCTCTGAGTAGTTGATCCAAATGATGCGAAATGAGCTCTAATGTTGTTGCTTTCTAATTCCTGAACTATGACCATTGCATTTGATAGGTTAGATGGATTCATTGCGAAAATTGTATCTGAAATTTGCCCGTTCAGGCCGGGGATAAAAATTCTAAGACCTGTCTTCATTAATTTCCGCTGTGATTGGTTTGTTTCTACCGTAGGTCATAATAGTTTTGTTAATTAGTCGAGTTAATTTTCTATTAACTGCACCATAATAATCCATTATGGACGTTTGTCGCTAAAGACAAAGTCAAGTCTGGCCATTATGGCATCGAAATTTAACACCGTAGCATTATGGGTAAAGGCATCGTTTGCCATTCCCGTTATTTTGTTTCTTAATATAGATAAGGTAGAATAAGACCTTTCACTCCCTCTGGCATACTGACCTATGGCAATTTCAGCTGATTCTCTCCAGCTTACATATTTATCTTCTTCACCTTTCTTTCTCTAACAGATTTGATGATCTTATAAGATGTGTCGCACCTAATATTTGCATATACAATCTCTACCTGATAATCTTCATCCGTTTTTATTTTATGAGAAAGCTGCGATCTTGAGTTTCTCTTCCTTTAATGGATTTAATTCGAAATTAACAATTTGTTTCATTAAATCTCCTACATTTTACATTGTATTGTTTTATACCGCCTGATGGTTCATATTTTCTAGAGGCGGATTCATGTGGAGTCTTTTACTTACTACAGCCTGGCTGGTTGAAGGTTCCGACATTTTGAGAACTTTTTCAAAATCAGAAATTAAGTCTTCCACTTTGTTTTTTATTTCTTTTTTTTACAAATTTCTTATATAATAATAATTTTAAAAAATTAAAATTATCGCTCACGAATCGCCTTCCTTATTTTTTTTATCGTTGCTTGCTTATCCTGTTGGGTTCGTCCTTCTCTTTGTTGTTGATCCTGTTTGGGGCGTACTTCTTTTTTGGTTTTCAGTTTTTTTGTTTTTAATTTGGGGTCTTCCTTATTTTTCAATGTTTATTGTTGGCGAGGGATTACCCTTCAGCCTGTTTTCTTTGAATGTTTTTTGTTTTTATACCCTTGCAGAGGGTATTATAATTTTGGTCAAAAGTGTGCAACGCAGTGAAGGAGACATCTCCGACCCTATAAAGTATATATATTCTTGATCAGGATCACCTCCTGAGTTGATATAGCCATGTCCGTCTGTCCGTCTGTCCGTCTGTCCGTCTGTCTGTTTCTACGCGAACTAGTCTCTCAGTTTTAAAGCTATCGAATTGAAACTTTGCACACACCCTTCTTTCCTTTGCACGCAGTATATAAGTCGGAACGGCCGGGATCGGCCGACTATATCCTATAGCTGCCATATAACTGAACGATAGGAAATGCCATAACTCTGCTGTTTGTAAAGTTAGGAAGTTGGGATTTTCTATGGCTTCTTTATTTGGCCAATCAATTCGACCTACCAAATTTCATAAGGATCGGCCGACTATATCCTATAGCTCCCATATAACGATAGGAAATAGCATTACTTTGGTGTTTTTAGAGTTAGGAAGTTGGGATTTTCTATGGGTTTTATATTTGGCCAATCAATCCGACCTACCAAATTTTATAGGGATCGGCCGACTATATCCTATAGCTGCCATATAACTGAACGATTGAAATTGCCATAACTTTGGTGTTTTTAAAGTTAGGAAGTTGGGATTTTTATTTGTATTAAGAATGCATCATATGAATAATTTTGGAGAATATTATTTACAGAATATTCTGCAAGGGTATATCAACTTCGGCTCCGCCCGAAGTTAGCTTTCCTTTCTTGTTTTTGTATAACAATTTGTTTTATTAAATCTCCTACATTTTACAATGTATTGTTTTATACCGCCTGATGGTTCATATTTTCTGGAGGCGGATTCATGTGGAGTCTTTTACTTACTACAGCCTGGCTGGTTGAAGGTTCCGACATTTTGAGAACTTTTTCGAAATCAGAAATTAAGTCTTCCATTTTGTTTTTTATTTCTTTTTTTTACAAATTATATAATAATAATTTAAAACAAGAAAGGAAAGCTAACTTCGGGCGGAGCCGAAGTTGATATACCCTTGCAGAATATTCTGTAAATAATATTCTCCAAAATTATTCATATGATGCATTCTTAATACTAATAAAAATCCCAACTTCCTAACTTTAAAAACACCAAAGTTATGGCAATTTCAATCGTTCAGTTATATGGCAGCTATAGGATATAGTCATCCGATCCCTATAAAATTTGGTAGGTCGGATTGATTGGCCAAATATAAAACCCATAGAAAATCCCAACTTCCTAACTCTAAAAACACCAAAGTAATGCTATTTCCTATCGTTATATGGGAGCTATAGGATATAGTCGGCCGATCCTTATGAAATTTGGTAGGTCGAATTGATTGGCCAAATAAAGAAGCCATAGAAAATCCCAACTTCCTAACTTTACAAACAGCAGAGTTATGGCATTTCCTATCGTTCAGTTATATGGCAGCTATAGGATATAGTCGGCCGATCCCGGCCGTTCCGACTTATATACTGCGTGCAAAGGAAATAAGGGTGTGTGCAAAGTTTCAATTCGATATCTTTAAAACTGAGAGACTAGTTCGCGTAGAAACAGACAGACGGACAGACAGACGGACAGACGGACAGACGGACATGGCTATATCAACTCAGGAGGTGATCCTGATCAAGAATATATATACTTTATAGGGTCGGAGATGTCTCCTTCACTGCGTTGCACACTTTTGACCAAAATTATAATACCCTCTGCAAGGGTATAAAAATTAAAATTATCGCTCACGAATCGTCTTCCTTATTTTTTTATCGTTGCTTGCTTATCCTGTTGGGTTCGTCCTTCTCTTTGTTGTTGATCCTGCTTGGGGCGTACTTCTTTTTTGGTTTTCAGTTTCTTTGTTTTTAATTTGGGGTCTTCCTTATTTTTCAATGTTTATTGTTGGCGAGGGATTGCCCTTCAGCCCGTTTTCTTTGAATGTTTTTTTTTTATTTCATTAAATTTTGTCTACCTTTGTTTTTTTGATCAACACAAACTTTTTTTATTTTTCGTCGGTTGTATCGATTTAAAGGGGATTATTGCATTTATTAATTTCCAACTTATTTTTTTGATTAACACAAGCTGTATATTTTCGTCGGTTGTATCGGGTTTTTGGCCGCGCTAAATTCCTTTTTTGCTTTAAAACCTTTTTTGTTTTTATTTTAAAGCCTTATTTTAGAATTTTTTAATCGCACGGCCCCACCTTGGGCGCTTATTAACTTTCTCACTTGTGAATTAGTTAAAAAAAAATATTTTTATTTTTTATTATCACTTATTCACTATTTCAATTTTTCAATATGTCGAACTTATTTTATTAACTGCTCTTTCACTTTCACTGGATTTTTCTTTTGTGCTCGGTTCGGGTCTCAAAAACGGACTGGACTCCTCGAGTTCAACGATTAATAATCAAACCTCGGCTTACGAGATTTATCCCAAAAAATTGATAAAGAAAATGACTCGCGTTGGGAAGCTTTTATTTACGCTAGCGGACTCAAGGCTCGCTTTGGGGCTCCGATGTTTTCAATATCGGCTTGGATGTTTACAGCATCTGTTTAATGCGGACTGCGTGAAATTTATCTGGGTGGGAATAATTTGGAGGCGTAGTTGACAGAAATAGGTGACGACGAGTTTATCTGGGGTCTTGTCAGAGTTAATTGAAAATTGGCTCTGAGCTCAAAGTTGTTTATAAATTGGGTAAGAGCCTTTAAATAATGTGACATATAACTTGCATATAATAGTTTGATCTAGAAGAATAACTCGGGACTCTCCATATCTCTCCATATATAAATATGTTTATGAATGAAAGTAGTGCTGAGCATCGTTCTACCGTATAATAAGGATAATAGGTTAATTATAGGAAGTCTGAAGTGAAGGATGGTAAAATAAGGCTTGCATTCCAGTTAAGGCCGCGTAGAGCACATAATAAAAAGTTCTTTTGCACAGACTGTATCCGGTCTATATGTACAACGTACTGAGGACTCCAAACTGCTGAACAGTACTCCAGGATTGGACGGACTAGGGAAATAAACAGAGTCTTTGTAACACAGGGATCATCGAATTCCTTTGACCACCTTTTAATAAATCCAAGTACTCCCCTGGCTTTATTCTCAATAGAAGTAATCAGATCACAAAACTTAAGTTTTGGTCATCAACATGCGTAATTCTAGACAACGCACAACCACGCAGGGTATACGTATACGTGGAATTGTGGGGGTTCACCCTAAAAAATATCATTACTTTACACTTAGCGCTATTTAAATCCAAGAGATTTTCACAAAACCGTGTTTGAAAAGCATTTAGTTCCGATTGTAAGTCAGAACTCCTGGATATTACGTTATATTGCAGACATGACTTAACGTCATCTGCGTACATAAGGACACGCGACTTTGTCAGGACTAGAGGGATATCGTTAATAAATAAGGTAAAAAGAAGTGGGCCAATGTGGCTTCCTTGTGTGACGCCTGAAGTAACATGGATCAAATTAGAGATACCACAAAGATAACTTAAGATCCATGTTAGAAGACCACCCTAAACCTAGCTTAAGTACAAGAAGCGAGTGATTTACTGAATCAAACGCTTTACTAAAATCATTTTAAATTACATCAGTCTGCATATTCTTTTTGAAGCCATTTATTACTAAAGACTTTAGCTCCAAAGGGTTTGTCTTCGTAGATCTTCGCCTTATAAATCCATGTTGACATGGAGATACAATTGATCTACAAAGATGTTGCATGTGGGGTGTAATAATGTTTTCAAAAAGCTTTGGGATGTCGGATAATTTGGATATACCTCTGTAATTGCTTAATTTACTTCCTTTCTTATGAAGGGGAATAACGAATGACTCCTTCCTAATATGGGGAAAGTGACAAGTTTCCAAAGGTAAGGTAAACAATTTGTGCAGAGGTCTACACAGAGTTTCAGCACAGTATCTAATCACGCAGCCGGGAACTCCGTCAGGACCCGGTGAATATAGTGGTTTTACTTTATGGAGATCCAAGAGAAGAGAGCTTTTTCTAAACTTTGGACAAAATATTAAGTTTCTCTTGGATATGGCATATGAATAAAACGGATTTGGACGTGATGAAGTGGAATATGTTGTCTGAAGAAGTATTTCCTAATGATAGCGATGCTGGGTAACAGACTGATTTACGCTTAGTGGTAACAAAATTATAAAACTGGCTTGGATCTTGTGAAAACTGGACCTGGATTTTATACACTGAGCGTTAAGCACGTTTAAATTTGACCGAGTCCCTAGTTATCGAGAGAAGGAAGCCACACATTTGAAATTTGTTGAAAAGTCTGGACTTAATATTTTTTAGGCGCGACAACTCCTTATTAGAACATGGAGTTTTATTTTAAATTTACGAATAGTATAACGGAACACAAAGATAAAAGGAGATCAATAAATTATAAAATATATTATTAGCCATGTTAGTGCAATAATAAAGATCGGACCAGTCATTGCAGGATATTAAAGTATTTAAACGTTGAAAGTTTGCCTTACAAAAGCAGTGCATTCGCTTTAAAGCCTTTTCGGATTTTCTATAGGATGACTTATTTGTTGTTGTTGCTCGCATTCGGCGAAAATAGGATTGGATTGGTTTCAAGCACGAGGTTAAGTTATACTTTGAATACGAGTCATACGGATAGGCACCAGTTAAAAAGCAATGGAAACAGCTGTTCTTTGATTTTAAAGAAGTCATATCTGCTTCTTTTTTAGGCGAATACCAAGATGTAAGGTGTGTCCACTTGCAGATTTTATGTGTTTGAGTTTTAAGCGTAAACGCCAGACAGCATCATTTATCTAAGACCACTAGGTGAATTCTATCGATAGACAAAAAAAGTGTCAGCAGCGAAGGTTTATATAAATGTCTGCCACGATGACATAATGCCGTCTTCCCACAGAGATCCATTCACCATACGTTAAACAGATTCATTCACTATGAAAATGTAAACAATAATGACAGGGAACTTTTGAAAATGGAAGGCGCCAAATCAATAAATACTGTTTATTCTTGTAATAATTAATAAATTACTTATCCATCCGAGTGGCAGCGGGAGTATGTCCCCAGACTTATATTTGTAGTTTGCAATTAACTAATAAAATATATTTATTGCAGGGACTAGGGAATTCTTTGTAAAGGTCTTAGATGTTAGATGTTGTCAATAAATACTGTTTATACTTGTAATAATTAATAAATTACTGATCCATCCGAGTGGCAGCGGGAGTATGTCCCCAGACTTATATTTGTAGTTTACGATTAACTAATAAAATATATTTATTGCAGGGACTAGGGAATTCTTTGTAAAGGTCTTAGATGTTGACCCTTGGAAGGATGCTTTCACGGCTGGGGTACAGATCTCAGTCGGATCCAAGAGTCCTTTACAAGAAATTTGTAAATCACCGAAACACCGTAGTATAAAGTTCGGCTCCACAGGTAAACGTATAATTTTCACCGAAGATTCTTATTTGTGTCGAGGAAAACGCAGACGACGCAGGTCGTGGAGAGTCCTAGTCTTGTATTTCGCGTCAAAGGCGAAAAATTCGCCGGACTGGACCTTCGAACGAGGCCGAGCTGGGAAGGGTATTTTACCGGAGGGCGTGTGGACTCCAGTATTTCGCGTCGGAGGCGAAAAATCCACGGGCTGGGCGTTCGGGCGAGGCCAAGCCGGGAGGATACTTTGCGGGTGTCTGGTAGTAAGAGGACAAAAAAGTTAGACTCGGTCTGGTGGTACTACGGTAATATCTTACTAAAGGCGGAACTACGACTGCTGTGGTGAATGAATCCTTCGTCCACGTTCGGGCCAAAAGCAGCTGTGGGAATGAGGTTAGGTTAGGTTAGATTCTCTTATCTGACTAAGAAATGAAAACACACGATCGGGAGGTGCGATTATATATTCATAACAATTTATTTAAATTATCCTCACCCGAGTCTTCTACACTGTTCTGAGCGCATGATAACTTAGTCGTACTAACCTCTTTAAATTCACCCGCGAACGACAGCGTAGCACTTGGCTTAATTAAACTGGCGGAGCACTCGCGATGAGAAGGCCGAGAGGGGTCGCGTCAGGCGTCACGGTTGGCCTGTCCTGCGATCCTCAACTGGCGGAAAAATTCGAGAAGTACACGTGGTTTTTCGAAGCCTCGCTGAGTCGTGTGCCGTGTGATCGGCCCTATCCGTTCCGCGATCCTGATAGAAGACCCGCTCCACAATTGCCGTGTGACCGCCTTCCCTTTTCATCCTTATTCCCGCACTCGGGATTTCGTGCGTGTATATATTCGTATATAACGTGTCTTTGCTTAATATCGGTTGGCGTTGCCACCCCGGGTATTTAAACTTATAAATAACTTATTTAACCTTAATATGACTTTATATTCATTGTACTTCACGAAATCTCTCTTAAAACTATTATAATATATATTATTATAACGACAATTGTGGCATACACGCTTTCTAGGCGGATTCGTCACACCCTGATGACATGGAAGCGAAAGTCAATGCTCAGGCAGCTCTGCGGGCAATTTGTTTTGTGCGTGTCAAATCCGATCCCCCTGGGTTTTATTAGTTACCGAGGTAACTCATGCGGACAGAGACCGATAAGGACAGTCAGAGATGGCGATTAACATGGCTAGAACTAGCGTATAAGTGCAAGAGCGAGAAAGGGAGTAAACTTTTCTATCGACTGAGAGTAGCTTGTGAAACACTAACTATGCTATGCACGTCAACAGTTAAATAAGCCGCGAGGAATAGAACGCGTAACTACGCGCGAAACTTTACAAAAACAACAACATAAGCATTGGCAGAGCATGCACAGGAGAATGCTTCGTATTACAATAACTAAAAACAGCGCTTAGACTGACTTAAACAAAATGATTTAAATGCGAAAATGATTACACTTTGAAAGGAATACTCCAATTTCAAGACACAATCACTGCAGTTAAGCTAAGTTTGGTTTAAAAAACAACTACAGTAGTACCAGAAATTAAATAGCATTCGACAAAAATGTCAAAACACCAGGCTATTGAGACTAAATTGATAATCTACTTCTATATTTTTTTGCAAGCGCACTTATTTTATAATAATATTTGTTTTTGCTGCTCTTGTCGTTGCCGTTAATAGTAGTTTAGGTCTCATATACCCTTTACCATGCTTTTCGTGTAGTTGTGTGCGAGTTAAAGCAAGAATGATCTCTTATTAAAAACTAGTTGTAAATAATTTGAATTTGTATATAGTAAGCTTAATTATAATTATATTGAATCATCAAAACATAAACTAAGGCTGCCAATGCTTAACGATTAATGAAGTGTAAGATCCATCCAATCTATAAGCACTAATATAATTATTTCCAATATTAATTTTGTATTTTTAGAGTAATGAAAATGAACATAATTTAATGATGCTGCCCATTGCAGCAACGGAATCAACAGACCCAATCGATGGAACCGAGGAAATCAGACGACGAAAACGCTCTGTTAAGCAAAATCGAACATTTAAAGAGGTTAGTACAAATGAGAGGTTAGTACTCTCTCATTTTTTAAATACAAATATTAAACAACATTATTATCAGGAAAGAAGTAGGTCCTCTACCCAGTATACAAAAAATTAAATTAACGGATTAATTCATTAATTGAATACACAGAGAATAAAGAAGCGCCAATGACTTTAGACTTTTTTATATCGATCCGCCGTATGATTAAAAATATTGTGCAAATAACTGAAATATAGTTGGGAAAAGGATAGACATGGCTTCCCGTGTTGCTCATCAGACAGTGTCTTAAATACTAATAAAAACGATAAAATAAAAAAAGTCAACGCGTAAAAGAAAAAATAAAACAAATAAACGAAGATCGGCACTTGTCAATTAGAAACAACGCTTACTTCTCTAATCCAGCGATAAAGTTATTATTGGGAGTACCCAAAGTCCGTCCCCCCACTTTTATTACCTTGCCAACTTTCTGTTAATAACAACAACTATCAGCACAATGCCTTCGTTTAAAACTATGACTTTGACCCTAACACTAACCACTTTAACTGCCTTTACTTGGCGCCCATTATCTTCACTTCTTTCTGACAAACTCACAAGCTCGCAAATGCAAAAAAAGCCCACAATCAACTAAGAACTCTAAAAACTCCAACAAACGCCAAAAAAAAAATGGTGATTCTTAGTCCACAAAGTTAAAAAAATTGTGCTGAATTGGTTTAAAAGTATAACTGATCAAATTGGTGTAAGCAAATTCTATGTTAAGAAGGGGTAAGATAAATGGAACCAAATTACAAGTAAATGAGAAACATAATTATCAAATACCTCGACATCGGAAAAATAAATTAGTACACCAGCCAACTTAAAAATAGCAAATAATAACAAATGAATTTGAACAGAATCGAATCAATAGTCCCCATCAACAAGATAATAGAAAATAGATCCTGAAAGTATAAATTTAAATAATAAGAAAGTTCACCCAGTGCAGTTAACGAATTGTACGGAAAACGGACACACGAAAACCTATCGTAGTAAACGTCGAGTCTTCATTCTCTACGAGGAAGCACATCATACTGAGGCTTGCCCTGTAAAGTAAAACCATTCTGGCAAATAATTTTACTGTAGGGAGTCTGGGCAAAAAATAACTAAAGCTCACCAGGCAAATTCCTTATATCGTCCTCGACCTTTTGGTCATGCGTTGAGGCACAACATCTGGTCTAACGCCTCAGGCTCTAAGCCGACAGCTTAAAATACCTCTTTAGAAATATTGCAGGAATTGCTACTCAAACTGATAGTGAAAATAAATCCCATTAATATCATAAACAATGCTCACGGAGTTTATATCTTCTGGAGCTCTTAATTAGACAAATATCTGTTTATAATAAAATGAGTGATATGATTAAAACAAGTGAAAATTATTTTATAATAGTGCCACGCTAAAAGTACAATGTCCGATGAACTAGATAAAGAGCACATAAGCTCCTTGAGCCGAAGAGACGGGTACTTCTCGTAAATATATCTCTGTGCGAGATACCGAAAAAGTGCAAAAAACGTCTACAAAGAGCAGCCCGGCTCTACTGACAGTCGATACCCAAAGAGCACGATCTTGCTTACCCTCTCTACCCACTCTTACGCCGTGTTCTCAATGTAAAACCCCCCACCATCAGATTCGACCCTTGGCGCATCAACAATATGCAGCGGTAAAACTGCAAAAAAAGAAACAGAAACAACTACAGCAACGGCAGCAAAACCAAAAACTTCCACAGCAACGGAACTTACCGCGGAATCGACTGCGATGTCGTCGACTGCAGCGCCAAATACAAAGTCAACTAAAAATTAGACAACAAAACCAAACCAAAACAATATTCAACAATCGTGCCCGGCCATAAAGACCGGCATGGATCGCTATATCTAAATTAAGCGTAAGCTTATCTCCCAGAAAACCACTGTTGTTAATAAGCCAAAAATAAACCGTGTCCAAAGGGATAACGAATTACCCGAAAGATCCAACAACAACAGATTTTGATCGAGTCTGGCTCGATGGCCTCATGCATTTACTCATAAGCTCCTTGAGTCTTATCTTTTCGCAGTAAGGTGCAACAGGTGACGACTTCATTATCATAGCTTAACTCCCGCAAGGAAGTGCACTTGGGCCTTCTCTGTTCGTCCTATCTACGTTCGCTGACGACACTGCAATCCTAAGTCGAGCAACAACACAACTAGCCAATCAATTAATCGTAGTTGAAAGGTGGCTATATGATTGGGTATTTAAATAAGTAAACAAAAATGTAAACACATAACATTTACTCTCAACAGGCACTTTCATTGAATAGTACGCCGAGTCCCCAAGCCACCGGAGTATCATTTCCAAGTCAATGAAGTATCGTATCTTGGCGTCTAACTGGATATACGACTAACCTAGAGAAGACACATTGAATTCAAAAAACTACATTTAAAACTAAAAGCCAGAAGCTTCCACTGGATATTAAATATTCGATCGCCTCTGTGCCTGGACTATAAGGTCCTGCTCTACAACTTTACTCTCAAGCCTATCTGGAGCTATGGGGCGTACATACATACAGCGCGCACAATTGAAAATCTTGAAGACAATCACTGGGGGACTGTGATTTATTCGCAAGCAAAACATCCACAGAACCCTCGGCATTCTAGCAGTAAAAAATGAAATTGAAAAACAAAAGATGACCTACAAAGAAAAGCTCTCCGTGCACCCAAATCATCTCGCAAGAGGCTTGACTCGGGCTTCCAGAAGTTGATATACTTATTGTTAGTATCCCAAAGGAGAAGATTCAATAAATAAATAGAAAAGCATAATAAACAAGAAAGGAATTATAACTTCGGGCGGAGCCGAAGTTGATATACTCTTGCAGAATATTTAGTAAATTATATTCTCCAATATCGGAGCGGTTGGCCATAAATAAAACCCATAAAAAATTCCGACTTCCTAACTTTAAAAACTTTTCCAATCGTTCAGTTATATAGCAGCTATAGGATATAGTCGACCGATCCATATGAAATTTGGTACGTCGGAAAAATACAACCCATACTGCGTGCAAAAGAACGAAGGATGCGCACAGTTTCAATTCGATATCATTAAAACTGAGAGACTAGTTCGCGTAGAAACAGACAGACGGACAGGCAGACGGACAGGCAGACGGACAGGCAGACGGACAGACGGACAGACGGCCAGACAGACAATACTTTTTGTATTAAAACGAATGTGTTTTACCACAATTTAGTAGATGGGAGCGTGGATGGTCATAGAGGTGAAGTAGGATTGTAGATCTGTTAAGTGTTCCACATTAATATGGCCTGCGACACTCTTAAATTAATCAAGGAAATCATTTTTTACTATTTGTAAGACAATTTGTAGGCTTCCACGGGGAGATAAATTTATGCTTCTTTCGTGGTGTCGTGATTGCTTTGTATAGTTGTCTTCTTTTTGAATTTGAAAGTCGAGATCCCCAGTGGCGGTGATTTGCTTTGTAGTCATCAGCCGCTATAAAGCGGTCACCTAAATAACTTTACAAATTCAGTTTCGGAAAATGATAAGCACGGTAGGCAATTCACTGCGGCTGTGTATAGACGTTGCTTTTAATTAGCTTGTTGCAAATGATGACCACTAATAATAGCCTGATCATTGGTATAATTTGTCGCATAAAATTTATAGCCATTAAGATGAAAATAATTTATTTTTTTTTTATGTGAGTCTTTGGTATGAGCATGGCCTCAATCTCATGTTTATTTTTTTTATTTATTTATTTTTTGAATCTTCTTTTTTGGATGCTAGACATAAGTGCATCAAATCTTACAGTAATCTAACTAACGGTCATATGACTGGTAATATGACCCTGAGAAATTTCCCTGAGAATTTTTGCTGGGTTAGAAGGAAGCCTCTTGCGAGATGATAAGGGTGACGGAGAGTTTTTCCTTTTAGGTCGTTTTTTGTTTGTCTATTACATATTTTAATGCAAGAATGAAGAGATTTGTGTGCTTGTGAGCCAAAGTCCAGATAGTCTTAAGAGTGGAGTTGTAGAGCATGACTTTGTAGTTCAGACCCAGGGGCGATCGAGCGTTTAATATCCAGTGGAAGCTGCTGACTTTTAGTTTTAAATGTAGTTGCTTGCATTCGATGTGTCTTCTCCAGGTTAGTCGTCTTTCGAGGTGGACGCCGACATACGTTACTTTAATGGGGGAACTTACTTTGTATTTATATTTGATCCAGTTTGTTCTATGTATTGTCAGTCTTTGGGGATGACCTGTAGTTTTTGGACTTCGAAGAAGAGTTATTAACACTGGCGAATGGTCTAATGAAAGATCCGAAAGCGCTTGGACGCTTATTATATTGCATGGAATGTTTTTTGTCACTGCAAAATCTATTAAGTCTGATTCTACCACGGGAAATATAGTAAAATTTGTTGCTCAGTTTTATAATTGCATTATATAATTGCCTTTCTTTGGAAGTCACGAGTCGTGATCAGAAATTGGAAGTAATTAGTTGCAAACCTTTGATGAAAGTGTTGTTTGATGCGTTCCCTGCTTCAGATGCAGGTTCCGCCGTGGGCTTTACTGCCTGAGGTATTTACTTGTGGTATGCGTCTCTACCAGAAGCATAATGTTGATATGATTTTCATTCAGTAATTGTGCTATTTCAAGGTTTTGCCGGGACACACCATTCGCGTATATTATTCGTATTCGTAGATCAATTATTTAGACTGCTTAGCTGCAAGCAATTGTAACACCTTGTTCTGTTTTTTTTTTTGAAATTGCTTTGCTATCTATTTATTGAATCTTCTCCTTTCGGATACTAACAATAAGTGTATCAAATTTTATAGTAATCAAACTAACAGTCTGGTATTGAGTAATGCGGCCCTGAGAATTATTGCTGGGTTGGAAAGTCGTTGCGTTGAAGGCGGGTTCTGCTGGAAGCCCGAGACAAGCCTCTGGCGAGATGATTTGGTTGCACGGAGAGTTTTTGTTTGTAGGTCGCATTTTGTTTGTCAATTTCATCTTGTACTGCAAGAATGCCGAGGTCTCTATAGATATTTTGGTAGCGAATGTACCACGGTGCCCCAGTGATAGTCCTGAGGATTTTCTATTGTGCGCGCTGTATGATGTCAATGTTGCTGCTGCTCGCGTTCCCACATAGCTGGGAGCCATATGTTCAGATAGGCTTGAGGGTAGAGTTGTAGAGCAGGACCTTGTAGTATTAACGCAGGGGCGATCAAATGTTCAATATCCAGTGGAAGCTGCTGGCTTTTAGTTTTAGATGTAGTTTCTTGTATTCGATATGTCTTTTCCAGGTTAGTCGTCTGTCTAGGTGGACGCCGACATACGTTACTTCGTTGACTTGGGGAATCGGAGTACTATTCAATGATAGTGGAGGGCATGTTTGCCTGTTGAGAGTAAACGTTATGTGTTTAAATTTTTGTTCGTTTATTTTTATACGCCAATCAGATAGCCACCTCTCAACTACGATGAGGTGATTTGCTAGTTGTGTTAATGCTTGGCTTGGCCTCTTCGAACGACTTTGGGTTGCAGTGTCGTCAGCGAACGTAAATGTTGTTAGCTGCTCGCTGTATATGGGACGAACAGAGTAGACCCAAGTGCGCTTCCTAGCGGGAATCCTGCTTCGATAATGTAGTCGTTGGATGTGGTTGTGTTGCATCTTACTGCGAAGACTCTGTTGTACAGATACAAGAAGTTTATGAGTGTGTTTTGATTTTATGCATGAGGCCATCGAGCCAGACTCGATCGAAAGCTTGAGATACGAGGGTGGTCCGATAAGTACTTAGCCTTCAAAAAAAAGGGAAATTTTGGAAATGTGGCGATTTATTTCTCAAAATAATGTCCTTTTAGCTCGATACACTTGACCCAGCTATGCTCCAAATTCTTTAACCCGTCTGAAAAATACATATTCTCGAGGTCTGCAAAATAGGCCTCTGTGGCGGCGACGACAATTTCTGTCCAGCGAGTGTCTTTTTCGAGTTTGAGAACAGAAAGACGTCACACGGTGGATGGGATAGCAATTCGTAGCCCAATTCGATCAATTTGGCCTTGGCGAGGGCGGAAGTGTGAGCCGGTGCGTTGTCATAATGGAAGACTACTTTTTTCTCCGCCAAATGGGACCGTATTTTCTGCAATTTGGCGGCGAATCGCCCCAATAATTCGGCGTAGTACAGCCCTGTGACCGTTTTACCCTTCTCCAGGTAGTCGATGTAGATCTCACCTTGTGAATCCCAAAAAACGGTGGCCATCACCTTTTCGGCCGATGGGACAGTCTTAGCCTTCTTCCGAGCAGGTTCACCGGGTGAAATCCACTATTTCGAATGTTCCTTGGTTTCTGGTGTGTACCAGTGGATCCATGTTTCGTCGACGGTCACGAAACAACGCAGAAACTCCTTCGGATTGCGCTTAAACAGCGTCAAACACTGCTCTGAAGTGGTCTCACGGTTGCGTTTGTTGTTCGGAGTGAACGAACGCGGCACCCATCGCGTCGACAGTTTTTTCATGGATTTTTGTCACGTTATCCTCCGAGGTAGCCGTTTTCGGGACACCTGGGCGTGGCTCGTGCGACCACGTTAAAACTCGTTTAACCAATTTTTGACGATCGCCATCGAAGGAGAAGAGTCACCGAACACAACATCCAAGCTCAATTTTTCTAAAATCTCGATTTTTCTAAAATCCGCGGACACGTCCGATTCCACACGCAGTCAAAACAAAGTATCCGTCTACGAGAATGTACTACACAAAAGTAAATTTCTCTTGCGATCATGACGCCATCGGACGGTGAGGCTAAGTAGTTATCGGACTGCCCTCGTACATCGAGGAATATTGCGCTGCATTATTTCCGATTTTCAAAGGCAGTGCGGATTTCTGATGTTATTCTGTTAATTTGTTCGATTGTACCGTGTCTTTAACGAAAGCCAAATTGATGTGCCGGGATAACATTGTACGCTTCCAGATATGGAATTACGCGTGTAATAAGGCATTTTCGAACAATTTAGGCAGACACGATAGTAAACATATTGGTCTGCAGGATGAAGGAATTTAGTGGTCTTTTCCGGGCTTCGGTATCATTATGATTTTTTCCATTTGCTCGAATAGTAGCCGAGACGTATGCTCCCATTGAAGAGTTTACAAATAGCCTCAATAGCAGAGTTTGGAAGTTCAATTATCATTTTTGCTGTTATTAGGTCACTGCCAGGAGCCTTTTTCGGTTTCAGATCCCCGATCACTTTCGCTATATATTTTGGCTGAAGCAATGTTGGTAAGGATATAGTTTCCGATTTCAGTTTCAGTTTTACATCGCTCTTTACAGTAAACGGCCGTGTTTTTGTTTTGCGCGTCGAATTTTCATTTTTCTTATCAAAACCACCGGGTTTACTTAAATCTTTTTAACGTTTCTGCACCTTTAAGTATCTTTTAAGAACATTCCGTTCGATTCGCGAGTGCATCGTTATTAACTTGACTTTAGAAAATAAAAAGTTTTACCATAAATTAATTCAGTGCTGGTTTGTTGTTATGGTTTTCTATTGCCCCTCTTTTCAGTCTTTCTCTTCGTCGTGTAGCGCTGTTGGAACGGCACGCACTCCAACGGCAATATCTCTCAGAGGTGCTTTATACCGGAGTTAATCGGTTGATAATGCCGCTCTCTCTCGTTTCGTTTTCGCAAAAAGGTCGCAGTCGATGGGCATTCTATGGCAGGTGCCGTGCAACCTGCTGCCCGTGATTCGATTCCGGCTCAGCTGCCAATCTTAGGCACAACTCAAATGGTACTAAGATTGGGAGCAAAAAGTGATTCTACAACCGAAGTTGCTGGAATCGATGTGGCGCCGCTAGATACTTCCGCTCTGTCCGATCAAAATAAAGTAGTGGCCCCAACACCTCATGTAAACTTAACGTCCGGATTACCAGCCGATACTGGTAGTACAGGTAAAAATTCTGTAGTACCAAAAAAGGTTGCATGTGCCAAAAACGGCTGCTTGTGTTCGGGTGCCCCAGCTAAAACATGTATTTGTTTCACGGCTCGCCCCAGACCTCTCATCACTGGATATTTCGGCTTATATCCGTAACAAAATTCAAGTCGATGATTTGAAGGTCGAACAATTTAAATTTTCTTATGCTAGGAAAGTATCATCATTTAAGATTGGTATTCCTTGTGCTCTTTTTGCATCTGAGTGTTCCACCAGTTTCTGGCCTGAGAGCATATTTGTGAAAGAGTACGAAGCTAAGAGAAAAAAGAATAGTTCAGGGGAAACGGTAAATACCATTAAAGAACCATCCCCAGCGTCCTCCACTTCCTCTTCTGTCCCAAAAAACTAGCCTCCCCTTTTCTTCTTTGCTATCAGAATATAAGAGCTTTAATTAGTAAGCTAACTAAATTGTACTCGGATAGTTTTTTATTCCCATATAATATTATGGTATGTACCGAGACCTGGTTAAGACCGGATATTCTTAGCTCCGAAATTCTCCCGGGTAAGTACACAATTTACAGGCTTGATCGTCAGTCCAGACGGGGAGTGGAGTCCTGATTGCTGTCGACTCAACCTTTTTATCTGAATTACTAACTTTCGAAGAATTATATGACATCAAATTCCTAGGTATAAAATTATCGTTTCGCGGTAGTTATTACTTGTTCATATATCCCACCATCATCTGCTTTTCCTATTTACCCAAAACCCCTTTCGTTTTTCAGTCCATTTCTAAAAAAAACTGTCAGATCGAGATCAGTTAATAGTATTGGGTGATTTTAATATACCAAGTGCGACATGGTCCCCTGACGAAAACTCTAATATTTTACTTACTTTAGCGCAGCATGACTTTATTGACGTCTTGCTTGACATTGCGCTATCCTAAGTAAATGTTAAAAACTTCTTAGGACGTTTACTGGACTTGTGTTTTGTTTCAAATTCAAAAGGCTTTTACCTATCGAGAACATCACCACTTAGACAACCCGAAGATCCTTATCATCCAACTCTAGAGCTGACTGTAGACGCAAGAACAAAGCCGAAAAGTCGGTTTAACGAATCCGCTACTTTTGTAAGGCAAACTGTCATCCCTTAAAGACTTGAATGAACTGTCTTGATTTTTTGTCTTAGGTTAAGCGAAAGCTCCCTTCTCTTGGATCTCCATAAAGTTAAACCAGTCTATTCACCGGGTCCGGACGGAGTTCCAGGCTCCGTGCTGAAATACTGTGCTGAAACTCTGTGTAAGCTCTGCACAAATTGTTTATCATGTCTTTGAAAACATCTCATTTCCCACTTATTTGCAGGGAGTCATTTGTTATTCCCCTTCATAAGAAATGAAATAAACCGAATACAAGTATTTACAGAGGCATATCCAAATTATCCGCCATCCCAAAGCTTTTCGAAAATACTATTGCACCCCACTTGCATCACCTTTGTAGATCGATTAAATCTCCATATTAACATGGATTTTATGGATATCAGCACTAACCATACAACATATAGACTGGTCATTTCATACAACGAATTTGGTCACAAAATTTTTCAATCGGGGGGCCCCAATGCTGGAATCGGCAGGCCCCGACACTTCGTGTGCCTTCGGGTTTTTTCGCTCTCGTTCTAATTCTTATTTTGACGCTCGCGCTCGAGTTCGGTCGTTCAGTCGCAGAGACGCGCATTTTGAAGAAGGTTGGCCTGCGCTTGAATTGGGCTTTGTATGTATGCGTGTTCATGCATTCTCATACAGGGGTGCATGTGTGCGATCATTTCATTTCGATGCAGCAAGAATATTTTGTCTTTTGCTACTTTTCAGACTTGGTACCCTAACAATATGGGCGTATTCACTATTGGGTTAATGATAAAAATAAGAATATTATATGTTACAGTATATTTTTTTATATTTCAGCATAAATTTAATTTTGGTTTGCAAATTCATATCAGTAGTAGCTGTAAAATGTTTTGCATATATATATGTATTCCAATTAATAGAAATCAATCTACTGAGATACGAACAGGGCATATCGCAGTCGGTGTCACAAAAAACAGCGACTGCTTTTAAGTGGTTCAGAAAACTTTAAACCAAATCAGCTTTGGTTGTTGTTCTGCAAGCGGATGGTGCCTGCATACCCTACCGACGATTGAATTTTAGGGGTGGGGACAGAAACAAGAACGGCTGTTTGGCTTTTGTTTTGTTTACATTTTTTAGGACACTTGTCTTGAATGTTATGTTTAATGACCTTTGGTTGATTTATTTTTAAGGTTCGCAGTGTAATATTGTTTAATCTTGTTATTTAATGATCTACCTTTATTTTTATGTATGTTGGTTCTTAAAAGTCGCCGCTCGAATTAGTTACCGATAAATATACATACATATATGTACACCTGTGTTAAATAGTAGTTTTTAAACTTTTTCACAACTTAAAAAAATGAATTTAGGTTAAACTTCTAAAATTCTTTTAAAATGGAACAAATATACAAATCTGATTTTTTTATTTAAATAATATTTAAATTTTTCAATTGTATAATATTAATCTCGGAAAATAACAAATTGTTTAATCACTATAAAGTTCATCCAAAAAATATTCAAAGTGATTTTCTTAAATGTATATTACTATTTTAAATCAAGAAGTAAACTTTTAATGATTTTTTAAATATATTTAAATTTCGATCGAATAATGTAAAAGTTTATTTATCCAATTTTTCCCACTGTAAGCACAGGTGTATGTAAGTAATATATGTATTTAAATCGGTATCCAGGGAACACCACGAGGAGGCCATTGCAATTGCGATGGAGTCTCCAATGAAGACTTACGAGTCGACTTGAGATATCAAAATGCTTTGAACATCTCCTTGTTCCCCACCTAACAATACCTCCTATACCTACAAAAAAAATTAAACATTTTATAAGAAACTAATTACTGTTTGAGTATTTTTAGTTTTCTTGCACCAGCTGTTGATACAGCTTTTCCTTTTGTAAACATTTTTTCTGTAAGCCATTTACTGTTTTTCCGCAGTAAAATTAAAATAAATCCATCTAGCATTTTTATCCTGTGTTCATAACAGGAATGGGTAACCGAAAACCAATTTGAATAAATGCTGGACTTTTCAGTGGCGAGTATACAGGAACGTATAATTCGTTGTTTTATTCTTTTCATATAAGGATTTTTGTCAAATATATTTTTAAAAATATTGTAGTGAATTTCAATTAAAGAGAAATAGTAATCTGAAGGAGCTTTAAGTTTTAAACCTTTATCGGCGCAGTCATAATTTTTATTTATAATAAAATGTTCTGTGGAGCATTGTGTTTCTATATTTATTTTTAATAGATCAGAACACACTCCGCACTCTTTTTTTTGCAGAAATTTGAGCAATATATAGCCTGCAAAATATCGCAAGGCATTGCTATCAAATTCGTTTCCAGTTGCAATATCAAAAATTTGCTCAATTTCCGTCTCTTCATCTGAGAACATATCGAAATCGGTACTTTCTTCGGTTTTTATGTCATTACAAGTTTTGTTTAAGCTGCAGTCCTGGATAACATTTATTAACATTGTATCTTCATCTGGGCCGCAATTACCAGATACTGATGTGGATGTTAATATTTTCATCGATAGCATTTTTGACATTATGATGTTAAATTCATACATCGTTGGATTATTATTTGTTGCTCCGCGAGCCCTTATTAAATAAAATAGGTTTTCTAAGGGGTCTTGATTCAATTTCGCGGTTGATATATAAAATATTTCCGAGCTCCACACACTTTCAGCTAGTACAAGTATGGATGAAATGCTCAAAATCATTCCGTCAATGCAATGCACTAATTGTGGATATTTAAATTCTCCAAAATACTTCCACATTTCAACGAGGTATTTTTCTACGTTATTATTTTTCTGCATTCCACATCTGTATGGGTTTCTTTCATATAGAACATGGCTATTGAGGCAATCAAAGAGCCTATTTATTATACCCTTGCAGAGGGTATTATAATTTTGGTCAAAAGTGTGCAACGCAGTGAAGGAGACATCTCCGACCCTATAAAGTATATATATTCTTGATCAGGATCACCTCCTGAGTTGATATAGCCATGTCCGTCTGTCCGTCTGTCCGTCTGTCTGTCCGTCTGTCTGTTTCTACGCGAACTAGTCTCTCAGTTTTAAAGCTATCGAATTGAAACTTTGCACACACCCTTCTTTCCTTTGCACGCAGTATATAAGTCGGAACGGCCGGGATCGGCCGACTATATCCTATAGCTGCCATGTAACTGAACGATAGGAAATGCCATAACTCTGCTGTTTGTAAAGTTAGAAAGTTGGGATTTTCTATGGCTTTTTGATTTGGCCAATCAATTCGACCTACCAAATTTCATAAGGATCGGCCTTCTATATCCTATAGCTCCCATATAACGATATGAAATACCATAACTTTGGTGTTTTTAAAGTTAGGAAGTTGGGATTTTCTATGAGTTTTATATTTGGCCAATCAATCAAACCTACCAAATTTTATAGGGATCGGCCGTCTATATCCCATAGCTGCCATATAACTGAACGATTGAAAATGCCATAACTTTGGTGATTTTAAAGTTAGGAAGTTGCGATTTTTATGAGTATTTAGAATGCATTATGTGAATAATTTTGGAGAATATTATTTACAGAATATTCTGCAAGGGTATATCAACTTCGGCTCCGCCCGAAGTTAGCTTTCCTTTCTTGTTTTTTCTATAAAATTTGCCGCAGCTTCTGCGCTATTTCGGCATTCCACAAATCCGCCAGAATCAATCACTGTTCGGATTGCGGCCGCAACAGTGTGGCTAAATATTTGTGTTGCATATTTAACTTTCATTTTTTCAAATGAATTCGGATTAATATGCTTGGCAGTTAATTTCGGACAAAGCCTCGTTGAGTTTCTGGACCCAAGTTGGGATAATTTTTTTAATATATCCCAAGATACTTCGCCATCAGGCGTAATTAAATTGTTCTTCATTATTATATTTCTCAATGATTTAATAAGATGTGGGGCATCAAATATTGTAAATGTTTCTTTTCCGTTAACATTGAAACTCGGCTTGTTTATGTTAACTCCCCATTTTTTGAACGCTGCTCTATTATTTGAGCCTTGATCGCATATTATTGCGCGTACGTTAAGCCCCAAAGTTTGCGAAACTCCAATGTTCGCTTCAACTTTGCTCATGAGGGCATCATGTTTAATACCGTTAGCCGAAACAGTATAACTTATAACGTACTTCCAATTTTCAAATAAGCCTCTAGCCATAAAAACGCATACTTGCTGCCCCAAAAACCGTGTTCTTTTCTCGCCATCGTTTTCAAATCCTTGAATTTCATCGAGTGCGGTATTATATTGCAGTCCTTTTTTTATTTTTATTTCATCACAAAGGATAACTGCTTCTTTACCTTTCTCACTCATTTCACCAACAATTTTCTGAAGGTTTTCTAATAAATCAGGTTGAAATCCTGGCGTCATATTTTTAAAAAGTGCCCATCGAGACAACGTCCGTTTTGACGGAAGTTTTAAATTTAAAACATCCCGCATATATTCATATGTTCGGGATGAATAAAAGTTTATGTTTTGAGCTATTACTTTTTCTGCGCTGTTGTGAGAATTTGATTTTTTTATCAGCATTTTTCATATAGTTTTTGCCTCTTCAGAAACTTGAGGCAATTTATTTATAATGTTAAATATATTTATGCTTTTTTTCTTGCTAATTATCTTACTTTTGCGCTTCATAGCTTTTTTCATTAAAACATTAGCTCTTCTCAATTTCTCTATTTTTTGTTTATACGTTTTAATCGCAAGAAACATCTCGTAATTTTTATTTCTATAAAACATCTCATTTTCTTCCCTTTTTTGGCAATAACCACAATTTCCTAACTGCGGTACACTAGGAGTTACTAAATCAGAAGGGCTAACATATAACTGCACTGTACTAGGAGTTACTAAATTAGCATCTGAATTCGGTGCCTCAAAATTTAAAGGGCTAACATCTAAGCTATCCGACAAATTTTGTGACCTAATTGGGTTTACATAAATGCCAATTGGTTCTTCTGCCCCATCATCATTAAATTCAAATTGTTCACAAGGAACAGAACTGTCCGAACGCAAAAGGAAGTTTTCAGTTAAATTCAAAGTGGGCCCGGCATTGCTTTTAAGCCTATTTATCCTAATATATTTACTTTTGAAATGTCTATTACAAATACGCGAAGTTCGTCTATTAAAATTGTCATCCAAATTGCATAACTCAACCCATTTTTTAAGTCTTCTATCATCTGATGGAAATGAAAACAACTTAACTGGGAAGGAGTCTGATGAATCCGAATAACTCCCCCTGCAGCTCTTTATAATACACCTCCGACCATTTTTCCTAACACTATGCTGATTCATTGCAAAAATTCCTTAAAAATAATATTTATATAAGTTAAAATATTTTTATACTTGCGAATTGAAGATTATACAACCACGGACACTCGGAACAGCAAGACAGGGGTTTTGAAAAAAACACGCTGTCTTTAAAATAAAGACTTTAACTTTTTGCACCGTAACCACACTCAAAACAGCAACACAGGCGTTTTGAAAAAAACACGCTGTATTGTAAATTAAATTTTTTAACTTTTTTTTAACTTTTCACTGTAAAAATCACCGCACAGAAGCACAATCAAAAGCCAATTAAAAGATGCTTGACTTTTTCTATCAAATGGCAACATTTTACGCGCGCAAATGAAGCTATTAACTAATGCACCCATATGTAAACCAAGTGACAACCAAAAATCAAAAAACAACAAAAAAACGCGTGCCAAGTTCATAATCAATACAAACCAAACAAAAACAATAGAATTGGCGCGCACGTTATAAGTCATCCTATTACATGCATTGCCAAAAACAACATCTCTCATAGAAATACCAAAGGAAAAGACAATTCAAATTACACTGCGAACCTTAAAAAAATAAATCAACCATTAAACATAACATTCAAAACAAGTGTCCTAAAAAATGTAAACAAAACAAAAGCCAAACAGCCGTTCTTGTTTCTGTCCCCACCCCTAAAATTCAATCGTCGGTGGGGTATGCAAGCACCATCCGCTTGCAGAACAACAACCAAAGCTGATTTGGTTTAAAGTTTTCTGAACCACTTAAAAGCAGTCGCTGTTTTTTGTGACACCGACTGCGATATGCCCTGTTCGTATCTCAGTAGATTGATTTCTATTAATTGGAATACATATATATATGCAAAACATTTTACAGCTACTACTGATATGAATTGGCAAACCAAAATTAAATTTATGCTAAAATATTAAAAAATATACTGTAACATATAATATTCTTATTTTTATCATTAACCCAATAGTGAATACGCCCATATTGTTAGGGTACCAAGTCTGAAAAGTAGCAAAAGACAAAATATTCTTGCTGCATCGAAATGAAATGATCGCACACATGCACCCCTGTATGAGAATGCATGAACACGCATACATACAAAGCCCAATTCAAGCGCAGGCGAACCTTCTTCAAAATGCGCGTCTCTGCGACTGAACGACCGAACTCGAGCGCGAGCGTCAAAATAAGAATTAGAACGAGAGCGAAAAAACCCGAAGGCACACGAAGTGTCGGGGCCTGCCGATTCCAGCATTGGGGCCCCCCGATTGAAAAATGTTGTGACCAAATTCGTTGTATGAAATGACCAGTCTATATGTTGTATGGTTAGTGATATCAGGCATCCCACATTAAGCCACCTGGCGACCTGACAAGTTCGCGTGTCCTTATTTACGCAGATGACGTTAAGTTATGTGTTGGGTCAGTGAGCTTTTTCACTAACGCTAGATTTCAATTAAATATGCACTAATTTTATTCTAAAAGACACCAAGGCCTTAATTACAAAGTTAAATGTTTATTGGTTGGACAGGCAGACCGATTTGTCTGTGCCTTTTAACTAGCGAAAAAGAATAGGCAGACGATCTGCGACCGTGCCTTCAGCGAGCGAGTACAAATCGAAAACTGAACTTAAGTAGATGCTTGCCGTGGACAAAGGGCCAGGCAGCGATCGACGAAGGAATTCAAAAGGAGTAGCAATTAGAGTAATTGAAAGAGATGCCACGCAGGGCAAATAGAAAAGGCAAAAAAAAACAAACATCGAGAATTCAATTTACGTTAAAATTAGAAACCTTAAGAATCTATTTAGGCAGCGGCATGACCGAACATTCTCCCCCCGTTGGAAGACCGGGGCTTTCAACCAGATCTTGCTCCGGCAGGACGCACAACTTGCGGACAGCTCTTCGAGTGGTTCCAGTTGATGTTCGTATTACTGCCACATGAGTAACTCCATCAGATCCTGGCACCCATTCCATGACCCTGGCTAATGGCCATTTAAGAGGAGTTAAGTTCTCGTTTTGAACCAGGACGACATCGTTGACTTGTAGCGCAGGTTTGGGGATGCGCCACTTTGACCGTTGCTGCAACAGGGTCAGATACTCTTCACGCCACCGTGACCAGAAGATTTGTTGAAAATAAGCAATTCTCTGACAGCGGTCCAAACGGTTGAAATTTAGCTTTGTGACGTCAGGTTCAGAGTACAACACCAGCGGAACTGTGCCAAGAAAGTGTGCAGGAGTTAGCACCTCAAGATCTGCTGGATTCTCTGAAAGAGGTAGTAAAGGTCGTGAGTTGATAATTGCTGCAATGTGGCAAACGAGTGTACGCAATTCATCGAATGATAATAGAGATGGGAACGATAAAAATGAAATTTGGCTGTTTTTACTGCAGCCTCCCAGAGGCCTCCAAAGTGAGGCGAACGTGGGGGAATAAAACGCCACTCAATTGAATCTTCTAGGCAGAATTCCTCTATAGCTGGATGCTAGCGTCACAGAATCCGTGGATCTCAATAGCACCATTTGGATGCAGCGCACGTCGAGGAAACTTCATTTGCTAAGTATGACCCATGTCAGATGACAAATTCAGCCATGATGTGTTGAGTGCCTCAGGAAAGCTCTCGTCCCACTCCAACTTCTCTCTCCAGACTTGTTGCAGGAAGATCTTGGCCTTGGCAACCACAGGACCAATGAGACCAAGCGGATTATACACGCGAGCAATTGTGGAAAGCACCAGCCGTTTGCATGGCTTTGGAGAGACCTGTATGGGAGAAAAAGAAAAACGAAAGACATCCGCTGCAGGATCCCAAGCAAGACCCAGTGTTTTGGTAAAGTCGCTGCCATCGTCAAACTTCAAGAATGTTTCTTTTTCCGAGTCAGAAACTTTATCAAGGACGAGCTTGTTGGAACACCATTTCCTGAGCTTAAAGCCACCTCGTGCAAGAAAGTTTGTTGTTTGAGACATGATTTCGAGGACTTCCTGTGTTGATTTGCCTCCTGTGATCAGATCATCAACGTACAAGTCCCGCAAAATGATTTTAGAACCGATTGGAAATGTGCTCTTCTCATCATTCGCCAGTTGATGCATCGCGCGAACGGATAAAAAGGCTGCAGGCTTAGTTCCATAGGTGACGGTATCAAGCTTGAATACCTGCACCTCCTGGTCCGGTGAGTCACGCCAAAGAATACATTGAAGATAGCTATCGGGTTCAGCCACGCGAACACACCGATACATCTTGCAGATATCACCAGTCAATGCAACAGGGAAAGTCCGAAACTGTAACAGCGTGTTGAACAGCTTCTGTTGAATGGTAGGCCTTGCCATGAGAACCTCTTTCAGCGAATGTCCACTTGACGTTTTGGCAGACCCATCAAAAACGAATCGCAATTTAGTCGTGGTGCTGTCTTCTTTGAAAACGCAGTGGTGGGGCAGAAAATATTTGCAACGACTCAAGGAGTTTCGGGGAACGACCGACATGTGCTTCAAATGCAAATATTCACGAATGAATGCCGAATATTGGACCATGACGTCTGGCTTGCGCTTTAGCTTGCTCTCCAAATTGAGAAACCGACGATAAGCTTAATTGTACGATTCACCCAGTAATTCTAGAGTGTTCTGTGACGATCCCACCTGACGGCTAGGCCGCCACAATATATATTTAAGCAATAGTCATCTAAGTTTCACATTATTACCATTAGTATGTAAGAGATTTAAAATGAAGTATTATAATTTAGTAATGGTTAAGCGGTCCTATGGATTTTTGGGTATAAAACCAAAATAGGTCAAGTTTGGTTCCGCACCACCTGCCCGAGGTGGCAGCCATAGAGAAAAAATACTGGAAAATAGGGAAAATACCAAACCTTCCTTGGTGAGAAAAGGTCCAAAAGGATGAGAGGGTCACACGGCGGTTTCCGGGAGGCTCTCGGCTCTTGGACTTCGAAGCGATCGGTCGCGTACGCGGACAAAGTATAAAATAAAGTAAACACGTGCGAAAGGGAACGCGGTCGTTAAGAAATAAGGTTAGTGAATCAGTGTGATCGGCGCAGTGAAACACAGGGACGTTTTAAAAACCAAAGAATTAAACTGAGTGAACTCGTACGGAAAGGAACGTCAAGCCGGATTGTTGTGCATTTTATTTTTACCCCGTACCCCTTTGTTCCCCGAGTGATTCAGGCCGTTAGCGACTGACGAGCCAATTGGAGGCGGTAAATTATTTACACCATATACATACACATTATCCCGATCTACTGAATTTCACCAACTAACCTGCCTGCGTAGTGAGGCGGAAGATCCCCTCATTCTCCTACTTAATCCCCCTCCCCCGCGAAGTGGCAGATCCCTTCGTGTCCCACTAACCCCCGCGGCGAGACGGAAGATCCTCTCACGCGTCCCCCTCTAATATCCCACCGCGAAGTGGCAGATCCCTTCGTGTCCTACTAACCCCCGCGGCGAGACGGAAGATCCTCTCACGCATCCTCTCCTCGTATCCTACCGCGAAGTGGCAGATCCCTTCGTATCCTATTAACTCCGACGGTGAGATGGAAGATCCTCTCACCGGCCCCTATTAATCCCACATCTTAACGGAAAGGCAGATCCTTCCGACTAATCAAACTTGTTTCCAGCCGGCCAACCACGATAGAATCCGGCTGCGGCCTCGCCCGAAGGTCCAGCCCGTGGGATTCTTGGCCCCTCGAACCACGTATCTCGGCCAACCACGATAGAATCCGGCTGCGGCCTCGCCCGAAGGTCCAGCCCGTGGGATTCTTGGCCCCTCGAACCACGTATCTCGGCCAACCACGATAGAATCCGGCTGCGGCCTCGCCCGAAGGTCCAGCCCGTGGGATTCTTGGCCCCTCGAACCACGTATCTCGGCCAACAACGATAGAACCCGGCTGCGGCCTCGCCCGAAGGTCCAGCCCGTGTAATTTTTCGTCCCGGAAGGATTTGGTGGCCTGACGTTATCGCACCCTCGAAGGTCCTGGAGCACTTCGGGATAATTGACCAAAAATCGTCGTTCGCCGCGCGAACATTACTCTCTAGTCCTATGTCTCAGTGACTTTACAAATTTCTTGTAAAAGGACCTCTGGATCCGACTGAGAGTTGTATCCTGGCCAGAGAGCATCCTTACAAGTGGCGCCCGAGCAGGGACATTGAGGCTAACTAGAGCAACACCAAAGTGGCCTAAAGACCCACTAAGATAAAGATCTTTATCCCGAAGGATCGCGCCCCTGCGAAGTGTTACAACTGTGAGAGCAAAAGAAAAGGCAAAGGAAAAGGAAAAGCAAAGGAAAAGGAAGAAGGTTCACGTATCACAACAAACCATGGCCAATACGAAGGAGTCCGACGGCGAGTACGAGGAAGCCGATTCGATAGAAAATCCAGGCGTAGGAGTACGATGGATTTATGCCCGGCGTAAGGATGAGTTAGCCGCTCTAGCACTCGAGTTCGGGTTTAGCGCCGACGGCACCGTAGCAGAAACGCAGAAGGCGTTCGCTACACTCGTAAGCACAGGATCGTTTCCAGAATCGGTGTGGAAACGACTCACTCAACTACAGGAGCAGTACAGTTCGAGAGCCGTCACTCCGAACCGCCTAGGAGGCGACAAAGGGTTCATGCCGGGAGCCAAGATAACCCAAGTTGACCAGAGTCAGGCTCCATATTTCGCCGGTCATAGTTCTCCCGGAAGGCTGACAAGCTATCGAGGTGTCCATCCCGGCACGTCACGAGATTTTATCGCCTCATCCCTCGGGAATCATGGCGTGTCGAAGCCGCCAGAGTCAGAAGTTCCACTCACTATCACTCTTCCTCGTCATTTACTAGCCGAGCGAATGCATAAATGGAATCTACGATTCGACGGGACGTCGGACCCGCTGACCTTGATCGCTGAACTTGAAGAGAAGATAGCAACCTACGGAATCAACCAGGAGGAAGTACCCCGCGCCATGTCAGAGATTTTGGAAGGTAGGGCAGCGCGATGGTTCCGCACGAGCCGCTTACAGACAGCTACGTGGGCAGAGTTTCGCACCGTGTTCTTAAGTTTCTTCCTGCCCCCACGTTACTTCGAGCGACTAGAGGACGGAATCCGAGCTCACATCCAGGGAGCGGATGAGACGTTTAAGGAATATTTGGTCGAGTTGAGGACCAAGATGCAGCAAGCCGGATACCAAAAGGAAGAAGAACTCTATCGGATCTACGAAAATATGGCACCGGAATATCGTCTGTATATAAGACGTCACGAGTTCGCGACGCTGGAGCAATTAACCCAAATGGCAACGGAATACGAAAGTGTGAGGCAGCTGACGTCGAGTCGCACAGGTATTCCTAGGACGGCGACTGCAGACCGGGATAGGGCCAACGCCCGTCTGACGCCGAACCCCTTTCGAGGCCACGGGGTACCCGTTCAAGGAGGGAATGCAACTCACCGAATGATCAGACAGCCCCTCTCGAACGTCGACGTACAGCGAGCTTGTAGTAGATGTGGAGAAGTCGGTCACTTTAGGCGGGGTTGTACTAACCCACGTCTGAACTTTTGTTGGGACTGCGGTCGAAGGAACACATTGACCGTCGACTGTTGTCGCCGGGATACCCCGGGAAACGAACAACGTCTTCGCCGAGATGCGGGCGCAGCGGAGACGAAGCTATGGCGTACTCGCGTGGAGTTAGCTGGCACGCGAGTGTGGATGCCATTCTTGGTGATGCCAACCATGTTGGATCGCGTGATATTAGGTATGGATTTCTTGGCGGCAACGGGAACACGGATACAGTGCGGAGAAGCTACCTTAAAGGTAAAATTGCGCCCGTCGGTGGAAAACCCCCGACTGCGGCCGAGGAAAGTCGATCGGATGTCATCAGAGGATACGAACTCGGAAATACTCGAAGGAAGGAGTATGACGGTTCTAGGGCGTCAGGAACCCGACGATAAGGACACCAGGTATGCAGAGCAGAGTGAGGTCCCCGCACACAACCGGATCATGCGTCAGATGGCCCCATCAGGAGAATTAAAGAACGACGGAGGAGACGGGACCGGGAGGCACGACGAACCGGGAAGGGCCTTGGAGGACTTTCCAGATGAAATCGACGAAGCAGAGGGCTAAGAACCAACGGCGGAAGAGGATGATCTGAGACCCGACCAGCGGGAATTCATCACTCGCGAGTTGGCGCTTTTCAAGGAGCTTCAAGGCGTATCACACGTGGCGGAGCATCGGATTATAATGCGAGACGATAAACCCTTGAAACAAAGGTACTACCCAAGGAATCCGGCAATGCAGAGCGTGATCGACACCCAAGTGGACGAACTACTCCGCGAAGACGCCATCGAACCGTCACGGAGTCCACATAGCGCACCCATAGTGTTGGTCAAAAAGAAGACGGGTGAATGGCGCATGTGTGTTGATTATAGGCAATTGAACGCTCACTCGGTACCCGACGCGTACCCCGTCCCCAGGATCAACCATATTTTGGAGAAGCTACGACAAGCCCGATACATTTCGACGCTGGACTTAAAGCACGGTTATTGGCAAATACCCATGGCCAAGGACAGCCGTCAATTCACAGCCTTCACCGTTCCGGGCAGAGGCCTATACCAGTGGAAGGTCATGCCCTTCGGCCTTCACTCGGCCAGCGCAACCTTCCAACGCGCTTTGGATGGCGTGATCGGTGTGGACATGGAGCCGTTCGCCTTCGCCTATTTGGACGATATCATCGTTATAGGCGCCACGGAGCAGCAACATTTGTCCAACCTGGCCGAAGTCTTCCGTAGGCTGCGGAGGGCGAACCTGAAGGTGAATCCAAAGAAGTGCGCGTTCTTCAGGAGGAGGTTAGTTTACCTAGGCCACGTGATTAGCGCCGAAGGGGTACAAACCGACCCGGAGAAAGTGACGGCCGTTACCAACCTTAAGTCCCCTACCTGTCTCAAGGAGCTCCGGCAGTGACTAGGCATGGCATCTTGGTATCGCCGGTTCGTCCCTAACTTCGCAACCGTGGTCCAACCGATGACGGCCCTGTTAAAGAAAGGTCGGAAGTGGTCGTGGGGTCCCGAACAACAGAGTGCGCTGGAGGATGTGAAAAAGAGGTTAACCGCCCCCGTGTTAGGATGTCCCGACTTCGACAAGACGTTCGTGTTACAAACTGACGCTAGCGACGTGGGACTAGGAGCAGTCTTGTCGCAAGAGATCGAAGGCCAGGAGAGGGTCATCGCGTATGCCAGCCGTCGACTCACGGCCGCGGAGGGCAATTATACGACGACGGAAAAAGAGTGTCTGGCCATTATATGGGCCATTAGGAAAATGAGGTGCTACTTGGAAGGGTATCGGTTCGAAGTGGTTACCGACCACCTAGCCCTCAAATGGTTGAACTCCATCGAAAGCCCCTCCGGTCGGGTAGCCAGATGGGCGCTGGAGTTGCAACAATTCCAGTTCGACGTGCGGTACCGCCGAGGCAAATTGAACGTGGTGGCGGACGCGTTATCCCGGCAACCCTGTGAAATCTTGCAACAGATGACCGAGGTGGAGACACCCTGTAAATGGATCCAAGGTATGCAAGTTAAGATAAGAGAGTGCCCCGAGAAGTTCTCAGACTACATGACGGAAAATGGACAACTATACCGGAATTTGGGACATCGAGCGGATGACGAGGACTACTTCCCATGGAAACTGTGCGTCCCTAGTCCAAACAGGGCCCGACTCCTCCGAGAATGCCACGACGCGCCCACGGCTGGACATTTGGGCGTCCGAAAAACCGTTTCCCGACTATCGCAGAGGTATTTCTGGCCCGGCATGTTTAGAGACGCGAAGCGTTACGTCCAGCGCTGCGAGTCGTGCCAGAAGTTTAAAACCGCCCAGACGAAGGCGGCAGGCAAAATGCTAACCCGCGTAACAAGCGAACCGTTTGACGTTCTATGCGCAGACTTTGTCGGCCCGCTACCTCGGTCAAAGCACGGAAACACCATGCTCCTCGTGTTTCATGACATCTTTTCCAAATGGGTGGAGTTGATCCCGTTACGGAAAGCTACCACCGCCCAGGTTCAGAAGGCATTCCGGGAACGGATACTGGGTCGGGTCGGCATCCCTCGGAAGTTCGTCTGCGATAATGGTACTCAATTCACCAGTCGCACTTTGAAAGAGTATTTCAGCACGATAGGGGTAGAGGTCCAATATACTGCCCCATACTGTCCACAAGAGAACCCTACCGAGAGGACGAATCGGACTGTCAAGACGATGATAGCCCAACTCACCGAGGGAGACCAAAGTTCCTGGGACGAGCTGTTACCGGAAATAGCGCTCGCCATCAACGCAAGTGTATCGGACTCGACGGGATACAGTCCCGCCTTTCTGACGCAAGGACGCGAACCCAGACTCCCTACTATGTTATACGACGAGGTCACCCCTGGATCGGCAGTGATATCTAAGGACCCCGCAGGAAAAGCGTTCCAACTCAGAGGAATCTTCGACATCGTCAGATCCAACCTCCAGCGTGCTTCCCAAGAGCAAGCACGTCATTACAACCTTCGACGCCGTGAGTGGAGACCGAAGCTTGGCGACAAAGTGTGGGTACGCCAACATCCCCTCTCGAAGGCAGCCGAGGGTTTCGCCGCCAAATTGGCCCCCAAATATGACGGTCCCTACACCGTAACGAGGTTCACGTCCCCTAACCTTGTTCTGTTGCGAAGCCCCGGGGAAAGACGTTCACGCTCCGCCAACTGAAACCCTATTACTCAGAGGACTTCGAGAATGCCGCCGCAGAAGAAGATGACGAGGCTACCCAGGGGACCGACACGAGAGGTCAAGTAGGATACAAGGTCATACGGTAATTTCTAAGCTGAATTGTACTAACACACCCTATGTTATTATCTAAGTATTCTAAGTAGAGGTTTCACTGCACCGATAGGTAGGGAGCTTAATCAATAAGGGTCTCGTATCTATAAGTTTAGTCTCCGTTTTCAGATGAAAGAAGTCATCGAGTTGTCGGATGGTTCCGACGATACCGAATCATTTCATCACGACCTTTCCGATCGCGACGAGTGGGTCGCGGAAGGATACAGCGGAGGAGATTCGGACACATCGGGGGACGAAGAGGGAGAGATCGCAGAGGACCAGGTTACCGACGATGGCCAAGGTGAAGAAGACCCACACGGAGGCGCTGAGTCTTCCGACGACCAGGAGCCTGGGGGTACAGGTGGGTCGCGGTTTGCGGGCATGTGGAGCCCTAAGCCCGACGAAACCCGACGACCCGATCGACCATCGGCAGCGTTCAACGTCGAGGACGACTCCAGCAACGCGAGCGACAGCGACGAACGCGACGAGCCTCAGGATTACACGAGAGGTCGTCGCTCACAGGGGCCAGGGTATTACGCACCGCGAGGAGACGACGAACAGCCGTGGACCAGACGAGATCCTCGAGGCGGTCACCCGCGATACACCGAGTCCCACCAACGTCCCTCCATTGAACACTCGTGTCATCGTACGGTCGAAGACCAAGTCAGCCGCTGGGAAGGGCATGTCGCGATGATGCGCATCGAGGTCAAGTCGGTCGTGTTTAAGACACCCTGGATACACGCCGAAGGTCCTTACGTGGACGAACCTCCATCACCACCGCTACCCCCCGCTCTGGATTGGGACGCGACGTTCCGTCCCCAGGCGGAGGTCCCGACTTCCCCCCGTCGGCCGCCGTGCTCGCCGAAGAAGACCCGCGCGCAGGAGACGCAGACATCCCCGACTTGCTGGCAGCGTTCGCCGAAGCAGACCCGTGCCCGATCTGTCCAGACGTCGCCAACTTGCCGACGACGCTCGCCGAGGGAGACTCGCGTCCAGGCGGTCCAGACATCCCCAGTCGGACTACGGCGCTCACCACGGGAGACCGGAGGGCAGGAGACGAAGCGTTGCCGCGTGAGTTCGCACCACGGGACTCACCACGTGAAATATTTCATGGAGTGCGAGTTGGCAACCGACAGCGAGGACGGGGTAGAAGATCGCCCCCTGTTCGGTCGGGTATTCCAGAACTCGGAGGCAGCGGAGGCCAGTACGGCAGACCCGGACCCGACGGACGAGGCCAAGGAGGACGACGTAGCAGTCCAATCGACGTCACACCAATCCCCGATCTGCGCACCGCCAGGAGCACCACTGACCGAATGGGAGGACGGAGTTCTCGATCAGGTCTTGACCGAGATCCAGGGGACCGGTTGGGACGGGTCGTTCATGGAGGAGTTGACCTCATCCATAGCAACCCCGGAGGTACCTCGAGACGAGTTAGCCCCATTACCTGAAGGTTGGATTGGAACGGGCGAACTGCGACAATTGCCGACATCGGCCATTCGTCTGATCGCCGAGAGGGCGGCCGAACAAGCCGGACGAGGACATCGCGTTCGCTTCGCCGTTAAGGGACTGGATTGGCACTACGTCGTCACCGTGAAGAGCGACGGGCGGTTCATCATCAGTCCCCGGTAGGAAAGGGGGGGGGGTGTGACGATCCCACCTGACGGCTAGGCCGCCACAATATAAATTTAAGCAATAGTCATCTAAGTTTCACATTATTACCATTAGTATGTAAGAGATTTAAAATGAAGTATTATAATTTAGTAATGGTTAAGCGGTCCTATGGATTTTTGGGTATAAAACCAAAATAGGTCAAGTTTGGTTCCGCACCACCTGCCCGAGGTGGCAGCCATAGAGAAAAAATACTGGAAAATAGGGAAAATACCAAACCTTCCTTGGTGAGAAAAGGTCCAAAAGGATGAGAGGGTCACACGGCGGTTTCCGGGAGGCTCTCGGCTCTTGGACTTCGAAGCGATCGGTCGCGTACGCGGACAAAGTATAAAATAAAGTAAACACGTGCGAAAGGGAACGCGGTCGTTAAGAAATAAGGTTAGTGAATCAGTGTGATCGGCGCAGTGAAACACAGGGACGTTTTAAAAACCAAAGAATTAAACTGAGTGAACTCGTACGGAAAGGAACGTCAAGCCGGATTGTTGTGCATTTTATTTTTACCCCGTACCCCTTTGTTCCCCGAGTGATTCAGGCCGTTAGCGACTGACGAGCCAATTGGAGGCGGTAAATTATTTACACCATATACATACACATTATCCCGATCTTCGAGTGGTTCCAGTTGATGTTCGTATTACTGCCACATGAGTAACTCCATCAGATCCTGGCACCCATTCCATGACCCTGGCTAATGGCCATTTAAGAGGAGTTAAGTTCTCGTTTTGAACCAGGACGACATCGTTGACTTGTAGCGCAGGTTTGGGGATGCGCCACTTTGACCGTTGCTGCAACAGGGTCAGATACTCTTCACGCCACCGTGACCAGAAGATTTGTTGAAAATAAGCAATTCTCTGACAGCGGTCCAAACGGTTGAAATTTAGCTTTGTGACGTCAGGTTCAGAGTACAACACCAGCGGAACTGTGCCAAGAAAGTGTGCAGGAGTTAGCACCTCAAGATCTGCTGGATTCTCTGAAAGAGGTAGTAAAGGTCGTGAGTTGATAATTGCTGCAATGTGGCAAACGAGTGTACGCAATTCATCGAATGATAATAGAGATGGGAACGATAAAAATGAAATTTGGCTGTTTTTACTGCAGCCTCCCAGAGGCCTCCAAAGTGAGGCGAACGTGGGGGAATAAAACGCCACTCAATTGAATCTTCTAGGCAGAATTCCTCTATAGCTGGATGCTAGCGTCACAGAATCCGTGGATCTCAATAGCACCATTTGGATGCAGCGCACGTCGAGGAAACTTCATTTGCTAAGTATGACCCATGTCAGATGACAAATTCAGCCATGATGTGTTGAGTGCCTCAGGAAAGCTCTCGTCCCACTCCAACTTCTCTCTCCAGACTTGTTGCAGGAAGATCTTGGCCTTGGCAACCACAGGACCAATGAGACCAAGCGGATTATACACGCGAGCAATTGTGGAAAGCACCAGCCGTTTGCATGGCTTTGGAGAGACCTGTATGGGAGAAAAAGAAAAGCGAAAGACATCCGCTGCAGGATCCCAAGCAAGACCCAGTGTCTTGGTAAAGTCGCTGCCATCGTCAAACTTCAAGAATGTTTCTTTTTCCGAGTCAGAAACTTTATCAAGGACGAGCTTGTTGGAACACCATTTCCTGAGCTTAAAGCCACCTCGTGCAAGAAAGTTTGTTGTTTGAGACATGATTTCGAGGACTTCCTGTGTTGATTTGCCTCCTGTGATCAGATCATCAACGTACAAGTCCCGCAAAATGATTTTAGAACCGATTGGAAATGTGCTCTTCTCATCATTCGCCAGTTGATGCATCGCGCGAACGGATAAAAAGGCTGCAGGCTTAGTTCCATAGGTGACGGTATCAAGCTTGAATACCTGCACCTCCTGGTCCGGTGAGTCACGCCAAAGAATACATTGAAGATAGGTATCGGGTTCAGCCACGCGAACACACCGATACATCTTGCAGATATCACCAGTCAATGCAACAGGGAAAGTCCGAAACTGTAACAGCGTGTTGAACAGCTTCTGTTGAATGGTAGGCCTTGCCATGAGAACCTCTTTCAGCGAATGTCCACTTGACGTTTTGGCAGACCCATCAAAAACGAATCGCAATTTAGTCGTGGTGCTGTCTTCTTTGAAAACGCAGTGGTGGGGCAGAAAATATTTGCAACGACTCAAGGTGTTTCTGGGCACGACCAACATGTGCTTCAAATGCAAATATTCACGAATGAATGCCGAATATTGGACCATGACTTCTGGCTTGCGCTTTAGCTTGCTCTCCAAATTGAGAAATCGACGATAAGCTTGATTGTACGATTCACCCAGTAATTCTAGAGTGTTCTTAGCAGGTAATCGTACGGAATATTCACCAGAGTCTAAACGACGAAAGTTGGTCTTGAAATAAGCTTCGCACTCCAGTTCTTCTTTGGTGGCTGTGACCATGCCTTCACCACAGCTCTCAACTTCCCAAAAGCGACGGACTAATTTATCCATATGAACTTCAGCAGCAACCAATTCACGCTGCACAGCTTGGCCGTGTAATGCAGTTGCCTTGAGAGTAGAAGATCCACCTCCTGTAACAATCCAAAAAACCCTTGTTTTCTGCTATAGGGGTAACCCAGCAGCCAACTTAATCTGCCCTACAGATAATAGCTCAAAGTACATGCTTGCGCCAATAAGAAGATCTATTCGCCGAGATCTATAGAAATCCGGATCGGCCAGCTGAGAATTTTCCAACCATCGGGTTTAACGGTCGAACTGGGTTGATTGCCGGTAATCGCTGGAGCAACAAGAGCAGATAGGCATGCGAAGTAATCAGAAGTGTGCGACCTTAACTTAATCGAGCATCTCCAAGACTTGCAACTGATACGGTAGACTTCGTTTTATGCAACTGCAACTGGTGAGCGAGCCTGGAAGTCACAATGTGGACTTGAGATCCCGAATCTAGCGGCGCACGGCATGGGATCCAAGCACCTGATCGACTTTGAACGCTTATGATTGCAGTTGCAAGAAAGACAATGTCAGAATCCACATTCTGAGCCAGCAAAGAGGTAGAAGGGCTTGAAGTAATTGCAATTGGCGTACTTTGTTCTGCAGCTGGAGCTCGCATAACCTGGGTCGAAGACTGAGTGCCAAGGTGCAAAAGGGTGTGATGCTTGGACCTGCAAGTTCGACAGCAGCTTGACTTACAATTGCGCAAATAGCAAAGGCAAAAACAAACATCGAGAATTTAATTTACGTTAAGATTAGAAACATTTAGGGTGCGGCATGACCGAACATTCTCCCCCCGTTGGAAGACCAGGGCTTTCAACCAGATCTTGCTTCGGCAGGACGCACAACTTGCGGACAGCTCTTCGAGTGGTTCCAGTTGATGTTCGTATTACTGCCACACGAGCAACTCTATCAGACCCAGAGCTATCAATGAATGGAGAAAGTGAGGCCAACGGGCTGGATGATGTAATTTGTTGCTTAGAATGCAACTTCCAGTAGTCATCAGCCAGGCTTCTCATTTGGATACATCTGATAAGCATTTGAGTGCCCATTTTAACATCTTCGACGTCGAGACCAGGACGTCTTATGCGGTGAACAATTTTGTATACGTATCCAAAAGTGTGGGTGATCTTTTGCCAAGAATTCACCAATTTGCATTTTGAGGATAGGTCCACTTCTTTAGCAACGCCGACCAAAATCCGCTTTCTGAGGTCGGGAAGAGTCTTCACAGGCATACAAGATTCTGGCCAACTGTGCTGATCCTTAAGAAGCACCTCGTGACAAGATGTCGGCTGGATTGCAGTCGGTCGGTACATAGCGCCAATTCATGCCACTGGATACCTCTTGAATTAAAGATATTCGATTAGCAATAAAAACTTGAAAACGTGAAGGTTCATCGCTTATCCATGATAAGGCTACAACAGAATCCGAACAGCAATAAAACGGGCAATCGAAAAGATTCGTTGCGTACGTCCCGCATCAGTTGAGCCAGTAATAAAGCAGCGCACAACTCTAATTTGGGAACCGTGAGAGTCTTCAAAGATGCCACACGAGATTTTGAGCAAAATAGATGCACTCCTCGTTTGCCATCAGCTATTGAAACGAGATAGATACATCCTCCATATGCGTCGATGCTAGCGTCAGAGAATCCATGGATCTCAATAGCACCATTTGGATGCAGCGCACGCCGAAGAAACTTTATTTGCTGAGTACGACCCATGTCAGATGACAACTTCAGCCATGATGTGTTGAGTGCCTCAGGAAAGCTCTCGTCCCACTCCAACTTCTCTTTCCAGACTTGTTGCATAAAGATCTTGGCCTTGGCAACCACAGGACCAATAAGACCAAGCGGATCATACACGTGACCAATTGTGGAAAGCACCAGTCGTTTACATGGCTTTGGGGGTAAAGTCGCTGCCATCGTCAAACTTCAGGAATGTTTCTTTTTCCGAGTCAGGAACTTTATCAAGGACATCGCGATCGTTGGAACACCATTTCCTAAGCATAAAGCCACCTCGTGCAAGCAAGTTTGTTGTTTGAGACATGATTTCGAGGACTTTCTGTGTTGATTGGCCTCCTGTGATCAGATCATCAACGTAAAAGTCCCGCAAAATGATTTTAGAACCGATTGGAAATGTGCTCTTCTCATCAATCGCCAGTTGATGCATCGCGCGAACGGATAAAAAGGCTGCAGGCTTAGTTCCATAAGTGACGGTATCAAGCTTGAATACCTGCACCTCCTGGTCCGGTGAGTCACGCCAAAGAATACATTGAAGATAGCTATCGGGTTCAGCCACGCGAACACACCGATACATCTTGCAGATTGCAACAGGGAAAGTCCGAAACTGTAACAGCGTGTTGAATAGCTTCTGTTGAATGGTAGTCCCTGCCATGAGAACCTCGTTCAGCGAATGTCCACTTGACGTTTTGGCAGACCTATCAAAAACGACTCGCAATTTAGTCGTGGTGCTGTCTTCTTTGAAAACGCAGTGGTGAGGCAGAAAATATTTGCAAAGACTCAAGGAGTTTCTGGGCACGACGGACATGTGCTTCAAATGCAAATATTCACGAATGAATGCCGAATATTGGTCCTTGACTTCTGGCTTGCGCTCTAGCTTGCTATCCAAATTGAGAATCCGACGATAAGCTTGATTGTACGATTCACCCAGTAATTCTATAGTGTTCTTCGCAGGAAATCGTACGGAATATTCACCAGAGTCTAAACGACGAAAGTTGGTCTTGAAATGAGCTTCGCGCTCCAGTTCTTCTTTGGTGGCTGTGACCACGCCTTCACCACAGCTCTCAACTTCTCAAAAGCGACGGACTTATTCATCCATATGAACTTCAGCAGCAACCAATTCACGGTGCACAACTTGGCCATGTAATGCAGTTGCCTTAAGAGTAGAAGATCCACCTCCTGTGACGATCCAACCAAGCCTTGTTTTCTGCAATAGGGGTAAACCAGCAGCCAACTTAATCTGCCCTACAGATAACAGCTCAAAGAACTTGCTTGCGCCAATAACGAGATCTATTCGCCGAGATCTATAGAAATCCGGATCGGTTAGCTGAATATTAGAGGGAATTTTCCAACCATCGGGTTTATCGGTCAAACTGGGTTGATTGTCGGTAATCGCTGGAGCAACAAGAGCAGATAGGCATGCGAAGTAATCAGAGGTATGCGACTTTAATTTAACGCAATCGGAAACTACTTCAGAGTCAAATCGAGCATCTCCAAGACCTGCAACTGATTCGGTAGACTTCGTTTTATGCAACTGCAACTGGTGAGCGAGTCGGGAAGTCACAATGTGGACTTGAGATCCCAAGCACCTGATCGACTTTGAACGCTTACTGCAGTTGCAAGAAAGACAACGTTAGAATCCACATTCTGAGTTAGCAAAGACGTAGAATGGTTTGAAGTAATTGCAGTTGGCGTACTTTGTTCTGCAGCTGGAGCTCGCATAACCTGGATCGAAGACTGAGTGCCAAGGTGCAAAAGGGTGTAATGCTTGGACCTGCAAGGTCGACAGCAGCCTGACTTACAATTGCGCATTTGATGGCCCTTCTTTAAGCAATTAAGACAGAGCGCTAATTCCTTCACCTTTCGAATACGCTCTTGCACTGACAAATTGGCGAATTGACCACAGCTATAAATTGAATGGCCACTGTTGTCGCACACAACACATCCATTTCCTAAAGTGTTAGTGGCAATTAAAATGCTTTTGTTGCGGCTTTTTCCTGATTGTGAACTATATGAGTACGATGCTGCAGTATGCCCTTGATTTTCCAATTTTTGACAACGCTTGGACAAAAATGTAGTAAATTGATCAATCGAAGGAATTTCATCAATAGCCGCAGATTCTTCCCAATTGGCCTGAGTTTTGCTATCTAATTTTTGGAGTAAAACATGAACCAGAATGCAATTTGAGATTTGCTCAACAGAGCCCATTGACTGAAGATCACGTAGATTAGCATTTATTTTATCAGATATATCTCTCAGCTTCGCTGCGGACGGCATTTCCACTTTAGGGAGACCCAAAATTGCAGTTATATGGGATTGGAAAATTAGACGCTTATTATTGAAACGGACATTCAATAATTTCAAGGCTAAAGCAAATTTCTAATGAGCGCACTGTATCCAAGGCGGAACCCTTCAGGCAAGACTTTAAATGCTGCACCTTCTCAATGTTAGTGAACTCTACGTCATTGTCGATGATAGCCTTAAACATGGATTGAAAATCGGCAAATTCAGTATAGCCACCAGAAAATTCAGGCAATCTTAATTCAGGCAAATGAGATCTTTTAGCCGGGACGGAATGGAAATCCAGAGATGGCTCTGGCCACTGTTGTCGCACACAACACATCCATTTCCTAAAGTGTTAGTGGCAATTAAAATGCTTTTGTTGCGGCTTTTTCCTGATTGTGAACTATATGAGTACGATGCTGCAGTATGCTCTACATTTTCTAATTTTTGACAACGCTTGGACAAAAATATAGTAAATTGATCAATCGAAGGAATTTCATCAATAGCCGCAGATTCTTCTCAATAGGCCTGAGTTTTGCTATCTAATTTTTGGAGTAAAACATGAACCAGAATACAATTTGAAATTTGCTCAACCGAGCCCATTGACTGAAGAGCACGTAGATTAGCATTTATTTTATCAGATATATCTCTCAGCTTCGCTGCGGACCGCATTTCCACTTTAGGGAAACCCAAAATTGCAGTTGTATGGGATTGGAAAATTAGACGCTTATTATTGAAACGGACATTCAATAACTCCAAGGCTACAGCATAGTTGCTGTCACAAATTTCTAATGAGCGCACTGTATCCAAGGCGGAACCCTTCAGGCTAGACTTTAAATGCTTCTCAATGTTAGTGAGCTCCACGTCATTGTCGATGATAGCTTTGAACATGGATTGAAAGTCGGCAAATTCAGTATAGCCACCAGAAAATTCAGGCCATCTCAATTCAGGCAAATGAGATCTTTTAGCCGGCTCAGAATGGAAATCCAGAGATGGCTCTGGCCTGAGCGTAGAACTTCGAAGTGCTGGACGTTGACGCTTACCCAATTCTTGATTTAGCATGATTTGTATTGATATGATGAGCTCTTCAAAATCATCGCGAACCTGGCTGCCGATTTCATTAAAATCCAGTTCCTCAAGACTGTCATGGACCTGGGCCAATGCAGCCTTATTCTCCTCTGAGAGCTTAACACGAAGCTCTAATTCTTCTTCACTCATCGCCTGGAGCTTCTCAACAGTCAAGGCCTTCTCAGAGGATTTCGCCTTAGAAAGCATTGATTCAGCCTTCAATTTAAGATGCTTCACTCTTTGAACTGAAGCAGCTAAAGTAGTTTCGGTTGACATCTTAATAAATTTATTTTATTATTTTCAGCTTTTATCACTCGCAAAAATAATTAAATTCCACTGTGCAGTGCGTGCTGTACCAAAAAACTCTTGACCACCAAAAAACTAATGGAATGTTTGTGCGTCTATTTGCACATAAACAGCAATATAGCGGTGGAAGGGGGTGCAACGAACTCGCGAACAAAAACGTTTTGTCGCCGCTGTGAAACGTTTCAAAGCGGGAACGAAGGCACAAAGAGGAAACCAAAATATTCTCTATGATGCGCGGGGCGGGTGCGATGTGAGTTTCTAACGGAGTTTATATATAACCGCTTGCGCTTGCATATGTACATAAAACTTGCAGGTTATGTATAAGTTAACAAGTTAACATAAACCAGCAAAAGTCAATGGAGCAGCCGCTGACTTTTGTTGTTATTTAGCTTCGGCCGAAACTGCTGATCTAGCTTTTAGCCCGGATGCTCGTGCACAGACGGCAAGCACTGCATATTTGCGTGGCCGCTGTGAGTCTTTTGTTAGCTTTAAGTTTCTTTTCAATTCAGTTTATATCAAATCCTTGAATAAAGAGCACCAGCTCTGATAATATTTAACTCCGGCTACCGCCATTAAAGATCTTATTATTTCACACTGACTGAGTCTCTAGGCCAGCAGGTAAAGAAGGGCAGTCACCCTTCCACCCTATTCTTCCTAATTTAGCCAACCGGCTACCTTCACGAAGACGGCTGCGAGGAAACCTCTACGGAGTAAAACACTAATTGGCGCCCAGCTCGCGGAAATCCCACCCGCATAAATTCGGACCTAAGAGGGAAACTAGGATAGGAAAACCATTTCACAAAAAATGTAAGTGGACTCTTCCGGCTATTTAACTTTTAGTCTGCAAAAATTCCCAGTCCTTTACGTGTCCCAAGTTTTTATCTGCAAATATTTTATGCGACAAATACGAAAAATAGTAATCGCCGTGTTTAAAAAAATAAAAAGCAATAAATAAAAAATACACTGCAAGTATAACGTAATAACCAACAAATAGAAAATCAAACACAATTAGTGGAAATCAGCCTTTTAACTTTGAATTTGATTTATTGTGGTTGTTTTTTATTTTTCTGTGTGTTTCTGTTCGGGCCACGCAGTAATACGAAACGGCCGCCTGACTTTGTCTTTGTTTTTGCTGCATTCTTTTCTTTTGGGAACGGCTTATGCAAACGTTTAGTTGTAAGAGTGCTCTCAGTCGCTCTCATGAACGACGCCTTCCGTCAGTATAGGAACAAAAAAGTTTTTTCTAGCGACTCCGAATCCGGGAGCGAAGAGAGCGGTCACAGTCACAGCCTTACAGCCTCTGCCCCCCAGTACAAATGGATCCCGACCTGCTTAGGGGCTTGATTGACGCTGCCGTCGGCAGAGCGCTGGCAGAGCAGGCCACACAAAATCACCAAAGAGAGCTGGAGCTGCGGCAGACGATCGAGCTGCTCGCTGCTCAAGTGGCTGAGGTTAGGGTACAACCGAAGCCAGCCCAAATCTTAGAAATTACAACATATGAAGCTATAGAGATTAATGACAATGTTCGATGTGACGAGCCATTGGATGCCGTCAAGTGCCTGCCAGAATTTTTAGGGGCACAAGATTCAAACGTTTCATGGAGACAAGCGGCCGTCGCCGCTTATCATATTTTTAGACGATATAATGGTAGCTCACGCCACTACCAGGCAGTTATCATTATCAGAAGCAAGATTAGGGGCCCTGCCGATGCGGTGTTGTCCTCGTTTGGCACAGTGCTGAATTTTGACGCGATAATAAGTCGCCTTGATTTCACGTACAGTGACAAACGACCGATGCACGTCATCGAACAGGAGTTAGGAACTTTAAGGCAAGGGGGCCTACACTGCTAAACTATTATGACGAAGTAGAGAAAAAACTCACTTTGTTAACAAATAAGGTGCATATGTCACATGATTCGGGTATGGCAAAAGTTCTGTGTGACAAATTCAGGGAAGACGCTATGAGAGTATTCATATCAGGACTTAGGCAAAATCTCACAGACGTGCTCTTTGCGGCAAAACCTAAAGATTTGCCGACGGCCCTGGCCCTAGCACAGACGTGCTCTTTGCGGCAAAACCTAAAGATTTGCCGACGGCCCTGGCCCTAGGACAGGAGGTTGAGTCCAACCATGAAAGGTACACCTTCGCGGCAACCTTTGCAAAAAGCCAAGAAGATCGCAAAATTGGCGAAAAAACACAAAATCGGCAACTGGTAAAAAACCATCAGCCGGCGGACTCTCAAATAGATGGCGGCAAAAACCCGCACTTTTCTAGACAGACTGGGGCGCAAATCCATTCCGATCAGCGCAATAATAACTTCCAAAACAGAAGTTACAGTTCAGAACCTATGGCCATTGATCCTTCACTTTCAAAAATTATTCCACCCGTTCAAACGCAAGCCTACCAAAATCGGAGACCTGCCACGTCCGACCGAAACAAAGCAAAGCAACAGCAAAGGGTAAATCACGTCACCCAGGGTGTAGGAAATGAACCAGGGTCATACGCCAGCACAGCTTCCAAGGCGGCGGAGAAAATCGATGATGACATCATCACAGATTATGACTCTGATGTCATTAATTTTTTAGGGGAAGATCCCTGCTGCCCGTCATCAGACGAAGAGTAGCGGGGACCGATATGAGGTTTCTTATCTCACGGGCGCGTCAAAAAATTTCATCCGACCTCACAAAGGGTTGAAAGGCGTTCGCCCTGTAGAATCCCCATTCCCAATACATTCAATCCATGACACTACCAAAGTTATGAAGAAATGCTTCGTATCAATGTTTAATTTAAAGGCTACGTTCTTTATACTACCCGACTTGTCTTCCTTCGACGGAATAATCGGTCTTGACCTGTTAAAACAGGCAGGGGCATCACTCTGCCTATCCTCCGGTCACCTAAAATGGGGCACCGAGGTAGAGCAGATCGATTTTCACAAGTGCACTGACGTCAATTTCACCAGCATGGATTGTTCAGATGCACCGCCTTTGGCAAAGAATGCTTTTTTAGAGATGCTAAGGACCCGGAGAAAGGCCTTTGCAGACCATAACGAGGCTTTACCTTACAATACTTCGGTGGTAGCTACCATCAGAACAGTTAACGAGGAGCCCATATACGCAAAATTGTACCCGTACCCCATGGGAGCAGCGGATTTTGTCAACAACGAAATTCAGGATCTGCTAAGAAATGGAATAATTCAAAAGTCGGCATCCCCCTACAACAACCCAATATGGGTGGTAGACAAAAAAGGGATCGACGAAAGCGGAAATAAGAAAATGCGGCTAGTCATCGACTTTCGCAAATTAAATGAAAGGACCGTGTCCGATAAGTACCCCATGCCAAATATTTCAATGATATTGGGGAATCTCGGCAAATCGAGGTATTTCTCAACGCTGGACCTTAAGTCTGGCTATCACCAGATTACGCTCGCGGAACGAGACAGAGAAAAAACCTCGTTTTCAGTAAATGGGGGTAAATATGAGTTTAAAAGGCTTCCGTTTGGTCTCAAAAATGCAGCCAGCATTTTTCAGAGGACCATAGATGCCATCCTACGAGAGCAAATAGGTAAATTTTGCTATGTTTACGTTGACGACGTAATAATATTCTCGGAGGACGAAAACTCTCACGTTAAACACGTAGATTGGGTTCTAAAAAGCCTGTACGAGGCAAACATGAGAGTGTCGGTAGAAAAATCGAGCTTTTTAAGAAAAGTGTCAGCTTTCTTGGGTTTATAGTCACTTGTAATGGTGCTACCACTGACCCAGAGAAAGTAAAGGCCATCAAGAAATTTCCGGAGCCCACGAATGTATTCGAGGTACGGTCATTTCTGGGCCTGGCTAGCTACTACCGATACTTTATTAGAGATTTTGCGGCAATAGCAAGACCTATCTCGGAAATCTTAAAAGGGGAAAACGGAACAGTTAGTAGACACAGGTCACGAAACATTCCGGTACAGTTCTCTGAAGGGCAAAAACAAGCATTTCAGAAGCTTCGAAATATCTTGGCGTCTGACGATGTCATGCTGAGATACCCCGATTATAAAAAGGCATTCGATCTAACGACAGATGCCTCGGACTATGGCATTGGTGCAGTGCTGTCCCAAGAGGGACGTCCGATTACAATGATCTCAAGGACATTGAAGGACAGAGAGGTTAACTATGCTACCAACGAAAGGGAGCTATTAGCCATAATTTGGGCACTGGCCAAGCTAAGGCATTATTTATACGCGGTCAAAGATATAAACATCTTCACCGACCATCAGCCATTAACCTTTGCAGTATCGGAATTTAATCCGAATGCAAAGATTAAAAGTCGGAAAGCGCGCATTGACGAATCCGGAGCGCGAATATTTTACAAACCCGGTAAGGAAAATCTAGTTGCCGACGCACTCTCGCGACAACAACTTAATGTCATGGAGGAGCAAGAAGCTGAATCGTGCGCGGCCACTATACACAGCGAACTCTCCCTGACACACACAATCGAGACGACGGAAAAGCCATTAAATTGCTTCCAAAACCAAATAATCTTCGTCCTTTTTGGTAACAAGAGACGGCATGCGATTAATTTTTCCTGCATAGAGAGTTTAATTGATGAGCTCGCAAATGTAATCGTTCCTAAAGGCGTAAACGCTATCTATTGCGACTTGCACACGTTGGCAATGGTACAGGACGAACTGGTTCGGCAGTTTCCGGCCAGAAAATTTTGGCATTGCAAAAATTGTATAACAGACATTTTTGCAGTCAGCGAAAGACGGGAAATCCTCACTGTCGAACACAACAGAGCCCACAGGTCATCCCAGGAAAATGTAAAGCAGGTACTCTCCGAGTACTACTTTCCAAAAATGGCCAAATTAGCTACCGAAATCGTAGCGAATTGCAGGACTTGCGAGAGAGCAAAGTACGACAGGCACCCAAAGAAACAGGAGCTCGGCGAGACACCGATCCCCTCTCATGTAGGAGAAATGTTACATATTGACATTTTCTCTACAGATAAAAATACTTCCTTACTTGCATCGACAAGTTTTCGAAGTTTGCCGTCGTGCAACATGTCCACTCAAGGACAATTGAAGACCTCAAACCGGCCCTACTACAAATTATGAATTTCTTCCCAAGAGCTAGGGTAGTCTACTGTGATATTGAACCATCATTAAATTCACACACTATCTCAGCCATGCTCGACAGCCATTTTGGTGTTAGGATTGCAAATGCACCGCCCCTCCACAGCGTCTCAAACGGGCAAGTAGAGCGCTTTCATAGTACCCTTGTGGAACTTGCGCGATGCCTGAAAATCGACAAGGGAATGACGGACACTGTATAGATAATTTTATTGGCCACCGCCAAATACAACAAGTCGATACACTCGGTTGTTAACAAGCGACCAGCCGACATTGTGCAAACACACCCAGACGACCCGCAGATGGAAGTCCAAAATAAAAGAATACTTATTTTTTTGTTAAGTTAGAATAACATTCCTGGAAAAAATTATTACATCATAGATCATTCCACAGGTGCGGACTTATCATCCTACTATCCCTGTCTATGGTGTCGGCACACATCGTCGACTATTCGCGAGCTAAATACATTCCCATCATTGATGGTGAGGTATTAGTATGGGAAGAATTTGCAACGTAAACATAAACCAGCAAAAGTCAATGGAGCAGCCGCTGACTTTTGTTGTTATTTAGCTTCGGCCGAAACTGCTGATCTAGCTTTTAGCCCGGATGCTCGTGCACAGACGGCAAGCACTGCATATTTGCGTGGCCGCTGTGAGTCTTTTGTTAGCTTTATGTTTCTTTTCAATTCAGTTTATATCAAAGCCTTGAATAAAGAGCACCAGCTCTGATAATATTTAACTCCGGCTACCGCCGTTAAAGATCTTATTATTTCACACTGACTGAGTCTCTAGGCCAGCAGGTAAAGAAGGGCAGTCACCTTTCCACCCTATTCTTCCTAATTTATCGACGGATGACAACAGCCAACCGGCTACCTTCACGGAGACGGCTGCGAGGGAACCTCTACGGAGTAAAACACTAATTTATATGCGATCAATCAAACGAACGAAAATTAAATTGTTTGTTTGGTTGCACTTTAGTTTTTATTGTTTTTATATCACGTCGGGGTCACCAAAATGTTGGGTCAGTGAGCTTTTTCACTAACGCTAACCTTTGATGGTGCCCAATTAAAATAAAACCGCACAAGATTTCCATTAAATATGCACTAATTTTATTCTAAAAGACACCAAGGCCTTAATTACAAAGTTAAATGTTTATTGGTTGGGCAGGCAGACCGATTTGTCTGTGCCTTTTAACTAGCGAAAAAGAATAGGCAGGCGATCTGCGACCGTGCCTTCAGCGAGCGAGTACAAATCGAAAACTGATTACAGTAATTGAAAGAGATGCCACGCAGGGCAAATAGAAAAGGCAAAAAAAAAACAAACATCGAGAATTCAATTTACGTTAAGATTAGAAACTTTAAGAATTTATTTAGGCAGCGGCATGACCATACATTATGCCTACAATACAACGAAATTTCTAGCAGTTCAGACTTACAATCGGACCTAAATGCTTTGTTGTGAAAATCTTTTGGATTTAAATAGCGCTAAGTGCAAAGTAATTACATTTTTTCGGGTGAACCCACAATATGCCACGTATACGCTGGGTGGTTATGCGTTGTTTAGAATTTCGCATGTTAATGACCTTGGTGTCCTTTTTGACCCAAAACTTAAGTTTTGTGACCATATTACTTCTATGGTGAATAAAGCCAGGGGCGTACTTGGATTTATAAAAAGGTGGTTAAAGGAATTCGATGATCCCTATGTTACAACGAGTCTGTTCATTTCACTAGTCCGTCCAATCCTGGAGTACTGTTCAGCAGTTTGGAGTCCTCCTATAAGCCGGATAGAGTCTGTGCAAAATAACTTTTTATTATTTGCTCTACGGGGCCTTAACTGGAATGCAAGCCTTATTTTACCATGCTACTCTAGTAGACTTCTCCTAAATAATCTACCATCCTTAGTAAACAGTAGAGCGATGTTCAGCACAAGTTTTATCTATAAATTTATTCACGGGGATGTGGAGAGTCCCGAGTTACTGGGTCGCATAAGCTTCTCCGTGCCTAATAGAATTACCAGGAACTATGTTCCTCTTACTTTAAATATTTGTAGATCTAACCATGATATACATGAACCGTTTAGAGTACTGTGTAACGAATATAATGGACTATACCATGTTATTTCTACTGCGGACTCTTTGCCAAGCTTAAAACCATTAATTTTATCTTACTTAGCACAAAATTAGTATTAGTATTGGTCTCGTACGTATTTCTAACTAAGTCGGTCCGCTTCTATATTGTCCTTTTTCACTTCTCGCGATCTCGTTTTTCACCAATTGGGTAATAGGGCTCCGCGCGTAACATGCACTGCTTGGTGTCGTAAGGGCCACTTGTTTGCGCTGATCATAGTGCATTGTGAGGAGTTGAATAACTCCACACAAAATATCCGGAAAATAACTGCATGAAGAACCTGCCAGTTGCTACTTACGCAACTACTTCGCGTAGTAGCGGCAACGCAGGAAAAGAGAAAAAGCAGTTGAAGAGAGAGAGGAGAGAAAGTATAGAGTACGAATCCAAAGAGAGTTTGGAGAGATTGGGAGAGACGGAGCGGAGAGAGGAGCCAGAACGAGACGGCACTAGTCAGAGCGAGAGTCCAGAGAGCGCAGGCGTGCCGTGAGCAAGGAAGGAACGGTACAGCGCTGCACTTTGGACTTCAGTGGAGTGCCGTGTGCAGAGGGCGAAAGGTCAAACGGTAAAACCGTGGACTTTGGACCTTGGAGTGGAGAGCAGAAAAGGAGAGGCCGGGGATTAACGGGACCCGGACGCCTATATAAGCGGGCCCAGCGCTGGAATCAGGTACGATCGCAACAGTCTGGAGGAAAGGCCAGGGTGGAACGTTCGTCTTTCTCTGGGCGTTAGCTACAGGGACTGCTGACGTAATCTGACCGTAGTACCGGAGCGTCAAAGGAAACTGAGTGAGCGTCTAGCGGGACCGGCCGGGACAGAGCAAGGGATAGGAGGCTGCGGCTGGCATGACGAAGGTCGTGCGAGCGTGGTGCCTGTTCACCCTAGTCTGAGAACGGTGACGCTTCGCTAAGCCCAACGGTCCAACTACACGCCCTCGTCTACGAGTGGCAGCGAAAGTACTCGGAGCGGCTAAGACCACCAGCAGCGAGGAATCACCGAGCGACGTCGCAGGAGTATCACCAGCACAAGATATACACAAATATTGTAAACCAGAGCCGTAAATAAACGCCTCATCAAGAATTCTGAAGTGTTGTTCTATTAAACGGGCGGTCACGTTTAATATAAATTTGGTGGGACGAACGCACAAATTCTACTGAGCTAGCCGCACGAACTTCGTAGCGAGCCAAACATAAAAATCAGTTCGTTACAGCATCAACGTCCGAAATTCAGTTTGTGGTAGGAGAAATGGACCAGTGGCAGGTTTCGGCTGGAAAACGGTTCGGAGATTTATTTTTTTTTTTTTTTAATTTTCTTTATATGAGACTAACAATAAGTATATCGAATCTTAAGAACATAACTGAACTTACGGTCATGTAGACTGAATTTATACTAACGGGCCCTAATATTTATTGCTGGGCTGGTATATCGTTGCGATGCAGACGAGTTCTGTTCGAAACCCGTGTTAGGTTCCTTGCGAGATTATTTGGGTGCAGTTTAAGTTTGTTATGGTAGGCTGCTTTCTGCTTTGCTAATTCATCTTTGACCATGATGCCCCAGTGTTCGCAGGATTTTTGATTGTGAGCGCTGTAGGATGTCAGCGGTTGCTCGCGTTCCCCTAGAGCTGGGAGCCATAGGTAAAAATGGGCTTAAGGGTGGAGTTGTAGAGAAGAACTTTAATGTCCAGACACAGGGGTGATCGAGAATTTATAATCCAGTGTATGATGCTAGCTTTAAGTCTGAGATGTACTTTCTTGCATTCAATGTGCTTCCGCCAGGCGTCTGTCGATGTGGACGCCGAGATATGTTACTTCGCTAGCTTGGGGAATCTGCGTACTTTTCAAAGTTAGCGGGTTGCACGATTGTCTATTAAGGGTAAACGTTACACTTACACTTTTGCTCATTAATTTTGATTCGCCAGTCTGATAGCCGCTTCTCAACTACCACCAAATGATCAGCCAGTTGAGCTGTTGCTCTAGTTGGGCATCTTGAGTGGGTCAGGATTACGGTGTCGTCAGCAAATGTGGACGTAGTCAGTCTCTCATTCATAGGGATGTCTGCGCTACCTTGTGGGACTCCGGCTTCAATGTTATACTCCTTGGATGTAGTTGTATTGCATCTCACCTCAAAGACTCTGTGGTAGAGGTACGACTTAAGTAACTTCTGAGTGTTTTCTGACGGTAATGTTATGATTTTATGCATAAGGCCTTCAAGCCACACTCGGTGGAATGCCTGAGAGACGTCGAGGAATATCGCACTACAATATTCCCGATGTTCGAAGGCTGTACGAATTTCTGAAATTATCCGGTTGACTTGCTTGGCTTTCACGAAACCCGAATTGATGTGCCGGGTTTTTAAGTTTTGTTCTCTTAGATATGGTGTAATGCGCGTGAGGGGGCATTTTTCTAGTAATTTGGACAGGCACGATAGTAAACTCATTGGCCTGTACGATGTGGGAATTGTGTGGTCTTTCCCAGGCTTCGGTATCATTATAATCACAGACTTGTTCCATTGTTTTAGTTGCTTCGAATGGGGCGATTTGCAGGATTGCCAAGCGCGTCGTAGACGTCGTTTTTCCCATACCAGTTGTTCGACTTGCAGATTAGTTTCTTGGTCACAGCGAAGACAATTAAGTCCGGGAGTTTTCTGGGTTCAGCTGGCCAATATGTGGGGCTGCCAGGGGAGACATAGTCGAGTTTGTTGCTCAAGTTTATAATTGCTTTATACAGTTGTCTTCCTTTCTTGATCCCCAGTGTGTGTGCTTGACGTTGTAGTCTCCTCCTGCTATAAAGCGATCTCCGAAAGAGTCATGTCCAAGAAGTCCAAGAATTGCTCTTCAGTTATTGTAAAACGCGGTGGGCAATAGACAGCTGCTATAGTGATACTGCCGTTGCCTGCTTGTAGTTTTATAGATGTAGCCTGCAAATAATTGTAGCATATCACGAATGATTCTAACAGCAACGAAAGATGGTGGGTGTAGCTTCAAGTGGGGCACGCGCTGGTTCCGGCTCTTGTTTTCGTCGGTAAAGGGAGTGAGTTTCCAATTTGATCCACAGTGCTACTTGCTCGCATATTACAATACAAAATCCCTTTTTAAATTCGCGTGCGAACTGACTTTGAGGTTAATTGTAGGGGGACAGAACTAAGATTGGGGTAAAGAGGAAGGGAATACCTGAAAAGAAGGGTGCTGTCAGCAGCGAGGATGTTATTTGCCGCTGACATTGCCCACCCTACCATGATCACCACCGCTGCATAACCTGACACAGGTTGGTGATCCCTTCAACACACGCTTAACTCCTAATCATCGTCATCGATGCAAGCTTCCATTGGAAAACAATTTAGCAATTCATGTTTATATTATGTTTAAGTAAGTAGAAAAGTAATACTAACAAAGGTGATCATTAAGGTTACAAAGTTGGGTATCATATAAAGTTTATGCTAAGATCATATTGATAAAGTAAATTTAAATCGAAGCAAGGTATTTAGAATTTAAGCATTAATTTGGAATTCACTGAGCAAGTATTAATCAAGTGGGAATTTGTTTTATAATATCAAAATCAGTAGAATATTATAGTACACAGTCAATCAAAATACGTAGCATTACGGAGCCGATCACTTACCCAAAATATCCAACGTTGAAAGCGCTTTCATGTTTTATTATTGGCTGTAATTTGTTTTATAAATTGGAAAACTGCATTTCAATTGACTGTAGGTTAAGATAAATTTAAAAAAAAAAAACACTTCCAGGTGCTTAAACACTTGCTCTCTTGACCAAATTTGCTTACTGCATATCGAATTATTTGATGACACTAGGATTTGAGAAATTTACGTTAACTGCTTATTAAATATTTATGTTTTAATTAATTTAGCGATATAGAAATTTAATTTAAATTAAATATAGGAATTTAAATTTAGGTATTTAATTTAACTATAAGTTTAATTTGACTTGAGTTTATAGGGATTGAATGATTTTAAGTTTTCTATTTTCTAGTAATTTTCATTTTTCTAGTAATTTGGACAGGCACGATAGTAAACTCATTGGCCTGTACGATGTGGGAATTGTGTGGTCTTTCCCAGGCTTCGGTATCATTATAATCACAGACTTGTTCCATTCTTTTAGTTGCTTCGAATGGGGCGATTTGCAGGATTGCCAAGCGCGTCGTAGACGTAGTTTTTCCCGGACCAGTTGTTCGACTTGCAGATTAGTTTTGTATTGGTTGCTACGCACGATTGTCTCTTCTGGTGTTGAGATTTTGACTCCTGCCACGAGTGCTGACTCCAGGGCATCAGCACAGAGGTCGATGTCGTTCTCTATGTTTAACTGTGGTGTTAGTTCAATGTGGGAACTTACGTACTTTTTGTACTTTATCCAGTTAGTTCAGGTCGAGGTCAGAATAGAGGAGTGCTCGATTACTTTTGGGCTTTGAAGGAGTGTTATTAAAACAGGCGAGTGGTCCGATGATAAGTCCGATAGCGATTTGGCGCTTTCTAAATTTCTTGGGAGGTTCTTGGTCACAGCGAAGACAATTAAGTCCGGGAGTTTTCTGGGTTCAGCTGGCCAATATGTGAGGCTGCCAGGGGAGACATAGTCGAGTTTGTTGCTCAAGTTTATAATTGCTTTATACAGTTGTCTTCCTTTCTTGATCCCCAGTGTGTGTGCTTGGCGTTGTAGTCTCCTCCTGCTATAAAGCGATCTCCGAAAGAGTCATGTCTAAGAAGTCCAAGAATTGCTCTTCAGTTATTGTAAAACGCGGTGGGCAATAGACAGCTGCTATAGTGATACTGCCGTTGCCTGCTTGTAGTTTTATAGATGTAGCCTGCAAATAATTGTAGCATATCACGAATGATTCTACCAGCAACGAAAGATGGTGGGTGTAGCTTCAAGTGGGGCACGCGCTGGTTCCGGCTCTTGTTTTCGTCGGTAAAGGGAGTGAGTTTCCAATTTGATCCACAGTGCTACTTGCTCGCATATTACAATACAAAATCCCTTTTTAAATTCGCGTGCGAACTGACTTTGAGGTTAATTGTAGGGGGACAGAACTAAGATTGGGGTAAAGAGGAAGGGAATACCTGAAAAGAAGGGTGCTGCCTAGATGGAATAGCAGCATCTGATGTGTGTGTGTCGGTGACAGCTGCGAGGATGTTATTTGCCGCTGACATTGCCCACCCTACCACCTACCGTCGCATAACCTGACACAGGTTGGTGATCCCTTCGACACACGCCTAACTCCTAATCATCGTCATCGATGCAAGCTTCCATTGGAAAACAATTTAGCAATTCATGTTTATATTATGTTTAAGTAAGTAGAAAAGTAATACTAACAAAGGTGATCATTAAGGTTACAAAGTTGGGTATCATATAAAGTTTATGCTAAGATCATATTGATAAAGTAAATTTAAATCGAAGCAAGGTATTTAGAATTTAAGCATTTATTTGGAATATGAACTTTAATTTAATTCACTGAGCAAGTATTAATCAAGTGGGAATTTGTTTTATAATATCAAAATCAGTAGAATATTATAGTACACAGTCAATCAAAAGCATCAATCAAGCATTACGACCGGAGCCGATCACTTACCCAAAATATCCAACGTTGAAAGCGCTTTCATGTTTTATTATTGGCTGTAATTTGTTTTATAAATTGGAAAACTGCATTTCAATTGACTGTAGGTTAAGATAAATTAAAAAAAAAACACTTCCAGGTGCTTAAACACTTGCTCTCTTGACCAAATTTGCTTACTGCATATCGAATTATTTGATTACACTAGGATTTGAGTAATTTACGTTAACTGCTTATTAAATATGTTTTAATTAATTTAGCGATATAGAAATTTAATTTAAATTAAATATAGGAATTTAAATTTGGGTATTTAATTTAACTATAAGTTTAATTTGACTTGAGTTTATAGGGATTGAATGATTTTAAGTTTAAATTGTGTTGTGTTAATTAGACTGTGTCACGAAGCGGGTGTTGCTGGCTTGAGCCTGCACTGGGTTGCACTGTGTTGTATGTATGTAGGTGAGACTGTACTCAGAACAGATTGAACAAACTGTTACTAAGTTGCACGGACGCACATGAACTTGTACAAATTGGTTTTGATCGGAATTCACAAGAATTTTTAGCATGGACGCTGGGTGGCAACACTGGTTGAAATTTTCACAGTGGGTGTAGGGGGCGATCCTTCCACTAAAAAGCATTTGAGGCACAGAAAAAATTCCCACGGCGCAAACGTAATTGAAGACGAAAAAAAATGAAGAAGTCGGGGGCGTCGTGTGGTGTAGTTCAATGTTTTTAGTTCAGTTGCATACAAGAGACTGGAATAACTTAAAACTTAAACCGCGCTCCCGCCCGCTTTACTCCGTTGAAGCGAGAGCGGGAGATCGGCAGCGGCCGTCCGAGGAGATCGGATGCGAAACCCGAAGTTCGCACTCTGGAGCGCGGACGTCGCGAGAGGCGAGCGAGGGAGCGCAAGAGGGGCGAGAGCGAAAGCTCGGAGAGCTCAGTGACCAGCGCCGATGCAGTGGGCCACTGACCTAAACATTCCGCACCCCCTTGCAACTACTCGGGTTGCAACATAGCCTGGTTGCTCGGACACGACCCAACCAAACACGGTACTCTGGGCTACTGTCAGTTCATCGTGAATTTTCAGGAAGCCCGGCCGCATCACACTCGGATACATATCCGCGTCCAGGATCATGGAGATCGTCGCGGGGAGATAAAACCGCTCATCAGCCAGCGTAATGTCCCGGAAGTGGCTCCTTACCGCGTCGCTCAGCTCCCGGATTGGAGTGCGGATGCGCACGTGAGGCTCTATTTTAAAACAAGTGAGAACGCTATAGTCGAGTGCCTCGACTATTAGATACCCGTTACTCAGTTCAAATTATCAATTTGAATTCGGCGATCTCTTAGAGCTGGCAGCTTTACAGCACGAGCATCAGCAGCAGCGCTGCTTTAGCGCAGGTAGTTTTTGTCCTGCACCAACAGCTGCGTTTATGTTTATGTTTTTGAGTGCAATGCTTACATACATACACACATACGCCATTGTTTGACTCAGACCTCCAATTTGGCTAACTTGATTTGATTTGCATAGTTCTTGAGATATAGTTCGGTATTGACAAATGAAAACCATCACAATTTCCTTTAATAGAAATCCTTATCGAGAATTAACGTTGACTCTGTTGAGCACCTTGGCCAGCTGTTCCAAAGTCATCCGTTAGATGGCGCGATGAAAGGCGGAAATGTAGGCGCTAGCCAGGCTTAAGCGTTAATGGGTTTTTGGGCGTTAGAGTGGGCGTGGCAAACTTTTATTAGGCCAATCGATAGGTATTGACGAAACAAATACAAATGAAGTAATGTGGTAAACATAAATAAAACCATGAATATCTAAACAACTTGAACTGAACTGAGCTGATGATATCGATAATATAGGGAGTGCCATACGCGACCACATTACCATCCGTGGAGTCGCTTAGCTACTTTCTCATAATCTTTTCTGTTCCTGTAATACTTATTCCAGAATTTAATTATCATTCTCCTCCGGTTTTACTTATCTATCCTCTCTTGTTGCTAGCACGCTCAATTCCAATCTTAGTAATAATAATATGTGGTCAGTAGGCGAATCTGTACGCGCAAGATCTCCACCCCAAAGCCGACGAGCGAGTGCCGGATCCTATAGCATGCCCCCGCAACTGCAGATTACCGAGTTCGTCTGCCAAACTTTTATTAGGCCAATCGATAGGTATTGACGAAACAAATACATATCAATTAACATTTTCATAATAGCATCAAAACTGTGGCCACAGCTTGTGGCTTGTGGGCGTCAGAGGGGGCGTGGCACCATTTTGAAACAAACTTGCGCTGCGTAGGAACTCCTAAAATCGACATGCAAAATGCCAATCTTCTAGCTTTTATAGTTTCCGAGATCTCAGCGTTCATACGGACAGACAGACGGACAGAGAGACGGACAGACAGTCGGACAGACGAACATGGCTAGTGATCCTGAACAAGAATATATATACTTTTAGGGTCGGAAACGCTTCCTTCTACCTGTTACATACTTTCGCACGAATACAATATACCCTTTTACTCTGCGAGTAACGGGTATAATTAAAAGAGTTTAAAAGTAAGGAGATCGGATGTTTCTATTCATATCAAATTTAAAATAAATTTGGTGGAATTTATAGTTTTGGTGGCTTCTTATAAAAAAAATTAGTCATTTTCGATTGTTTGATGTCTTTAAAGCAAACACAAATATATATCGATATTTTGCAATCGTGTAAGAACGAGATTTTTAGCGTGTTAAAAGGGGGATGAGAACTAATTTGTAACCGTGTAAGACCGAATTCGTGCTAAAAGAGTCCATGTTAAGCGAGGGCCAAGTGTACTCAGTATCTGCGCTGGAGTCATTGCAAATAGTGCACTGCACCTCCTGACTGACAGTATTTCGCTTTCGATATCCCACAACAACAAAATATAGCGATGGCAGTTAAATAATAATACTATTATTTCAACTAATCCAATTCGGAAGCCTGAATTTTTAATAAGATTGTTTGGGTCTTATCCCTTGCTGTATCAATTTCACTTAAGATATTACAATGGTTTGTATTTGTATTTTCATATTTACACTGAATCTAAAACAATCTGATATGTTCATTGCGTTAAATGAAAGGGTAGCTGTTGAAATTTTCCAACTAGAATAATTCTCAATTTCTTTTTAGCAACTTAACTGATTAGCTATGACGAAATTTGAAACCGAAATATTATAAAAAAAGGTATTGCTCCAAAAACTACAATTCTCGAATTTCTATGAATATTTGCAGTCTGATTATTCACTCAAGTGTACAAGTAAGAGTTATTGCTGAATTATTCAAACAAATAAAATCACCTTGAATAAATAAGTAACCTTTTCACACAAAACTTTTCTTCTAATCCCTTAACTTATTCCCTGGTCTGGTTCTAAGGTATTTCCCAAAACACAGAAGAATAAGGAAAAGTTTTTTAAAATGTAGGTATGTAAGAAGCATGTTTAGCTTTATTTGTATTTGTTGTTTCTGCATTGTGCTTTTGCTAGCCCCACGTTGGGCGCAATTTATTCTGTGACGAACACGGTGAAGTGGGATCAGGCCAGGGGGTAAGGTTTCTTCCTAATCAGCATCACCGCCACACAATAAACTTTGTAGCCAGAGTTGGGAACTAAAGGAGAGGGATAAAGTCACTTCAAACGGATATGAAATAGAGACAGGAGACTTTGTTATTGAAGAACTGATCTGGAATTGTTCTTCGGCTTGACCCGCTCTTCCTGTAATGAATTGTGTTTGTCCTTACCCTTTGACAGTGAAATCATTCAGTTCAGGTGCCCATAAAATATAAATTTACTTAATTTTTATCGTGCATGTTACACTCAAATTACTTATTACGGTAGAATTCCTGTTTCTCTTCTTCTCCTTACATCCACCTTAAACCTAAACCCTACTCCTAATCTACTTAAACACTACTCCTACATCCTTGTAGATCAACATGGATTTATAAGGAAGATCTACGACGACAAACCTCGTGAAGCTAATGTCTTTTATAATAAATATCTTTAGAAAGAACATGCAGACTGACGTAGTTTACACTTATTTTAGTAAAGCGTTTGATTCAGTAAATCACTCGCTTCTTGTATTAAAGCTAGATTTTTTAGGGTTTCCATGTGATCTTCTATCATGCATCTCAAGTTATCTAAGTGGTAGGGCTCAACGAGACCTCTTTGAAAACTCGATCTCCAATTTGATCCGAGTTACTTCAGGCGTCCCACAAGGAAGTCACCTTGGCCCACTTCTTTTTATTTTACTTATAAACGATCTCCCTCTAGTCTTGACAAGGTCGCGTGTCCTTATGTACGCAGATGACGTTAAGTTATGCCTGCATTATAACGAAATTTCCAATAGTTCAGAGTTACAATCGGACCTAAAGGCTTTTCAAACATGGTGTTGTGAAAATCTTTTGGATTTAAATAGCGCTAAGTGCAAAGTAATGATATTTTTGGTGGGTGGTTGTGTTGTCTATGCACTACGATGCACTACGGGGCCTTAACTGGAATGCAAGCCTTATCTTACCATCCTACTCTAGTAGACTTCTCCTAATTAATCTACCATCCTTAGTAAATCGTAGAACGATGCTTGGCACAGCTTTTATCTATAAAATTATTCACGGGGATGTGGAGAGTCCCGAGTTACTGGGTCGCATAAACTTCTCCGTGCCTAATAGAATTACCAGGAACTATGTTCCTCCAACTTTAAATATTTGTAGATCTAACTATGATATGCATAAAAAGTTTAGAGTAATGTGTAACGACTATAATATACTATACGATACACAGTATCGAACTCACACAGATGCAATAGGGGCGCGAGAGCGGGAGAGGGAGGGTCATAAGATGCGGATACCGTTACAGGGTAACGCACACCAAGGAGAGGAGCCGTTGGAGCCCCGTAGCAAGGGAGAGTCCAAAGGCCGCCGCGGATAACGGAACCAGGAACATAGGAAACCGAGATGTCGTCAGCGCGCGAGTGCCACAAGACGGGCCTATTCAAATCAGGTCGCCATCATGAATATTATGAATATTACCTCGCATTACTTTATCATCTATATATATACTTCTTTTATAAATTATTATGTATCGCAATCTAAAGAAAATGAAGTAATGTGGTAAACATAAATAAAACCATGAATATCTAAACAACTTGAACTGAACTGAGCTGATGATATCGATAATATAGGGAGTGCCATACGCGACCACAATACCATCCGTGGAGTCGCTTAGCTACTTTCTCATAATCTTTTCTGTTCCTGTAATACTTATTCCAGAATTTAATTATCATTCTCCTCCGGTTTTACTTATCTATCCTCTCTTGTTGCTAGCACGCTCAATTCCAATCTTAGTAATAATAATATGTGGTCAGTAGGCGAATCTGTACGCGCAAGATCTCCACCCCAAAGCCGACGAGCGAGTGCCGGATCCTATAGCATGCCCCCGCAACTGCAGATTACCGAGTTCGTCTGCCACATCCAGTCGTTACACGTTACATCTTTAATGTATGTCCTTTGGGCAATTATCTCCTCAGCCCTTGTGGTTGGATTTATTTCTACAATGCTATTGTGAGAATCCGAGTCGGTCGATTCCAGGTCTGTTAATTCAGATTGAATAAGGACTGCCGGAATAGTGAGGTTATATTATATATTTTTTTCTTCTATATCGGGATCTGAAGAGATAGGGTCGTCATCCTCAGCTTGTACTGGTGAATCTGATGATTCTGACTCTTCTCTAGCTTCTATCTTCAACGGTGGGTTTAGGATAGTTGGTACTGAAATTGTTAAGTCGTACCTTTGCTTTATAGCTATTAGGTTATCCCGTAATTTGTTCAAATATTTTGATACCTGAGACCAATGGGCATTGTTTAGCCTGTCTCTCTGATCGTGTATTAGTATACGCGCTGTATTGAAGCGGGTTACTAATATTTCGGCATACTTGTTCACAGTGCTTTGCTGTGCTGGCCGGGGTCTTGATAGTAACTTATAAGATCTGTTAAAATCAATTTTTATATTATTTAGTTCTTTATATAATTCGTCCCATTCCAATATTTAATGGAATATTTTCTAGATTATGGAAACCATTAATGAAAGATGTCTTCCAAGTATCTGGTTATTGTTAATAACTGATTTAATTTTTAGGGTTGGGACGGTGCTCAATACTATCGCCTTCTGGGTACTTGAGCAATGTATCAAGGGAGAAAAGCCTTTGTTGTACCTATTCATTTACTCATATTCGAATTTATTGATTAGTAGAGGCTCAGCTCCTTTTTCGATTATTGATAATACCCTGTTCTGAAAGTTGGGTTCCCTACCAAGAGTAATTCTAATACACTCTGTAGTATTCATATTTTATATTTATTTATTTTTTTGTTTTATTTATTATTTTTATTGTACATCAGATAAGATTATTGGATGAAATAACATCTATATTCAATATATCAATATATGAACATACATATTTATATTATATGGTTTGTTGTTTTGTTTTTTTTTTTATTTTGAACATCTTTTTATAATTATTGTTGGCGATTTATGTATTTTGTCCAGATCATTAGCCTGGCTTTTATTTATGGCTCTATTCGATATACATTTATTATGAAACATACATATATGCCTTGTACATAATAAAGACAATGATTTATAATAAAATGTTCGTTAAATCTGTATTCATAGTTTTTGACTCGATTTTATTTGTGACGTTTGCAGTGGAGTCCACTTCTTTCACGTCTACTAAACCATTTTTGGGTGTTTTTCTGTGAGCTGCTATAGGATTTTTTATGTTAAGCGTGTAATTTAATTTATAATTTATTTGCCTTTTAGTTTGGCTCATGTAGTTAAAAATTTGCCTCATTGCCTCTATATAATTGTGTGAAAAATGTCTTTTTAACAATGGAAAAACCTGCCTAGTTATACCCGTTACTCGTAGAGTAAAAGGGTATATTGTACTCGTGCAAAAGTATGTAACAGGTAGAAGGAAGCGTTTCCGACCCTATTAAGACGGACATGGCTAGATCGACTCGGTTAGTGATCCTGAACAAGAATATATATGTTCAGGATCACTAACCGAGTCGATCTAGCCATGTCCGTCTGTCCCTCTGTCCGTCTGTCTGTCCGTATGAACGCTGAGATCTCGGAAACTATAAAAGCTAGAAGATTAGCATTTTGCACGTAGATTTTAGGAGTTCCTACGCAGCGCTAGTTTGTTTCAAAATGGTGCCACGCCCTCTCTGACGCCCACAAGCCACAAGCTGTGGCCACAGTTTTGATGCTATTATGAAAATTTTTCTTTATATGTATTTTTCGTCAATACCTATCGATTGGCCTAATAGAAGTTTGCCACGCCCACTCTAACGCCCAAAAACCCGTTAAACGCTTAAGCCTGGCTAGCGCCTACATTTCCGCCTTTCATAGCGCCATCTAACGAATGACTTTGGAAAAGCTCAATTCTCGATAAGTATTTCTATTAAAGGAAATTGCGATGGTTTTCATTTGTCAATACCGAACTATATCCCAAGAACTATGCAAATCAAATCAAGTTAGCCAAATTGGAGGTCTGAGTCAAACAATGGCGTAACATACATACACACAATGTATGTAAGCATTGCACACAAAAACACAAACATAAACACAGCTGTTGGTGCAGGACAAAAGCTGCCTGCACTAAAGCAGCGCTGGTGCTGATGCTCGTGCTGTAAAGCTGCCAGCTCTAAGAGATCGCCGAATTCAAATTGATAATTTGAACTGAGTAATGGGTATCTAATAGTCGAGGCACTCGACTATAGCGTTCTCACTTGTTTTGTATGGTTTTCAGGCCACACGCTAATTGGGCAACTTATGTAGCTCAATTTTACATTGATTTTTTATATAATAGAAAAAAAATATGCATCACAGTGCAATGAAAAAAAAATTATGCAACGCAGTGCATGGTAAAAAAAAAATGCGCTCTATGAAGAGCTTTCGGCGCGTTTAGCACACATCACACTCCACTGCGATATTTATTTGTTCGTTGACTGCAGTCGCAGTGAAGGAGACATCTCCGACCCTATAAAGTATATATATTCTTGATCATGATCGCCTCCTGAGTTGATATAAGCATGTCCGTATGTCCGTCTGTTTGTCTGTCTGTCTGTCTGTCCGTCTGTCTGTTTCTACGCGAACTAGTCTATCAGTTTTAAAGATATCGAATTGAAACTTTGCACAAACCCTTCTTTCCTTTGCACGCAGTATATAAGTCGGAACGGCCGGGATCCGCCGACTATATCCCATAGCTGCCACCTAACTGAACGATAGGAAATGCCATAACTTTGGTGTTTGTAAAGTTAGGAAGTTGGGATTTTCCACGGGTTTTTTATTTGGCCAATCAATTCGACCTACCAAATATTATATACTTGCATCTGTAATTATGCAAAATTCTTTGCTGAAATCTGCTTATTTGTGCCGATTTTAGATGTTCGAAGACAGTTTGGCAGTTGGCTGACCATTCGAATTTTACTTTCTTTTTACAAAATCTTGTTATGTGATGAGAGTAATTGGCGAAATTTTGTATAAAGCGTCTGTAATAATTGCAGAATGCAACGAATCTTCTAGCGCTGTCCGCATCATGTGGGACTGGATAATTTTGAATTACGTCGTATTTTTTATCTATGCATTTATGTCCTAAGAAAGTGACTTCATGCATGAAAAATTAACCTTTTTCTGGATGTAACTTTAGGTTGTGTTTCCTACATTTCTCGAAAAAATCAGTTTAGTTCTTGAGCATACGTTTTCGGAACAACCTATGTCAATTAAGTCATCCATATATAGAAATTCTTGCGAAGGTTCTAATCCAGAGAAAGTTATAGTCATCATTCTCTGAAAAGAGTTTGGCGCTTTTTTTAAACCGAATAATCGCGTGAAGCGATACGAACCATTGTTATTTAAAAAAGTTGTTATATCCCGTGAACTTTTTTCCAGTTCAATTGGATGAAAACCTGACATTAAGTCAGCTCTACCTAGTTGATCTAAAATATCATCGATTCTAGGGAGTGGAAATTTAGAAAGGTTTTTATTTATTTAACGATAGTCAATTACTAATTGCCATTTTTCATTTTCCGAATTTGGAAGTGACTTTTTTGGTACTAACAAAAGTGGGCTATTATAAGGTGATACAGAGGGTTCCACTATTTCATCATTGATGAGTTTTTGGACTTGTTTTTGAATTTCGTCTTGTTGACTTTGAGGATTTATATAATTTTTTTTTATATAAACGGGTTCATCATTAATTAATCTCAGCTTTTGTTTATAAAAATTATTGGTAGAGGTCGATTCGGTTTCTAGTCCGAATACATCACTATACTGGGTGCATAATGCTGTAAGTTGTTCATTGAATTAAGGCGAGAAGTTTTATGCAAGTTGAAAAGTATTATTTTTTGTTTAAAAATCCCCCATAGCGAGAAATATTGCCTTTATTTAGATTACAGCCAGCCCATCCCGTTCGGAGATCGATCTTCAACGTCGGAGGAAATGCCGTGAGTCACACCTACTAAAACCTTTTATTATACCTTTATATTATCATACACATTTCACGCCGATTCGTGAAGTGAACGAAAATTTATAGAAACATAATCACTCCGATCTTTAAAAGTATAAAATTAAATAAATTCCTTTATAAATTAATTAACTCAAAATGTAGATAAAATCGGATGTGAAAGCAAATTTTTAAATGAAGTTAACTTAAATTACAGTCGCTGATTGTTGACTCTTAAAGTCTATATTGTTAAAAATTTGAATTAAAATTAGTGAAAGAATGTCTCTCAAAGAAAACCTTAGACTAAATAACATACTAAATACATAGAACGAATGCAAAACTATTTCTTTGACAATACCTAAAACAAATGAAAAATGATTTCTTTACGAACAAGAGAGAACGCTATAGTCGGGTGCCTCGACTATCAGATACCCGTTACTCAGGTAAAGGGAGTGCGAGGGAGATGGAGATAGAAACTTTGATCACGCATAACTTTTTAACGAACGGTCCGATTTGAAAAATTTCTTCTACATTTCGATAGGTATTGATAAACACAATAAAACTGCATTTTTACTTTTCCGAAATATATAAATTTTTAAAATCGTATATAAGCGATTGTGGGCGTTAAAGGGGGCGTGGCACCTTTTTGAAACAAACTTGCGCTGCGTAGGAACTCCTAGAATCTGCATGCAAACTGCCAATCTTCTAGCTTTTATAGTTTCCGAGATCTCAGCGTTCATACGGACAGACAGACGGACAGACGGACAGACGGACAGACGGACAGACGGACATGGCTATATCGACTCGGCTAGTGACCCTGATCAAGAATATATATACTTTATAGGGTCGGAAACGCTTCCTTCTACCTGTTACATACTTTTGCACGAATACAATATACCCTTTTACTCTACGAGTAACGGGTATAAATAGCGTCGAGCCGGACAGCGCTGTCGATTCTGGACCCCACGGTTGCCGAACAAATCTGTGCACCAAAGCCGTCGGTAGGAGGTTGACGCTGTGCCGCTGTAGGATGGACGTTAAGGACGGAGCGGCGACCGCGGGCTGCGTGGCACCCCGACGAGTAGCAGAAAATTGCCGCGGAGTGTCAGATGCGTGCCGTGGAGTGGCGGACGAGTGCCGAGGAGCGGCTGAAGAATGCCGTGGAGTGGCGGAAGAGGGCAGAGGAGTGGCTGTAGAATGCCGTGAAGTGGCGGACGAGGGCCGAGGAGCGGCTGAGAAGTGTTGCGGATTGGCAGCGGATCTCTGCGACCGGCGTGCTGCCGGGCGGGACTGCCGTGATGCCATCGGTAGTTCCAAGAGATGAAGCAGAGTGTGGTGATCCTGGCCGCAAGTTTTGCAGCGATCAAGGACAGCCCGGAGCCTCTTCTCGGCACTCAGACGGAGGAACTGACGACACTTCCGAAGTGGATGGATCCCGCTACAGACTCGGCAACGGTAGGATTTCATACCTCGAGTTCGTCTGTGCTCCAATGCGATGGCGCTGCGCGGACGTGGAGACATCGTGTGAGATCTGATTGGCGGAATAGGACAAAATAAAAAATTTGGATCAGTAGTGATAAGAACTGTGAATTGGAACTACGGGTTGGAACTATTAATTGACGCTACGAATCGAAGTGATGAATTGAACCACCGGAGTGAAGGGTCGACTGGTTATTGCGGGCAGACGGACTCTTCCATTGGAAGAAGGACGACCTTCGCTATTGGACGCTTAATGAGTCCCCGTGCAGGGCGGATGTCGGCCACACGAACAGGGCCATCGGCTCCTGGAAACACCGCGGCGATTCTGCCTAATCGCCACTCATTGGACGGCAGGTTGTCTTCCTTGACTACCACCATGTCCCCGGCACAGAGATTTCTTGTAGGGGTTCGCCACTTATTCCGCTTATGTAGTTCCCTGAGGTACTCCTCCTTGCATCGCAGACGAAATTGTTGATAAAGAGCGTTCAGGTGTTTCCAGCGGTTTATAATAGATGTGGTGTCCCCCTTTATCTCGGGTTCGACCCTGGCGTGGAGGGGCCCTCCAACAAGAAAGTGCCCAGGCGTAAGTGCCAACAGGTCAGTGGGGTTTCGGACATCGGCGCGAGCGGACGCGAATTCAGGCATGCTTCGATTCTAGCTAGAAGCGTTGACAGCTCTTCGAACGTATATTTTCGCGTCGCCGTAGACTTGTAAAACAGGGTCTTGAAGCTCTTAACACCTGCTTCCCACAAGCCTCGGGTTGGACCCTGGCGAGGAAGGGCCCTCCAACAAGAAAGTGCCCTGGCGTAAGTGCCAACAGGTCAGTGGGGTTTCGGACATCGGCGCGAGCGGACGCGAATTCAGGCATGCTTCGATCCTAGCTAGAAGCGTGGACAGCTCTTCGAACGTATATAGGTCGGAAGTAGGTTCTAAATGCACGGCCTTAGTGGCGAAGCACTCGAACACCAAAACATACCCCTTTGTAATGAGGCAGACTCGTCCCGTGTAGTTTTTGATGTCGAAGGGACCGGCATAGTCCACACCGTTATATGTGAAAGGGCGCGAGAAGGACGTTCGTTCTTTGGGTAAGTCTTCCATCAGTTGCATTTGCAACATCTTTTTGCGGATGATGCAGACCTTGCATGAATATATGTCGGACTTGACCGAATTCCTCACCCTCGGGATCCAGAACTTGGAACGGATCAGACGGATCCTCAGCTGATTGCCACCATGCAGCGTTATGCGATGCGTAAAATGGACGAGGAGTCGAGACAGATGGCAGTCGTATGGAAGGATGACAGGATGCCGTTCATCATAATGGAGAAGTTCGGAAGCCGTGACTCGGCCGCATGCTCTCATGAGCCCTTGGGAATCAATGAACGGGTTCAGGTTTTGGACCAGGCTGGATGCTGGCACTGGCCGTTTTTGGCTTAAGCAGCCCATCTCAAGGGCAAAGTGCCTGCGTTGCGTGACGAAAATCAGGAGCCGCTCAGCCGACTCAATTTCAGGAGCTGTCAAGGGATCCTCAAACGGGGACATGAGCTTTTGCGAACGCTGGATGAACCGATGAGCGTAAGCGAGGACTCCCAACGCTTTGTCGAGTGTGGAAAAACGCTCCAGAATGTCTTCAGGGGGGGCCTTCGCAACATGGACCTTGACTGCTCGCCTCTCGAGTTCAGTCACAGGGGGTTCATAGCCTTAAGTGGGCCACTCGCAGCGAGGCCACTGCAGCCAGGCAGGACCATGCCACCACACCTGGCTGTCCGTAAGTTCTTGAAGCGCCACCCCCCGGCTAGCGAGATCTGCCGGGTTATGCTCGGAGCGAACGTGTGCCCACTTCTCCACCTCGGTGAGTTGGGTGATCTTGGTCACACGATTTGCCACGAACGTTGTCCAGTGGCACGCTGGCTTATGCAACCAGGCGAGAACAATCGTAGAGTCCGTCCAACAGTGCAGGGCGGACGCCTGCCCGGGCATCTTCGGAAGAACGGCGTTGGCCATTTCGGACAATAACAAGGCTCCGCACAACTCGAGCCGTGGGAGCGACACTTTTACTGGGGCCACCCGCGTCTTTGCCGTGAGCAAGTTCACCATTACCGCGGACCCAGCCTCAACTCGGACGTAGATGACTGCGCCGTACGCCTTCTGCGAGGCGTCGCAGAACCCATGATGCTCAATTTTCAAATGTGGTCGGAAAGCGACCCATCGGGGAATGTGGATCTGATCAAGAGCGGAGTAATTTTCCAGGAAGTCAACCCATCTTTGGCAAAAATCTCGAGGGAGGGCATCGTCCCATCCTAGATTTTGGAGCCCAATGTCCTGCATGAACATCTTTGCCCGGACTATGAAGGCGGCGAGCCAACCCGCTGGATCAAATAGTTTGGCGATTTGGGATAGGACTTGACGCTTTGTGAACGATGAACCCAAGGTCAATTCGGGCGGAATGAAGAAAAATCTCGTCAGACGTCGCCTTCCACCGCACTCCGAGAGTTTTTGCCGTGCTCTCTGCGTCGATTTCAAGGAAGTCCGCGCGAAGGAGATGGTCACTCTGGATGTTGGCCAAAATCGCCTTGCTATTGGATGTCCATTTTCTAAGGGGGAATCCTGCTGAATCCAGGGCCCCATGGAGCTCGCGGATAGCCGCTTGCGCTTCGGTTTTGGAGTCTGCCCCCGCGAGTACGTCGTCGACGTACATGAACTTTCGGATAATCCGACTCGCCTGCGGATACCTCGACTTTTCGTCGTCGGCGAGCTGTTGCAGGACACGGATCGCTAGGAACGGGGCACAATTGACCCCGAAGGTGACTGTCTTCAACTCGTAGTCGCGGATTTCCCCATCGGAATTGCGGAATAGAATACGCTGCAAGGGAGTATGCTGGGGGTCTACCCAAATTTGCCGATACATCTTCTCGATGTTGGCGTTGAAAACGAACCTAAAGTATCGCCATTTCAGGATTTGAATCGTGAGGTCGGATTGTGAGACCGGGCCCGCGTAAAGTATCTCATTCAGACTGGTCCCGTTTGCGGAAGGGCTAGAGGCGTTGAAAACCACCCGCACTTTAGTGGTTGTGCTCTCGGGCTTAAGAACGGCGTGATGTGGAAGGTAGTACGTGGCGGAACTGCTCGTCAAAGGGACCTCGGCCATGTGACCTAAGTCGAGGTATTCTTGGATTACAGAGTCATACCGGGCCTTCAGGGGAGGATCTCTTTTCAGAGCAAAGGATCGTGAAGATGCGAGCTCGGAACCATTATGCTCGGGATCGCGCAAGGGGAGCATCACAACGTATTTGCCATGATTGTCCCTTCTTGTAGTCTGGACAAAATTGTGTTCACAGACGGAATCAGACTCGGGGACTATCTGTGTGGGCACTTCCTCCACCTCCCAGAATTTGATAAGAAGATGATCCAACGAGTCGTCGAGTCCGCAGGTAACTCGAGTGGAGAAGGCGGAAAAATTGCGTTGGGCCTGTCAACACCCATCCAAAAATGGTTTCCTGGCCGAGAAGTGAACCGCAAATGTTAGCCCTGGCGTTGCCGAGGAGGATGGACGGAAGAATATCGGCTCCTATCAAGACATCGATTTGGGAGTTCTCGAAGAACTTGGGATCTGCAAGGGGGATGTCAGGAATTCCCTTAAGAAGATCTCGAGGGACTGGATACGAAGGCAGATTCCCGGCCAGCTGCGGAAGAACATAAGCTGAAGTTTCTAAATGCAGCCCGGGTCAGGAAGGCGATCGAATAGAAAAATGACAGAGCGGCAACGGTTTGATTAAGACCAGAGACTTGGGCCTGGATAGTCTTGAATGGAAGTTTGACGCGGTTGAAAAGTCTCTCCGTAATAAAGGTTGCCTCGGAAATGGAAATTGCACCCTAAATGGCAAATGTTAATGAGGGCTGTGCCCAGTAAGACGGCTCTTGAGCCGGAAGCGAAGCACACTTGCACATCAGAATGATCCTCTATGGGACTCGTGCCTCTTGTAGTAGGCGGGGGTCGAGACCTGGATGGCGCAGACGGACTTGGAGCGACCGCGAATGGATTAGCGCGGTGCAGGAGGGTGTGATGACGGCTGTGGTACGTGAAGCAGCTATGGGCGCTCGTGCAATCCCGTTGCAGGTGCCCTCGTGCAAAACAGTTCAGGCAAATCCGCTTTTTCTTAATGTAGTCGGAGCGACCATTTACATCGATCTCAAGGAAGCGCGGACATAAGCGAACAGGATGATTCTCTCTGGAGCAGAGATCGCACCCTCTTGGGCCTGGAGTCACTCTGGCCCCGTAGGAATTAAGCCTACGCGCTGGGACGCTCGCAGGAAACTGACCCGAACTGCTAGGCCTGATGTCATCGATGCCTCCAGAGTGCGATGACGCTCTGTCAAGATCGAGTCTAACTCATTCCATGTTGGAATCTCAGACTTGTTGTGAATGGATTGCTCCCACATCGAAAGCGTGATTTTGGGAAGCTTTAAAGAAACCATGTACACCAGGAGACAATCCCAAGTCTCGACTTGAACAGAGGACATCTCTAAGGCTGTCAGGCCACTTTGGATTGTGCCTTGCAGCTCCTTCAGAGCGGCTCCTGACTCTTGGGGTACTGCCTGAATATTGAAGAGGATTTTTAACTGGCTATTGACTAATAACCGCCGATTTTCGAAGCGGTCGATGAGGCTTCGCCACGCGGAGATAAGCCCTCCGTTGGTCAGCGGGCTTTGAAAAGAATGGCGTGCGCATCGCCACTTGTTTTGGACAATAGGTGGAACAACCTCCCCACCGGTGTAAGACGAGTGTTGTGTATGTATATCGCTGTAAAAAGATCTCGGATGGTGGGCCAACGCAGGTAATCACCAGCGAAAACTTCGGTGTCGACTGGTGGCAAAAAACAGCCCGTAGACGGCGGTGTTGGAACACTGACAGCAGCCTGAATGGACTGGGAGGCGGCCTTGTCTATTATGTCCTGAAGCTGGACCAAACATCTCGAATATACGGAGTAGCAGTAACTGTACTTGGATTCAAGCACTGTCGAGGTGGCCGTACTGTCGGTGGACGCGGAAAGAAGATCGGAGCAACTTTCATAGCACTTCTCCACCTTTTCCAACAAGGCTCGGATTTGGTCCCGATGGACTTGGCACATGCCAGGGGAAAGTCGTTCTGGTTCAGCGGCGCTCGGAGTATGAATATCCGCTTGAAATTGGCTAACCCGGTCTGTTGTGGCAATAAACTTTTTGAGGGCGATGTCTATCGCGGCTTGAGCCATCTTGGACACCGACCGAGAAATCCTTGACGGGGGACCGGGGATAGACTCGACGGACTCGTCGCTTTTTGCCCTTGGAATAGCAATGGCAGACTTTGGTGTTAATTGAGACGGCCGCGGAGACGCGGATTGGGAGCTGTCCAAACGGATAGATGGGATCGACCTTGGTTTCATGTCGTCTCCCGTGGGCATTCTTGGACTCGAACTTTGCGGATTAGCTTCTGTCGACTGACCTGAGCAAGGGGCGTTTCGTTCAGAACGTGAGGATATTCACCGTTAAGCTCTCGGCGCGATCTGAGTCGCCAACGAGTTGATCGTCGCAGCAAATGAACGCACGCAAAAGAAAAGAAAGCCACAGAGAACGGTCACACTGTTAATTTGTGCGGAATAGAAAGCACAGTGCCATAAACAACGAGAAGAATCGGAAGAAAATATTTGGAAATCGATGAAACTGTATTGATTGTTACTCTGACTTCTGTTTTTTTTGTTTATTTTAATTTTTACCTTAGTTATTGTTGCCAAATAATTTTATTGAATTTAGTTATTTATTTATATTTTGGATTTGGAAAATATCTTTGATTGCAAAAAAAAACTCCGGAAAACCGCAATAAAAATAAATTAATTAATCCATTAAATAAATTAATTACTTTGCCGGAAATAATTAAATAATATTTATAATTAAATAGTAATTATAATTATGAATTAATAATTTTTATATTTAAATAATAATTATATTTATAAATACTTATTTTTTTTCGGAGCCGGAACGGTGGAATTAAAAAAACCTTGGCTTTGGTTCGGGAGAAATGTTCACTGGGTTATGCCGTCGGCAGCGCAGTGCATGCGTGAGGGCGCGGGAGAGAGAGAAGAAAAAAAAACAGCAACAATAACAACACGGCCGCTGCGGTGGTTAATGCGACAATTTGGAGAAAAAACAATCACGGTCGCACCCATGTGGATTTGAATTTATTTTATTTTATGTTCCTGTATGTGGAGGCAGAAAATATATTTATGTAGATATGGGCATGCATGCGTTTATGTGTAAGTGTATATCGGTACAGTAGAGCGTCGAAGAGTGGACTGTATTTGAAGTGACGGAACAGATGAAATTATGTGGAGAGAAAAAAAACACAAGACGAAAAAATATCTCGACAGCGGCGGATTGTACGGCGAACAGGGCAACTCCCGAAATTACTTCATACCGAGTGGCTGATATTAGTTATGCCTTTTTATTTTCCACCACACAATTTCACTTTTTGTCGTATTTTTTTTGAGGCAGAATTGCACTGCACTATGTACACAAGTTCTCACGCGCGTGTATGTGTATGTCTGGATGCACATATGTATGCCTTGACCGTTGGCAAGTTGATGTACAACGAAGAACGAAAGGGAAACGGGAAGGAGTATGGCGACGCACACAAAGCGGAGACGGATAGAAAATTTTTTGGAATTGAAGGAATGTTAAATTTCTCGACTGCCGTTGTGTCGGGAAAACTCGGACGCGGACTTGACACGAAAAAAAATCTTACTGCAGTGTGAACGAAATTTAATGTTTGAACCACTGCTAAAGACCGGCAGCGACAGGGAGTCGGAAAATGCTCGTACTTATCTTTTTTGCGGAAGAAATCACAGGAGTTGCTGGGCGAATGGCAGAAGGATATTCTTATCCGGCTCGAATGGACCAAAATGGGTGTAGGGGGCGATCCTTCCACAAAAAAAGCACTTGAGGCACAGAAAAGATTCCCACGGCGCAAACGTAATTAAAGACGAAAAAAAAAGAAGAAGTCGGGGGCGTCGTGTGGTGTAGTTCAATGTATTTAGTTCAGTTGCATACAATAGACTGGAAGAACTTAAAACTAAAACCGCGCTCCCGCCCGCTTTACTCCGTTGAAGCGAGAGCGGGAGACCTGCAGCGGCCGCCCGAGGAGTTCGGATGCGAAACCCGAAGTTCGCACTCTGGAGCTCGGACGTCGCGAGAGGCGAGCGAGGGAGCGCAAGAGGGGCGAGAGAGAAAGCTCGGAGAGCTCAGTGACCAGTGCCGATGCGCTGTGGGCCACTGACCTAAACACATAGTTTATGTTTACTTTCTATATTGAATTTTATATTGATTTTTATTTTGTATGGTGTAAGTTGAAAACTGATGAAAGTGCTGACGATCACGTTGGTGGCGCTTTAAACAGTTTTCCCAGAAAAACGGGAACCAATAGAAGGAGGAACTCGACTTCAATTTTCCACGATGCTGACGAAAATCTGTGCAGAAATTTCCCCGGGCCGTAAGCCCCGTGAAGGAGTAAACTCGACTTCCAAGATTTTTCTTCCTTTAATCAACAGGAACCTACTGGTAAGAGAAAACCTTATAAAAGGCTGAGGATGTCTGATATTTTCCAAGATTTGGGTTCAGTATATCTCTGGGTTTGGTTGAAACACTGAATAAATGAGAACGATCTTCACACGGCCAAGGTCCAAAACGGAAAGACCGAATAATAGAAATGCGCCAGTCACCAAGGCTTGGTTATCGAAAAAAAATGTGGGACCAGAGTTTATTTATTTTTTTATCGAACACGTCCTTTCAGTGTTGTAAAGACAGAAATTATTTGAATTTGGCTCTGCCATTTTAATTCCTGGCGGCAACTTCACATCCTAGCGGGAATTTTAAATTGAAGTGGGAAAACTAAAATTGAAAATTTTAACGACAAGCGCCCTACAAATACCCCCCACCACCCCACACTTTGGGGATGAAATCAACAAAGGGAGATCCGCGCTTGGAGAAGAAGTAGCAAACTGTTTACTGTTTTAAGTCCTTCGCGTGGAACTTTCCAACAAATCTACCTTTTAAATCCTCTACATTGTAATAGCTGTTGTCTAGCTTACTTCGTATTCGAGCTTTAATGAAAGCTGGAGCTAGTTTTGCACTAAAACCTTTAGCGAATTTGCTTTGCTGGAAATTGCGTCTATAGATTTCTTGGCCGTTCTTAAAAGAGACTTCTCGACTGTGTAGATTGTATGAACGTTCGTTCTTATCATGCTGTACTTGCATTGCTTGCTTAGCTCGACTTCTTATGAGGTCGAATGAATCGTCGTTCGAGAACTGTACAGTGCGATCTTCTAACCTTTCCAGTATTCGCAAAAGCTTGTAAGAAGAACCATTGGTGATAATGTTTTTGCCTTCGGGCGATAAGGACTTGTTTGAATAGCAGAGTGGAAGCTAGACCTGAGAGCACAGCAAATCTGATTTAGCCTTGAATCCCAGTTCTTTTGATCGGGATCTATGTACGATTTTATGGCTGCGATTACAGAGCGATTGACCCTCTCAAAAGCGTTAGCTTGAGGTGCATAAAAGGCTGTATAATTGTGATTGATATTGTACTTATCCATAAGAGAGTTAAATGACTTCGATTTGAACTGGAAGCCATTGTCTGAGACTATTGTCTCTGGTACGCCAAAACAAAAAAATAGCTCCTCTACGAATGGGTTTATAGCCTCGGCAGTAAACTTTTTGACTGGTTTAAGAAAATGAAACTTAGACAAATGATCAAAAACCACAAAAATACCAATATTACCCGAACGACTGCGTGGATATGGACCTACAAAGTCTACATATAGCTTTTGAAAGAACCTGTCTGCTGGAACTATCTTTCCCATTGGTGGTCTAAGGGTATGATTTGGGTGTTTGCTACGCTTACAAACCTCAGAGCTGTTTATATACGCCTTAACAACAGCTTGGCCAAAAACGCCTTGTTAATGCCACAGTGAGAGGCAAGAGGATCCTCATGAGCCAGCTGAAGAGCTACAGCCGTTAGCTCTTTCGGTAACCATACCTTCCAGCAGTTTTCATCTGGCCTGCGAAAAATTAAATCACCTTCTACTTTCAAATAAGGTGTTTGATGTGTGTTTGAAAGAACTTTGTTACGTAAGGCAGTATACTCAGTGGACTTAAAGGCATCGGATTCTAAATCCACGAAGCCATCGAATGACAGGACTGAAAGGTCCTCTACATGGGTGCGCGACAATGCATCCGGAACAACGTTCTGAGAGCCTTTTCGATGAACTATCTTAAAATCGAATCCCTGTAACTTTAAGGACCATCTGGCTAGTCAAAAGCTCAGATCAGTTTGACTCATTAACCACTTGAGCGAGGCGTGGTCGGTAATGACTGTGAATTCCTGTCCCTCTATGTATGCCCTAAACTTTTTTATAGCCAAAACTGCAGCAAGGCATTCCTGTTCAGTTACGGTATACTTCCTCTGACACTGATTAAGCTTACGGGACATGAATGAAATCGGAACCTCATCACCCTCTGAGTTGGCTTGCATCAGAACTGCTCCTACGCCAGTGCTGCTCGCATCACAATGGATGGAAAAGGGAATGTTAAAATTCGGACTGTGTAACACTGGTGCTGACCTCATTTGCAGTTTCAAGTTTTCAAAAGCAGTTTGAGCTTCGTTGCTCCAATCAAACTTTCGTTTCTGCTTCAGAGTTTTTTGATATTGGAGCAGCTAATCCAGCATAGTTTTGGATGAACTTATGGTAACACCTTTTAAGTCCAAGAAATCGACGAACTTGCTTGACTGAACGAGGCACAGGAAAACTACTGATGGCTAAAATCTTTTTTAGGATCGGTTGCTATGGTGCCATTACCGATTATATGTCCGAGATATTTCACCTCTTTTCTACAAAATTTGCTCTCTTCGACGTTTATAGTTAAGTTAGCTTTGGTTAACTCGATTGCTACTATTCTCAACACCTCCAAATGACGCTCGAAAGTATCCGAAACGATCAACAAATCGTCGAGGTATATGAATATTTCATTCCTTAGTTGAGCAGGTATTAGTTTGTCCATTAACCTTGACATAGTCAGAGGAGAATTGGTTTAACCAAAAGGCATAACAGTGAATTGGTAATGTGGTCTACCAGGAACAGCAAACGCTGTCTTGTCGTGCGAGTTTGGATCCAACGGGGCTTGCATCCTTTAAATCCAAGCTCGTAATGAACTCTGCTTTCGGCAGCCTACCTAAAATGCCATCGATTAAAGGCATGGGAAAGGCATCTTTTACTGTCACCTCGTTTACTTTTCTACTGTCTATGCAGAGACGAACTTTTCCTGGCTTTTTGACCAATACAACTGGAGAGGACCATGGGCTATTCGATTCCTCTATTACGCCAAGAGCTATCATTCTGTCTAATTCACCATACATTAATTTTTCAGTTGCTGGGGATACAGCATAGTGACGCTGCTTTATTGGTTTGGCGTTAGCAACATCAATTTAATGATAGATCAATGCAGTCCTACCTAGACCCATTTTCGCAAAGGATGGAAACAGTTGGATGACATTTGTCAGCCGTTGCTGCTGTGACAAGGACAAAGGTCTCATCTGAGAGTTTTCAATCTCAGCAATAGAGAATTCTTAAGGTGTCAGATTAGTTGGTAGAAGATTAAATTTTGTCCAAATATAGATGCCTAAGTATAAGTCTCCGGAAAGCGATGGAACAATATACAAAGTAACTGGTTTTGCGTTTCCCTGATAAACAATATTGGTTTTTATCCTTCCCACTATTTGTTGAGATTGGCCATCTGCTGGTCTGACCGAAGGTTTTAGTGGTTTAATTGGCTGGTCCATCTTCAGAATCTCGGAAGCAAACGATCCACCTGCACAGCTGACTGAAGCACCTGTATCCAGCAAACCAATCACGTCCTTTCCCAATACTGATACTTTAGCATATGGCCGATAGTCTCCTAATTTACCTACTATAGCTGATAGAAGGGCTTTCTTTTCTTCTCTGATCTGTTTCCGAAAGAATTTTCAACGAATTTGAGAACGACGAGTTTCGTGGTCTCACAGTGGATATTAATTGGCAAATCCGGTATGTAAGTCAAGTCTGGTTTATAATTGTTTGGGATATCAGGAGGGGATCCTAGTTGGAGGTGTCTTCTTGAGACGACCTCGGTCGGCGTGTACTTTTCGGCTGTACACGGGCCGTGTAGTTTTTTGCAGGCTTCGACAGGCATGTACTACAACTTGGCTTGTAAGTGTTGACTTTTCCACACCCATAAAAAAGGACTTTTCTTTCTGCAGTACACTCTTGGTAGCGATGACCTATAACTCCGCAATTCCCACAAGGGAAATCTAAAGCTGACACTTCAAACTCGTCCTCGAAGTCCTCATTGTCATAATCGTCTTCATTGATCTGGGTTGTTCAATTTCTGATCTTATATTTTTATCAGTCCTCGAATCTTTAAACTGAGCCTTGAGAGCCATGCATAGGGGTTGTCACTTAACGCAACGTACCTTCTTATGGTATCGCCAATACCACTCGCTTGCTGTTCTCTCAAATAAATTACTAGCAAAGCCAGCTAGTAAGTCTAAGTCACCATTCAAGGTTTGCAATGCAACAGCCTCAACACGGTACAGGAAATCGTCTATAGACAATGAACCCTTTCCAGAAAACTTTAGTTTCCAGTTGGCTATTGTTTGTGTTATCTTGTCCGGTCTTAATTCTGACAAAATGATTTGCGTTCTCTGACCATTTTCGGAACCACCAGACTCGTGACCTACGGAATTATTGTCAGGTGGTAGCCCTGAATTATCAAAGTTACTCTGAAACTGTACAGAATGAAGTGGACTGTTCGAATTGATGTTAAGCCCTGTTGTAATAGCTTGTGTTAGCTTATCAGTTTGATCTTTCATAGACCTAGCTAAAATGATTGACTGCTCTGACATGGCTGCAGCCATCGCTTCCGCTATAACCTTCTTAATGGAGCCAGATATGCTTAGCTGTTCTGCCTGTCGCAGTGGAGCTGTGTTATCCCCAGGATATACCATGTTTAGACTTGTATTCCCCCGTCGCTTAGTTTGTGATCAGGTCAAAACCGATATCGGGAGTATGGAGGTTTTACCTACTCCTTTTGAAGTAGATGCACCAGAACTGTCGGATGGAATACCAGTCAAGTGAGTCAGGGACTCTTTGCACACAGGGCACAAGTTCCTTCCTGGTTTGTCCAGACACTTTTGATGGAAACTATGTCCACAATTGGTTATATAAAGTTCGGACTCCGACTGAATAATATCAGAGCAACAGTGACAACGAAATCGTCAGTGCGCGGTACTGGCATTTCAACACCGAAATTCTGAATGTAATTATAGAAAAATTATTTTAGCCTAATTAAAAAAAAAATATTAAATATTATAAATGGAAGAAAGTGAATAAAAATGTAGATATAAAAAAGGTAATCAATTATAAAAGTTTGGAAGCCATACAAGCAATTGAAATAGTTAAGAGTCAAACATCAGCCAGGTATTACAAGGGATTTGAAAAGTAGAAAAGAAAAGATTAAGGAATTCGATCATAATCCGTTGATCGGAAGGCGTAAAACTTGTCCACAGCCTACATCCAGATTAAATTTTTTTGATGATCGTATTCATAGTATAGATTTTGAAAAATATAAAAGGTAAGGAAATTTGACGGAACGCAGTTAATTGATCGGCAGGTGTAGCACTTGTCCACAATCCTGTATCCATTACAGATTGTTGAGTAAATTAAGCAATCATACGCGGACACGAAGTTCAGCCGAAGAAGGAAAGAGACAACATCTTCCTGAAACTCAAATGTTAGTAGACGGGATGGCAGTAGCAATTACATCCACGTAAAAACCAATAAACAATCACAATCCTAATCACAATTTGCCTGCACACGATGATTTTTAATTAATAATAACACATCAAGATACTCCAACAAAAAAATTAGGTTCAGCTGCTAGTCAAGGCAATAAATAAATTATTGTATCCACAGAACTAAACAGATACACTAGAAAAAGGGAAAATGAAAAACAATAAAAACTTCAAAGTTAGAAATAGAAACCTAGTCAGATGAAAAATATTTGTAATCGGGCTTTGCCGGTTAGCCCCATACGTTGGGCGCCAAAATAAGATTATTATATCTACTATAATACTGTAGCATATCACGAATGATTCTAACAGCAACGAAAGATGGCGGGTGTAGCTTCAAGTGGGGCACGCGCTGGTTCGGGCTCTTGTTTTCGTCGGTAAAGGGAGTGAGTTTCATTTCATTAGAATACAAAATCCCTTTTTAAATTCGCGTGCGAACTGACTTTGAGGTTAATTGTAGGGGGACAGAACTAAGATTGGGGTAAAGAGGAAGGGAATACCTGAAAAGAAGGGTGCTGCCTAGATGGAATAGCAGCAGCTGGTGTGTGTGTGTCTGTGTCAGCAGCGAGGATGTTATTTGCCGCTGACATTGCCCACCCTACCATTATCACCACCGCCGCATAACCTGACACAGGTTGGTGATCCCTTCGACACACGCCTAACTCCTAATCATCGTCATCGATGCAAGCTTCCATTGGAAAACAATTTAGCAATTCATGTTTATATTATGTTTAAGTAAGTAGAAAAGTAATACTAACAAAGGTGATCATTAAGGTTACAAAGTTGGGTATCATATAAAGTTTATGCTAAGATCATATTGATAAAGTAAATTTAAATCGAAGCAAGGTATTTAGAATTTAAGCATTTATTTGGAATATGAACTTTAATTTAATTCACTGAGCAAGTATTAATCAAGTGGGAATTTGTTTTATAATATCAAAATCAGTAGAATATTATAGTACACAGTCAATCAAAAGCATCAATCAAGCATTACGACCGGAGCCGATCACTTACCCAAAATATCCAACGTTGAAAGCGCTTTCATGTTTTATTATTGGCTGTAATTTGTTTTATAAATTGGAAAACTGCATTTCAATTGACTGTAGGTTAAGATAAATTAAAAAAAAAAACACTTCCAGGTGCTTAAACACTTGCTCTCTTGACCAAATTTGCTTACTGCATATCGAATTATTTGATTACACTAGGATTTGAGTAATTTACGTTAACTGCTTATTAAATATTTATGTTTTAATTAATTTAGCGATATAGAAATTTAATTTAAATTAAATATAGGAATTTAAATTTAGGTATTTAATTTAACTATAAGTTTAATTTGACTTGAGTTTATAGGGATTGAATGATTTTAAGTTTAAATTGTGTTGTGTTAATTAGACTGTGTCACGAAGCGGGTGTTGCTGGCTTGAGCCTGCACTGGGTTGCACTGTGTTGTATGTATGTAGATGAGACTGTACTCAGAACAGATTGAACAAACTGTTACTAAGTTGCACGGACGCACATGAACTTGTACAAATTGGTTTTGATCGGAATCCACAAGAATTTTTAGCGTGGACTCTGGGTGGCAACACTGGTTGAAATTTTCACAGTGGGTGTAGGGGGCGATCCTTCCACAAAAAAGCATTTGAGGCACAGAAAAGATTCCCACGGCGCAAACGTAATTGAAGAAGAAAAAAAATGAAGAAGTCGGGGGCGTCGTGTGGTGTAGTTCAATGTATTTAGTTCAGTTGCATACAATAGACTGGAAGAACTTAAAACTAAAACCGCGCTCCCGCCCGCTTTACTCCGTTGAAGCGAGAGCGGGAGATCGGCAGCGGCCGTCCGAGGGGTTCGGATGCGAAACCCGAAGTTCGCACTCTGGAGCTCGGACGTCGCGAGAGGCGAGCGAGGGAGCGCAAGAGGGGCGAGAGTGAAAGCTCGGAGAGCTCAGTGACCAGTGCCGATGCGCTGTGGGCCACTGACCTAAACACATAGTTTATGTTTACTTTCTATATTGAATTTTAGATTGATTTTTATTTTGTATGGTGAAAGTTGAAAACTGATGAAAGTGCTGACGATCACGTTGGTGGCGCTTTAAACAGTTTTCCCAGAAAAACGGGAACCAATAGAAGGAGGAACTCGACTTCAATTTTCCACGATGCTGACGAAAATCTGTGCAGAAATTTCCCCGGGCCGTAAGCCCCGTGAAGGAGTAAACTCGACTTCCAAGATTTTTCTTCCTTTAATCAACAGGAACCTACTGGTAAGAGAAAACCTTATAAAAGGCTGAGGATGTCTGATATTTTCCAAGATTTGGGTTCAGTATATCTCTGGGTTTGGTTGAAACACTGAATAAATGAGAACGATCTTCACACGGCCAAGGTCCAAAACGGAAAGACCGAATAAATTTCTATTATGCGCCAGTCACCAAGGCTTGGTTATCGAAAAAAATGTGGGACCAGAGTTTATTTATTTTTTTATCGAACACGACTTTTCAGTGTTGTAAAGACAGAAATTATTTGAATTTGGCTCTGCCATTTTAATTTCCTGGCGGCAACTTCAAATCCTAGCGGGAATTTTAAATTGAAGTGGGAAATCTAAAAGTTTAAAATTTTAACGACAAGCGCCCTACAAAATTTGTTGCAAACCTCTGGTGAAAGTGGTGCTTTATGCGTTTCCTGATTAAGATTCCAGTTCCTCCGTAAGCTTTACCGTCCGGATGATCTGTGCAGTATGAAGTATGTAAAGGGTAGCTTTCCTGGTAACACTACCAAAAGGGACTTATCGATACTTTTCTAGGGCTGATATACTAAATTAGGCGCTGTTCACAATTATAACCTCTGCAACATACAACGAAGGATTCGTTAGATGTAATCCGAGCTGATGGAATCCTAGTCCTATTCTGGGGAGCACGCGCTAGTATTCCGGCTCAGTTTAGTCGGCCAAATGGGTCGGGGTTGTTAATCTAGTCTACTTGCTCGCTGTACAGAATAATTAAATAAACATTCACTTGCTATGTTTACCCATAAGCTAGTTTCGACGGGACAGAGCAGAGAAAGAAGAGATATATTTGCAATCAGGAAAATTAAGCCACCCACACTACCTGTTGGCCCAGTTCTGATGTCTGTGAGCGGCCGTATCCCCACCCTTCCAATGATCGCCTGGTGCATCGTTTATAGTTTTATAGTTTTATTTGGCGATCCCTTAGGGTATATCGGTACAGCATGATTCCCGAACTAAAAGATCTTCTTATTCGGACTTCATTATAAGGATTTTATTAGACATACTTAAAATTATATTTTAAAACGAAAGGAAATTAAAAATAAAGATAAGGAATTAAATATAAATTTCATGAGTTATTTGCCTACATTATTATTACTGCATATTACTGCAAATAATGTACAATAATACTTATATATATTGTAGCGGCGCCAGTAGCGACTGCAAAACCTGTTTTGCCTAAAAGCATACTTTAAATATTTCGTAATATCAAGCAAAGCCTGACTTAAACTGACCTTGTTAATCGAAGATATTATGGACATTTTCGAACAGTTAAGTAAGGATTCAAACCGGACTTGAAAATCCTGTAGAGATTTAGGAACACTGAAGACGGCGTTGCCAGATCAAAAAGTGTTCTAAAATTCGAACAGTCAAGCCGATCTTAGAGCAGTGTTGTCAGATCGATAAATTTGATATCGATAGTTGGCAGGGTTTCTTTGGAAAGCTTAGCCTTGACACCTGTCAACAACAGCTGCCACGTATTTCCGCAGCCATGTTAGCTGATCAAGCCCCGGTTCCGCCAACCATTCTTTTTCTCTGAACCGGCGGCCGATACAGACGTGTAGCTCTTCATACGTTTGAAAAGCGCGGAAAAGTCTTAAAGTGCGAAATATTATGTCGCGAAGTGGCATCCAGCTATTTAAAGTGGCCAAGTGATTATTTTAAAGTGAGTGCGCTTGCGTCTGCAGTTTTGGTTATATTTAACCACCAAATTCTCTGCAGATCGCAACAAAGGTGTATTGGCCGGCGCTGCCGCCAATGAGATACACCCAACGCTGCCGCTGCTGCTGCACAAGTTGCGCCGCAGCCGCATCTCTCGCTAATTCAGAGGAAAACCCGAAAGAAAAACCCAGCAAGTAAGTTTTCGTGGCACATAGGTATGTTTTACATCTCAAGCCGCTGCCAGTGCAAATGGCTAATAAAATCTTCGATCCATAGATTGTGCCCCACGATATAAACTCCCCGAGAGTTTCAGAGAGCTGAATAACAAAGGCGAACCCAGCTCAGTGAACCTCTGCATGTAGTGTCCTGAGGAGCACCACCTCGCTAAACGCTGCTGCTTCGCCGAGGGAAAATCCAGCAGCGCTTTTTCGGTTAAGCAAGTATCCATATCTCTGCCAGGAGGAAAACAACGACAGATGAGTGGAAATTAAATCTTTTTCGTGCATAATTTGGCCTGCGTGCCATAACGACCATAACCTAATGCATTCATATTGCCTCGCCTTTGCCATGGCCGATCGAGCCTAACCTAATATTTACTCGTTCGAACTTAACCTCAGAAAACATATACATTCAACCTCGTAGAAATAACTTGCAATTATCCAACAAAAATCAAGAAGCTGAAAGATAAATTACTTAGATACAAAGTTAATTAATTAATTTAAATATTGAAAAAAAATGAAGAAGATGCAACGCCTTAAGGCAAATGGAAATAATTAGTTTATAGATTTTTTTTATTGTTTAAATTTAAATTGAACATTTTCTTAATCTTATTTAAATCGAGAATGAGATTTCGGTGTTGGCTATAAAAGCAAATAATCAAGGCTTGAGTGGAAATGTATGAGAATTAATTTATTTTTAAATCCTTTACAAAATATCACCAAAAAATGGTTTTCAGTGTAAGCCACGCAGGAGATCGATCTTCATCGTTAGATACAAATGAGTGATTTACATCATGCGTATACATTATTATGTATTTATTTCAATTCTTGCCAAACTAAAAGCCAAATATAACCTCTCCGAAAAGTCTTTCTACACTGAGAATTAAATATTACTAAAAATACTTTAAAGTTTGAATCTTAAAATTTATTAAATGATTTTTGAATTAAAATTTAGCCATACATTAAACTCTTAATAGAATTTACAATTAGTAAATTAAATTAAAAATGGAAGAAGACCATGAAATATTTTCTGAATTTAAACTTAATAGTTAAGTACACTTAAAGAAATATTTTCTGAATTTAAAATTTAAATATTTAACTACACTTAAGGAAATTTCTTCTTATTCTAACTTTAAATATTATTCTACTTCACTACTATTTAAATTTAATTTACTTTGTTTTATAAATATAACTTCTATCACTGAAACATTATTATGTTTATATATCAATATTTTCTTATTATAAAGAAAGCCGCTAATTAAAGCTATGAATAACTAAAACTAACTAACAGATTACACCGGAAACAAGACACTTCTCCCAGTTGTTACACGCTACAGTTATAATTCATTATTAATAATAAGAAAAGTGGCGCCCTACGTGGGGCCTCAGTAAGTACAGTAATAACTCATTGAGACTCACCGATAGATAAATTGAAATTCTTTTCTATACCTTTCAAATTTCAACTTTACTTTCATTCCTAAACAACACTTTCTCGTTGATTTTTAATTGTTTTGGAGGACAGAGATGGAGAACAATAGTAATGGTTAAAAAGAGTTAGGTAGAGGAAAATACAGAAAGCATCGAACTTCTTTTGATCTTCTGGCCCTGTCTGATTTGCCAAATCAGTACATAAACTTATCTTTGGAAATTAAAACTTTTTGTTAGATTCAAACGTCCTGGAAAATGGAGGTACAATCTTGAAGATGTACTCTATCCGCGAATGACTAATAATGAGCTTTAATTTCAATTCGCCTTAGAGGAGTTAGATTTGTCAAAGGAGAAGCAGGAATACAACCATTTTGTTTTCGAATAATACGTTATCCGGTTTCAAATTTTATAAATTCTAACAACCTCCCTTCTTTGTTTTTATTTTTGTTGAAAGATAGAAAACAAACAGTACTATAACTTAAATTTCTTCTTTTCTTTCTTTTCTTTCTTTTTTCGAGGAAGTTCAGTATTAATAAACATTATACTACGATACGTGGATCTCAAGCAACGAGTTCAATCTTATTTTATTTACATTGAACAATTTATCGCTATTACGATTTATATAAATATTTCTTAATTTCTTGTTGATTCGATATTTCGTTATATCTCGCTTATATTTATCTTATCGTTATCTTACCGTTATCTTATCTAAAAATGGGTTTAGACCGATCCCCAGGCCAAGACTCACAGGAAGCCACAAAGCCAGTCTGTCCGTTGTGTAAAGCCGAAATTAATTCAGCATCTGATCTGTTTAAAACGTCATGCAACCACGAGTTTCATAGGAAATGCCTGGAAGCCCATCTAAAGAAAAGCGAAAGCTGTCCAGTTTGCAAAACGTCCTGCAGACCAGTAGCCGATAACAAAGGTTTACAAACACGATCTCAATCTAAAAGTCGTCAAACAGAAATTTGCGAGACTAGAAACCCAGTTGAGGAAAGCCCTAGTACATCTGGAAGCTCAATAAGCAATGTAGCTAGGGATAACAATCAAATCAACACTATTAATGCTATTAGTCTTCTTGCAATGGAGCGAAGGATGCTCACAATACTTTCAGAGAAAATGGCTGAACTAGTACAGACAACAGTAGTGGAAAGTGTACAAAGATTGGTTGCAACTCCTGCAAATTCCGCCACTAATGGCGATGAAAGATCAACTACGTCTCCACTGTTAGTAGAAGTTGTTAACAACCATGCTGCTAGGGGTGAACAAATACCAATCACAAACATGGCCATGCCTAACACAGGCACAGAAGTCCATTGGGATAGACTATGCTCAGCTCTGCGCTTGCAATTTCGTCAAAGAAGGGATGATGTTGATATTGAGGAGTTAATCCGAAACAGAAAGAAACAGAAAACAGAAAATCTGTCGTCGACGCGAAGCTTTTTTAGACGATGTCAAGCACTCTCACGGTTACTCTAGAGTTACTCCTTTCAGACGTGAGGTCTCGGAGTTGATTCAAGAAAACAAGTCGCAAATCGGTTCCGAATCCGAAAGCGAGTTTGAAGTTTACTCTTTTTCCTTGTTGGGCTGGAATTGCCGCAAAGACGGGCACAGATACCAGGATTGCTTATTTGGAAAAACGCGAATTTTGCTACGGCTGTGGAGTAGCTAACACTTATAAGAAGATTTCGAATGCCGCTCGAAACCAGTCAACTATGACCGATTAAAGTGGATGCATATGTAGAAGCAACACCAACAACAACCCCTGACGTTCCAAATAGCAATGTCAGTCTATTGCATTGTAAAATTCAAAATTTACCTGAAGTTCCTATTCCTTACTTTTGTCCTGAACCACCTATTCAGAAACCAATATCTCGAAATTCTAGGAGAATCAAATCATTTTGGCAGAATGTCAGAAATTGTAAACTTGGATTGAAGTACATTTGTTTTATTCCTACTGGAACCCGAGATCCTCGTCCATTCTTGCCTATACGTTTATTAGGCCGGACTGTATACGGTTTACTCGATTCTGGTGCTTCAATTAGTTGTTTTGGCGGTGAATTAGCCAAATAAGTCAAAGGATTATGCTTATAAGACGTTGAACGTTAGTGCTACCACGGCAGATGGAAGTCCACAACGCATAATAGGAAAAATTAAAGTTCACGTTGACTATGGCGATGTTAGAAAGACACTACTTATCTATATTGTGCCTTCTCTAAAATAAGATCTGTACTTGGGTATAGATTTTTGGAGGCTGTATGATATTCTTCCCAAGAATTTGTGCATATCGGAGTTAGAAGCGAACGATGTTATCAAAGTCAACAGTGATGTCGAAGTTGATCAACACGACTTGACTGAAGAAAATAAAGCTAAATTTGTTCATGTTATCAACTTATTCCCTTCATTTACACAGGAAGGGCTTGGCAAGACCATTTTAATAACCCATTCAATTGATGGCAAAACCGATTAAACAGCGGCATTTCCCCGTTTCTCCTGATGTGGAGAAGAGTATGTATGAAGAAGTCGACAGAATGTTGAGACTAGGTGTGATTGAGGAATCAGAAAGCGCGTGGTCTTCTCCTATTGTCATGGTTACAAAACCGGGCAAAGTGAGAATTTGTTTAGATTGCCGAAAGGTCAATAGTTTCACTGAGAAGGACGCGTATCCACTTCCACAAATCAGCGAAATTCCAAGTCGATTACTTAAAGCCGAGTATATTTCAAGTCTCGACTTAAAGGATGCTTATTGACAAGTCCCACTAGAAGTGCAATCTCGACATAAGACTGCCTTCACAGTTCCTGGTAGGCCTCTCTACCAATTTAAGGTGTTGCCTTTTGGGATGTGTAATGCCACAAGTACCATGTCTCGCTAAATGGACAAAGTGGTACCCGCGCATCTTAGAAACGAAGTATTCTTCTACCTTGATGATCTCTTAGTAGTTTCATCTAATTTCGAAAGTCACCTAGATGTTCTCAGGGAGATAGCCGTTCACATCAAGCGTGCAGGATTGACAATCAATATTGGCAAAAGTCATTTCTGCATGCGACGGGTTCGCTATCTTGGCCATATCATAGGTGATGGCGGGATACGAACAGATCCTGAAAAGGTGAAAGCAACTACCGATTTTCCGGTGCCGAAAACTCTTCGAGGCTTGAGAAGCTTTATGGGTTTATGCGGTTGGTACCGTAAATCCGTTCCGAATTTCGCTACTCTTGCTTCCTAACTAACCGATCTTATGACTACAAAGCGAAGATTCTTTTTAACATTCGAAGGGCTAAGCGCATTTGAAGTATTGAAGACTCGTCTTAGCGAAGCTCCGGTTTTATGTAGCCCGGACTTCTCTAAGCCATTCGCCATCCATTGTGATGCTGGCAAGTCTGGTGTCGGTGCTGTGCTAGTGCAAGTATCCGAGGAAGGAGATAGTAGCAAAGGTTGACGCGAATAAAGACAAATTTCCTGATATAAAGACGGAAAGTGGATATGTCTACAGGAAAGCAGAACATTTGACGGGAGAACAAAAGCATGATGAATATGCATGGATGTTGTGGATACCCGCAAATTTGGTTCCTAAAGTTCTTTTCCAAGCGCACAATAGTCCTTTAACTTCCCACGGTGGAATACATAAGACTATCGAGCGAGTAAGAAGGTATTATTTTTGGCCTCGACTTGTACCTGATGTGAAAGCATACATTAATGATTGTGAGACTTGTAAGGTTACGAAATCACCGAATCATGTTCTCAGGCCACCTTTAGGAAAAGCTCCAGAAACAGTTCGACTTTTCCAAAGGATTTTAATCGCTCTGTCATCTCTTGCATAAGGGCTTATCTACGTCTAGATCAAAAGGACTATGGCGAGTACCTAAATAAGATATGATGTGCCTTAAGGTCTTCAATCCATTAGAGTATAGGAACTACTCCATTCTATATGGCGTTTGGTCAACATATGGTAACCTCCGGTTCAACGTACTCGTTGTTAAGGAAGTTGAACATGCTAGATAACCGTTCCCTGATGTTTAACCGGCAAGATTCGTTCGAGATAATTCGAGAGGAAGCGACTAAGCAAATGCAGAAAGCTCACGATTCGAACGAAAAGCGATATAATTTGCGGTCACGAGAAGTTTCTTTTGCTGTAGGGCAGGAAGTATTACGACGCAATTTTAAGACAAGTTGCTTTCAAAACGGCTACAACGCTAAATTTGGGCCAGCATTTGTGAAAGCCCGGGTAAGAAGAAAGTTAGGAAGTTCTTATTACGAACTAGAAGACTTAAAAGGTCGAGTTCTGGGTAATTATCATGCCAAGGACATTCGACAATAGTGTCGCTTCAGGCGGTATCAGTCTATGGTAACTAAAATGAGATACCCTAGTCTGATTGTAGCAGGGGGGTTTTGTAGCGGCGCCTAAAAGCATACTTTAATAATTTTCGTAATATCCAGCAAAGCCTGACTTAAACTGACCTTGTTAATCGAAGATATTATGGACATTTTCGAACAGTTAAGTAAGGGTTCAAACCGGACTTGAAAATTCTGTAGAGATTTACGAACACTGAAGACGGCGTTGCCATATCAAAAAGTGTTCTAAAATTCGAACAGTCAAGCCGATCTTAGAGCAGTGTTGCCAGATCGATAAATTTGATATCGATAGTTGGCCGGGTTTCTTTGGAAAGCTTAGCCTTGACACCTGTCATCAACAGTTGCCACGTATTTCCGCAGCCATGTTAGCTGATCAAGCCCCGGTTCCGCCAACCATTCTTTCTCTGAACCGGCGGCCGATACAGACGTGTAGCTCTTCATACGTTTGAAAAACGCGGAAAAGTCTTAAAGTGCGAAATATTATGTCGCGAAGTGGCATCCAGCTATTTAAAGTGGCCAAGTGATTATTTTAAAGTGAGTGCGCTTGCGTCTGCAGTTTTGGCTATAAAAGTGTTCTAAAATTCGAACAGTCAAGCCGATCTTAGAGCAGTGTTGCCAGATCGATAAATTTGATATCGATAGTTGGCCGGGTTTCTTTGGAAAGCTTAGCCTTGACACCTGTCATCAACAGTTGCCACGTATTTCCGCAGCCATGTTAGCTGATCAAGCCCCGGTTCCGCCAACCATTCTTTCTCTGAACCGGCGGCCGATACAGACGTGTAGCTCTTCATACGTTTGAAAAACGCGGAAAAGTCTTAAAGTGCGAAATATTATGTCGCGAAGTGGCATCCAGCTATTTAAAGTGGCCAAGTGATTATTTTAAAGTGAGTGCGCTTGCGTCTGCAGTTTTGGCTATATTCAACCACCAAATTCTCTGCAGATGGCTTGTAGTGTCCTGAGAAGCACCCCCTCGCGCCTTAGCGCGTCCCGAGGGACACCCCACATGGTGATCTCCTAGACGGGGCTCCAGTGCCCGACAAGATGGCGGATTTATAGCTAAACGCTGCTGCTTCGCCGAGGGAAAATCCAGCAGCGCTTTTTCGGCTAAACAAGTAGCCATATCTCTGCCAGGAGGAAACGACAGATGAGTGGAAATTAAATCTTTTTCGTGCATAATTTGGCCTGTGTGCCATAAAAAAATGAAGAAGATGCAACGCCTTAAGGCAAATGGAAAAAATTAGTTTATAGATTTTTTTTTATTGTTTAAATTTAAATTTAACATTTTCTTAATCTTATTTAAATCGAGAACGAGATTTCGGTGTTGGCTATAAAAGCAAATAATTATAATTATAATTATTTTTAAAACCTTTACAAAATATCACCAAAAAATGGTTTTCAGTGTAAGCCACGCAGGAGATCGATCTTCATCGTTGGATACAAATGAGTGATTTACATCATGCGTATACATTATTATGTATTTATTTCAATTCTTGCCAAACTAAAAGCCAAATATAACCTCTCCGAAAACTCTACATTTACTTAAATATTTTCTGAATTAAAACTTAAATATTTAACTACACTTACAGAAATATTTTCTAAATTTAAAATTTAAATATTTAACTACACTTAAGGAAATTTCTTCTTATTCTAACTTTAAATATTATTCTACTTCACTACTATTTAAATTTAATGTACTTTGTTTTATAAATATAACTTCTCTCACCGAAACATTATTATGTTTATATATCAATATTTTCTTATTATAAAGAAAGCCGCTAATTAAAGCTATGAATAACTTAAACCATATCTTTTTGAACTCTGCTGAGGTACCCGCGTTCGTAGGGTATTAAAGGGGTCACCGGAGACATGCTCTAAGGAAGGTGATCATAGGCTGGGAGGGCAAAATGCGACCACAACAACACCAGTGGCTTCGCGATCTCTGACTTCCTCTCTAGCTTTTCTATCTCTTTACTTACTTCCTGAATTTATCTCTTTTCTCTTCCGGTTTCGTTTAACTTATTCTCTCGCTCAATTCTAGTCTTAGCAATAATAATGTGTAGTTAGTGTTAGGATCTGTACGCGAAAGACCACCACCCCCAAAGCCGACGAGCGGGAGCCGGATCCAATAGCGAGCACCCGCAACTACAGATTCCACCGGAAACAAAACACTTCTCCCAGTCGTTACACGCTACAATATATATAATAAATGTAATACGAGTCAATAGCTTGCCATAAGTAGTTATAGATAGTAGTAGTTTAAATATTATTAAGTTAAATCGTTTTCATATTAATATAACTAAGTAATGTTTAGCCATACACATTATGTTGAGCCGCCACTGTGTCTCAGCATCTTACAAAATTAAACTAGGTCAAGACTTAGCAGGAGCGAATATCAAAATGTAAACACAAAGATCGCAAAGCTCTTATCGCATCTCTATGCGTGGCTACATGCGTTAGAGAGAGAGCGACAGTAATAAAAAATTTCATATGCCAAAAAACAAAACTGCTCATCTAGAAGAAATGAAAGTGAGAGAGGGGCTTCAGCGTTGTTCTGTCTCTTTCACTCCTTGCCAATATGCCTGGTCAAATTCACTAAACACTTTTAACCAAACAATCACGGAAGCAAATTCATATAACTTGGTGGGTTTAATTTGATTTTTGTTTTTCACTTACATGGTCGTCAATCCAACGGCGAAAGATCTTTTTCGGGCGGCGACAGCTGATCAAAAATAATTATGCTAGATTAATCGGTGAATGTGTTTGTTGTTTGACTTTACTGTTTTTGTTTTCTATTATTTTATTTATTCATTCTTATTGGGTTTCAGCAAAGAAAAATAAGAAAAAAAATGACACTCATGGCAGAAATATTGGGTATAGGAACACGTTATCTTTTCACTTTTTGAATACTAGCTTTTTTACTTTTTAATAAACAAACTCAGATAAAAACGCTTTATCTTAATTTTAACCGAACTTTAATAACTAGATAAGTTTTATCCGGAGTGGGCGAGCGAGTAGATAGATATAAGCACTTTCACATCGTTTTTTGTTTTGAACATTGTGTTTGATGGAACTTTGCGCGCAGGTATGAAACGTGGCTACACTAGGCCTAGGCAAAAATTAACCCGTCAAAATACAAACAAATTAATATTTTTAATCTTCTTAGGGTATTGTATTCGTGCAAAAGAATGTAACAGGTAGAAGGAAGCGTTTCCGACCCTATAAAGTATATAAGTTAACACCCAAAATTATATAAAGACCCAGACATAAGTAAGAGTAAGCATTGATTGCACAACAAATGCCCCCAATAAGTTCACACGAGCTAAGCCACGCGCGCTGAGCTTGCACCTTTCGGTCAGCGATCGTGGGAATGCAGAATAGCCAATTTCCAAAGTTGATCGAACTTGGCCAAGTGCATACAACAAAAACTATAACTTGAATGCATTGGCCAATGACAATTAAAATTGGCCAACAGCGACAGCGAAGAATAGCAGCAAGCAATAATAACAAAGAACGGTAGCAGAAGCAGCAACAGCGGCAGAGACGGCGGCAGCGATGGAACGACGCGTAGTCATAATGAATAATTGTTTAGCTTAATAAAAGTTAGTTCTTAATCCAACTCAATAAAGAAAAGTTTGATTTTTTTTAAATAAAATTATAATCAATCTTTTAACTGGCGCCCGAACAGGGACCTGATTAAAAGCCGCGAAAGGATAACAAGTTCCGCGCCTCGTGAAGTTCGGGAAAGTAAAAAAAATCCCGACGTTTCGTTTGAACCTCCGCCTAATCCGTGAGAAGTGAAAAGAAAAATCCGAGACCCGGAAGTGCGAAAGTGCCGTTTAAAAATCGCAATCACAATATCGTCACTCCTGAAAAAACAGGACTTGTGCCTAGTGGACTAATCAGGCCAAAATTATCGCCGTGATCCCTTTAGTATCCGTTCGGAGGGAACGTGAGTAAGGTACAGAGGAGGCCCCCTTGTAAACCCACACTCAGGAGAGATCGCTGCAGCGTGGGATAAACCGGAATCTGTCGATCCTGTCGTCACGAGAGCACGCCGAGATATGTTATTACTGTAAGAATAGTTTTAAGAAATCTATCAAAGAAAACAAATTTAAATTAAAAAATATTAAAAATACTATACAAAAGAAATTAAGAAATTAAGCTTAAAGAAAAAATCCACAGACAAAAAGTCAAAAATTTACACAATAATCAAAGACCCACACTATATTTCTTTAATTAATAACCTTCCGAATTCTGAGTAAGCAAAATTTAAAGTTAAGCTCAACCTCTTATTGCTCATATATCCCAAATGACTGAACAAGATTTAGCAGACAGACTCGCTAATCTCGCCACACCTTCGTCAGTTAGTAACGCACAATCAACCACGCGAATCATGACCGAGAGAGACATCGAGGAAAAAATTAAAACTGTCCTAGAGGCAAACCTAAGCAGCCTAGTTAAAGAAATACTTAATCCCAATAAAGATTTTTCCAAGTATACAGACCAAACAATTAAAAGAGAATTAGCGCACAATCTTAGTGACTTAGACAAATTACCAGACATCGTGCGGACACTTAGAGATTTTTCGGGAAACAAAAGCGAATATTCTTCATGGAAAAAAGTGTAGAAAGGGTGTTAAAAATCTATGAAATGAGAATCGGCTCACCAAAATATTATGGAATTCTTTTAGCAATCCGAAACAAAATCATCGGACAAGCCGACGCAGTACTAGAATCCTATAATACCCCCTTAGATTGGACAGCTATCTCAAAATGTCTAACAGCGCATTTTGCTGACAAACGTGACCTAAAGACTCTCGAATATCAGCTTTATGCTCTTAATCAAGGTAGCGATAGTATAGTCGGTTATTATCAAGCAGTGTACCAACAGCTATCACTAATCCTAAACCAAATTGGCAACTTAGATGCCTCACAAGAAACTGTGCAATCTCTGACAGCCATGTACAGAGAAAAAGCCATAGACACCTTTATCAGAGGCCTCAACGGCAACTTAGCACAACTACTGGCCATTAAAGAGCCACATGACTTAGGACACGCCCTACATCTGTGCAGTCTACTTGAGAATCAGAACACTAGGAATAGTCAAACACCGAAAATTTCATATTTAGGGAAAGCACCTTTACTACCTCCAAAACCCCAACAGCCATATAAGATGGCAGCCGTCAAACAAAACTTCCATCCACAACTCTATCATAACCCGAACCAAATGCAATGGGTACCAGTAACTGGAGCAACCCCAATTACCCAGCCTAACCAATCTAAACCTTATAAACAGCCCTATACAAATCAGGCCGGTGCAGTAGCACCCTACAGCACACCAAAACCTCCCCCACGACCCTAACCGAAACCGGTACCTATGGAGGTCGATCAGTCAGTTCGCTCGCGTCATATAAATTACATGAACAGGCCGGCAAATAACGATTATGCAGGGAAAAGACCTCTTAGTGCTTCCAACGTTACAAACAATAACAAAATGCCACGGCAATTCCATATTCAGCCAGAGCACCGCACAACAAAATTCAGAAGAAACTACACCAAGCCCAGAGCAAGAATATTATCAGTTGGTAGAAGAAAATAATGTAAACGATCTTCACGAAGAATATGTATGGCAAAACGATACCGAGCAGCAGGAATACATAGATATGTCCGAGCTTTATTTTTTAGAATAAATCGTTCCTCATTACCTTACTTTACAGTAACCACGGGGAACGGAAAAATCCTAAAATTTTTAATAGACACGGGCTCAAACCAAAATTATATTCAAAACCAATTAGTACCAAACCCAAAACAAAATGAGACACATTTTTCCGTTAGCTCAGTCGGAGGTACAACTAAAATAACACAACATGCAATACTTAAGCTCCCTAAAATTTCAGATTCACCCATGAAATTTTTTTTGCTAGAAACATTAAAAACCTTTCACGGTATACTGGGCAATGACACAATGAAAAGCCTAGGAGCCATTATAGATGTGAAGAACGATACATTAATTCTCGGAAATAAACGCAAAATTAAAATTCACCAATTAGCAACACAAGCAGTAAATACCATTGGACCACAAATCAGCCATATGACCGAGTCTCAAAAATCAATTATAAATCTCCTCGTACAAAGTCACAAAACCCTCTTTGCAGATCCTGATACAAAGTTAGCGTACACAACTAAAGTAGTAGGTGAGATCAGAACTTCGTCCGATTCCCCAGTTTATGGAAAGCATTACCCATACCCAATATCTTTAAAACAGGAAGTAGAAAAACAAATAAACGAGATGCTAAAAGATGGCATTATAAGACCGTCAAGATCGCCATATAATGCACCAGTATGGGTAGTTCCGAAAAAGTCCGGTCAGTCCGAAGAAAAAAAGTACAGATTAGTAATCGATTATAGGAAACTTAATGAAGTTACTATCTCAGATCGGTATCCGATCCCTGAGATAGGCGAAATTATTGCACAACTTGGGGACAACAAGTATTTTTCGGTATTGGACCTCAAGAGTGGTTTTCACCAAATACCATTGAGAGACACGGACATAGAGAAAACAGCATTCGCTGTAAACGGCGGAAAATACGAATTTACGAGACTTCCGCTCGGTCTAAAAAATTCCCCATCCATTTTTCAAAGAGCTTTAGATGACATCCTGAGAGAGTACATAGGGAAAATTTGCTATGTATACGTAGACGACATCATAGTCTTTAGCAAAAATGAAGTATATCACGGTCAAAATCTCGAAAAGGTATTTTCAACCCTACAAAACGCAAACATGAGAGTCCAAATAGATAAATGCCATTTTTTCAAAAACGAAGTAGATTTTTTGGGTTATACAATATCAGAAAATGGAGTTAAAACAAATACAGAAAAAATAAAAGCGATTACAAAATTTCCGGTCCCGAAAACATTAAAAGATCTTCGTTCTTTCCTGTGCATGACAGGTTATTATAGGCGGTTTATAAAGGATTATGCAAAAATAGCTAAGCCCTTAACCATTCTCCTAAGAGGCGAAGAAGGCCGTATATCTAAGACCAAGTCAAGCAAAACTGCTATTAACCTAAGCAAAGATGCGATTACAGCGTTCGAAAAACTTAAAAATACCCTCGTCTCCAGGGATGTAACCCTTTCATACCCAGATTTCGGAAAAGAATTCCAGTTGACTACCGATGCTTCAAGCTACGCAATAGGCGCAGTATTGGAACAAAATCATAGGCCAATAACGTTCATTTCACGCACCCTGTCAAAAACTGAAGAAAACTATGCAACCAACGAAAGAGAGATGCTTGCTATAGTTTGGGCTCTCCAGAGCTTAAGACATTACCTTTACGGGTATTCGAAGGTGGTAATATACACGGATCATCAACCCTTGAGCTTTTCAAATAGCGTAAATAATCATAACGCTAAACTAAAACGCTGGAGAGATCTCATTGGCGAGTATAACCACGAGATCAGGTATAAGCCCGGAGTAGCTAACGTAGTAGCGGATGCGCTATCCCGAGCCCCTGCTGAAATAAATTCAATCAGCTCCTCAGGATCAGTCCACAGCGACGAAAGCTCATCACACAACCTCATATTTTCGGTAGAAGCTCCAATCAATGTATTTAAAAATCAGATATACTTACTGACAGCTGACACAGATTCCTACCATTTTGAAATACCATTTCCAACATACCACAGACATATAATTAAACAAAAGTCTTACACGGAAGAAAAACTTATAGCAATTCTAACTACCAGACTTGACCCTAAACTTATAAACTGAATCATTACATCCGAAGAAGTAATGGGAAAAATTCAAAACATTTACGCCATATATTTCAACTCGTACAAAATAAGGTTTACTCAAAACGAAATAGACGATGTAACTTCAGAATCTCAACAAAACGAAATAATTACCCTCGAACATAAAAGAGCCCATAGAGAAGCAAAAGAAAATAAAATACAAATTTTAAAAAATTATTTTTTTCCACAAGCAATAAAGAAAATCCAAGCAATAGTTCAATCCTGTCAAACTTGTAAAGAATCAAAATATGATTGACACCCCCCACGAGGAGAAATCCAACCAACCCCCATTCCTAATTATCCAGGAGAAATAGTTCACATTGATATTTATATTACAGAAAAACATAGAATCTTAACAGGTATTGACAAATTTTCTAAATATGCTCAAATAAAAATTTTAGAGTCAAGGGCATCTGAAGATATCAAAAATCCGTTGAGGGAAATGTTGATTGCTTCCGGTATGCCGAAATGGATAATAATGGACAACGAACGCTCATTAGGCTCAGCAGCAATCAAGTTCATGTTAGAAGATGAACTCAAAATATCAGTACACACGACTGCTCCGTATGCATCGACAAGTAACGGACAAATAGAGAGATTTCATTCAACCCTATCAGAAATCATGCGGTGCCTCAAAAAAGACAACGGGAGCCTAACATTTGAGGACTTAATTTTTAAAGCAGTTCAAGAATATAATAAATCGATCCATTCTGTAACAAAAGAAGGCCCCATAAATATATTTTTTAGAAGCACAATCTCCAGTTCAGTAGAAGATATAGCAAAAAAGCGAAAAAAAATAAACAGAAAATCCAGAAGAAACAAATAGCCGACCTCGAATATCACAATCGAGGCAAAATACAACCAAAACTTTTTAAACCTGGCGATGTAGTCCACGTAAAAATAGATAAAAGGTTAGGAACTAAGCTTACACCTAGATACAAAGCTGAGAAAGTGGCAGAAAACAAAATGACCACTATTAAAACACAAACCGGAAAAATCATACATAAAAATAATATAAGAACATAATTTTTCAGGCTATTTCTACCAACATGCCTGGGGATAACCACAGTGCTCGACTATTCCAACTCACAAATCATCTCACTTGAAACCGGATTAGCGGCTAAGCAAGACGGAACATTTAAAATCATCCACATCTTTAACTTACACAGCTATGAAGAAACTCTGGCGAAGTTAGAAGACTCATTTCATTCACTCACCTCATCTCATCCATTACACCCCTATCTCTCATACGAATTAAAACAGATTCATACTGATTTACGCATTCTTCAAACACCAAAAAGACAAAAAAGGGCAATAGAAGCAATAGGTACTGCATGGAAATGGCTGGCGGGATCACCAGACCACCACGATTATGAGATCTTAGAAAATAAGATAAATGAGCAATTAGAAAACAATAATAAACAAGTAGTAATTAACAGATTAATTAACCAAAAAATTAACCAACTTACTAATGCAACTAACGCAATATTGAAAGTTATCCAGAGCTCGGAAGAAATCGTAAATCAGAAAGCAAACCTTATGCAAAATCAAAACATTTTAATAAATTTGCTCACATCCCAACAATCTAAATAATCGATGTCTTGTCTTCGAATATCCATGTGGAATGCCAATGGCGTTTCACGGCACAAACTTGAAATAACTCAATTCCTCAATGAAAACCAAATAGATGTAATGCTGCTGGCAGAAACGCATCTCACAAGTAAATACAACTTCCAAATAAGAGGTTATACTTCATACTGCACAGATCATCCGGACGGTAAGGCTCACGGAGGAACTGGAATCCTAATCAGGGAACGCATTAAGCACCACTTTCACCAGAGGTTTGCAACAAATCATTTGCAGGCTACATCTATAAAACTACAAGCAGGCAACGGCAGTATCACTATAGCCGCTGTCTATTGCCCACCGCGTTTTACAATAACTGAAGAGCAATTCTTGGACTTCTACAATTCACTCGGAGATCGCTTTATAGCAGGAGGAGACTACAACGCCAAGCACACGCACTGGGGATCAAGACTAGTGACGCCCAAAGGAAGACAACTGTATAAAGCAATCATAAATTTGAGCAACAAACTCGACTATGTCTCCCCTGGCAGCCCCACATACTGGCCAGCTGACCCCAGAAAACTCCCGGACTTAATTGACTTCGCTGTGACCAAGAACATCCCAAGAAATTTAGTCAGCGCCAAATCGCTTTCGGACTTATCATCGAACCACTGGCCTGTTTTAATAACTCTCCTTCAAAGCCCGAAAGTAATCGAGTACCCCTTCAGGCTGACCTCGACTAGAACTAACTGGCTAAAGTACAAAAAGTACGTAAGTTCCCACATTGAACTAACACCACAGTTAAACATAGAGAACGACATCGACTTCTGTGCTGATGCCCTGGAGTCAGTACTCGTGGCAGCAGCCAAAATCTCAACTCCAGAAGAGACAATCGTGCGTAGCAACCAATACAAAACTAATCTGCAAATCGAACAACTGGTTCGGGAAAAACGACGTCTAAGACGCGTTTGGCAATCCTGCAGATCGCCCCATTCGAAGCAACTCTATAATGATGCCACCCGCAGACTCACCAAAACCCTCAAGCAAGAAGAGGAGCTTGCGCAGCGCCGGTACATCGAGAAACTGTCGCCGACCAGTACCAAGCATCCTTTGTGGAGAGCTCACCCAAATTTAAGCTCTCCGATAGAATCAGTCACTCCGATTAGAAACTCCTCGGGTACTTGGGCCCGCAGTGACGAAGACAGAGCCGAAACATTTGCTTTACACCTACGAAATGTATTTCAGCCGAACGCCGCCACAAACTCTCTTCAACTACCGCCGTTTAGCTCTGAAATTGCAATTAACCCGATTTTGTTTCAAACACCTGAAATTGCTAACGTCATTAGGAAGCAAATAAAACCGAAAAAGGCTCCAGGGGCCGACCTAATAACCCCAAAAATGATAATTGAACTTCCAAACTGTGCAGTGGATGTTATATGCAAGCTATTTAACGGGATCGCAAAACTTGGCTACTACCCCAAAAAATGGAAAAAGTCCGTGGTTATAATGATACCGAAGCCCGGCAAAGACCACACAATTCCCTCATCGTACAGGCCAATAAGCTTACTATCGTGCCTGTCCAAATTACTGGAAAAATGCCTGCTCACGCGCATTACACCATATTTAAGAGAACAAAACTTAATCCCGGCGCATCAATTCGGGTTTCGTGAAAGCCACGGAACCATCGAGCAAGTCAACCGGATAACTTCAGAAATTCGTACAGCCTTCGAACATCGGGAATATTGTAGTGCGATATTCCTCGACGTCTCTCAGGCATTCGATCGAGTGTGGCTTGAAGGCCTTATGCATAAAATCATAACATTACTGCCAGAAAACACTCATAAGTTACTTAAGTCGTACCTCTACCACAGAGTCTTTGTGGTTAGATGCAATACAACGACATCCAACGAGTATAACATTGAAGCCGGAGTCCCACAAGGTAGCGCCCTGGGCCCTACCCTGTTTATCCTATACACATCAGACATCCCTACGAACGAGAGGCTGACTACGTCCACATTTGCTGACGACACCGCAATCCTGAGCCGCTCAAGATGCCCAACTAGAGCAACAGCTCAACTGGCTGATCATTTGGTGGTAGTTGAAAAGTGGCTATCAGACTGGCGAATCAAAATTAATGAATCAAAGTGTAAACATATAACGTTTACCCTCAACAGACAATCGTGCCCGCCGCTAACTTTGAATGGTACGCAGATTCCCCAAGCCAGCGATGTAACATATCTCGGCGTCCACCTCGACAGACGCCTAACCTGGCGGAGGCACATTGAATGCAAGAAAGCACATCTCAGACTTAAAGCTAGCAGCCTACACTGGATTATAAATTCTCGATCACCCCTGTGTCTGGACTTTAAAGTTCTTCTCTACAACTCCACCCTCAAGCCCATTTGGACCTACGGCTCCCAGCTCTGGGGGAACGCGAGCAACAGCAACGTTGACATCATACAGCGCTCACAATCAAAAATCCTGCGAACAATCACTGGGGCACCATGGTATGTTCGGAACGAAAACATCCACAGGGATCTGGGCATACCACCGGTCAAAGATGAAATAGCAAAGCAGAAAGCGGCCTACCATAACAAGCTTACACTGCACCCAAATAATCTCGCAAGGAACCTAAGACGGGTTTCGAACAGAACTCGTCTGCATCGTAACGATCTACCAGCCCAGCAATAAATATTAGGGCCCGTTAGTCTAAATTCAGTCTACATGACTGTAAGTTAAGTTATATTCTTAAGATTTGATATACTTATTGTTAGTCTCATATAGAGAAGATTCAATAAATAAAGCATATATTAAAAAAAAAAAAAAAAAAAGAAAGCAAATATTTTAAAGTATAAAATTCAATTAATAAAAGAAGAAATAACCAATATAATATACGCAATTACAAGGGCCAAATCTAACACAATAAACTCTTTTGTATTCACAAGCACAGAAACCAGAGTAGTGGAAGATATCTTTAAAAAGGAAAACGAATTATTTTTTAACATAGAAGAATTATTGGAATTTGCTAAAGTTAAATTAGCCACAAATGGCAACGACCTCATCTATATTATTAGCCTCCCAACTATTAAAACAGATAATTGTAGAACTTTAAAAATTAAAGCAATAAAAAAAGCCCAAATAATCAATGATATAAAATACGAAAATTTGTTAGAGTGTAAGAGACAATTATTTGCAATTAAAAAACCTTGCGAATCCCATAATGATAAGACAATTTGTAATTCAGAAAATTTGTTAGATTTAAGCAATGACACTTGTATAAACGCTCTCCTGAACCTACAAGAACCTGAATGTAAAATGATCAACAATCAACACATCCCAGATTTCGAGGAAATACTGCCAGGCACCATACTACTGAACAACTTCAATGGACCAGTCTCGCTAGACGAAAAACTTCTACAACTGCAAGGCTCCTTTATAATACAATACCGTAATTCAACAGTAACTATTGGCGAAACTAATTACAAATCAAAAGAGGTCAACTTAGTCGAACCAGAACCACCGTTATTCCAACTAATGGGAGAAAAGACGAAGTTAGAGGAAGTTCTCTCACTACAAATAATCAAGGAACTCAATATAAACAACACAAAAGCGCTGGAAAAACTAAGAAGCAAAACAACTATAGAATCTTCCGTTCCTACGGATCGGCCATCATTCTACTTCTACTAATAATAGGATCGATCACGGAACTCCTACGAAGACGTAAATCGACGGAAAGTACATCAGCTTCCGTGCCAGAAACGCAAGGAAATCCCCCACATTCTGGACCTATTCTCTACGTCGTGGCGACCGAGGACAGTCGCGTTTAAGGAGGGAAGAGTTAACACCTAAAATTATATAAAGACCCAGACATAAGTAAGAGTAAGCATTGATTGCACAACAAATGCCCCCAATAAGTTCACACGAGCTAAGCCACGCGCGCTGAGCTTGCACCTTTCGGTCAGCGATCGTGGGAATGCAGAATAGCCAATTTCCAAAGTTGATCGAACTTGGCCAAGTGCATACAACAAAAACTATAACTTGAATGCATTGGCCAATGACAATTAAAATTGGCCAACAGCGACAGCGAAGAATAGCAGCAACCAATAATAACAAAGAACGGTAGCAGAAGCAGCAACAGCGGCAGAGACGGCGGCAGCGATGGAACGACGCGTAGTCATAATGAATAATTGTTTAGCTTAATAAAAGTTAGTTCTTAATCCAACTCAATAAAGAAAAGTTTGATTTTTTTTAAATAAAATTATAATCAATCTTTTAACTTATATATTCTTGTTCAGGATCACTAGCCAAGTCGATCTAGCCATGTCCGTCTGTCCGTCTGTCCGTCTGTCTGTCCGTCTGTCAGTCTGTCCGTATGAACGCTGAGATCTCGGCAACTATAAAAGCTATAAGATTGGCATTTTGCATGTAGATTTTGGGAGTTCCTTCGCAGGGCAAGTTTGTTTCAAAATGGTGCCCCGCCCCCTCTGACGCCCACAAGCCACGAGCTGTGGCCACAGTTTTTATGCTGTTTCGTCAATACCTATCGATTGGCCAATTAAAAGTTTGCCACGCCCACTCTAACGCCCAAAAACCCATTAAACGCTTAAGCCTGGCTAGCGCCTACATTTCCGCCTTACAATAGCGCCATCTAACGGATGACTTTGGAACAGCTGGCCAAGGTGCTCAACAGACTCGACGTTAATTCTCGATAAGGATTTCTATTAAAGGAAATTGCGATCGTTTTCATTTGTCAATACCGAACTATATCCCAAGAACTATGCAAATCAAATCAAATTAGCCAAATTGGAGGTCTGAGTCAAACAATGGCGTATGTGTGTATGTATGTAAGCATTGCGTTCAAAAACATAAACATAAACACAGCTGTTGGTGCAGGACAAAAGCTGCCTGCGCTAAAGCAGCGCTGGTGCTGATGCTCGTGCTGTAAAGCTGCCAGCTCTAAGAAATCGCCGAATTCAAATTGATAATTTGAACTGAGTAACGGGAATCTAATATTCGAGGCACTCGACTATATCGTTACCTGTTACATACTTTTGCACGAATACAATATACCCTTTTACTCTACGAGTAACGGGTATAAAAACACCAAAGTTATGGTATTTTCTATCGTTATATGGGAGCTATAGTATATAGTCGGCCGATCCTTATGAAATGTATAGGTCGAATTGATTGGCCAAATAAAAAAGCCATAGAAAATCCCAACTTTCTAACTTTACAAACACCAGAGTTATGGCATTTCATATCGTTCAGTTATATGGCAGCTATAGGATATAGTCGGCCGATCCCGGCCGTTCCGACTTATATACTGCGTGCAAAGGAAAGAAGGGTGTGTGCAAAGTTTCAATTCGATATCTTTAAAACTGAGAGACTAGTTCGCGTAGAAACAGACAGACGGACAGACGGACATGCTTATATCAGCTCAGGAGGTGATCCTGATCAAGAATATATATACTTTATAGGGTCGGAGATGTCTCCTTCACTGTGTTGCACACTTTTGACCAAAATTATAATACCCTCTGCAAGGGTATAAAAAGGTAAGTGGATTTAGTGTAAAAAATTTTGGCAGGACAAGAAAAGTAGTATGAACGATAACTACTAATATTATTATTATGTAAAGTGTGTTATTATTTTCTGAAATTAGTTTTAAAACGTCATTATGTTCTACTATCTTTATCTTAGTTACATTAATTGGTGAATACAATGCTGTTAAATTAAATTCTGGACTTAACGAATTTTCGCTTAAAATAACATTTCCAATTTTAACTTTACATTGTTTTATTCTAATAATTTTGCTTCCATTTATTTTTATATCGCCATTTAATTCTTGGCAATTTTGTCCGATTGTAGTTTCAGTTAGATTCCATGTAAGTATAATATTTGGTTCAATATATTGAATCATTTCTTTTGAAAGAATTGGTATAAAATTAAAAATTGGATTTTTGCGCTTAATTATATTTTTAATGCTTTCATTATTAACTTCTTTATTGTCTTGATTATAAATTTTATTCTCATCTTCGAAATATGATTGTTGATCTGAATAGTCTAACTGATACCCATTATGGTCGGGATAAGGAATTATTTTAATGGTGTTAATGATTTTATGGTTAATAGGGATATGTGAAATAAGTAGTAATTCGTTATTTTTGTAGTCAATCCAAGTTGATGTTTTACTTAAAAGTATATTTTGGTTGTCAATGCAATCTAGTTTGTCGTAATTGAGTAACTTTGGGTTAAAAAGTCCAAGACGTGAAAGTTGTAGGCCCATTTCTATGTCTTCAATGTACTCAATAAATTGCATGAAATTATAAACAAGTGTGTCAATACTATTGCGGTTATTTTCGTAGTTAGTAAGTTTCTCCAGTCCTTCATTCACAAACTCTATGACATCATTTAATTTATGAAGTTGAATTGAATTTTCTGCAATTATATCTATTTTTTTGTTAATGTTTACCCTATCGTTTTCATCAAGTGTGCCAAAAAGAAATTTAAACAAGAAAGGAAAGCTAACTTCGGGCGGAGCCGAAGTTGATATACCCTTGCAGAATATTCTGTAAATAATATTCTCCAAAATTATTCATATAATGCATTCTAAATACTCATAAAAATCCCAACTTCCTAAATTTAAAAACACCAAAGTTATGGCATTTTCAATCGTTCAGTTGGGAGCTATAGGATATAGTCGGCCGATCCCTATAAAATTTGGTAGGTCGGATTGATTGCCCAAATATAAAATTCATAGAAAATACCAAATTCCTAACTTTAAAAACACCAAAGTTATGGTATTTCCTATCGTTATATGGGAGCTATAGGATATAGTCGGCCGATCCTTATGAAATTTGGTAGGTCGAATTGATTGGTCAAATAAAAAAGCCATAGAAAATCCCAACTTCCTAACTTTACAAACACCAGAGTTATGGCATTTCCTATCGTTCAGTTATATGGCAGCTATAGGATATAGTCGACCGATCCCGGCCGTTCCGACTTATATACTGCGTGCAAAGGAAAGAAGGGTGTGTGCAAAGTTTCAATTCGATATCTTTAAAACTGAGAGACTAGTTCGCGTAGAAACAGACAGACGGACAGACAGACGGACAGACAGACGGACAGACGGACAGACGGACATGCTTATATCAACTCAGGAGGTGATCCTGATCAAGAATATATATACTTTATAGGGTCGGAGATGTCTCCTTCACTGCGTTGCACACTTTTGACCAAAATTATAATACCCTCTGCAAGGGTATAAAAAGATGAACCTATTATGTGAAATAGTCCACGTTTCTGCCTATTTTGCTGATGAATAGTTATACCATTTAATTCTTTCAGTAATTTGTTGTATAAATATTTCATTCTGGGCGAGTATTTGATTTTGTTACCAAAAGTTTCAGTGATAATTTTGATTTCCGTTAAATTAATTTTTAAACCGTGATGTTCATACACTACCGGTATTTGAATTGGAATGCTTGAGAAGAGTAAAGCCTAGTATCCTGATCGACAAACGATTATGCTAGCGTAAAAACCTTAATCTTTGCAGTGTGACCAAAAGTTTGAGAGTTCATCAAATTTAAGCGGGCTACGGTCGTACTGTCAATCAGCTGGGTTTGTTGACAAGCAGTTAAAATTCAAATATCGTATTTGCGGAAAAGAGCCTTTAAAAGATATTATCAAATACCTTGGCAAGACAAGTCTGCCGCTGTACAAAGAAATTAAAAAACAATTCAATTTAAATTTAACAGTTGCTTATTTTAATTTACTGATAATTATTTGCTAATTTAAAGTTCATAGCTGCACTTTTATTGTGTTTTTCGTAAATTTTTGACATATGAAACATTTTGCTCTGACAAGAGGCATCCCAGAAGTATTAATGTTATTTTGTCCTCACATGTAAACTCCTGCAATGGACTTTTGCGGGTTTTTTGATTTTTGTTCCTCCATTTTTTAATATGTTCAGTGAGAAGCGCACGCCGAAAGATTAAATTTTTTAATCTTTGCGCTAGGGTTCACCCAAAGTTCATTTCCGCAGACTGGCAACGCTATGGAATTTTCTGGTATTTTTTTCGTCGAACAGGAGACCAACGTGAAAAAAAGGCCCAACGAAAAGTGAACGCCAGCTGTTTGCCTCTCGCTCTCTCTCATGACTGGCGTACGGTTTTTGTCGATCAGGATACTAGGCTTAAATAGCCAAGGTCGGAGTCTGTGTTGGTTATTTGAAGTTGTTGTGTGTGGCTCGTGGTGAATAATAAAAACAACATCATCACAACAGAAGGTTACTGTGGAAGTTTAACGGCATTAGTTTTCTTTTGTTTCTTAAATTGTGTTTTGTAGTATTGGGTTTCCCTATTTCGATTAGTAATTCTGTAATGGCCTTCGTCTATTTTTTCTACATTTTTATTTGCCTTGAATGGATTTTCTAATTTTCCCTTTTGAAGTGGATTTTTTCTGTATCTAGTGTCAATGTTAGATTCCTGTCGATCTGTATTTATTTTATCTATTTTTCTTTCCTTAATATTTTGAGTGTTTAATATTGGATGTCCAGCGTATAAGAATATTTGAGCAGGTGTTTGTCCAGTGGTGTCATGTTTTATTTTATGATTGTATGTGTAAAGAATTGTCTCTATCTTGCTTAATTTTACTTCTTCATTATCGCATGAGTTGATTATTCGGACTTTTCCATTTATTGTCTTATGTAGACTTTCGACGTCTGCTACACCGGTTTTTGCCGTGTTAAGTTGTAATTCAATTCCTTCTGCTTCAAGCCATCGCTTTAGAGTCAAGCTGGTGAAAGCTCCGTCTCTGTCTGCCTTTAATATTTTGGGTTTACCTAACTGATTAAAAATGCGCACTTGCACGTTCCTGCATTTTATCCAATCCTTTGTTTCAATATGTTCAAGTGTAGCGAATTTAGAATAAATGTCAATGCAACTGATGTAGTGTTTTCCTCCTGATGAATAAATATCTACCACAAATTTGTCTCGACAATGTTCAGGGTTGGGTGTGATTTTAAAAGGCATTTTGGTATTTCTGTGTTCTGTTTTAGCCAAATTGCATATGTGTTACATTCATTTATTATATTTTGAATTAATAGTTGGCTGTTTGGAAAGAAGTGATTTTCTTTGCTTAATTTTGACATTTTCTTTATGCCTGGATGTAAAAGTTTTTCATGTGATTGAAGTATAATTTCATTGAATTCGGCGTATGAACAAACATTCTTTAATAGGTGGAGGCTGCGAATTACTTTAGTGTAAGTTGTATTAATAATTTCCCTGTGTGCTCTTTGAATGATTTCAAAATCTACATCGCTTTCAATATGAATGTTAATGTTTCTATGAATAAAACAAGAGAGAACGCTATAGTCGGGTGCCCCGACTATCAGATACCCGTTACTCAGGTAAAAGGAGTGCGAGGGAGATGGAGATAGAAACTTTGATCACGCATAACTTTTAAACGAATGGTCCGATTTTCTTCTACATTTCGATAGGTATTGATAAACACAATAAAACTGCATTTTTACTTTTCCGAAATATTTAAATGTATATTTAAATAAAATCGTATATAAGCGATTGTGGGCGTTAAAGGGGGCGTGGTACCTTTTTGAAACAAACTTGCGCTGCGTAGGAACTCCTAAAATCTGCATGCAAAATGCCAATTTTCTAGCTTTTATAGTTTCCGAGATCTCAGCGTTCATACGGACGGACAGACGGACATGGCTAGATCGACTCGGCTAGTGATCCTGAACAAGAATATATATACTTTATAGGGTCGGAAACGCTTCCTTCTACCTGTTACATACTTTTGCACGAATACAATATACCCTTTTACTCTACGAGTAACGGGTATAATGATCAAGTAAAATTTGTTTGGCCTTGGCGAGTGTCATTACATTATATAGGATTGTGGTGATGGAATTACAGAATACTGTTGAATGCTCTACTTTATTGTTATCGGATTTAATGAAAATTATTTGTTTTTTGAAATAATTTATTGGTTTTTCTGTTAAATGTATTAAGTTAATATTATCTTCTTCTGCACTATGTTGAGTAACTTTACTGTGGCGATTTTCTTCAATTTTAATTCTTGATAATGCATCTGCAACTGAATTTTCTGTCCCTTTAATATAGTCGATTTTAAATTGGTATTCGTTTAACTTGGCTCTCTATCTTTGTAATTTGGCATTCAGTTCTTTTAAGGTATGTAGCCATCTAAGAGGTTGATGGTCACTAGCAATGAGAAAATGTCGTCATAGTAAATAATGTCGAAAAGTTTTAGTGGCCCAAACTATGGCGAGTAATTCCTTTTCGATAGCACTGTAATTTAATTCATGTTCATTAAGTGTTCTGCTAATAAAGGATATAAGATGACCATTTTGAGAAAGTACGGCCCCAAGGGCTAGATTACTGGCATCAGTGGTTAAAGTGAATTTTTTTTTTCGAAATCGGGTAATTGGAGAATTGGTTCTCTAATTATTAAAGCTTTAAGTTTTTTGAATGCTTCTATGTAGTCGAGGTTTTGTATATCTATCTTTGCTCCTTTTTTTAAACATTTGGTCATTGGTTTTGCTAGTTTGGGATAAATTTACGATAATAACCGGTTAATCTAAGGAAAGCTCTGAACTCTTTTACTTTTGTTGGAATTGGATATGAAACTATGACTTTAACTTTAAGGGGGTTTGGTTTTATACCATTAGGGGTTACGATGTGACCAAGAAAACTAGCTTCCTTTTTTAGGAATTCATATTTGTCTATTTGTAATTTTAAATTTGCTTCTACAAGTTTAGAAAAAACTAGCTGTAATGAATTTAAATGCTCGGTAAGGGATGTGGAAAAAATGATGATATCATCTAAATAAACTAAACAGTGTTTATTGAGTAACGGTCGAAGGATATTATTCATGCACCTTTGAAAAGTAGCAGGTGCATTTCTAAGGCCAAATGGCATTCGAAGGTATTCGTAATGACCGCTTTTGGTGGAAAATGCAGTTTTAGATATTAATTCTGGGTCCATTTCTATTTGATGAAATCCCTTTGGCAAATCGATAGTTGTAAAATATTGGCATTTACCTAGTTTACCAAAGATTTCGTCCATGTTTGGTATTGGATATCTATCGGGAATAGTTATTTCATTGAGCTTCCTACAATCAATTACTACTCTTTACTTAATTTTACCAGAAGCATCAGTTTTTTTGGGTACTACCCAGGTAGGACTATTGTATGGTGAATTACTTTCGCTAATTAATCCTTGATTAAGCATTTCCTGTACTTGGTTATCGACTTCAATTTCGTGCGCTTGAGCAAGTGGGTACTGTTTTGAATAAATTGGGGAGTTGTGTGTTGTATTTAGTACGTGTTTAATGGTATTTGTAAATGTTAGATTGTCTCCTTCTTCATATTGAAGATTTTTGAATTTATTTAGTAAACCTTTTAACCTTAAATTTTCCTCCTGATTCAGGTGACCTAATCGAAACAATCCAAAATCTATTTTTTTATTGATTCCTGAGGTGATTTTTTAATTGGTTCTAATGTCTTTTGGATATACAAATTTTGGTTTTTTTCTGATTTTGAAGTTATTAATTTGTATGTCTTATCAAAAAGAGTAACTGTGCTATTTTTGTAATTTATAATTGACTGTGCATTTTTCAACAATTTTCTGCCAATCATAATTAAAAAATCATAATTATTGAAAAAATTGTGTACATAAAATGGTTCATTTGTTTTAAAAATACTATTGCTTAATAACATAATTAAATTCTTCAATGTAATAGGACCATTTGATGTCAAAACTTGGCGTATAGTATTTTGAATAGGAAGACAAAATATATTTTTATTGATCATATTTATTGTGGATCCTGTGTCTATAAGGCAATTGTATGTGCAGCCTTTGTATGCTATTTCTATGTGTTGGTGTTGTCCGGGGCTGTTAACCGAAAATTTTCGTTTGGTTCTGAGCTTTTTCGATTTTGTTCATCTTTATTTTGGGTGTATTGTACCTGGTGTTGTTCATTAATCAACCCATGGTATTGATTGTGGTCATACTACTGTTGTTCATAATAATTAGGTTGTATTTGTTCGTATTCGTGTGCGTCTTGAAAGCTCAATTCGTCAATAGACATTTTGGTTTGATCCCTGTCCGATGCACTATGGGGTTTTTGTGGCATTAATTAATAACTCGGTCAGTTTTGGAGATATCGACATGAAACTTTACCAATCGTCATTATTTGTCCCTAGGCATATATAGTGTGAAAATTGTTCGGATCAGGAAACAATATCCTATAGCTCCCATAGGAACGATCGGTTAAAATTAAAAATAAATTAATTAAATTTAAGGATCTGAAATTTGTTGCTCTATGCATATAAAAATGTATGATAATAAGTGCAACAAAAGCAAAAAGAAAAAATTTCATCAAAGTCAAAGCTCATTGGCAGTCACGTATACATATCGACTATCAATTCGCCAGTTTTTAGGCAAAATGTTTCGAATTTGTCCAAATTGACGGGCAACTGACAGGACAAACATATCCAAATGATCCTCATATTATAAATAATTTGTTCATCAAACATTGAATAGCCTTTTCTTGCTCAAGCCGACTCTTCTCGCTTTTTCAAACAGCAACCAAGTGGGCGTTGGAGAAAGTGAGGTTACCTAAGAAAAATTCAAATTGCACCAATAGTGCGGAAAAGTGCACAATAAGACTAATAGCTTTTTGCTCAGAATTGACAACGCTACAACATACACTTGGACGCATTGAAAACTAATGCAAACTTCTATTTCAAAACTCTTCCCAAACTTGAAATTTGTTCCTCAAAATTCAGCTGAAGGTGCATTTATAAAATGACAAAATGTTAGTATAAACACGCACAATTTAAACAATTAATTCATTAAACATATAGTACAAACCTGTGAGATCATTTTGCATTTGTTTTTTTCTTTTCAAATGGTATTTTACACGAATAAATTAATTTCAAAGAACGCTTCTAAATAATTGCAAACTTAGCGCTGGTGCTTTCGGATGCAACAGCTGACTTTACAGCTGTTATACTAACATATGCTGTTAGGTATTAACATTTTGAGTATGAGGCATAACAGTTTGATGTTCTGTTAATGCATTCCCATTTTTTTTTTTTAAATTAGAGCATTTTCAAAAAATGACTAAATGCCACAAAAACAGGTCAAAACCCCATAGTGCGATGGTCTTAGTCGTTTGGGAACTGGGAAGTTAGTATTTTTAGATGATGAAGGTTGTTGTTGTTGAGGGTATGTATTTCCTTTAAAATATGCTGTTTGAGGATTTTGAATTTTATTTGAATATTGTGGAAAAGGATTTTTGTGAGTAAATGGTTGTGTGTTCATGTATTGGTTGGGTCCGAAATGATTTGGTGCGTGCCGCATAGCTTGGTGTGTATAGGTGGGTGTAAATGGTTGCGTGTATTGATTAAAATTAGGTTGGAATGGTTGAGAATATTGCGGGTAACTTGGTCGATATTGGGTTTGAGTATTTGTATTGAATTTGTATGGTTTAGAATTCAGATTTTCTGATTTCTGAGGGTTTGAGTTTTTATTACGGTTTTCTGGAACTTTATTTAAGTCAAAATTAATATACCGACTGCGATATGCACTGTTCGTATCTCAGTAGATTGATTTCTATTTATCGGAATACATGCATATAAGAAAAACATTTTACTGCTACCACTGATATGAATTTGTAAACTAAAATGATATTTATGCTGAAATATTAAAAAAAATACTATAACATATAATATTCTTATTTTTATCATTAACCCAATAGTGAATATGCTCATATTGTTAGGGTACCAAGTCTGAAAAGTAGCAAAAGACAAAATATGCCTTGCTGCATCGGAATGAAATGATCGCACACATCCATCCCTGTATGAGCCCAATTTAAGCGCAGAAGAACCTTCTTCAAAATGCGCGTCTCTGCGACTGAACGACCGAACTCGCGCAATGAGCGGGCGAGCGTCAAAATGAGAATAAGAATGAGAGCGAAAAAAACCCGAAGGCACACGAAGTGTCCGGGGCCTGCCGCTAACAGCTCTGGGGCCACCCGCAAAGATTTTTGAGTGTCCATATTGCTTGTATGAAATGACCAGTCTATATGTTGTATGGTTAGTGGTCAAGGCTTAGCAGGCAGCGAATATCAAAATGTAAACACAAAGATCGCAAAGCTCTTATCGCATCTCGATGCGTGGCTACATGTGTTAGAGAGAGAGAGCTACAGTAATAGAAAATTCCATATGCCAAAAAACCAAACTGGTCATCTAGAAGAAATGAAAGTGAGAGAGAGGCTTTAGCGTTGTTCTGTCTCTTTCACTCCTTGCCAATATGCCTGGACAAATTCACTAAACACTTTTAACCAAACAATCACGGAAGCAAATTCATATAACTTGGTAGGTTTAATTTAATTTTTGTTGTTCACTTACATGGTCGTCAATCCAACGGCGAAAGATCTTTCTCGGGCGGCGACAGCTGATAAAAAATAATTACTGTTTTTGTTTTCTATAATTTTATTTATTCATTCTTATTGGGTTTCAGTAAAGAAAAATAAGAAAAAAAATGACACTCATGGCAGAAATATTGGGTATAGGAACACGTTATCTTTTCACTTTTTGTATACTAGCTTTTTTACTTTTTAATAAACAAACTTAGATAAAAACGCTTTATCTTAATTTTAACCGAACTTTAATAACTAGTTAGTTTTTATCCGGAGTGGGCGAGCGAATAGATAGATATAAGCACTTTTACATCGTTTTTTATTTTGAACATTGTGTTTGTTGGAACTTTGCGCGCAGGTATGAAACGTCGCTACAGAAGGCCTTTGAAGAAAAGGGTGGGCGGCCTAGGCAAAAATTAACCCGTCAAAACACAAACAAATTAAGATTTTTAATATTCTTAGGAGAGGATACTCGCACACTTCTCATTATTTAGCACTTATTATTAATATTTGTATACATTATTAATTGTTTATGCATACATGGGCAGGAGCACGTGCTGGGCAACTTAGAGTTAATTTAGGGGTTATCTTTTTAAATTATTTTATGCCGTCTTTTCACATGTGTACTTTTGGATTATCCATTGCACTTATAATCCTTAAGATGGGAGCTATTTTGGCGTCTCCAATATTATGTTCTCCCTGTACTGCGGCGACTGGCAGTTGAGGATAGATTGCTGGTTGGGGCTATTTGGCTATAGCCAAGGTATAGCAAAGAAATTGCAAGGCTACGGCGATATAAAGTTTTATAAGGGTATATAAGGGCCAGACCCTCCTGTAAAAAAACACGGGGAGTCAGTGGAGCCTGGAGGCAAATATAGTAAAGACATAATTACCCTTTGGGTGGCTGGCACCTGATGATTTCCTTTTGTTTGTCTGAACTGATTTATTTTTGGCCTCCCACTATTCATTAATCTGCAATGAAAAGGGCAGTGCCGCTGCCTTGGCCTGGTTTTTCAAGTCACGAGGCTTGCGAGCCGACTTGAGGTTAAGTTACCAGTCTGTATGGGCCGTGACAATACGTCTGGCCAGCTTGAGATCTTTGGTAGAAAAGAACGTGGTTTTTCAGAAACTATGTTCATCTACTCTCAATCGGAAACTTAGGGACATACGTTTTTGAAATTGAATATCTACCACGGCTGCATTGGATAAATGGGTTCATGCATTGGCTACATTAGTTGAGAGATTAATAGCTATAAGAATGGTCACTCAAAATTAAAATTCGGTTACAAGCGCTACTTCAAAACCCTTGACCAAAATCACACTTGGCGACAGAACAAGGGGGGTATCACCCTTGGAACCATAAATAGCTATTGTTTAATATCCTTAGCGTGATATTTGCCTATTAGGTTTCCCTGCATATCCTCAATCTCGTAATAAGCCAAATTAGAATTAAATCCTTTAATAAAACAACTTTGTTGAAAGTTACGACGAAAAATTTCCTGGCCTACAGCATACTAAACTTCTCAGATTGTAGGCATTTTCATTACGAGTATGCATGCTGTGGGTTTCCTGCTCTCTCATGATGTCGAAAGAGTCTTCCTGGCTGAAACGAATTGACCGATCTTCGAGCAGGTTTAAGCGCAGAAGTATTTCATACGTGGCTGCATGTGTCACCATGTGTTGGCCAAAAATAATAGCGACGAAACCTTTCGAGCGTCATATTAACTCCACCGTGTGATGAAAGCGGGTCGTCATGAGACAACTCTAAAGGCACTGGAACCCTTCAAAGTTTCCACACTAGATCATCGGCTATTCTATCTTCCGATGCGTGTTCGGTTCGGCGGTAAATAAGTCCATCAATAACCTTTAAATCAGCGATTTGGGTAGGGCAGAGACATAAAGTGAGGAGATTTTAGGTCAATGAACTTATCAATCTCTACAACTGATAAATCTTCCGCATAAGTACGAGAAAGGGCATCTGGAACAATGTTTTGAGTGCCCTTTCGATGTTGAATGGTGAAATCATAGCCTTGTAACTTTAATGCCCATTGAGCTAGTCTCGAGCTCGAAATTTCTTAACGCTTAGTATGGCTGCCAACATTCTTTCTCTGTCACAAAGAAGTTTCGCTGACATTTATTGAGCTTACGAGACATGAACGAGATGGAGACTTCATCACCGTCACTGTTTTCCATCAAAATTTTTCATCAAAATTCCACCTGTACACCTGTATTGCTGGCATCGCAGTGCACATAGAAAGGACTTTCAAAATTCGGGGTATGCAAAACGGGTGCCTTACAGAGCTCGCTCTTAAGCGCTTGAAACGCTTGTTCTGCTGCTTCGCACCACTCAAAACGCTTCGTATGTTCTAACGCATCTGTCAAGGGAGTCGCAAGTGAGGCAAAATTGCAGATACATTTTTGATACCAACCAGTCATTCCGAGAAATCGACGTAATTGCTTGACTGAGCAAGGAGCTGGGTAATTCAAGATCGCAGTTATTTTGTCTGCATCCATGGAAATGGTCCCATTGCCTACTACATGGCCTAAATATCTCACCTCTTTCATGCAGAATTTACTCTTTTCCACGTTGATAGTTAGACCAGCATTGGCCAAACAAGACGCTATTTCTTTATGACGCTCAAACGTAGCCGAAACGATCAGTAGATCGTCTAAATATATAAAAACTTCGTTTTTTAACGACACTGGGATAATTCGATCCATTACTTTTGACATGGTGGCTTGGGCGTTAGTTAACCCAAATGGCATAACCCTAAACTGGTAAAGGGCTCTACCGGGTACTGCAAAAGCGGTTTTATCACGTGAACTTGGATCGAGTGGAATTTGCCAATAGGCGTCCTTTAAATCAAGGCCTGTTATAAATTCCGCTTTTGGAAGCCTGTTCAAAATGCCATCAATAATGGGCATGGGATAAGCGTCTTTGCGGGTAACTTCATTAACCTTACGCATAAACGCACTTTTCCTGGCTTACGAACTAATACGACGGGCGAAGACTAGGCACTTTTAGACTCCTCAATTACTTCTAATGCCAACATACGATCGATTTCATCAAACATAAGCTTTTCTATCGCCGTTGTTTAATCGGATTTGCGTCGCCAATAGTTTCATCTAGTTCCAATCGTTGCACAGCTTAGAGGGACCGAAATAGGTCTACGTGGATAGATGCTAGACTTTTCTCGCTGCTGGATCTTAAAATTTCCAAAGGAAGTAACTTAAACTTGGTCCAGAAGTCGATTCCTAAGTATGGTGGCTGAACTAAAGAAGGAACTATGTAAAATGTTATACATTTTTTACCACCTTTGGGTGATAATAAGAATTTCTTTTGTTTTTGGTGTTCATAATAGTATGCTTTTATGATCATGGCAGAACGAGTTTGACTTTTTCTTCTGGAGCTCTCAGAAGGAGTTTTGGAAAAACTTGAAATATTCATGACTTCGCATTCTTCTTAACCGTTTTTGGCTGTTGGCTGTCAATAACTGAGGTAAACAAAACGGGTTGCAGTTTCCCAACTGTCCTTTGCATCCTTGCAAATGAATAATATTGTTTCAACTTAATTCAAATAAGATAAGATCGGATTAAAATTGGAAATTTCAGGAATTCTTTTCAAGTTCGGTGGGTGTTGAATAAAAGGAGTGTTTTCTTTAGTCCGTGCTGGTCGCATTCGAAGCTACTTGTCTACGTGCACGAGGTTGGTAGTTTTTTGACCCACTGCATTGGGAACACGAGGGACGATAGGTATCGGCTTTTCCACAACCGTAGCAAAAAATGCGACGCTCGTTCAAGCAGTTTGAGTAACGATGGCCATTCTTGCCACAATTCCAACAGGACAGGTTTATAGCTGAAATATTTTCCCCATCATCACAATCTCATAAATATTTCGAGGAGCAGTCAGGGGTTTTCGTATTGCTGGCTTATGCATCTGCATAAATGCTTCTCTTGTGCGTACTATATGCCTAAGTTGTGCAATACTAGCAATGGGCTTTTACAAAAGCTCATGTTGTATTTCCGGTAGTAAATCAGATAGGACAGACTGTAATAAAGACAAATCCTTTAATGGAATGGGCGATTGGTCGGATGTGTAATATTTATCGAAAGATTCGCCTTCTCTTTGCTTGTGACGATCAATGGCTGCTCGAATATTCACATCAGTCCGTTCTTCCTTGAAGGCTTCGCACAATTCAGACCATTTTACTTGTGACACGCTCTTATGATATCGCCAATACCATTCACGAGCTGACCCCTCAAAGAGCGAGCTTATGTGGGCAGTCAGAAGATCTAGCTTGCCGTCTAACGTTTGATTAGTGAGAGCTTCGATACGATATAGAAAATTATCTACGCTCATCGAAGATCTACCCGAAAATTTGATTTTCCAGTTGCCTATAATCTGGCTTATGCGATCCGGATAGTGGGTTGAGATCACTGTCTGATCTCCCTAAATGATTATTTCCGCTTGTATTGAAATTTTGAGCACTTAAATGATTATTATAATTCAAATTGGGATTCTGTCCACTTAACTTAGAATTGGCATTGAAATTTGATTTCTGGTCACTGCTGGTAGGCGGATCTACTCTTTTATTGATTTCCGATAAGAAATTTTTGAGCCCTGTGGTTATAGCTTGAGTCATTAATTCGGTTTGTCGCATAGTTGCCTCTGCCATAGCATTGGCGATCGCTTGTTGCATGGATACCGTCGAATTCTGTTCTGGAGCGTGTCCTTCATTGATACCTTGATCGATATTTATATTGTCTAGGCTTGCGCCGACCTGGCTTCTAAATCTGTCTGGCATGTTTTCGGATAGTAAGCTCTGAGCAGACTGACTTAACTCCGTACTAACTGTCAAGTTCATGCGCGAGATATCTAATTGAGATCTGCAAACTGGGCAGAGTTATCTATTTGCGACTTTGGTGTTAAAACAGACCCAATGAATTGTGTGATTGCAATTTGTGGATAATAACTGCGCAGAACATTCTATATATTTAAGGCAGAGGTAGCACTGAATATCTCTAGGTAAGGTAGTTTCCATATTAACCTTTCCGCATGACACTCATACTTTATATGAGCATAAAACTTTCAGAAGCTAAAACTTTACTTTCGGCTTACTTAAATTGACTACAATTAAATTGATAGCTGACAAAAATCAACAAAAATATACTCCAACAATGTTCAGGAATCATGAAATACTTCTATTGGCAATGGTTTTTTTTTTTTAATTTAACTAGATTGCAAAAAGAAAAGAAAAATTGATTACTTGAAATATTCGTTGAACTTAGTTTTATAACTGATCATAATCTTTGGTATTTAAACAGCACAAACAAAAGAAGCATAACAGATGTTGTACTCTGGTTTTGATTACAGTTTAAATAAGTCCGGAAAGATATATGGTATGACTAACATGTTTGTCTATTAAATTCATCTTTTTAGTTTTAAATATCTAATTAATCAACTTGAATACTTGAGGGAATTTGTTGTTTGAACGTTTTGGTACATTTGAGTAAGAAGTATTGGTAACTTGACCTATTAAATATATTCCAAAGGCATTATTGTTTAGTACAACAAAATCATAGAAAGGGGTATGGAAAATATGGGATCCATTCGGATAGGGATACAAATAAAAATAAAATTCACATTTCCTCAGTCCAAATCGGGGTGCTTTATGACTAGAACCAATAAAGCGGTAGGCTGCATCTTGAATATACCACAACCTAACTCCAGCTAAATTTTATTAGCCGTAAAGTATTATTATAACACGGACGCGGTCTATTTGTAATAGATTCGCGTATCCAGAGCTATAATTTAGTTAACCTGCTGTAGCCTCTTTTGAACTGGGTTATAAAGCCTTCATAAACTCTTCAATTCTGGAATAAAGACTAACAAGAAAAACTACAAGGAAAAATAGAAACTTAACACACGTTGGGCGCCAAAATTTAATTATATATTGTAACATACAACGAAGGATTCGTTACATGTAATTCGAGCTGATGGAATCGTAGTCCTATTCTGCGGAACACGCGCTAGTATTCCGGCTCAGTTTAGTCGGCCAAATGGGTCGGGGTTGGTTATTCATTACCGCTAGTCTACTTGCTCGCTGTACAGAATAATTAAATAAATATTCACGTGCTATGTTTACCCATTAGCTAGTTTCGACGGGACAGGACAAAGAAAGAAGAGATAGAATTGCAATGAGGGAAATTAAACCACCCACACTACCCGTTGGCCCAGCTCTGATGTGTGTGAACGGCCGTATCCCCAACCTTCCAATGATCGCCTGGTGCATCGCATCTTATAGTATTATTTGGCGATCCCTTAAGGTAGTGTAACAGCTAGGTCATTGCCTCATATCGGTACAGCATGATTCCGTAACTAAAAGATCTTCATTATAAGGATTTTATTAAACATACTTAAAATTATATTTTAAAGCGAAAGTAAATTAAAAATAAAGTTAAGGAATTAAATATAAATTTCATGAATTATTTGCCTACATTATTATTATTTCATTTTTTTCTAATTCCCTAGTCAACTAGTGAGTAAGATAAGATGGCTGAAATAAGAGGGTGAAACATTCTGCATATAATGTACAATAATACTTATATATATATAATAAATGTAATACTAGTCAATAGCTTGCCATAAGTAGTTAAAGATAGTTATATATTTAAATATTATTAAGTTAATTCGCTTTCATATTAATATAACTAAGTAAAGTTTAGCCATACACATTATGTTGAGCAGCCACTGTGTCTCAGCATCTTACAAAATTAAACAAGAGAGAACGCTATAGTCGGGTGCCCCGACTATCAGATACCCGTTACTCAGGTAAAAGGAGTACGAGGGAGATGGAGATAGAATCTTTGATCACGCATAACTTTTTAACGAATGGTCCGATTTGAAAAATTTCTTCTACATTTCGATAGGTATTGATAAACACAATAAAACTGCATTTTTACTTTTCCGAAATATTTAAATTTATATTTAAATAAAATCGTATATAAGCGATTGTGGGCGTTAAAGGGGGCGTGGCACCTTTTTGAAACAAACTTGCGCTGCGTAGGAACTCCTAAAATCTGCATGCAAAATGCCAATCTTCTAGCTTTTATAGTTTCCGAGATCTCAGCGTTCATACGGACGGACAGACGGACAGACGGACAGACGGACAGACGGACAGACGGACAGACGGACATGGCTATATCGACTCGGCTAGTGACCCTGATCAAGAATATATATACTTTATAGGGTCGGAAACGCTTCCTTCTACCTGTTACATACTTTTGCACGAATACAATATACCCTTTTACTCTACGAGTAACGGGTATAACTAGGTCAAGACTTAGCAGGAGCGAATATCAAAATGTAAACACAAAGATCGCAAAGCTCTTATCGCATCTATATGCGTGGCTACATGCGTTAGAGAGAGAGAGCTACAGTAATAGAAAATTTCATATGCCAAAAAACAAAACTGCTCATCTAGAAGAAATGAAAGTGAGAGAGAGGCTTCAGCGTTGTTCTGTCTCTTTCACTCCTTGCCAATATGCCTGGTCAAATTCACTAAACATTTTTAAACAAACAATCACGGAAGCAAATTCATATAACTTGGTGGGTTTAATTTGATTTTTGTTTTTCACTTACATGGTCGTCAATCCAACGGCGAAAGATCTTTTTCGGGCGGCGACAGCTGATCAAAAATAATTATGCTAGATTAATCGGTGAATGTGTTTGTTGTTTGACTTTACTGTTTTTGTTTTCTATTATTTTATTTATTCATTCTTATTGGGTTTCAGCAAAGAAAAATAAGAAAAACAAGAGAGAACGCTATAGTCGAGTGCCTCGACTATTAGATACCCGTTACTCAGCTAAACAACTTAATATAAATATGCCTTCTTGTATGTTTTTCGCCGCTCGAATTAGCTCCCGATTTTTATGTTAAAATCGGTACCCAGGGAACACCTCCAATTTGGCTAACTTAATTTGATTTGCATAGTTCTTGGGATATAGTTCGGTATTGACAAATGAAAGCCATCGCATTTTCCTTTAATATAAATCCTTATCGAGAATTAACGTTGACTCTGTTGAGCACCTTGGCCAGCTGTTCCAAAGTCATCCGTTAGATGGCGCTATTGTCCCATGAAAGGCGGAAATGTAGGCGCTAGCCAGGCTTAAGCGTTTAATGGATTTTTGGGCGTTAGAGTAGGCGTGGCAAACTTTTATTTGGCCAATCGATAGGTATTGACGAAACAAATACATATCAAAAAAAATTTTCATAATAGCATCAAAACTGTGGCCACAGCTTGTGACTTGTGGGCGTCAGAGGGGGCGTGGCACCATTTTGAAACAAACTTGCGCTGCGTAGGAACTCCTAAAATCTACATGCAAAATGCCAATCTTCTAGCTTTTATAGTTTCCGAGATCTCAGCGTTCATACGGACAGACAGACAGACAGACAGACGGACAGACAGACGGACAGACGGACATGGCTAGATCGACTCGGCTAGTGATCCTGAACAAGAATATAAATACTTTATAGGGTCGGAAACGCTTCCTTCTAGCTGTTACATACTTTTGCACGAATACAATATACCCTTTTACTCTACGAGTAACGGGTATAAAAATGACACTCATGGCAGAAATATTGGGTATAGGAACACGTTATCTTTTCACTTTTTGAATACTAGCTTTTTTTACTTTTTAATAAACAAACTCAGATAAAAACGCTTTATCTTAATTTTAACCGAATTTAAATAACTAGTTAATTTTTATCCGGAGTGGGCGAGCGAGTAGTTAGATATAAGCACTTTTACATCGTTTTTTGTTTTGAACATTGTGTTTGATGGAACTTTGCGCGCAGGTATGAAACGTGGCTACACTAGGCCTTTAAAGAAAAGGGTGGGCGGCCTAGGCAAAAATTAACCCGTCAAAACACAAACAAATTAAGATTTTTAATATTCTTAGGAGAGGATACTCGCACACTTCTCATTATTTAGCACTTATTATTAATATTTTTATACATTATTAATTGTTTATGCATACATGGGCAGGAGCACGTGCTGGGCAACTTAGGGTTAATTTAGGGGTTATCTTTTTAAATTATTTTATGCTGTCTTTTCACATGTGTACTTTTGGATTATCCATTGCACTTATAATCCTTAAGATGGGAGGTATTTTGGCGTCTTCAATATTATGTCCTCCCTGTACTGCGGCGACTGGCAGTTGAGGATAGATAACCAGCAATCTATTTGGCTATAGCCAAGGTATAGCAAAGAAAATTCAAGAGTACGGCGATATAAGGTTTTATAAGGGTATATAAGGGGCCAGACCCTCCTGTAAAAAAACACGGGGAGTCAGTGGAGCCTGGAGGCAAATATAGTAAAGATATAATTACCCTTTGGGTGGCTGGCACCTGATGATTTCCTTTTGTTTGTCTGAACTGATATATTTTTCGGCCTCCCACTATTCATTGATCTGTAATTGCAGTGAATAGGGCAGTGCCGCTGGCTTGGCCTGGTTTTTCTTTCAAGTCACATGGCTTATGAGCCGACTTGAGGTTACGTAACCAGTCTGGATGGGGTGTGACAAGATGTTTAAGATCTTTGGTAGAAAAGAACGTGGTTTTTCAGAAACTATGTAAATCTACTCTCGATCGGAAACTTAGGGACATATGTTTTTGAAATCGAATATCTACCACGGCTGCATTGGATAAATGGGTTAATGCATTGGCTACATTAGTAGTGACATGAATAGCTATATTATGCTTTATAGTTATATTAATGGTCACTCAAAATTAAAATTCGGTTACAAGCGCTACTTCACCTCTTCTTTGGAAGTTGTATTTACTTGTGAGATGCGCTTCTGCCAGCAGCATTACATCTATTTGATTTTCATTGAGGAATTAAGTTTGTGCCGTGAAACGCCATAGGCATTCCACATGGATATTCGAAGACAAGACATCGGTTATTTAGATTGTTGGTATGTGAGCAAATTTATTAAAATGTTTTGATTTTGCATAAGGTTTGTCATTGTTGTTCTCATAAAGGACATAAATTCCATCATACCCTGTTGTAAAGTCAGCATCATGGTTTCCATGCTGTTTGGTATTTGACCTATTGCTTGCTGAGAATTATATTTTGCTCAGAGCATTGAGCTTATGGGAGCCCCGTCTGATTGGTCCTGATTTTAGGGCACTGGCGTATAAAACTCGCCCATTCGTGTTGAAGGGCCCAAATGAAGATCTAGCTGCTTTCGCAAAAAAAACATTATGTGTGGTTTGGGATTGCACATATGCATTTCGTGCATTCTGGGAGCGTGCGTGTTTTGCTTGTTGAAACTGACTCTTCAGCTCTTTATAGACCGGCAGCCTCTGTAGTTTGTGGTATGGTTATCTCCATAGTTAGCGCATTTCTTCGACTTTGGGTCTTCTTTGCTTGCAGGGCAAGGTTCGGAGTTGTGGAAGCCACCACAAGCTACGCAGATTGAACGAAGCCCGCAGTTGTTTCTGCTGTGTCCATACTCTTGGCAGTTTGTGCATTAGAGCGGACCATTTCGCTTATGCGGTTCTTCAACAGTAATCCTTCTATGCAACAGAAATTGCATTTTGTAGATCGGGTGCACTTCATTTTTCTTCAAGGCTCTGCTTTCGGATTCCAGTTCGACCTTAAAGAGTGGTTGCGGCTTTTTATTTCTATTGATAATATTAATAATATTTTTGGTGAAAAATCCTTTTTCTTTCAGTGTCTCTTTAATCTCATTGGTGGATACGTCGGGCTCTATGCCGCTTAGCACTACTTGCAAGCCCTTGCTGCTCTTGAGCTGGTACGTGTATAAGGGTTTCCAAGCCTCGTCTAGGTAATTGGTTACAGCTCTAAATTGTTCTTCAGTTTTTGCTTAAGGCTTTGTTTCATGAATATTCCCTTTAACAAGAGGGGTAACATAAAAGTTGTCATTCCCGACCAGCACAACAATTTTCTTTACCGGGACATTTGAGTTCTGTTCCCTTATGTATATTGGTGGGGTCTTTGGTTTCTTTTGAACAGTCTGTCCAGCTTTGGATTGATTATTGTCAATTTTCGACAATAGGCCGAATCTGTTGTTACTATATGCCCCGTTTGTTTGCTGCCTTTATTAGGGCAATTTTGTTTTGGTTTATTTCCAACAATTTTATTTTGCAAGCTTAGCTTCCGTTTGATTTGGATGTAACGATCCATGCCAGTCTGTATAGCCGGACCCACTTGTTGTTGTTTGATATTGCCGATATATACTTACAATTGGCTGTATAGTTTTATTCGGCGCTGCAGAATTTGCAAACGCATTCGAAATCGTGTTGTTGGTAACGGCGGCCGTTGATGTTGTTGTTGCAGTGGTTGCAGAAACTAACGAGGTGGAGTGCTCGTGGCTGGTGAGCTGTGAGTTGAAGCTGGGGGTGGGGTTCTACACTGTAAGCTCCAAGAAAAGGGAGTTGGCGTAAGAAGAGCGGGAGAACAAGACCGTGCTCTCGCACTGTCAATGGTCACTAGGGCTAAGTTGCTCCTTGAAGAAGTTCCTTCTACTTCTGTATCACGCGTTAAGAAATAAGAGATGTAACGGTTTCTCTTATATACTGAGCTTCTACGCTCATTTTTTGAATCGCAGCTCATTGAGCTATCACTCGTGGCACTTCTTAGTTTTTATAATAACTTTGCACTAGTTTTATACAAAGCACTAATTATTATTTTCTGTTTTGGGCAATAAAATTGCCTTTATTACACTACTCCAGTATTTTTAGTTATTTGTTTTTTACTTTTAAGCTGTTTTTCTGCTGTTTTTCTGCACTCTCCGGGTGTCAATTTATATAATTGAAGCTAAAGTTTCGGCTCTATCTTTGTCGTTGCGGGCCCAACTAACTGATGGGTTTCTTATCGAAGTGACTGTTTCGATTGGAGAGCTCAGATTTGGGTGAGCCCTCCACAGAGGATGTTTTGTACTGGTTGGTGAAAGTGTTCCGATATACCGTAGTTGTGCATTTTCAGCGTCTTTCTTCAGGGCTCGGTTTAGTATGCGAGTTGCTACCTTAAGGCGTTGTTTTGAAGATGGCGATCTTTTGGTTTGCACGTCGCAGCACGTCGCAGACTCCTCTTTTCCAGTACAAGCTGTTCCAATTGCAGAGTAGTTTTGAAATGCTTGATTTGCACGTCCTTCGATTAAATCTTCAAGAGCATCAATGCATCTTTCGATGTCCACTTGGATGTTGAGCTGCGGGGTTAGTTCTACGTTTGTTTACCCGATTTATGAACTAACTTAAAGCCATACTCAAGCAATTCTAATGCCTATCGTGCAATTTGAGGGTTCAACTCAATCCTATTTAATGTTAACGTCAGTATGTTACAATCAGTAACTATTCTAAATCGTCTACCTTGCACGTAAATTCTAAATTCTAGAGCATAAATTATCGCTAACGTTTCAAATTTAAAACTGTGATATTTTGCCTTGCCTATTGTTGTGGCATTTGAAAAATAAGAAATGGGGTGCAACTGTAGTGTATTTGCAGTCAAGGCGTGGGAATCTGCTGACTTATGCACTTATGGTCTTCAAGGCAGAGCTCGCCTGATCGTGTTACGGTCAACTCTAATCATGCCTTGTGTTTATGTAAATACATGCAACAAAGTGTTACTGTGCATATCCTTTAGGTACTCTTGGTACTCTGTACAGTGAGTATTGGTTATATGTGTACACAATAAATACATTTAAAAATTTGAAAAAAATTTTAAAAGTGTCTTACTTATTGATTATATGTGTATGATATATTAAGTATGATATATTAAGAAAATTAGAAAAAACATATTAAAAATTAGAAAAATGTATGCGATAATTTATACTTTTTAATTATACTTTGCTAATTGAATTTTGTGTTAAATAATTTTTTATATATATATATGTATTCATCTATTTATTATTTAAGTTATAGTAAACGAAATGAATTTAAAAAAAAAATTTTTTTGGGGATTGATTTTTATTGTTGTATTATTATTATTATTTTGTTGTTTCTTATGTATGGATTACAAATACCTATTCTACAAACATTTTTTATCTATCATGAACAGTTTGTTTTTATTTCTACTGCTAGTAATCGTAGTATTTTCTTTTTCCTCTATATCCGTAACTGTATACGGACCTGTATATTTGAAATATACCCTTTTCCGTTTCTTAATAAAACTTTATCTTCTTTTGCTATGTCTATGCCATTAGCCGTAAGTTCATAAAATTCTTTATTTCTATTTTTATTTTCCTCTTTGTACTTACTTTCTTTAGCGAAATATATTATATTATAGATTACTTTTATATTATTTATACTTTTAAAATGTTTGGGCAAATTATTAGTTTTCCCAAAGACAAATTCATATGGACAATAATTGTGTGCAATAGAAGGGGTCGTGTTGAAACAGTATACAAAATATTGAAGTCAAACGTACCAGTCGGTTTTATCAACTGATATATATGGACGTATGTACTCGTTGAAAGTTCTATGAATTCTCTCTACTGTTCCAACTCTCTGGTGATGGTGGGCTGTTGAAGTTACATTTTTCACTTTCAGGTATTTACATAATTCTTGTATAATGAATTTTTGTATTCTGTTCCCATGTCCGAAATGAACGTCTTCATTGAACCGTACTTTAGAATAAAATCTTCAAATATAGCCTTTGCAAACGTGTTTGCACTTTTTTTGGCAATTGGAATGGCAACTAAATATTTTGTTAAATCACATATAAGCGTGACTGCATATTCGTTACCATTATCTGATTTTGGTAGCAATTGGACAATTGTGTCTACTATCACTGTCGAAAGCATTTATTGGAATGTCTGTGATTGTCATAGGAGTATTTGTATGTGTTGTCCTTCTGATTATTGGTATGTTTGACATTTTCCTATTTACTCTGTAATGTATCGAGTCATACCTTTCCAGAAGTAATGGCTTTTTACCTTGCCCAAGGTTTTGGTATTGCCTGTGTGACCTCCTTGTACTGGATCGTTGTGGCATGTAGAGAGTATACTCTTCTGCAGAGAGTATTATAATTTTGGTCATTTTGGTCACCATGGCCTGAAGCTGATACTATCGCTGCAGTCTATTCATCTGAGAGTGCAAAAACGAGGGTTCAGGCACCGCAGTGTACGGCTGTCCTACCAAAAAATGGGCTGGAGTTAATGGATCGAGGCTGTGATCGCTGATCGGAGTAAGTGGCCGTGAGTTCTGGAAGGCTTCGATTTGGCCAAGAACGCTTGACAGTTCTTCAAAAGTGAGTGCGGCTCCTCCTACGACTCGGCGCAGATGCAGCTTGATTGACCGGACGCCCGACTCCCACAATCCGCCAAAGTGTGGTGCGGACGGGGGTATGAAGTGCCAGTTTATGCCTTCGGATGACAGAAAACCGGCGAATTTTTCATCCTTAGCTCGTTCTTGGGCAAGTTGGCGCATTTCGTCCAATTTCCGCCGGGCTCCATGGAAAGTGGTTCCATTGTCGGAAAACAAATCGGATGGTGTTTTGCGACGGTCACAAAAACGTTTGAACGCAGCAATAAATGCCTGCGTTATGAGATCGCTTACGACTTCTATGTGGATAGCTTTTGTGGCCAGGCACACAAATATGGATAACCAGGCTTTGGCTATGCGGGGAGTACGACCTTTGGTTTCCTTAATTGAGATGGGTCCCGCGTAGTCCAGACCAGTGTGCCGGAAACAAGGATTTTGTTGTACGCGTGGAAGGGGTAAATCCGACAGGATTTGCTGTCTTGTGACACGCCGAGTCATAAAGCAGGACTTACAGCGAAAGACTTCCTTGCGTATTATGTTCCGGGCTCGCATTATCCTTTATTGCTGGCGAACTTGATGAAAAGTGGCAACTACTCCAGGATGTAAATAAGCCTTGTGAACATAGCGCACAATCAGCAAGGCCAGCGGTGATTCCTTGGCGACGATGATGGGATGTTTTGCGTTGAATGATACGTCAATACGTCCTCCGATGCGCAGTAGTCCGGAAACATCCAAAAACGGCGTTAGTTTCAGCAATTTTGATTTTTTGGGCAGTCTTTGATCTTTCCCAACTGCGTCGTATTCTTGTGGGAAAGCAGTAAGTTGAATGTGCTTTAATAGCCTCTCTCGGGCATATTTCAAGTCTTTAGGTGTAAGGCATCCGCTGTGAGGTTCGCCAATCATACTAATAGCTTACCATTCTAGAGGTAAGCTTTACACCGGTACAAAATAGGTCCCTCTCTGGATTCCAAAGCAGCCCCAATATTTTGACATTTTTTGACTGCTTTGTAGATGGCTGGTAAGCGCAGTCCTCTGGGGGAGTAGAATCCATTAGAGTATACAATTGGAACTCCATTTGCGTAGATTAAACTTAGCCTCCGCTAGCAGCTTCACAAGTTCATCCTTGAGTTCGATGAGGCCTTCCTCTGTGTCCGCTCCTGTTGATATGTCGTCGACATATGCATCCGTTAATAAAGATGCTGCTGCTCATGGATATTGATGCAGATGGTCCTCCCCCAATTGTTTAGGGACCCTTTCTGCCAAAAACGGAGAGGGTGATAACCCGTAGGAGACGGTTAACAACCGATATTGTTGAATTCTTTCCTTTTCGTCATTTCGCCAAACAATCCGCTGAAAACCGGTATGCGCTTGGGCTACCTTTATGCCCCGAAACATTTTCTCGGTATCCGTGCAAACAACGTATCGGTATTGTCAGAATCTCCGGCAGACTCCGATTAAATCTCGCTGTATAGGCGGACCGATGTGCAAGCGATCGTTGAGAGACCATCCGGTGTTATCTTTTCCGGATCCGTCAAATACAACACGACATTTGGTTGTTATACTTTCAGCTTTGAGGACTGCATGGTGGGCTAGGTAACAACATTGATCTTTTGGCAAGATTAGTTGATGTTCCTGGAGTTCTTCCATATGCCCGCGCTGTAGGTAATCTTCCATAAAGGCACAATACTGCCTTTTTAATTCCGGATTCCGTTGGAATTTTGTTTCCAAAGACGCGAATCGATTTAACGACTGCTGTAGAGAAGGGTCGCCCAGAGCCGGCACTTCCTTCTTCAACGGGTATTCCACAATATATACGCCGTTCTAATCGTGTTTGTAACAAGTGACAAACTGTTGTTCCACGGGATCACAAGCGTCAATAGTTGCTTGACGCTGGCTTTAGGGATTCGTCACACAAGGGTCCCGAACCTACAATTACCCAACCAAAAATTGGGTTAAGTGCGAATGAATTAGGTTTACTTATCAATTTTCGTTGGCCTGTGAAGAAACTCCAAAGTTGATCCGATCCGATTATGACATCGATATCTCCCGGGGTGGGGAAGGTGGGATCGTCCAAAGCTAGTCCTTGTAGAGCTTCCCAATTACTGATGTGTAATTCTTCTGCTGGCACTCACGTGGTTAAGGAACTCATAATCAGAACCTTTATCTGCTGGACATCCGTCGAGACTCGGGATTGCAATTGTATTTTTGCACACCCTTGAGTTACGCCAGCGGTTTGTGTAGAAAGCCCAATCATTGAAATACGTGCGTGGGTACGAGGTGCGCCGATGCGTTTAATGGAAGCCTCTGAGGCCAAAGTAATAGTTGATCCCGAATCCAGCAGCATTCGACAAAACGTCTGGCGTCCACAATTGTCCACCACCTGAGCTAGTATGGTAGGCATCAGGGTCTGCGAACGAGCAACAAATGCAGTCTCTAACGAAAAATTCGATGCTTCGGTTGTTGTAGAGCTGCTCTCCGGTGTAGTAGTTGGGTGGGGTTCACGTTCCCCTTGCGAGTCTTGATGTACCAAAGTGTGGTGTGATCCTTTGCAGAGTCGACATCTGAATTTCGAAGTGCACTGCCTGGCAACATGTTTGGGGCTTAGACAGTTAAGGCACAATTTGTTTTGCTTTACAACTGATCGGCGATCGAGTATGCGGCTGTGTGCAGAGAACACAAGCCCGTCCTGACGAGTTCGAGGCATCGATGGCGACGTGTACGCTGGTGATGCGTTTCCCATATGTTTTGGGAGTAGTCTGACACAATTCCAGAGCGTCGCATCTGGAGAACAAGAAATCTAAAAATGTCTCTATCTTCACTTCGCTAAAACATTCCTCTGGGCGTTCGGCCCAAGATTGTCGGGTTTCCATATCCAATTTATTTCCATATCCAATATGTGTATTAGACATGGGACTCGCTGAGACCCGGGTCTCGCGTATAATCCGCAAATGGATTCGTCTGCTCCGTCCGCTAGCTTGCGTAGGGCGTTCACTACAGACGTTGCGACATTGAGGTTTTGCGGTGAACAGCATAGCTCGTTAGTGGATCATCAGAAAAATCAAAAAAAAAAAAAATTATTAGTTAAGATGTTGTCATTGCTAAATGTTATAATTTCAATTTAAGTTTCTCTATTTTATATATGTGTGAATACCTCTGTCAAAAGAATATCTGATTAAATTTAAATGTATTTCAAACCAAAAAAGAAGTGTGTCACTCAAAGAAAAAAGCGAAGACAAGCCGGCCGCAGAAAACATAAGAAAAAAAAAAGAAAAGTTTATAAAAAGTTATACATGCTCGAAACACAGTCCATAACAACACTACGAATCAAAAATGTGGAAATAGAATCAGCAGCAGATTAACAACGTTGATTCGTGGAAATCACAATCGCTCCGAGACGTCCATTTTGCAGTCTGTCGAAAATTCGTCACGGAAATTGGTGATCCTAGAACAGATACAAAATTCATGGAAAACTCATGGAAATCAAACGCAAACGTACGGAATCAGAAAACAACCCTTTTTCCGCCAAAGAAGAGGAGTTGGCTGAAATGCGCGAATTCATAGAAATGCTGGAAAGAGAATTGGATCTTCTTTTTGCAGAAAAAGATGCACTCGTTAGTAAAAAAAATGTTCAGAGAATTCTCTGAAATAACAGATTTAGATTTTAGAACATTTTTTTACTAACGAGTGCATCTTTTTCGTGGCACCATTTTGAAACAAACTTGCGCTGCGTAGGAACTCCTAAAATCTAGATGCAAAATGCCAATCTTCTAGCTCTTAGCGTTCATACTGACAGACAGACGGACATGGCTAAAACGACTCGGCTAGTGATCCTGAACAAGAATATATATACTTTATAGGGTCGGAAACGCTTCCCTCTACCTGTTACATACTTTTGCACGAATACAATATATATAACTACAACGAGCTCAACAAAGGGTAAGCCCAAGACGATGTGTTCCATTTTCAGCAAAGAAAGACATACTCTTACCAAATGCAACATATTTTTAAAATCAGAAGTACAAAAACGTTGGGACATGGCCAACCGACAAAAAGTGTGTTATTGATGTTTAAATTACCATAAAAGTCCATGCAATGAAAGACAACAGTGTAAAATCGATAACTGCGAAAAATTCCATAAAAATTTACTTCACAAACGGCCTATTACAAATATCGAACAAAACATAACAGGATGTGTTTCGGAATCCATAAGGGAAGCATTGCTGAAGATGGTTGCTGTCACAGTCTACGGTCAAAAGGGCGCCAAAGACATTGTTGCATTTTTAGATGAAGGCAGCACATCAACAATTATGGATATGAGTTTGGCTCGGAATAGAAGGCGAAAGCAAACCATTCTGGTTCAGTTGGACAGGAGGCGTATATAGATACAAATCAGATGCAAAATCTGTTAGTGCGAAATGTGCGAAATACCACCTGGTAGATCTAAATAATCTGCAGGACAAGCAATCCATGCTTCTGATTGGTCAACGGCATGCTAATTTGATCAGTACTAGAGGTATTATCAACGGAGACGGAATTCAACCGATGTTATCTAAAACCAAGCTGGGTTGGGTAATACATGGACCAGTCCAAATTGAGTCAAAAGGAGCTAATTTTACTTGCTGCCAAATAAGCGATGAAAACATTCAGCAGATTATCAGGCAGCAGTTTAGCATTGAAAATTTCGGAGTGTGTGTTGTTAAGTCAGACAAAACACTTTCAGCAATCGAAAAGTTAGCGATAGATGCGGCGGAGTCATCAATTAATCAAATTGGTAACATTTATGAATTGGGCCTACCCTGGAAAAATGAACATGTCAAACTCCCTGATAATAAACCGATGGCTATACAATGGCTCAAATGTCTTGAACGCAAACTATTAAGAGATAAAGATTTAGCAAAAAACTACCAAGATGAAATACATAAATTGTTGGAAAAAGGTTATGCTATTCAGCTTTGGATGTCTTAAAATCCCCTAAGTTATGGTATTTACCTCATTTTTTTCTTTTTCGGACGTACATGCACTATGATCAGCGCAAACAAGTGGCCCTTACGACACCAAGCAGTGCTTGTTACGCGCGGAGCCTAATAGGCGTAAAACGAGATCGCGGGAAGTTAAAAAGCACAATGTAGAAGCGGACAGACTAAGATTAGAAATACGTACGAGACTAATACTAATACTAATTTTGTGCTAAGTAAGATAAAATTAATGCTTTTAAGCTTGGCAAAGAGTCGGTAGTAGAAATAATGTGGTATAGTCTTTTATAGTCGTTACACAGTACTCTAAACGGTTCATGGATATCAAAGTTAGATCTACAAATATTTAATGTAAGACGAATGTAGTTCCTGGTAATTCTATTAGGCACGTTGAAGCTTATGCGACCCAGTAACTCGGGACTCACCACATCCCCGTGAATAAGTTTATAGATAAAAGTTGTGCTGAACATCGCTCTACTGTTTACTAAGGATGGTAGATTAGAAGAAGTCTACTAGAGTAGCATGGTAAAATAAGGCTTGCATTCCAGTTAAGGTCCCGTAGAGCAAATAATAAAAAGTTCTTTTGCACAGACTCTATCCGGTCTATATGTACACCATACTGAGGACTCCAAACTGCTGAGCAGTACTCAAGGATTGGACGGACTAGTGAAATGAACAGAGTCTTTGTAACATAGGGATCATCGAATTCCTGTGACCACCTTTTAATAAATCCAAATACTCCCCTGGCTTTATTCACCATAGAAGTAATATGGTCACAAAACTTATGTTTTGGGTCAAGGAGGACGCCAAGGTCATCAACGTGCGTAATTCTAGACAACGCGCAACCACCCAGCGTATACGTTGCGTATTGTGGGTTCACCCGAGAAAATGTCATTACTTTGCACTTAGCGCTATTTAAATCCAAAAGATTTGCACAACACCATGTTTGAAAAGCATTTAGGTCAGATTGTAAGTCTGAACTGCTAGAAATTTCGTTATATTGCAGGCATAACTTAACGTCATCTGCGTACATAAGGACACGCGACTTTGTCAAGACTAGCGGGAAATCGTTTATAAATAAAGTAAAAAGAAGTGGCCCAAGGTGGCTTCCTTGTGAGACCCCTGAAATAACTCGGATCAAATCAGAGATCGAGTTTTTAAAGAGGACTCGTTGAGTCCTACCACTCAGATAACTTGAGATCCATGTTAGAAGATCACATGGAAACCCTAATAAGTCTAGCTTTCATACAAGAAGCGAGTGATTTACTGAATCAAACGCTTTACTAAAATCAGTGTAAGCTACGTCAGTCTGCATGTTCTTTCGAAAGCCATTTATTACAAAGACGTTAGCTCCAAGAGGTTTGTCGTCGTAGATCTGCGCCTTATAAATCCATGTTGACATGGAGATATAATCGATCTACAAAGATGTTGCAAATGGGGTGAAATAGTGTTTTCGAAAAGCTTTGGGATGGCGGATAATTTGGATATGCCTCTGTAATTACTAGTATTGCATTTATTTCCTTTCTTATGAAGGGGAATGACAAATGACTCCTTCCAAATAAGTGGGAAATGAGATGTTTTTAAAGACAAGGTAAACAATTTGTACAGAGGTCTGCACAGAGTTTCAGCACAGTATTTAAGCACGCAGCCTGGAACTCCGTCCGGACCCGGTGAATAGACTGGCTTAACTTTATGGAGATCCAAAAGAAGGGAGCTTTTGCTTAATCTCGGACAAAAAATCAAGTTCGACTTGGGTATGGCATTTGAATAAGACGGATTTGGACGGGATGAAACAGAATATGTTGTCTGGAAAAACTGGGCAAATAGATCGGCAATTGCCTGACCAGAGTTTGCTGTACAGTTTTCAAATGATAGCTATGAAGGGTAACAGGCTGATTTACGCTTAGTGTTAACAAAATTATAAAACTGTTTTGGATCTTGTGAAAATTGGACCCTACAACGAGTCAAATAGCTTTTATAACACCGGGCGTTTACCCCAGTAAACCTGGTAAGGTCAGACTCATCTTTGATGCTGCGGCTGAATGCAAATGAACTTCTCTTAACAAGAATCTTCTTACTGGCCCAGACTGGTCAACATTGATCGTGTACATTCTGATGCGCTTTCGACTACATCAGGTCGCTGTTGTTGCCGATATTTGGGGAATTTTTAATCAGGTGAGTATTAAAAACAATGATACAGGTGCACAATGCTTTCTTTGCAGGTATTTAAAACAGAAGAGTCCGATGAAAATATACCAAATGAAAGCCATGCTTTTCGGCACAACTTCTTCTCTGTTTTTAGCTCAATTTGTAAAGAATTTCGATGCTAAGAAATATCAAGAAGAATATCCAGAAGCGGTAGAGGCTATTATCATTATGTTGACGATTATTTGGATTCCAAGCCAAACGCCATCCTACTTATCAAAGTAATAAATTCTGTAGTCGATATCCATTCAAAAGCAGGATTTGAACAGCGACAATTTTTGTCAAAAAGAGATTACAATGATCGGAGATAAGGCGGATTCTCAACAAAAGGTACTGGGTATGGTGTGGAATGCCAATGACGACATTTTTACAAACTCCACAAAAACCATGCACCAGCTAAATGGAAAAGCTATACCAATGAAAAAACGTTTTGTCAGCTGTAAGCTCTTTGTATAACCCCTTAGGCCTCATGACCCCGGTAACCATCAAAGGGTGAAATTGATGCATGACGTGTGGCAGTATGGAATCAACTGGGACGATAAACTTGGAGAAGATCTGCTGATCAAATGCAAAAATTTCCTTTCCTTTTCGTCATTTCGCCAAACAATCCGCTGTATAGGCGGACCGATGTGCAAGCGATCGTTGAGAGACCATCCGGTGTTATCTTTTCCGGATCCGTCAAATACAACACGACATTTGGTTGTTATACTTTCAGCTTTGAGGACTGCATGGTGGGATAGGTAACAACATTGATCTTTTGGCAAGATTATTTGATGTTCCTGGAGTGCTTCCATATGCCCGCGCTGTAGGTAATCTTCCATAAAGGCACAATACTGCCTTTTTAATTCCGGATTCCGTTGGAATTTTGTTTCCAAAGACGCGAATCGATTTAACGACTGCTGTAGAGCAGGGTCGCCCAGAGCCGGCACTTCCTTCTTCAACGGGTATTCCACAATATATATGCCGTCCTCATCGTGTTTGTAAGTGTTGACAAACTGTTGTTCCACGGGATCACAAGCGTCAATAGTTGCTTGACGCTGGCTTTTGGGATTCATCACACAAGGGTCCCGAACCTACAATTACCCAACCAAAAATTGGGTTAAGTGCGAATGAATTAGGTTTCCTTATCAATTTACGTTGGCCTGTGAAGAAACTCCAAAGTTGATCCGATCCGATTATGACATCGACATCTCTCGGGGTGACGAAGGTGGGATCGGCCAAAACTAGTCCTTGTAGAGCTTCCCAATTACTGATGTGTAATTCTTCTGCTGGCACTCACGTGGTTAAGGAACTCATAATCAGCACCTTTATCTACTGGACATCCGTCGAGACTCTGGATAGCAACTGTATTTTTGCACACCCTTGAGTTACGCCAGCGGATTGTGTAGAAAGCCCAATCATTGAAATACGTGCGTGGGTACGAGGTGCGCCGATGCGTTGAATGGAAGCCTCTGTGGCCAAAGTAATAGTTGATCCCGAATCCAGCAGCATTCGACAAAACGTCTGGCGACCACAATTGTCCACCACCTGAGCTAGTATGGTAGGCATCAGGGTCTGCGAACGAGCAACAAATGCAGTCTCTACCGAAAAATTCGATGCTTCGGTTGTTGTAGAGCTGCTCTCCCGTGTAGTAGTTGGGTGGGGTTCACGTTCCCCTTGCGAGTCTTGATGTACCAAAGTGTGGTTTGACACTTTGCAGAGTCGACATCTGAATTTCGAAGTACACTGCCTGGCAACATGTTTGGGGCTTAGGCAGTTAAAGCACAATTTGTTTTGCTTTACAACTGATCGGCGATCGAGTATGCGGCTGTGTGCAGAGAACACAAGCCCTTCCTGACGAGTTCGAGGCATCGCTGGAGACGTGTACGCTGGTGATGCGTTTCCCATATGTTTTGGGAGTAGTCTGACACGATTCCAGAGCGTCGCATCTGGAGAACAAGAAATCCAAAAATGTCTCTATCTTCACTTCGCTAAAACATTCCTCTGGGCGTTCGGCCCAAGATTGTCGGGTTTCCATATCCAATATGTGTATTAGCCATGGGTCTCGCTGAGACCCGGGTCTCGCGTATAATCCGCAAATACCTTGCGACATTGGGCAAGGTAAAAAAACCAGCAATAAATGATCGCATTATTAGTGTCTTTTTGTCGTATCGATTTACCAGCTTATCCCACGCTTCAACATGATTTTCTTCGGTGACGGCAATATGTTTTACTAAATTGAGGGCTTCGCCATCCAAATACGATTTCAAGTAGTGGAACTTCTGGCAGTTAGTGAGATTTTCGCGCTGGTCTACGGACCCCATGAACATGTCACAAAATTGAGGCCAATCTTGGTAATTGCCTCGAAAGGTAGGAATCCGGATTTTCTCAAACCTTAAGTCCGTGTGGGTGTGTGACTCTCGAACCTGCTCTAAGAACTATGTTTGCGAGCAGTGCTTGCGTGGCAGCCAAGCGCTCAAGTGGATTCTCTCCGTTAGCGATTGGGGGTGGACGAATGAGGTGCTGCTCGTTTCCTCTCTGCTATAGCGTTGGATAGAAGGGCGTGCACTTCACAATACTTTTTTTTCGTATTCCTGCATATCGTCCGTTTCTAACCAATCCCCTGCCTCCGAGAGGGAGTATAGTTTCGCAGACAGCTTCATGAACTGGTCGAATGTTTCCATAATACGGCGGAGATGATGTTCCAAAGTGTCCAGGGATGTTACGGCTGATACAAATTCCGAAGCACGACCATGTGCACGTGTGATTTGCGCCTTGCAGAATCCACGCTGTTGGTTCACTGATTGTAGAGACATGGCAGCACAATGAGGTTATGTCTGATTTTCACAAAGTTGTGAATTAGGAGCACGAGGATTTTACAAAAAAATATTTTTGTAAACACCTAGACCGAGCGAATCCGGCTCGAAGGACCAAAATGTTTCCGAATATGACAAGGAGTTGACTGTAATTAATCTTTTATTTGGTAGCAAAATCCTTCAAAGTTTTGCTGCTGCCGGTATTTTCCAATTGCTATTTTAGTGTCTTAGTGCGGGCCTCTTAGTGGCGATACGTGATAAACTTAACGATATTTACATTGCCATTATCGATACATCGGTGGGATATATGAGGGGTGTTCCCTATTTCTTAGCGGGAGTTAACGAAGAATAATTAAACATAATACTTAATCAACTAATAAGAATTAAAATGTCAAAAATACTTAAATAATCTTCCTTACGTATAATCCCGTCAATTTTGTGCAACGGTCTAACGTTCTAAAACGTGAAGCACCCCCAAGCCATTATATTGTCAAACTTGTCACCGGGTCTACGCCAACAGAAATTGGACAGCTGAAGTCTGGAAACGTGTTATCTGGTCGGACGAATCTAAGTTTAACCGTTTTCAATCGTATGGAAAACAGTACTGTCCGTCCGTCCGATCCAAACTAATCCCTCAGTTTCAGTCTTTCTATTGCAGGTAGTATATAAGTCGGAACGAGACGAATCGGGCAACTATATCATATAGCAACATAAAAATAAGAGGTTTTGCGGTGAACAGCATAGCTCGTTAGTGGATCATCAGAAAAATCAAAAAAAAAAAAAATTATTAGTTAAGATGTTGTCATTGCTAAATGTTATAATTTCAATTTAAGTTTCTCTATTTTATATATGTGTGAATACCTCTGTCAAAAGAATATCTGATTAAATTTAAATGTATTTCAAACCAAAAAAGAAGTGTGTCACTCAAAGAAAAAAGCGAAGACAAGCCGGCCGCAGAAAACATAAGAAAAAAAAAAAAGAAAAGTTTATAAAAAGTTATACATGCTCGAAACACAGTCCATAACAACACTACGAATCAAAAATGTGGAAATAGAATCAGCAGCAGATTAACAACGTTGATTCGTGGAAATCACAATCGCTCCGAGACGTCCATTTTGCAGTGTGTCGAAAATTCGTCATGGAAATTGGTGATCCTAGAACAGATACAAAATTTGGATACGGAAAATGTTGAAATAAAGCGAGCAACAAAGAAGCCAAACTCATGGAAATCAGACGCAAACGTACGGAATTAGAAAACAACCCTTTTTCCGCCAAAGAAGAGGAGTTGGCTGAAATGCGCGAATTCATAGAAATGCTGGAAAGAGAATTGGATCTTCTTTTTGCAGAAAAAGATGCACTCGTTAGTAAAAAAAATGTTCAGAGAATTCTCTGAAATAACAGATTTAGATTTTAGAACATTTTTTTACTAACGAGTGCATCTTTTTCGTGGAACCATTTTGAAACAAACTTGCGCTGCGTAGGAACTCCTAAAATCTAGATGCAAAATGCCAATCTTCTAGCTCTTAGCGTTCATACTGACAGACAGACGGACATGGCTAAAACGACTCGGCTAGTGATCCTGAACAAGAATATATATACTTTATAGGGTCGGAAACGCTTCCCTCTACCTGTTACATACTTTTGCACGAATACAATATATATAACTACAACGAGCTCAACAAAGGGTAAGCCCAAGACGATGTGTCCCATTTGCAGCAAAGAAAGACATACTCTTACCAAATACAACATATTTTTAAAATCAGACGTACAAAAACGTTGGGGCATGGCCAACCGACAGAAAGTGTGTTATTGCTGTTTAAATTACCATAAAAGTCCATGCAATGAATGACAACAGTGTAAAATCGATAACTGCGAAAAATTCCATAAAAATTTACTTCACAAACGGCCTATTACAAATATCGAACAAAACATAACAGGATGTGTTTCGGAATCCATAAGGGAAGCATTGCTGAAGATGGTTGCTGTCACAGTCTACGGTCAAAAGGGCGCCAAAGACATTGTTGCATTTTTAGATGAAGGCAGCACATCAACAATTATGAATATGAGTTTGGCTCGGAATAGAAGGCGAAAGCAAACCATTCTGGTTCAGTTGGACAGGAGGCGTATATAGATACAAATCAGATGCAAAATCTGTTAGTGCGAAATGTGCGAAATACCACCTGGTAGATCTAAATAATCTGCAGGACAAGCAATCCATGCTTCTGATTGGTCAACGGCATGCTAATTTGATCAGTACTAGAGGTATTATCAACGGAGACGGAATTCAACCGATGTTATCTAAAACCAAGCTGGGTTGGGTAATACATGGACCAGTCCAAATTGAGTCAAAAGGAGCTAATTTTACTTGCTGCCAAATAAGCGATGAAAACATTCAGCAGATTATCAGGCAGCAGTTTAGCATTGAAAATTTCGGAGTGTGTGTTGTTAAGTCAGACAAAACACTTTCAGCAATCGAAAAGTTAGCGATAGATGCGGCGGAGTCATCAATTAATCAAATTGGTAACATTTATGAATTGGGCCTACCCTGGAAAAATGAACATGTCAAACTCCCTGATAATAAACCGATGGCTATACAATGGCTCAAATGTCTTGAACGCAAACTATTAAGAGATAAAGATTTAGCAAAAAACTACCAAGATGAAATACATAAATTGTTGGAAAAAGGTTATGCTATTCAGCTTTGGATGTCTTAAAATCCCCTAAGTTATGGTATTTACCTCATTTTTTTCTTTTTCGGACGTACATGCACTATGATCAGCGCAAACAAGTGGCCCTTACGACACCAAGCAGTGCTTGTTACGCGCGGAGCCTAATAGGCGTAAAACGAGATCGCGGGAAGTTAAAAAGCACAATGTAGAAGCGGACAGACTAAGATTAGAAATACGTACGAGACTAATACTAATACTAATTTTGTGCTAAGTAAGATAAAATTAATGCTTTTAAGCTTGGCAAAGAGTCGGTAGTAGAAATAATGTGGTATAGTCTTTTATAGTCGTTACACAGTACTCTAAACGGTTCATGGATATCAAAGTTAGATCTACAAATATTTAATGTAAGACGAATGTAGTTCCTGGTAATTCTATTAGGCACGTTGAAGCTTATGCGACCCAGTAACTCGGGACTCACCACATCCCCGTGAATAAGTTTATAGATAAAAGTTGTGCTGAACATCGCTCTACTGTTTACTAAGGAAGGTAGATTATTTAGGAGAAGTCTACTAGAGTAGCATGGTAAAATAAGGCTTGCATTCCAGTTAAGGCCCCGTAGAGCAAATAATAAAAAGTTCTTTTGCACAGACTCTATCCGGTCTATATGTACACCATACTGAGGACTCCAAACTGCTGAGCAGTACTCAAGGATTGGACGGACTAGTGAAATGAACAGAGTCTTTGTAACATAGGGATCATCGAATTCCTGTGACCACCTTTTAATAAATCCAAATACTCCCCTGGCTTTATTCACCATAGAAGTAATATGGTCACAAAACTTATGTTTTGGGTCAAGGAGGACGCCAAGGTCATCAACGTGCGTAATTCTAGACAACGCGCAACCACCCAGCGTATACGTTGCGTATTGTGGGTTCACCCGAGAAAATGTCATTACTTTGCACTTAGCGCTATTTAAATCCAAAAGATTTGCACAACACCATGTTTGAAAAGCATTTAGGTCAGATTGTAAGTCTGAACTGCTAGAAATTTCGTTATATTGCAGGCATAACTTAACGTCATCTGCGTACATAAGGACACGCGACTTTGTCAAGACTAGCGGGAAATCGTTTATAAATAAAGTAAAAAGAAGTGGCCCAAGGTGGCTTCCTTGTGAGACCCCTGAAATAACTCGGATCAAATCAGAGATCGAGTTTTTAAAGAGGACTCGTTGAGTCCTACCACTCAGATAACTTGAGATCCATGTTAGAAGATCACATGGAAACCCTAATAAGTCTAGCTTTCATACAAGAAGCGCGTGATTTACTGAATCAAACGCTTTACTAAAATCAGTGTAAGCTACGTCAGTCTGCATGTTCTTTCGAAAGCCATTTATTACAAAGACGTTAGCTCCAAGAGGTTTGTCGTCGTAGATTGCGCCTTATAAATCCATGTTGACATGGAGATATAATCGATCTACAAAGATGTTGCAAATGGGGTGAAATAGTGTTTTCGAAAAGCTTTGGGATGGCGGATAATTTGGATATGCCTCTGTAATTACTAGTATTGCATTTATTTCCTTTCTTATGAAGGGGAATGACAAATGACTCCTTCCAAATAAGTGGGAAATGAGATGTTTTTAAAGACAAGGTAAACAATTTGTACAGAGGTCTGCACAGAGTTTCAGCACAGTATTTAAGCACGCAGCCTGGAACTCCGTCCGGACCCGGTGAATAGACTGGCTTAACTTTATGGAGATCCAAAAGAAGGGAGCTTTCGCTTAATCTCGGACAAAAATCAAGTTCGACTTGGGTATGGCATTTGAATAAGACGGATTTGGACGGGATGAAACAGAATATGTTGTCTGGAAAAACTGGGCAAATAGATCGGCAATTGCCTGACCAGAGTTTGCTGTACAGTTTTCAAATGATAGCTATGAAGGGTAACAGGCTGATTTACGCTTAGTGTTAACAAAATTATAAAACTGTTTTGGATCTTGTGAAAATTGGACCCTACAACGAGTCAAATAGCTTTTATAACACCGGGCGTTTACCCCAGTAAACCTGGTAAGGTCAGACTCATCTTTGATGCTGCGGCTGAATGCAAATGAACTTCTCTTAACAAGAATCTTCTTACTGGCCCAGACTGGTCAACATTGATCGTGTACATTCTGATGCGCTTTCGACTACATCAGGTCGCTATTGTTGCCGATATTTGGGGAATTTTTAATCAGGTGAGTATTAAAAACAATGATACAGGTGCACAATGCTTTCTTTGCAGGTATTTAAAACAGAAGAGTCCGATAAAAATATACCAAATGAAAGCCATGCTTTTCGGCACAACTTCTTCTCTGTTTTTAGCTAAATTTGTAAAGAATTTCGATGCTAAGAAATATCAAGAAGAATATCCAGAAGCGGTAAAGGCTATTATTACAAATCATTATGTTGACGATTATTTGGATTCCAAGCCAAACGCCATCCTACTTATCAAAGTAATAAATTCTGTAGTCGATATCCATTCAAAAGCAGGATTTGAGCTGCGAAAATTTCTGTCAAAAAGAGATTACAATGATCGGAGATAAGGCGGATTCTCAACAAAAGGTACTGCGTATGGTGTGGAATGCCAATGACGACATTTTTACAAACTCCACAAAAACCATGCACCGGCTGAAAAATGAACTTTTAAATGGAAAAGCTATACCAATAAAAAAACGTTTTGTCAGCTGTAAGCTCTTTGTATGACCCTTTAGGCCTCATGACCCCGGTAACCATCAAAGGGTGAAATTGATGCATGACGTGTGGCAGTATGGAATCAACTGGGACGATAAACTTAGAGGAGATCTGCTGATCAAATGGAAAAAATGGTTGTCGTCTTGATTATCAATTAAAATCCCACGATGTTACAGTTCTAATCTCACAAAAGCGGATCTCATCGAATTCCACATATTCAACGACGCGAGTAGCAAGGCCTATTCCTCAGCAGTATACATAAGATGCTATTATTAACAAGAAGACCGCTGGGAATTTGATGTACCTTAAGTCGCATCAAAAGCAAGGGTTGCCCCAATAAAACATGTAACAATTCCCAAAATGGCAGTTGTTTTAGGATGCCGACTAGCTGAATTAGTCCAAAATGAATTGAAAATACAACCTCATCAGCGTTATTTTTGGATAGATTCAAGAACGGTCCTTGCTTGGATAAATAGTGATAAACACATGGAAGTATTTGTAGCTAACTGAATTGGTGAAATGATGTTATAACTCGCGACAACATATCAACCCATAACCAGGAATGGTTTACTGGCCCTCAGTTTCTTTAGAAGCCGTCCTCTCAATGGGAAATAAATCAGCAGGAATTTGAGAATAACAACCACCCAGAGATAGTCATGGTTATTCAAGAAGCTGAACAGTCCTTTAACCAATTGCTTTCGAGAATATCCACTTATAAAAATTTAATACGAATCACTGCCTCGATTCGAAGATTTGGAACAATGTCAAGAGTTACTCAGGAAATTGTAACCCTGGAACTTTGTGCACGGAAGAAATTGAATGGGCAGTAAACGTATGGTGCAAGTCTGTGCAACAAGAATCCTATCCCGACGATTTGTCTGTACTAAAAACTGGTAAGCGTTCTCCAATAGCTCGCCCCACAGAATATTGTCTCTTTTTAGATAAGTATGAGATAATGCGTGTGGATAGCAGAATCGGCCGGGCAAAGGAAATATCAGCTTGCACCATAAATCCAATCATTTTAGACGGCAGACATAAATTTACTCAAATGCTTATTCGAAAATTTCATCTGGTTCACAATTTTAGAAGTGCATATTGGATGTCAAAGCTAAATCGAATCATCAAAAAAACAATTAGCGATTATGTCTGGTGCAAACGTAAAAGGGCAAAAACAGAGACTCTAAAAATGGGATGGCATCCGTAGTTGTCCGCATCTATTGTTACTAGATGCCCCTGTTTGTTCGCTGCCTTTATTAGGGCAATTTTGTTTTGGTTTATTTCCAACAATTTTATTTTGCGGGCTTAGCCTCCGTTTGATTTGGATGTAACGATCCATGCCAGTCTGTATAGCCGGACCCACTTGTTGTTGTTTGATATTGCCGATATTGGCACTCGTACTTACAATTGGCTTTATAGTTTTATTCGGCGCTGCAGAATTTGCTGGTGAGCTGTGAGTCGAAGCTGGGGGTGGGGTTCTACACTGTAAGCTCCATGAAGTGGGAGTTGGCGTAAGTAGGGCGGGAGAACAAGACCGTGCTCTCGCACGGTCAATGGTCACTAGGGCTAAGTTTTATTCGGCGCTGCAGAATTTGCAAACGCATTCGAAATCGCGTTGTTGGTAACGGCGGCCGTTGATGTTGTTGTTGCAGTGGCTGTGGTTGCAGAAACTAACGAGGTGGAGTGCTCGTGGCTGGTGAGCTGTGAGTCGAGCTGGGGGTGGGGTTCTACACTGTAAGCTCCATGAAGTGGGAGTTGGCGTAAGTAGGGCGGGAGAACAAGACCGTGCTCTCGCACTGTCTATGGTCACTAGGGCTAAGTTGCTCCTTGAAAAAGTTCCTTCTACTTCTGTATCACGGGTTGATAAATAAGAGATGTAATGGTTTCTCTGGTCTACGGAACTTCTACGCTCATTTTTTGAATCGCAGCTCATTGAGCTATCACTCGTGGCACTTCTTAGTTTTTATAATAACTTTGCACTAGTTTTATACAAAGAACTAATTATTATTTTCTGTTTTGGGCAATAAGATTGCCTTTATTACTCTACTCCAGTATTTTTAGTTATTTGTTTTTCACTTTTAAGCTGTTTTTCTGCTGTTTTTCTGCACTCTCCGGGTGTCAATTTATATTTCGGCTCTATCTTCGTCGCTGCGGGCCCAACTAACTGATGGGTTTCTTATCGAAGTGACTGTTTCGATTGGAGAGCTCAGATTTGGGTAAGCCCTCCACAGAGGATGTTTTGTACTGGTTGGTGAAAGTGTTCCGATATACCGCAGTTGTGCATTTTCAGCGTCTTTCTTCAGGGCTCGGTTTAGTATGCGAGTTGCTACCTTAAGGCGTTGTTTTGAAGATGGCGATCTTTTGGTTTGCACGTCGCAGACTCCTCTTTTCCAGTACAAGCTGTTCCAATTGCAGAGTAGTTTTGAAATGCTTGATTTGCACGTCCTTCGATTGTGGTGTTGAAATAGTGGCTGCGGCCACGAGTAAATCTTCAAGAGCATCAATGTATCTTTCGATGTCCACTTCGATGTTGAGCTGCGGGGTTAGTTCTACGTTTGTTTACCCGATTTATGAACTAACTTAAAGCCATACTCAAGCAATTCTAATGCCTATCGTGCAATTTGAGGGTTCAACTCAATCCTATTTAATGTTAACGTCAGTAAGTTACAATCAGTAACTATTCTAAATCGTCTACCGTGCACATAAATTCTAAATTCTAGAGCATAAATTATCGCTAACGTTTTAAGTTTAAAACTGTGATATTTTGCTTCGCCTTTTGTTGTGGCATTTGAAAAATAAGAAATGGGGTGCAACTGTAGTGTATTTGCAGTCAAGGCGTGGGAATCTGCTGACTTATGCACTTATGGTCTTCAAGGCAGAGCTCGCCTGATCGTGTTACGGTCAACTCTAATCATGCCTTGTGTTTATGTAAATACATGCAACAAAGTGTTACTGTGCATATCCTTTAGGTACTCTTGGACCAGTGGGTATTGGTTATATGTGTACACAATACATAATAAAATAAAGTTATGTTTTAGTCATTATCTTTATAATATAAAAAAATTTTAATATTTGAAAAATTTTTTAAAAGTGTCTTAATTAATGATTATATGTGTATGATATATATATTGAATAAATATTAAGAAAATTAGAAAAAAACATATTAAAAATTAGAAAAATGTATGCGATAATTTATACTTTTTAATTATACTTTGCTAATTGAATTTTGTTTTAAATATTTTTTTTATGTATATATTCATTTATTAATTATTTTAGTTATAGTAAACGAAATAAATTAAAAAAAAAATTTTTTTTTGGGTTGATTATTATTATACCCTTTACTCGTAGAGTTAAAGGGTATATTGTATTCGTGCAAAAGTATGTAACAGCTAGAAGGAAGCGTTTCCGACCCTATAAAGTATATATATTCTTGTTCAGGATCACTAGCCGAGTCGATCTAGCCATGTCCGTCTGTCCGTCTGTCTGTCCGTCTGTCTGTCCGTATGAACGCTGAGATCTCGGAAACTATAAAAGCTAGAAGATTGGCATTTTGCATGCAGATTCTAGGAGTTCCTACGCAGCGCAAGTTTGTTTCAAAAAGGTGCCACGCCCCCTTTAACGCCCACAATCGCTTATATACGATTTTAAAAATTTAAATATTTCGGAAAAGAAAAAACGCAGTTTTATTGTGTTTATCAATACCTATCGAAATGTAGAAGAAATTTTTCAAATCGGACCATTCGTTAAAAAGTTATGCGTGATCAAAGTTTCTATCTCCATCTCCCTCGCACTCCTTTTACCTGAGTAACGGGTATCTGATAGTCGGGGCACCCGACTATAGCGTTCTCTCTTGTTTATTTTCAGGTATTTACATAGGTCTTGTATAATTGAATTTTTGTATTCTGTTCCCATGTCCGAAATGAACGTCTTCATTGAACCGTACTTTAGAATAAAAACTCAAATATAGCCTTTGCAAAAGCGTTTGCTATTTTTTTGGCAATTGGAATGGCAACTAAATATTTTGTTAAATCACATATAAGCGTGACTGCATATTCGTTACCATTATCTAATTTTGGTAGTGGGACAATTGTGTCTACTATCACTTTTGAAAGCATTTATTGGAAAGTCTGTGATTGTCATAGGAGTATTTGTATGTGTTGTCACCTTTGATTATTGGCATGTTTGACATTTGCCTATTTACTCTGTAATGTATCGGTTCATACCTTTCCAGAAGTAATGGCTTTTTACCTTGGCCAAGGTTTTGGTATTGCCTGTGTGACCTCCTTGTACTGGATCGTTGTGGCATGTAGAGAGTATACTCTTCTGCAGAGAGTATTATAATTTTGGTCATTTTGGTCACCATGGCCTGAAGCTGATACTATCGCTGCAGTCTATTCATCTGAGAGTGCAAAAACGAGGGTTCAGGCACCGCAGTGTACGGCTGTCCTACCAAAAAATGGGCTGGAGTTAATGGATCGAGGCTGTGATCGCTGATCGGAGTAAGTGGCCGTGAGTTCTGGAAGGCTTCGATTTGGCCAAGAACGCTTGACAGTTCTTCAAAAGTGAGTGCGGCTCCTCCTACGACTCGGCGCAGATGCAGCTTGATTGACCGGACGCCCGACTCCCACAATCCGCCAAAGTGTGGTGCGGACGGGGGTATGAAGTGCCAGTTTATGCCTTCGGATGACAGAAAACCGGCGAATTTTTCATCCTTAGCTCGTTCTTGGGCAAGTTTGCGCATTTCGTCCAATTCCCGTTGGGCTCCATGGAAAGTGGTTCCATTGTCGGAAAACAAATTATGAGATCGCTTACGACTTCTATGTGCATAGTTTTTTGGCCACGCACACAAATATGGCAAACCAGGCTTTGGCTATGCGGGGAGTACGACCTTTGGTTTCCTTGATTGAGATGGGTCACGCGTAGTCCAGACCAGTGGGCCGGAAATAGGGATTTTGTTGTACGCGTGGAAGGGGTAAATCCGTCAGGATTTGCTGACTTGTGACACGCCTAGTCATAAAGCAGGACTTACACGAAAGACTTCCTTGCGTATTATGTTCCGGGCTCCCATTCTCCACTATTGCTGGCGAACTTGGCGTCCACTCCAGGGTGTAAATAAGCCTTGTGAACATAGCGCACAATCAGCAAGGCCAGCGGTGATTCTTTGGCGACGATGATGAGATGTTTTGCGTTGAATGATAACTCCGATCAGTCAATACGTCCTCCCATGCGCAGTAGTCCAGAAGCATCCAAAAACGGCGTTAGTTTCAGCAATTTTGATTTTCTGGGCAGTCTTTGATCTTTCCCGACTGCGTCGTATTCTTGTGGGAAAGCAGTAAGTTGAATGTTCTTCAATAGCCTCTCTCGGGCGTATTTCAAGTCTTTAGCTGTAAGGTATCCGCCAATCATACTAATAGCTTACCATTCCAGAGGTAAGCTATACACCGGTACAAAATAGGTCCCTCTCTAGATTCCAAAGCAGCCCCAATATTTTGACATCTTTTGACTGCTTTGTAGATGGCTGGTAAGCGCAGTCCTCTGGGGGAGTAGAATCCATTAGAGTCTACAATTGGAACTCCATTTGCGTAGATTGAACTTAGATTCCGCTAGCAGCTTCACAAGTTCATCCTTGAGTTCGATGAGGCCTTCCTCTGTGTCCGCTCCTGTTGATATGTCGTCGACATATGCATCCGTTAATAAAGATGCTGCTGCTCGTGGATATTGATGCAGATGGTCCTCCCCCAATTGTTTAAGGACCCTTTCTGCCAAAAACGGAGAGGGTGATAACCCGTAGGAGACGGTTAACAACCGATATTGTTGAATACTTTCCTTTTCGTCATTTCGCCAAACAATCCGCTGAAAACCGGTATGCGCTTAAGCTACCTTTATGCCCCGAAACATTTTCTCGGTATCCGTGCAAACAACGTATCGGTATTGTCAGAATCTCCGGCAGACTCCGATTAAATCTCGCTGTATAGGCGGACCGATGTGCAAGCGATCCGGATCCGACAAATACAACACGACATTTGGTTGTTATACTTTCAGCTTTGAGGACTGCATGGTGGGCTAGGTAACAACATTGATCTTTTGCCAAGATTAATTGATGTTCCTGGAGTGCTTCCATATGCCCGAGCTTAGGTAATCTTCCATAAAGGCACAATACTGCCTTTTTAATTCCGAATTCCGTCGGAATTTTGTTTCCAAAGATGCGAATCGATTTAACGACTGCTGTAGAGAAGGGTCGCTCAGAGCCGGCACTTCCTTCTTGAACGGATATTCCACAATATATACGCCGTCCTCATCCCGTTTGTAAGTGTTGAAAAACTGTTGTTCCACGGGATCACAAGCGTCAATAGTTGCTTGAATAGGCTGGATTGCATCCATCTCCATGAATCTTCTCACCATCTCATCCAAATCGATTTGAGCATGATGAGCTTGCGTTGGCTTTAGGGATTCATTACACAAGGGTTCCGAACCTACAATTACCCAACCAAAAATTGTTTAAAGTGCGAATGAATTAGGTTTACTTATCCATTTTCGTTGGCCTGTGAAGAAACTCCAAAGTTGATCCGATCCGATTATGACATCGACATCTCTCGGGGTGACGAAGGTGGGATCGGCCAAAACTAGTCCTTGTAGAGCTTCCCAATTACTGATGTGTAATTCTTCTGCTGGCACTCACGTGGTTAAGGAACTCATAATCAGCACCTTTATCTACTGGACATCCGTCGAGACTCTGGATAGCAACTGTATTTTTGCACACCCTTGAGTTACGCCAGCGGCTTGTGTAGAAAGCCCAATCATTGAAATACGTGCGTGGGTACGAGGTGCGCCGATGCGTTGAATGGAAGCCTCTGTGGCCAAAGTAATAGTTGATCCCGAATCCAGCAGCATTCGACAAAACGTCTGGCGTCCACAATTGTCCACCACCTGAGCTAGTATGGTAGGCATCAGGGTCTGCGAACGAGCAACAAATGCAGTCTCTACCGAAAAATTCGATGCTTCGGTTGTTGTAGAGCTGCTCTCCGGTGTAGTAGTTGGGTGGGGTTCACGTTCCCCTTGCGAGTCTTGATGTACCAAAGTGTGGTTTGACACTTTGCAGAGTCGACATCTGAATTTCGAAGTGCACTGCCTGGCAACATGTTTGGGGCTTAGACAGTTAAAGCACAATTTGTTTTGCTTTACAACTGATTGGCGATCGAGTATGCCCAACGATAAAATTGAGTGCACGTCATAATTGAATGCGGCTGTGTGCAGAGAACACAAGCCCTTCCTGACGAGTTCAAAGCTGGCGACGTATACGCTGGCGATGCGTTTCCCATATGTTTTGGGAGTAGTCTGACACGATTCCAGAGCGTCGCATCTGGAGAACAAGAAATCCAAAAATGTCTCTATCTTCACTTCGCTAAAACATTCCTCTGGGCGTTCGGCCCAAGATTGTCGGGTTTCCATATCCAATATGTGTATTAGCCATGGGTCTCGCTGAGACCCGGGTCTCGCGTATAATCCGCAAATACCTTGCGACATTGGGCAAGGTAAAAAAACCAGCAATAAATGATCGCATTATTAGTGTCTTTTGTCGTATCGATTTACCAGCTTATCCCGCGCTTCAACATGATTTTCTTCGGTGACGGCAATATGTTTTACTAAATTGAGGGCTTCGCCATCCAAATACGATTTCAAGTAGTGGAACTTCTGGCAGTTAGTGAGATTTTCGCGCTGGTCTACGGACCCCATGAACATGTCACAAAATTGAGGCCAATCTTGGTAATTGCCTCGAAAGGTAGGAATCCGGATTTTCTCAAACCTTAAGTCCGTGTGGGTGTGTGACTCTCGAACCTGCTCTAAGAACTATGTTTGCGAGCAGTGCTTGCGTGGCAGCCAAGCGCTCAAGTGGATTCTCTCCGTTAGCGATTGGGGGTGGACGAATGAGGTGCTGCTCGTTTCCTCTCTGCTATAGCGTTGGATAGAAGGGCGTGCACTTCACAATACTTTTTTTTCGTATTCCTGCATATCGTCCGTTTCTAACCAATCCCCTGCCTCCGAGAGGGAGTATAGTTTCGCAGACAGCTTCATGAACTGGTCGAATGTTTCCATAATACGGCGGAGATGATGTTCCAAAGTGTCCAGGGATGTTACGGCTGATACAAATTCCGAAGCACGACCATGTGCACGTGTGATTTGCGCCTTGCAGAATCCACGCTGTTGGTTCACTGATTGTAGAGACATGGCAGCACAATGAGGTTATGTCTGATTTTCACAAAGTTGTGAATTAGGAGCACGAGGATTTTACAAAAAAATATTTTTGTAAACACCTAGACCGAGCGAATCCGGCTCGAAGGACCAAAATGTTTCCGAATATGACAAGGAGTTGACTGTAATTAATCTTTTATTTGGTAGCAAAATCCTTCAAAGTTTTGCTGCTGCCGGTATTTTCCAATTGCTATTTTAGTGTCTTAGTGCGGGCCTCTTAGTGGCGATACGTGATAAACTTAACGATATTTACATTGCCATTATCGATACATCGGTGGGATATATGAGGGGTGTTCCCTATTTCTTAGCGGGAGTTAACGAAGAATAATTAAACATAATACTTAATCAACTAATAAGAATTAAAATGTCAAAAATACTTAAATAATCTTCCTTACGTATAATCCCGTCAATTTTGTGCAACGGTCTAACGTTCTAAAACGTGAAGCACCCCCAAGCCATTATATTGTCAAACTTGTCACCGGGTCTACGCCAACAGAAATTGGACAGCTGAAGTCTGGAAACGTGTTATCTGGTCGGACGAATCTAAGTTTAACCGTTTTCAATCGTATGGAAAACAGTACTGTCCGTCCGTCCGATCCAAACTAATCCCTCAGTTTCAGTCTTTCTATTGCAGGTAGTATATAAGTCGGAACGAGACGAATCGGGCAACTATATCATATAGCAACATAAAAATAAGAGGTTTTGCGGTGAACAGCATAGCTCCTTAGTGGATCATCAGAAAAATAAAAAAAAAATAAATTATTAGTTAAGATGTTGTCATTGCTAAATGTTATAATTTCAATTTAAGTTTCTCTATTTTATATATGTGTGAATACCTCTGTCAAAAGAATATCTGATTAAATTTAAATGTATTTCAAACCAAAAAAGAAGTGTGTCACTCAAAGAAAAAAGCGAAGACAAGCCGGCCGCAGAAAACATAAGAAAAAAAAAAAGAAAAGTTTATAAAAAGTTAAACATGCTCGAAACACAGTCCATAACAACACTACGAATCAAAAATGTGGAAATAGAATCAGCAGCAGATTAACAACGTTGATTCGTGGAAATCACAATCGCTCCGAGACGTCCATTTTGCAGTGTGTCGAAAATTCGTCATGGAAATTGGTGATCCTAGAACAGATACAAAATTTGGATACGGAAAATGTTGAAATAAAGCGAGCAACAAAGAAGCCAAACTCATGGAAATCAGACGCAAACGTACGGAATTAGAAAACAACCCTTTTTCCGCCAAAGAAGAGGAGTTGGCTGAAATGCGCGAATTCATAGAAATGCTGGAAAGAGAATTGGATCTTCTTTTTGCAGAAAAAGATGCACTCGTTAGTAAAAAAAATGTTCAGAGAATTCTCTGAAATAACAGATTTAGATTTTAGAACATTTTTTTACTAACGAGTGCATCTTTTCGTGGAACCATTTTGAAACAAACTTGCGCTGCGTAGGAACTCCTAAAATCTAGATGCAAAATGCCAATCTTCTAGCTCTTAGCGTTCATACTGACAGACAGACGGACATGGCTAAAACGACTCGGCTAGTGATCCTGAACAAGAATATATATACTTTATAGGGTCGGAAACGCTTCCCTCTACCTGTTACATACTTTTGCACGAATACAATATATATAACTACAACGAGCTCAACAAAGGGTAAGCCCAAGACGATGTGTCCCATTTGCAGCAAAGAAAGACATACTCTTACCAAATACAACATATTTTTAAAATCAGACGTACAAAAACGTTGGGGCATGGCCAACCGACAGAAAGTGTGTTATTGCTGTTTAAATTACCATAAAAGTCCATGCAATGAATGACAACAGTGTAAAATCGATAACTGCGAAAAATTCCATAAAAATTTACTTCACAAACGGCCTATTACAAATATCGAACAAAACATAACAGGATGTGTTTCGGAATCCATAAGGGAAGCATTGCTGAAGATGGTTGCTGTCACAGTCTACGGTCAAAAGGGCGCCAAAGACATTGTTGCATTTTTAGATGAAGGCAGCACATCAACAATTATGAATATGAGTTTGGCTCGGAATAGAAGGCGAAAGCAAACCATTCTGGTTCAGTTGGACAGGAGGCGTATATAGATACAAATCAGATGCAAAATCTGTTAGTGCGAAATGTGCGAAATACCACCTGGTAGATCTAAATAATCTGCAGGACAAGCAATCCATGCTTCTGATTGGTCAACGGCATGCTAATTTGATCAGTACTAGAGGTATTATCAACGGAGACGGAATTCAACCGATGTTATCTAAAACCAAGCTGGGTTGGGTAATACATGGACCAGTCCAAATTGAGTCAAAAGGAGCTAATTTTACTTGCTGCCAAATAAGCGATGAAAACATTCAGCAGATTATCAGGCAGCAGTTTAGCATTGAAAATTTCGGAGTGTGTGTTGTTAAGTCAGACAAAACACTTTCAGCAATCGAAAAGTTAGCGATAGATGCGGCGGAGTCATCAATTAATCAAATTGGTAACATTTATGAATTGGGCCTACCCTGGAAAAATGAACATGTCAAACTCCCTGATAATAAACCGATGGCTATACAATGGCTCAAATGTCTTGAACGCAAACTATTAAGAGATAAAGATTTAGCAAAAAACTACCAAGATGAAATACATAAATTGTTGGAAAAAGGTTATGCTATTCAGCTTTGGATGTCTTAAAATCCCCTAAGTTATGGTATTTACCTCATTTTTTTCTTTTTCGGACGTACATGCACTATGATCAGCGCAAACAAGTGGCCCTTACGACACCAAGCAGTGCTTGTTACGCGCGGAGCCTAATAGGCGTAAAACGAGATCGCGGGAAGTTAAAAAGCACAATGTAGAAGCGGACAGACTAAGATTAGAAATACGTACGAGACTAATACTAATACTAATTTTGTGCTAAGTAAGATAAAATTAATGCTTTTAAGCTTGGCAAAGAGTCGGTAGTAGAAATAATGTGGTATAGTCTTTTATAGTCGTTACACAGTACTCTAAACGGTTCATGGATATCAAAGTTAGATCTACAAATATTTAATGTAAGACGAATGTAGTTCCTGGTAATTCTATTAGGCACGTTGAAGCTTATGCGACCCAGTAACTCGGGACTCACCACATCCCCGTGAATAAGTTTATAGATAAAAGTTGTGCTGAACATCGCTCTACTGTTTACTAAGGAAGGTAGATTATTTAGGAGAAGTCTACTAGAGTAGCATGGTAAAATAAGGCTTGCATTCCAGTTAAGGCCCCGTAGAGCAAATAATAAAAGTTCTTTTGCACAGACTCTATCCGGTCTATATGTACACCATACTGAGGACTCCAAACTGCTGAGCAGTACTCAAGGATTGGACGGACTAGTGAAATGAACAGAGTCTTTGTAACATAGGGATCATCGAATTCCTGTGACCACCTTTTAATAAATCCAAATACTCCCCTGGCTTTATTCACCATAGAAGTAATATGGTCACAAAACTTATGTTTTGGGTCAAGGAGGACGCCAAGGTCATCAACGTGCGTAATTCTAGACAACGCGCAACCACCCAGCGTATACGTTGCGTATTGTGGGTTCACCCGAGAAAATGTCATTACTTTGCACTTAGCGCTATTTAAATCCAAAAGATTTGCACAACACCATGTTTGAAAAGCATTTAGGTCAGATTGTAAGTCTGAACTGCTAGAAATTTCGTTATATTGCAGGCATAACTTAACGTCATCTGCGTACATAAGGACACGCGACTTTGTCAAGACTAGCGGGAAATCGTTTATAAATAAAGTAAAAAGAAGTGGCCCAAGGTGGCTTCCTTGTGAGACCCCTGAAATAACTCGGATCAAATCAGAGATCGAGTTTTTAAAGAGGACTCGTTGAGTCCTACCACTCAGATAACTTGAGATCCATGTTAGAAGATCACATGGAAACCCTAATAAGTCTAGCTTTCATACAAGAAGCGCGTGATTTACTGAATCAAACGCTTTACTAAAATCAGTGTAAGCTACGTCAGTCTGCATGTTCTTTCGAAAGCCATTTATTACAAAGACGTTAGCTCCAAGAGGTTTGTCGTCGTAGATTGCGCCTTATAAATCCATGTTGACATGGAGATATAATCGATCTACAAAGATGTTGCAAATGGGGTGAAATAGTGTTTTCGAAAAGCTTTGGGATGGCGGATAATTTGGATATGCCTCTGTAATTACTAGTATTGCATTTATTTCCTTTCTTATGAAGGGGAATGACAAATGACTCCTTCCAAATAAGTGGGAAATGAGATGTTTTTAAAGACAAGGTAAACAATTTGTACAGAGGTCTGCACAGAGTTTCAGCACAGTATTTAAGCACGCAGCCTGGAACTCCGTCCGGACCCGGTGAATAGACTGGCTTAACTTTATGGAGATCCAAAAGAAGGGAGCTTTTGCTTAATCTCGGACAAAAAATCAAGTTCGACTTGGGTATGGCATTTGAATAAGACGGATTTGGACGGGATGAAACAGAATATGTTGTCTGGAAAAACTGGGCAAATAGATCGGCAATTGCCTGACCAGAGTTTGCTGTACAGTTTTCAAATGATAGCTATGAAGGGTAACAGGCTGATTTACGCTTAGTGTTAACAAAATTATAAAACTGTTTTGGATCTTGTGAAAATTGGACCCTACAACGAGTCAAATAGCTTTTATAACACCGGGCGTTTACCCCAGTAAACCTGGTAAGGTCAGACTCATCTTTGATGCTGCGGCTGAATGCAAATGAACTTCTCTTAACAAGAATCTTCTTACTGGCCCAGACTGGTCAACATTGATCGTGTACATTCTGATGCGCTTTCGACTACATCAGGTCGCTGTTGTTGCCGATATTTGGGGAATTTTTAATCAGGTGAGTATTAAAAACAATGATACAGGTGCACAATGCTTTCTTTGCAGGTATTTAAAACAGAAGAGTCCGATGAAAATATACCAAATGAAAGCCATGCTTTTCGGCACAACTTCTTCTCTGTTTTTAGCTCAATTTGTAAAGAATTTCGATGCTAAGAAATATCAAGAAGAATATCCAGAAGCGGTAGAGGCTATTATCATTATGTTGACGATTATTTGGATTCCAAGCCAAACGCCATCCTACTTATCAAAGTAATAAATTCTGTAGTCGATATCCATTCAAAAGCAGGATTTGAACAGCGACAATTTTTGTCAAAAAGAGATTACAATGATCGGAGATAAGGCGGATTCTCAACAAAAGGTACTGGGTATGGTGTGGAATGCCAATGACGACATTTTTACAAACTCCACAAAAACCATGCACCAGCTAAATGGAAAAGCTATACCAATGAAAAAACGTTTTGTCAGCTGTAAGCTCTTTGTATAACCCCTTAGGCCTCATGACCCCGGTAACCATCAAAGGGTGAAATTGATGCATGACGTGTGGCAGTATGGAATCAACTGGGACGATAAACTTGGAGAAGATCTGCTGATCAAATGCAAAAATTTCCTTTCCTTTTCGTCATTTCGCCAAACAATCCGCTGTATAGGCGGACCGATGTGCAAGCGATCGTTGAGAGACCATCCGGTGTTATCTTTTCCGGATCCGTCAAATACAACACGACATTTGGTTGTTATACTTTCAGCTTTGAGGACTGCATGGTGGGATAGGTAACAACATTGATCTTTTGGCAAGATTATTTGATGTTCCTGGAGTGCTTCCATATGCCCGCGCTGTAGGTAATCTTCCATAAAGGCACAATACTGCCTTTTTAATTCCGGATTCCGTTGGAATTTTGTTTCCAAAGACGCGAATCGATTTAACGACTGCTGTAGAGCAGGGTCGCCCAGAGCCGGCACTTCCTTCTTCAACGGGTATTCCACAATATATATGCCGTCCTCATCGTGTTTGTAAGTGTTGACAAACTGTTGTTCCACGGGATCACAAGCGTCAATAGTTGCTTGACGCTGGCTTTTGGGATTCATCACACAAGGGTCCCGAACCTACAATTACCCAACCAAAAATTGGGTTAAGTGCGAATGAATTAGGTTTCCTTATCAATTTACGTTGGCCTGTGAAGAAACTCCAAAGTTGATCCGATCCGATTATGACATCGACATCTCTCGGGGTGACGAAGGTGGGATCGGCCAAAACTAGTCCTTGTAGAGCTTCCCAATTACTGATGTGTAATTCTTCTGCTGGCACTCACGTGGTTAAGGAACTCATAATCAGCACCTTTATCTACTGGACATCCGTCGAGACTCTGGATAGCAACTGTATTTTTGCACACCCTTGAGTTACGCCAGCGGATTGTGTAGAAAGCCCAATCATTGAAATACGTGCGTGGGTACGAGGTGCGCCGATGCGTTGAATGGAAGCCTCTGTGGCCAAAGTAATAGTTGATCCCGAATCCAGCAGCATTCGACAAAACGTCTGGCGACCACAATTGTCCACCACCTGAGCTAGTATGGTAGGCATCAGGGTCTGCGAACGAGCAACAAATGCAGTCTCTACCGAAAAATTCGATGCTTCGGTTGTTGTAGAGCTGCTCTCCCGTGTAGTAGTTGGGTGGGGTTCACGTTCCCCCTTGCGAGTCTTGATGTACCAAAGTGTGGTTTGACACTTTGCAGAGTCGACATCTGAATTTCGAAGTACACTGCCTGGCAACATGTTTGGGGCTTAGGCAGTTAAAGCACAATTTGTTTTGCTTTACAACTGATCGGCGATCGAGTATGCGGCTGTGTGCAGAGAACACAAGCCCTTCCTGACGAGTTCGAGGCATCGCTGGAGACGTGTACGCTGGTGATGCGTTTCCCATATGTTTTGGGAGTAGTCTGACACGATTCCAGAGCGTCGCATCTGGAGAACAAGAAATCCAAAAATGTCTCTATCTTCACTTCGCTAAAACATTCCTCTGGGCGTTCGTCCCAAGATTGTCGGGTTTCCATATCCAATTTATTTCCATATCCAATATGTGTATTAGCCATGGGTCTCGCTGAGACCCGGGTCTCGCGTGTAATCCGCGAATGGATTCGTCTGCTCCGTCCGCTAGCTTGCGTAGGGCGTTCACTACAGACGTTGCGACATTGGGCAAGGTCAAAAAACCAGCAATAAATGATCGCGTTATTAGTGGCTTTTTGTCGTATCGATTTACCAGCTTATCCCGCGCTTCAACATGATTTTCTTCGGTGACGGCAATATGTTTTACTAAATTGAGGGCTTCGCCATCCAAATACGATTTCAAGTAGTGGAACTTCTGGCAGTTAGTGAGGTTTTCGCGCTGGTCTACGGACCCCATGAACATGTCACAAAATTGAGGCCAATCTTGGTAATTGCCTCGAAAGGTAGGAATCCGGATTTTCACAAACCTTAAGTCCGTGTGGGTGTGTGACTCTCGAACCTGCTCGAAGAACTATGTTTGCCAGGCCCCAAGCTGTGCTTGCGTGGCAGCCAAGCGCTCAAGTGGATCTTCTGCGTTAGCGATTGGGGGTGGACGAATGAGGTGCTGCTCGATTCCTCTCTGAACTGGTCGAATGTTTCCATAATACGGCTTAGATGATGTTCCAAAGTGTCCAGAGATGTTACGGCTGATACAAATTCCGAAGCACGACCATGTGCACGTGTGATTTGCGCCTTGCAGAATCCACGCTGTTGGTTCACTGATTGTAGAGACATGGCAGCACAATGAGGTTATATCTCATTTTCACCAAGTTGTGAATTAGGAGCACGAGGATTTTACAAAAAAATGTTTTTGTAAACACCGAGACAAAGCGAATCCGGCTCGAAGGACCAAATGTTTCCGAATAAGACAAAGAGTTGACTGTAATTAATATTTTATTTGGTAGCAAAATCCTCAAAAGTTTTGCTGCTGCCGGTCTTTTCCAATTGCTATTTCAGTGTCTTAGTGCGGGCCTGTAAGTGGCGATACGTGATAAACTTAACGATATTACCACTATCGATACATCGATGCGATATGTGAGGGGTGTTCCCTTTTTCATAGCGGGAGTTAACGAAGAATAATTAAACATAATGCTTAATCAACTAATAAGAATAAAGATAGCAAAACTACTTAAATAATCTTCCTTACGTATAATACCGTCAATTTTGTGCAACGGTCTAACTCTAAATCCCCAAGCCATTATATTGCCTCCTCCATGTCTTACCATTTGCTTCACGTGATGCCTTTGAAACTTGTCACCGGGCCTACGCCAACAGAAATTGGACAGTTGAAGTCTGGAAAGGTGTTATCTGGTCGGACGAATCTAAGTTTAACCGTTTTCAATCGGATGGAAAACAGTACTGTCCGTCCGTCCGATCCAAACTAATCGCTCAGTTTCAGTCTTTCTATTGCAGGTAGTATATAAGTCGGAACGAGCCGAATCGGGCATTTATATCATATAGCTCCCATAGCAACATAAAAATAAAAGGTTTTGCGGTGAAGAGCATAGCTCGTTAGTGGATCATCAGAAAAAACCAAAAAAAAAATAAATTATTAGTTAAGATGTTGTCATTGCTAAATGTTAAAATTTCCATTTAACTTTCTTTATTTTATATTTGTATGAATACCTCTGTCAAAAGAATGCCAGTTTTAATTTAAATGTATTTCAAACCAAAAAAGAAGTTGGTCACTCTAAAAAAAAAAAAAAAAGAAAAGTTTATTAAGAGTTAAACCGGCTCGAAACACAGTCCATAACAACACTACGAATCATAAATGTGGAAATGGAATCAGCAGCAGATTAACAACGTTGATTCGTGGAAATCACAATCGCTCCGAGTCGTCCATTTTGCAGTGTATCGAAAATTCGTCACGGAAACCTTACGGGTCCGATGTTTCAGTTCTGAAAAAAATTGGTGATCCTGGAACAGATACAAAATTTGGATACGGAAAATGTTGAAATAAAGCGAGCAACAAAGAAGTCAAACTCATGGAAATCAAACGCAAACGTACGGAATCAGAAAACAACCCTTTTTCCGCCAAAGAAGAGGAGTTGGCTGAAATGTGCGAATTCATAGAAATGCTGGAAAGAGAATTGGATCTTCTTTTTGCAGAAAAAGATGCACTCGTTAGTAAAAAAAAATGTTCGAAATGCTAAATCTGTTATTTCAGAGTATTCTGCTAGGAATTTTATTCGATCCAACATCTTCATTCGATCAGAGATTCAGAATCAGGAACAGCGCGAGCGTACATCGGATTAGATACATCATCACCAGAGCCAAGATCAGCATCCCTTACATAACATTGAAGAAACTCAGGATTCAAACCGTTCAACCACAACAATGATAACACAAATGCTAGCACGACAAAATTTTATTGGACAGAACTTGGAGTTTGATGGGACATCTCCGCTTAAATGGAATCATTTTATTAACGAGTTCGAAGCAACTAGCCAACGTTGTGGGTTTTCGAATGAAAAAAATGTTTATCGACTCTCAAAAGCCCTGAAAGGTGTGGCAAGAGCAAATGTAGAGCTACTGCTATCTCTGCTCAAGAGCCAATCAGAATTATATCCATTCTAAACAAAGCATAAAGTGGTCCTGAAAATATTGCACTGGAATTAACAACAAAATCGCACAAAATTAAGGAAGTAACATGGCTCTCAGATTTTGAAGAATTGAATTGGTACATTCAAAACATTTGCGCCGGGTTAGAATACACACACCGGAAGCTAGTCGACACCCAAAGGCTTTTGGCAATGGCGATTGGAAAGCTATCAGAGCAATACCTCCGAGATTGGGACACATTTTTAAAATAAGAAAATATACGTGCCTGATTTTGCATATTTCAAAATTTAGTCGATTGGTCGCAAAAAAAATCTGATTTAATAAACGATATTGCTTTTTTTTTAAAAAAAACAATAAAGCGACACCCAATGAACCGGAACAATTGAAAACAAGAGAGAACGCTATAGTCGGGTGCCCCGACTATCAGATACCCGTTACTCAGGTAAAAGGAGTGCGAGGGAGATGGAGATAGAAAGTTTGATCACGCATAACTTTTAAACGAATGGTCCGATTTGAAAAATTTCTTCTACATTTCGATAGGTATTGATAAACACAATAAAACTGCATTTTTACTTTTCCGAAATATTTAAATTTCTATTTAAATAAAATCGTATATAAGCGATTGTGGGCGTTAAAGGGGGCGTGGCACCTAACAAACTTGCGCTGCGTAGGAACTCCTAAAATCTGCATGCAAAATGCCAATCTTCAAGCTTTTATAGTTTCCGAGATCTCAGCGTTCATACGGACGGACAGACGGACAGACAGACAGACGGACAGACGGACAGACGGACATGGCTGGATCGACTCGGCTAGTGATCCTGAACAAGAATATATATACTTTATAGGGTCGGAAACGCTTCCTTCTACCTGTTACATACTTTTGCACGAATACAATATACCCTTTTACTCTACGAGTAACGGGTATAAAAACTACAACGAGCTCAACAAAGGGTAAGCCCAAGACGATGTGTCCCATTTGCATTTACCAAATGCAACATATTTTTAAAATCAGACGTAAAAAAACGTTGGGATATGGCAGAAAGTGTGTTATTGCTGTTTAAATTACCATAAAAGTCCATGCAATGAAAGACAACAGTGTAAAATCGATAACTGCGAAAAATTCCATAAAAATTTACTTCACAAACGGCCTATTACAAATATCGAACAAAACATAACAGGATGTGTTTCGGAATCCATAAGGGAAGCATTGCTGAAGATGGTTGCTGTCACAGTCTACGGTCAAAAGGGCGCCAAAGACATTGTTGCATTTTTAGATGAAGGCAGCACATCAACAATTATGGATATGAGTTTGGCTCGGAATAGAAGGCGAAAGCAAACCATTCTGGTTCAGTTGGACAGGAGGCGTATATAGATACAAATCAGATGCAAAATCTGTTAGTGCGAAATGTGCGAAATACCACCTGGTAGATCTAAATAATCTGCAGGACAAGCAATCCATGCTTCTGATTGGTCAACGGCATGCTAATTTGATCAGTACTAGAGGTATTATCAACGGAGACGGAATTCAACCGATGTTATCTAAAACCAAGCTGGGTTGGGTAATACATGGACCAGTCCAAATTGAGTCAAAAGGGGCTAATTTTACTTGCTGCCAAATAAGCGATGAAAACATTCAGCAGATTATCAGGCAGCAGTTTAGCATTGAAAATTTCGGAGTGTGTGTTGTTAAGTCAGACAAGACACTTTATTAAGAGATAAAGATTTAGCAAAACACTACAAAGATGAAATACATAAATTGTTGGAAAACGGTTATGCTATGCAGCTAACAAATTTGGATGTCTTAAAATCCCCTAAGTTATGGTATTTAACTCATTTTGCAGTTGTTAACCCCAGTAAACCTGCCGCTGAATGCAATGGAACTTCTCTTAACAAGAATCTTCTTACTGGCCCAGACTGGTCGACATCGATCGTGTGCATACTGATGCGCTTTCGATTACATGAGTTCGCTGTTGTTGCCGATATTTCAGATTTGGATTCCAAGCCAAACGCCATCCTACTTATTAAATTAATAAATTCTGTAGTCGATATCCATTCCAAAGCAGGATTTAAACTGCGACAATTTCTGTCAAACAGTAGGGAAGTAATGAGAAACATTCCTGAATATTTAAGATCAGCAAAAGAGATTACAATAAGGCGGATGTTCAACAAAAGGTACGGTGTGGAATGCCAATGACGACATTTTTACATACTCCACAAAAACCATGCACCGGCTGAAAAATGAACTTTTAAATGGAAATGCTATACCAACGAAAAGAAACGTTTTGTCAGCTGTAAAATCTTTGTATGACCCTTTAGGCCTCATGACCCCGGAAACCATCAAAGGGTGAAATTGATGCATGACGTGTGGCAGTATGGAATCAACTGGGACGATAAACTTAAAGAAGATCTGCTGATCAAATGGAAAAATTGATTGTCGTCTTTATTATCAATTGAAACATTAAAATCCCCTGCTGTTATTAACAAAAACAGCAAAAACATGTAACAATTCCCAAACTTGAAACAATGGCAGTTGTTTTAGGATGCTGACTAGCTGAATTAGACCAAAATGAATTGAAAATACAACCTCATCAGCGTTATTTTTGGACAGATTCAAGAAAAAAAAGAACTGGACGAAAGGACGCAGCAAGTCCTGGTAGTCTGGACGCAGACCATCATGGCTCTATGGATCGTCTATCTTCGGGGGCAAACTTTTATCGGTTACGATATGGGTTGGCAACCCATGTGGCACAAGACAGTGATTATAATTATTCTTATAACAGCCACGACCATTCCCTCTGCAGCGATAATTACCTCTGTTGTTATAAGCACAACTCTTTTAACTTTCTGATAATACCATCTATATTGGTTTCATTACTCACTTTTTGTAGGGTTGATCCACTTATTTTTGGTATCATAACCTCTACAGCAAATTGTTCGTATTGTTCTTTAGTCATGTTCACCAGGTTTATTGCCGTAATGAATCTTTGAAAATTTATTTTTCTTCAGTCAAATTCAGGCACCGCGTGAGCGATTTCTTTTATATAGGCCCTCTGGGCGGCCGATTCGTCGGCCATGATGTAGGGCTTTTGCTCAGAAATTGTTGAGCTGTACCTTTTTTTATTGTTATTAAACTCGATCGCTGTCTGTTTAGGAACTTAGATACTTGAGTCCAATGGTCTTTATCTAATTTCCCTATGTTGCCGTATATTAGCGTACGTGCTGCATTAATGCGGGTCATTAATATTTCGGGGTGTTTATTTAATGTGACTCGTTGGATTGACCGATTGTGTGTTAGCGACTTATAAGATTTTCGAAGTCACTGTGTAGGATATTTAGTTCTTTATATAATTCACTCCATTCCATTATTATATGGATATGAATTATTTTCTATATCTATACCATGACTAGATTCCTACCTAATGTGGCGTGTTCTTCTATTACTGATTTCACCAGAACGCCCGGTATAGTGCTTACTACAATCGACTTTTGCGTAGCTGAACAATGTATCAGGGGTAAAATGTCCACATTAAAAGTGTCCATATACTTATTTTATAATTCGTAAAAAAAATTTAATTGGAACGGTGGAGATAAGGGTTTGGACACGTCCCCTTAAAAAGTATTCCTCTGATAAACTTTTCTGGGTACTCATAATGGCTATCAAAGAAATGAAAGCAAAAATAAAAATAATGGAATTAAATTTTAAATTATTATTTTTTTACGCATTTAACCGAGTTGTTCCAAATTCAAATTACAATAGTTTGCTCTATATAAATCAATATCAATTACATGTTTTTAGTATACAGCCTACCAGTGGATAGTATTTTTCAATCAGCGCTTTCGCGCATCGTCTTGAGTTAGAGGTTGTTTAAAATTAAAGGCAACTTAGGTATTGGCATTGTTGCGTTACTATGCTGGTGGGCTTCCTTCTCCTGCGGAGTCTTGTCTATTTTTATGTGGTCCTTTATTAGCCGTCGTTGCTGGAGGGGCTTTATCCTTTTTCCGCTCCTTTTCCTCTTTTGGATCGGCTTGTTTCGCTCCTGTCGACCCCTCAGCTATTCTGAGGGGCTGAGGTCCATCGCTGGGACTCAACTGCAGGGCTTCTTGTAGGCTCGGGGCGTCCCTTTGCTCAACAGGAGCAGATGCCTCCCACGACGATGAAGAGGGCGGATCGCCTTCTGCGCGTTGGTGCAGTCGGCTGTTTGCCTACCACACTTTGTTTCCTTCGATGGTGTAGAACGACTTCCTATGCCTTTCACACTTGTTGATTCCGTGCTGGTGCTGTCCGGGGTCTATGGGCTCAGGCGTTGCCGGTCACTGCACAGGTTTTCCTTCTTTCCCACGAAAAGCAAATTGATCTCTGCTTTTGTTTCTTCCGCTCCTCTCTTGTTGTTTTTTGTTAAATTTTCATTTCATCACAAAGGATAACTGTTTCTTTACCTTTCTCACTCATTTCACGAGCAATTTTCTGAAGGTTTTCTAATAAATCAGGTTGAAATCCTAGCGTCATATTTTTAAAAGGAGCCCAACGGGATAACGTCCGTTTTGACGGAAGTTTTAAATTTAAAACATCCCGCATATATTCATATGTCCGGGACGAATAAAAGTTTATGTTTTGAGCGATTACTTTTTCTGCGCTGTTGTAAGAATTTTATTTTTTTTTATTAGCATTTTGCATATAGTTTTTGCCTCTTCAGAAACATGAGGTATTTTGTTTATAATTTAGCTCTTCTCAATTTCTCTATTTTTTGTTTATAGGCTTCAATCGCAAGAAACATCTCGTAATTTTTATTTCTCTAAAACGTCCCATTTTCTTCCCTTTTCTGGCAATAACAACAATTTCCTAACTGCGGTACACTAGGAGTTGCTAAATCAGAAGGACTAACATATAACTGCACTGTACTAGGAGTTACTAAATTAGCATCTGATTTCGGTGCTTCAAAATTTAAGGGGCTGATATTTAAACTATCGGACAAATTTTGTGACCTAATTGGGTTTACATAAATGCCAATTGGTTCTTCTGCCCCATCATCATTAAATTCAAATTGTGCACAAGGAACAGAACTGTCCGGACGCAAAAGGAAGTTGTCAGTTAAATTCAAAGTGGGAACGGCATTGCTTCTAAGCCCATTTATCCCAATATATTTACGTTCGAAATGTCTATTACAAATACGCGAAGTTCGTCTATAAAAATTGTCATCCAAGTGGCATAACTCAACCCATTTTTTAAGTCTCCTATCATCTGAGGGAAATGAAAACTGGAAAGGAGTCTGATGAATCCGAATAACTCCCCCTGCAGCTCTTTATAATACACCTCCGACCATTTTTCCTAACACTATGCTGATTCATTGCAAAAATAATTAAAAAATAATATATAGATAAATTAAAATATTTTTATACTTGCGAATTGAAGATTTTACAACCACGGACATTTGGAACAGCAAGACAGGCGTTTTGAAAAAAACACGCTATGTTGTAAATAAATACTTTAAGTTTTTGCACCGTAACCACACTCAAAACAGCAACACAGGCGTTTTAAAAAAACACGCTGTATTGTAAATTAAATGTTTTAACTTTTTTAATTTTAATCTGTTTTGCACTGTAAAAATCACCGCACAGAAGCACAATCAAAAGCCAATTAAAAGATGCTTGTCTTTTTTTCTATCAAATGGCAACATTTTACGCGCGCAAATGAAGCTATTTACTAATGCACCAATATGTAAACCAAGTGACAACAAAAATCAAAAAACAACAAAAATACGCGTGCCAAGTTCATAATCAAAACAAACCAAACAAAAACAATAGAATTGGCGCGCAAGTTATAAGTCATCCTATTACATGCATTGCCAAAAACAACATCTCTTATAGAAATACCAAAGACAATTAAAATTACACTGCGAACCTTAAAAAAATAAATCAACCAAAGGTCATTAAACATAACATTCAAAACAAGTGTCCTAAAAAATGTAAACAAAACCAAAGCCAAACAGCCGTTCTTGTTTCTGTCCCCACCCCTAAAATTTGATCGTCGGTAGGGTATGCAGGCACCATCCGCCGGCAGAACAACAACCAAAGCTGATTTGGTTTGAAGGTTTCTGAACCACTTAAAAGCAGTCGGTGTTTTTTGTAAAACCGACTTAGATATGCCCTGTTCGTATCTCAGTAGATTGATTTCTATTTACTGGAATACATGCATATAAGAAAATTTTACTGCTACCACTGATATGAATTTGTAAACCAAAATGAAATTTATGCTGAAATATTAAAAAATATACTATAACATATAATATTCTTATTTTTATCATTAACCAAATAGTGAATACGCCCATATTGTTAGGGTACCAAGTCTGAAAAGTAGCAAAAGACAAAATATGACTTGCTGCATCGAAATGAAATGATCTCACACATGCACCCCTGTATGAGAATTCATGAACACGCATACATACAAAGCCCAATTTAAGCCCAGAATAAACTACTTCAAAATGCGCGTCTCTGCGACTGAACGACCTAACTCGCGCAATGAGCGCGCGAGCGTCAAAATGAGAATAAGAATGAGAGCGAAAAAAACCCGAAGGTACACGAAGTGTCCGGGGCCTGCCGCTAACAGCTCTGTGGCCTCCCGCAAAGATTTTTTAATGTGTCCATATTGCTTGTATGAAATGACCAGTCTATATGTTGTATGATTAGTGGTTATACATATGAACAAATTTTTGGATTTCTTCTTTATAGTTAGCCTTGTTTTGATGAGCTATCTTTAATCTCTTCCCTAGTGACTTGTTCATATTTTTTACCTCGCCGTTTGCCTGGGGCCAATAGGGCGGAGTTCTAATCTGTTCGATTCCAGAGATCTTACAATATTCTTTAAATTCGTTACTGATGTACTGTCGTCCATTGTCTGTCTTTAAGTATTTTGGAAACCCAAGTCGGCAAAAAATGTCTTTCATAGTGTTAATTATGCTTGTGGAAGTTATAGTACGAAGGAACTTAAATTCAATGTAACGTGAAAAATAGTCGATAAATACGAGCAAGAACTCTTCGTTTGGCAATGTACCCAGTAAATCGGACGCTACGTAAATCCACGGACCCGTTGGAAACGTCGTTCTGTTCATCGGTGCTGGATTACTAGCTTGGGAGACTAAAAGGCAATCTTTACAAGATTTTACGAATTTTTCAGCCTCCCGGTCAATCCCAGGCCACCACGCCTTGGAACGCAATCGGAGCTTCATTGCGCGATCGCCCGGGTGACCCTAATGGGCTAACTTCTTCTGCCGAAGAGAAGTTGGGATTATTATTCGGTCTCCTCTCAATAAGATTGAACCAACTGTCGATAACTCATGCCTGAATGGGTAGAGGCATTTTGATATCGCCGATGTCCAAGAATCGTCATTCAGGCAAGTCATAGCATCGACTATTTCTTCGTCCCGTATGCTCTTCTCTGCTACTTCGGATATACTCATTGATGCCGGGATTGAGATCTGTAGTATGTGAAGAATGCTATATTCTGCTCGTGGCTCCAAATCCTTTGTTGATGTTATCCAGCATAGTAGAGACAAAGAGCCTGATATATTCTCTTTTCCGGCTTTAAAGATAACCTTAAATTTGAAAGCCTGTAAGCGAAGAAGCTATAATTTAATGCGAGCTGGTGGTTTTGATGACGGTTTAAATATAGTCTCGAGCCGCTTGTGGTCGGTAACTAATTCAAACTTCAATCCAGCTAAGTAGTAATAGAACTTTTCCACCGCCCATACTAATGCCAAGCTTTCTTTTCCGATTGGGAGTACCGCTTCTCCACATCAGGCAAAGGAAATTATTAGTGGTTCATTGTTATCTGTGAACTGGAGCAGAACCGTGCCTAGTGCCACAGGGCTGGCATCGGCAATCAGACGTGTTCGGTGGTTTACGTTGAAATACGAGAGTCTGGGTATTTCGGCCAATCTAATTTTTAAATCATCGAACGCCGCTTTCTCTTTAGGGCCCCAATCAAATTTAATTTCATTCCTTAACAACTGTCGTAGTGGTTCGGTGCTATCGGCCAAGTCCGGGATAAAATTTCCGACATCCAAGGAAGCTTCTGGTCTCCTTCTTATTTTTCGGATTTCGAAAAGACGTGATGGTCGTCACTTTCTCCGGATCGATATTAATTCCCTTGTCAGATAAAATGTGGCCTAAAAATTTCAAAGAATTCCTTTTCCAAACACATTTTGAATCGCTTAGTAAGACATTATTTTCCTTAAAAATTGATCGGACTTCTGATCTCAGGAGCTGAATTTATTCCGAACATTAAACGCTTGTACCGGAACTCCATTGGCGTTATGAATGTTGTTATCTGTCGGCTCTCCTCATCCAGTTCTAATTGGTGGTAGGCATCCTTTAAATCAATTCGCGAAAAAAATGTGCACCTTTCAGCCTAGTCAGGAATGACTCAAAAGTTGGCAGTGGGTAGTGTTCCCATTTTACCGCTTTATTCGCCATCCGCATGTCCAGGCACATACGTATATCGCCATTTCCGTGCACTGGCTCTATAATGTCGTTGTTTAATGCTTCTTCCAATTTAGCCAAAACCTTATTCTCGACCGCAACTGGGATGCGTCTCATAGGCTGTTGTACGGGTCTCACTTTCGGGTGAACTAAGAGCTTGACCGTCACTCCCTTCCACTTGGGAAACGGGGTAATGTATTCCATTCGATTTACTTGCAATCCCAATGCGAGGACTTCAATTATATGACGGTATCTCGGCCTAATAGTGATTGTGTCCCATTTTCAATTATATAAAGTGATGCGACTACCTCTGTGTTTGAGCCGACTGATATGGGAGCCTCGAAAACTCAAATTACGCTAAGCAATTTGTTTGCGGCGTAGCCACGAAACTGTCTCTCGAAATTTGATCTGATGTTGAAGACTACTGCTTTGTTTTTTCCATTGACAACCAATCCGTTTGACTGATTAAATTAAAACGGGATCCTGAGTCAATTATTAGTGAAACAAGTTGGCCACCGATGTAGCAATCAATCGATTTATCGTCTTCACCATCACTATAGATACGGAAACAATTATTTTTCGTTGCCTTCACTTCAGAATAGGTATCTGCATCTTGAACCCATCGTACGTGTGACCGTACTCGCTTGGCGCCATTATTATTGGGCTGTGTGTACTGGCGTTTGAAACTGGTTCTGCATTTCCGGGCGAAATGTCCGATGCGAGTGCACTTGTTGCACTTAACCGTGTAGTGCAGGGCATGTGGCGTTATCATCCGCGTGCCCGATGCGACCACATCTGCCACATTCAGTTTCCTTTTCAGACTTCCGGTTGAATATCTTATTTATTGTTTTCTTATCTTATAATAACGGACAATAAATTTCGCAAAACTCTCGCCCTCAAAAGGAGAAAAGCTCCTAAACAGATGCCGTTCGAAGGTTGTTTAGTTTATTCACCAACACCAAAAATACATCAGTCTGTTTATCCTCGTCTGAATCGATCAAAGCATCGGGCAACGAATAACCGACCGTTTGTAATTTAACGCCGCCCAAGTGAAGTAAATTGCTCCGTCTCTTACTGGGTGTTTCAATGTCCTCTGCGTCGATATATATATATTGAATGCCCGAAGCCATTTTTACCACACGCTCCGCAATAGAGGTCTTTCTATTGTTTCACAAAGAAACGGTTTCATAATATTTTCGCACATCTTGTTATTTATTATCTGAAAGTAAAAGACAACTTGAGCCAGTAGTCCGAAGTCAGTCTCGATCATGCTTTCGTGCAGTGCATACACGTTTCTCTATCGCTGCGAATTTCATTGTGAAGAATCTGTGGACAAGTCCACCTCCGTGGCAAAATTCATTACTTATGTGAATCCGACTTCTAAAGTCGCGAGGTCAGAGCTCCTACGCTCAGTTAGCTGTGCTTTTCGTGAAAACAAGTGGAACAGAAAGCCAAAGCAATTGCAAAACATCGCTTATTTGTACAAATTTGAATTCGAATTGTATTTTGGATTAATATCTTTCTCCCAATAAAAGAGAAAAATTATTTTATTATTATATACGCCTTGCCACTAGGCTACGATCCCCCATTTGGGAATCCAGGCAAAGTGCTTGAATATTCAAGAAGCCGGTAGAGCAGTGCAAAGCAGTGCATAATACCATAATGTCTGGTCTTTCGGACTCCGAAGATGACTTAAACATCAGTAAGATTGTTGCGCGAAATCAACAAAAAACAAGAAAGGAAAGCTAACTTCGGGCGGTGCCGAGGTTGATATACCCTTGCAGAAAATTCTGTAAATTATATTCTCCGAAATTATTCATATGATGCATTCTTAAAACGCATAAAAAATCCCAACGTCCTATCTTTAAAAACACCATTTCCAATTGTTCGCTCAAAATTGAAATTTGAAATTATTGAAAAAATAAAAACTTGAAGTTTAGTGTAAGTTAGTTTAGGGCGAAGGCGGGAGCACAATAAAGTTTTCTCTCGCTCTCGGCGAAGTCGCCCCGTCTTCGCCAACCTTCGTTAAGCTAGGCTCTAAGTACTTTGTCGAAAAATATATAAGGATTCGTTGTAATTGATTTGAGCCGTCGACACCTTTTCTTTTCGTTTTCGTTTCTCGAAATTAATAATTTTAGCCACCGCCAAGTTTTTCGGAAATTTATAATTAGAAAACTCTATAATTTTTCATGGCGCCCCCGGGTGGACGTTAAAGTTATTATTTTTTTAATTATTAATTTGGAAACTAGTGACAGTGACACGTAAACCAAAATATAAAGTGCAAGTGCAAGTGGAGTTCAAAGCACTCAATTGCATATATACATAGTGTTTTTGTTGCCCGCGGCGTGTCGGTGTGGACAAAAATACACAGCAGCTCCTGCTTAAAATATCGTGCCGGTCGCGAAATACCCTGTTCGCCACAAAAGAACTGCTGCCAGAGGGATGCCCTGCGACTGCTCAATGTGTAAAAGGAAAGTGGCAGCTGGATTGAAAGACCCTAAAGCAGAACCTGAGGTATTTGTGCAAAAAATTGAAAGCTTGAGTTTATAAGAAAAGCAATTTAATTGTTTATTGTCTTGTGCTGAAAAATTGCACCTCGCTTTCAATTCTTGGCACAAACGTATCGATATAGTAGAACTAGTTGTGCATGCATTTATTTATAATAAATAAAAATAAAAAATTATATTAAAATTTATTATATACACATACATATACACATACACATTATAACCTATTTGAACCTCCGTTGGACGCAACATTTACATAATTGTGTTATATTATTGCAATCACGGTCGCCCCCAATTTATTTATTGAAACTCGAAAATTAATGGTTGGTAAAATTATTCCAGCCGCTATATATAACCAATATATAAGTCCTCATATACAAGCAGCTGCAGCGGTTAACTTTTTCGTTTTCCCTTTTCGCTTCGCTTGTCTGCCTTTAGCATCGTTGTAATTGTTGTTGGACTTTTGGTTTGGCGCGCTGAAGATCAAAGTGACGCGCTACCCTGCATTCGGACGGGTATACTGATTTTTGCCGTCATTTGCAACCACTGTTAATTTTGATACCTCGTGGCTCGATATTCAATTTAATATTTTTTTTTCGTCGTTTTCGTTGTGGATAATTATTAAAATAATTTGTTCGAACAAATTTAATAATTAAATGAAATTGTTATTTACTCTTAGTATTTTGTTTCGAAAATTTATTTAACAATTTGTCGTCGTTCTAATTGAACAATTATCCTCTTTTAAAACTTATTTATTTTATTAATTATTATTCTTGGATAAATAATTTATTTATATATATATATTTATTTATTTTCGTGGTTTATATATACAAATAAAAAATAAATTAAAATGAGTCCAGATAAGCCAAAATCTCTTGAACTTCTTGCGGATCTTAAAAATAAGCTCAAAAAACCAGTGATGAGCATCCGCCGATTAAATGATCCAATAGAAGCCGGCCAGATTCCGATCCAAGAAGTAGAACTAACTTGTCGGCTAGAGATTTTAAATGCTTCTATTATTAAGGCAACTCAAATACAAGAACAGATCGAAGATTTAGATGATGGCGATGAGTTCGGAGAAGAGTTGGAAGAGCTTTCAATAATAACCAAGGCAAAAATTATGTCGCTTATCTCAGCCTTGAAGACGGCAAGCGAAACCAAAATAATTGGATCAGCTTCTGTAGCCCCAACTCGAGCTCGACTTCCGAATTTGGCATTGCCGAAATTCAGCGGCAAATATTCGGAGTTTAAGAATTTCCTTTTCGAAACTCTTGTTCATCAAGACGACAGCATTCCCGTTATAGAAAAATTCAATCACTTAATTTCTTGTCTTTCTGGTGAAGCGTTGGGAACTATTAAGGCCTACCAAGTCACCGAGAGCAATTATGAAAAGGCTATGATCAGCCTGAAAAAAGTGTATGATAACGAATGTTTAATTTTTATGATTTTAGCCACGTCGATCGTAAGTGTAAGAACTAAAAACGGTGAATATATTTGGGCCCGAACACTTCTTGACTCTGGGTCCCAAACGAATTTTATAACAGAGGACCTTGCTCACCGCTTACAGATCCGTAAAGAGGAGTCGTGTATAAACTTAATTGGTATTGGCGAGTCCAATTCTCAAGTTAAGAAAAAGGTACACACAATGGTGAAGTCGCGTATAAATGGTAGTGAGTTCTCCTTCGATTTTTGGATTTTGAAATCAATATCAGGATATCATCCTGACCAGTCGGTCAATATCAATGACTGGAAAATTCCAAAGAACCTACCACTAGCAGACCCCTATTTCTACAAGCCACAAAGAATAGATATGTTAATAGGAGCAGAATCATTTTTCGAATTATTAGCTGTTGGACAAATTAGACAAGGTCCTGACTTTCCAACTCTGCAGAAAACCCTCTTCGGCTGGGTTGTATGTGGTAGATATAAGGCATCTTCCCCTACAGAAGTTGTGAAAAGTTTCAGTTGTAGTGAAGAGATTTTAGTGTCTATTGATAGCACACTACAGAAGTTTTGGTCACTGGAAGAAATGCCATCTCTAAAGAAAATTCTGTCACCTGAGCAAAAGTTATGTGAAGAACACTACCGGAAGACTACTCAGGTTTTGCCATCAGGTCGGTTTGAAGTAAGACTGCCGTTTAAATCGGATCCTAATGAGTTAGGCAACTCTTTTGAAGTTGCAAAACGGCGGTTTTTGTCGCTTGAAAGAAGGCTGTCTCGAGACCCTGAGATGAAGGAAATGTACCTAGAATTTATGGAGGAGTACCTTTCCTTAGGTCATATGTCTCTTACAGATAAACTTCCTTCTGCTCCACATTATGTTATCCCACATCAATGTGTTCTGAGACTCCAAAGTACGTCAACCAAGTTACGTGTCGTTTTCGATGCGTCGTGTAAATCGTCAACTCAGAAGTCTCTAAATGACATTTTGATGGTTGGGCCGACAATCCAAGATGAGTTGTACTTAACGTTACTGCGCTTCCGGCTGCATAGGTTTGCCCTGACCGCCGATGTAAAGAAAATGTATCGCCAAGTGATGGTGAATGAAGCAGATAGGCAGTTTCAACTTATAGTGTGGAGAAGAGACCCCTCTGAGTCCTTGAGATTATACAAGCTCAACACCGTAAAATATGGTACTGGACCAGCCCCGTTTTTGGCTATTCGGTGTTTAAAAAGGTTAAGTGAGTCTGCCAAAGTTTCTTTTCCTAGAGCGGCTAAGGTTATTGGATCCGACTTTTATGTCGATGATATGTTGACTGCATGCGTAGAGGAGTTAAAGACTATTAAGTCTGAAGTATCTCAGGTTCTTCAAACTGCAGGTTTTGAATTGACAAAGTGGTTTTCAAACTCACCTGACGTTACCGCATCTGAGAGCACAGTTAAATCCATACCCATCTCGGACTCAGAGTCAACTAAGGCGTTAGGAATATCGTGGTTGCCAAACGAAGATGCCTTCAAATTTCAAATTGACACTGCTGTCATGGGTCTCCGAGCGACAAACCGGAACATACTATCGGTGACATCGAAGCTGTTTGACCCCCTCGGCTTATTAAGTCCTATTGTAATTAGAGGAAAGATCCTATTGCAGGAACTATGGCTTAATAAGTTAGATTGGGATGAGTCGATTCCTATTCATTTGGAAACAGCTTGGAATATGATAAAAATTACATTGTCTAAATTAGAGGAAATATCTATTCCCCGGTTTGTGCATACCGATCCTATGTCACCGGTCCAATTACATGCCTTTGCTGACGCATCCTTAAGAGCTTATGGAGCTTGCGTCTACATTCGTAGCAAAACTGCAGAAGGTTATAAAATATCGCTGTTGACTTCAAAGTCTAAAGTAGCGCCGCTCAAGACTAAAACACTCCCAAGGCTTGAGTTATGTGCCGCTCACCTTCTCGCAGATCTCTGCCACAGAATCAAGCCCCTATTAAAGGTACCTATCGAACGGATTGTTTATTGGTCGGATTCTGAAGTTACGCTTCATTGGATCCGGTCTCATCCATCTTCATTATCCACATTCGTATCGAATAGAGTAGCGGAGATTCAAGAGTGGTCAGGTGAAGCTACGTGGCGGCATGTTCCAACGAAACAAAACCCAGCAGATATTGTATCAAGAGGTTGTGACGTCGACGAAATTATACAGTCAATATGGTTTACTGGACCTGCGTTTTTAAACGAGAAAGATGCAAACTGGCCCCAGAATGCACACTTTGAACTAGATGAAGAAGTCCTACTACAAGAATCGAGGAAGACTGCGGTCGGACTGACCGCTGCTGTAAGAAATTTGGATTTGGTAGATGTCATCGAGGGATTTTCGTCACACCTTAAACTGCTTCGGGTATTCGTTTATATGTTCCGCTTCATAAGAAAATGCAAAGACAAAAGTATGGTATTTGAAAAAACTTTGTCGCCGACTGAATATAATGAAGCTTTTCTAAAAATTGTCGAGATATTACAGAAGCACGAGTATCATGAAGAAAGAGAAAAAGTTCGTAAAGGATCCAGAGTTAGCCCAAGTCTTCAGCGATTGAATCCATTCATCCATGAAGACAAGGGGACTTGGTGTCACTTTTCTTTGTTGCGAGTTGGGGGGCGACTAGCTAATGCTCCTATATCATACGATGCCAAGTTTCCATTGTTGTTGACAAAATGCTCCCAATTTGTGCAGAGCTATGTTCGGCATCTTCACCATTCCAATTTTCATGTTGGTCCACGAGCCCTTGTGAGTCTCCTTCGACAGCGTATTTGGATCGTAAACGCTCAGGAGGTCTGCAGTCAGATAGTTCGATCATGCATACACTGCTTTAAGTGTAAGCCTCGACTAATGACACAAATTATGGGAAATTTACCCGCAGATCGTCTCCGTGCTCTCCGCCCATTTGCTATATGTGGCGTCGATTTTTGTGGCCCTGTCTATACGGCATTGAAAATTCGTGGTAGGCCTCCGTATAAGTCCTACATTGCGCTCTTCGTTTGTTTTGCGTCCAAAGCGGTTCATCTAGAAGTTGTTTCAGATTTAACCACAGATTCCTTTTTATTGGCTTTTCAAAGGTTCGTTGGGCGCCGAGGATGTCCCCAAGTCGTCCATTGCGACAACGGGACGAACTTCGTCGGAGCGAGTCGCCACTTCCGGGCCCATCGAGAGAGGATAGAGGACGAAGCCGACGCGATACGCGAATTCGCATCAAAAAGCGGATGCGAATTTGTCTTCACACCACCGCGGGCTCCGCACATGGGCGGACTATGGGAGGCAGGTGTCAAAACTGCCAAGAACGTACTCCTACGGGCGGTGGGCAGCGCGCTCCTAAGCGCAGAAGAGCTGGGGACAGTCCTCTCGGGAATCGAGGAGGTGATGAACTCCCGGCCGCTCGGAGCAATCAGCAGCGACCCAAGCGACGGAGAGGCGCTGACACCCGGGCACCTACTGACGGGCGGGCCGCTACTCGCCACACCAGCACTCCGGACCCCGGACCAGGAGGGTCTCAACTGCTTGCGGCGATGGCGGCTTGTCTCGTCAGTCAGGCAAATGTTCTGGTGGCGATGGTCCCGGGAATATGTCCTGGGCCTCCAAATACGGGGCAAGTGGCACCATCAGCAGCCCAACATCAGCGAGGGAGATCTCGTCCTCGTGGCCGAGGACAACCTGCCGCCCCAACAATGGCTCCTCGGCAGAATAGTCGCCAGGCACGCAGGGGAGGACGGCATGGTCAGGGTCGTCGACTTGCGAACTAGTGGAGGAGGCCTTTTTCGGCGGGCCATTCATAAGTTGGCGCCGCTTCCATTGTGTTGAAGCCCGATGGGTGTTCAACGGGGCCGGTGTTCGCTCAAAATTGAAATTTGAAATTATTGAAAAAATAAAAACTTGAAGTTTAGTGTAAGTTAGTTTAGGGCGAAGGCGGGAGCACCATAAAGTTTTCTCTCGCTCTCGGCGAAGTCGCCCCGTCTTCGCCAACCTTCGTTAAGCTAGGCTCTAAGTACTTTGTCGAAAAATATATAAGGATTCGTTGAAATTGATTTGAGCCGTCGACACCTTTTCTTTTCGTTTTCGTTTCTCGAAATTAATAATTTTAGCCACCGCCAAGTTTTTTCGGAAATTTATAATTAGAAAACGCTCTAATTTTTCACCAATCGTTCAGTTATAAGGCAGCTATAAGATATAGTCGGCCGATCCTTATGAAATTGGGTAGGTCGGATTGATTGGCCAAAAATAAAACCCATAGAAAATCCCAACTTCCTAACATAACAAAAACCAACGTTATGGCATTTGCGATCAATCAGTTATATGGCGGCTATAGTATATAGTCGGCCGATCCTTATGAAATTTGGTAGGTCGTATTGATCGGATTTACAAACACCAAAGTTATGGCATTTCCGATCAATCAGTTATATGCCAGTTATAGGATATAGACGGCCGATCCTTATGAAATTTGGAAGGTCGGATTGATTGGCCAAATATAAAGAAATCCCAGCTTCCTAACTTTATATTGCAACTATAGGATATAGTCGGCAAATCCTGGCCGTTCCGTCTTATATATTGCGTGCAAAGGAAAGAAGGGTGTGTTCAAAGTTTCAATTCGATGTCTTTAAAACTGGGAGACTAGTTCGCGTAGAAACAGACAGACGGACAGACGGACATGCTTATATCAACTCAGCAGGTGATCTTGATCAAGAATATATATACTTTATAGGGTCGGAGATGTCCACTGCGTTACACACTTTTGACCAAAATTATAATACCCTTTGCAAGGGTATAATGAAAGAGGTACTAAAGCAAGCTAGACTTCCATATACTTCCCATCCGTACAACATTACACTATCGACAGACAATGAACCGGAACCGGAACTAGCAGCCATAATTGGCGACGATGAGAACTGATAGGCTAACAACAAACGCGGTCTTGACTCTAGATCATCGAATTCAGCAGCAGTTATCACAAAAACGAATGTTTCGGCCAACCGATTCTCAAAACTGTCTGACATGGACACAGACATTAAACACGACGGTCAACCCGAATGATTCTTAAGACAAGTCAGCAGCAACATCAGCATCGGCAACAGCTCTACCAACAGCCCTTGCGACAACAAAGTTGTTCACACCTAAGTTGGCAACAATACCGGAAGCAGCAACAAGAATCTCAGTCGTCCATCTGGCAGCCAGGAACAAATTCCCTCCCAATCATTGTGGGAACCTGAACGGACTTATTAGTTCCACAGACAAGATCGTCGACCCATCCAAATACTCCCTCAAATTCCATCCCAACAACTTTGTTTCCATTATAGCCAGATGCAGATGCATACAGAACTATTAAAAAATCCATTACCCTTTAAAAAGTTTCATACCATTCATTACCATTGTAGTCATCTGTGGTGACCATCATTCCGTTCTATATGAAAATATTAAGGAAAATCTTATCTCGGCTGGAAACACGGTTCAATTTGTCAATAGACCTAGAAGCCGCTTTGACAAAACCAAGTTCGTCAACCTGGTTTTTGTTGAACAAGAACACTTTGTCGGCAAAGTGATCAAGTTGAACACCCCTATAACAAGGATGACATCAATGCCACTGGTGCCAAGCATTTGGTCACACAAAAAATCATTGCCAAAAACTCTTCAACGTGTCCTGCAACACAGCTAACCCCTAAAAATGGTCGGTCAAACTCTGCTAATCCAATCTCCTATGCTAACGTGGTCAGTTAGCAGTCCCCAGTACCAACGAATTCCTATGACTCTTCCACAGAGTCAACAGTTACCCGAACAGCAACAACAGGAAGCAGAGTCAGCTACACCATCAAAAAGCATCGCCTCTTCAGCAGCAGCAGCCATCACAGCAACGCTAACGGACTTGCCAACAAAGGCCTTGAGCTGGAGCTCTTTGTACATAGTCATAATAGTGATATTCTGCTGGTTAGTGAAAAACACTTTTGCTCAAGATCATACTACAAATTGCACGGTACGATATTTATCAAGCAATTCCTCCTGCCGATTGGAAACGCGGTGTTTCCAGTCCTACAGACTAAAAAGTCAAAATGTTCAATGTTTTTCAGTCAAAGTGAAATGCGACCTTGGCGAGACAGCTAATGCGCCAAACTTTCAATGTTCTGCTGACGACTTTGAAAAACTCGTTGACGATCTGGGATTAAATTTCATAATCTTAGGGAACTGGAATGCTCACCACCGTTTGTTGGGGTCTCGAAACAACCCGCGGAAGAGCACTCGCAGACCTTGTTTAAAGATCCAAAGTCCAGGTCCTTGCGATACGGTATGTGTGTGTTTCCATCACAGAAATAGGCCACAGGCCTCGCATCTTTCCTCGAAATGCGAGCCTTCCTCGCTTTCAAGCAGCAGTCAACCGGCTTTTTTTTTATTCATAAATGACATTTATAGACAAAAATAAATATACATATGATATCCAGACTTTCGGGACTGCTGCGAACCCGCCTCAGTTCCGTTGTGACTTCCGCAGCCAGAATGCATACATCTGTCCAGTTATCCTGACTCTCCAGCATACCAGGTACAAGTCCCTCCACTGTTATCGGGGTCCCCAGGATTCGGCGTTCTTCTCCGAACCTAAAACAAGTGCTTAGTGCGTGTTCGGCATTGCAGGCATAGCAGATTGGGCTTGTCTCGTGACCAAAGCGATGTAAATACTTCTTAAAGCATCCAGACGGAACGTTAGTTCGCCGTATGGTCTGTTTACCCAAGCCGCTATATTGGGGATGAGTCGGTGCGCCCATCGGCCGGTTTCTGCCCTATCCCATCTTTGCTGCCAGTTTTCAAGGGACTTTTTTCTTGACCTTAGTTTTGCCAAGCGGTGGTCCGCCTGTGTATCAGCTACTTTTCTCGCTTCGAAGTTGTCCTTGGCCTCCACAACTGCGAGCTCGGCTGGTGTTATTCCACTGATGACCAGAATGGCCTCTGTAGCGAGCGTGCAGAAGGCGGAGGCTACCCTAAGAGCTCCTATTCTGTAGTCCGACTCTATACCCTTTGTGTATCTCTTTTTTGTTGTCCCCTCGGCCCATACCAATATGCATACATGATGGGCGACTTTGCTACATTAAACAGTAGCTTCCTGCTCGTGGATTTTGAGCCTCTACGGTTAAGCATCATTCGGGACACTGCCATCGTAACTCCGTGTGCCCTCTTATGAGTCGCCTGCAGGTGGTCCCTGTGGGACAGCCTGGTGAGCAGCATGACCCCTGGGTATTTTATAGCCCTTTTCGTCTCCACTTGGGCTCCGCCCACAGTGATTCGTGCCATTTCCACTTATTCCTGCTGCTGATGAGTACCGCCTCGGTTTTCTGCTCAGCCAGTTCAAGTCCCACGATTTGTAGCCACTCAATTATCCTGCTGATTGCTGCGTTTGTAGAGCTTTCTACCTCGGCTATGGACTTCCTTACCACTATGACCGCGACGTCATCCGCGAAGCCAACAACGTTTACGCCATGCTGAAAGTTTAGTCGCAGGATACCATCATACATGGTGTTCCACAATAAAGGGCCTAGGACAGACCCTTGTGGCACTCCTCCTGTGATTTTGTAGCGTATAGTTCCTTCGTCGTAGTGAAGCCACCTATCGCTCAGATAGTCGCTAACAATCGCCTGCAGGTACTTTGGGATGTTCAGCATCCCGAGTGAGACCATTATTCTGCTCCAGGATGCCGAGTTGAAGGCGTTTTTGATGTCCAGAGTTGCCACCAAACAGTATTGTTTGTTTCGTCCCAGCCACCTTTTGCCTTCTATGGCCTGCCTGGCTAGGCAGTCCACGGCTTTCAGTGCACCTAGGGTTGAGCGAGCCTACGGGTACATGCTGATGGCCAGTTTGAGTGCCCGATTTGGGATCCCACCTAGCCCTGGTGCCTTGTTGTTTGGTACCTTCTGGGCTATGTTGACCAGCTCCTTAGGGTCACCGGCGGTATCTGGTGGTCCGGAACACCGAGCGCTTCCGCTTGCCTCGTTTCAAGTCGTTTTCTGCTTCATCGCAAAGTTGCAGGAAATACAGCTTTTTGCTGCTTTTTATTTTTCGCTTTAGGATCTTTCTCTTTTGGGTGAAAACTTCCCTAAGTATATGGAAGGCTTCGGTTCCGTGGGCCTTATGGTAGGCTCTCTTAGCGCTTATGCATTCACGGCGTGCCTCCTCAATCGCTTGGTTCCACCAGTAGACTGGCTTGAAGCTTTTTCTGCGCTGCATGCTGGCGTCGCAGGCTTCCTTGACCTTTTCCATCAATGCCCGTTCGTTGTCCGCTAATTCCATCCCTTCCAGGGACGCTGGTATGTCGAGCGTATTTTCTTTGTAGTGTCCTCGAGTAATTGTCGGTGTGGCGGTTCTTCGCGTGCGGATGGTGCTTATAATTTCACTATGGTCGCTCGCCGTGTAGGTCTCGCTAATTTCCCAGGTCGCCGTCGCCGCCAAGCTTGCGCTTACGTAGGTGAGGTCGATTATGGACTGCGCTCCCGCTCTCATAGATGTAGGTTCGACGAGATATGGCCGAACGCGAGACACTTATAGCAGCGTTTTGGCGAAAAAATGGGGTTAATCCGGCAGATCACCCATCCAATCCTTATTTTCCCCAGGTTTACAAACTTGTTCGCTATGGGTGTTGTCAACAATAGTGCGGCTATCTGCAGGCCGTTTCTGATGGCTCTCAGCGACTTTACGGCCTCCTCAGAAAGAGAGGTATCGCCTAGCTTACTATTTGGAGCCTCCACTATCTCCTCCTTGGTTGTGACTTCATCTAAGTCCATGACCTCAAGTCTGGTTTGCTCGGTCAGGGCCCTTACAAGTGCTTTAACCCCGAGAGCGTTTCCGACAGCCTTTTTAACCTCCTCCGCGCTGTGATCTGGAGACTTCTTCAGTTGCAGCAGAAGATCTCCGTTGGCCGTCTTTCGGATGGTCTGTACGTCCCCACTGAGGTTTTTAGCGTGGAGTCTCCTTTAACGGCCTTCAGGAGTTCCGCGTAGGTAATCTCCCCGACTCTTGCAACCACTATGGCGTCTGGTCTGGCCCTGAGCTGCCTTTTTGAATTTTCCTTAGGGTTTCTGTCAGCTACTTGCTTGAAATCTTCGTGTCGCTTCTCTTGTAGCCGTTTCCGATGTATTGTTCATTGGTGGCGTACATTTTTGGCCTGCTGCTGGCTCCCTTGCCGTTTTTGGTGTCGCTACTATCCTTTCTTTGCCACACAGCTTGTTGTCACGCTGTTCGGCTCTCGGTGTGGTTTGCGTGGCACTTTCCCTGCACTCCTCTCCCGTGGCTACCTCCTGCTTGATGGAGGCCACTGTCGTTTTATGCAGCTCTACCAGCTCTGTTAGGAGATCGCGCATCGGCAGTTTGACAACCCTGTGGTCCTTAAGAAGGGAGAGGCCATTCACGGCAAGGCCCATTTTCACAATCATCAGGGACGTGATTGCCTCCGCTTGTTTTAGATGCTGTTCCACATTATGCTCAGCCTGCAGCGGTGGCGATCTGGTCATCGCTGAGCTTTTTGCGGAGGGGTTTGCCTGGTCCATTGGCCTTTCAACGCCCGGTCAGGGGTTCCCTCGCTGGTCTCAGATTTTTCCTAGACTTTCTAAGCAGTCAACCGGCTTGTTAACCTCAATATGGATAAACTCTGTTGAGAACATCAGCGACGCTGTAGAGATGTTTGCCCGGAATATTTATATTTAATATTCATCTTCGTCGTGCCGAATATGATTTTAAAGTTTTCTGTACCAAACCAAGCGCGAATATTTTGATGAAATGCTTCTCAACGCGAATCCCACCAAATCGTACGCCTTCAATCTTTGAAAATGTGCATGAAATATGAAACGACAGCCTCTTCGAAAGATCTTCATGAAAAAAGCGGACGATACATGGTGCAGAGACAGATCTCAATTTCACCTCGCGAGTCTCGATTACGTTGAAGAAGCACTGGTCTTTCATAATGCTCCTTCCCCGAATGCACTACCGATCCAACATGTAAGCCCAGAAGAAGTTTGCCTTCATATTCGAAAGTTACATTCCAGCAAAGCGCCTGGATTCGATGGCATTGTTAGCAGAAAGGAAATCCTGCCCCTTGTCCTCCTCTATAATTCAATGCTACGTATCCACCACTTTCTATTCCAATGGATGTGTGCTGTGATAACGATGATACCAAAGCCAGGAAAACCGGAGAACTTGTCGAGTCATACTGACCGATAAGCTTACTGCCAATTTCTCTAAAATATTCGAGAGGATATTTCTTAGTAGAATTATGGGCATAAGAAGCATGCAGGACGCCATTCCCGACCACCAGTTTGGTTTTAGGCATCATTAAGGGACGCCAGAACAAGCACATAGAGTCGTCCAACACATTTTAATTGATTTTGAAAATAAACAATACAGTTCTGCCATTTTCCTCGACGTCAAGAAAGCTTTTGACCGCGTTTGGGATGCTGGATTACTCCATAAGTTGAAGTCCCTGCTCCTGATTATTAAAATCATACTTGTTTGATCAAAGTTTTATGTTCGAGGTAAGAGGGGAAAGGTCAAGCTTTAAAACTGCTCGAGCTGAAGTTCCACAAGGAAGCGTCCGCCACTCGAGTCGGTACAACAATCGCCTCGCTGTCCACACCAACCACCTAGCAGCTTCCCTGGCCAAACCGACGTGTAGACGAAAACGATCTATGACATGTTTCTCAAGTCCTTAAGCATTAACCACTTACTGTTAATTTGTTATAAAATTTGTTAATCACTTCTGTTTTGTTTTCACGTTACTTGTTCTATATTATTTCCAACGTATTATAACTATTTAGTTGGTTGATCGACGTTAATTAAGCTATATGTAAAACCAAAAAAACAGTCCGGAGTAGGCAATCCCTTGTGGCGAGGTAGGAATATTATAAGGAATAGGTGGATCCACTAATAATCCACGATATTCATAGAAGTCCCTGGTTGCATACATTTCATTACGCATCTTAGCAACATTTAAGAGGTTGCTGCGATGGGCTACTGATCAAAGGAAGTGCTTACCACCAGCGGCTTTTTTAACATAAGAGGACTCCTTTAATAGCTAACGACTATTAAACTGCGCAGAGAGGAAAAAACTATTGGTTAAAACTATTTCTAGCAACGCCGAAACAGCTTATCAGCCCCTTCAAGCCTCCCTTAGTACACTTCAAAGTATGAAGGTAGAGGTACCGTTAGAGTGCAGGACTTTCGAAACGAGCAGAGCGACAGAGTGGGAGCGTAAAAGAGCATGCCAAAGCAAAACCAAAATAGCACACCGACGTACGAAGTAAAAGGCACAGAAATAACGGCGGAGTTAAAAAAAAACAAAAACACAGAACTCCAAAATTAAATTAGTTTTGTTAGTTTTTAATTTGGTACAGAAAGTTAATATAGTTCACTTGCGAAGCGAACGGAATTTAAATATATATTTAAATAGGGACCGAATGTAAAAATGTTTTGATAAAACCCGTGATAAAACGAAACAAATACAAATTCAGAGCTCAGAAAAATAAAAATAAAATGATTTTTTTCAAATGAACTTCCAAGCTGTCTGCAATGGAAGATCTTCCACAATGCACCATATAAGAATTAGCTTACTTAAGCTTTCCCCTGGATGAAATGCACTCAACACCAACGTCAGCATTAGCACCAACGCCAGGTCAATTTATACACGACCAAGCAACCGATTAAGGATACAAGGAACTGTACGATCTAAAGTCTAATAATCTGGAAATCCTGAAATTTACTAATCCGAATTAGGACACCATGGTTTCTCACCCGGAAAATAAATAATTAAGTCGAAACAAACTTCAGAAGTAATTTATTATATCAGGCACAAGAGTAAACATAGATTCTAATATCAGAACACTTGCTGTTAAGATAGTCAGGCGGCAAGACAGTCAGTCAGCCAAAACATCATAAATCTACCGAAACAGTAAAATAAGCTGACACCAAGATTTCGTTTCTCGGGTATTAACTGGAGTTATCCGATTCATTTACCCGTTATGAATATTGCAGAACAACCATAAGTTCAGACTCCTCTTTTCACATATTCTGTTAACCTAAGTACTTTTGTTCTCTGTAAATTTGTTCAATAAAGTCTGCCTCAGTACCAACAAGATTTGTTTCTCATTAACCATAGCAATTAGCAGAGGCGTTCGCCGTGCCGTCAGATCCTAATTTGCGCAACATTCAAACAATCTCGGCAGTCCAACTGGTCAGATGTGACGACCAATTACACAGATTTTGTATGCACATTACACAAAACAATATCCTTTGATCAAACGCCCATCATCATAAGGGATTAATTATTTGAAGTTCTTACTGTTGGACACCAGGCCATATAATTTCTTACTTTTTATGATATTAATAAGTTTATATAATTTACATCTGTTGGACTGTGTTGGGTCAGTGAGCTTTTTCACTAACGCTAACCTTTGATGGTGCCCAATTAAAATAAAACCGCACAAGATTTCTAAAAGACACCAAGGCCTTAATTACAAAGTTAAATGTTTATTGGTTGGGCAGGCAGACCGATTTGTCTGTGCCTTTTAACTAGCGAAAAGAATAGGCAGGCGATCTGCGACCGTGCCTTCAGCGAGCGAGTACAAATCGAAACTGAACTTAAGTAGATGCTTGCCGTGGACAAAGGGCCAGGCAGCGATCGGCAAAGGAATTCAAAAGGAGTAGCAATTGCCGTAATTGAAAAAGTTGCCACGCAGGGCAAATAGCAAAGGCAAAAGCAAACATCGAGAATTTAATTTACGTTAAGATTAGAAACTTTAAGAATTTATTTAGGCAGCGGCATGCCCGAACATTCTCCCCCCGTTGGAAGACCAGGGCTTTCAACCAGATCTTGCTTCGGCAGGACGCACAACTTGCGGACAGCTCTTCGAGTGGTTCCAGTTGATGTTCGTATTACTGCCACACGAGCAACTCCATCAGATCCAGGCACCAATTCCATGACCCTGGCTAATGGCCATTTAAGAGGAGGCAAGTTCTCGTTTTAAACCAGAACGACGTCGTTGACTTTTAGCGCAGGTTTGGGGATGCGCCACTTTGACCGTTGCTGCAACAGGGTCAGATACTCTTCACGCCACCGTAACCAGAAGATTTGTTGAAAATAAGCAATTCTCTGCCAGCGGTCCAAACGGTTGAAATTTAGCTTTGTGACGTCAGGTTCAGAGTACAACACCAGCGGAACTGTGCCAAGAAAGTGTGCAGGAGTTAGCACCTCAAGATCTGCTGGATTCTCTGAAAGAGGTAGTAAAGGTCGTGAGTTGATAATTGCTGCAATGTGGCAATTATCTAATTATCTAATTTTTGGAGTAAAACATGAACCAGAATGCAATTTGAGATTTGCTCAACAGAGCCCATTGACTGAAGAGCACGTAGATTAGCATTTATTTTATCAGATATATCTCTCAGCTTCTCTGCGGACCGCATTTCCACTTTAGGGAGACCCAAAATTGCAGTTGTATGGGATTGGAAAAGTAGACGCTTATTATTGAAACGGACATTCAATAACTCCAAGGCTACAGCATAGTTGCTGTCACAAATTTCTAATGAGCGCACTGTATCCAAGGCGGAACCCTTCAGGCTAGACTTTAAATGCTTCACGTCATTGTCGATGAAAGCTTTGAACATGGATTGAAAATCGACAAATTCAGTATAGCCACCAGAAAATTCAGGCAATCTCAATTCAGGCAAATGAGATCTTTTAGCCGGCCCAGAATGGAAATCCAGAAATGGCTCTGGCCTGAACGTAGAACTTCGAAGTGCTGGACGTTGACGCTTACCCAATTCTCGATTTAGCATGATTTGTATTGATATGATGAGCTTCATTAAAATCCAGTTCCTCAAGACTGTCATGGACCTGGGCAAATGCAGCCTTATTCTCCTCTGAGAGCTTAACACGAAGCTCTAATTCTTCTTCACTCATCGCCTGGAGCTTCTCAACAGTCACGGCCTTCTCAGAGGATCTCGCCTTAGAAAGCATTGATTCAGCCTTCAATTTAAGATGCTTCACTCCCTGAACTGAAGCAGCTAAAGTAGTTTCGGTTGACATTTTAATAAATTTATTTTATTATTTTCAGCTTTTATCACTCGCAAAAATAATTAAATTCCACTGTGCAGTGCGTGCTGTACCAAAAACTCTTGACCACCGAAAAACTTACGGAATGTATGTGCGTCTATTTGCACATAAACAGCAATATAGCGGTTGAAGGGGGTGCAACGAACTCGCGAACAAAAACGTTTGGTCGCCGCTGTGAAACGTTTCAAAGCGGGAACGAAGGCACAAAGAGGAAACCAAAATATTCTCTATGATGCGCGGGGCGGGTGCGATGTGAGTTTCTAACGGAGTTTATATATTACCGCTTGCGCTTGCATATGTACATAAAACTTGCAGGTTATGTATATGCGATCAATCAAACGAACGAAAATTAAATTATTTGTTTGGTTGCACTTTAGTTTTTATTGTTTTTAGATCACGTCGGGGTCACCAAAATATTGGGTCAGTGAGCTTTTTCACTAACGATAACCTTTGATGGTGCCCAATTAAAATAAAACCGCACAAGATTTCAATTAAATATGCACTAATTTTATTCTAAAAGACACCAAGGCCTTAATTACAAAGTTAAATGTTTATTGGTTGGGCAGGCAGACCGATTTGTCTGTGCCTTTTAACCAGCGAAAAGAATAGGCAGGCGATCTGCGACCGTGCCTTTAGCGAGCGAGTACAAATCGAAACTGAACTTAAGTAGATGCTTGCCGTGGACAAAGGGCCAGGCAGCGATCTACGAAGGAATTCAAAAGGAGTAGCAATTACAGTAATTGAAAGAGATGCCACGCAGGGCAAATAGAAAAGGCAAAAGGGCAAACATCGAGAATTCAATTTACGTTAAGATTAGAAACTTTAAGAATTTATTTAGGCAGCGGCATGACCGAACAGACTGAATATTTTATAATTTCATCCAATGGACATACATATGACATTATGAATTTATGCATACATACCTTGATTCACGTTACATAACTTTTATTAATTTATTTTTTTTTTTATTATAGATTGTTGAACACGCCACACAAGGATGGACCTTGTTCTCGTGTATTGACGAATTATTTCTAAAGATCCCAAAAAAGCGGGTAGCGGGTGCTCCATTCTTGAGCAAATCAGATGTGGTCATAGCCGATCAAAAGTTAATCGAGATGGGTGTCGTCTGCTGAGACGCCGTCGACCCCGTGGTGTTGCAAGATGTCTTGCCAGACAGTTTGCATGTGTGAGCAAACGTTCCCGGTATCGACTTGAGGATTTACAAATCGTCTCCTTTACCGTCGGCACTCTAGTGTCCTGGAACATAACTCGGTTTTCTACATAATGGAGCCACTTCACCCCTAGCATCCACCTGAAAGCCTTTGTAATGCACGTTTGCACCCTTTTTAATGACGAATCACAGGCCGTGCCCCAGCAAGTGATTCCCCAGTTTAAAGTTGGTAGGACAATGGCCTTAAAAAGCCGCACCTTGGTTTCAAGGGATAGGCCGCTACCTGGACGAAAGAGCCGTCCATTTTGTCAAATTTTGTTCTTGCTGATCCACAAACTCGATCAATTTGTCCCTTCCAACAAAGGCGACGGTCTAAGGTAACTCCGAGGTACGTAACCTTATTTTCGTGCTTGAGCCTATTCCCATCAATGTAAAGGCTACCCAAACTGCTGGGACAAAGAGCAAAAGGTGCATGCTGCGTTTTGTCAACATTAAGCGCAATGTTCCATCGAGATGCCCAGCACTCAAATTCGTCTAAGAATGTCTGGACATGTCGGGCCACAGACGTAGTGGTGCTACCAGCTGCAAGAAATGCAGTGTTATCTGCATATATGGCCAGGAGAGTACTACGAGCAACTGGGCTTGGAAGATCCAAAGTGTAAATTGTATACAGGACCGGACCAACGACGCTTACCTGCGGGACACCAGAACGAACTGGGCGAAGTCCCAAACGGTGTCCACGAATATCTACAGCAAACTTCCTATTATCTAAGAACGATACAATGAGATTCCAGAGCCTTTCAGGCAAAAGCGGCATTAGCTTGTAGAACAGTCCTTCATGCCAAACCCTCTCAAAGTCTGAGCAGTATTTGTGGTCTTCAGAAGCCCCCAGAACATGGTTAATTACTCTGGGCACTTGCTGGATAGCGCTATGGCGACTATGGAAACCAAACTGGTGGTTCGGAAGTGCGTCTTTAAAGGCGTTAATAGCTAGAAGTCTACCAAGCATGATCCGGTCAAAAATCTTGGAGAAAGTGGACAGCAAACTAATCGGCCCATAAGATTCCGGGAAACATGGGGCTTTTCCTTTTTTTGCCACCATTGTGACCAGTGCTCGTTTCCAAGGTGATGGAAAATAACCCATAAATAACTGTGCAATGACAAAGCTAGGCAGAGCCTTTGCTACTTTGCCATCAATCGCGTCCATGCCAGGAGCTTTAGTAGTAACCAGTCGCTTTATATGACCACGTACCTTATCTTCGTCTACTGGATGGACAGTAACAGGAGGGCCAAATGAAAGTCCTAACCTAGAGATGGTTGTCTGGACTTCGTCGCTTGTTGCAAATTCAAATGGATTAAAGCGATTTTCAAGATCATCTGCAAATACTTCAGCAATCTCGAAATCACTTTGGGCCCAAGTCCCATCACCACGCTTAAGGGAAAACCTCTGAAGCGGCTGTCTTTTAAGGTTGCGGGTGCATTTCCAGAGCGCAAATCCGTGATTCTGGATAGGATCAATTGCACTGAGCTTGTCTATACAAAATTCTGACTTGGCCGATCGGAGGACTTTCCTTAGCTTTGATACAATAGCCTTCCACCTTGCCATATCGATGGTATGCCTCGTCCTCATCCAGACATGGGGAAGTGCATGTCCTTTTCTGGCCAAGGCAGCAATTTCTGGCTTTGAATAAGCCCAAGATGGAGGAGGAATAGGTATACTTCTAGGAGGAGGGGCAGCTTGATGGATCTGTTCAACTAAGACCTCAGCAAAGGAATCTTCGTCGTCCACAGAAAGAAGAGAAGGTTGCTCCTGAGTCAGAGCAGTAAGTTGCGCACTGAATCTTTTAAGATCCGAGCCCCGGGGAAGAAGCCTGGATTTGGTGATGATCGTATAGGCAGCCACGCAAAAATATATCAGGAACGGAATATGATCAGAGGAAAGTCCTGGGCACTGTGATATTGTAAGTTGGTTGCACGGGATGCCTTTGCACACAGCAAAATCAATGGCCGTCGGGAGGTGGTCATTGATCCAAGGAAAATTAGTGGGTCCGCCAGTAGCCAAAATCTACATATTTGAGTCAGCAATAACTGACATCAGGGTGTTTCCCAGATGGCATGATCGCCTGCACCCCCAGAAACTGTGGTGCGCATTCCAATCCCCTAAGAATGAACGGCTGGTAAAAAATGTGGAACGCTTCACGATTTTGCGTGTCATTCTTGCGCAGGGGCCATGCTAATCTTCTCTGTATCGTTCCAATTTTAGTATATGTTCTGCCGAAGCAAGAACAATTAATTTAATGAAATTCTTTTAAATGATTTTCAAAGAATACCTACCTACCATCATGCCTACTTTTAAAACATCGTATAAAGCTTTAATGAAGCTTTTTATGCTTTTTTTTTTATATGTATATTGTTACTGAAGGAATTTTCTGCATTGAAAATTCAATTTTATTTCCAAAAATACGATTTTAGATCATAAAGCAGTAGTCTAATAAAACTTAAAAAAAATGTTCTCTCCCTTCATTGATCCTATCGAATCCAAAAGTGAGCTTGCTTTATTGTTCTCTGATAGTATTTTCTTGTTATCCCATCTTTTTATAGTAGAACAGAGAATTGGTGTCTTTATTTCTGTCCATTTCAATTTCATGTCTGAGAGAAAATAAATTAAATTGAATTAGTCGTCGTATAGTGTAAATGCAATTTTATGCTTGTTTAGAAATCAGGTAACCTTATTTATATGTTTTATAACAGCTAACTTGAGAGGTTCTGGCAGAACGTGATCTTTTTCGGTCTCTCTTCCTGGAGTGAACAATCAAATAAATAAAGAAAGAAATTAATCTGAAATAATCGGGTCTAATTTTACCCATCCAATTAATAGTAAACATTGTAGTATGCATATATTGAAAATCTACTGTACCAAGACTACTTGAAGTAAACACACTGTAGCACCGTGTTGAAGTGTTTACATAAGCAAAGGGCCGGTCGAAAAACCTAAGTGACCGAAACATGAGTCGATCGGTGCGCTCACAGAAAGTGCAAAAGTCAGCATTCTGTTACACGCGCAAGCCACTCAACCTAATTTAAGTACATTCATATACACTCGCGCTCCAGCTTAAGAGAGCATAATTAAATACACATAATATATATAAGATATACATAATCGTAGCCGTCTCTCTGCTGTCCAACTGTGGGCAGCGCAGCTACGAGACTTAGGCTTACTTAGAACCTAAGGAAAAATGGGCAGAATCAACTGGACGTTGGTAGCGGCTCCTTTGCAGCTCAAAATTTTAAATAAAACAAGTGAGAACGTTATAGTCGAGTGCCTTGACTATTAGATACCCGTTACTCAGTTCAAATTATCAATTTGAATTCGGCGATCTCTTAAGCTGGCAGCTTTACAGTACGAGCATCAGCACCAGCGCTTCTTTAGCGCAGCAGCTTTTGTCCTGCACCAACAGCTGTGTTTATGTTTATGTTTTGACTCATTGTTTGACTCAGACCTCCAATTTGGCTAACTTGATTTGATTTGCATAGTTCTTGGGATATAGTTCGGTATTGACAAATGAAAACCATCGCAATTTCCTTTAATAGAAATCCTTATCGAAAATTAACGTTGACTCTGTTGAGCACCTTGGCCAGCTGTTCCAAAGTCATCCGTTAGATGGCGCAATACAATACACGGGCCATGAAAAGCGGAAATGTAGGTGCTAGCCAGGCTTAAGCGTTTAATGGGTTTTTGGGCGTTAGAGTGGGCGTGGCAAACTTTTATTAGGCCAATCGATAGGTATTGACGAAACAAATACATAGCAATTAAAATTTTCATAATAGCATCAAAACTGTGGCCACAGCTTGTGGCTTGTGGGCGTCAGAGGGGGCGTGGCACCATTTTGAAACAAACTTGCGCTGCGTAGGAACTCCTAAAATCTACACGCAAAATGCCAATCTTCTAGCTTTTATAGTTTCCGAGATCTCAGCGTTCATACGGACAGACAGACGGATAGACGGATAGACGGACATGGCTAGATCGACTCGGCTAGTGATCCTGAACAAGAATATATATACTTTATAGGGTCGGAAACGCTTCCTTCTACATGTTTCATACTTTTGCACGAATACAGTATACCCTTTTTCCCTACGAGTAACGTTTATAATTATTAAAACGAATCTAAGAGTTTTTCACCACATGACTACCGTGACAGTTGTTCACACTTAACAAAAAAAAAAAAGATCAACCAAAAATGAGTAAGAATTTTAAAAGTCTTTGCGGCCAGCAGCCAACAAGTACGAGTGGCAGTCCCTCAATTGTATCAACTCTGGACTAAAGCAACAATTATAGAAGACGTCTTTCTTTCAATATTAAACTGGTGTGAGAGGCAATCCGCCCCTTACGCCAACGCGGGAAATTGGCAGATAGGAAGCAAAAAAAATCAAACGTCTGAATGAGTAGAGTGCGAGTAATGGGCAATCGCGGAGGCGAGAAAACAAGATTAATAAAAGAAGAGCACACATTAAGTGGCAACTAAGCCATATTAAGGTTATATATGAAATAGTAACCACAATGTATAAATCCTAGTAAAATGATTTAATAAAGCACGAATACTAATTCATGACCAGGGAAAGAAATTAAATCAAGATCATTGGTCCCAAGTATCAAAATTTTTGATCAGACTACGATCTTATTTAATATCAATTAAACATAAGTTCAATTTAGATATTTCAACACCGACCATACTTAACACTTTTCTAACTAACTTTCTAAACTGACATTGACCAAATCGAATCAGAAGAGCTTACCGAGACAAACCCTAAAATAGAAGAGCAAGATATAAATAATCTTACTATTTCAACCGTTTTAATGTTAGATCTGGATAATTCTACAGATTCTGATGATAGTTCAAGCATAATAGGAAATAAAAAAACAACAAAGGGACAATCTAATATTGATTTTATTAATACAGCATCCAAGCTTATACCAGTTTTCGATGGTAAAGCTGAAAACTTAACAAGTTTTATTGATGCATTACAAATAAGAGAATTAATAAAAGGCGAGCACGAACAATAAGCAGTTTCAATAATAAAAAAAAGCTAAAAGGTGTAGCCAGGAATCTAATCGGAAATGAAACAACAATAACTGAAGTAATTTCCAGAATTTACAACACATATAACAAGCAGGTTAAATGTTAAGGTCATATATAACAAACGCTACCTTTTTTTTAATATCGACCTGTTAAACAATAATTGTAGTGTTATTGAATTACTCGAGGTCATACGTTGGTTATATTTTAATTTCTTCTATAACACAACGATTTATTCCACTTAACTTTCATCACACTTACACTCCCTGGGGAGTGAACCCGACTACGATAGGACTAGCTAGTTTCGTCTGCACGTCACCTCAGACTCATCAGCTATCTACGGGGATGGAAGCAGAGCGTCAGAAACTCCCCAATGTTACGATCAGAGAAGCTTTTTTGGCAATTGTGAGTTGCCAAAGTTCATTGGTTTTAACATAGGTGGAGTTCTGTCGTTAAAGCTTCTATCAGTGTGTGAAAGTTTTTCAGTGTTTTGTCTGTTGAAAAACCCTCGGTTTTTTCGATATGCAGACTGGTAAATACAACAAATAGTTGAAGATTGTTTTTAATTGCTGAATTTTTGGGCGAGTGGATCCCTTTTGTTTATGTTGGTTTTGTATCGACCTGTTAAACAATAATTGTAGTGTTATTGAATTACTCGAGGTCATACGTTGGTTATATTTTAATTTCTTCTATAACACAACGATTTATTCCACTTAACTTTCATCACACTTACACTCCCTGGAAAGTGAACCCGACTACGATAGGACTAGCTAGTTTCGTCTGCACGTCACCTCAGACTCATCAGCTATCTACGGGGATGGAAGCAGAGCGTCAGAAACTCCCCAATGTTACGATCAGAGAAGCTTTTTTGGCAATTGTGAGTTGCCAAAGTTCATTGGTTTTAACATAGGTGGAGTTCTGTCGTTAAAGCTTCTATCAGTGTGTGAAAGTTTTTCAGTGTTTTGTCTGTTGAAAAACCCTCGGTTTTTTCGATATGCAGACTGGCAAATACAACAAATAGTTGAAGATTGTTTTTAATTGCTGAATTTTTGGGCGAGTGGATCCCTTTTGTTTATGTTGGTTTTGTATCGACCTGTTAAACAATAATTGTAGTGTTATTGAATTACTCGAGGTCATACGTTGGTTATATTTTAATTTCTTCTATAACACAACGATTTATTCCACTTAACTTTCATCACACTTACACTCCCTGGAAAGTGAACCCGACTACGATAGGACTAGCTAGTTTCGTCTGCACGTCACCTCAGACTCATCAGCTATCTACGGGGATGGAAGCAGAGCGTCAGAAACTCCCCAATGTTACGATCAGAGAAGCTTTTTGGCAATTGTGAGTTGCCAAAGTTCATTGGTTTTAACATAGGTGGAGTTCTGTCGTTAAAGCTTCTATCAGTGTGTGAAAGTTTTCAGTGTTTTGTCTGTTGAAAAACCCTCGGTTTTTTCGATATGCAGACTGGTAAATACAACAAATAGTTGAAGATTGTTTTTAATTGCTGAATTTTTGGGCGAGTGGATCCCTTTTGTTTATGTTGGTTTTGTATCGACCTGTTAAACAATAATTGTAGTGTTATTGAATTACTCGAGGTCATACGTTGGTTATATTTTAATTTCTTCTATAACACAACGATTTATTCCACTTAACTTTCATCACACTTACACTCCCTGGGGAGTGAACCCGACTATGATAGGACTAGCTAGTTTCGTCTGCACGTCACCTCAGACTCATCAGCTATCTACGGGGATGGAAGCAGAGCGTCAGAAACTCCCCAATGTTACGATCAGAGAAGCTTTTTGGCAATTGTGAGTTGCCAAAGTTCATTGGTTTTAACATAGGTGGAGTTCTGTCGTTAAAGCTTCTATCAGTGTGTGAAAGTCTTCAGTGTTTTGTCTGTTGAAAAACCCTCGGTTTTTTCGATATGCAGACTGGTAAATACAACAAATAGTTGAAGATTGTTTTTAATTGCTGAATTTTTGGGCGAGTGGATCCCTTTTGTTTATGTTGGTTTTGTATCGACCTGTTAAACAATAATTGTAGTGTTATTGAATTACTCGAGGTCATACGTTGGTTATATTTTAATTTCTTCTATAACACAACGATTTATTCCACTTAACTTTCATCACACTTACACTCCCTGGGGAGTGAACCCGACTATGATAGGACTAGCTAGTTTCGTCTGCACGTCACCTCAGACTCATCAGCTATCTACGGGGATGGAAGCAGAGCGTCAGAAACTCCCCAATGTTACGATCAGAGAAGCTTTTTGGCAATTGTGAGTTGCCAAAGTTCATTGGTTTTAACATAGGTGGAGTTCTGTCGTTAAAGCTTCTATCAGTGTGTGAAAGTTTTCAGTGTTTTGTCTGTTGAAAAACCCTCGGTTTTTTCGATATGCAGACTGGTAAATACAACAAATAGTTGAAGATTGTTTTTAATTGCTGAATTTTTGGGCGAGTGGATCCCTTTTGTTTATGTTGGTTTTGTATCGACCTGTTAAACAATAATTGTAGTGTTATTGAATTACTCGAGGTCATACGTTGGTTATATTTTAATTTCTTCTATAACACAACGATTTATTCCACTTAACTTTCATCACACTTACACTCCCTGGGGAGTGAACCCGACTATGATAGGACTAGCTAGTTTCGTCTGCACGTCACCTCAGACTCATCAGCTATCTACGGGGATGGAAGCAGAGCGTCAGAAACTCCCCAATGTTACGATCAGAGAAGCTTTTTGGCAATTGTGAGTTGCCAAAGTTCATTGGTTTTAACATAGGTGGAGTTCTGTCGTTAAAGCTTCTATCAGTGTGTGAAAGTCTTCAGTGTTTTGTCTGTTGAAAAACCCTCGGTTTTTTCGATATGCAGACTGGTAAATACAACAAATAGTTGAAGATTGTTTTTAATTGCTGAATTTTTGGGCGAGTGGATCCCTTTTGTTTATGTTGGTTTTGTATCGACCTGTTAAACAATAATTGTAGTGTTATTGAATTACTCGAGGTCATACGTTGGTTATATTTTAATTTCTTCTATAACACAACGATTTATTCCACTTAACTTTCATCACACTTACACTCCCTGGGGAGTGAACCCGACTATGATAGGACTAGCTAGTTTCGTCTGCACGTCACCTCAGACTCATCAGCTATCTACGGGGATGGAAGCAGAGCGTCAGAAACTCCCCAATGTTACGATCAGAGAAGCTTTTTGGCAATTGTGAGTTGCCAAAGTTCATTGGTTTTAACATAGGTGGAGTTCTGTCGTTAAAGCTTCTATCAGTGTGTGAAAGTTTTCAGTGTTTTGTCTGTTGAAAAACCCTCGGTTTTTTCGATATGCAGACTGGTAAATACAACAAATAGTTGAAGATTGTTTTTAATTGCTGAATTTTTGGGCGAGTGGATCCCTTTTGTTTATGTTGGTTTTGTATCGACCTGTTAAACAATAATTGTAGTGTTATTGAATTACTCGAGGTCATACGTTGGTTATATTTTAATTTCTTCTATAACACAACGATTTATTCCACTTAACTTTCATCACACTTACACTCCCTGGGGAGTGAACCCGACTATGATAGGACTAGCTAGTTTCGTCTGCACGTCACCTCAGACTCATCAGCTATCTACGGGGATGGAAGCAGAGCGTCAGAAACTCCCCAATGTTACGATCAGAGAAGCTTTTTGGCAATTGTGAGTTGCCAAAGTTCATTGGTTTTAACATAGGTGGAGTTCTGTCGTTAAAGCTTCTATCAGTGTGTGAAAGTTTTCAGTGTTTTGTCTGTTGAAAAACCCTCGGTTTTTTCGATATGCAGACTGGTAAATACAACAAATAGTTGAAGATTGTTTTTAATTGCTGAATTTTTGGGCGAGTGGATCCCTTTTGTTTATGTTGGTTTTGTATCGACCTGTTAAACAATAATTGTAGTGTTATTGAATTACTCGAGGTCATACGTTGGTTATATTTTAATTTCTTCTATAACACAACGATTTATTCCACTTAACTTTCATCACACTTACACTCCCTGGGGAGTGAACCCGACTATGATAGGACTAGCTAGTTTCGTCTGCACGTCACCTCAGACTCATCAGCTATCTACGGGGATGGAAGCAGAGCGTCAGAAACTCCCCAATGTTACGATCAGAGAAGCTTTTTGGCAATTGTGAGTTGCCAAAGTTCATTGGTTTTAACATAGGTGGAGTTCTGTCGTTAAAGCTTCTATCAGTGTGTGAAAGTTTTCAGTGTTTTGTCTGTTGAAAAACCCTCGGTTTTTTCGATATGCAGACTGGTAAATACAACAAATAGTTGAAGATTGTTTTTAATTGCTGAATTTTTGGGCGAGTGGATCCCTTTTGTTTATGTTGGTTTTGTATCGACCTGTTAAACAATAATTGTAGTGTTATTGAATTACTCGAGGTCATACGTTGGTTATATTTTAATTTCTTCTATAACACAACGATTTATTCCACTTAACTTTCATCACACTTACACTCCCTGGGGAGTGAACCCGACTATGATAGGACTAGCTAGTTTCGTCTGCACGTCACCTCAGACTCATCAGCTATCTACGGGGATGGAAGCAGAGCGTCAGAAACTCCCCAATGTTACGATCAGAGAAGCTTTTTGGCAATTGTGAGTTGCCAAAGTTCATTGGTTTTAACATAGGTGGAGTTCTGTCGTTAAAGCTTCTATCAGTGTGTGAAAGTTTTCAGTGTTTTGTCTGTTGAAAAACCCTCGGTTTTTTCGATATGCAGACTGGTAAATACAACAAATAGTTGAAGATTGTTTTTAATTGCTGAATTTTTGGGCGAGTGGATCCCTTTTGTTTATGTTGGTTTTGTATCGACCTGTTAAACAATAATTGTAGTGTTATTGAATTACTCGAGGTCATACGTTGGTTATATTTTAATTTCTTCTATAACACAACGATTTATTCCACTTAACTTTCATCACACTTACACTCCCTGGGGAGTGAACCCGACTATGATAGGACTAGCTAGTTTCGTCTGCACGTCACCTCAGACTCATCAGCTATCTACGGGGATGGAAGCAGAGCGTCAGAAACTCCCCAATGTTACGATCAGAGAAGCTTTTTGGCAATTGTGAGTTGCCAAAGTTCATTGGTTTTAACATAGGTGGAGTTCTGTCGTTAAAGCTTCTATCAGTGTGTGAAAGTCTTCAGTGTTTTGTCTGTTGAAAAACCCTCGGTTTTTTCGATATGCAGACTGGTAAATACAACAAATAGTTGAAGATTGTTTTTAATTGCTGAATTTTTGGGCGAGTGGATCCCTTTTGTTTATGTTGGTTTTGTATCGACCTGTTAAACAATAATTGTAGTGTTATTGAATTACTCGAGGTCATACGTTGGTTATATTTTACATACGTTGGATATTTTAATTTCTTCTATAACACAACGATTTATTCCACTTAACTTTCATCACACTTACACTCCCTGGGGAGTGAACCCGACTATGATAGGACTAGCTAGTTTCGTCTGCACGTCACCTCAGACTCATCAGCTATCTACGGGGATGGAAGCAGAGCGTCAGAAACTCCCCAATGTTACGATCAGAGAAGCTTTTTGGCAATTGTGAGTTGCCAAAGTTCATTGGTTTTAACATAGGTGGAGTTCTGTCGTTAAAGCTTCTATCAGTGTGTGAAAGTCTTCAGTGTTTTGTCTGTTGAAAAACCCTCGGTTTTTTCGATATGCAGACTGGTAAATACAACAAATAGTTGAAGATTGTTTTTAATTGCTGAATTTTTGGGCGAGTGGATCCCTTTTGTTTATGTTGGTTTTGTATCGACCTGTTAAACAATAATTGTAGTGTTATTGAATTACTCGAGGTCATACGTTGGTTATATTTTAATTTCTTCTATAACACAACGATTTATTCCACTTAACTTTCATCACACTTACACTCCCTGGGGAGTGAACCCGACTATGATAGGACTAGCTAGTTTCGTCTGCACGTCACCTCAGACTCATCAGCTATCTACGGGGATGGAAGCAGAGCGTCAGAAACTCCCCAATGTTACGATCAGAGAAGCTTTTTGGCAATTGTGAGTTGCCAAAGTTCATTGGTTTTAACATAGGTGGAGTTCTGTCGTTAAAGCTTCTATCAGTGTGTGAAAGTCTTCAGTGTTTTGTCTGTTGAAAAACCCTCGGTTTTTTCGATATGCAGACTGGTAAATACAACAAATAGTTGAAGATTGTTTTTAATTGCTGAATTTTTGGGCGAGTGGATCCCTTTTGTTTATGTTGGTTTTGTATCGACCTGTTAAACAATAATTGTAGTGTTATTGAATTACTCGAGGTCATACGTTGGTTATATTTTAATTTCTTCTATAACACAACGATTTATTCCACTTAACTTTCATCACACTTACACTCCCTGGGGAGTGAACCCGACTATGATAGGACTAGCTAGTTTCGTCTGCACGTCACCTCAGACTCATCAGCTATCTACGGGGATGGAAGCAGAGCGTCAGAAACTCCCCAATGTTACGATCAGAGAAGCTTTTTGGCAATTGTGAGTTGCCAAAGTTCATTGGTTTTAACATAGGTGGAGTTCTGTCGTTAAAGCTTCTATCAGTGTGTGAAAGTCTTCAGTGTTTTGTCTGTTGTTGAAAAACCCTCGGTTTTTTCGATATGCAGACTGGTAAATACAACAAATAGTTGAAGATTGTTTTTAATTGCTGAATTTTTGGGCGAGTGGATCCCTTTTGTTTATGTTGGTTTTGTATCGACCTGTTAAACAATAATTGTAGTGTTATTGAATTACTTGAGGTCATATTGAATTACAGGAGGTCATACGTTGGTTAAATTTTAATTTCTTCTATAACACAACGATTTATTCCACTTAACTTTCATCACACTTACACTCCCTGGGGAGTGAACCCGACTATGATAGGACTAGCTAGTTTCGTCTGCACGTCACCTCAGACTCATCAGCTATCTACGGGGATGGAAGCAGAGCGTCAGAAACTCCCCAATGTTACGATCAGAGAAGCTTTTTGGCAATTGTGAGTTGCCAAAGTTCATTGGTTTTAACATAGGTGGAGTTCTGTCGTTAAAGCTTCTATCAGTGTGTGAAAGTCTTCAGTGTTTTGTCTGTTGAAAAACCCTCGGTTTTTTCGATATGCAGACTGGTAAATACAACAAATAGTTGAAGATTGTTTTTAATTGCTGAATTTTTGGGCGAGTGGATCCCTTTTGTTTATGTTGGTTTTGTATCGACCTGTTAAACAATAATTGTAGTGTTATTGAATTACTCGAGGTCATACGTTGGTTATATTTTAATTTCTTCTATAACACAACGATTTATTCCACTTAACTTTCATCACACTTACACTCCCTGGGGAGTGAACCCGACTATGATAGGACTAGCTAGTTTCGTCTGCACGTCACCTCAGACTCATCAGCTATCTACGGGGATGGAAGCAGAGCGTCAGAAACTCCCCAATGTTACGATCAGAGAAGCTTTTTGGCAATTGTGAGTTGCCAAAGTTCATTGGTTTTAACATAGGTGGAGTTCTGTCGTTAAAGCTTCTATCAGTGTGTGAAAGTTTTCAGTGTTTCGTCTGTTGAAAAACCCTCTGTTTTTTTCGATATGCAGACTGGTAAATACAACAAATAGTTGAAGATTGTTTTTAATTGCTGAATTTTTGGGCGAGTGGATCCCTTTTGTTTATGTTGGTTTTGTATCGACCTGTTAAACAATAATTGTAGTGTTATTGAATTACTCGAGGTCATACGTTGGTTATATTTTAATTTCTTCTATAACACAACGATTTATTCCACTTAACTTTCATCACACTTACACTCCCTGGGGAGTGAACCCGACTATGATAGGACTAGCTAGTTTCGTCTGCACGTCACCTCAGACTCATCAGCTATCTACGGGGATGGAAGCAGAGCGTCAGAAACTCCCCAATGTTACGATCAGAGAAGCTTTTTGGCAATTGTGAGTTGCCAAAGTTCATTGGTTTTAACATAGGTGGAGTTCTGTCGTTAAAGCTTCTATCAGTGTGTGAAAGTCTTCAGTGTTTTGTCTGTTGAAAAACCCTCGGTTTTTTCGATATGCAGACTGGTAAATACAACAAATAGTTGAAGATTGTTTTTAATTGCTGAATTTTTGGGCGAGTGGATCCCTTTTGTTTATGTTGGTTTTGTATCGACCTGTTAAACAATAATTGTAGTGTTATTGAATTACTCGAGGTCATACGTTGGTTATATTTTAATTTCTTCTATAACACAACGATTTATTCCACTTAACTTTCATCACACTTACACTCCCTGGGGAGTGAACCCGACTATGATAGGACTAGCTAGTTTCGTCTGCACGTCACCTCAGACTCATCAGCTATCTACGGGGATGGAAGCAGAGCGTCAGAAACTCCCCAATGTTACGATCAGAGAAGCTTTTTGGCAATTGTGAGTTGCCAAAGTTCATTGGTTTTAACATAGGTGGAGTTCTGTCGTTAAAGCTTCTATCAGTGTGTGAAAGTCTTCAGTGTTTTGTCTGTTGAAAAACCCTCGGTTTTTTCGATATGCAGACTGGTAAATACAACAAATAGTTGAAGATTGTTTTTAATTGCTGAATTTTTGGGCGAGTGGATCCCTTTTGTTTATGTTGGTTTTGTATCGACCTGTTAAACAATAATTGTAGTGTTATTGAATTACTCGAGGTCATACGTTGGTTATATTTTAATTTCTTCTATAACACAACGATTTATTCCACTTAACTTTCATCACACTTACACTCCCTGGGGAGTGAACCCGACTATGATAGGACTAGCTAGTTTCGTCTGCACGTCACCTCAGACTCATCAGCTATCTACGGGGATGGAAGCAGAGCGTCAGAAACTCCCCAATGTTACGATCAGAGAAGCTTTTTGGCAATTGTGAGTTGCCAAAGTTCATTGGTTTTAACATAGGTGGAGTTCTGTCGTTAAAGCTTCTATCAGTGTGTGAAAGTCTTCAGTGTTTTGTCTGTTGAAAAACCCTCGGTTTTTTCGATATGCAGACTGGTAAATACAACAAATAGTTGAAGATTGTTTTTAATTGCTGAATTTTTGGGCGAGTGGATCCCTTTTGTTTATGTTGGTTTTGTATCGACCTGTTAAACAATAATTGTAGTGTTATTGAATTACTCGAGGTCATACGTTGGTTATATTTTAATTTCTTCTATAACACAACGATTTATTCCACTTAACTTTCATCACACTTACACTCCCTGGGGAGTGAACCCGACTATGATAGGACTAGCTAGTTTCGTCTGCACGTCACCTCAGACTCATCAGCTATCTACGGGGATGGAAGCAGAGCGTCAGAAACTCCCCAATGTTACGATCAGAGAAGCTTTTTGGCAATTGTGAGTTGCCAAAGTTCATTGGTTTTAACATAGGTGGAGTTCTGTCGTTAAAGCTTCTATCAGTGTGTGAAAGTTTTCAGTGTTTTGTCTGTTGAAAAACCCTCGGTTTTTTCGATATGCAGACTGGTAAATACAACAAATAGTTGAAGATTGTTTTTAATTGCTGAATTTTTGGGCGAGTGGATCCCTTTTGTTTATGTTGGTTTTGTATCGACCTGTTAAACAATAATTGTAGTGTTATTGAATTACTCGAGGTCATACGTTGGTTATATTTTAATTTCTTCTATAACACAACGATTTATTCCACTTAACTTTCATCACACTTACACTCCCTGGGGAGTGAACCCGACTATGATAGGACTAGCTAGTTTCGTCTGCACGTCACCTCAGACTCATCAGCTATCTACGGGGATGGAAGCAGAGCGTCAGAAACTCCCCAATGTTACGATCAGAGAAGCTTTTTGGCAATTGTGAGTTGCCAAAGTTCATTGGTTTTAACATAGGTGGAGTTCTGTCGTTAAAGCTTCTATCAGTGTGTGAAAGTCTTCAGTGTTTTGTCTGTTGAAAAACCCTCGGTTTTTTCGATATGCAGACTGGTAAATACAACAAATAGTTGAAGATTGTTTTTAATTGCTGAATTTTTGGGCGAGTGGATCCCTTTTGTTTATGTTGGTTTTGTATCGACCTGTTAAACAATAATTGTAGTGTTATTGAATTACTCGAGGTCATACGTTGGTTATATTTTAATTTCTTCTATAACACAACGATTTATTCCACTTAACTTTCATCACACTTACACTCCCTGGGGAGTGAACCCGACTATGATAGGACTAGCTAGTTTCGTCTGCACGTCACCTCAGACTCATCAGCTATCTACGGGGATGGAAGCAGAGCGTCAGAAACTCCCCAATGTTACGATCAGAGAAGCTTTTTGGCATTTGTGAGTTGCCAAAGTTCATTGGTTTTAACATAGGTGGAGTTCTGTCGTTAAAGCTTCTATCAGTGTGTGAAAGTTTTCAGTGTTTTGTCTGTTGAAAAACCCTCGGTTTTTTCGATATGCAGACTGGTAAATACAACAAATAGTTGAAGATTGTTTTTAATTGCTGAATTTTTGGGCGAGTGGATCCCTTTTGTTTATGTTGGTTTTGTATCGACCTGTTAAACAATAATTGTAGTGTTATTGAATTACTCGAGGTCATACGTTGGTTATATTTTAATTTCTTCTATAACACAACGATTTATTCCACTTAACTTTCATCACACTTACACTCCCTGGGGAGTGAACCCGACTATGATAGGACTAGCTAGTTTCGTCTGCACGTCACCTCAGACTCATCAGCTATCTACGGGGATGGAAGCAGAGCGTCAGAAACTCCCCAATGTTACGATCAGAGAAGCTTTTTGGCAATTGTGAGTTGCCAAAGTTCATTGGTTTTAACATAGGTGGAGTTCTGTCGTTAAAGCTTCTATCAGTGTGTGAAAGTCTTCAGTGTTTTGTCTGTTGAAAAACCCTCGGTTTTTTCGATATGCAGACTGGTAAATACAACAAATAGTTGAAGATTGTTTTTAATTGCTGAATTTTTGGGCGAGTGGATCCCTTTTGTTTATGTTGGTTTTGTATCGACCTGTTAAACAATAATTGTAGTGTTATTGAATTACTCGAGGTCATACGTTGGTTATATTTTAATTTCTTCTATAACACAACGATTTATTCCACTTAACTTTCATCACACTTACACTCCCTGGGGAGTGAACCCGACTATGATAGGACTAGCTAGTTTCGTCTGCACGTCACCTCAGACTCATCAGCTATCTACGGGGATGGAAGCAGAGCGTCAGAAACTCCCCAATGTTACGATCAGAGAAGCTTTTTGGCATTTGTGAGTTGCCAAAGTTCATTGGTTTTAACATAGGTGGAGTTCTGTCGTTAAAGCTTCTATCAGTGTGTGAAAGTTTTCAGTGTTTTGTCTGTTGAAAAACCCTCGGTTTTTTCGATATGCAGACTGGTAAATACAACAAATAGTTGAAGATTGTTTTTAATTGCTGAATTTTTGGGCGAGTGGATCCCTTTTGTTTATGTTGGTTTTGTATCGACCTGTTAAACAATAATTGTAGTGTTATTGAATTACTCGAGGTCATACGTTGGTTATATTTTTTAATTTCTTCTATAACACAACGATTTATTCCACTTAACTTTCATCACACTTGCACTCCCTGGGGAGTGAACCCGACTATGATAGGACTAGCTAGTTTCGTCTGCACGTCACCTCAGACTCATCAGCTATCTACGGGGATGGAAGCAGAGCGTCAGAAACTCCCCAATGTTACGATCAGAGAAGCTTTTTGGCAATTGTGAGTTGCCAAAGTTCATTGGTTTTAACATAGGTGGAGTTCTGTCGTTAAAGCTTCTATCAGTGTGTGAAAGTCTTCAGTGTTTTGTCTGTTGAAAAACCCTCGGTTTTTTCGATATGCAGACTGGTAAATACAACAAATAGTTGAAGATTGTTTTTAATTGCTGAATTTTTGGGCGAGTGGATCCCTTTTGTTTATGTTGGTTTTGTATCGACCTGTTAAACAATAATTGTAGTGTTATTGAATTACTCGAGGTCATACGTTGGTTATATTTTAATTTCTTCTATAACACAACGATTTATTCCACTTAACTTTCATCACACTTACACTCCCTGGGGAGTGAACCCGACTATGATAGGACTAGCTAGTTTCGTCTGCACGTCACCTCAGACTCATCAGCTATCTACGGGGATGGAAGCAGAGCGTCAGAAACTCCCCAATGTTACGATCAGAGAAGCTTTTTGGCAATTGTGAGTTGCCAAAGTTCATTGGTTTTAACATAGGTGGAGTTCTGTCGTTAAAGCTTCTATCAGTGTGTGAAAGTCTTCAGTGTTTTGTCTGTTGAAAAACCCTCGGTTTTTTTCGATATGCAGACTGGTAAATACAACAAATAGTTGAAGATTGTTTTTAATTGCTGAATTTTTGGGCGAGTGGATCCCTTTTGTTTATGTTGGTTTTGTATCGACCTGTTAAACAATAATTGTAGTGTTATTGAATTACTCGAGGTCATACGTTGGTTATATTTTAATTTCTTCTATAACACAACGATTTATTCCACTTAACTTTCATCACACTTACACTCCCTGGGGAGTGAACCCGACTATGATAGGACTAGCTAGTTTCGTCTGCACGTCACCTCAGACTCATCAGCTATCTACGGGGATGGAAGCAGAGCGTCAGAAACTCCCCAATGTTACGATCAGAGAAGCTTTTTGGCAATTGTGAGTTGCCAAAGTTCATTGGTTTTAACATAGGTGGAGTTCTGTCGTTAAAGCTTCTATCAGTGTGTGAAAGTCTTCAGTGTTTTGTCTGTTGAAAAACCCTCGGTTTTTTCGATATGCAGACTGGTAAATACAACAAATAGTTGAAGATTGTTTTTAATTGCTGAATTTTTGGGCGAGTGGATCCCTTTTGTTTATGTTGGTTTTGTATCGACCTGTTAAACAATAATTGTAGTGTTATTGAATTACTCGAGGTCATACGTTGGTTATATTTTAATTTCTTCTATAACACAACGATTTATTCCACTTAACTTTCATCACACTTACACTCCCTGGGGAGTGAACCCGACTATGATAGGACTAGCTAGTTTCGTCTGCACGTCACCTCAGACTCATCAGCTATCTACGGGGATGGAAGCAGAGCGTCAGAAACTCCCCAATGTTACGATCAGAGAAGCTTTTTGGCAATTGTGAGTTGCCAAAGTTCATTGGTTTTAACATAGGTGGAGTTCTGTCGTTAAAGCTTCTATCAGTGTGTGAAAGTTTTCAGTGTTTTGTCTGTTGAAAAACCCTCGGTTTTTTCGATATGCAGACTGGTAAATACAACAAATAGTTGAAGATTGTTTTTAATTGCTGAATTTTTGGGCGAGTGGATCCCTTTTGTTTATGTTGGTTTTGTATCGACCTGTTAAACAATAATTGTAGTGTTATTGAATTACTCGAGGTCATACGTTGGTTATATTTTAATTTCTTCTATAACACAACGATTTATTCCACTTAACTTTCATCACACTTACACTCCCTGGGGAGTGAACCCGACTATGATAGGACTAGCTAGTTTCGTCTGCACGTCACCTCAGACTCATCAGCTATCTACGGGGATGGAAGCAGAGCGTCAGAAACTCCCCAATGTTACGATCAGAGAAGCTTTTTGGCAATTGTGAGTTGCCAAAGTTCATTGGTTTTAACATAGGTGGAGTTCTGTCGTTAAAGCTTCTATCAGTGTGTGAAAGTCTTCAGTGTTTTGTCTGTTGAAAAACCCTCGGTTTTTTCGATATGCAGACTGGTAAATACAACAAATAGTTGAAGATTGTTTTTAATTGCTGAATTTTTGGGCGAGTGGATCCCTTTTGTTTATGTTGGTTTTGTATCGACCTGTTAAACAATAATTGTAGTGTTATTGAATTACTCGAGGTCATACGTTGGTTATATTTTAATTTCTTCTATAACACAACGATTTATTCCACTTAACTTTCATCACACTTACACTCCCTGGGGAGTGAACCCGACTATGATAGGACTAGCTAGTTTCGTCTGCACGTCACCTCAGACTCATCAGCTATCTACGGGGATGGAAGCAGAGCGTCAGAAACTCCCCAATGTTACGATCAGAGAAGCTTTTTGGCAATTGTGAGTTGCCAAAGTTCATTGGTTTTAACATAGGTGGAGTTCTGTCGTTAAAGCTTCTATCAGTGTGTGAAAGTTTTCAGTGTTTTGTCTGTTGAAAAACCCTCGGTTTTTTCGATATGCAGACTGGTAAATACAACAAATAGTTGAAGATTGTTTTTAATTGCTGAATTTTTGGGCGAGTGGATCCCTTTTGTTTATGTTGGTTTTGTATCGACCTGTTAAACAATAATTGTAGTGTTATTGAATTACTCGAGGTCATACGTTGGTTATATTTTAATTTCTTCTATAACACAACGATTTATTCCACTTAACTTTCATCACACTTACACTCCCTGGGGAGTGAACCCGACTATGATAGGACTAGCTAGTTTCGTCTGCACGTCACCTCAGACTCATCAGCTATCTACGGGGATGGAAGCAGAGCGTCAGAAACTCCCCAATGTTACGATCAGAGAAGCTTTTTGGCAATTGTGAGTTGCCAAAGTTCATTGGTTTTAACATAGGTGGAGTTCTGTCGTTAAAGCTTCTATCAGTGTGTGAAAGTCTTCAGTGTTTTGTCTGTTGAAAAACCCTCGGTTTTTTCGATATGCAGACTGGTAAATACAACAAATAGTTGAAGATTGTTTTTAATTGCTGAATTTTTGGGCGAGTGGATCCCTTTTGTTTATGTTGGTTTTGTATCGACCTGTTAAACAATAATTGTAGTGTTATTGAATTACTCGAGGTCATACGTTGGTTATATTTTAATTTCTTCTATAACACAACGATTTATTCCACTTAACTTTCATCACACTTACACTCCCTGGGGAGTGAACCCGACTATGATAGGACTAGCTAGTTTCGTCTGCACGTCACCTCAGACTCATCAGCTATCTACGGGGATGGAAGCAGAGCGTCAGAAACTCCCCAATGTTACGATCAGAGAAGCTTTTTGGCAATTGTGAGTTGCCAAAGTTCATTGGTTTTAACATAGGTGGAGTTCTGTCGTTAAAGCTTCTATCAGTGTGTGAAAGTTTTCAGTGTTTTGTCTGTTGAAAAACCCTCGGTTTTTTCGATATGCAGACTGGTAAATACAACAAATAGTTGAAGATTGTTTTTAATTGCTGAATTTTTGGGCGAGTGGATCCCTTTTGTTTATGTTGGTTTTGTATCGACCTGTTAAACAATAATTGTAGTGTTATTGAATTACTCGAGGTCATACGTTGGTTATATTTTAATTTCTTCTATAACACAACGATTTATTCCACTTAACTTTCATCACACTTACACTCCCTGGGGAGTGAACCCGACTATGATAGGACTAGCTAGTTTCGTCTGCACGTCACCTCAGACTCATCAGCTATCTACGGGGATGGAAGCAGAGCGTCAGAAACTCCCCAATGTTACGATCAGAGAAGCTTTTTGGCAATTGTGAGTTGCCAAAGTTCATTGGTTTTAACATAGGTGGAGTTCTGTCGTTAAAGCTTCTATCAGTGTGTGAAAGTCTTCAGTGTTTTGTCTGTTGAAAAACCCTCGGTTTTTTCGATATGCAGACTGGTAAATACAACAAATAGTTGAAGATTGTTTTTAATTGCTGAATTTTTGGGCGAGTGGATCCCTTTTGTTTATGTTGGTTTTGTATCGACCTGTTAAACAATAATTGTAGTGTTATTGAATTACTCGAGGTCATACGTTGGTTATATTTTAATTTCTTCTATAACACAACGATTTATTCCACTTAACTTTCATCACACTTACACTCCCTGGGGAGTGAACCCGACTATGAAAGGACTAGCTAGTTTCGTCTGCACGTCACCTCAGACTCATCAGCTATCTACGGGGATGGAAGCAGAGCGTCAGAAACTCCCCAATGTTACGATCAGAGAAGCTTTTTTTGGTAATTGTGAGTTGCCAAAGTTCATTGGTTTTAACATAGGTGGAGTTCTGTCGTTAAAGCTTCTATCAGTGTGTGAAAGTCTTCAGTGTTTTGTCTGTTGAAAAACCCTCGGTTTTTTCGATATGCAGACTGGTAAATACAACAAATAGTTGAAGATTGTTTTTAATTGCTGAATTTTTGGGCGAGTGGATCCCTTTTGTTTATGTTGGTTTTGTATCGACCTGTTAAACAATAATTGTAGTGTTATTGAATTACTCGAGGTCATACGTTGGTTATATTTTAATTTCTTCTATAACACAACGATTTATTTCACTTAACTTTCATCACACTTACACTCCCTGGGGAGTGAACCCGACTATGATAGGACTAGCTAGTTTCGTCTGCACGTCACCTCAGACTCATCAGCTATCTACGGGGATGGAAGCAGAGCGTCAGAAACTCCCCAATGTTACGATCAGAGAAGCTTTTTTTGGTAATTGTGAGTTGCCAAAGTTCTTTGGTTTTAACACAGGCGGAGTTCTGTCGTTAAAGCTTCTATCATTGTGTGAAAGTTTTTCAGTGTTTTGTCTGTTGAAAAACCCTCGGTTTTTTCGATATGCAGACTGGTAAATACAACAAGTAGTTCAAAATTGTTTTTAATTGCTGAATTTAGGGCGAGTGGACCCTTTTGTTTATGTTGGTTTTGTATCGACCTGTTAAACAATAATTGTAGTGTTATCGAATTACTCGAGGTCATACGTTGGTTATATTTTAATTTCTTCTATATCCCAACGATTTATTTCACTTAACTTTCATCACACTTACACTCCCTGGGGTGTGAACCCGACTATGATAGGACTAGCTAGTTTCGTCTGCACGTCACCTCAGACTCATCAGCTATCAGCTATCGACGGGAATTGAAGCAGAGCGTCAGAAACTCCCCAATGCTACGCAGATAGATGATGAGTCTGAGGTGTTGTGCAGACGAAACTAGCTAGTCCTATCATAGTCGGGTTCACACCCCAGGGAGTGTAAGTGTGATGAAAGTTAAGTGAAATAAATCGTTGGGATATAGAAGAAATTAAAATATAACCAACGTATGACCTCGAGTAATTCGATAACACTACAATTATTGTTTAACAGGTCGATACAAAACCAACATAAACAAAAGGGTCCACTCGCCCTAAATTCAGCAATTAAAAACAATTTTGAACTACTTGTTGTATTTACCAGTCTGCATATCGAAAAAACCGAGGGTTTTTCAACAGACAAAACACTGAAAAACTTTCACACAATGATAGAAGCTTTAACGACAGAACTCCGCCTGTGTTAAAACCAAAGAACTTTGGCAACTCACAATTACCAAAAAAAGCTTCTCTGATCGTAACATTGGGGAGTTTCTGACGCTCTGCTTCCATCCCCGTAGATAGCTGATGAGTCTGAGTGACAACACCTCAGACTCATCATCTATCTACGTAACATTGGGGAGTTTCTGACGCTCTGCTTCAATCCCCGTCGATAGCTGATAGCTGATGAGTCTGAGGTGACGTGCAGACGAAACTAGCTAGTCCTATCATAGTCGGGTTCACACCCCAGGGAGTGTAAGTGTGATGAAAGTTAAGTGAAATAAATCGTTGGGATATAGAAGAAATTAAAATATAACCAACGTATGACCTCGAGTAATTCGATAACACTACAATTATTGTTTAATAGGTCGATACAAAACCAACATAAACAAAAGGGATCCACTCGCCCTAAATTCAGCAATTAAAAACAATGTTGAACTATTTGTTGTATTTACCAGTCTGCATATCGAAAAACCGAGGGTTTTTCAACAGACAACACACTGAAAAACTTTCACACAATGATAGAAGCTTTAACGACAGAACTCCGCCTGTGTTAAAACCAAAGAACTTTGGCAACTCACAATTACCAAAAAAAGCTTCTCTGATCGTAACATTGGGTAGTTTCAGACGCTCTGCCTCCATCCCCGTAGATAGCTGATGAGTCTGAGGTGACGTGGGTTCACTCCCCAGGGAGTGTAAGTGTGATGAAAGGACCAGCTAGTTTCGTCTGCACGTCACCTCAGACTCATCAGCTATCTACGGGGATGGAAGCAGAGCGTCAGAAACTACCCAATGTTACGATCAGAGAAGCTTTTTTTGGTAATTGTGAGTTGCCAAAGTTCATTGGTTTTAACATAGGTAGAGTTCTGTCGTTAAAGCTTCTATCAGTGTGTGAAAGTTTTTCAGTGTTTTGTCTGTTGAAAAACCCTCGGTTTTTTCGATATGCATACTGGTAAGTACAACAAATAGTTGAACATTGTTTTTAATTGCTGAATTTAGGGTGAGTGGATCCCTTTTGTTTATGTTGGTTTTGTATCGACCTGTTAAACAATAATTGTAGTGTTATCGAATTACTCGAGGTCATACGTTGGTTATATTTTAATTTCTTCTATAACACAACGATTTATTTCACTTAACTTTCATCACACTTACACTCCCTGGGGAGTGAACCCGACTTTGAAAGAACTAGCTAGTTTCGTCTGCACGTCACCTCAGACTCATCAGCTATCTACGGCGATGGAAGCAGAGTGTCAGAAACTCCCCAATGTTATGATCAGAGAAGCTTTTTTTGGTAATTGTGAGTTGCCAAAGTTCATTGGTTTTAACATAGGTGGAGTACTGTCGTTAAAGCTTCTATCAGTGTGTGAAAGTTTTTCAGTGTTTTATCTGTTGAAAAACCCTCGGTTTTTTCGATATGCAGACTGGTAAATACAACAAATAGTTGAACATTGTTTTTAATTGCTGAATTTAGGGCGAGTGGATCCCTTTTGTTTATGTTGGTTTTGTATCGACCTGTTAAACAATAATTGTAGTGTTATCGAATTACTCGAGGTGATACGTTGGTTATATTTTAATTTCTTCTATAACCCAACGATTTATTTCACTTAACTTTCATCACACTTACACTCCCTGGGGAGTGAACCCGACTATGAAAGGACTAGCTAGTTTCGTCTGCACGTCACCTCAGACTCATCAGCTATCTACGGCGATGGAAGCAGAGTGTCAGAAACTCCCCAATGTTATGATCAGAGAAGCTTTTTTTGGTAATTGTGAGTTGCCAAAGTTCATTGGTCTTAACATAGGTGGAGTACTGTCGTTAAAGCTTCTATCAGTGTGTGAAAGTTTTTCAGTGTTTTATCTGTTGAAAAACCCTCGGTTTTTTCGATATGCAAACTAGTAAGTGCAACAAATAGTTGAACATTGTTTTTAATTGCTGAATTTAGGGCGAGTGGATCCCTTTTGTTTATGTTGGTTTTGTATCGACCTGTTAAACAATAATTGTAGTGTTATTGAATTACTCGAGGTCATACGTTGGTTATATTTTAATTTCTTCTATAACCCAACGATTTATTTCACTTAACTTTCATCACACTTACACTCCCTGGGGAGCGAACCCACGTCACCTCAGACTCATCAGCTATCTACGGGGATGGAAGCAGACCGTCAGAAACTCCCCAACGTTACGATCAGAGAAGCTTTTTTTGGTAATTGTGAGTTGCCAAAGTTTATTGGTTTTAACATAGGTGGAGTACTGTCGTTAAAGTTTCTATCAGTGTGTGAAAGTTTTTCAGTGTTTTGTCTGTTGAAAAACCCTCTGTTTTTTCGATATGCAGACTGGTAAATACAACAAATAGTTGAACATTGTTTTTAATTGCTGAATTTAGGGCGAGTGGATCCCTTTTGTTTATGTTGGTTTTGTATCGACCTGTTAAACAATAATTGTAGTGTTATTGAATTACTCGAGGTCATACGTTGGTTATATTTTAATTTCTTCTATAACACAACGATTTATTTCACTTAACTTTCATCACACTTACACTCCCTGGGGAGTGAACCCGACTATGAAAGGACTAGCTAGTTTCGTCTGCACGTCACCTCAGACTCATCAGCTATCTACGGGGATGGAAGCAGAGTGTCAGAAACTCCCCAATGTTACGATCAGAGAAGCTTTTTTTGGTAATTGTGAGTTGCCAAAGTTCATTGGTTTTAACATAGGTGGAGTACTGTCGTTAAAGCTTCTATCAGTGTGTGAAAGTTTTTCAGTGTTTTGTCTGTTGAAAAATGCATACTGGTAAGTACAACAAATAGTTGAACATTGTTTTTAATTGCTGAATTTAGAGCGAGTGGATCCCTTTTGTTTATGTTGGTTTTGTATCGACCTGTTAAACAATAATTGTAGTGTTATTGAATTACTCGAATTAATACGTTGGTTATATTTTAATTTTTTCTATAACCCAACGATTTATTTCACTTAACTTTCATCACACTTACACTCCCTGGGGAGTGAACCCGACTATGAAAGGACTAGCTAGTTTTGTCTACACAACACCTCAGACTCATCATCTATCTACGTAACATTGGGGAGTTTCTGACGCTCTGCTTCAATCCCCGTCGATAGCTGATAGCTGATGAGTCTAAGGAGACGTGCAGACGACACTAGCTAGTCCTCTCATAGTCGGGTTCACTCCCCAGCGAGTGTAAGTGTGATGAAAGTTAAGTGAAATAAATCGTTGGGATATAGAAGAAATTAAAATATAACCAACGTATGACCTCGAGTTATTCGATAACACTACAATTATTGTTTAACAGGTCGATACAAAACCAACATAAACAAAAGGGATCCACTCGCCCTAACTTCAGCAATTAAAAACAATGTTGAACTATTTGTTGCATTTACCAGTCTGCATATCGAAAAAACCGAGGGTTTTTCAACAGACAAAACACCGAAAAACTTTCACACAATGATAGAAGCTTTAACGACAGAACTCCGCCTATGCTAAAACCAAAGAACTTTGGCAACTCACAATTACCAAAAAAAGCTTCTCTGATCGTAACATTGAGGAGTTTCTGACGCTCTGCTTCCATCCCCGTAGATAGCTGATGAGTCTAAGGTGACGTGCAGACGAAACTAGCTAGTCCTATCGAAGTCGGGTTCACTCCCCAGGCAGTGTAAGTGTGATGAAAGTTAAGTGAAATAAATCGTTGGGTTATAGAAGAAATTAAAATATAACCAACGTATGACCTCGAGTAATTCGATAACACTACAATTATTGTTTAACAGGTCGATAACAGGTGACGTGCAGACGAAACTAGCTAGTCCTATCATAATCGGGTTCACTCCCCAGCGAGTGTAAGTGTGATGAAAGTTAAGTGAAATAAATCGTTGTTTTATAGAAGAAATTAAAATATAACCATCGTTTGACCTCAAGTAATTCAATAACACTACAATTATTGCTTAACAGGTCGATACAAAACCAACATAAACAAAAGGTATCCACTCGCCCTGCATTCAGCAATTAAAAACAATGTTCAACTATTTGTTGCACTTACCAGTATGCATATCGAAAAAACCGAGGGTTTTTTAACAGACAAAACACTGAAAACCTTTCACACACTGATAGAAGTTTTAACGACAGAACTCCACCTATGTTAAAACCAATGAACTTTGGCAACTCACAATTACCAAAAAAAGCTTCTCTGATCGTAACATTGGGGAGTTTCTGACGCTCTGCTTCCATCCCCGTAGATAGCTGATGAGTCTGAGGTGACGTGCAGACAAAACTAGCTAGTCCTAAAATTGATCACCGACGGTATTGTTGAACCATCTGTATCTGAAAATAATAGCCTTTTATTATTTGTTCCTAAAAAAACATCTCCTGGTTCAGAACAAAAGAAATGGCGATTAGTGATTGACCATCGTCAAATTAATAAAAAACAAGAAAGGAAAGCTAACTTCGGGCGGGGCCGAAGTTGAAATACCCTTGCAGAATATTCTGTAAATTATATTCTCCAAAATTATTCATATGATGCATTCTTAACACTCATAAAAAATCCCAACTTTCTAACTTAAAAAACACCAAAGTTATGGCATTTCCAATCGTTCAGTTATATGGCGGCTAGAGGATATAGTCGGCCGTATTAATTGGCCAAATATAAAACCCGTAGAAAATCCCAACTTCCTAACTTTACAAATACCAAAGTTATGGCATTTCCGATCAATCAGTTATATGGAAGCTATAAGATAGAGTAAACCGATCCTTATGAAATTTTATAGGTCAGATTGACTGGTCAAATATAAAACTCATAGAAAATCCCAACTTTTTAACTTAACAAACACCAAAGTTATGGCATTTCCGATCAATCAGTTATATGGCAGCTATAAGATATAGTCGCCCGATCCGGCTTGTTCCGACTTATATACTACCTGCAATAGAAAGACAAGTTTTGGGAAAGTTTCAAGCAGATAGCTAAAACTGAGGGACTAGTTTGCGTAGAAACGGACGGACAGACGGACAGACGGACATGGCTAGATCGACTCTCCTGGTGACGCTGATCAAGATTATATATACTTTATAGGGTCGGAAATGTCTCCTTCTCTGCGTTGCAAACTTTTGACTAAAATTATAATACCCTCTGCAAGGGTATAATTTCTGTCCGATCAATTTCCACTCCCAACAATTGATGATATTTTGGATCAATTAGGACGAACAAAATATTTCCGCCTTGACTTAATGTCAGGATTTCATCAAATTGAACTCAAAAAAAGTTCAAGAGATATAACGACATTTTCAACGAGCAATGATTGGCCAAATAAAAAAGCCATAGAAAATCCCAACTTCCTAACTTTACAAACACCAGAGTTATGACATTTCCTATCGTTCAGTTATATGGCAGCTATAGGATATAGTCGGCCGATCCCGGACGTTCCGACTTATATACTGCGTGCAAAGGAAAGAAGGGTGTGTGCAAAGTTTCAATTCGATATCTTTAAAACTAAAAGACTTGTTCGCGTAAAAACAGACAGACGGACAGACGGACATGCTTATATCAACTCAGGAGGTGATCCTGATCAAGAATATATATACTTTATAGGGTCGGAGATGTCTCCTTCACTGCGTTGCACACTTTTGACCAAAATTATAATACCCTCTGCAAGGGTATAAAAATGATGACTTTTGCATTCTCTGGATTATAACAAGCATACTTTTATAGGTTGTTCCGAAAGAAAAACTTAACGGACGTTTTTGAGAAATGTAGGAAATAAAGGTTGGCCCTCGAAAGAGTTGCTTTTTAAAATCGCTAAAAAAAAAACAACGAGTATATATTTTTCGAATTTTTTTTTTTTGGATAGCCTCAACATTGCGTTTTATGTATGAAACACTACTTCGTTCATATGTCTACCTCGGCTGGCTTCACAGTAGCCCATTCGGTCGACCCAATTTTTAAACACATTTTCGATGGTATGGCCCTCAATGGCCCTGATGGCGACTTCTCGAGCTTTAGGTCGTCAATCCTCTCTGGGTGGTTAGCGTAACACTTATCCTTGACGGCACCCCACAAAAAATAGTCCAACGGGGTCAAATCGCCGTTTCGGCTGATTATGCGATTTTCGAACCTACCGCGCAAAAAAATCGATTGTGACGTTGGATGTGTGGCACGTAGCGCCGTCCTGCTGGAACCATATGTCGTCCATGTCTTCCTCTTCCATTTGGGGAAAGAAAAAGTCTTCCAACATCCCGCGACAGCGGACACCATTAACGGTTTCGGCGGCTCCTTCCTCGTTTTCAAAGAAAAACGGCCTAATGATGCCACCCGACCACATACCGCACCAAACAGTCACTCGTTGTGGATGCATTGGCTTCTCCAAGACGCCGTGTGGATTTTCTGAACCACAAATGCGACAGTTTTGCTTATTAACATAACCACCGAGGTGAAAATGGGCCTCATCAGAAAACACGATTTTTCGATAAAAATTGTCATCTTCCACCAAGCGCTCCTGACCCCATTCCGCGAACCGAAAACGCATTGGATGGTCATGCGGCTTAAGCTGCTGAACCAAGTGAATCTTATATGGCCTTAGACGGATGTCTTTTGCTAAAATCCGTTGCAGGGAATTGCGTGAAATGTCCAACTCTTGAGCACGGTGCCGAGTTGACGTCGACAGATTGTCATTTACACTTTCGGCCACCGCAAATATATTTTCAACCGACCGAACTGGACGAGCACGTAAACGTGTTGTTTTATTCATCAACGATCCAGTCTCACGCACACGCTTCACAAAACTATCCACAAGCTGCCAAGAAGGAGCTTGCAGTTTCCGCAATTTTCTTTCAGTTTCGGTTGAAGACTCTCAACTTTTAAAGAAAGTTTTTAATATTTCCCAATTTTCTTCGAGCGTAAACCTAACCATTTCGTAAACCGCAAACCTTCTACTAACTATCTGACACATTGACAAAGACATTCGAAATGCTAAAGTCAAAATTGTCGAAAGTTCAAAAAGTAAACGCTAGATGAGCCACCCTGTACAATCTAAAGATATATCCAGAAAAATTTTCATTTTTATGCAAGAGGTGACTTTTCTCGGTCATCAATGCACAGATAAAGGAATACTTCCAGACGACAAGAAATATGACGTCATTGTGATATGATTAATTATTATAGAAGAATTTTCACGGCACATAACAAGATTATGTAAAAAGAATGAACAGATTAATGCCCAAACGCATTTCAATATTTAAAAACAAAACTCATGGAACCTACTTTGCTACAATATCCCGATTTCAGCAAAGAATTTTGTATAATTACTGATGCAAGTAAGAAAGCATGTGGAGCGGTTTTAACTCAAAACCATAACGGGCTCCAACTTTTACTGAGGGAGAAACTAATAAGTGTACAACTGAGCAGGAATTAGCTGCAATTCATTGGGAAATATTACATTTTCAACCATTTATTTATGGAAATCACTTTCCAATCAAAACAGATCGCAGACCATTAATATATCTATTTTCAATGATTAATCCTAGTTCTAAGCTGACACGTATGTGGCTAAAATTAGAAGAGTATTATTTCACAGTTAGATACCTAAAGGGAAAAGACAACTATGTGGCTGATGCGTTATAAAGAATAACCATTAAAGATCTACAAAACATTGCTGGAAATATAATAAAAGTCACTACTAGATATCAAAATAGACAGAAAATCCGTGCGGAAAACAAAGAAATAGAATTGCCTACGCAATCTATAGAGAAAGCTTCTAGGCCCAACGTATATAAAGTCATAAACAATGACGAAGTACGTAAAGTAGTGACCTTGCATGTAAAAAATATTCTATGTTTATTTAAACATGTTCAAATTACTGTAAGATTAGATGTTAGCGATTTTATATCAATGGAATCCTAGACTTACGTCAATTTTTCCAAAGGCTTGAAAGTAAGCTGGTATAAACAAAATTAGCTAACTCAAATTGGCACCGTGGGAAAATATCTTTTGAACATTTAAACATATGGGCAATAAGATATTGAATACATTAAGAGCAGCGCTACTTAACCCGGTTGCCCTTATAGAAAATCAAGGTGAGAAAGAAGCTATACTGTCTAAATTCCATGACCAAGGAGGTCATTCTGGTATTACAAAAACCTTGGCCAAGGTCAAAAGACATTATTTTTGGAAAGGTATGACTCGAGATATTACTGAGTACATACACAAATGTCAGAACTGCCAAAAAGCTAAAATAACTAAGCACAATAAGACTCCATTGATAATAACTGATACGCCTATAAATGCTTTCGACAGAGTGAAACTATTGGTCCACTACCAAAATCAGAAACTGGCAATGAATATGCAGTCGCTCTAATATGTGATCTAACTAAATATTTAGTTGACATACCAGTTCCAAATAAGAATGCGAATACTACCGCTAAAGCAATTTTTGAATCATTTATTCTGAAGTACGGTCCAATATAGACGTTCATTACGGACATGGGTACAAAATTTATGAATTCAATTATAAATGATTTGTGCAAATACCAGAAATTGAAAATATAACATCTACGGCACACCACCACCAGACAGTCGGAACAATAGAACGAAGTCACTTTCAATGAATACATATGCTCATATAAATCGGTTAATAAAACTGATTCAGACGTATGGTTTCAATATTTCGTTTTTTGTTTCAACACGACCCTTTCAATGCACACTGGTTCCAATGACCAATATTTTTGCATAAAGTAGAAAAATGAAGCTACAGACTTGAAACTTGGCACACTATATAGTTACTATAGTTACTATATATGCAAAATCTGGACAAAATTTTGTGCCGATCGGACCACGCCTTCCTTTCCGCCCAATAGAAATGCACCCCGGGATTTACAAAACATCCATGAAAATTGGTGCAATCGACTTTTGGTGGTGTTAAAAGATCACTAACTTTTAATGGGTAACTGCTGCATTTTTTGTTTTGATGAACTCTTTCCTTGATGTGGATGCTGGAAACCATCGGATCTGATGAATCAAGTGCTCTACAAAAAACGTCAGTCATGGTGTCTAAGCGACTATTTTGTCGTGCATGCGAACGTGTATCATTTTTATAAATTTTGTTCCGAGCTTCGGATGCATTTTCGCCTAGGCAACCAAGTGGAAGGGAAGATGCGCAAGCGATCTGGGCCCCATGAGGTAGTACTTTATGAACAGTAGCTGACATTGGGTAACAGGGATACTTGCCTTTATATAAAAATGCAGTTTTTGCGCAGAAACTTTTAAATTTTGAAGCATATTTTTTAAAGTTGCTTGAAATTGCTATTAAAATAAAATATAAATTTTTCGGTATCGAAAAATGCTCTCCTCGCTGTGTTCCCGTCGTTGGTATTGCCGCATCCATTTGCTTTGGGCTTATCGACATGGAGCCCAAGGTCCTCCCATAATTTCTGCTGAATTTTTTTTTTTTTCGGGCAGCCACTTTTTCTTTGTCTTGAGGGCCACGTTCTTGTCACTTGTGAATACCAATTCTGTATGACACTTTTAAAACAAATTCGAAAAAACGAATCCACGCGTGTAGAGGACTTTCTCCATACTCGAGCACTTAGGAGATCTTCGGCGTAAATTTGTCCGATTGAACATCAGCGACAGTCATGAAGTCCAGGTGCTTCGCTCCACAGATTGGGCAAGACTGGGTCGAATTGGTTTCTGTATTAAGAACTTTCCCACCAATTAATGTCATTTTCAGTTTAAAATTTATGGGGCAAACGCTGTTGTTCTCATCTGTGAAAACAAACGGCACCAAATTTTCAATTTCCGAGTCCTGTCGTTTTTTCTCTGCTCTGATATGACTTTGTGTTTCTTTTATTAATTCAAAATTTAGAGGCCTGCAAAATCGAACAGACTGCGGAGACCGATTCATCCAAATAACTCGACCTATTGAATCCACTAACTTAAGCAGAATTAGTGTTGTCACAAACAGAGACTGATCGAATGTGTCTGTAGCTTCCAGTGCGAAATTTTGCTTGTAAAGGCATTGCCCAGTTGAACCGTCAAATCCATAACTGGTAATTAATGTCAAACCGGAAATTTATCTTTTGCACCGATAATTTGCTTGTAACTTGGGTAAATGTCACAATTTCTCTTTTTACCTCCCAGTCGAATGCTCATGTACTGTTTTTTGGTAAAGCCATTCTCCATTAAAAAATCTAAAGCTTCTTCTGGAGTTAATGGTACAAACTCAGCTTTCGTTGTTCCTCCCTCCACGTGTTTCAAGCACGCTTTCTTGGCAGCGATAGTAGTTGCATGAGCAAGGAGATTGACATCATTATTATTTTCTGCTGAAACTTCGCAAGCTAATCTATGCTTTAATCGAGAACGCCCTTCATCATAGCTTAATCGTGGCCGTCCTCCACTATTGGGGGATTCTATAATATAGTCTGATGGCTGAAACGTAAAACGTAATGCAAGAAAACTTTCTTTCTGCGCCTTATACCTTGGAACTATCCGAGAGCATTTTTTTATTCCAGCATCCACATAAGCAACAAAGTTCTTAATCCTCTTTTTTAAAGGATCCTCTATGTTATGCTTTAAGTTTCCAATTCGATGCTGCAACACAAAGTTGTAAAGGCTTTCGGTAGGTCTATGTTGTCTAGCAAAAAGTTTTATTTGTAAAACTGAGCAAGAACGAGCAAAAAAGGTTTATGTCATCGTATTGTAAATAAATGCAAGAACAAAACTGCGTTAATAGTTTTTATAATACGTCACAATCCAACCTACTTTTGTTCCATAAAACACTAAAAATGCTAGGCTAAATTGTTAAACAAATAATTTACCAAAACAATTTAAAATATAGAACCCATATATAACATAGATAACTATGCTAAGGAAAGTAAATATAGATTAGAAGTAGCATACAAAAGAGCTTGAATAATGATAGAAGAAAATAAGAAAAATAATAAAAATTTATATGATCAGATAATAAGGACATTTCCTGCCATTTAGGCTTGCAATCCGATCTAGATAATTTTCAAAACTGGTGCCGAGATAATTTACTAAATTTAAACGGTTCCAAGTGTAAGCTGATGACTTTTTATCGGGCCAATCCGATATACGCGACTTACACGTTAAGTGGCAGCTCTTTGGATAGAATAACTCTTGTAAACGATCTTGGCGTTCTCTTGGACCCCAAACTAAAATTTTCTAATCACATTTCGTCCATGGTTAATACAGCCAGAGGAGTGCTTGGATTTATTAAAAGGTGGTCAAAAGAATTCGATGATCCTTATTTGACTAAAACTTTATATATTTCGCTAGTCCGTCCGATTCTGGAGTATGGGTCTCCCGTCTGGAGTCCACAATACGGAATACATATTGGTCGTATTGAATCTGTACAAAAAAACTTCCTTCTTTTTGCTTTACGGCGCCTAAACTGGGATGCAAATCTTATCTTACCTTCTTATTCTAGTAGACTTCTTTTGATTAATTTACCATCCCTAGCCAACCGTAGAACGATGCTTGGTACTATCTTTATTTATAACCTTATACATGGTGATATTGACTGCCCCGACTTGTTAAGTCGGCTAAACTTTTCTGTGCCAAGTAGATTAACTAGAAATTATATTCCCCTAACTTTAAATCATTGTAGATCTAACTATGCCTTGCATGAGCCTTTCAGAGTATTATGTTCTGACTATAATAGACTTTTTCCTGTAATATCAAATCTTGACTCTCTGCCGCTCCTAAAACGATTAATACTTGCTTCATTGGCACAAGATTGATCTAACTATTACTTTTTTCCCCGGACCTTTACCTTTATTTTCCTATCTCGCGTCTATCTTATCGCGAATCGTGCCGTACGATACACGGCTGCGCCCCTCGGTCGGTTGGGCGGGTAAGTGGGCCGTGGGACTCCGCGCGAAAAAAAAAAAAAAAAAAAAAAAAAGAAAACAAACAACATAGTTATATCAGTAGGTGATCAAGTCCTCTTAAGAAATGAAACAGGTCATAAGTTAGATTACCAATATACTTTCTCCCTACAAAGTAAAGGAAATAGGAGAAAGAAATAACATTATAATAACGAATAATAAAAACATAAGGCCATGCTTAGCAATAATTTTTCTTTACTTACGAATATTATTCCCAATTCCATTTTCTTTTTAACAAATTAGAAACTGTAACGAACAGTTTTTGTATGTCTGCTCGCTACGAGTATTGTGCGGCTAGCTCAGTAGATGTGTGTTGTTCGTCCCACCAAATTTATATAAACGTGATCGACCGACTGTCTAGTGAGAACGCACAGAATGTTGGGATGTTTATACTAGGATGTTTATTCGCCGACTTGTCCTTCGGCCTGGGACTAATGGTGACAGATGGTTGTGTCTCTCCGTTGTCTTTGGCCTCGGGTCTATGAGGGTCTAGGGATGCGTCACCGTTTCCAGACTAGGGTGAACAGGCACTGGGCTCTCAAAACGGACGCCTTTCGCAGCCACAGCCTCCTGTCCCTGGATCTGTCCCGGCCGGGCACACCAGACACCTACCTAGTTTCTACCTGATGGTTCAAGCATACACCGGAAGGCCGCCAATGCAGTCCCTATGGCAGGACGCTAGGTTCAAGACGAACGCTTCCGCCCTCGCCTCTTAGCCGTGGACTGGATACGTTGTAGTATGGCTTGGTTTCTGCTGGGCCTGCGATGACTGCTCGTCGTTTCTCGTGTCCTCGATGTCCTCGCTCTGTTTACGGCGCAAATCCTGGCTCCGTTGTCCGTGTGCTCTTGTGAGACTAGGTGCAGCGGATCTTTGGCTCTCGGGGTTCGGTCAGCTTCCTGTCTAGGACTCTGGCGGTGAGCTACTGGGCTCTCGACGCATACGCCTCTCGAGACACCCGTGGTTCGGACGCGCGTCCTTCTTGGCTAGTCGCACCAGGGCCTCCACAATTCTCGCCTGCCGGTTCAGGCGTACGCCGGAATTCGACAAGGCAATTGTCTTCTCACGGCAGCTGGTTCTGGACAACTTCCCTTCCGAGCCCACGGTTCTTTGTCGAAGGACTCTTTTTATTCACTTCTGTCGGACTCGCCGATCAATACGCCAAGCTCAAATCGCGACCAGAATTAGAACAAAGCGCCTAGACTTAGCCGCGTGATGCCTTAAGGACCTCAGCTACTTCAACTTCAACTCTAAGACCCGCAAGCTAATCTATGCTTTAACGTCTTGATGTAGCGATCTTGCTCCTGTTGACTCGGCGCTTCCTCCTGATGTTAACTTGACTTGTTTTCTTCACTGATTTACTAATTGTCTATTGATCTTGCTGGATTGACTTCTTGTGATCGACTGATCCCGCTTCCTGCGGTCTGGCCGCTTATATGTAGTTCCCGCCCCAAGATGTTTTCCTTATAAATCATTGTAGCCTTCGAGTCTTCTTGCTCCTCCAAAAGGTTCCCTCGACGCTCACAGCTCGTACTTGAGTTCCACAGCGCCGATACTCCAATCCTTTTCCCGCCCAAGATGTTTCCCCCATATGCTTCGCGTTATAAGTATCTCCTTTCCTTCGTTGTCTGGTCACACTACCGCTTTCCCGATCGGTTTTCCAGCCGATCTCGATGATTTGAATAATTGCAGCGTTGCCATCCGGAGGTGGCGATATTTTTTAGTGCGACCCTTCCTGTGCCGTCATCTCCAGTTTTCTGTGCCCATCGATCGACTTTATCGTCCAGTGCCAATCGACCGCTCAATAATCGAAGCGCCCCCATCCCTTTTTCACGTGCAGCGTGCTAGGAAATTTTCTCTGGTAAGTTTTCTTCTTTTCTCCTTGCTTTCTCATTTCTTACTTTTACTCCCCCTTCCTTTTAGCCTTCCCCCACACGCCCCACCTTTGCCCTCGGCCGTGACCCTCGGTCACGTAGCAGGACGGGCAGAATTGCCACCGATTCTTGAATTCCCCCCCTTCAGATGGTAGGAACCCCTCATCACACATATATCTATCACAGTGAGTAGCTCGCCGCTTCTTCTTTGTGGGCCGAATTTAATGCATTTCCTTTTTTTTCAGGTTTTTTCTTGTTCTTGGCATTTTCCTTCTGTGTTCAGCAGTCCCTTGGCTCATTTTGGATCCTGCGGTACAGCTCCGCTGTGCCGTCTCTCCCCTTTCTTCGGCCGCCATAGAGTTATACATATCTCTCCCGAATAGAGTCTCACGACGCTACGGGCTGAGCTACCTTGTTATTACTTGTACTGTGTTTGTCGTATCATTAATTAATTGTTTAATTATTATAATTTTTTTTTGGTTTAGCCCTTCCTTGTTCCCTGTGCTACGCGGCGTACAGGTGGATAACTTGGGCGTATGCTCGATGCTGAATCTGCCTGCCTCGTTGCATGGGTGTCTTACTTTGTTTTCCTTGGGTACCCTATCTACGCGGCGTATAGGCGGATGACTCTGGCTTATGCCCGACGATGAATCCGTCTGCCTGTTTTGGGATCCTTGTAAATCCTTCCTTGTGGGTTCCCTGTGTTACACGGCGTATAGGTGGATGACTTGGGCGTATGCCTAACGTTGAATCCGCCTGCCTCGTTCCATGGGTTCTTCCCCTATGTCCTGTGAATCCGCCTGCTTTATCTTGGGATCCTCGTAAGTCCTTCCTTAAGTGTTCCCTGTGCTGTGCAGCGTATAGACGGATGACTTGGGCGTATGCCTGACGCTGAATCCGCCTGCCTTGTTGCATGGGTTCTGCCCCTATGTTTTCCTTGGGTACCCTATCTACGGCGTATAGGCGGATGACTCTGGCTTATGCCCGACGATTAATCCGCCTGCTTTGTCTTGGGATCCTTGGAAGTCCTTCCTTATGTGTTCCTGTGCTGTGCGGCGTATAGACGGATGACTTGGGCGTATGCCTGACGCTGAATCTGTTTGCCTCCTAGTCAGGGTCCCTGGCATAACTTCTCATTTATATCCTGTGTCTTATCCTTGCGACTGTCCTTTCTGCGTGGCGTATTGATGACTCTTGCTTCGGCCTGACGCCTAATCCTGTTGCCTCTGTACCAATGTGAAATCCTTGTCCTATTCCTCCGATGTGTCCGCCGTCTGCTCTTGTGCCGTTTCTGTTTGTTGCTGCTTGAGCTCGCCAATGTGAACCGTCCGCTCTTTCTTCGAAAGTGTGTGGCGTATCCTGCAAATTACCGGCGAGACGAAATCTACAACCTGGTACGAACCATCGTACCTCGGGGCTAATTTCGCTGCGAAACCCTCGGCTGCTTTGGATATGAGGTGTTCTTTTGCCCATACTATGCTGCCACCTCCGGCGTTCACAGCCTCCTCCTCAGATTGTATTGTCTGGCTTGGTCATGGTATGCCTTTTCCATGTTACGGCGCATGACTTCGAAGATCTCTTGTAGTTTAGCTGCATTCTCGTCCGGGGTCTCTGTGCTTTTCCCGGAGCCAGCGTTTCCCTGTCGTATAGTGCGTTTGGCAAACGGTGTTCTCGGCCTTGAGTGAGAAACGCTGGGGAGTACCCGGTTGATTCAGATACGCTTGAGTTTACTGCTAGCATAATTTCAGGCCAATTCTCTTCCCAGGTTCATCGGTCCTTTCCTGCGAATTGAGCTATCATAGTCTTTACCGTACGGTTAGCTCGTTCTGTTGGGTTTTCCTGTGGTGTATAGGGCGCTGTAAATTGCTGCTTTATTCCCATTTCGCTAAGAAATCTTTTGAAGGATCGACTGGCGAACTGTACCCCGTTATCGGTTATCTCTATCTTTGGAGCCCCGAATCTTGATATTATTCGTTCTCTGAACGCCTTCTGTAGGGTCTCCGCTATTGCTGTACGTAGCGGTACAATCTCAGTCCATTTGGAAAACCGATCGATTAACACCAGTATCATCTGGTTTCCGTGCTTTGATCTTGGCAATGGCCCGACGAAATCTGCACATACTGTTGCCCATGGTTCTTCTGGTACCTGAGTGAGCATTTTCCCTGCATCCTGCAGCTGATTGGGCTTGTATTTCAGGCAAACTTCACACTTGCGTACGTGGGTCCTGGCGTCTCTGCGCATTCCTGGCCAGTAGTACCGGGCTGCCAGGCGTGCTATTGTTCTTCTACTCCCAACATGACCAGCAGATGGGGAGTCATGGTTTTCTTCCAGTACGGCTTGTCTTAAACCCTGCGGAACGCAGAGTTTCCAAGCCACGACATCTTCATTTCCCGCTCTGTGTGGAATGTGCCTATAGAGAGACTCGCCTTCCATTACATAATCTGGATACTTTTGAGGTTGGGCCTTCATTTTCGCGCACATACTTCTGTCCAGCTGCAGCTATTGATCGGTTTTTTCGATGCGTCTTTTATGGCTCTAAGTGTCTCCGTTTGTCGGGATAGGGCGTCTGCCACTACGTTCAGCTGTCCTTTCCTGTAAGCTATATCAAAGTCGTACTGCTGCTATCTTTCCAGACGGGCTTTCTATGCTTTTTAACCACTTGAAGGACACGTGGTCTGTAACCACTTTAAAATGGTAGCTCTCCAAGTACGGCTTCAGCTTCCTGATTGCCCAAACGATTGCCAAGCACTCTTTCTCTGTTGTGGAGTAATTTTTCTCCGCGCCCTTTAGAGTCCGGCTTAAGTATGAAATGACCCTTTCGCCGTCCTCTGTCTCTTGCGTCAGGATTGCACCTAATCCATAGTCGCTGGCGTCCGTCTGAAGGATACATTTTTTATCGAAATCTGGGCACGCCAGCACTGGATCGGCTACTAGTCGTGCCTTTACCTCTTCGAAGGCCTGTTGGTGTTCCGGCGTCCATATCCACTTTGTGCCTTTGCGTAGAAGATCATTCAGTGGTTTTACTATCCGCGCAAAATCTGGCACAAATCGTCGATACCATGAAGCTACGCCTAGGTATTGCCGTAGTTCGCGTTCTGTCGACGGTGGCTCTAGTTCGGCTATGGCCGCTACCTTCTCGGGATCTGTGCCTATCCCTTCGCTAGTAACGCGGTGTCCTAGGTAAAGCAACTCTTGCTTGAAGAATTTGCATTTATCGGCGTTTATTCTTAGGTTTGCTTCCTTGGGCCGCCTAAACATTTCCTTTAGATTATCCACGTGTTCTTTCAGCGTGCGTCCGATCACAATGATGTCATCTTGGTATTCAAACGCGTATGGTGACATCTCCGGGCCGATTACCTGATCCAGAGCCTTTTGGAACGTGACCGAAGCTGAATGTCCGAAAGGCATTACTTTTCATTGGAACAAGCCTTTGCCGGGTACTGTAAACGCCGTATATTGCCGACTATTTACCTCCAAAGGGACTTGCCAATATCCGTCTTTCAAGTCTAGACTGCTTATGTATTTCACCTCTCTGAGTTGGTCCAGGATATAATTAATCTTTTATGGACTTCGCGTTTATTTGTCTGAAATCAACGCATATCCTCCACTTGCCCGTCTTATTTTTCACCATTACGATGGGCGAGCTGTATGGACTTCTTGAATGTTCTATTAAGCCCATTTGTAACAACTCGTCCACCTTTGCGTTGATCTCTCCTTGCACTCTTGGGTTCTTAGGATAATACCTCTGTTTGATTGGCTTGTCGTCTTTCATGGTGATTTGGTGCTCGGCCACTGTAGATGTTCCGACATGGTGCTGAATTCTGCTAACTGTTCGTCGAGGAATTTTCCGATATCTTCTTCATCACTTAAGTGTGAATCTACCGCTACCGACAGCCCTTCATGCCCGGCACATTTTGTTTCCGCCCTGACTCCCGTGAGGAAATTCCATCCCAGCACTAGTTCATCCACTACTCCTGGAAATATTAGCAGATTCATCTCGAATTGTTTGTTTCCAAATTCCACCGTGATCTTGAGCTGTGAGCTTATTCTGCTGCACCTGCCGTCTGCCAACCTAACTTGCCGCCTTGTCCTTGTGATCCTTCCTTTGTCAGCCAGTCTATCCGCTAGCTCCTCGTTGATGAAACTTGACGTAGCTCCCGTGTCAATTGTGGCCTTGTATGCGACGCCTTCAATTTCAACGTACGCGGATAACTGCTGCTCTTCCTCGATCAAATTGCCAGTTAGTTTGGAGAGGAGGCACTTTGCGACCCCTGTGCGCCTCTCTGCGACTGGGATCGCTGTCCATTTCCCGCTTTTTGGCAGCACTCTTCGCTCCTGATACCAACTTTGCCGCACACCCAGCAGAACAGTACACTCTGGTTTCTGCATCCTCGTGCCCAGTGTTCGTTTCCTTCACAACGGCGACATGCATCCTGTGGGTTTATTATGTGGGTCTGTGCATTGGTGGCTCTTGGTATTGGGTTGTGTGCCACCTGAGTGGTGTTTGGTGGCCTCCATAATGTGTTCGTTGGCTGCTTTTGTTGTGTTACATTGGCTGGTGTCCACTGGCTATAGGACGGTGTTTAGTTTCTCGTGCTGTCTTCACATCTCCTGCATGTAGTTTGTGGTGGTGCTGTGATTTTGTTTCGAGAAAACTTGTGTTCGTGAACGAACTCTTCTCGCTCTTTTTCCAGTTCTTCGTATTCGTCAGCCAAGATCATTAATGTGTCCAGATCTTCCACTTTGTACGTTCTTAGTGAAATTCTCAGGTCTGGTGTCCAGTGTCCTTGATTATTTCTAGGGTCTCCTTAGGGGAGTACCCGAGTGGCCTCATCGAAGTCTGCATGTCCACCATGTAGTCTTTGAACGGTTCCTTGAAACTTTGTTTCCGCTGTTTCACCTTGTCTGCCAACTTCGAGAAAAACCCTCTCGGCAGAAAGTACGTCTGGAAACTTTCGCTGAAATCTCGCCATGTTCTCCAATGTTTATTGTTTTAAATAAACCATTTCGGAGCTTTGCCTTGCAATAGCTCTGGCATTACACGTGGGATCATGTTTAGGTTCAGACCGTACGTGCTCGCGAACCACTCCACCTGTTCTAGGAATTCCAGTGGCTTCTCTGTGCCATCGAATTTGAATGAACATTCTCTCTGGTGTGCTAGGTCTTTGCTGCCCTGACTTTCTTTCTTGTCTTGCATTTCGACTTCTGCCAGCTTCCTTCATGCTGTCCACTCCTAGACTTGCTATGAGCTCCTCGGCGTCAGGGTTTAGCAATTTGATTGTTGGGCCTGGCTTATCGTCGTATTTCTCTTCCAGCTCAGCCCAGATCTCTGCTACTCCTGGGTCATCCTGTTTTCTTGTTAGGTACTCTGAGAGGACTTTCCTCATGTCATCCGTTTTTCCCTCCAAAGTGATGCCTAACTTGGCTCATATTTTGGCGAAATCCTCATTCTTGAGGAGATATATCCATCCTTTCCCCATTTTCTGTTTTTTTTGCTTATTCTCACCGACCGGACAATCACGTCCACGTGACCCCACCGACACCACCGACCTCGGCCGAGTCCATATCGGCAGACAGCGGTAGGTCGGCGCAGGAGGAGGAGCCCTTAGAGAAAGGCCCGTGGGAGTGGCCCGATCCCGTGCCTGGAGGAAGGCTGAAGTTGGCCAGACAGAGTTCCGCGCCGGACGGAACCATCAGGCCTCCATTTGTGCGGCAGGTGTCGTTGCCCGACGAGCGACGGTGGATGGAGGTCCGGAGGCAGGAGTGGCCCTCGGAGATTGAGGCAGCACCGGCGGTTTTAGCCGCGCAACGAAGGGGCGGGAAGCAGTGCGTCCTGGTGCAGCGGGGCGGACGCCGTTTCCGAGTACGGCTGGGGCCCACAAAGAAGAAGCGCGAGCTACTCACTGTGATAGATACATGTGTGATGAGGGGTTCCTGCCAGCTAAAAGGGGGGAATTCAAGAATCAGTGGCAAACTCTGCCCGTCCTGGTACGCCACAGAGGGTCACGGCCGAGGGCAAAGGTGGGTCTTGTGGGGGGAAAGCAAAAAGGAAGAGAGAGTAAAAGTAAGAAATGAGAAAGCAAGGAGAATAGGAGAAAACTTACTGGAGAAAATTTCCTAGCACGCTGCACGCTTCGATTAATGAGCGGTCGATTGGCATTGGACGATAGTGTCGACGATGGGCACAGAACACTGGAGAAGACGGCACAGGAAGAACATTTTACTTCCTTTAGCGCAGCATGACTTTATAGACGGCTTGCTTGACATTGCGCTATCCCAAGTGAACCATATTAAGAACTCCTTAGGACGTTTACTGGACTTGTGTTTTGTTTCAAATTCAGAAGGCGTTTGCCTATCAAGAACGTCGTCACTTACACAACCGGAAGATCCTTATCATCCAACTCTAGAGCTGACTGTAGACGTAAAATCAGAGCTGAATAAAAAATCCGAAAAGTCGGTTAAACGAATCCGCTGCTTTCGTAAGGCAAACTTTCATCTTTGAAATACTTTTTTATCCGGCTATGACTGGTCCGAATTTTATTCATGCACTAACGTGGCTAAGGCCGTTAATATCTTTTATAATGCATTGAATTCCTTCTTTTATCTGTGTGTTCCGTTATACTATCCGTCAATTTCAAATAAACCTCCGTGGTTTAATAAAGAGTTGTCACACCTAAGAAATATTAAGTTCAGACTTTTCAATAAATTTAAAATGTGCGGTTCACAAGGGCCTAAGGGCTCGGTCAAATTTTATCGTGCTTAACGCCCGATGTTATAAAAGCTATTTGACTCGTCGTAGGGTCCAATTTTCACAAGATCCAAAACAGTTTAATAATTTTGTTAACACTAAGCGTAAATCAGCCTGTTACCCTTCATCGCTATCATTTGCATATCAGGCAATTGCCGATCTATTTGCCCAGTTTTTCCAGACAACATATTCTGATTCATCCCGTACAAATCCGTCTTATTCAAATGCCATACCCAAGACGAACTTGATTTTTTGTCCGAGATTAAGCGAAAGCTCCCTTCTTTTGGATCTCCATAAAGTTAAGCCAGTCTATTCACCGGGTCCGGACGGAGTTCCAGGCTGCGTGCTTAAATACTGTGCTGAAACTCTGTGTAGACCTCTGTACAAATTGTTTACCTTGTCTTTAAAAACATCTCATTTCCCACTTTTTTGGAAGGAGTCATTTGTCATTCCCCTTCATAAGAAAGGAAAGAAATGCAATACAAGTAATTACAGAGGCATATCCAAATTATCCGCCATCCCAAAGCTTTTCGAAAACACTATTTCACCCCATTTGCAACATCTTTGTAGATCGATTATATCTCCATGTCAACATGGATTTATAAGGCGAAGATCTACGACGACAAACCTCTTGGAGCTAACGTCTTTTGTAATAAATGGCTTTAGAAAAAACATGCAGACTGACATAGTTTACAATGATTTTAGTAAAGCGTTTGATTCAGTAAATCACTCGCTTCTTGTATTAAAGCTAGACTTATTAGGGATTCCATGTGATCTTCTAACATGGATCTCAAGGTATCTGAGTGTAGGACTTAACGAGTCCTCTTTAAAAACTCGATCTCTGATTTGATCCGAGTTAGGAAGCACCCTTGGCCCACTTCTTTTTACTTTATTTATAAACGATCTCCCTCTAGTCTTGACAAAGTCGCGTGTCCTTATGTACGCAGATGACGTTAAATTATGCCTGCAATATAACGAAATTTCTAGCAGTTCATACTTACAATCTGACCTAAATGCTTTTCAAACATGGTGTTGTGATCTTTTGGATTTAAATAGCGCTAAGAGCAAAGTAATGACATTTTTTCGGGTGACCCACAATACGCAACGTATACGCTGGGTGTTTGCGCGTTGTCTAGAATTACGCACGTTGATGACCTTGGCGTCCTCCTTGACCCAAAACTTAAGTTTTGTGACCATATTACTTCTACGGTGAATAAAGCCAGGGGAGTACTTGGATTTATTAAAAGGTGGTCAAAGGAATTCGATGATCCCTATGTTACAAAGACTATGTTCATTTCACTAGTCCGTCCAATCCTTGAGTACTCCTCAGCAGTTTGGAGTCCTCAGTATGGTGTACATATAGACCGGATAGAGTCTGTGCAAAAGAACTTTTTATTATTTTCTCTACGGGGCTTTAACTGGATTGCAAGCCTTATTTTACCATGCTACTCTAGTAGACTTCTCCTAATTAATCTTCCATCCTTAGTAAGCCATAGAACGATGCTTGGCACAACTTTTATCTATAAACTTATTCACGGGGATGTGGAGAGTCCCGAGTTACTGGGTCGCATAAGCTTCTCCGTGCCTAATAGAATTACCAGGAACTATGTTCCTCTTACATTAAATATTTGTAGATCAAACTTTGATATGCATGAACCGTTTAGAGTATTGTGTAACGACTATAATAGACTATACCACATTATTTCTACTACCGACTCTTTGCCAAGCTTAAAAGCATTAATTTTTTCTTACTTAGCACAACATTAGTATTAGTATTAGTCTTGTACGTATTTCTAATCTTAGTCTTTCCGCTTCTACATTGTGCTTTTTAACTTCTCGCGATCTCGTTTTTACGCCTATTAGGCTCCGTGCGTAACAAGCACTGCTTGGTGTCGTAAGGGCCACTTGTATGCGCTGATCATAGTGCATCAACGTCCGAAATATGTTAAAAAAAAAAATTTGCCACGATGTACATCAAATTTTTGTCTGCACGAGCCCTTTCGCGTTCTATGTAATAATTATAACAACCTTTATCATTTAATTTGCATTTCAACTTCTATCCTGTTATTAAGAACTAATATTTTAACTCATTTGCTTTACTCTTAATTGTGCCTTTTATTTTCACTTGTGTCTTGTCTCTACTTAATTTATGTATTTTCCTCGCGAACTCGCATTTTTTGCCCAATTTGTTAATAGGGCCCCGCGCGTAACAAGCACGTGCTTGGTGTTGTTGGGCCACTTGTTTGTACTGCTCGAAGTGCATCAACGTCCATCAGTATAATTAGCTAGAGGTCCTCCGATTACGCTCTTGCTCGCTTCGCTATCTAGTAAAACAAAGTACGGATGATCGAACAGAACTAGCTTTGCAAAAGGACGTATATCATTGCTTACTTTGCCTATAGCTATATAAGACAACTATTGTAAACACGCATTGTTCTCTAAAAATCACGCAGTCTTGTTGCGGACCGATCTTGTGCTAGGTCTTGTATTTGGACGATTTCTTAAAAGCCGCACCTGTTCGCACCAGTTTAAAGTAGATCCGTTTTGGACTCTCGGAACTTATAGATTAGAGTCTTGAGATTCCCGTGCGCTATTATTGAGCTGCGACATATGGTACTTATGGTTTCTGACAAATTGGACACTTTTAACTTTGCTGTAAGCAAACAGTTAAGCACGGGCGATAAAAGATGTGTCTCCAGGAGGTTTCAACATACACTTGGCTTCCTACAAATCGTCGTGTTAAACCGCTTCGTGTTAAGCGAAACATGGATTCAGTACCAAAATAAGGGGTTACGGTCTCGAAATTCAAAATTGGCAGCTAAAAAAAATTGTTATTCTTCACATTTGTTCTGTTTTTATTAAAGTGTCGTACATTTGTTCAAAATTAACCAATAGTTACTATGTATATGCCTTTAATAAATGCATAACATTCATATTTTCAAAATTAAAAGTTGGTATCAAATTGAAAAGTTAATTAACAGGTTGAACTTAATAGAAAACAAGTGAGAACGCTATAGTCGAGTGCCTCGACTATTAGATACCCGTTACTCAGTTCAAATTATCAATTTGAATTCGGCGATCTCTTAGAGCTGGCAGCTTTACAGCACGAGCATCAGCAGCAGCGCTGCTTTAGCGCAGGTAGTTTTTGTCCTGCACCAACAGCTGCGTTTATGTTTATGTTTTTGAGTGCAATGCTTACATACATACACACATACGCCATTGTTTGACTCAGACCTCCAATTTGGCTAACTTGATTTGATTTGCATAGTTCTTGAGATATAGTTCGGTATTGACAAATGAAAACCATCACAATTTCCTTTAATAGAAATCCTTATCGAGAATTAACGTTGACTCTGTTGAGCACCTTGGCCAGCTGTTCCAAAGTCATCCGTTAGATGGCGCGATGAAAGGCGGAAATGTAGGCGCTAGCCAGGCTTAAGCGTTAATGGGTTTTTGGGCGTTAGAGTGGGCGTGGCAAACTTTTATTAGGCCAATCGATAGGTATTGACGAAACAAATACAAATGAAGTAATGTGGTAAACATAAATAAAACCATGAATATCTAAACAACTTGAACTGAACTGAGCTGATGATATCGATAATATAGGGAGTGCCATACGCGACCACATTACCATCCGTGGAGTCGCTTAGCTACTTTCTCATAATCTTTTCTGTTCCTGTAATACTTATTCCAGAATTTAATTATCATTCTCCTCCGGTTTTACTTATCTATCCTCTCTTGTTGCTAGCACGCTCAATTCCAATCTTAGTAATAATAATATGTGGTCAGTAGGCGAATCTGTACGCGCAAGATCTCCACCCCAAAGCCGACGAGCGAGTGCCGGATCCTATAGCATGCCCCCGCAACTGCAGATTACCGAGTTCGTCTGCCAAACTTTTATTAGGCCAATCGATAGGTATTGACGAAACAAATACATATCAATTAACATTTTCATAATAGCATCAAAACTGTGGCCACAGCTTGTGGCTTGTGGGCGTCAGAGGGGGCGTGGCACCATTTTGAAACAAACTTGCGCTGCGTAGGAACTCCTAAAATCGACATGCAAAATGCCAATCTTCTAGCTTTTATAGTTTCCGAGATCTCAGCGTTCATACGGACAGACAGACGGACAGAGAGACGGACAGACAGTCGGACAGACGAACATGGCTAGTGATCCTGAACAAGAATATATATACTTTTAGGGTCGGAAACGCTTCCTTCTACCTGTTACATACTTTCGCACGAATACAATATACACTTTTACTCTGCGAGTAACGGGTATAATTAAAAGAGTTTAAAAGTAAGGAGATCGGATGTTTCTATTCATATCAAATTTAAAATAAATTTGGTGGAATTTATAGTTTTGGTGGCTTCTTATAAAAAAATTAGTCATTTTCGATTGTTTGATGTCTTTAAAGCAAACACAAATATATATCGATATTTTGCAATCGTGTAAGAACGAGATTTTTAGCGTGTTAAAAGGGGGATGAGAACTAATTTGTAACCGTGTAAGACCGAATTCGTGCTAAAAGAGTCCATGTTAAGCGAGGGCCAAGTGTACTCAGTATCTGCGCTGGAGTCATTGCAAATAGTGCACTGCACCTCCTGACTGACAGTATTTCGCTTTCGATATCCCACAACAACAAAATATAGCGATGGCAGTTAAATAATAATACTATTATTTCAACTAATCCAATTCGGAAGCCTGAATTTTTAATAAGATTGTTTGGGTCTTATCCCTTGCTGTATCAATTTCACTTAAGATATTACAATGGTTTGTATTTGTATTTTCATATTTACACTGAATCTAAAACAATCTGATATGTTCATTGCGTTAAATGAAAGGGTAGCTGTTGAAATTTTCCAACTAGAATAATTCTCAATTTCTTTTTAGCAACTTAACTGATTAGCTATGACGAAATTTGAAACCGAAATATTATAAAAAAAGGTATTGCTCCAAAAACTACAATTCTCGAATTTCTATGAATATTTGCAGTCTGATTATTCACTCAAGTGTACAAGTAAGAGTTATTGCTGAATTATTCAAACAAATAAAATCACCTTGAATAAATAAGTAACCTTTTCACACAAAACTTTTCTTCTAATCCCTTAACTTATTCCCTGGTCTGGTTCTAAGGTATTTCCCAAAACACAGAAGAATAAGGAAAAGTTTTTTAAAATGTAGGTATGTAAGAAGCATGTTTAGCTTTATTTGTATTTGTTGTTTCTGCATTGTGCTTTTGCTAGCCCCACGTTGGGCGCAATTTATTCTGTGACGAACACGGTGAAGTGGGATCAGCCTACCTCAGGGAACAGGCCAGGGGGTAAGGTTTCTTCCTAATCAGCATCACCGCCACACAATAAACTTTGTAGCCAGAGTTGGGAACTAAAGGAGAGGGATAAAGTCACTTCAAACGGATATGAAATAGAGACAGGAGACTTTGTTATTGAAGAACTGATCTGGAATTGTTCTTCGGCTTGACCCGCTCTTCCTGTAATGAATTGTGTTTGTCCTTACCCTTTGACAGTGAAATCATTCAGTTCAGGTGCCCATAAAATATAAATTTACTTAATTTTTATCGTGCATGTTACACTCAAATTACTTATTACGGTAGAATTCCTGTTTCTCTTCTTCTCCTTACATCCACCTTAAACCTAAACCCTACTCCTAATCTACTTAAACACTACTCCTACATCCTTGTAGATCAACATGGATTTATAAGGAAGATCTACGACGACAAACCTCGTGAAGCTAATGTCTTTTATAATAAATATCTTTAGAAAGAACATGCAGACTGACGTAGTTTACACTTATTTTAGTAAAGCGTTTGATTCAGTAAATCACTCGCTTCTTGTATTAAAGCTAGATTTTTTAGGGTTTCCATGTGATCTTCTATCATGCATCTCAAGTTATCTAAGTGGTAGGGCTCAACGAGACCTCTTTGAAAACTCGATCTCCAATTTGATCCGAGTTACTTCAGGCGTCCCACAAGGAAGTCACCTTGGCCCACTTCTTTTATTTTACTTATAAACGATCTCCCTCTAGTCTTGACAAGGTCGCGTGTCCTTATGTACGCAGATGACGTTAAGTTATGCCTGCATTATAACGAAATTTCCAATAGTTCAGAGTTACAATCGGACCTAAAGGCTTTTCAAACATGGTGTTGTGAAAATCTTTTGGATTTAAATAGCGCTAAGTGCAAAGTAATGATATTTTTGGTGGGTGGTTGTGTTGTCTATGCACTACGATGCACTACGGGGCCTTAACTGGAATGCAAGCCTTATCTTACCATCCTACTCTAGTAGACTTCTCCTAATTAATCTACCATCCTTAGTAAATCGTAGAACGATGCTTGGCACAGCTTTTATCTATAAAATTATTCACGGGGATGTGGAGAGTCCCGAGTTACTGGGTCGCATAAACTTCTCCGTGCCTAATAGAATTACCAGGAACTATGTTCCTCCAACTTTAAATATTTGTAGATCTAACTATGATATGCATAAAAAGTTTAGAGTAATGTGTAACGACTATAATATACTATACGATACACAGTATCGAACTCACACAGATGCAATAGGGGCGCGAGAGCGGGAGAGGGAGGGTCATAAGATGCGGATACCGTTACAGGGTAACGCACACCAAGGAGAGGAGCCGTTGGAGCCCCGTAGCAAGGGAGAGTCCAAAGGCCGCCGCGGATAACGGAACCAGGAACATAGGAAACCGAGATGTCGTCAGCGCGCGAGTGCCACAAGACGGGCCTATTCAAATCAGGTCGCCATCATGAATATTATGAATATTACCTCGCATTACTTTATCATCTATATATATACTTCTTTTATAAATTATTATGTATCGCAATCTAAAGAAAATGAAGTAATGTGGTAAACATAAATAAAACCATGAATATCTAAACAACTTGAACTGAACTGAGCTGATGATATCGATAATATAGGGAGTGCCATACGCGACCACAATACCATCCGTGGAGTCGCTTAGCTACTTTCTCATAATCTTTTCTGTTCCTGTAATACTTATTCCAGAATTTAATTATCATTCTCCTCCGGTTTTACTTATCTATCCTCTCTTGTTGCTAGCACGCTCAATTCCAATCTTAGTAATAATAATATGTGGTCAGTAGGCGAATCTGTACGCGCAAGATCTCCACCCCAAAGCCGACGAGCGAGTGCCGGATCCTATAGCATGCCCCCGCAACTGCAGATTACCGAGTTCGTCTGCCACATCCAGTCGTTACACGTTACATCTTTAATGTATGTCCTTTGGGCAATTATCTCCTCAGCCCTTGTGGTTGGATTTATTTCTACAATGCTATTGTGAGAATCCGAGTCGGTCGATTCCAGGTCTGTTAATTCAGATTGAATAAGGACTGCCGGAATAGTGAGGTTATATTATATATTTTTTTCTTCTATATCGGGATCTGAAGAGATAGGGTCGTCATCCTCAGCTTGTACTGGTGAATCTGATGATTCTGACTCTTCTCTAGCTTCTATCTTCAACGGTGGGTTTAGGATAGTTGGTACTGAAATTGTTAAGTCGTACCTTTGCTTTATAGCTATTAGGTTATCCCGTAATTTGTTCAAATATTTTGATACCTGAGACCAATGGGCATTGTTTAGCCTGTCTCTCTGATCGTGTATTAGTATACGCGCTGTATTGAAGCGGGTTACTAATATTTCGGCATACTTGTTCACAGTGCTTTGCTGTGCTGGCCGGGGTCTTGATAGTAACTTATAAGATCTGTTAAAATCAATTTTTATATTATTTAGTTCTTTATATAATTCGTCCCATTCCAATATTTAATGGAATATTTTCTAGATTATGGAAACCATTAATGAAAGATGTCTTCCAAGTATCTGGTTATTGTTAATAACTGATTTAATTTTTAGGGTTGGGACGGTGCTCAATACTATCGCCTTCTGGGTACTTGAGCAATGTATCAAGGGAGAAAAGCCTTTGTTGTACCTATTCATTTACTCATATTCGAATTTATTGATTAGTAGAGGCTCAGCTCCTTTTTCGATTATTGATAATACCCTGTTCTGAAAGTTGGGTTCCCTACCAAGAGTAATTCTAATACACTCTGTAGTATTCATATTTTATATTTATTTATTTTTTTTGTTTTATTTATTATTTTTATTGTACATCAGATAAGATTATTGGATGAAATAACATCTATATTCAATATATCAATATATGAACATACATATTTATATTATATGGTTTGTTGTTTTGTTTTTTTTTTTTATTTTGAACATCTTTTTATAATTATTGTTGGCGATTTATGTATTTTGTCCAGATCATTAGCCTGGCTTTTATTTATGGCTCTATTCGATATACATTTATTATGAAACATACATATATGCCTTGTACATAATAAAGACAATGATTTATAATAAAATGTTCGTTAAATCTGTATTCATAGTTTTTGACTCGATTTTATTTGTGACGTTTGCAGTGGAGTCCACTTCTTTCACGTCTACTAAACCATTTTTGGGTGTTTTTCTGTGAGCTGCTATAGGATTTTTTATGTTAAGCGTGTAATTTAATTTATAATTTATTTGCCTTTTAGTTTGGCTCATGTAGTTAAAAATTTGCCTCATTGCCTCTATATAATTGTGTGAAAAATGTCTTTTTAACAATGGAAAAACCTGCCTAGTTATACCCGTTACTCGTAGAGTAAAAGGGTATATTGTACTCGTGCAAAAGTATGTAACAGGTAGAAGGAAGCGTTTCCGACCCTATTAAGACGGACATGGCTAGATCGACTCGGTTAGTGATCCTGAACAAGAATATATATGTTCAGGATCACTAACCGAGTCGATCTAGCCATGTCCGTCTGTCCCTCTGTCCGTCTGTCTGTCCGTATGAACGCTGAGATCTCGGAAACTATAAAAGCTAGAAGATTAGCATTTTGCACGTAGATTTTAGGAGTTCCTACGCAGCGCTAGTTTGTTTCAAAATGGTGCCACGCCCTCTCTGACGCCCACAAGCCACAAGCTGTGGCCACAGTTTTGATGCTATTATGAAAATTTTTCTTTATATGTATTTTTCGTCAATACCTATCGATTGGCCTAATAGAAGTTTGCCACGCCCACTCTAACGCCCAAAAACCCGTTAAACGCTTAAGCCTGGCTAGCGCCTACATTTCCGCCTTTCATAGCGCCATCTAACGAATGACTTTGGAAAAGCTCAATTCTCGATAAGTATTTCTATTAAAGGAAATTGCGATGGTTTTCATTTGTCAATACCGAACTATATCCCAAGAACTATGCAAATCAAATCAAGTTAGCCAAATTGGAGGTCTGAGTCAAACAATGGCGTAACATACATACACACAATGTATGTAAGCATTGCACACAAAAACACAAACATAAACACAGCTGTTGGTGCAGGACAAAAGCTGCCTGCACTAAAGCAGCGCTGGTGCTGATGCTCGTGCTGTAAAGCTGCCAGCTCTAAGAGATCGCCGAATTCAAATTGATAATTTGAACTGAGTAATGGGTATCTAATAGTCGAGGCACTCGACCATAGCGTTCTCACTTGTTTTGTATGGTTTTCAGGCCACACGCTAATTGGGCAACTTATGTAGCTCAATTTTACATTGATTTTTTATATAATAGAAAAAAAATATGCATCACAGTGCAATGAAAAAAAAATTATGCAACGCAGTGCATGGTAAAAAAAAAATGCGCTCTATGAAGAGCTTTCGGCGCGTTTAGCACACATCACACTCCACTGCGATATTTATTTGTTCGTTGACTGCAGTCGCAGTGAAGGAGACATCTCCGACCCTATAAAGTATATATATTCTTGATCATGATCGCCTCCTGAGTTGATATAAGCATGTCCGTATGTCCGTCTGTTTGTCTGTCTGTCTGTCTGTCCGTCTGTCTGTTTCTACGCGAACTAGTCTATCAGTTTTAAAGATATCGAATTGAAACTTTGCACAAACCCTTCTTTCCTTTGCACGCAGTATATAAGTCGGAACGGCCGGGATCCGCCGACTATATCCCATAGCTGCCACCTAACTGAACGATAGGAAATGCCATAACTTTGGTGTTTGTAAAGTTAGGAAGTTGGGATTTTCCACGGGTTTTTTATTTGGCCAATCAATTCGACCTACCAAATATTATATACTTGCATCTGTAATTATGCAAAATTCTTTGCTGAAATCTGCTTATTTGTGCCGATTTTAGATGTTCGAAGACAGTTTGGCAGTTGGCTGACCATTCGAATTTTACTTTCTTTTTACAAAATCTTGTTATGTGATGAGAGTAATTGGCGAAATTTTGTATAAAGCGTCTGTAATAATTGCAGAATGCAACGAATCTTCTAGCGCTGTCCGCATCATGTGGGACTGGATAATTTTGAATTACGTCGTATTTTTTATCTATGCATTTATGTCCTAAGAAAGTGACTTCATGCATGAAAAATTAACCTTTTTCTGGATGTAACTTTAGGTTGTGTTTCCTACATTTCTCGAAAAAATCAGTTTAGTTCTTGAGCATACGTTTTTCGGAACAACCTATGTCAATTAAGTCATCCATATATAGAAATTCTTGCGAAGGTTCTAATCCAGAGAAAGTTATAGTCATCATTCTCTGAAAAGAGTTTGGCGCTTTTTTTAAACCGAATAATCGCGTGAAGCGATACGAACCATTGTTATTTAAAAAAGTTGTTATATCCCGTGAACTTTTTTCCAGTTCAATTGGATGAAAACCTGACATTAAGTCAGCTCTACCTAGTTGATCTAAAATATCATCGATTCTAGGGAGTGGAAATTTAGAAAGGTTTTTATTTATTTAACGATAGTCAATTACTAATTGCCATTTTTCATTTTCCGAATTTGGAAGTGACTTTTTTGGTACTAACAAAAGTGGGCTATTATAAGGTGATACAGAGGGTTCCACTATTTCATCATTGATGAGTTTTTGGACTTGTTTTTGAATTTCGTCTTGTTGACTTTGAGGATTTATATAATTTTTTTTTATATAAACGGGTTCATCATTAATTAATCTCAGCTTTTGTTTATAAAAATTATTGGTAGAGGTCGATTCGGTTTCTAGTCCGAATACATCACTATACTGGGTGCATAATGCTGTAAGTTGTTCATTGAATTAAGGCGAGAAGTTTTATGCAAGTTGAAAAGTATTATTTTTTGTTTAAAAATCCCCCATAGCGAGAAATATTGCCTTTATTTAGATTACAGCCAGCCCATCCCGTTCGGAGATCGATCTTCAACGTCGGAGGAAATGCCGTGAGTCACACCTACTAAAACCTTTTATTATACCTTTATATTATCATACACATTTCACGCCGATTCGTGAAGTGAACGAAAATTTATAGAAACATAATCACTCCGATCTTTAAAAGTATAAAATTAAATAAATTCCTTTATAAATTAATTAACTCAAAATGTAGATAAAATCGGATGTGAAAGCAAATTTTTAAATGAAGTTAACTTAAATTACAGTCGCTGATTGTTGACTCTTAAAGTCTATATTGTTAAAAATTTGAATTAAAATTAGTGAAAGAATGTCTCTCAAAGAAAACCTTAGACTAAATAACATACTAAATACATAGAACGAATGCAAAACTATTTCTTTGACAATACCTAAAACAAATGAAAAATGATTTCTTTACGAACAAGAGAGAACGCTATAGTCGGGTGCCTCGACTATCAGATACCCGTTACTCAGGTAAAGGGAGTGCGAGGGAGATGGAGATAGAAACTTTGATCACGCATAACTTTTTAACGAACGGTCCGATTTGAAAAATTTCTTCTACATTTCGATAGGTATTGATAAACACAATAAAACTGCATTTTTACTTTTCCGAAATATATAAATTTTTAAAATCGTATATAAGCGATTGTGGGCGTTAAAGGGGGCGTGGCACCTTTTTGAAACAAACTTGCGCTGCGTAGGAACTCCTAGAATCTGCATGCAAACTGCCAATCTTCTAGCTTTTATAGTTTCCGAGATCTCAGCGTTCATACGGACAGACAGACGGACAGACGGACAGACGGACAGACGGACAGACGGACAGACGGACATGGCTATATCGACTCGGCTAGTGACCCTGATCAAGAATATATATACTTTATAGGGTCGGAAACGCTTCCTTCTACCTGTTACATACTTTTGCACGAATACAATATACCCTTTTTCTCTACGAGTAACGGGTATAAAAATTAATATCGATTAAATTCATTATATATTATTATTATTATATTATCCATTATTATATATAACATTATGAATATTACCTCGCATTACTTTATCATCTATATATATACTTCTTTTATAAATTATTATTTATCGCTATCTAAAGAAAATGAAGTAATGTGGTAAACATAAATAAAACCATGAATATCTAAACAACTTGAACTGAACTGAGCTGATGATATCGATGATATTGGGAGGGCCATACGCGACCACAATACCATCCTTGGAGTCGCTTAGCTACTTTCTCATAATCTTTTCTGTTCCTGTAATACTTATTCCAGAATTTAATTATCATTCTCCTCCGGTTTTACTTATCTATCCTCTCTTGTTGCTAGCACGCTCAATTCCAATCTTAGTAATAATAATATGTGGTCAGTAGGCGAATCTGTACGCGCAAGATCTCCACCCCCAAAGCCGACGAGCGAGTGCCGGATCCTATAGCATGCCCCCGCAACTGCAGATTCCCGAGTTCGTCTGCCACATCCAGTCGTTACACGTTACATCTTTAATGTATGCCCTTTGGGCAATTATCTCCTCAGCCCTTGTGGTTGGATTTATTTCTACAATGCTATTGTGAGAATCCGAGTCGGTCGATTCCAGGTCTGTTAATTCGGATTGAATAAGGACTGCCGGAATAGTGAGGTTGCTTATATTTTTTTTCTTCTATATCGGGATCTGTAGAGATAGGGTCGTCATCCTCAGCTTGTACTGGTGAATCTGATGATTCTGACTCTTCTCTAGCTTCTATCTTCAACGGTGGGTTTAGGATAGTTGGTACTGAAATTGTTAAGTCGTACCTTTGCTTTATAGCTATTAGGTTATCCCGTAATTTGTTCAAATATTTTGATACCTGAGACCAATGGGCATTGTTTAGCCTGTCTCTCTGATCGTGTATTAGGCGCTGTATTCAAGCGGGTTACTAATATTTCGGCATGCTTGTTCACAGTGCTTTGCTGTGCTGGCCGGGGTCTTGATAGTAACTTATAAGATCTGTTAAAATCAATTTTTATATTATTTAGTTCTTTATATAATTCGTCCCATTCCAATATTTAATGGAATATTTTCTAGATTCTGGAAACCATTAATGAAAGATGTCTTCCAAGTATCTTGTTATTGTTAATAACTGATTTAATTTTTGAGCAATGTATCAAGGGAGAAAAGCCTATGTTGTACCTATTCATTTACTCATATTCGAATTTATTGATTAGTAGAGGCTCAGCTCCTTTTTCGATTATTGATAATACCCTGTTCTGAAAGTTGGGTTCCCTATCAAGAGTAATTCTAATACACTCTGTAGTATTCATATTTTATATTTATTTATTTATTTTTTTTATTTATTATTTTTATTGTACATCAGATACGATTATTGGATGAAATAACATCTATATTCAATATATCAATATATGGACATACATATTTATATTATATGTTTTGTTGTTTTGTTTTTTTTTTTATTTTGAACATCTTTTTATAATTATTGTTGGCGATTTATGTATTTTGTCCAGATCATTAGCCTGGCTTTTATTTATGGCTCTCTTCGATATACATTTATTATGAAACATACATATATGCCTTGTACATAATAAAGACAATGATTTATAATAAAATGTTCGTTAAATCTGTATTCATAGTTTTTGACTCGATTTTATTTATGACGTTTGCTGTGGAGTCCACTTCTTTCACGTCTACTAAACCATTTTTGGGTGTTTTTCTGTGAGCTGCTATAGGATTTTTTATGTTAAGCGTGTAATTTAATTTATAATTTATTTGCCTTTTAGTTTGGCTCATGTAGTTAAAAATTTGCTTCATTGCCTCTATATAATTGTGTGAAAAATATCTTTTTAACAATGGAAAAACCTGCCTAGTTATACCCGTTACTCGTAGAGTAAAAGGGTATATTGTACTCGTGCAAAAGTATATAACAGGTAGAAGGAAGCGTTTCCGACCCTATAAAGACGGACATGGCTAGATCGACTCGGTTAATGATGCTGAACAAGAATATATATGTTCAGGATCACTAACCGAGTCGATCTAGCCATGTCCGTCTGTCCCTCTGTCCGTCTGTCTGTCCGTATGAACGCTGAGATCTCGGAAACTATAAAAGCTAGAAGATTGGCATGTTGCATGTAGATTTTATGAGTTCCTACGCAGCGCAAGTTTGTTTCAAAATGGTGCCACGCCCTCTCTGACGCCCACAAGCCACAAGCTGTGGCCACAGTTTTGATGCTATTATGAAAATTTTTCTTTATATGTATTTTTCGTCAATACCTATCGATTGGCCTAATAGAAGTTTGCCACGCCCACTCTAACGCCCAAAAACCCGTTAAACGCTTAAGCCTGGCTAGCGCCTACATTTCCGCCTTTCATAGCGCCATCTAACGAATGACTTTGGAAAAGCTCAATTCTCGATAAGTATTTCTATTAAAGGAAATTGCGATGGTTTTCATTTGTCAATACCGAACTATATCCCAAGAACTATGCAAATCAAATCAAGTTAGCCAAATTGGAGGTCTGAGTCAAACAATGGCGTAACATACATACACACAATGTATGTAAGCATTGCACACAAAAACACAAACATAAACACAGCTGTTGGTGCAGGACAAAAGCTGCCTGCACTAAAGCAGCGCTGGTGCTGATGCTCGTGCTGTAAAGCTGCCAGCTCTAAGAGATCGCCGAATTCAAATTGATAATTTGAACTGAGTAATGGGTATCTAATAGTCGAGGCACTCGACCATAGCGTTCTCACTTGTTTTGTATGGTTTTCAGGCCACACGCTAATTGGGCAACTTAAATGTAGCTCAATTTTACATAAATTTTTTTATATAATAGAAAAAAAGTATGCATCACAGTGCAATGAAAAAACAAGAAAGGAAAGCTAACTTCGGGCGGAGCCGAAGTTGATATACCCTTGCAGAATATTCTGTAAATAATATTCTTCATATAATGCATTCTAAATACTCATAAAAATCCCAACTTCCTAAATTTAAAAACACCAAAGTTATGGCATTTTCAATCGTTCAGTTATATGGCAGCTATAGGATATAGTCGGCCGATCCCTATAAAATTTGGTAGGTCGGATTGATTGGCCAAATATAAAATTCATAGAAAATACCAAATTCCTAACTTTAAAAACACCAAAGTATTTCCTATCGTTATATGGGAGCTATAGGATATAGTCGGCCGATCCTTATGAAATTTGGTAGGTCGGATTGATTGGCCAAATAAAAAAGCCATAGAAAATCCCAACTTCCTAACTTTACAAACACTAGAGTTATGGCATTTCCTATCGTTCAGTTATATGGCAGCTATAGGATATAGTCGGCCGATCCCGGCCGTTCCGACTTATATACTGCGTGCAAAGGAAAGAAGGGTGTGTGCAAAGATTCAATTCGATATCTTTAAAACTGAGAGACTAGTTCGCGTAGAAACAGACAGACGGACAGACAGACGGACAGACAGACGGACAGACGGACAGACGGACATGCTTATATCAACTCAGGAGGTGATCCTGATCAAGAATATATATACTTTATAGGGTCGGAGATGTCTCCTTCACTGCGTTGCACACTTTTGACCAAAATTATAATACCCTCTGCAAGGGTATAAAAATTATGCAACGCAGTGCATGGTAAAAAAAAAGCGCTCTATGAAGCGCTGTCGGCGCGTTTAGCACACATCACACTCCACTGCGATATTTATTTGTTCGTTGACTGCAGTCGCAGTGAAGGAGACATCTCCGACCCTATAAAGTATATATATTCTTGATCATGATCGCCTCCTGAGTTGATATAAGCATGTCCGTATGTCCGTCTGTTTGTCTGTTTGTCTGTCTGTCCGTCTGTTTGTTTCTACGCGAACTAGTCTATCAGTTTTAAAGATATCGAATTGAAACTTTGCACAAACCCTTCTTTCCTTTGCACGCAGTATATAAGTCGGAACGGCCGGGATCCGCCGACTATATCCCATAGCTGCCATATAACTGAACGATAGGAAATGCCATAACTTTGGTGTTTGTAAAGTTAGGAAGTTGGGATTTTCCACGGGTTTTTTATTTGGCCAATCAATTCGACCTACCAAATATTATATACTTGCATCTGTAATTATGCAAAATTCTTTGCTGAAATCTGCTTATTTGTGCCGATTTTAGATGTTCGAAGACAGTTTGGCAGTTTGCTGACCATTCGAATTTTACATTCTTTTTACAAAATCTTGTTATGTGATGAGAGTAATCGGCGAAATTTTGTATAAAGCGTCTGTAATAATTGCAGAATGCAACGAATCTTCTAGCGCTGTCCGCATCATGTGGGACTGGATAATTTTGAATTACGTCGTATTTTTATACCCCTGCAGAGGGTATTATAATTTTGGTCAAAAGTGTGCAACGCAGTGAAGGAGACATCTCCGACCCTATAAAGTATATATATTCTTGATCAGGATCACCTCCTGAGTTGATATAGCCATGTCCGTCTGTCCGTCTGTCCGTCTGTCTGTCCGTCTGTCTGTTTCTACGCGAACTAGTCTCTCAGTTTTAAAGCTATCGAATTGAAACTTTGCACACACCCTTCTTTCCTTTGCACGCAGTATATAAGTTGGAACGGCCGGGATCGGCCGACTATATCCTATAGCTGCCATATAACTGAACGATAGGAAATGCCATAACTCTGCTGTTTGTAAAGTTAGGAAGTTGGGATTTTCTATGGCTTTTTGATTTGGCCAATCAATTCGACCTACCAAATTTCATAAGGATCGGCCGACTATATCCTATAGCTCCCATATAACGATATGAAATACCATAACTTTGGTGTTTTTAAAGTTAGGAAGTTGGGATTTTCTATGAGTTTTATATTTGGCCAATCAATCAAACCTACCAAATTTTATAGGGATCGGCCGTCTATATCCCATTGCTGCCATATAACTGAACGATTGAAAATGCCATAACTTTGGTGATTTTAAAGTTAGGAAGTTGCGATTTTTATGAGTATTTAGAATGCATTATGTGAATAATTTTGGAGAATATTATTTACAGAATATTCTGCAAGGGTATATCAACTTCGGCTCCGCCCGAAGTTAGCTTTCCTTTCTTGTTTATCTATGCATTTATGTCCTAAGAAAGTGACTTCATGCATGAAAAATTAACCTTTTTCTGGATGTAACTTTAGGTTGTGTTTCCTACATTTCTCGAAAAATCAGTTTAGTTCTTGAGCATACGTTTTTCGGAACAACCTATGTCTATTAAGTCATCCATATATAGAAATTCTTGCGAAGGTTCTAATCCAGAGAAAGTTATAGTCATCATTCTCTGAAAAGAGTTTGGCGCTTTTTTTAAACCGAATGGTAATCGCGTGAAGCGATACGAACCATTGTTATTTAAACAAGAAAGGAAAGCTAACTTCGGGCGGAGCCGAAGTTGATATACCCTTGCAGAATATTCTGTAAATAATATTCTCCAAAATTATTCATATAATGCATTCTAAATACTCATAAAAATCCCAACTTCCTAAATTTAAAAACACCAAAGTTATGGCATTTTCAATCGTTCAGTTAGATGGCAGCAATAGCAAATAGTCGGCCGATCCCTATAAAATTTGGTAGGTCGGATTGATTGGCCAAATATAAAATTCATAGAAAATACCAAATTCCTAACTTTAAAAACACCAAAGTTATGGTATTTCCTATCGTTATATGGGAGCTATAGGATATAGTCGGCCGATCCTTATGAAATTTGGTAGGTCGAATTGATTGGCTAAATAAAAAAGCCATAGAAAATCCCAACTTCCTAACTTTACAAACACCAGAGTTATGGCATTTCCTATCGTTCAGTTATATGGCAGCTATAGGATATAGTCGACCGATCCCGGCCGTTCCGACTTATATACTGCGTGCAAAGGAAAGAAGGTGTGTGCAAAGTTTCAATTCGATATCTTTAAAACTGAGAGACTAGTTCGCGTAGAAACAGACAGACGGACAGACGGACAGACGGACATGCTTATATCAACTCAGGAGGTGATCCTGATCAAGAATATATATACTTTATAGGGTCGGAGATGTCTCCTTCACTGCGTTGCACACTTTTGACCAAAATTATAATACCCTCTGCAAGGGTATAAAAAGTTGTTATATCCCGTGAACTTTTTTCCAGTTCAATTGGATGAAAACCTGACATTAAGTCAGCTCTACCTAGTTGATCTAAAATATCATCGATTCTAGGGAGTGGAAATTTAGAAAGTTTTTTATTAATTTAACGATAGTCAATTACTAATCGCCATTTTTCATTTTCCGAATTTGGAAGTGACTTTTTTGGTACTAACAAAAGTGGGCTATTATAAGGTGATACAGAGGGTTCCACTATTTCATCATTGATGAGTTTTTGGACTTGTTTTTGAATTTCGTCTTGTTGACTTTGAGGATTTATATAATTTTTTTTTATATAAACGGGTTCATCATTAATTAATCTCAGCTTTTGTTTATAAAAATTATTGGTAGAGGTCGATTCGGTTTCTAGTCCGAATACATCACTATACTGGGTGCATAATGCTGTAAGTTGTTCATTGAATTAAGGCGAGAAGTTTTATGCAAGTTGAAAAGTATTATTTTTTGTTTAAAAATCCCCCATAGCGAGAAATATCGCCTTTATTTAGATTACAGCCAGCCCATCCCGTTCGGAGATCGATCTTCAACGTCGGAGGAAATGCCGTGAGTCACACCTACTAAAACCTTTTATTATACCTTTATATTATCATACACATTTCACGCCGATTCGTGAAGTGAACGAAAATTTATAGAAACATAATCACTCCGATCTTTAAAAGTATAAAATTAAATAAATTCCTTTATAAATTAATTAACACGAAATGTAGATAAAATCGGATGTGAAAGCAAATTTTTAAATGAAGTTAACTTAAATTACAGTCGCTGATTGTTGACTCTTAAAGTCTTTATTGTTAAAAATTTGAATTAAAATTAGTGAAAGAATGTCTCTCAAATGTCTTCTTTATATAATTCGTCCCATTCCAATATTTAATGGAATATTTTCTAGATTCTGGAAACCATTAATGAAAGATGTCTTCCAAGTATCTTGTTATTGTTAATAACTGATTTAATTTTTGAGCAATGTATCAAGGGAGAAAAGCCTATGTTGTACCTATTCATTTACTCATATTCGAATTTATTGATTAGTAGAGGCTCAGCTCCTTTTTCGATTATTGATAATACCCTGTTCTGAAAGTTGGGTTCCCTATCAAGAGTAATTCTAATACACTCTGTAGTATTCATATTTTATATTTATTTATTTTTTTTTATACCCTTGCAGAGGGTATTATAATTTTGGTCAAAGGTGTGCAACGCAGTGAAGGAGACATCTCCGACCCTATAAAGTATATATATTCTTGATCAGGATCACCTCCTGAGTTGATATAGCCATGTCCGTCTGTCCGTCTGTCCGTCTGTCTGTTTCTACGCGAACTAGTCTCTCAGTTTTAAAGCTATCGAATTGAAACTTTGCACACACCCTTCTTTCCTTTGCACGCAGTATATAAGTTGGAACGGCCGGGATCGGCCGACTATATCCTATAGCTGCCATATAACTGAACGATAGGAAATGCCATAACTCTGCTGTTTGTAAAGTTAGGAAGTTGGGATTTTCTATGGCTTCTTTATTTGGCCAATCAATTCGACCTACCAAATTTCATAAGGATCGGCCGACTATATCCTATAGCTCCCATATAACGATAGGATATAGCATAACTTTGGTGTTTTTAGAGTTAGGAAGTTGGGATTTTCTATGGGTTTTATATTTGGCCAATCAATCCGACCTACCAAATTTTATAGGGATCGGCCGACTATATCCTATAGCTGCCATATAACTGAACGTTTGAAATTGCCATAACTTTGGTGTTTTTAAAGTTAGGAAGTTGGGATTTTTATTTGTATTAAGAATGCATCATATGAATAATTTTGGAGAATATTATTTACAGAATATTCTGCAAGGGTATATCAACTTCGGCTCCGCCCGAAGTTAGCTTTCCTTTCTTGTTTTTATTTATTATTTTTATTGTACATCAGATAAGATTATTGGATGAAATAACATCTATATTCAATATATCAATATATGGACATACATATTTATATTATATGGTTTGTTGTTTTGTTTTTTTTTTTATTTTGAACATCTTTTTATAATTATTGTTGGCGATATATGTATTTTGTCCAGATCATTAGCCTGGCTTTTATTTATGGCTCTCTTCGATATACATTTATTATGAAACATACATATATGTATACCTTGTACATAATAAAGACAATGATTTATAATAAAATGTTCGTTAAATCTGTATTCATAGTTTTTGACTCGATTTTATTTATGACGTTTGCAGTGGAGTCCACTTCTTTCACGTCTACTAAACCATTTTTGGGTGTTTTTCTGTGAGCTGCTATAGGATTTTTTATGTTAAGCGTGTAATTTAATTTATAATTTATTTGCCTTTTAGTTTGGCTCATGTAGTTCAAAATTTGCCTCTATATAATTGTGTGAAAAATATCTTTTTAACAATGGAAAAACCTGCCTAGTTATACCCGTTACTCGTAGAGTAAAAGGGTATATTGTACTCGTGCAAAAGTATGTAACAGGTAGAAGGAAGCGTTTCCGACCCTATAAAGACGGACATGGCTAGATCGACTCGGTTAATGATGCTGAACAAGAATATATATGTTCAGGATCACTAACCGAGTCGATCTAGCCATGTCCGTCTGTCCCTCTGTCCGTCTGTCTGTCCGTATGAACGCTGAGATCTCGGAAACTATAAAAGCTAGAAGATTGGCATTTTGCATGTAGATTTTAGGAGTTCCTACGCAGCGCAAGTTTGTTTCAAAATGGTGCCACGCCCTCTCTGACGACCACAAGCCACAAGCTGTGGCCACAGTTTTGATGCTATTATGAAATTTTTTTTTGATATGTATTTTTTTCGTCAATACCTATCGATTGGCCTAATAGAAGTTTGCCACGCCCACTCTAACGCCCAAAAACCCGTTAAACGCTTAAGCCTGGCTAGCGCCTACATTTCCGCCTTCATAGCGCCATCTAACGGATGACTTTGGAACAGCTCAATTCTCGATATGTATTTCTATTAAAGGAAATTGCGATGGTTTTCATTTGTCAATACCGAACTAAATCCCAAGTACTATGCAAATCAAATCAAGTTAGCCAAATTGGAGGTCTGAGTCAAACAATGGCGTAACATACATACACACAATGTATGTAAGCATTGCACACAAAAACACAAACATAAACACAGCTGTTCGTGCAGGACAAAAGCTGCCTGCACTAAAGCAGCGCTGGTGCTGATGCTCGTGCTGTAAAGCTGCCAGCTCTAAGAGATCGCCGAATTCAAATTGATAATTTGAACTGAGTAATGGGTATCTAATAGTCGAGCCACTCGACCATAGCGTTCTCACTTGTTTTGTATGGTTTTCAGGCCACACGCTAATTGGGCAACTTAAATGTAGCTCAATTTTACATTAATTTTTTATATAATATAAAAAAAATATGCATCACAGTGCAATGAAAAAAAAATTATGCAACGCAGTGCATGGTAAAAAAAAATGCGCTCTATAAAAAGCTGTCGGCGCGTTTAACACACATCACACTCCACTGCGATATTTATTTGTTCGTTGACTGCAGTCGCAGTGAAGGAGACATCTCCGACCCTATAAAGTATATTTATTCTTGATCATGATCGCCTCCTGAGTTGATATAAGCATGTCCGTATGTCCGTCTGTCTGTCTGTCTGTCTGTCTGTCCGTCTGTCTGTTTCTACGCGAACTAGTCTATCAGTTTTACAGATATCGAATTGAAACTTTGCACAAACCCTTCTTTCCTTTGCACGCAGTATATAAGTCGGAACGGCCGGGATCCGCCGACTATATCCCATAGCTGCCATATAACTGAACGATAGGAAATGCCATAACTGTGGTGTTTGTAAAGTTAGGAGGTTGGGATTTTCCACGGGTTTATAACTGTACGATTGAAAATGGTGTTTGTAAAGTTAGGAAGTTGGGATTTATGAGTATTAAGAATGCATCATATGAATAATTTTGGAGAATATTATTTACAGAATATTCTGCAAGGGAATATAAACTTCGGCTCCGCCCGAAGTTAGCTTTCCTTTCTTGTTTTGTATGAAGTCGTCATCAATTTCCTGGTCCTCTGTCCGTAAATGTGCTCCGCTCCGCTAAGTCACTCTATGAAATTTTAGAACTGGCACTTACGCCGCTGCGTTTCTGGTTGTTTGGTATCCAAATTTGTAGCTGTACATACATTTTCCTTTCGTGCAGTTGTTCCTTCCTAGGTCCTCTAGGACCAGTGTCACGGTCGCCATGTAATAGATTAAATTGCTAATTCTTCCTCCTCCTATAATACGAGTCCGATTTGGTTTTCATTTGGTATTCTTTATTAATGTTTTTTTTTTAATTTATATTATATTTGGTGTAGAGCAGCCGTTGATGCCGCTCTGAGCTCAAAAGACTTTCTTGCTTAAGTCTAATTTACTTAGGAGCTAAAGAGGTCTAAGTCTCGTAGCGGCGCTGCCAACAGTGGCAATGGAAAGACGGCCTATATATTCTTAAGTATATAGCTATGCTCACTTAGTCTGGAGCGCGGAGGTATATGCACATACATGAGGTCCGCTCGTGTTGCAGCGTGTGAGCCAAGGCACAGCGAGCGGTTCGTATTTCGGGCACTTAGGTTGATGACCGAGACCCTGAATTGTATAAACACTTTTAGTACTCTTGGTACAAGGGGTTGTCGATATATATATATTTTATATGTGTGCATACAGGGGTTTTTTGGTAACAAAAAAAACGATATTTGAGAATTGGGTTTCGCACATCATTTTAACTCCCGGCGGTCCTCGTTGATCGCTTTCCGCGACGTCCGCGTAGACACTGTTGCCCTCTCTGCCAAATTACTCCAATGAGAATTTTTATGTGTCCGTAACCGACTTTTTGTTTGCCGAGCCCCCTAGTTTCTAGGACCTCAAATACTAATGGTTTTTCCGCTTCGGGGCTTGTTCCCTACCTCTTCCTCGAAATTTTCCGGCTTCGCCTCTATATCAGCTAGGCCCAAGTCTATATGTTAAATTTTTTTAAAACTGCTTTTTACGACTTGATCAGTTGGAGCTTCGAATGGAAAAGAACGCTGATGCCGCTCGCCAATGGCGGCAAGCCCCTTAACAGCCGAAAAGAAAACTGCTCTGAACAAAAGTGCATCTGACATTTCGCCCTGTTGACCTGTGGGCTTTCTCTTACGCCTAAATAAGTTCGGCGACCAGCCCACAGATGGCGCTAACTCAGATTTGCTCTACGTTTTTCGAACAGCGCTACAGTTTAAATCTCATGCAAGTCTGGCATTTTCTCACATTGGCTTGGGCGTCTCTATGAATGCGCCTGGCCAATAGTATCGGTCTGCTAACTGTAACTTGGGGTCACACATCTTACTCGGCACGATGTCTTCGCTGCCCGCTGTGTGTGATATATTTCTATACATTGTCTCTTTTGGCGCCGTCGCCTTCTTTAATCCTCGTAGCGTCTCTGGTGGTTTTGCTGACACTTTCGGTACGCTATCCCCAAGTGCTGTAACTCCATCTGGCGATCCTTCCTGAAGGGCTTTCGATGCTGTTGAGCCGCTTCCAGATACGGCTGGACCTCCTGAAGTCCGGGCATGCTAGCACCGGGTCTGCCATGAGTCTTGCCTTTACTTCATCGAACGCCATCTGTTGCTCTGATGTCCACTCCCACTTGCTACTTGCTGGTACAAATCGGCGGTACCAGGGCGCAACTCCTAGGTATCGCCGGAGTTCTTTGACGGTCGAGGGTGATTCGAGTTCAGCGATGGCGGCTACTTTTCGTTCCTATTCCCTCGCTAGTCACTCGATGTCACAGGTATAGCAGTTCCTTCTTAAAGAATTGTCATTTTTCTGGATTCAGCCTTAGGTATACGTCCTTTAGGTTTTCCTTGTGTTCTTCTAGCGTGCGACCGATCACTTATGTTATCCTGGTAAGCAAATGAGTAAGGTGACATCTCGGGGCCAATTACTTGGTCCAAAACCCGCTAAAATGTTGCTGACGCCGAGTGAAGTCCGAACGAAACTGGAAAGAACCTTTGCCTGGCACTGTGAAAATCGTGTATTCCCTGTTATTTTCTTCCAGTGGGATCTGGAATCAATCCTTCAGGGCCAAACTGCTGATATAACGCGCTTCCTTTAGTTGATCTATCCTTCACCGAATTCGCGTTGAACTCTCTGAAGATGACGCACAGTCTTCACTTGCCTGTCTTTTTTTTCACCATCACGATGGGGGAGCTGTATTGGCAATTTGATTGCTCTATGAACCCCATTTCCAGAAGCTTGTCCACCTTTGCGTTGATTTCCCCTTGGATTTTTGGGTTGTTGGGGTATTATCTCTGGGGTATTATCTCTCCTTCATTTTGATCTGGTGCTCTGCCATATTCGATGTTCCCGTCATTGTATTGAAGTCTGCCAGCTCTGTTTCCAGAATTCGTAAGGTCTCTTTCGGCGAGTGGTTGAGTGGCCTTACCATCGTCTTCATGTCGATCATGTCGCTAAAGCCCTGCTTCCGTCGCCTGACTTTATCCGCCAGTTTGGTGAAGATATCTCTCGGCAGAAAATATATATAGGAGCTTTCTATGAATTTCGCCCAGGTTCTCCATTGCTTATTGTTGGCGATAAGCCACTTCAATGCCCTTCTCTCAAGCAATTCCGGCATCGGACTTGTTTAGCGACCTTTGCATAGTCTGACTGGATCGGTCTCGAGGTCAGCGCTGCTGTTTTCCTTGCTGGCTTAACTCTCTCTCCAAGGCCTCCAATGCAAAGGCTTGCAACTAGGTTGTCCCCTTCGACCTTCGTTAACATGATGCTTGTCGTGGTATGCTGCTTCCAGATCGGGTCGTTCTTTGTTTCTGAATAATATTGCAACAATGCCTTTCTCATGTCAGCCAATCTGCCATCCAGGGCGATGTTATGCCTTTTTGTGACATGGAAAAGTCCTTCCTCCTGAGGCGGTAAATCCACTTTATTCCCATTCTGATTCAGTTGCACTCACTGTTGGGACAATCACGTTGGGCGCCAGATGTTACGAACTGATTTATTTGTATCTCCTCTCCTTCTCGTCCTACTTATTATAGCGGGTGTGTGGCTTGATTCCTAATCCCTGATTCCCAATCACTAGCGTCTCAACGTAGTGATCTTCCTCCTTGTAGCGATCCTTCCCACGGCGCTGCTTCCGACGATTGAATCTGTTGTTGCTGACTTGTTGGTGTTGCTGCTGCTTATCTTAGATAATTCACTGATCTTGACGGATTGACTTCTTGTGATGGACTGATCTAGATTCCAGCGCTGGACCCGCTTATAAAGGGCTCCTGGTACCGTTAATCCTCGGCTTCTCCTTTTTGATATCATCCTACGGCACCACAATTGGGTCTAAAGTCTGCGGTTTTACTGTTCGACCTTTCGCTCACGGTGTGCCGGCGCTATTTTTTTCGCGGAGTCCCACGGCCCACTTACCCGCCCAACCGACCGAGGGGCGCAGCCGTGTATCGTACGGCACGATTCGCGATAAGATAGACGCGAGATAGGAAAATAAAGGTAAAGGTCCGGGGAAAAAAGTAATAGTTAGATCAATCTTGTGCCAATGAAGCAAGTATTAATCGTTTTAGGAGCGGCAGAGAGTCAAGATTTGATATTACAGGAAAAAGTCTATTATAGTCAGAACATAATACTCTGAAAGGCTCATGCAAGGCATAGTTAGATCTACAATGATTTAAAGTTAGGGGAATATAATTTCTAGTTAATCTACTTGGCACAGAAAAGTTTAGCCGACTTAACAAGTCGGGGCAGTCAATATCACCATGTATAAGGTTATAAATAAAGATAGTACCAAGCATCGTTCTACGGTTGGCTAGGGATGGTAAATTAATCAAAAGAAGTCTACTAGAATAAGAAGGTAAGATAAGATTTGCATCCCAGTTTAGGCGCCGTAAAGCAAAAAGAAGGAAGTTTTTTTGTACAGATTCAATACAGATATTTTGTAAGAATAAGGCTGTGATGAATAATCTGAAGTAGAGTAAGTCGTTTGAAAAAATTGGGTTTGAATCAACTCCAATTAAGACTCCACCTCCCCGTCTAGAGGGACGGTCATACCTATATATTGTGTACTTACCTGGAAAAACTTCGGAGCTAAAGATCTCCGGCTTTAACCAGGTTTCTGTGAACACAATAATATGAGATGCAAAGGAAAGGCTATCGGAATACAATTTAGTAAGTTTGCTGCGCAAACCTCTTGCATTCTGATAGGAAAGTATGAGGTTAGAAGTTAGTTTTTTGAAATTGGTACACTGGTTTGGCCTCGACTAGGAAGTTTTACTCCCACGGGCCCCTTCTTCTTTATCTTAGCCTCGAACTCTTCTACAACCATATTATCCGGCCAAAAGTCGCCCGAGCATATGGCTTCAAAAAGCTCGTTAGGGACAGTTATCTTGAAAGATGAAATGTCTCTAGCATAAGAAAACTTAAACTTTTCCACCTTAACACTATTACAATCGGCTTTAGTTTTGTCTTGTATATAAGACAATACATCAGAAGATGTTTGATCAGGGGAAAGCCGAGAAACGAAAATTTGTTTCTTGAGTGGAACCACTGAAAGGGATTTTGGTGGAGCAGACATTGCTTCTGCCAAACCAACTTGTGCCGGTTGTCCGGACTCAGTAATCCCTTGTGGTGGAGATGCTACATTCTGAGAGATAGATGGATCCACTAATTGTGAAACCACTACGGACAAATCGGAATTCTTAGAAGTCCCTGGTTGCATGCATTCTGAAACGGATTGTTCGGATACCGAATCTTTTTTAGCTGCCGATCTTAGCAACATTTGAGGGTTTGCTGAAATCGGCTGCTGATCCGCCGGAATGCTCTGTTGTTCTTTTGATTTCGGTTGAGGGGTGTTCCCCTTTTGCTCCTTACCATCAGCTTCCTTTTTGCGCTTAGGGGACTCTTCTAATAGCTTACGACTATTAAACTGCGAGTCCAGCGCAGAGAGGAGATCATCAGCTCGGCGAAAACTATCTCTAGCAACACCGAAACAGCTAATCAGCCCCATCAGGCCGCCTTTAGTTTGGCGCATGAACGATTTCATCTCGTTCGCAACCTCGACACAAGCATCACAACAAAACTGCAAATTGGGCCCCTTCGATAGGTCATCACTTGTCCGGCCAGTAAAACCGGCGCACTTGGTGTGCACCATATTTTCACACAGCCAGCAAGTCATATTCGACTGGTCAGCCCTGATTACGAGGCTGCATTTCTTGCAGAAACAGACTAAATTTGTATTATTCATTTTATTTATTAGGACCACTGTACCAAGAAAGGGAATTGAAATTTATAAACGAGCAGTTATAAGTACCGCAAGAGCGCAGAAACTGCACGCTTAGAACTTTCAAAGAAAAGAGAGAGCAAGAGAGCGGGAGCGTAACTAAGTTAAAGTGCATGCACAAAAGAGAAAACGGTGTGGATAAAAGAAAAGAACACAGATAAGAATTACGAAAATAAAACAATTAATAAGTATTAAATAAAAAGTGCACTCGCGAAGCGAACGGAGTTTAAATTTATGTTTAAATAACACCGAAGAAAATTAAAATTGTTTTAATAACACCCACCGATGGGAATAAACAAAAACAAAATACAAAATTCGAAGCGCAGAAAAAAAAACACGACCGTTCACTTTGAAAGTCAGAAGCGAATTGACTTTTCTCGGCTCCTTCTTCTTCCCACAGTGCCGTTACCACGGGCATTCACTGCGTATCCAGCAAGGCATCCGTAGAGTCGATCTTCGCTTTTATTTGTGCGGAGTTATATAACTCCTTACAACCCTCAATATACAAGCTATGTAAGTCAGAGTACCTGCAGTTCTTTCACTGCGACAATGTAAACTTTCCCAACATAACGGACATAGTCGTTTCAGAGTCGGCAAAAAAAGAGTTCATCGATCTTGATCTCGTATTGGCAGACCGACAACTAAAGATACGCGAGATTACTTACTGTCTCAAGCATGTCAAAAGACCGCGTGGGTCATATCCTGCATAAAACCTGCTCCGAAGAAGGCGAAGACTGTCCCATCGGACGGAAAGGTGATGGCCACCGTTTTTTGGGATTCACAAGTTGTGATCTAGATCGACTACCTAAAGAAGGGCAAAACGGTAAAAACAGAAAATACGGCCACATATGACGAAGAAAAAAGTGCTTCCATCATGACAATGCACCTGCTCACACTTCCACCCTCGCCAAGGCCAAATTGGTCGAACTGGGCTACGAACTGCTAACCCATCCACCATATTCTCCAGATTTGGCCCCGTGTGACTTCTTTTTCTTTCCAAACTTGAAAAAGTCACTGGCTGGACAGGAATTTGCGTCGAATAAGGACGTCGTCGCCGCCACAGAGGCCTATTTTGCAGACCTCGAGAAAACGTATTTTTCAGACGGGTTAGAGAAGTTGGAGCATTGCTGGGTCAAGTGTATCGAGCTAAAAGTAGATTATGTTGAGAAATAAATCGACACTTTTTCAAAATTTTCGTTTTTCTTTTGGAGGCTAAGTACTTATCGGACCACCCTCGTAGTCTGGGCTGCTGCTATTTTAAATAAAGAAGTAAGCTTTTAATGATTTATATATATTTAAATTTCAATCAAAAACTAAAACAATATAAAAGTTTATTTTTTCCATTTTGTTATTGGTAGGATAGCATTATAAAATGGATAATTTTCGTATGCTATGTTTTTTTCGAGCGGCGAAAACGTTGTTCTTGTCTCTGTCCGCCCTAAAATCCAATCGTTGGTAGGGTATGCCGGGACCATTCGCTCGCAGAACAACAACCGAAGCTGATTTGGTTTGAAGTTTTCTGAACCACTAAGCGCACACACCGACTGCGATGTGCTCTGTTCCTATCTTATTAGGTTGATTTATATTAATTGGTATACATACATATATGCAAAACATTTTTCTGCTACCACTGATTTGAATTTGTCAACCAAAATAAAATGTATGCTGAAATATTAAAAATATATTATAACATATAATATTCTTATTTTAATCATTAACCCAATAGTGAATACGACCATATTGTTAGGGTATCAAGTTTGAAAAGTAGCAAAAGACAAAATATTCTTGCCGCATCGAATTTAAATAAACGCACACATGCACCCCTGTATGAGAATGCATGAACACGCATACATATAAAGACTAATACAAGCGCAGGCGCAACCTTCTTCAAAATGCGCGTCTCTGCGACTGAACGACCGAACTCGTGCAATGAGCGCGCGAGCATCAAAATGAGAATAAGAATGAGAGCGAACAAAACCCGAACCCACCCGAAATGTCCGGGACCTGCCGCGACCAGCTGTCGGACCTCCGGCGAAATAATTTGTGTGTCCATTTTCGTTGTATGAAATGACCAGTCTATATGTTGTATGGTTAGTGCTATAACTTATATATGTACGATTATAAATTATTAACCAACACTTATGCATATGGATTTTAGTACCCATCTCCAAAAAATACAGAATTTCAAATTTATTCCGCCCAAAAGTATGTATGTAGACCGTACAATGGCTAACGATGCCAACACAAAGGTTCGAATTTTACAAAGTTTTTCAATTGATGGCCAACAATTTTTTTATATTTTGTTATAAAATGAATTTTATATAATATAAAATGAAATTTAATCGATTTTCAGACGCGAAATGCTGAAGCCTATGCCCTGTTCACGGAAAATTACTGAAATTAATGCGACTGCGGTCAGGCTGGGATATTTTTACTTGCGACTGCAAAAAAATGCAGCAAATTAAAAAAATTTTGCGCTAACCCAGCCATCCATTTCAAACGAATAAGTAAATTTAGAGCACGATGCAATGGAATTGCTTGCTTTCTGTATTTTTTGCGGTCAGACTTCTTGGGTTTTCTACCGAAACTTCGCTTCACACCAGATTTTTCCGGATTGTTCAAAAATTTGGTGATAACACAGCATGCCCGACTGCTTTCCCGCGTTATTTCGCTAACATAAATGCCATCATCGTTGTAGGCAGTTATTACAAAACGACTTCATTTCGATTTCTGCCTATATTACTGAAAACAATAAAGCCTTCGATTTTGCGCTGCATTTTGCCATCGTTTCTATGGCACCTATACGATATTTGTAATAGGTAGTATTTATTATTATTTATTGCGTCTTTAATTTATTGTAGGCTTAGTTTACTTTAGTTTAGGCTTATTTTACTTTAGTTTTAGCTTTTCTCTAAGTCTCTTGTCTTTTTATATCCTCTTCTGTTGCGCTCTCATAACCAAGTGATCTCACTGCTCGCAGGCAGCTTGCTTTTAACCCCCGTTTTCACAGAGAGGCGCTCTCTTGAGAGAGGAATAGTGTGACCAGAGCATAATTATATTAACTGGCCTGCTACAACTCGGCCGTCCTTACTTTGAGATAGCCCTTTGTCTCTGTCTTGATATTATATACATTACAATATTTTCAGTATTTACAATTTCTTCTATTTAGCTTACAGTCTATTAGTTAAAACATACATATATATTATATTTTTATCCAGTGTCCAATATTATTTGCACTCCAAACGCCTTGATATGGATTACGAGATAACTGAAACCCGTCAATAACTTTAAGCAAATACCTATCATTTTTTAATATTTTTTTAATTACATAAGGACCCTTGTTCTTTGGAATGAGTTTTCTCGGGATACCTGCTGTAATATCAAAGTTTTTAACCATGAAATAATATCCTTCTTTATATTCTGTTGCACTTTTCTTTTTCGCATTGTAGTATTCTTCATTTTTCATTTGAGCCTTGCTTTGTGTTTCTTCTGCTTCTTTTCTAATATTTTCTACAAATTTTCTACATCTTGTACTTCTTCTTCGTCTTCTAATTTTTCCTTCAACTCATCACATACTTCTCCTCTTTGTGTTATTCCCAATAATATTTCACTCGGTCGCTGCTTAATGCAACTATGAATGGTTTTATTCGTTGAATAATCTACTTTTTCAATAACCCAATGTAATCCGGCTCTGTCTATTTTGCAATCATAGGTCCTAAACTTCGATTAATAACGATTAACTTGGCCATTAGCCTGTGGCGAGCCCGTCGTGATTTTTATGTGCTTAACGTTACTATTTTCCATAAACTCTGCAAAATTAGAAGAAGTAAAACAACTCCCCCGATCAGATATTATACATTTCGGTCTGCTATATGCTCGAAAGTAATCAGTCAATGCACTTATCACCTCCTTTGTATTCATCGTCTTTGTTGCGTACAACCTAACAAACTTTGTGAACGCATCTACAACCGCGAATATTTGTTTTTTCGATCTGCTATTATCCACCGGCCCATAATGTTCTATATGAATAATCTCGAAAGGCTTATTACCTTTTGGTATACTATGTAAGTGTCCATCTCCTTTACCTACTTTCGGAGAATAAGCGATGCATTTTAAACATTTTGGAATATGCTCTAAGACTTTAACCTCCATGTGTGGAAATCAGTAGCTTTTGCTAATTACATCTAACATTTTGTCTTTTCCAATATGACCCATTTCGTCATGGTACTTCTTTAACACATGTTCTTCCATTCGATTCGGTACATAAAATAATAATCGATTGTCGTTACTTTTTCTATAAATCACCCCATTTCTCATTTCTTATAACTTATGCTCACTCTTTTCTAATATTTTTCTAATCTCTTGAACCTTAACATCTTTTGACTGACAAATTACTAAATTTGTTTCGAATGTATTCGCCTCTACTATCATTATGTTATTGCAGCTACCTGTGCTTTGTCTGTCACAATTCTGAATCGTTTGCCAAATAAATATATTCTAAATCTTGTTAACGCGTAAATTATGGCTTTTTTTTTTTTTTTAATATAACATATATTTTATTTATACGTTAATCAGCCAATTAAATGGCTATAAAACGTAGGGACTAGAAACAGTAACAAACATAACATGGAATAACATAACAGCAGCGATAAATATCAATATGTTTTTGACTTTAAAAATAATTGGAGATTTTGGTGACGATCACGATAATATTTTATTTATTGGGGAAGGACTCTCGTTCTATGCCGCCCTCCTATCCATAGGTCTGCTTGATGCCTTCTCTTTAGCCTTCTTCTAATCATAGGGGTTGCCAATGCTGCAGCTAGGTGGTTCGAGTGGGCTCGAATCCGTGCATTGTAGCGACTTGAGTGACGATTGATTTGTTCCCTCACGGTGGGGATGTGAAGGTCTTTTGTTATGTCGTCATTTCTCACATACCACGGCGCATTTACAATGGTTCGCAGTGCTCGGTTTTGCAGCCGTTGTACTCGCATGATGTTTGAGTCGGATGCCGTACCCCAAATTTGCATGCAATACGTCATGGAAGGGACTACTATTGCCTTGTAGATCAGAATTTTATTTCTGAGGCTCAGATGACTCGCTGCTCTAAGCATCCAATTAAGCTTCCTAAGCTTACTACGGCATGTTGCTGCTATTTTGACGGTGTGTTGCCTCCATTTGAGCCGCTTGTCGAGGATCAATCCAAGATATTGCGCCTGAGGGGATTGTGGGATGAGCGTGTCTTGGAATTTAACCCTAGCGAGGGTTTGATGCCTTAAGGAGAAGTTGCAATGTTGCGACTTATTTCCGTTTATACTTATATTCCACCTGCTCGTCCACTCACTGTACAGGTCCAAGAAGCTCTGGGTAATTCTGGACGCCTCGATTCGACACGGAGAGTTTGCGATGAAGGCTGTGTCGTCAGCATACGTTGCCAGGAGGGTACCCGGGTCTCTAGGATTTGGCAAGTCAGAGGTGTAAAGGGTGTACAGCACAGGACCCAAAACACTACATTGTGGTACGCCAGCTCGTATGCATCGGATAGATGATCTTTCGCCTCTCACTTCAACCATAAAGCTTCTATCCAGCAGATATGTTTTAAGAAGGAGATACTGCGCAGTTGGCAAGAGAGTCTTCAGCTTAAATAGCAAGCCATCGTGCCACACTCTATCGAAAGCTTCTTTTACGTCCAAGAAGATAGCAGAGCTGTACTGTCTATTCTCGAAGGCATCCAAAATATGTTGAGTAACTCGGTGCACTTGCTCCGGGGTTCCATGGTGATTCCTGAAGCCGAACTGGTGGTCTTGGCTAAACCAAATCCCACTGAAGAAAAATCGTCTCGCCTGCCTCTGCCAACACTCGTGCCGTTTCCGCCGTTAGCGCCGTTCTCCGGAATTTCGAAATTTCCAGAAATCTCGATGGCGTCTCCTTCGTTTCTTTTCGCATTATTCGCCGAACCGTTGATACATTCGCCGTCTCCCTCTAACATGTTGCTGCCGCCGTTCTCTGAAATGTAGCCTATGGCGCCACCGTGTCGCGTGCCGCCAATGCTCGAACCGACGCTGTCGATTTGCTGCTGAAGATTCTCGAGAACTTTCTTGGCATTTTCGATTCCCCGATGCAGCTCCTCCATGGTTTTCAGGCCACTATCCAGTTCAATGAGGTTTTGCTGCATACGCCTTTCCAGCTCTGCACATTTCGCCTCCGTGCCCATTATTTCTTGCACCTCCTGGCTAATCATTGGTGCACTGCTTTGGCTTTCGTGTGGAACCGCACATAATCGGCCGTACAGATCGGCTTTTGAACCTTTGGTTGACAAATTCAAACACTCCAGCCACTTTTTTAGCTGAATCACTGTTACTTCATTAATAGCCAAATCCATTTTGGTTTTGTTATATTGGTTTCGCCAAATTTTTTACTCGATCCCACTTCTGAGATTGTAATAGGTAGTATTTATGTATTATTTATTGCGTCTTTAATTTATTGTAGGCTAAGTTTACTTTAGTTTAGGCTTATATTTTTTTAGCTTGGGCTTATTTTACTTTAGTTTTAGCTTTTCTATAAGTCTCTTGTCTTTTTGTATTCTCTTCTCTTGCGTTCTCAAAACCAAATGATCTCACTGCTCGCTGGCAGCTTCCTTTCAACCCCCGTTTTCGCAGAGAGGCGATCTCTTGAGAGAGTAACATGTTTTTTCCAGAGATCGTAACTCAAGGAATAGTATGACCAGAGCATACTTATATTAACTGGCCTTCTACATATTTCATATCCCGTAGTTTTACAAATGAAAAAAAAAAACACAAACAGGAGTTAAGTAAACCATTTTCGAATATAATTTTATATCAGGCATATCGTACATCAAGGAATATTGCACTTCTCAAAGGTAGTGCGGATTCCTGATGTAATTCTGTTAACTTGTTCGATTGTATCATGTCTCTGACGGAAGCCGAATTGATGTGCCGGGATAACATTGTGTGCTTTCAGATAGGCTATTATGCGTGTGAGAAGGCAATTTTCGAATAACATAGACAGACACGATAGTAAACTTATTGGTCTGAAGGATAAAGGAATTGTGTGATCCCATTCAAGAGTTTTCAAATAGCAGAGTTTTGAAGTTCAATTATCATTTTTGGACTTATTAGGTCACTGCCCGGAGTCTTTTTCGGTTTCAGATCCCCGATCACTTTCCCGATTTTATTGACTGAAGCAATGTTGGGAAGGATATAGTTTCTGATTCAATTTGTGGTAGGAAAAATGGACCAGTAGCAGGGTTCGACTGGAAAACGCTTCGGAGATGTGAAGCGAAAGTTGCGGCTCTATCTTCGTCGCTGCGGGCAGTGACTGTTTCGATTAGAGAGCTCAGATTTTGGTGAGCCCTCCACAGAGCATGTTTTTATAGTGTTTGGCGAAATTAGGTTTAGTATGCGAGTTGCTTCCTTAAGACGTTGTTTTGAAGATGGCTTGCCAATGGTTTGCCAAGCACGTCGCAGACGCCCCTTTTCCGGTACAAGCTGTTCCAATTGCAGATTAGTTTTGAAATTCTTGATTTGCACGTCCTTCGAGTGTGGTGTTGATATGGTGACTGCTGCCAGGAGTACATCTACAAGAGCATCAGTGGATCTTTCGATGTCTGCTTCGATGTTGAGCTGCGAGGTTTGTTCGATGTGGGAACTTACATAAATTTTATATTTTAACCAGTTTGTTCTGTGCGATGTCAGTCTCTGGGGGTGATCTGTAGTTTCTGGGCTTTGAAAAAGAGTTAATAGCACTGGCGAATGGTCAGATGAAAGTTCCAAAAGCGCGTGACCTGCAGTTAATTAGTTGCAAACCCTTCGTGAAAGTGGTGTTTGATGCGTTCCCTGATTAGGATGCCTGGCCTGTGATTTAACTCATAATCAAACTCCTGCCGCCCTAGAGCCCATCTTGCTATTCTTTGATTCGTATATCGCCAGAACTGGTGCTTCCTTTAATTTTGCTTTTAAAAGCGAAAAACAACATAATTCTTCTTCCTCGAACTTAAATTGCATATCCCTTCTCAATAAGTCGTACAAAGGTTTCGCTAAAATTTAAAAATCCTTAGTGAATCGTCGAAAACACGAGCAAAGCCCCAAAAAACTCTGTACTGCTTGCACCTTGCCTGGAATCGGAAAATTTTGTATAGCTTCTAAACCTTTACTGTCAGCTTTAATTCCATTATTGGAAATCAGAAAACCTAAATATTTAACCTTGCCTTGTAGAAATTTTCATTTGTCCATTCTCAATTCTAATTTATTTTCTACTAGTCTCTGAAATACTTCTACTAATACTTCCAAATGCTCTTCTAAACTTCTGCTAGCAACTAATTTGACCTTGTTTTGTCTTATCATGCCCGAAAAAATGTCATTAACGAATCGTTGGAAAACCTTTGGAGCTGTTTTTAGACCCATAAGCATCCGTAAAAACTCAAATTGCCCGAAAGAGGTAGTAAACGATGTATGTTTTACCGACTCTTTGTTAACAAATACATGAAAATATCCATTCCCAATATCCAATTTCGTAAACACTGGCTTTCCAACTAAATTATCTAAAAGGTCGTCAATTAAAGGTATCGGATAATTATCTTTTGCCGTAATTTTGCTCAATCTTCTAAAATCTTTACACAGTCTAAGTTCTTCCGACTTTTTCTTCACTAATACCCAATAGGACCCTGGAGTTCTCTTCGGTTTGAGGCACTCTCTTGCCCAGTGCCCTTTTCCGTTGGAGTTATAGCAACGCGATTTGTTGCTTGCCGGATCACTTCTCACCGTTTGCATCTTTTGCCCTCCAGGAGCCCTTGCCGGCAGCATTATGTCAGCAAACGCTTTCAGCATCCTTCCAGGGTTGTCGAAACACTGCAGCTTGGCCTGCGTACGGAAATTCGCTGCTGGAAAGCCGACAATAAGTCCGTCCAACAGCTCGTCATCTTCCATGTTGACATCTCGGGCCAGCCTGCGTTTCTCTTCAAAGTATACTGCAAACTTCTCGGTCGGCTTCCATAGACGCGCCTCGAATTTGCGCCACAAATCTGCTTTTGACTCGATTCCGCCAAAAGCAAGCTGTAACTGGTCCTGCAGCTCATTCGTCGGTCTTACGAAACGGGTTGCATCTAGGTGCAGCCACTGCAACGCGCTGCCTTTCAATTTGCCAATAAGTAGAACTCAGCTCTGGGTGTCCGACAGCTTATACAACTTGGCTATATTGTCCCACTGGGAGACCCATGAGGGAACGGACATATTATCCGAAAAATGCCTGCCTCTGCCAACACTCGTGCCATTTTCGCCGTTAGCGCCGATCTCCGGAATTTCGAAATTTCCAGAAATCTCGTTGGCGTCTCCTTCGTTTCTTTCTGCATCATTCGCCGAACCGTTGATACATTTGCCGTCTCCCTCTAACATGTTGCTGCCGCCGTTCTCAGAAATGTAGCTTACGGCGCCATCGTGTCGCGTGCCATCAATTCTCGAACTGACACTGTTGATTTGCTGCTGAAGATTCTCGAGAACTTTCTTCGCATTTTCGATTCCCCGATGCAGCTCCTCCATGGTTTTCAGACCACTGTCCAGTTCAATGCGTTGCTGCATATGCCTTTCCAGCTCTGCACATTCCGCCTTCGTGTCCATTATTTCATGCACCTCCTAATCATTGGGGAACTGCCTCGGCTCTCGGGTGGAACTGAACATAATCGGCCGTACAGATCTACTTTTGAACCTTTGGTTGACAAATTCAAACACTCCAGCCACTTTTTTAGCTGAATCACTGTTACTTCATTAATAGCCAAATCCATTTTGATTTTGTTATATTGGTTTCGCAAAATTTTTTACTCGATCCCACTTCTGAGATTGTAATAGGTAGTATTAATTATTATTTATTGCGTCTTTAATTTATTGTAGGCTTAGTTTACTTTAGTTTATGCTTATTTTACTTTAGTTTTAGCTTTTCTCTAAGTCTCTTGTCTTTTTATATCCTCTTCTGTTGCGCTCTCATAACCAAGTGATCTCACTGCTCGCAGGCAGCTTGCTTTCAACCCCCGTTTTCACAGAGAGGCGCTCTCTTGCGAGAGTAACATGCTCAATCGAGAGAGCGTAACTCAAGGAATAGTGTGACCAGAGCTTAATTATATAAACTGGCCTGCAATAGAAATACAGCTTTTGGGAAAGTTTCCAGCTTTCATATACCGATTTAGCGTCGCTTGTGAACAGTTGTGTTTACTTCTGTGCTCTGAGTTTTTGTATTTTTTCAGTGATTTTGTGAGCTTATTTAAAAAGCTTAACCTAATATCTGTGTTAGAAATTTTAAATAGATCTCCCAGTAAACGGATATGTGTTTATAGTTATTTTAGCATTTCTATTACATTTGTTTAATCTCGTGGCTTTGTTAGTGTAATTTACGTTCTCTATACTTGCTGGAACTCTTTTACTCTCTCAATCTCTCCCGCTCTAGTTTATAACTGTTACTTACTCTCCATAAACTTCTGGTAGACTTTTTCGTTTATTTCTCTAAATCTCTCTCTCTCTCTCTTGCATGCTTTACATTGTATTTGTTTATGCTTAAAGTTGTTGTGTCTCACAAGCCACGCTCAGTCGATATAAGATGTATTGTCTCGTCCTCTTTTTATTCAATCTAATTCGTGATTACGCGCTCTTATTCTCTTATCTTTTTCGTGTTTTGTTCCCTTGTGGTTTTTGGATTTGATCCCAGTGCCAAACTTACTTAGAGGTATTTTTCATATTCTTATTTTTTTATTTGCTTTAAACTTACAATGGCTCTTGTCTGTTTTAAGAAAAATTGTACTCTTGCGTCTTCAACTAAAGACCCTTTTATTTTTTGCTGGCTCTGCGATTCGATGATGCACGTTAAATGTGCAGGATTTACTGGCAGAGTTAAAGATTTCATTGATCTTAATTCTGGTCTCATGTGGTCATGTGGGTCCTGCAAGGAATTGGTAGTTAAGATGAGCGGCTTTATGAAGCAGACTCGAGACAGCCTATTGAATATCTCAGGAGCTTTTAAACAATTCAATGAGGGGTTCAATTCAAATTATTAACTGAGTCGCCTAAACGTAAAAAAGCCAGTTTAACCGCCGTTAATATGATTGTGGAATCCACCCCAAATCCGAACTTGGTAGCAGCAGTCTCTGCTGACATAAATGAACCAACTGTACCTATGGATTTAGCTAGTTCGGTGATGTCCCTGTTTCCAGAATAAAATCAGTACTGGCTAAGTCAAAGAATTTGTTGCCGACCGTACCTATAGGTACAGAGGGCACCGTTCCTGGTTCTCAGTGGTTCCACAAAGGAAGCAATTATTTGATTTTAGATTCACACCAGATACCACATCTGAGGATGTTTTGGAGTTTATTCGTGAAAAATTCCCATCCGAGGATATTGCAGTTGAACAATTTCGATTTTCATACGCTCGTAGGATATCGTCTTTTAAAATATTTGCTCCGCCTGATGTGTTTAATGTGGGATTTGAATCAGGCGGGCTTAATGCACGGCACACTCGAAGCGGGTTAACTTATATGGCAACTCTCGATAAAGTACTCGATTCTTCTTAGGCCGCCGATACTTAAAAATGAGCAAGGAGTCGTCGAATAGCGTTCGTAAAGAGAGGAGACAATTTAAGAAAATCAAGAAAGAACTTTGTAAAACTAATATAAGGACCTCTAATGTTTAAACTTAATCCTAATAAAACATTGTGAATATAATAATTCCTACAATTTGGGGGCTCAACCAGGATTTTGACCCAAAAATTAGAGTGCAGAAGTGCGATTTTACAAACAATGATTGTCTAATTTCAAGTCTGGTGAAATTGCAATTTGAGACAACTGCGCAGTTAATTTGGCAGTGTGTGCAAAAAAGACGACGACGAAAACCAGCAATTGGCAGATGTGTGTGTAAAAACGCGCACGGGAAACGCTTGAAGCAAATAGCGACTGGAGTCCAGGAGGTCGTGCATCATAGTTCCCCAGAGCGTCGGTCTGAGATTCGGCCAGTCACGGTGAACTGGTAACTTGCAGAGGCTGATCTGTGGAAGGCGTTGGGAGCAGCGATAGACAGAGGCGAGCGGAGTAAGTCAGGAGCGTGAAGCGGGCATTGGAGCAAAGACGGGTTGACGGAATCTGGAGGGCAGGATTTTCAAGCAGAGCAGCAGAGTCTGGAGGAGCAGATCTTTGTGGAAGGCAACGACGTCAGCGGACAAGCAAGGGCAGGATTTTTATTCAAGTTGAATAGTCCAGAAGATAATCCAATTGGCAGGCAAGCAGTTTTGAGAAGCAGTGCATCAAAAGGGGTGCTAATCAGATAATTGACCCAATGAAATTGAATGTCGCTCACAAGTAGACTGTATGTATAAAACCAAAATTTGTCATTTCTGAAGTTATTCATTATTCATTGCTATTGTTAACTAATATCTTTGTAAGCAAATTTCATATCAAAATGCAACTCGAAGAGATAATGTTAATGCGATGCGAGGATTTGCGCGCAAAGCTACTACAACTAAATTTACCCACAGCCGGTAGAAAGCGTGATTTACAGGATAGACTCCTGGCTCATTTCGGTATTCAGGACGACGATGATAACAACGATTCGGATGAAGTTGAAACTGTAGCTACCGCTCTCGATTGTCCAGTGCAGGCAGTGCCTATAAGCCGTTCTTTGTTTACACTTAAAGATGTAGAAGGCAGTGTTTCGAATTTTGCAGGTACAGGTAGTCCAGATATAGATCAGTGGATTCAGGAGTTGGAGGAATGTGCTTTGACTGTGCAGTGGAGCCAGCTTCAACTTTTTATTTATTCTAAGCAGTTGCTCAGTGGGGCTGCAAAATCGTTCATTCGCAGCCAGGTTAACATTCGCAACTGGGATTCTCTAAAGGCAGCATTGCGTGGCGAATTTGCTGTTAAAATTTCATCTGCTGAGGTCCATCGCAAGCTAGGTCAACGTGCGCAGAGAAAAGGAGAGACACTTCAGGAATATTTGTATGCTTTGATGGAAATAGCCAAGCCAGTTAAACTAGACGAAGAAAGTTTGATAGAGTATTTTGTAAAAGGAGTTCCAGATGCTAAGGCAAACAAAATAATGTTGTATGAGGCGAAAACCATAAGGGATTTGAAGGAGCAGATCGAAGTATACAAGAAGGTCCGAGGTTCATACAAGATGCCTTACAAGAATGAAGCGCGTGTAGTTGAGGTAGATGGATCCAAAAGCTTCGATTCGAAACCAGAGTTTGTACGTAAATGCTTTAAGTGCGGGGATCCGTCCCATTTAAAGAAAGATTGCAAGAAGAAGGATAATAATAATTGTTATCGGTGCGGACAGCCAGGTCATCGTGCTGCGCAGTGCAAAATCGAGGTTGAGGTAAAACAGGAGAGAAATGCTAACGCCGTTCACGTGGAGAACGCAGCTATTAAGCCAAAAAGCGAGTTTACGGCCTCTGGCCTCGAACTAAAAATGATCAAGTCTTCCAACGCTCATTTCAAAGGACTCGTCGACACAGGCGCTGATCTATGCCTCATGCGCAGGAACATTTTCCTCAAACTAGGCAACGAACCTCTCACCGGAAAAGAAAAATGTTTGACGGGAATAGGCGAGAGTCGAGTTCTAACTTTGGGGAGCATTGTCATACCTGTTGAAGTGGACAACATGCACATGAAGGTGGAATTTCACGTGGTTCCAGATGAGGACATGGGCTTTGACGCAATTTTGGGCAGAACTATCCTGGATATTGTTGACATGAAAGTTACAAAAGAAGGCACTGAGTTTATCCGTCGAAATGAACCAAAAAGTATTGAAGATAAACATATAAATTTCGGGTCCGAGTTTCTGCAAGATTTTAAGGGCATGTGTGCAGAACAGGCAGCAGTTTCCGATCACGTTGACTTATCTCATTTGAATCAATCACAGCAGTCTACGGTCAAAAGTTTGATTGAAGAGTATGCACCCGAGCGCAACGCAAGTGCTCCGGTACAAATGAAAATCATTTTGAAGGATGAGATACCTGTCTACCAGCATCCACGTCGTTTACCTGTCTGTGACCAGAAAACAGTTGACGATCAAGTTGAGGATTGGCTTGCAGAGAAAATCATCCAACCAAGTACCTCAGAGTACGCATCGCCGGTAGTTTTGGTGTCCAAGAAAAACGGAAAGAAGAGACTGTGCTGTGACTACCGAAAACTTAATGAGAAAATTATTCGAGACAATTTTCCGATGGCTCATATGGAGACCGTGCTAGACAAGCTGCAAGGGTCCAAGATATTCACCACTTTGGATCTAACAAATGGCTTCTTCCACGTTCCGATTGAACCAGGCTCTCGAAAGTATACATCATTTGTGACCCAATCTGGACAATTTGAATTCCTTTATGTACCATTTGGCATATCAAATTCAGCTGCGGTTTTCACAAGATTCATCATGGCAGTTCTAAGGGAGCTCATCGCCACTAATGTTGTCATTGTGTACATGGACGATGTAATCATTCCCAGTCAAGACACGGAGGAAGGACTTGCTAAGTTGAAAGCTGTCTTGCAGGTTGCTTCCCGGAACGGTTTACGTATCAACTGGAGTAAATGCCAAATTTTGCACAGTAAAGTACAGTTCTTAGGATACATTATTCAAAGTCGAACTATCACCCCAGGTCCGGAAAAGATTCAAGCTGTGAAAGAGTTTCCCAAACCACATGACAAAAAAGCGATTCAGCGATTCCTAGGTTTGACTTCTTACTTCCGAAAGTTTATAAACGGGTACGCATCCGTTGCCAGGCCCTTGTCGGATTTACTGAGAGGCGATTCCAAATATGAATTTGGAGAGAAACAAGGATGTGCGTTTGAAAAGCTGAAGACTGCTCTTATTAGCGAACCAGTCCTAAAGTTGTATAATCCTAATTTACAAACGGAAATCCACACAGACGAGTCCAAGTACGGTTTTGGCGCAGTTTTACTGCAGAAGGACCCCATAGATAGTGCTTTCCATCCAGTCCAATACATGAGCCGAAAGACATCACCATTCGAGGAAAAGTACGATTCGTATGAACTGGAAGTACTGGCTATTATTGGAGCTTTAGTCAAGTGGCGTGTCTATGTGTTAGGCATAAAGTTCACAATCGTAACTGACTGCAACGCGTTCAAAATGACAATGAACAAAAAGGAAGTTCCTCTTCGCGTAGCTCGTTGGGCTTTATATTTGCAGGACTTCAACTACAAGATCGAACATCCTTCTGGGACTCAAATGAAACATGCTGATGCCTTGAGTCGGGTCTCATGTTTCTTTTTGTCAGACTCTATTTCTCATCGCTTAAAGGAAGCCCAGATTAACGATGATTGGACAAAAGCAGTTCGCAACCTTGTTGAAAAGGATGCTTACCAGGACTTTTATATGCAGAATGACGTTCTCTTCAAAGATCCAAATCGTGAGCTAGTAGTAGTACCCTCAACTATGGAAAATGAAATAATTCAGAACGCGCACAGCCAAGGGCATTTTTCTGCCAGAAAGACACAGGATATCGTCGAAAGGTCGTATTTTATTCCCAAGCTCAAAGAAAAAGCAGATCGGATCGTCGAGAGTTGAATAAGATGTATTATTGTTAATGCCAAAGTGGGCAAGAAAGAGGGATTTCTGACTTCAATTGACAAAGGCGATTTACCCTTCATTACATACCACATCGATCACGTCGGACCAATGGAAATGACGACCAAGCGATATAACCACATCCTTGTCATAGTAGACGGATTCTCAAAATATGTCTGGCTCTACCCAACTCGTAGCACTGGTGTGGACGAAGTTTTAAACTGTCTGGATAAACAAAGCGTCCATTTTGGAAATCCTTGCCGCATAGTGTCCGATAGAGGCACTGCTTTCACATCTCTTGCATTCAAAGAATACTGTGAGTCACACAACATACAGCATCTGCTTATAGCGACAGGTGTACCACGCGGAAATGGCCAAGTCGAAAGAATTCACAAGATCGTCGTACCAATGCTAGCAAAGTTGAGCTATGAAAAACCATTAGCCTGGTATAAATACGTGGGACGAGTTCAGCAAATTATCAATAGCACCGAGCCAAGAAGCACCAAGATTACGCCATTCAAGCTTTTAACAGGAGTTGATATGCGGTTATCCGGCTGCAATGAACTAAAGGATTTGATGCAGGAGTTCGCGATAAAATCTCTAAATGAAGAAAGAGAGAAGTTTCGCCAAACAGCCAGAGAAAACATCAAAAAAGTACAAGAAGAAAATAAGAAAGCGTTTGATTTGAAGCCCAAACAAGAAAGAGTCTATCATCTTAATGATTTGGTAGCAATTAAGAGAACTCAGTATGGTGTCGGATTAAAGCTCAAGGGGAAGTTTTTAGGGCCCTACAAAATTATTGCAGTCAAGAATCATGGGCGGTACGAAGTAGAACGTATAGGTGACTCAGAGGGACCATTTAAAACGTCTACGGTTTCCGAGTACATGAAACCCTGGTCAGGTCCATTCGAGGCGAATGAACAGTCAGGAGGACCGAATGTGGGATTTGAATCAGGCGGGCTTAATGCACGGCACACTCGAAGCGGGTTAACTTATATGGCAACTCTCGATAAAGTACTCGATTCTTCTTAGGCCGCCGATACTTAAAAATGAGCAAGGAGTCGTCGAATAGCGTTCGTAAAGAGAGGAGACAATTTAAGAAAATCAAGAAAGAACTTTGTAAAACTAATATAAGGACCTCTAATGTTTAAACTTAATCCTAATAAAACATTGTGAATATAATAATTCCTACATTAATGTGTTACTTTCTGAAAGATTTTGGCTTAATGATGATTAAGTAATTAAAGAATTTGTTCCCAATAAACCGAGAACAAATAACAGGGTTCCACTGTGCCAAAAAACTAAAAAGTTTATCTTTGGCGTATCAAAATGTAAGGGGACTAATTATGAAGCTACAAAAGCTTTATGCTGACTCCTCTGCATTCACTGAAGATATTTTGGCTTTGACGGAAACTTGGCTAAAACCAGAGATATCTGACTCTGAAGTTCTGTCAAATAACTTTAATACTTATAGGACCGATCGCTACTCACGTAGGGGGGGGCGGTGTACTGATTATTTATTATTATTTACCTCCCTTGTCCGTCCTATTTTGGAATATTGTTCGGCGGTTTGGAGTCCACAATATCAAGTGCACATTGACCATATTGAGTCGGTACAACAAAAATTTTTTCTATTTGCCCTTCGTAATTTGAACTGGGATCAAAACGTAAGGCTACCTTCCTACCAGTGTAGATTACTGTTGCTTAATTTACCTACACTTGTAAATCGTAGAACAATGCTTGGTACTATTTGTATGAACCATTTTATAAGAGGTGATATTGATTCTGCAGAACATGTAAACCGCCCAACTTTCAATGTTCCTGTCAGACTAACACGAAATTATATTCCTCTAAATTTGCCACGATGTACATCAAATTTTTGTCTGCACGAGCCCTTTCGCGTTCTATGTAATAATTATAACAACCTTTATCATTTAATTTGCATTTCAACTTCTATCCCGTTATTAAGAACTAATATTTTAACTCATTTGCTTTACTCTTAATTGTGCCTTTTATTTTCACTTGTGTCTTGTCTCTATTTAATTTATGTATTTTCCTCGCGAACTCGCTTTTTTTGCCCAATTTGTTAATAGGGCCCCGCGCCTAACAAGCACGTGATTGGTGTCAAAATTATAATACTCTCTGCATGGGTATAAAAAATGTAAGCGCAATCTGTTTGTTTTAAAAATAAGGTTTTTTTTATTTAAAATAGAAAAATAATCCTTATAATACACAAATTTCACTTATTTCACAATTGGAAAATATTTATTCGTGACTGCACACGAATTAAAATTCTAGTAGAAGACGGGGTCCGATCCGTGCAAAAATTAAGAAGTATCTCGGTTTTATTGAAGGAGGAGGTAATCCATCAAACCTCGGCTAAAGACTTGTTAAAGCATTAATTTTATATTGGAAGCTTCTTTGTTGAAGATTAAACTTTGCATTTGAAGGGGTCAGCAGTTTCGGGCTGTTGGAAACAAGGGTGAAATGTTAGGGTTATTGGTGATTTTCCATATTCGTTGGTTCCAGGAGGATTCGGATTATATTTGTTTATATCTTACTCTTTGGTTTTATGAAGCGGAAAATGTTTCCAATAAGTTTTGGATCAAGTGGTTAGGGTCTAATTGTTTACCTTTGGTGTCTGGGGTGTTATGTTCGCGGACCGAGTTTTGGATGTTTTGGGCCAAGTGTGCGTTGGGTTAAGAGGGGGTATGGTATTTAAATTTGTTTTTGCCTATTTTTTTTCTGAATGCACAAAATTTGAAGAATATAGTGTACAAATTATATTGATCCGAGTAAAACTTCCGAAGTTATGGGCTCGTTTTGTATTCGAATTTTGGGTGTTCAAAACTTTAAAACGCTCTCCAGAAAAGTTGTCATTTCAATGTCGGTGAACACGATCCTGCTATATCTAATCGTTTTGAATCGTTTTGAAATTACGCACACTATTTTTGTACGTAAATCCTCAGGTACTGACGTCGAGTTTTTTTTTTATGATTATTTTTCATTTTATAATAACTAATATATCAAATTTTTAGGCTAAAAAGCACGTTTTTGACTTCGAAGTATTACCAAAAATCCAAAACATAGTTATCTTTAGAAACATCTTAACCAATATATATTTTTTTAAATTTTTTCTGATGATCCAGTAACGAGTTATGCTGTTCTCCGCAAAACCTTTTTTCTTGGAGGCGCCTACGGAGCTTGGCTGCGAACGGCTCATTTATTTTTTTTACGATACAAATTTTGTGAAAACAAAGTTTAAATGTTGTACTTTTATACGCTTATAAAATAATTGATTTGACATTAACCTTATCGTGTGAAAAAATTCATGAAAATAGGCCTTTTTATACCATAACCAATTGTATTAAATAATACTATTCAAATTGCCACTTTCCGTGTACTGTAAATCAAAGAATTCTTGTGAAACTTTTATATGTTCTTGAGACCCTTCTAGTTTCATGTGTTCTTTAGACGAGCGCAACGAATCAAATCGCGCACGCACATTAAGACACGTTCAGTAATTCGAGCTTGACAACAGCCGACCCGCGTGAATTTACAAGGCTCTTCATTTGCATATAACTCTGCACTCGATAACAACTCACAGCCAAAAATTAGCATAGGTCGAAGGGACTCATTTTGCCAGCATTGCCAAGCAATGAAACGCCAGGAATGTGCTGCTCAAGTGGCGAGGATGGATTGCCTACTTTGAAACTTCCGCCAGAGGCATTGCGATCCTTGGTCTCCGGTTCAACACTAGAGCCAAATCACTGCTTAACAAAGATCCAGTCTTGTAATTCTTGCTTCATATATCGTCTTTTGGCGCTACAAAGACCATAAGATAAAACTTTATCAAACATTTAAAAAATTAAAATTTAACAAATTTGTAGAATGTGAAGTTTGATCGAATGTGCTATTATTATACATTTTCTAGATAAACTCAAGATTTATTTTGACTGCAGTTGTTAAATATCGGAAATGGCAGAGAGTCACAATTGACCGGATTTATAATACTGCTTATCAATTTCTGCTCTATTGTACAATCAAATCAAAATGACAATGGCAACGCAATAAACTCATACTAAAGTACAAAGGTGAACATGTTTTTACTCCCCGAATACCAATGATTCCATGGGACATGACATTGGAATTTAAACGATTACAGCGAAACATGATCGATTCGACGATTTGAACGGAAAGTACAAAGGTGAACATGTTTTTATTCCCGAATACCAATGATTCCATGGGACATGACATTGGAATTTAAACGATTATTAACAAGCCACAAGGTTAGTCTTTACAAGTGTGTGGTATTCATTTGAAGAATCCAGCCCGCTCTTAAGTAAGCAAACCGATGGCACATCCAAAAATTAATTTTTGAAATAAAAAAATATTAGCAAAAGAATAGATGTTTTTCACATTTTTTGATCACCGAAGCGGTCACGGGTCGCTATTATGACATATATCCCTCATAGACAGCTGCAACTACTTAACCTTAGATGGTATTTAGGATAAATGTTCCCCCTAGCTTGGTCAATCTTGGTTTTTTTTCATAAGTAAATAATAATTGTGAATGGCCCATTTAGGATCTACCGGAAAATTACACTAGGTAAAGGCAAAAGTGCATACATCTAAACATTATTATTTATATATCTTAATAACTATAAAATTGTTTAACCTACATTTAAATTGGAATAATATGTAATATTATATGTAATATAATAAAAATAATGCTTTTACATGCTTAACTTTACCACCGGGGACCCACTAGGGAGCCATCTGGGTATGCTTCTTCTTCCGTTATTTATTAACGATCTTCCCTTAATTATGAGCCATTTTCGCATACGCAGAGGATGTTAAGTTACCCCTGCAGTATAAGGACATTTCCTGCTATTTAGACTTACAATCCGATCTAGATAACTTTTTGGTATGGCATTATTCAATTATAAATATTCACAACTAATATGGCAGTATTCCAAAAGTAGATTCCCCAAGAAAGGGTAGAAATCAAAATTACCTAAAGACGAGCGATTTTGCTTTGACCAATAGCTTATTGCCGGACGAAGGAGCCATCTCATTTTCCGAGTTTTTTGCCGAGTGAAAGCGGAGGTAGCCTAAATATGGAGCTTCCAAGGTACCTTGAAGTGCTGAGTACCATGACAGAGTGCTTGATGGTGACCCCGTCTAGTATAAGACGATCTGTGTTAAGTCTGTTCAGCGAAAAAGTAGCATGCTAAGACTTCGCTAGATAAAAAGCGATATTCTACCTCCCATGCTTTAAACTCATTTAACATGTACTGCACCAAATCTATGGCATCATTTTACAGTGCACTCGTCGCCAAAAATAAAATGTCATTTCCATACGTCGCGGTTTAAGTAAGTCTATTTCTTAGTGAAGGAAGGTCTGTTAGGCCTAGTGGATTCTAGCAGAACAGCGCCTATTTTAGTATAAACTCATCCCTCAGCCCTAGAATCGTATCGATAAGTCCCTTCTGGTAGTGTTACCAGACTCTGTAATTATAAGCAGTCGAAATAGAGTCATACTACAGAGCCGAGCACTTTAAGTTATAATTTGATATGTTGTACTTTATTCAACCTAATTATCACAAATAAACCAACACCACTCGAAACGCTACCCTTCTCAGTTCAGTTCTCACTGATCCCAAGTGTGGTTGTATATGTGTGAAGCGGAGTTGTGCCAAAAGCTCAAAGAAAAACAGCGAGAATCGTCGGCGTGGAAAATTTGTGATTTGTTCACAAAGGTCTATGTTGCACGGAAATTGCAGATTACGAATGTGTTCCAGTTCTGCGTGGCAAGCGGATTTTAGAAAAACAGATCGGGAATCTTAGTGAACCCGTGGACTCAAGCAAAGGAGTAAGATCAGGATTCTTAGTGAGCCTGGGGCAGCAGAAGTCTCAAGAGCAACACAAGTCTAAAGAGAAGCCAGAGCACAGACAGATAAAGCAGTTGTGAGTAATGGTGAATTTCACAAGTCCATGCAAATAAGAATTTTATGGTTTTTGTGTTAATAAATTGACATAATACAATTAAGTATTAAAAAGACAACCTTCCAATGAATAAATAATAATGCGAATTTAAATTGTATGAACCTTTTGGAATGCTTATGTAGATTTCATCCTTTAGAGTTCCGTTTAAAAAAGCAGTTTTTGCGACTATATGATAATCCAATAAATCGTATTGATTTGAAAGTGCCAACAAAAATCTAAAACTGGAAATTCGTGCAACTGGTGCAAATGTCTCATCACCCGCGCTACAAGTCTTGCTTTGTACTTTACTAAGTTCCCAAATTCATCTTGTTTTATTCTAAATACCCATCTGCAATCAACTATGTTTTTATTTTCTGGCTTATGCATTAAGGAACAAGTTTTATTTTGAAAATGAAATTAAATTCATCTTGTATAGCTTTCTACAAGAAAGATCTGTCCTCACGAAACTTAATTTCATCAAAGGTATTAGGAATACCATTTAAGCATATTTAAAATTTTCATTGAGTTGTTCACTTAATTCAGAATCCACAGATTATTTATTTTCCATCAAAAGAAAAACCACTCTTCATTTTCTCTACTTAAAGATTCATTATTTTGTTCAACTATATTACTTTGAACCTCAGAATCTTCTCCATGTAAAACTCTTGATTTTAACATGTTTATTTCATCCACCACAACATCTCTTGCTGTCATAAATTTCCTAGATTCCTCATTCCACAATTTATAACCATTTGGTTCATATCCAACAAGTATAGCTTTAATTGACTTTTCGTCAAAACTTCGTTTCCGTACTTTATTCAAAGCATAAACCGTCGAACCACATATCTTAAGATATTTCAACTTTGGCTTTTTGTTATGCCACATCTCAAATGTTGTTTTATTTATCTTTTGCAATGCTCTACTTGGGGATCTGTTAATTAAATAGGTTGCTGTTAAAACAGCCTCACCCCAAAAATACTTATTGAGTTTAGCACAACTGATCATAGATCGAGCCTTTTCGGTGATTGTTTGAATAATCCGTTCTGATACACAATTCAATTGTGGAGTATGAGGAACCGTTAAATGATAGCTGATGCCTTTTTCGACACAGAAATCACGCATTTCGTTAGAAAGATACTCCCTTCCATTATCGATATATAAATTCACAATTTTTAAATTGAAGTGAGCCTCGCTCTTTGCTACAAAGTCTTTGAAAACGAAAAACACATCCGACTTATAAGTTATTAAATATTTCACACAGTAATGTGTATACTGATCAATAAAAACTACATAGTAGTTCTTATTATCAATGGTAGAGGGTGTTATTGCACCACAGACATCGGAATGGACAACAAACAATGGTCGTGAAATATTTTCTTTATTTAAAAATTTTTGAAACTGTTATCTAGATTGCTTGCCATTTATACAAACCTCGCATAATTCATGGTTGAAAACAATATTGTTTAAAATATTAGTATCTTCAAAAAGACTATTTCGTTTTATTTCTAAAAATTTTCCTACACTTATGTGGCCTAATCTTTCATGCCATAATCGATACTCGGCACTATTAAAAATTTTAAACGTAAATATTTTACTGTTCAATTTAAATTTTATAATAGGTACATTGTACTCACATATTCCATTAAAGGCCAATTTACCATTTTTATATATTTTTACACCTCCAAGGTTAAATTCGATGGTCATGCTTGCATCCTGCATCTTCTTCACCGATAGTAGATTGTGTGGAATATCCTTACAATACAAACCGTTTTGCAAGGTGATTTGGTTTCCGCAGCTGTTAGAAATCCTTTGGCTGTAGCGTAGATAAACTCTCTGCGTTTGGCAATCTCGATAGCTACATTCGTTTGCAAACGCTCTTATTCGGAGAACAATACTATGTCATTTATAAGGTGGTCCGATGCTGCTGAGTCTAGGACAAAATCACTGGTCTTTGATTTGGAAGTTGCATTTCTCAACAGAAAGGCAAAACTACGCTCTGATTGGGTGGTTGCTGCTGTTGCCATCTGAGCCTTTCCATCTTTTATTATGTTTTCATCAAAGTTCTGATTCGGTTGCCTTTTCAAAAGGAAACAATCTTTCTTTAAATGACCTGGCTTACCGCAATGAAAACATTTTGGTTTCGGCTTGAAAAAGCCAAGTTACGCATTCTTCTTGAACTTTTGCATTGGATTATTTTTTATTTTTATATCTTTTAACTCCTTTTTACGTACTGCTTGCAAGACTTTAACACTCGTATCCTAATTATATTCCTAAGCTTAATCTCTTGGTCAAGAAGTCGTGTTTTTATAAAAGCTAATGTTAAGTTACTTTCAGACAGAGTCTCTATTGCAGTTATAACTCTATCATAATTGGGTGGAAGAGTTAGGAGTAAATGGGAAATTTTATCCATATCATCTTACTTTGCTCCTGACGCGATCTCATCGAAAAAATTAAAATGATTTAGAAGTAAAGGGTCACCTCTTAATTTCATGGCTAAAAGTTTCTTTCGTAGAGATAGTTGCAATGCCAAGCTTCTTCTCTCGTAAATTGCTTCTAAATTTGCAAAAATCTGCATAGCAGTGCTTTCACTGTTAGTGTAAGATAAGAACGCATCACTTAAATATTCAATTATTAAACTTTTTGCATTTCGTTCTGCCTTTTTTATCTCATCGGTCACTTCTGCATGAGTTTCATCTATAACCCTCAAAAGGTCGTGTTCTTCTAACAGTGCTCTCACTCTAAACTTCCATATTGAATATTTTTTGACCGTCAAACGGTTTGATATTTCTCTTACCTTTATCCATTGTATGGTTCTCTATCAAAACAGCACCGTAACAACTACCTGGCAACCTTTTACAGCAACAACTTTTCACAGGAATATTTAGCAACAACACCCAGCAACTTTCAATAACATTAATGTCACTCAACACTGTCCAGGAACAATGTCTCTCAGCAGCAGCACTGTCTGGCAACACTGTCCTGTCGTCACGTGGAGATTTTGCGGCAAATTTGTCGAAGCGTTTGTTTTCAAGAAAGATTTCTCGGCGAATTCGTAATAGCGTCTTCTAGAAAGATCACGGCGAATTGCTGATATGTATGCAGCTTCTTCCTGGCAATAGAAAAATATTTTTCAGCTAATTCATTACAGCGTTCTACATAAAACCAATTTAATCCTCCTTATTCTTCAGGAATCGTTCCTTGTTGTTCATGGAGCACTCCGCATGTATGTACATATATGTACTTCTGTACGCATGATACGCATATTCATATGCAAGTTATATGACACATTACTTAGGGGCTCTTACCCGATTTATAAACAACTTTGAGCCGAGAGCCAATTTTCAATTAACTCTGACAAGACCCGAGAAAAATCCGTGGTCACCTATTTCTGTCAACACGCCTCTAAATTACTCCCACCCAGATCAGTTTCACGCAGTCCGCATCAAACGGATGCTGTAAACATCCAAGCCGATACTGTAAGCATCGGAGCCTCCAAGTGAGCCCTGAGTCCGCTAATGCAAACAAACGATTTCCAAAGTGATCCCTAAAGTCCGCTAATGTAAACACCAATTTCCAGCCAAATTTAGATTTCAAATTTAATTGGCAAATTGCATCATCCTATTTTCCGACTCTCTTGAGACATTCTCTTTATCAATTTTTTGAGATAAATCTCTTAAGCCGAGGTTTGATTATTGATCATTGAACTCTGGAGTCCAGTCCGTTTTTGAGATCCGAACCAAGCACCAAAGAAAAAATCAAATGAAAAGTAAAAGAGCAGTGAATAAAATAAGTTTGACCTATTGAAAAATTGTAATAGTGAATAAGTGATAATAAAAATAAATTTTTTAAAACTAATTCACAGGTGAGAACGTTAATTGGCCCCAAACGTGGGGCCGTGCGATTAAAAAAAATTCTAAAACAAGGCTTTAAAATAAAAGTTAAAAAAGTTTTGAAGTAAAAAAGGAATTTAGCGCGGCCAAAAACCCGATAGAACCGACGAAAATAATAAGCTTGTGTTGATCAAAAAATAAGGTGGAAATTAATAAATGCAATAATCCCCTTAAAATCGATACAACCTGCAAAAAAAAAAAAAAGTTTGTGTTGATCAAAAAAACTAAGGTAGAAAATAATTAATGAGATAATCTCCTTAAATCTCAAACTACAAAATAGTGATCGTAACAAGAAATTCACTGCTCAGACATTATAAAAATTAAAAAGTGACAAAAAATCATCATCGGAAAAACAATTTAATTTAAAAATATTTACAACAAAAATCATCAAAGCCATTATACAAAAAACATTCAAAGAAAACAGGCTGAAGGGCAATCCCTCGCCAAAAATAATTATTAAAAAAGAAGTAAGACCCAAAGTCACCAATAAAGAAGGACGACCTCAAGCAGGATCAACAAAAAAGAGAAGGAAGACCCCAAAAGGATCAGCAAGCAACTATAAGAAAAATAAAGAGAACAATTCGTGATTTTATTATTATATAAAAAATTAGTAAAAAAGGAAATAAAATGAATCAAAGTGGAAGACTTAATTTCTGATTTCAATAAAGTTCTCAAAATGTCGGAACCCTCAACCAGCCAGACTGGAGTAAATAAAAGACTCCACATGAATACGCCTCAAGAAAATACGAACTATACGGCGATTACAAACAATACAATGTAAAATGTAGGAGATTTAATAAAACAAATTGTTAATTTTGAATTAAATTCATTAAAGGAGGAGATCGTAAATTTAAGATCGCAGCTTTCTCATAAAATAAAGACGATTGAAGATTATCAGATAGAGATTGTAGATCCAAATATTAAGTGCGAAACATCTTATGAGATCATCAAATCTGTTAGGGAATATAGAGGTGAAGAAGATAAATATGTAAGCTGGAGAGAATCAGCTGAAATAGCCATGGGTCAGTATGCCAGAGGGAGTGAAAGGTTTTATTCTGCCTTATCTATATTAAGAAATAAAATAACAGGAATGGCAAACGATGCCTTAACCTATAATGGTACGGTGTTCAATTTCGATGCCATAATGGCCAGACTTGACTTTGTCTTTAGCGACAAACGTCCAATTCATATTATCGAACAGGAACTAAGTGTATTAAGTCAGGGAAAATTATCCATAATGGATTATTATGGTACAGTTAATAGAAAATTAACTCTACTAATTAACAAAACAATTATGACCTACGGTAGAAACAAACCAATCACAGCAGAAATTAAAAAAACATAGGAAGACAGCTCTTAGAGTTTTCATCACCGGCCTCAACGGCCAAATTTCAGATACCATTTTCGCAATGAATCCACCTGACCTACCAAATGCAATGGTCATAGTTCAGGAATTAGAAAGCAACAACATGAGAGCTCATTTCGCAAATAGTTTCTCAACTACGCAGAGAAAACATAGTGAGCCAAACTCTGGTGGTAATGTACAAACATATTTCAATCAAAAGACAAGACAACAAAACAATAATTATAATATTCAGCGGAACAATAATAATCTAAGGTTCAATCAAGACAACAACCAGAACAGAAATAATTATGGTTATAATAATCAGAATAAAAATAATTTTTGGAACCCATGTAAATTTAATAATAACCAACAAAATCAGTGGAATACTTATAGACCGCCACAAAATAAGCCAGAACCAATGGAAATAGACAAGCCTATACAGACTCAGAACAAGCCTAATAACGGATTCAATCAAACCTATAATAATCATAAAAGTAATAATTACAGACTGAACAAGTGGTATCAAACTAAACAATTTGAGACCCAGAACACTCCGCAAGGCCAAGCCCAAAATAAGAGGTTACCAACTGGAACTGCTAACCAACCGGCTAACAAGACCATGAGATTAAATAATATTGAGGAGGACCATTTTTTAGACAAAGGTCAGGAGTAGGCTTACCCTACATAATTAGAAATGATAAAAAAATAAATAAAAAATTAAAATTATTAATTGACACTGGAGCAACCGCTTGTTATATTAGAACAGGAATTTATAAAAATAAGAATGAGCTTCCAATATATAAACGAGTATCCACAGTGGATGGATATTCAATAATAAAATACTATCACATGATAACTATTTTTGATACGCGATATACTTTTTATGAAATAGAAGGCCTGGATTCAGATTTACTGGTCGGCTATAACCTTTAAAAAAAAATAGGAGCTGTAATCGATACAGCGAAGGGAGTAATTAAATATAATGAAAAAGAAGAAAAATTTAATTATGATAACGGAAAAATCTTAAACCAACTCTTTTTAACAGAAGAAAACATTATTCTTCCATTAAAAGAATTTATATTAAAAAAATACTTTGATGAAAAGACTCAAATCAGATCCGAATCTGAAATGGGTAATCAAAGCGAATTTAGTTTGGGATATAAAAATCCTGAACACGCCGTCGTTGAAAAATCCGACAAAAATAAAAGTTTGGGAATTAAAAATCCTGAACACGCCGTCGTTGAATTATCCGACAATAAAAAATTAAACAACATAAAAATATCATCTTCAAATCAAAGAAAAGATTTGGAAAACGAAATATTAAATATTATCAATGAAGAACATTCGAAAATAAATATGCAGATTCCTTTTAGGACAGACATACGCGGTGAAATAAACACCGAAAATGATAGGCCATTTAAAGTAAACAATACCCTTATGCTCTATCAGCTTCAGATTTTGTAAATTCTGAAATAAGTCGAATTCTAAAAGAAGAAATTATAAGGTCAAGTCGAAGTCCTTACAATTCACCTGTACTGATAGTACCAAAAAAGGGTTTCAATGAAGATGGAACTCCAAAGCTCAGACTAGTAATAGATTATAAAAAACTTAACGAAAATACTATACCAGATAGATATCCAATGCAGGACCCTTCAGTGATTTTATCAAATCTTGGAAAAGCCAAATATTTCTCAATAATTGACTTGGAATTTGGATTTCATCAGATTCTCATTAGTGAACCAGACATACAGAAAACCTCATTTTCAATAAACAATGGGAAATACGTATTCCTAAGAATGCCTTTCGGTTTGACAAACGCTCCTAGAATATTCCAGCGATGAATGATATTTTAAGAGAACAAGTGGGTAAAACATGTCATGTATATATGGATGACATTATTATATTTTCAAAAACAGTTGAACAACATTACAAAGATTTAATTGTCATAATTAAAATTTTGTTAAACGCAAACATGAAAATTTCGATTGAAAAATCAAAGTTCTTTAAATTAGAAACAAACTTTCTAGGTTACGTGGTTTCTCACAATGTGATCAAAACCGATCCCGAAAAAATTTCTACAATTGTAAAATATCCGATCCCTAAAAATATTCGAGAGCTTAGAAGCTTCCTAGGCCTTACAGGATATTACAGAAAATTTGTGCAATATTACGCAAAGATAGCTAAACCTTTAACAAAATATTTAGAAGGCCAAAATGGCAAGGTATCTAAAAAAACATCACGTAAAACTTTAATACAGCTTGATGATTCAGCTGTAAGAGCTTTTAACGAGCTTAAAGAAAATTTAATTGCACAGGTAGAACTAGTACAACCAGATTATAATAAAAAATTTACCCTAACATTTGATGCGTCTGACTTAGCTATTGGTGCTGTTCTTTCTCAGGAAGGAAAACCAATTACATTTATTTCAAAAACTCTAACCAAAACTGAACAATTATACGCAACAAATAAAAAAGAACTTCTAGCCATAGTATGGGCTTTTAAAAATCTTCGAAATTACTTATATGGGGTTAACGACATCGAGATCTATAACGATCATCAACCTCTTTCATTCTCCATTTCTCAAAAAAATCCAAATATCGAAATGAAAAGATGGTATTCCTTTATTGAAAGCTATTCACCCAAAATTATTTATAAGCCTGGAGCAACAAATGTTGTTGCGGACGCCTTATCAAGGATCCAAATAAATAACCTAACGGAAAGTTATGAATCGGTCTCAGATCAAAATACTCAGCATTCAGCAGAGAGTGGTTTTGAGAATGTTATACAAGAAACCCGAAAACCCTTAAACCAGTTTAAGCAACAATTGCTAATAGCAACGGGGAGGTATGCAATACATGAGTCGATTAATGTTTTCCGAAATACTAGACATATAATAGAGTATGACACTCCAGAAAATTTAGTATCCATCTTAAGAGAATTCATTCCACCCAATATAAAAATAGGAGTTCACTGTACTCTAGAAGATTTTTATAAAATACAAAAACCACTTAAAGACAATTTTATAAATAAATTTGTATACACTAAGATATTTGTCCATGATGTCGAAAACGTTGAGGACAGATCTACCATAATCACAGAAACTCATTGTAGAGCTCACAGAGGGCTTGATGAAAATTATAAACAGATATCTAGACTTTATTATTGGCCTAATTTATACAAAAAACTTAAGGAGTTTATAATGAGTTGCACTATCTGTAATCAAAACAAATACAACAGACACCCAATACAAATTCTTATCGGTCAAGCACCCATCCCAGAAAGAGAAGGTGAAAGTTTGCATCTTGACATATATTACGCCCAAATTCTTATATTCATTACTTGTATAGATTCTTATTCCAAATACTTAGTCGTAAAAGAAATTCCTAATAAACTAAATATAGAAAATAAAGTTTGAGAAATTTTACAACAATTTCCATTAGCCAAAACTTTGATGATAGATAACGAACCAAGTTTTTCTTCATCCCAATTTAAATCCTTTGCACAAAGAAATGGGATATCATTATTCTTTGCAGATCTACGACATAGTACGTCGAACGGACAAATAGAGAGGGCACACTCTACCTTAACAGAAATTGCTCGTTGCATTAAAGATGAACTTAATTTAATTGATTATTCTGAAATCATAATTAGAGCAGCACAAAAATATAATTTAACAATTCACTCAATAACCAACCAAAGACCTTTTGATATATTATTTAATAAAATCGAACATAAGGAAACTCCTAAATTACTGCAACAAGCTCAAGAGAAATCGTTGCATTTTCACAATAAAGATAGACAAAGTAAGAATTATCATGTAGGAGAGGTAATTTACGAAAAGAAACATGGGGAAAGAAACAAGCTTAATTCTAGATATAAAAAACAAGTAGTTAAGGAAAATCTTCCTAATAAAGTTATTATAAATAACAGAAACCGTACGATTCATAAAGATAATATAAAATAATTTGTTTCAAATTCCAGATAATGTTTTCAATAATGTACTTATTATTGCTGGTAGGTACAACCAAATCCGAAGTAATGGATTACACGAACCACAATTTCCTTCTTTACAAGGATACCAAAGATGTTCTAATTTATGAATCATACGCAGACTTATTTCATATAACTAATATAAGTTTTTATAGAGATATAATTAATCTTGAAGCAGAATTTCTAAAAAATAATAACAGCAAAAATTTTCTTTGGGAAATATCCCACGATTTAAAAATTATCAAAATACTTATCTCTCAAATAATACTCAGTAGATCGAAAAAAGGAATTAATGAATTAGGCACCATTTGGAAATGGATAGCAGGAACACCAGATGATTTAATACAAAAAAATAACGATCAATTCGTTATTAATTCTAAAATATTTAAAGAAATAAAATCTTTGTCTGAAGAATTCAAAACAGTTTTTAAGGATCAAGAAGTTCCAGGAAATATCGTCTGCGCTTGCTTACTTACGATCTTATGAATTTAATGGACACAATTACACTCGCAAAAATTGATGTATTTAATACTAAAATTCTAAATAATGATTTATTTATAATTTATAAACACGAAAGTAGACCTGTAATTATAACAGACCTATTAGATATACGAGGTGTGTTCAAAAAGTAAGGTGACTTTGTATTTTCAAGAAAAACTATTAATTTATTTATCAATATTTATGTTGTCCCCTTCAAAGTAATCCCCCTCAGATACAATACACTTATGCCAACGGTTTTTCCAATCCTCAAAGCACTTCTCATAAGCACTTTTCGGTATAGCCTTGAGCTCTTGCAGCGATGCAGTCTTTATCTCTTCAATCGTTGCAAATCTCCGTCCTTTCATAGGTCTCTTCAGTTTTGGGAACAAGAAAAAGTCACATGGGGCCAAATCCGGTGAATATGGTGGCTGAGGCATTATTGTGGTGTTGTTTTTGGCCAAAAAATCTCTTACAAGCAAAGATGAGTGAGCAGGGGCATTATCGTGATGCAAAAGCCATGAATTGTTTTTCCACAATTCTGGACGTTTCTTTCGTATTGCTTCTCGCAAACGGCGCATAACTTCCAGATAATACTGTTTATTGACCGTACGACCATATAGTAAGAACTCCTGATGCACCACGCCATGGTAATCGAAGAAAACAGTGATCAAAACTTTGACATTTGATCGAACTTGGCGTGCTTTTTTCGGTCTTGGCTCGCCTGGGCTCTTCCATTGGGACGATTGGGCTTTGGTTTCGATATCATAACCATATACCCATGATTCGTCACCAGTTATGACCCTTTTGAGTAAATCTGGGTCGTCGTTGACGTCATTCAACAGCTCTTGAGCGATGCTCATGCGACGGTTCTTTTGGTCAAAATTCAGCAATTTCGGAACAAACTTCGCTGACACACGACTCATACCCAAAACGTTTGAAAAAATTTCATGGCACGAGCCAAGCGATATACCGACATCTTCAGCAACTTCTCTGATAGTGATTCGACGATTTTCCAAAACAATTTTCGTCACTGCTTGAACGTTTTCATCAGTTGTTGACGTGCTTGGGCGTCCAGAGCGAGGCTGGTCATTGGCATCTTCCCGGCCATCTTGGAAGAGTTTGTACCACTTGTACACATTTTTTTACTCAGAACAGTTTCACCGTATGCCACTGTCAACATTTCAAGTGTTTCAGAGCACTTAATTTTATTTTTTACACAAAATTTGATGCAAATCCTTTGATCCATATTTTTCGATAGCAAAAAATCGCCGAGATCGCAAAATAACTTGTAACTTTACGCCTCTCACAACCAAACAAAAGAGGATGTTCCATTGAAACTTGGTACAGATGTTAGGGAAGAGTGTACCAATATAACAAAACAAAAAAATCGATAATCGAAAATATGTTGCCCGCGAAATTTGAAAAGTCACCTTACTTTTTGAACACACCTCGTATCTGAATTTAAAATCACTTGCACCAAGATCTTATTATAATTTACATAAAATACCTTATTATTACCGATCGTTGTGAAATTTACAATTCAAGATCCATTTCACATAATGATGGAAAATTCTTAATAGGCAATCACGTCGCAAAATGTAGAAATAAGTACTATGTAATGTCTAATTTTAAGACAGAAATATTCAATAATTATTGCACACTTAACCCTGAAGGTTCTTGTTTTACCAGATTACTAAATGGGGAAAAATCTATTTGTAACAAAATCCGAGAAAAAAATAAAAATATAGATGTAATCCAAGATTGGGCCATTTTTGTAAATGGACAAAATATAGTTAATGACACTTATTTAAATGGATCATATTTAATAAAGTTTTATGGCACATCTAAAATTAATAATATATCTTACACCAATGTAGACAATAAGATATTGGTATACATAACCGCTCGAAAATATACAGACTTTTTAGTATCCGAATATATTATATCCAATGATTCGGAACTCTCATTTGATAATATTAACATACTAAATCCTTTTATTCAAATTAAACAAACTCAAATACCAGTTACGTTAATATTAATTATATTCACAGTTATATATTTAATTATTATGGTTGTAATCAAATACAGAAAATTTTTAATATTCAAACCATGGCAAATTCATATAGAAATCGAACCTGAAAGCAAAATTTCCAATAAAGAAATAAATAATATCCCCGTCAATGAAAATACCCTAGAAGAAAATATCATTGTTGAATTAACCAACCAAATACATTCAATATACTCATCAGTTCCAATGAATCGGGACGATTCAACTTAGAATTGGGGGAGTTATATGACACATTACTTAGGGTCTCTTACCCAATTTATAATCAACTTTGAACCGAGAGCCAAATTTATATGACACATTACTTAGGGGCTCTTACCCGATTTATAAACAACTTTGAGCCGAGAGCCAATTTTCAATTAACTCTGACAAGACCCGAGAAAAATCCGTGGTCACCTATTTCTGTCAACACGCCTCTAAATTACTCCCACCCAGATCAATTTCACGCAGTCCGCATCAAACGGATGCTGTAAACATCCAAGCCGATACTGTAAGCATCGGAGCCTCCAAGTGAGCCCTGAGTCCGCTAATGCAAACAAAAGATTTCCAAAGTGATCCCTAAAGTCCGCTAATGTAAACACCAATTTCCAGCCAAATTTAGATTTCAAATTTAATTGGCAAATTGAATCATCCTATTTTCCGACTCTCCTGAGTCATTTTCTTTATCAATTTTTTGAAATAAATCTCTTAAGCCGAGGTTTGATTATTGATCATTGAACTCAAGGAGTCCAGTCCGTTTTTGAGATCCGAACCAAGCACCAAAGAAAAAATCAAATGAAAAGTAAAAGAGCAGTGAATAAAATAAGTTCGACCAATTAAAAAAATTGTAATAGTGAATAAGTGATAATAAAAAATAAAAATACATTTTTTAAAACTAATTCACAAGTGAGAAAGTTAATTTGCATACACACACATATCATTAGTTCACTTTTATGCACTTTCACATTATAACAATCAAAGCATTATTATTTATTCATTGCAATTGTGTCTGGGCCCATTACCAATGGATTTTGTGTTAATAGATTGATATAATACAATTAGGTATTAAACAGACAACTTTCCAATGAATAAATAATAATTAGCATTTAAATTGTATGATCCGCACGCTCTCAACGCCAAAATAGAAGTGAACGAGAATATCAAGCAAGCTAAGGAACGACGAGATGACGAAGCAAAGGAATGACGAAAAGGAGAAGCACAATGGACCCGTTACTTTTAGCGGTTTTCTTAGTCCATTGGAATGTACGTCTACTTCTCGTACATGCAAACATAAATGTATGCGTGCACAATTATCCATGTGACTTTTGTCCAATTTGAAATGCAAATTCCAACAAATTCTCTAGAAGCCGGAGTTCTCTAGAAGCATACAAGTAGTATGTATATATTCGTAGAGTGAACAAGCAGATGCAGAACTTTGTGAGGTACATATACGAGGGCAGTCCGATAAGTACATTGTAGCTTCACCGCCAGATGACGTCACTATCGCAAGAGATATTTACTATCGTGTAGTACATTCTCGTAGACGGATACTGTCGAAATTTCAGCCGAATCGGAGTGGTAGTTTTATGTTGACTGCCTGTGGAATCGGACGTGTCCGGATTTTGGAAAAATAGAAAAAGAGCAATATCGGTCTGAGATTCGATTCTTGTTTTTGGAAGAGAAATCGCGCAGCGAAATCAAAGAGCGCTTGGATGCTGTGTACGGTGACTCTTCTCCTTCGATGACGACCGTCAAAAATTGGTTTAACGAGTTTCAAAGTGGTCGCGTCGAATAAGGAGGTAGTCGCCGCCACAGAGGCCTATTTTGCAGACCTCGACAAAACGTATTTTTCAGACGGGTTAAAGAAGTTGGAGCATCGCTCCTTAAAAGGAGATTATGTTGAGAAATAAATCGCCACTTTTCCAAAATTTTCGTTTTTCTTTTGGAGGCTACGTACTTATCGGACCACCCTCGTAGTTGTCTCGTGTGCCAAAATTGGAATGTATTGGTAGTCAAAAATCCCAGGAATTGCTAAAAATGCGGAAGATAGTAAAACTTAAGGGCGACGTGTTAAGATTCCTGCTAAGATCTAAAAAAGTGTCAGCTTCGTGCACGAGAGCCAAATTGGTTCAAAGACTAATAGAGTTTAAACAACCGGAAGACGTCGAGCTGCCAGCATCAGTGGGGCTCACAATGCAGCAAGAAGAATGTCAGATCATGTAACGTGTAACGTGTGACTGAAAGGCTGTTCTATAAAGGATTCCACTGTTCTGTATTGGCGGGGCACGCTATAGGGTCCGGCACTTGCTCGTCGGCTTGGGGGGTTGAGGTCTTGCTCGTACAGATCGGGCCACTGTCTTCGCATTACTATTATTAATTCTAGAATTGGGCGTGCTGCGACAAAAATAAGAAAGCTAGTTGACTAAACCGGAAGAAAAAGATTCATAAATTCAAAAATAAAAGACTAGAGAAGCTAGAGGAGAGTTTGAGAAGAGAAAAGTAGAAGAGAAGAGAGACTGAGAGAAGTTTAATGTTTGCGAAGCCTGTGATGTAATGGGGCTCGCATGTTTGCCCACCCTAGCTATGATCTCCTGCCGATAGAGCCTGACTCTGGAGATCCCTTTTGAGACACTACGACCGACGAGACATCAGCTGTGTTCAGAAACAAATGTTAATTTACGGTTCCATTATTTAATTCAGGAAATTCAGAAAATTTACAATATGTTTACACTTAACAACAATAGGCATTTTTTTGTTTTTTAAGTTCAGAAATAGTGTCGAACTAATATATAACAACAGTAGAAATAATTTATAAAAATATAAAAAAATAATCAATGCATGTTATAAAATAAACTATACTAGGTATATGGATTTAAATATAAATAAGGATAGTAATTAGAATTAAGTTTCATTCAAGCATTTGCAAAATTAATAATTTTTAAGTCTTCTTAAAGTTGGCCAAATAGCTTATCTTCTTAATTCATTGTAAAAAAAATCTCATATAAAATTTGTAAGTTTTAAAAATATTAGCAGATAGTATTTATTGTTACTTTAGTTTACTCGGGATAAAGTTAAATTAATTTCGTTTCTTCCAAAAAAAAGGTATATTTAATGTCATATAACATCGTTGTGAAAGCGAATAAATATAGTAAAGAAAACTCACGGCAACTTATCCATCGGCGAAAGATCGATCTCCCGGCGTCGGTGTGCTGGAAAAAAATGTATGGCGTTTCGTAACACCGCAGGTTTATTATATTGACTCACTTTCAGGCGATAATTTTGAAAACGATTTAAAGAAACTTTTATCCATTCTTTATCCCGATAATCTATCCGCGCAACACACAAAAAAAAATGATTCCTTAAATAGAAATTATAAATTAATTTGTAGAATTGACATGTTTAGTTGTAATCCATTTTTGTTTTTAAACGTTGAAAGAGGAATTAGATTTGGGCTGATTAAAACAAAGGTTTGGCCCGTATTTAAATCGAGGTTCGGCGATATCAGCGAAAATATAAGACTCGCTGTTTGAAAGGTTAAAGTTGCGGGTCGTTTGGGCGGCCAGAGGTTAGTCGGCAAGGCATAGGTTACGCACTCGGGGTCAACAGCAAGTGCATTAGGGCCGCTTGGTTAAAGGTATATATTTTAACTCACTAGGTTTTGGCTTCTAAATTCACAATAATTTCACTTTCCTTTGCAATATTTATGTCCGCATGCGCTGAGGCGGCAGGGCACAATTTATTCACTTGGGAATACAAAAATAGGTGCGTGTGCACTCCACGATGGCTCGATTGCAAAAGAAATATATCGGGGTCAAAAATAGGTAACAAAGGCTGTGGGCGGAAATGCAGCTCATCTAGCGATGATAAAGCCAAGCTTTCCATAACACCCTTGGTGCAGCTGATTTCGATAGTTACGAACTATCATCTGCCATCTCCCCTAATCAGTTTTGCAAAAAAATACTAATTACCAGTACTCATTAAGGCATGCACTAAAGCTAGACTCTCCAAATTTGAGTAGGCAACAAAGCTTAGCTTAAAGCGCACCCAGAGTGAAGCATACTTCCAGGTAAAAATATAACGTTTCTTCAGGAGCCGTTACACTCAATCAGCAGCAATTTTTCAATTGCAAAACGAAATAAAGGAACTAAAGGACATGCTAGCTCAATTAGTTACCGTTCAAATGGGAAACGCAGCATCTGTACATCAGCAGCAATTTCAGATAATAATCGATTTGGATATCGACGAGATCAACAGCGAGAAAAGCATTCCTGTACAGGCTACCAACAACGTGAGGCAAGGTTCAGTCAAGGAAATTGCCAACACCTTACCAGAATATGATTCCAGCGACGAGACATCTCCTACCCTATAAAGTATATATATTCTTGATCAGGATCGCCTCCTGAGTTGATATAAGCATATCCGTCTGTCTGTTTCTACGCAAACTAGTCTCTCAGTTTTAAAGATATCGAATTGAAACTTTGCACACACCCTTCCTTCCTTTGCACGCAGTATATAAGCCGGGATCGGCCGACTATATCCTATAGCTCCCATATAACGATAGGAAATACCATAACTTTGGTGTTTTTAAAGTTGGGAAGTTGGGATTTTTATGAGAGTTAAGAATGCATCATATGAATAATTTTGGAGAATATTATTTACAGAATATTCTGCATGGGTATTTAAACTTCGGCTCCGCTTGAAGTTAGCTATCCTTTCTTGTCTTAAATAAGATCTTCCATTAAGTTAAGACAACGATGTAAAGACAACGCCACTGAATGAATTGAACTTAGCGACTACAGTTTATGTCAACCATGTACTCCTGCAAAACAATTAGCTGAACGCTGCGAACGAATTCATCACAGAATAGTCCTAACTTCAAGCATTCAATTGCATTTCGCAGTACACCTACTAAGTCAGTTAATTTAGTCAAGTGGATCCCATCACAATTACCTATTGTGACCATTACAGCAGACAGTATCATTTGAGGGCTAATGGTGGCACTAACCGATGTGGCTACAGCAAAACAGCAATTAATCTCATTTAGTCTAATTTCGATAATTACAATTTCTTTTGGAAATGCATCGCTTTCTATTAAGACGTGACTGTCAACACTTTTAGAGTGATCGCTGTAGCAACTTTATCGTATTTGAGAAAACTTATAAATGTTGGCAACAAGAGTTTCACAAACAGATAAACAGGTGAAACAGTCGTCCTGCATTAGCTACCAAACAAATTAAATGGTATTTCAACCCGATCCGTAGTCCAAATTTCGCAGGATTTTTATATGACTGTTGTTAACTAAATTAAAACTTATCTCCATCGAACTATGTCCAAATTTCTTATGATCTGTGGGAAATTAGTCCTTACACAGACTAAAATTTGTTTTAGTTCTCAACCACTGTGTTTTCTTATTGATCATCCCAAACATCTCTCGGTCTTAACAGCGGCACATATTTTAAGGGGAGACTCCCTTCTTGATCCGCCGGCAATATCCTCAAAGGGTGACTCCCTAATGACTAAGACTATTGAGTGCCAAAAAATGATTCTCTAAGCTTCCTTAGGTTCCATTTAACAATATAATAACATTTAAGAAAATAACCTATAAGTCGCTAAAACTACATCCTACTATGAACTAGACCCAGGACTGAGGGCAACATAATCTTTGATATTAATGTACCTGAACTTGGCATTTCATTTGACTAATAAGCTCGATTAGACTGGCCAAATAATAGAAAACATGTACTGTTAATTAAAATCTTATTAAAACTAAAATAATGTATTATTTCTTGTTGGGCTTTCGAAGGAAAAACGGTTTAAAATGTACTTAATACCCTGAATTCCATCAATTTTTGCCTGAGTAGAAAAAAACCGCCATATAATATTCGCCTACCTAGTTAAGTTACACTTAGACCTTATAAAGGCCACTATTATCTATTCTTTTTGAATTCGGCACGCCCAAGTTTTAAAGCCCTTGCAGTCATACCATATAAGGAATGACAGCGTGCACTAATGACAGCTATAGGATACAGTTCACTCAATGACTTTTTCAGAAGAAAAACATATTCAAATAATCCAAAAATTAGGATAACTTTTCTTGATTATGATTCCATTTAATGTGAAATCTGTAGAAGCCTCTTAGATTTAGATGACAGTAATTGTTGGTATCCAAAACTAACTCATTATATTTGCTTAAAACAGAGATCACAGTTCAGCAACTAAAGACAACTTTTATTTTTCTAAAATCGTTTCAGAATATCGACCTGTCAAAATTTCTTCTCATCTCTGTTGATGGAGAAACAAAAAAATATTCTGAAAAAAAAAACGCATTATGCTTTTTATTTTCTGATAAATTGAATCTATCAACCAAACAAAGGGCTTGGGTGTCACTAAATATGTAAGTAAATATAAAAAATTAATTTGGTAAGTCTTGAAACTACTAAGGAGAGAAGAAAAACATCAAAAAATAGAACAGCAAAATGAAACCAGATATCTTAGATACACTACACTGAAGTTGATTTTATTTTCTTTAGTATTTACTTTTGACTGGAATTTTGCATTTTTTCGTTCGACTTTGTGCCACGGTATTTAATGGCTTCCGAAACCGGTTGTTCATATTTTTTAAAGATTTGCTTTCAACAACAAAAATAAAATTCAAAATTAATTAAAATGTTTAATTGCTTATTCTTATGTTAAATGTAGAAACATTAATCGCTATAAAGCTAATTCTTTGAAATTTTTGTTTTCATAAATTTGGTTGCGGTACAGTTACTCTAAATAAATAGTTACGAGGGTGGTCCGATAAGTACTTAGCCTCCAAAAGGAAAATTTTTGGAAAAGTGGCGATTTATTTCTCAACATAATCTCCTTTTAGCTCGATACACTACCTAGCGATGCTCCAACTTCTTTATCCCGTCTAAAAATACATTTTTTCGAGGTCTGCAAAGTAGTCCTCTGTGGCGGCGACGACCTCCTTATTCGATGCAAATTTCTGTCCAGCGTGAGAGACTTTTTCAAGTTTGGAAACAAAAAGAAGTCACACGGGGCCAAATCTGCAGAATATGGTGGATGGGGTAGCAGTTCGTAGCCTGGCCTTGGCGATCGCGGAGTGTGAGACGGTGCGTTGTCATGATGGAAGAGCACTTTGTTCTGCAATTCAGCGGCCAATCGGCCAATAATTCGGCGTAGTACAGCCCTGTGACCGTTTTGCCCTTTTTCAGTCGATGTAGATCACAATCCTTCGGATTGCGCTTAAACAGCGTCAGACACTGCTCGGCAGTGGTCTCACGGATTGTTTGTTGTCCGGAGTGAGCAAAAGCGGCCCCCATCGCGCCGACAGCTTTCTCATGCCCAAAATTTCATGCAGGATATGACCCACGCGGTCTTTTGACATGCCTACTAAAGGGCTGCACGGCCGCATTCAAAACGGCTTATGAGACATTCATCTGCCAATGAGTTGAATGAATTCGGCTGCGAATTGAAATGAATGTTAATGAATGTGTGCGCCGCCGCTGTACTCAACTCATCGAACTCACACGTAGAGAGAGCGAATTGAATGCCGAAAGAACCGGGTGAAAATAGTGAGTGCGATGAATGACGCATTGTTTCTTTTTACGTTGAGAATAAATCAATAAATGCATCATCATGACAATTTTGGGCATTGCCATCATTTTCGTTGGAAACCTCATCTAATAAAAAGCCCACTACGATTTCTTTGCAGTCATCTATAATGGAATTTTTTTCTATTTTCTGAAAATTGGAGCAATTTATTTGTTGGTGGAAACAAAAACAGGGCTATTTTTTGAAATTTTGTAATATATTGCTGAATGGTTTCTGAAATATGGTTTAGCAAAACTAATTTGACTTTGGCAAGATTTTTTCAATTTTTTTACGTAGGGTATAGTCAAATGAATTGTTGGATATTTATCACCTTCCAATTTTGTCGATATCTCTGCAAATGTTTCTAGAAGACACGTTATTGATCGAAGCTCATTTAAGTGAATTAGTTCTATTCTAATTGTTTCATTTTTTTCTTTTAGAATCCTTGTGATATCAATCCAATTTTGTTTTATCGACTTCAATAAATAAAAAACAGTATTCCAACGCGTTGGGCTAAAGCTTTTTATGGAAAGATTTAAATCTGAATTGAAGCCTGATTTTTTAAAGTATTTCATCAATTTGCTGCACTCAACTACTATTTGTGATAGCTCTGGTACTGTCTTAACAGATTTTTCTACTACGTTATGTATTAAATGGTTGGTGCAGTGAATTTGATCGTATGATCCAAAAGCCGTTCTCTTATTCGATCCCCTATCTGTAACAATCACGGGATGGTCTTCTTCAAGGTCGCAAGAAAAATTTTCCAATATTTTTATCATCTTAGCGCGAACGTTCACACCTAATAAAACATACAACTCTTAATAAATGTAAAAACTGGGACGAGCTTCTTATAATTACTTGTGCAGGCTTCTCCTTTCATGCTTTTAACAGCCAGTAGACGGTTCATCAATGTGCCATCCTTTACATAATGCATAGTACAAGACAAGTATGATAGTCTTAAATGATTGTCTGTCCAAATATCGCTTGTAAGTGCATATCCATAACATTTATATTTTTGAATGTCTGCTTTGACTGGCCCGAAGTGAGTTTCGTACAGAGACGCCACATTCCTTGATATTGTCGTTGGATTCGGCAACAGTTGGTCAACGTCCACGTTAGAGCCGTAGGCCTGAATCGCTGATCATCTTAAATGGACGACAATTTTTTATTATCCATTCAGTAGCAGTAGTGGTTGCCTCCTTTTTTGTATCACAATTAACATTAATCAGTAACAGGTTGTTGTTTTTACTGCAGCTCAGTAAGTAGCATTTATGCTTAACTAAATTAGATGTGCTTCCCGTAAATTTATAAATGTTATAACATAACTTGCATGCCACAAAATCATTTACTTCCTTTTCATTGAAGTCTATAACGCCGCCAAAAATGTCCCATGCCGTACTTCGACTTATTTTCCCATTTATAGAATACTCCCCGCTTAAAAGTTTTTCCTTTAATATATTAGGCAATTTATCAAATACCTAAGAACGGAGATAGATTACAGTTATTATAGTTTTGCGTTAAACGTTCACATCGGACAACAAACCTTTATTCACAAATTCACAATTCAATTTTAAGTAACAAACAATTCTCATTAGTATCTAAACTAAACAATCTCATTGGACGCACATTTATTAACATAAAAATCAATAATTATTAGTACACGAACACATAAATTACTTACATTATTTCCGCCAAAATCTTCCGAACTCATCTTGGCGAACGCTTGCAGAAAAGTAAGACGCAGTGCACAATAAGCGGCGCACAAATTGTATTCTGAGTATTCAGTCAATTCTATGCTTCATTTATTCATTCATTCCGTTTTGCACACACATTCATTCAATGCCATTTCATAAGAATACTCAAAATTCCGCTCAAATGAGAATACAGTGCGATGCGAACTCGATAAGCTGAATGCGTTGTGCTCAAATTAGAGTACACAACTCAAGAGTACTGAGAGAGTACTAAAATTTGAGTGCAGCCGTGCAGCTCTCTAATGCCTATTGTCTCAGCTATATCGCGTATCTGCCAATACGAGGATTTTTGTCACGTTATCCTCCGTGGTAGCCGTTTTCGGGGCACCTGGGTGTGGCTCATTAAAAACCGACGTGTGACCACGTTGAAACTCGTTAAACCAATTTTTGATGGTCGCCATTGAAGGATAATAGTCCCCGTACACAGCATCCAAGCCCTCTTTTATTTCGCTGCGCGATTTCCCTTTCGAAAACGAGAATCGAATCACAAACCGATATTTCTCTTTCTCCATTTTTCCAAAATCCGTGGACTCGTCCGATTCCACAGGCAGTCAAAATAAAACTACGAGTCCGATTCGGTTGAAATTTCGGCAGTAAACGTCTACGAGAATGTAATGCTCAATAGTGAATTTCTCTTGCGATAGTGACGCCATCAGGCGGTGAGGCTAAGTACTTATCGGACTCCCCTCGTATATCGATTGTATGCGTAACAGTAACCGAAACCGATTTTTTATTCAGCTTTAATTTCCTATTCGAAGACATTATTACTAATGCCCACTAATTGAAATAGAAGGACGGACAGTTCGTCGGTCCCTTCACGTCTCCCAAAGCAAATGAAGATATATCCTTAACTTATAATTTTAAAAAGTAAGACAACAAAAATTGCATGATCGTATCTTAAATTAAGTAGCAAATACTACCTGTTAAGCAGAGCGGTAAGTATTTCGTCATCAGTACCTGTTTCAAGGTTCCTTTGGTATGCTAAATGCACCGTTAAAGGACCAAAGTACAAATCATTGCTCAAGGCGGCAAGTTTAATTTAAATTCCTGTGGGAAGCAGCTGTGAAATCCACAGCGCGTTTACTTGTCACGACCAAAGCAAAAGCATCGCTGACCTTCAAGTCACATTGGAGTTGGATGCAATCCTAAACACTCCACCCATGTCAAAAGATCCCATGCATACAAACCGTTATTGGCGCCACCCGATGTAAAGTTTGTTCGTCAGGAAAAATCAGTCGACAGCTATGAGAGTTAGTATCTAGATTGATACACGTCTTCTGAAACCAATGAATTCTTGCAGCAGCTTCATTCTCGACATAAGTGAAAACCAGCAGAACCAAATGTTAGGGAAGGTCTATTGGTCTTAGTTAAAGAAGATTACATATTTGCTATGAGTTCGTCAACAGGACGAATCATTAAGACTTATCTTCGTGATACCACTGGCACTGGCAGCGAATATTGGATTTCGGAATTTAACACCTATCCCAAATCCGCCCAGAATTGAGTAACACAAAAGTAATTTAGATGGAAAAAAGGGGAATGTATCATGTCGACCACTTCATGCAAGTCATTGTAGACTACTAGACTTCAACGAGTTCAATCGTAAATAAGTTGCGTAATCACTGATATCCGAGATCGTGCAATTAGAACGATACTAGTCTACCTACGGATAATGCAATTTAGCTCTTTATGATCATGCGATCGGGACGAACCACAAAAAATTATCATATCATAGTCCTGGTAACATTTTGGTTGGCGTCAACGATTGCTCATCATGCCTCTGGCATTACCTCAATTCCGTCATGGGAGTCAAAGGTGCCCACGGACAACAACTTATTTTTCAATCATCATTCACCGTTGAAATTCGGTGTGAATTTCAATAATAAACGACAAAACGTTTATCGACCTCCAAGCTGTATACAATAGCTTACCTCTGGATGTTGTGCCCGCAATACCAACGTCAGCATTAGCACCATAAGCTTGGTATCAAGCAAGCTAGAATCTGGATGATCCTAATCGACCTACTCAACGTAATCTTCGATTCGTTGTTAGCGATGCCTTAACACCTGCATAAAGCACGAACATAACAATTACAGTAGGATGACGCCGTGTCTTCCTATTCTTCTTTGCACTACAATCTCCGCAGCCCAACTTATTTGTTGGGTTTTAATGATAACTACGATATAACTCGGGCAGACCCTGGGTTTTATTACTAATTACGATAAAACTCGGGCGGACCCAGGGTTTTATTACTAATTACGATAAAAATCGGGCGGACCCAGGGTTTTATTACTAATAACTACGATAAAACTCGGGCGGACCCAGGGTTTTATTAGAAGTAACTACGATAAAGTTCGGGCGTACCCAGGGCTTTATTACCACTAAATACGATTAAACTCGGGCGGACCCAGTGATTTACTACTAATGACTACGATAAAACTTGGGGGGACCAAGGGCTTTATTAATAACTACGACACAACTCTATTACCGGCCGATATGTTAGTTACGTTTGGCCGAAGTCCAATGAAAAGGAATACGCACTCATTGTGAAAATTATAATTCATTAAATTTATCTTTATTCATTACTGGCTTCTCTCGCCTTCTTGTCTCACAGAAGTTCAAAAATCTTCGTTCTACCGTTTTACGATCTAATCGTTTCCTGTTGCACCAGTAAAATTTCTGCCCGACTGTACTGTTTCGCTTACCAACTATAAACCGCGTGGTCTGCCTAATTGCGACTTATCTATTTTTTTCTAATTATGTCTATCTGGCTCCGACGTTCGCGTGTAAATCCCTGAGTTCGGCCCTTCCGATCTCACCATTTTCTCACCACGCTGTCGCAGTGGTGAAGTTCTCGGCAATTTCGCGACTCTCTTTCCTCTTTTTGGCCACAGAAACTTCTCTGCTCTGCCCATGATACTATAACATGTTATTGTATCATGGCTCTGCCAAGCTCGCTTTTCGATATTCCCTCTCGCGCTCCGTTGTCGTCGACCGCGCAGTCACTGAGGTGGGCTTTGCGCCCCGCTTAGGTCGTTCGGTCTACTGCTCTGTCGTGCCCTTTTGGGGTGAATTTCTTAGGCAACTGCTTAGGAGTTGTTCCCGGTCTCACCTCTCTTCCCCGCTCTTCTCTTTCCTTTCTACTTCTTGAATAATGTATTTATGTTTGTTATTGTGGCGGCGTCGGAATCGCGCGGAGCCGAAGTTGAAATACCCTTGCAGAATATTCTGTAAATTATATTCTCCAAAATTATTCATATGATGCATTCTTAACATTCATAAAAAACCCCAACTTCCCATTTTTAAAAACACCAAAGTTATGGCATTTCCAATCGTTCAGTTATATGGCAGCTATAGGATATAGTAGGCCGATCCTTATGAAATTTGGTAGGTCGGATTGATTGGCCAAATATAAATCTCACAGAAATTCCCAAGTTCCTAACTTAACAAACACCAAAGTTATGACATTTCCGATCAATCAGTTATATGGCAGCTATAGGATATAGTCGGCCGATTTCGGCCGTTCCGACTTATATACTTCGTGCAAAGAAAAAAAGGGTGTGTGCAAAGTTTCAATTCGATATCTTTAAAATTCGATATCTTGGCAATTACAGTAATGTGTAAAGTGCAAGCCCACAAGAGGCAAATTAATTCAGTTAAATACAAACAAATTCAAAATCGACAACAATAAAAATAAAAACAAATCCGAATTATAAAATTCATCTGACGGGAACAATTACTTGCAGGCGCATATTAGTGTGTCGCCTTTTCAGCCCAGGATCTAGAGTGTCGAGCTTGGATCAAATAGTGTTAGTTCGTGTTCTAATATAACATATTCCTGTATAGTTAAAATTAACACAATAAAAACGCAAGCCATTTCAGTAACTTTCAAAAGTTAATATTTGTAGACCAAAGTAATTTTGCCAATAAGAGTAAAATGAATCCCGTTTGGATTTTTCCATCCTTGCCCATAGTGCACAAACTTAGAAGGCATTCATTCTCATTTATTCTCATTTGTTAATAAATTATTCTCATTTGTTAATAAAAATACATTTTTTGGACAAATAATTCTTGATTTATAAAAAATAAGTAGTAGACCCAAAATTTTACATCAACTTAACACATCAACATTTAGCTAACACGTTAATCGGGAAATTAGAGGGAACTTTATTTATTCTTGATCAGGATCTCTAACCGAGTAGATCTAGCCATGTAAGTCTCCTTGTCCGTACAAACGTGAAGATCTCGGAAACTACATGAGCTAAAGATTGGGATTTAAAATTAATGTTATAAATTAATTCCTACGTAGCGAAAGTCTATTTTAAATCTTTGCCCATCTCTCTATCCTTCCAGAAGCGATTTCTGTACTGTTCAGCCACTTTAATGCCATGATTGCCAAGCATTCCATTTCTGTTGTGGGTCCGGCTTGAATATGTGTCGCGGAACGGATTAACCCAAGTATCGATTGTCGGGCAATTCAAATGTAGCGCCACAATTTAAAGATTATATTTAGTTCGATGTAACCGGTAGAGAATTCTCGCTGTTTAGTGAATACGGTCACACAGCTTGAAGCTAGGAAACGCTAAGTTTCCCGCTCCTAAGTTATTCCGATCAATGAGGTCAGAGAAGTTAAGTTATGTGAAGTTAACTTGTATGTGTTGGGTTAAATCATAAACTTGTAATATTCCTACAGAATAAAATCCGTCTGTTTAATACCATTTTACGCTACAAGATCTGGCTATTTCTTGTTTCGGTGCGGTATAGCGGGTTAAAGGCAACTCCCAGTGACTGTCGTTCGAGCGGCGTCATTTCTTTTATTCGCATTCTTCATTCGCACTACATGTTCACATCTTTATCGTGCTATGCCAACTTCACATTCACCCCGGCGAAGTTCTCGGCTTGGACAGCTACAGAATTCAGCAGCTGTAACCACTGGAAATCAATCAGCCGGTACTCCGAGAGTCGTAATGGATGCTGCGGCTGGCGGTAAGGTGCAGCGGGCACAAGCTCCTAAGGACAGCGGGCAAAAAGGGGAAGAAACCGAGTGCAGATCTACAGCCAGCTGGAGGACCACGCCAGGACACGGATTCCAAATCCGCCCAAGTTACGGCTCTAATAGAAAGAAAGAGGAGCTACAAAGACCAAGGGCAAGTGAAGGGCAAGATGCAGCCGCTAGGAATCCCGTTGGAATCGGGTCGAGCGGTAATAGAGTAAGCGAGACGGCGAATGCGACGCCATGTTTAAGTTGACAGATTTCGAGTGAAAAACTTGCGCCAAATTTGAGCGAACTTGTGACTCCAGCTTTACATGAACAGTTGCCGCCATTATTGAGTGGAGGTTTGCCTCCGCAATTGAGTGGAAATTTGTCAATAGGGCAACCAGTCACGAGTAACGCAAATTGTACAACGGCAAGCTATCCCACGCCAAGATGTGTAACGGCCGAATTACATCCAGCGCACAGTAATGTGCAAGCATGTGCAACACAAAACCATGGTACCCACACAGTCGGCTGGGTCCTATTGAATAGCATCGCCGTGCCTATTAAATGGGTGCACGCCGCGTAGACTGCCTGAACTTCTCGAATTTGATGGTCAGCCTGAGGAATGGCCAATATTCCAATGCACGTTCACGTAGACAACAGCGGCTTATCATTGTACAGCTTTAGAGAAGTGCGAAATGTGCAGCCGATCCAGGAGCACAACATTAGCAAGATCGTGCACTTTTCCACACGGGTCAGCAATCTCGCAGCGTTTCTACAGGCAACCCCGAACGGAGAGCAGCACCTAGAAAACCCCATCCTGATCGAGGAGATGATCGCTAAGCTACCGCCGTTTCTTGTGTCTGGAAAGAGGACATATGGCAAGGTTCTGCAAAAAAGATGTTAGCTGCAATGTATATGGATGCCAGAGGACGTATCACTACCTACTTCACGATCAACACACACAGGCACCACAGGCATAGGTGGTCTTCGGAGGGATCAAATGAGTGACCGCGACCGGACACTGCAAACTGGCAGTGGTCGACGGAAAGGCGAGGCATACATACCTCAGCCAGCGGCACAGAGTAGTTTCCCCACGTCACAAGCGAGTCGGAGTAGTTCCGTCGCGCCACCAGCGAGGCAAGATGCTTAGCGCGAGGAGGACGAGGGACGTTTGCGCAGCGGTGAAACAGAAAGACCACATCGGAACCTAAGCTGCGTCTTCCGTATTCTGCCCGTGACTCTGTACGGGGAATGCAAGCAAGTGAATACCTACGCTCTGTTTGACGAGGGATCTTCCGTAACCATGACAGATGACGAGCTCATTCGAAGCCTAGACCTGAAAGGTGAGAATCGGAAGGTTTGGAGGCCAGTCATCCAGCGATCGCACCAAAATGGTAAGCCTGCAGATCTGTGAAGCGGGCAAGCCAAAACGCCATGGACTAAGGAACGTGTTTGCAGTCCCCAAACCTCAATCTGCCGATGCAAAGTCTGCGTCGAGAAGATGTCAAGACGGCGAAGGCTGGTGCACGCCTTCCGATGATGCGGCCCCGAGGAGTAAAGCCGGCGGCACCAGTCGCAGCTAGTGGCAAAGCACGGGCATTGGGAATACTTAACGGGACGATTAAGCGAGTGGGCCAACGATAGCAAACCGGTCTGCTATGGTAGGATGACGTGAGACTGCCAAACAGTTATGACATTGCTCTCCAGAGACTCCTCAACATCGAACGAAAAATGAAGCGCGACGTGGAATTCGCGCGGGCCTACAATAGGATTATCAAGGACTACGTCAAAAAAGGAAATGCACGACGACTAGAGCCGCAGCAAGTCACTTCAGCCAACAACAACAGGGTCTGGTACCTGCCGCATTTCGGAGTCGATAATCCAAATATACCTGGTAAGATCCCTCTAGTCTTCGACGCCGCAGCTAAGGTCGGCAACATATCCCTCAACTCAGCGCTGCTCAAAGACCCACAGCAGTACAAGTCTCTGCCAGCCGTGCTCTTCCACTTTCGAGAAGGAAAAGTCGGGGTCTGAGCAGATATTAAGGAGATGTTTCATCAGGTTTTGATACAGCATCAAGACCGATGCGCCCAGAGATTCCTGTGGAGAAATGGGGATGACCAGCGGGATCTTGATCTGTATGAAATGATGGTGATGACGGTTAGAGCAACTTATTCGCCGTGCTCAGCGCATCATGTGAAAACAGTTAATGCTTCAAGGTACGCCCGTACAGACCCCCGCGCGGTCCTGGCCATCAACGAGTACCATTATGTAGACGACTACGTAGATAGCTTCTCAAACGATGTCGAAGCTATTTCTGTACCAACCCGGATCAAGGAAATTCGTGCTAGTGCTGGTTTCGATTTGTGTCGGTTTACTTCCAGTTCGGAAGGTGTGGTCAGATCGTTGGACCCACTAGGATCCAGTGAGAACGTCGAGTGGACCGAAGCTGAGGAGAAGATTCTGGGCATGTACTGACAGCCGGCGACTGACGACTTTAAATTTAGTACCACAGGGTACCCAGTAGCGTGATGACTGGGCAACGTGTTCATCAGCCTCGTTGTGTAAACATTTGACCCGCTCGGATTCTTGGGCTGCTACATGGTGACCGCCAAATTGTTGATGAGGGAAACCTGGTGGAGATGAGAGGAATGGGACGAGCCGCTACTGATGAGCTAGCCACAGCTTTCGAGAGCTGGTGGGTGGAGATGAACTACGTGAGAGAGTTCCGTGGATTCGAGCCAATCGGCGTTTGCCGCGGTGGCCTACCATTTATGAGGCACATTTCGTGTGTTCGAAAACCAAATGTGCCCCGGTGAGGACGATGTCGATCCCACGACTGGGACTCCAAGCAGCTGTATTGGGATCCAGGCTGATGGACACCGTAAAACAAATGCACGGTATGACGATCAGCGGCTGCGCCCTTTGGACCGATTCGAAGATTGTGCTACACTGGATTAGCAGCACCAACCGACGGTACAAACAGTTTGTGGGAAACCGGGGGGCAGAGATCTTAGAGTCCACGGAGGTGTCTCAATGGAAGTGGAAACCATCTGCCGAAAATGTGGCTGATGACGCTACGAGACCGCAACGCCACGTGAACCTTAGCCAAGAATCGCGGTGGCTGAGCGGACCATCATTCCTGCGGGAGCCTGAGGAGCTCTGGCCTAAGAGTTCTCCGGATGATAGTAGCAGCCTGCAGACCACGGAGAAGGAAGAGATTCCGTGTGAGTTTGCAGTGCTTTTAGCAAATAGCTTTATTTCTTTGCCGAGGTTTTAGAGCTACGATTATTGGTCAGATCGACAGCATGGGTCCTGAGGTTCATTCGACGGTGCCGTGGGCTGCATGACGTACTTGAGAAGTACGGTCTTTTTGCTGCTGAGTGCGCTGACACAGAGCGCCTATTAATCCGGCGGGCGCAATCAGAGTCGTTCGCGGATGAAACTCAAGGGAAAGCCATAGCGAAAGACAGTCAGTTACGAGGACTTTCACCATACTTTGACGACGATGGAATCATACGTGCCCTCCACATTGGCGACATGCCTGTCCTCTGAGTGGTGGTTGGTGGCTTCCATAAGGTGCTCCTTAGCTGTCTTTGCTGTATTACATTAGGCGGCTTGCTCTATACCAGGTGTTTGGTTTACGGCACTGTTTTCACATCTCCTGCATGTAATTTGTGTTGACTCTGCCGTTTTATTTCGCGAAAATTTCATACTTGTCGGCCAGGTGTTTCTAGAACATCTATATTTTATGTTCTCAACGAAATCCTTAGAACTGGTGTGCAGTTATCATTGATTATCTTGAAAGCTTCTTTTGTCGGGTGGCCTCATTATTATCTGCATGTCGACTATGCAGTCTTTGAACGGTTCCTTGAAACCTATTTGACGCTGTTCTAAGTTGATGTGCGCTAGGTCGTTGATGCTCTGATCCTTTGTCTTGACTTGTATTCCGTCTTCTGCTAGCCTCCTTTATGCTCCCTACGCCAAGACAAGCAATAAGCTCTTCGCGGACAAGGTTCAACAATTTGACGCTAGTACGAGGGCTGCTATATATATTTCTGGCCTAGGCCATACTAAGTGTTGCCTGGCGCCATCTGACGTTTTTATTGGGAAGTTTGACATGTTTTAGCAGAAACGTGCTCAGAACGTTTTAACGTATGGCCTTAATTTGTGTTGTTTACAGTGACTTGAAAAAATCAATTTGGCAGAAAATGGAATTAACTCGTGAACATTTTCGCGCAATCATTTTTCACGGCTTTCGACGTGAATTAAAACGACAAGAGTGCATCGATGAACTTATATCTTTGTATGGCGGTGGAGCACCATCTTATAGCACTGTGAAAGACTGGTATAATGAATTCAATCGTGGCCGACGCTCGCTCGAAGACGAAGGTCGTGAAGGTCATCCAAAAACAGTCGTTGTTCCAGAGAACATTGACGCCATGCATGAACTGATAATGCATACCGTGAGATAGAGGCATCCTTGGGCATTTCTTCCACCAGCATCCATTCGATATTGCATGAACACTTGGTCGTAAAAAAAATTTGTTCTCTTTGGATCCCGCACAATTTGACAATCGCTCAAAAAAAGACTCGTGTGGATTGGTGCAAAAAAATTTGAAAAAATACAATCGCGGTGTTTCAAAAGACGTTTATAAGATCGTCACAGGTGACAAATCATGGATCGTGTGGGTCTTCGAAGACGAGCCAAATCCAACGAAAGTTGTTCGTGGAAGAAGCACTTCGAAGCAAATGGTGGCCTGTTTCTTCGGTAAAACAGGTCATGTGGCGAATGTTCCGCTTGAGCAACGTAGGACGGTCAATTCTGAGTGGTACACCACAATTTGTTTGCCTGAAATTTTCGGAGAAATTCAAAAAACGAACAAGAGAAGACGGATCATTCTGCACCATGACAATGCGAGCTCTCACACATCAGCTCAAACCAGCGCCTTTTTGACCGGCCAAAATGTCGAATTGATGGGTCATCCGCCATACAGCCCTGACTTGGCACCCAATGACTTCTTTTTATTCCCGCACATCAAGAGCAAAATGCGTGGTCAACGATTTTCGACGCCAGAAGATGCTGATGAAGCGTTCAAAAACCATGTTTTGGAGGTGTCTCAATCGGAGTGGACAAAGTGCTTCGACAATTGGTTTGAGCGCATGCAAAGGTGTATAAGTCTTGAAAAACAATAAAACCATTTTTAATCATAAATATTCGCATTTTCATTATTAGGCCAGAAATATATACAGCAACCTTTGTACCTGGCTTATTATCATTTTTCTTCAAGCTCGACCCAGATCTCAGCTTATCCTTGAACATTCTGGTTTCTTGTTAAGTACTCTTTTTTTTTCGCGCAGAGTCCCACGGCTCACTTACCCGTCCAACCGACCGAGGGGCGCAGCCTTGTATCGTACGGCACGATTCGCGTTAAGGTAGACGCGAGATAGGAAAATAAAGGTAAAGGTCCGGGGAAAATAGTAATAGTTAGATCAATCTTGTGCCAATGAAGCAAGTATTAATCGTTTTAGGAGCGGCAGAGAGTCAAGATTTGATATTACAGGAAAAAGTCTATTATAGTCAGAACATAATACTCTGAAAGGCTCATTCAAGGCATAGTTAGATCTAGACTTGGCACAGAAAAGTTTAGCCGACTTAACAAGTCGGGGCAGTCAATATCACCATGTATAAGGTTATAAATAAAGATAGTACCAAGCATCGTTCTACGGTTGGCTAGGGATGGTAAATTAATCAAAAGAAGTCTACTAGAATAAGAAGGTAAGATAAGATTTGCATCCCAGTTTAGGCGCCGTAAAGCAAAAAGAAGGAAGTTTTTTTGTACAGATTCAATACGACCAATATGTATTCCGTATTGTGGACTCCAGACGGGAGACCCATACTCTAGAATCGGACGGACTAGCGAAATATATAAAGTTTTAGTCAAATAAGGATCATCGAATTCTTTTGACCACCTTTTAATAAATCCAAGCACTCCTCTAGCTTTATTAACCATGGACGAAATGTGATTAGAAAATTTTAGTTTGGTGTCCAAGAGAACGCCAAGATCGTTTACAAGAGTTATTCTATCCAAAGAGCTGCCACTTAACGTGTAGGTCGCGTATATCGGATTGGCCCGATAAAAAGTCATCAGCTTGCACTTGGAACCGTTTAAATTTAGTAAATTATCTCGGCACCAGTTTTGAACATTATCTAGATCGGATTGCAAGTCTAAATGGCAGGAAATGTCCTTATACTGCAGGCACAACTTAACATCATCTGCGTACATAAGTACGCGAGAATGACTTATAATTGAGGGAAGATCATTAATAAATAATGTAAAAAGTAACGGACCCAGATGGCTCCCTTGTGGGACAGCGGAGGTAACACGGAGAATTTCAGAAATTGAATTTTTAAAAAGGACCCTTTGTGACCTGCCATTCAGATAACTTGAAATCCATTTAAGCAGATCAACTGGAAAACCTAAAAGGTCAAGTTTTTGAATGAGAAGTAAGTGATTTACAGAGTCGAATGCTTTACTAAAGTCAGTGTAAATAACGTCTGTTTGAAAACTACTATTGAAGCCTTTTATCACAAATGAAGTGAGCTCTAGAAGGTTTGTGATTGTGGATCTACGTTTAATAAATCCGTGTTGACACGGAGAAATGATTGATCTGCAAAGGTGCTGCAACTGAGGAGTATTAATTTTTTCAAAAAGCTTAGGAATAGCTGAAAACTTAGAAATACCTCTGTAGTTACTGGCTTCCAACTTGTTACCTTATTTGAAAAGAGGAATAACAAATTATTCCTTCCAAATATTTGGGAATTGGGAGGTTTCTAGAGATAAGGTAAACAACTTGTGAAGAGGTTTGCACAGGGCCTTAGCGCAATACCTAAGCACGCACCCAGGAATACCATCGGGCCCTGGCGAATAAACAGGCTTAATACGAAGAAGATCCAAAAGAAGAGAGCTTTCTGTTAAAGTGGTACAGAATATGAGGTTTGACTTGGATATGGTGTAAGAATAAGGCTGTGATGAAAAAATTGGGCAAATAAATCGGCTATTGCCTGATCTGTGGTTGCCGTCATGTTTTCGAACGATAGCGAGGAAGGAAAAGAATAAAAATTATAAAACTATTTCAGGTCCTGAGAGAACTGTACCGTACAACGGTTTAAGTAACTATTATAACACTGAGCATTAAGCACGGTAAATCTTGACCGAGCACTTAAATATCTAGTAAAAACAGATTGAGAACCGGTATTTTTTTATTTCCTAAAAAGTCTGGACTTTACATTTCTTAAGTGTGTCAACTCTTTGTTTCTGTCCCCACCCCTAAAATTCAATCGTCGGTAGGGTATGCAGGCACCATCCGCTCGCAGAACAACAACCAAAGCTGATTTGGTTTGAAGTTTTCTGAACCACTTAAAAGCAGTCGTTGTTTTTTGTGTCACCGACTGCGATATGCCCTGTTCGTATCTCAGTAGATTGATTTCTATTTATTGGAATACATGCATATAAGAAAAACATTTTACTGCTACCACTGATTTGAATTTGTAGACTAAAATGAAATTTATGCTGAAATATTAAAAAATATACTATAACATATAATATTCTTATTTTTATCATTAACCCAATAGTGAATATGCTCATATTGTTAGGGTACCAAGTCTGAAAAGTAGCAAAAGACAAAATATGCCTTGCTGCATCGAAATGAAATGATCGCACACATGCACCCCTGTACCAGCCTGCATGAACACGCATACATACAAAGCCCAATTTAAGCGCAGAAGAACCTTCTTCAAAATGCGCGTCTCTGCGACTGAACGACCGAACTCGCGCAATGAGCAGGCGAGCGTCAAAATGAGAATAAGAATGAGAGCGAAAAAACCCGAAAGCACACGAAGTGTCGGGGCCTGCCGCTAACAGCTCTGGGGCCTCCCGCAAAGATTTTTGAGTGTCCATATTGCTTGTATGAAATGACCAGTCTATATGTTGTATGGTTAGTGATATAAGACAATACATCAGAAGATGTTTGATCAGGGGAGCGCCGAGAAACGAAAATTTGTTTCTTGAGTGGAACCACTGAAAGGGATTTTGGTGGAGCAGATATTGCCTCTGCCAAACCAACTTGAGCCGGTTGTCCGGACTCAGTAGTCCCTTGTGGTGGTGATGCTACATTCTGAGAGATAGGTGGATCCACTAATTGTGAAACCACTACGGACAAATCGGAGTTCTTAGAAGTCCCTGGTTGCATGCATTCTGTAACGGATTGTTCGGATACCGAATCTTTTTAAGCTGCCGATCTTAGCAATATTTGAGGGTTTGCTGAAATCAGCTGCTGATCCGCCGGAATGCTCTGTTGTTCTTTTGATTTCGGTTGCGGGGTGTTCCCCTTTTGCTCCTTACCACCAGCGGCCTTTTTGGGCAGAGAGGAGATCATCAGCTCGGCGAAAACTATCTCTAGCAACTCCGAAACAGCTAATCAGCCCCGATTTCCGATTTCATCTCGTTCGCAACCTCGACACAAGCGTCACAACAAAACTGCAAATTGGGCCCCTTTGATAGGTCATCATTTGTCCGGTCAGTAAAACCGGCGCACTTGGTGTGCACCATATTTTCACACAGCCAGCAAGTCATATTAGACTGGTCAGCCCTGATTACGAGGCTGCATTTCTTGCAGAAGCAGACTAAATTTTTATTATTCATTTTATGTATTGGGACCACTGTACCAAGAAAGCGAATTGAAATTTATAAGCGACAAGTTATAAGTACCGCAAGAGCGCAGAAACTGCACGCTTAGAATTTTCAAAGCAAAGAGAGCAAGAGAGCGGGAGCGTAAATAAGTTAAAGTGCATGCACAAAAGAGCAACGGTGGGGATAAAAGAAAAGAAAACAAACTCTGTCAGGGATTTCCACATATCCTCCGTCCTGCCTTCCAGATTAATGCCAAGTTTTGTTGATACTATGGGGTCCTATATGTGAGCCTCTTTATTTTCCGACTTGACCCTCGACCCAGGGCTAATGAAGACCAAGTAGTTTCACATCTTTTCCGCTGTACAGTGAACGCCTCGTCCCGGGTGTTTTGGTTGACTCCGTTGACGAACGCTTCCGCCCTCGCCTCTTTGCTGTGGCCTGATTATGTAAGTGTGTGGCCTGTCTGCAGCTGGTCCTGCGAACGCTGCTTGTTATTCTTGTTGTCCACTATGTTCTTGTTCTGCTCACCGCGCGACGTCCTAGTTCTGCTCTCTACTTGCTCTTACAGGACCAGACGCGGCGGGGTATTTGACTCTCGGGATTCGGTCAGCTGCCTTTCTAATACTCTAGCAGTAAACGGCTGTGTTCTCGACGCACCAGAGGTACGGATGTGCGTTCTTCCTGGCTAGTCACATCAAGACCTGTTCAATTCTAACATTTCTTTGTCAAAGGACTCTTTTTTTTAACTATGCTGGACTCGTTAAAAAAAGTGCCAAGCTCAAATCGTGATAGAAGTTGTAAAAAAGCGCCTGGTCTTAGCCGCGTGTTGAATTAAGGACCTCAGCTACCTGTATCTCAATTCGGAGACTTCATCTCTAAGTCCTGAACGTCTCCAAGTAGCGATTTACACTCTGCCTGCAGACGTTGACTTGATTAATGTTGTTAATTCGATTTCTGTTGATTGTTTACTGATTCAGCTTCCAACGCTCGGCCTGCTCACAGAAGTCTGAATATTTAGTTATTTCTCGGCGTCTCGTTGAATGCTCGTCCAAAATCCACGGTTTTACCGTTCGACCTTTCGTCCTCTGAGCGCGCCACCACGGTAGAGTCTAAAGTTCTTGCCGTACCGTTATTCCCTTTTGCACACGGCATGTGGACTCTCCCATATCGCCAGCTTGCTGTAACTTCTTCTGTCTCTTTATGCACGAGATCACACTCTCTCGCTGCCCTACCGTTACTCCGTGCGAATTCGTCACATATCTGGCAACAGATGGCCTTTACCATGGTGATCATTCAGACTCATTGCCTCATTTGTGCGGAATTATTCAACTGTTGTTGCTCACAAAATTTGTGACCCGTCTGAGATATACATATGCCCCGAACCTTCGAACTGAATTCAAGAGGAAAGTAGATCATCCAGCGGTAGATGTGTTAGTACGCTAGGGGAGAAAATATTTTTTCCTGTAATAAAAAGTAAAATGGTTTTATTCAGAAAGGAAAGTCTGCTATTGATGGAGTTTCAAAATTTGTAAGCTCCACATCCGCAAAAGTTACAATTATTCTCCTCAGGACTAAAGGGTTTTAAACCGAACTTGCTTTTTAATTGCCAATGAATTAAAGAAATTATTTATATTATATATTACTAGCTGACCCGGCGAACTTTGTTCCGTCTTTTCTTAATATCAATAAATAAGCAGTTTTTTCTTATTGGAAAAAATACAACAAAAATTAAATACGTATATTAATCATTCATATTCATTAAAGTACCTTGCAAGACGTATCGGAAATTGAAGTCTTTTAAATTCAAACGGCATATCGGTTGGGATCATCGGTATCCTCGGAATGAGAACTTTGAAGAAGTAAACGAAAGACTCGTGGCAGACCCGGTGCTAGCAAACACGGACTTCAGTAGAACTTTAATCCTATAAACAGACGCCAGCGACTACGGCATCGGAGCAATACTAACCCAGGACATAAATGATTTTTACTTATTTATTCTAGGTATATAAATCTAATCAGTTCATTTAATCATAGTGACAAATGGCTAATGGTAACTAAAGAAAGATACAAACATTTGAGATTCAATTTTATCCAAGTATCTCGAAAAAACTGCATCAATAGTCGTATTGAATCTTGTTGTAGACATTGTTGGGTCATTATTAATTTTCAAATCAAATTCTTCAAAGAGAAATTGTATCAGTGGCTCTAATTTTTTATCAGAAAAGTTTATGTTAAAATCACCGGCCAAAATTAGGGGAATGTCATACAAATTTGTATTATATCTCCGAAGAAGTCGAGAACTTTCTTCAGTATATTTTAACAGTACTCTGTGAATGAACTCTTGAGTATCCACAATTTTCTGATTCGGTGAAACGTAGATGACTGCCATGACCACCGTGATATCGTTTTCCATTACACACTGAGCCGAACAAAGGTCCGCAACGCTTGTATGTCGAACAGAAAAGTCCTCAATGTTTTTGGAAATCATATCTATGTTCGGCGTTACGATTCTAGTTATTTCACTTATGTTGTGATATATTGCTACACCCCCTGCATGAACGGTATCACGTTTGAACTGAACGATGCAATTGAAGTGAAGCAATGTAATAGCTGACCATTAGCCAACCACGTTTCGGTAAGCAATAAATTGTTGCTCTTCAGAATAACTGCGTCATCTAAATCGGCGTAATAATTTTAATTTTTTGTACATTGAAAGTAAACAACAAGACACCTTTTTTATTGCTAATGACATCGACGATAACTTGGGCTCTTGTTTTAAGTGTATTTAAGGATAGCCTTTTGCCTATTCTGCCAATAACGAAGAAGTTGATGTTGCTTGTCTACGATTATGATGAAATCTGAATTTATGTTGGGTTATCATGAGGTGTAACAATGAACAAAACTTCGATGCTAGCTACACAAGAGAGTGTAACATAAACTAGTTGCTAAGGATGAATCTTGTCATACTCATAGACATTTTGATCGAATGTCCCGCCCTGTGATTTGTGAATGGTTAACGCACAAGTCGAAATTATTGGGAAGTGTTTTCGTTTAACAGTGACTTTCTTGTCCGTTGTCAAAGGGATGGTCGATGTTCTCAATTCAATGGGCACAGCAAGAGGACCATTCACAATTCCATCAGTCACATGAATGTTCGTCGTAAGTAAATAATATTTTCCTTTTACGAAAAGTTACTTGGTACGGTAGACCACCGGTATCGATAACACTCTTTTTGTGCAATCTGACGCGACAATTAGCTTCTTGTTCAGCCGTGTTAGTTCCCGTTCCAGTCGCTGTTGAAATAACTTTGTCGGGATCTCGTTGCAAAATTTTATAGTTGTAGGTATCGACCGCGTGATTTGTGTGGAAAAAACGAACACCGTTAGCGAACAATCTTAGATCATCTTCTTTCGTGTAAAATCTTGATTCGATTAGCTGCAGTTCTGATGGCTCTAATATATAGCCGTTTCCTATTTTCGTCAGTATTGAAGAAAATTGCGAATTCGCCTGTCTCATAACTTGAGTGAGCTGGTAAAACTTGAGACTTCAACTCAGATGAGGTCCAACCACTAGTGTTCTAATTGGCTTGTATATTAATGTGGCTCTTACAGGTCGCGCCCGGCGTAAATCCCCAATTAAAATTACGTCTATACCTCCAAAATCCTGATCATGATTTCCCGTAATTTGCTTCAGGCGCAAATCAATTTTAGCCAACAATTCTGCACCTATCATGCTGAATTCATCAATAATCAGTACCTATCTATATAGATGCAACATCTCTGATGATAGAGGAATCGAGGAATTTGGAAATCGAAATTTTTACAGCAGTGTGACCTGTTGTACCAACAATCGCCACAGCAGCTTTACCAGTAGAAGCGCAAGTTATGTAGGCACTGTAATGCCCGTCCGTATCACTAAATCTGTTATAGATTTCCATCATAAATTTGATCACAGAAGTCTTTCCACTTCCAGCTGGACCAGTAAAAAAAATTTGAAATGGTGAATCATTTGGAGTTTGAAGATGAGATATAATGTACGTCAACAGTTCCTTTTGCTCAGAGTTAGCCGACCTCATCAGTTCGTTGAAGAGTTGAGTTTCCATTAAATTTTCTTTAAATTTTTAGCGAAGAACTATGGCTCCAAGTTTGTTGAACGTTGCGATTCAAACTCTTTCCTACGCTTTGTCTTCGTATATTTGAATAAACTTATTTTCAGCAAGTACGTCGTTATCTTCGCTTCTTGTCTGTAATCGTTAAAATTATTGGCCGTTTCATAATTACGATATCTAACAATTCTGGGAATTTTCCGTTCATAGTACTGTCCTTTTGTGTTAATGGTGTAATTAGCAACAAACTGGAGCCATTTTTCATATCTATCGAACCAATTTTCTTTCCATACATTGGTGCAGTCATCATCTAGCTCCTGTAGTTCCTTCAAGGTCTTCCTTATTCTCCGACGTTTACTTGGATATATCCATGTTTGATTGCAGACAATGGAACACAAATGGATTGAAAGGAAAAATGGCATACATTTTAGCTGGTGTTTGACGGTAAAATAACTTCGGTCGCGTTATTCCAGCTCGGAATATATTGTAATAATGTTCATCAGAAACAATATTATTCTTAGCATAAAAATCATCAAATCCATCGTAATCAAAATTGAAGGTGTGTTTTTGTGAGTTATGAGTTTGATATTTCCAGAAGCTTCTGATTCTGATACTGAAACTAACTTGTCGACCATATCTATGACTCCTGTGCTGTTACTTTATAGATTATCTGGAGCATTTTACAACCATAAAAGTATGTGTGCATGGGGACTTCTACGCTGCTGGAATTTTATTCGTTTGAAGTAATGTTTATCTCGATATTTGACAAATGGATTGTCTCGTTTTGACTGCAAAATCTTCAACAAACAATTCACCAATTTGTTGAAGTAAATTGCACATGTGACTGCGTCCTCGTGGACAAGTTCAGCTTTCTGTACATATGACATTTTCAAAAGAAATTCATCAGAAACATTTACATTCATTCGGACGTTGATCAGTGCAAGCAAGTGGCCCTTACGACACCAAGAAGTGCTTGTTACGCGCGGCGTAAAAACGAGATCGCGAGAAGTTAAAAAACACAATCTAGAAGCGGACAGACTAAGATTAGAAATACGTACGAGACTAATACTTATACTAATTTTGTGCTAAGTAAGATGAAATTGGTGATGATCAGTGCAAGCAAGTGGCCCTTACGACACCAAGAAGTGCTTGTTATGCGCGGCGTAAAAACGAGATCGCGAGAAGTTAAAAAGCACAATCTAGAAGCGGACAGACTAAGATTAGAAATACGTACGAGACTAATACTTATACTAATTTTGTGCTAAGTAAGATGAAATTGGTAAAGACTCGGTAGTAGAAATAATGTGGTATAGTCTATTATAGTCGTTACCCAGTACTCTAAACGGTTCATGCATATCAAAGTTAGATCTACAAATATTTAATGTAAGAGGAGCATAGTTCCTGGTAATTCTATTAGGCACGGAGAAGCTTATGCGACCCAGTAACTCGGGACTCTCCACATCCCCGTGAATAAGTTTATAGATAAAAGTTGTGGCAAGCATCGTTCTACGGTTTACTAAGGATGGTAGATTAATTAGGAGAAGTCTGCTAGAGTAGGATGGTAAAATAAGGCTTGCATTCCAGTTAAGGCCCCGTAGAGCAAATAATAAAAAGTTCTTTTTCACAGACTCTATCCGGTCTATATGTACACCATACTGAGGACTCCAAACTGCTGAGCAGTACTCAAGGATTGGACGGACTAGTGAAATGAACAGAGTCTTTATAACATAGGGATCATCGAATTCCTTTGACCACCTTTTAATAAATCCCAGTACTCCCCTGGCTTTATTTACCATAGAAGTAATATGGTCACAAAACTTAAGTTTTGGGTCAAGGAGGACGCCAAGGTCATCAACGTGCGTAATTCTAGACAACGCGCAACCACCCAGCATATACGTTGCGTATTGTGGGTTCACCCGAAAAAATGTCATTACTTTGCACTTAGAGCTATTTAAATCCAAAAGATTTTCACAATACCATGTTTGAAAAGCATTTAGGTCAGATTGTAAGTCTGAACTGCTAGAAATTTCGTCATATTGCAGGCATAACTTAACGTCATCTGCGTACATAAGGACACGCGACATTGTCAAGACTAGAGGGAGATCGTTTATAAATAAAGTAAAAAGAAGTGGGCCAAGGCGGATCAAATCAGAGATCGAGTTTTTAAAGAGGACTCGTTGAGTCCTACCACTCAGATAACTTGAGATCCATGTTAGAAGTTCACATGGAAACCCTAATAAGTCTAGCTTTAATACAAGAAGCGAGTGATTTACTGAATCAAACGCTTTACTAAAATCAGTGTAAACTACGTCAGTCTGCATGTTCTTTCTAAAGCCATTTATTACAAAAGACGTTAGTAAACATTCTACAATTGTAAACAATTTGTACAGAGGTCTACACAGAGTTTCAGCACAGTATTTAAGCACGCAGCCTGGAACTCCGTCCGGACCCGGTGAATAGACTGACTTAACTTTATGGAGATCCAAAAGAAGGGAGCTCTCGCTTAATCTCGGACAAAAATCAGGTTCGACTTGGCTATGGCATTTGAATAAGACGGATTTGGTCGGGATGAAACAGAATATGTTGTCTGGAAAAACTGGGCAAATAGATCGGCAATTGCCTGATATGCAAATGATAGCGATGAAGGGTAACAGGCTGATTTACGCTTAGTGTTAACAAAATTACAAAACTGTTTTGGATCTTGTGAAAATTGGACCCTACGACGAGTCAAATATCTTTTATATCACCGGGCGTTAAGCACGATAAAATTTGACCGAGCCCTTAGGTACCGAGAGAAGGAAGATTGTGAACCGCACATTTTAAATTTATTGAAAAGTCTGAACTTAATATTTTTTAGGTGTGACAACACTTTCTTAAACCACGGATGTTTATTTGAAATTGACGGATAGTATAACGAACGCACAGATAAAAGAAGGAATTCAATGCATTATAAAAGATATTAACGGCCTTAGCCACGTTAGTGCATGAATAAAATTCGGACCAGTCATAGCCGGATATAAAAGTATTTAAAAGATGAAAGCTTGCCTTACGAAAGCAGCGGATTCGTTTAACCTACTTTTCGGATTTTTTATTCAGCTCTGTTCTTGCGTCTACAGTTAGTTCTAGAGTTGGATGATAAGGATTTTCTTTATTCGGACGTTGATGCACTATGATCAGCGCAAACAAGTGGCCCTTACGACACCATTAATCCGAATGGTGCAAAGTCCATCCTAAACAGTAATACAGAATTTGGAGATATGGATTGTGTCGATATTCGAAGAAAAGCAATTTCTTTATTTCAGAGTTCAGGATTCGCACAGTTTCATCCACCTACATCTTCGGAACGTGCATTTCACACCATTAATTGAAGTTGATGACAGAGGATATGGTCAACCTATTGAAAATATTCCTGTTAAAATCAATCCACACAACAACATTGAAGATGAAAGAGTAACGATGAGCATGATAGTGCTAGTCCTCATGTAGACATCAGCGATATGAATGTTAAAATCCCAGTCTACAGTAATTATCACGAACATGTCAAAAATCACCTCGAATTTTACAATGCCTTCAGGAAAAATGATTTTGGTCATTCTTATGCTGTTTGCGATAGAATATGGTGGAAAAACGACTTGAAAAAGAGTTCTGATCCACATGATGAGCTCTTACAGAAAATATTACCGAGTTACGTATGTGGCACTAAAAATTCCTTTACTATCGCCGTACACTTGGTTTTCATACCCGATCATTCCCTCTTATTTGCCAAAATTAAATATGATCGAGCAGCGACTCATTTCACCAAGAATTCCGTTCATGCAAATCAGAAGACTTAGGCATGTCAATAGTCAATATGATATTTATGGACAAAGCATCAACGTACCCGCCGAAGTAAATACTATGGTGAATTGATTACCAAGAAATAGTGAAAATGATCACCCTGTTTATGTCCATCTAAAGAAGAAACTGATTCAGAAAACCAGTTATGTTCATGGTCTCGTCAAAAAAACAAAATATAAAACAATAGTTACAGTATCTTGTGAAAACACCACTGTATATTCACGAAAATATTACGATAAATGAAGCACTTCTAAATAATTATCAAGATGATGCAGGACTGGAAATGGATGAGATAAAAGAACACGTTCCTATCGAAGACAATCTCACAGCTGAACAACAAACTCTCATGTGGAATGAAGATAAAAAGTTGCATATGGCACCAGGGGAAATGAGTGTTCCACGTAGTGTTTTGTTCGATGAATATGCTGGAGAACTTTCATTCCCCACAATCTACGGTGGACAATTTAGAACTTATAGAGATGGAAGCAATATTACACCTTTCATGCAAGCAACTAGTGAACTCCGGCGTACAGATCGTCGTGCTACTGATCCGCAACATCTTTTGTATGTAACAGGCCACGATTGAGCAGTTTCATTAGTATTGCTTTCAAACATGTTGGGCATAACAGCAAAGTCACCAAAGAAGATATACTATCCGAAGATTACATCAATAATTGTATCGAAGGTAACCTAGCTTTCCTTCGTTGCATACCGAATTCGGCTTGATACTGGTCTGATAGAAAAAAAGACCATTTCGCTATGATTAGACAATTAGAGGCTTCAACTGCTTTCATGACACTCAGTGCAAATGAAACTGGGTGGACTGATTTGCTTAAATTATTGTACAGGCTGAAATATCATGAAGCAAATGTTTCTGATAAATTTCTATCGAAAATGTCATATGTACAGAAAGCTGAACTTGTCAACGAGGTCGCAGTCACATGTGCAATTTACTTCAACAAATTGGTGAATTGTTTGTTGAAGATTTTGCAGTCAAAACGAGACAATCCATTTGTCAAATATCGAGATAAACATTACTTCAAACGAATAAAATTCCAGCAGCGTAGAAGTCCCCATGCATACATACTTTTATGGTTGTAAAATGCTCCAGATAATCTATAAAGTAACAGCACAGGAGTCATAGATTACTGAGAAACAATTTCGAGAACTTTGATTACGATGGATTTGATGATTTTTATGCTAAGAATAATATTGTTTCAGATGAACATTATTACAATATAATCCGAGCTGGAATAACGCGACCGAAGTTATTTTACCGTCGAACACCAGCTGAAAAATGGCATAATCCTTTCAATCCATTTGTGTTCCATTGTCTGCAATTAAACATGGATTTCCAAATCATTCAAGATGAGTACGCTTGTGCTGCTTACGTTGTTGAATACGTATACAAACATAATCAAGGCATCAGCAATTTACAACGACAGATTATTGAGGTTATGGACGAATATCCAGAGTTTAATATAGAAGATATAACGAAGAAATTGAGCGTTGATATCCTACATGCCGTCGAAATGCCTGCACAAGGAGCTGCTTGGTATTTGTTACGTGAACCAATGGCTAAAGCATCTGTCACCACTGTTTATATTCCAACAATATATCCTACTGAACGTCGGAGAATAAGGAAGACCTTGAAGGAACTACAGGAGCTAGATGATGGCTGCACCAATGTATGGAAAGAAAATTGGTTCGATAGATTTGAATCGTCTATCGTCTTTGACTTTCAAAGTGAACGGTCGTGTTTTTTTCTGCGCTTCGAATTTTGTATTTTGTTTTCGTTTATTTTATCAAAACAATTTTAATTTTCTTTCCGGTTATTCAAACATAAATTTAAACTCCGTTCGCTTCGCGAGTGCACTTTGTATTAATATTAATAAATTGTTTTAGTTTTCGTAATTCTTATCTGTGTTTTCTTTTTTTATATCCCAGCCGTTTCTCTTTTGTGCATGCACTTTAACTTATTTACGCTCCCGCTCTCCTGCTCTCTTTGCTTTGAAAGTTCTAAGCGTGCAGTTTCTGCGCTCTTGCGGTACTTATAAGTGCTCGCTTATAAATTTCAATTCGCTTTCTTGGTACAGTGGTCCCAATAAATAAAATGAATAATAAAAATTTATTCTGCTTCTGCAAGAAATGCAGCCTCGTAATCAGGGCTGACCAGTCTAATATGACTTGCTGGCTTTGTGAAAATATGGTGCACACCAAGTGCGCCGGTTTTACTGGCCGGACAAGTGATGATCTTTCAAAGGGGCCCAATTTGCAGTTTTGTTGTGACGCTTGTGTCGAGGTTGCGAACGAGATGAAATCGGAAATCGGGGCTGATTAGCTGTTTCGGAGTTGCTAGAGATAGTTTTCGCCGAGCTGATGATCTCCTCTCTGCGCAAAAAGGCCGCTGGTGGTAAGGAGCAAAAGGGGAACACCCCGCAACCGAAATCAAAAGAACAACAGAGCATTCCGGCGGATCAGCAGCTGATTTCAGCAAACCCTCAAATGTTGCTAAGATCAGCAGCTAAAAAAGATTCGGTATCCGAACAATTCGTTACAGAATGCATGCAACCAGGGACTTCTAAGAATTCCGATTTGTCCATAGTGGTTTCACAATTAGTGGATCCACCTATCTCTCAGAATGTAGCATCACCACCACAATGGACTACTGAGGCCGGACAACCGGCTCAAGTTGGTTTTGCAGAAGCAATGTCTGCTCCACCAAAATCCCTTTCAGTGGTTCCACTCAAGAAACAAATTTTCGTTTCTCGGCTTTCCCCTGATCAAACATCTTCTGATGTATTGTCTTATATACAAGACAAAACTAAAGCCGATTGTAATAGTGTAAAGGTGGAAAAGTTTAAGTTTTCTTATGCTAGAGACATTTCATCTTTCAAGATAAGTGTCCCTAACGAGCTTTTTGAAGCCATATGCTCGGGCGGCTTTTGGCCGGATAATATGGTTGTAAAAGAGTTCGAGGCTAAGATAAAGAAGAAGGGGCCCGTGGGAGTAAAACTTCCTAGTCGAGGCCAAACGAGTGTACCAATTCCAAAGAACTAACTTCTAACCTCCTTCTTTCCTATCAGAATGCAAGAGGTTTGTGTAGCAAGCCCGCTAAATTGTATTCCGATAGCCTTTCTTTTGCATCCCATATTATTGTGTTCACAGAAACCTGGTTAAAGCCGGATATCTTTAGATTATTCATCACAGCCTTTTTCTTACACCATGTCCAAGTCAAACCTCATATTCTGTCCCACTTTAACAGAAAGCTCTCTTCTTTTGGATCTTCTTCGTATTAAACCGGTTATTTGCAAGGGCCCGATGGTATTCCTGGGTGCGTGCTTAGGTATTGCGCTAAGGCCCTGTGCAAACCTCTTCACAAGTTGTTTACCTTATTTCTAGAAAACTCCCAATTCCCAAATATTTGGAAGGAATCATTTGTTATTCCTCTTTTCAAAAAAGGTAACAAGTTAGAAGCCGGTAACTACAGAGGTATTTCTAAGTTTTCAGCTTTTCCTAAGCTTTTTAAAAAAATTATTACTCCTCATTTGCAGCACCTTTTCAGATCAATCATTTCTCCGTGTCAACACGGATTTATTAAACGTAGATCCACAGTCACAAACCTTTTCGAGCTCACTACATTTGTGATAAAAGGCTTCAGTAGTAGTTTTCAAACAGACGTCATTTACACTGACTTTAGTAAAGCATTTGACTCTGTAAATCACTTACTTCTTATTCAAAAACTTGACCTTTTAGGTTTTCCAGTTGATCTGCTTAAATGGATTTCAAGTTATCTGAATGGCAGGTCACAAAGGGTCCGTTTTAAAAATTCAATTTCTGAAATTCTCCGTGTTACCTCCGGTGTCCCACAAGGGAGCCATCTGGGTCCGTTACTTTTTACATTATTTATTAACGATCTTCCCTCAATTATAAGTCATTCTCGCGTACTTATGTACGCAGATGATGTTAAGTTGTGCCTGCAGTATAACGACATTTCCTGCCATTTAGACTTGCAATCCGATCTAGATAATTTTCAAAACTGGTGCCGAGATAATTTACTAAATTTAAACGGTTCCAAGTGCAAGCTGATGACTTTTTATCGGGCCAATCCGATATACGCGACTTACACGTTAAGTGGCAGCTCTTTGGATAGAATAACTCTTGTAAACGATCTTGGCGTTCTCTTGGACCCTAAACTTAATTTTTCTAATCACATTTCGTCCATGGTTAATAAAGCCAGATGAGTGCTTGGATTTATTAAAAGGTGGTCAAAAGAATTCGATGATCCTTATTTGACTAAAACTTTATTTATTTCGCTAGTCCGTCCGATTCTGGAGAATGGGTCTCCCGTCTGGAGTCCACAATACGGAATACATATTGGTCGTATTGAATCTGTACAAAAAAACTTCCTTTTTGGGCCGTGGGACTCCGCGAGAACAAAAAAAAAATACCAAATTTCATAAGGATCTTTGGTGTGTTTTTCAGATTTAACTTTAAACCTAATTTAGAATTGTTATTGAGCACTGGTACATATAAGAAAATTTGTACTTAGTCATAGAATATGTCATAGAATATGGCTATCATAGCTATCATCATCAATAAAATTAATCAATAAAATTCAACTCCCTCGAACTTTCCGTTAATGGTAATGCATACTTTTGGGAAACAGATTTTCATACCCTTGCAGAGGGTATTCTACTTTTGGTCAAAAATTTCTGTTTCTGCGCGAACAAATCTCTCAGTTTTAAAGATATCGCATTGAAACCTTGCACACACCCTTCTTTCCTTTGCACGCAGTACATAAGTCGGAACGCCCGGGATCAACCGACTATATCCTATAGCTGTCATATAACTGAACGATTTGAAATGCCATAATTTTGGTGTTTGTAAAGTTAAGAAGATGTGATTACCTATGGGTTTTATTTTTGGCATGTCGGATTATACCAAATTTCATAAGGATTATACCAAATTTCATAAGGATCGGCCAAGTAAATTCTATAGCTGCCATATAACTGAACGATTGGAGTTGCCTTAACTTTGGTGTTTTTAAAGTTAGGAAGTAGGAATATTAGATTTTTCAGTCCGCCCTGTTGGACGTTACACAGTTTCCTTTCTCGCGCCGGTCGATAATAATGCTATTCTGGTACGCCGACATGTAGAACGTCATCTGTAACCAGCCTACAACTGTAATCAATTCGAGCATCCGAGATGGGTCAGAAAGTTTCGCGCAGCGATTTCGAATGGGTGTACACGGAGGAGCCGCACGCCTCGCGTCGAAAGATCATCCTGGAAAAGTACCCGCAGATCAAAAAGCTGTTTGGTCATGACCCCAAATTTAAGTGGGTTGTCCGGCGCAATGGTGCTCACCCAGATCCTGGCACTGTTCGTTGTAAAGGACTTGTCGTGGCTATGGCTCCTTGTGTCCGCCTACTGCTTCGGAGGCATCATCAACCACTCGCTGATGCTGGCCGTGCACGAAATATCGCACAACCTGGCCTTCGGTCACAGCAGGCCCATGCACAACCGGATACTGGGCTTCATCTGCAACCTGCCCATCGGCTTGCCCATGAGCATTTCGTTCAAGAAATACCACCTAGAACATCACCGTTACCAAGGTGATGAGGCAATCGACACTGACATACCCACACTGCTGGAGGCGCGCCTTTTTGACACCACGTTCGGAAAGTTTTTGTGGGTGTGCTTGCAGCCTTTCTTCTACATTTTCCGTCCACTGGTGATTAACCCGAAGCCACCTACGCGTCTGGAGATCATCAACACCGTGGTGCAGCTTACCTTTAACACACTGATTGTATACTTCTTGGGCTGGAAGCCACTGGCCTATCTGCTGATCGGTAGCATTCTCGCCATGGCCTGCACCCGGTGGCTGGACATTTCATCTCGGAGCATTACATGTTTGCCAAGGGCTTTGAGACCTACTCATACTACGGCCCGCTCAACTGGATCACCTTCAATGTGGGCTACCACAACGAGCATCACGACTTCCCTGCGGTGCCCGGCTCCCGGTTGCCCGAGGTTAAACGCATCGCTAAAGAATTCTATGACACGATACCCGGGCATCATGATTTCATCATGGACCCAGCGGTGGGACCATACGCCCGAGTGAAGCGTCGCCAGCGCGGCCTGGCCTCCTAAGCATTCGATGCTATTCAAGGTTTCCTGCCATGAATACTTGTATAATCTCAGCATTAGACCTAAAGCGGCTTTTTATATATAAATACATCGTAGACACATTAAAGGATGTAGAAGAATCAAGGGAGCAACCAAATATATAGCACCTGCTAATCTATAATGATTAGATAAAGAACATTCATACACTTGCAGCGGCTGATTTAAACTATTTCGTGTATATATACTGTAACGACCCTGTTTTGGGAGGTGGTATAGCTCGTCGTGGTCAGGGTTCGTGACAGATATTTATATTTATTTCTCTATAGATCGATTTACCTCCCTTTCCCCAATAATGACACAAATGGGTAAAACTAGAGACGTGTATTTCAAGTAATCGTATAATCGTATAGTTGTGTGTAGATGCGTGGGGACTGCTTGTTCTGTTGATTCGGCGCTTCGGAAGTGCCGAGTGATGAACTGCTTGCTGTCGTGATCCGGTGTGCGAGCTTCGGTGTTGCGAAAGGGCCGAGTGGTGAGCCTCTTGCTGCTAGTGTCGGCGCTGCGGATGCGCCGAGTGATGCACTGCTTGCTGCGAGTGTCGGCGCTGTGGATGAGCCGAGTGATGCACTGCTTGCTGCGAGTGTCGGCGTTGCGGGTGAGCCGAGTGATGCACTGCTTGCTGCGAGTGTCGGCGTTGCGGGTGAGCCGAGTAGTTGCTTCGTCGTGTGTACGTCGGGTCGAAGTGTTCTGGGTCGTTGGGGAAGATCTACTTGGTTTCTAGTGGGATTCGGGAATGAAGGGCATCGTTAATTTCGGTCTGCCGGGCATCGCTATGTTCGAACTGCCGTTTCTACATCCGTTTCGTTTCCGGGTCGGGAGCCGGAAACGTGACTTCTGGGGGAACTCACTGAGGTGGGCCTGTATTTCAAAAACCGGGCCGCTTCAGTGATCACGACTGGGTCTGGGCTGATTTCTAGGAAACCACACCGGGACGCCAGTGATCCTGTCCAGGTCGTAGAACCGATTTATAAACCGCGTTCTTACGGATCCACTACTACTACCAAGACTATCTACCAGAACACTTACCTTGTTGCTGATGTTTCCTCGAAGATCGTCGGAACGCAAGTGACTCATCTGGGGTCTTGCCTCTGCTTATATAGGCCCCGTTGAGTGTGCCCAGAGTGGTCGATGACGAGAATCCCGATCTCGATAACTCGTTATCGGGTCACGAAATATAGCGATGGTAGTCGACTATCGGTATATTAGTGTGACCGGTATAATGTTTTTGGGCGCGCGTTTTGAAAGTGCGCGATTTTGGCGCGTGTTTTGAATGTGGTGTAGCGTAGGGAGAATAAAAGATCATTGTGTGTTGTTTTTGGAATGTTCTTTTATTATTTGTGACGCTGGGTCGTCACCCCCCCCCCGCTTAGGACGTTGGTGTCTCCCCGGTGTTTTTTTGGATGTGTCCACTACTCCCGATCCGGATTCGGGTCGTGAGGTTGTCCGAGACCACCAGTCTAGATCTTCTGTTCCCTCTGCGCCAGGTTGCCTTTAGGTGTGTGACCGCTTCTTCCACCCTTTTCATGTGATTGTCGTATCCCCGCGGTTTTGGTTCCCAGTCCTCTTCACTTTCTTCTGATGGTTTGAACCGTTTTGTTCCGGGATGGTCGAGTGAAGAGAGCCGCCGCGGGTTTACCCATTTTGTTTGTGGTCGTTGGAAATCAGCCAGTTTGTTCCTTTTTGTTCCGGTTGTTGTCCTGGGCGTGAGGGGTCGTGCTTCGTTGTCCGTTGTTTGCCGTGTCGTTTCCTTGGTTGTTGTTGTCATCGGTTGCCGTTTTGTTGCCGTGGTCGTTTTCCTGGTTGTTGGTGTTGTTATCGTTTGCCGTGTTGTTGCCGTGGTCGTTTCCCTGGTTGTTGGTGTCGCCATCGTTTGCCGTGTTGTTGCCGTGGTCGGTGTAGGAATTGGTTTCCTGGCTGGCGCTTGTCTGCCTACCGGAGCGGCCTGGGTTGGCTTCCTGCAACCAGCTGGACCTGCCACGTCCACGACTCCGAGTATAATTACTCTTCGCCGCTGCTGGTTGAGCCTTTGGAGGTTCTCTCGGTACTTGGAGAGCGAGTTTTTCAGTTTGTTGTTCATTCTGAAAAATGTGCGTATAGTTTTAGCTTGTTGTTTTTGGGGTTACGCATGCTTGTTAGTCGAGGTTTTATACATGGGGTTTTAGTTCGTTTATGTAGGCTCTGTGCGTCTTCCCGGTCACCGTGTGTTTTATTGTTGCAATCACCGCTGATATGAAGCCTGTTACTTTGAATGGTCCTTCGTATTTTGGTGCTAGCTTGGCCGCGAATCCGGTTGCTGCTTTTGACAAGGGGTGTTGTCTTTCCCATACTAGCTCTCCTATATTGGGTCTCCAGTCCCTTTTCCGGAGGTTGTATGATCTAGCTTGATCCTGTGCTGCATTTCCCATGTTTAGGTGTGCTAGCTTCCTTGTATCCATTATCCTTTCCCATCGTGCCTCCACGGTCTCCTCTATGATTCCGGATCCTTGAGTGTTTTCGGCAAACAGGCTTCCTGGTAGTCTAATTTCCCGTCCGTATAGTAGATATGCCGGGCTATACCCTGTTGATTCTAGCGAGATTTCAGGTAGCCAGTCGTCCCATCTTGTGTGCTCTGTTCCTGAGAATTGGGCTATCATTGTTTTTATCGTGCGGTTTGCCCTTTCTGCTGGGTTTTCCTGAGGGGTGTATGGGGCTCTTAGTTGGTGAGCAATCCCCCATTTCTGTAGTTGTGCCTTGAACTTGTTGCTTGTGAATTGTACTCCATTGTCTGAGATTAGGTTTTTTGGAGTTCCAAACCGTGATATGATTTGTTTCCTGAGGACCTTTAATACGATTTCCGTGGTCGCTTTCCGGACGGCAGCTATCTCCACCCACTTCGTGAATTTATCGAACATTACTAATAACATGTTATTACCGTGGGTAGACCGTGGTAGTGGCCCCACAAAGTCTATGCACAAGGTTTCACAGGGTGTTTTCGCGATCTGTGACAACATTTTCCCAGCTGCTTGTTGTTGTGATGTCTTATACCGTTGACATGATTCGCAGCTTCGTACGTGCTGCTGTATGTCTCTGTGCATCCCTTGCCAGTAGTATGTTGCCATTATCCGGTGTTTTGTTTTTCTGACGCCTAGGTGTCCTGCTGTTGCCTCGCTGTGGTTTTCTCGTAGTACTCGTGCTCTTTGACTCCTCGCTACGCATAGTTTCCATGGCTGTGTGTCCTCGTCTGCAGCCCATGACGGTAGATGTCTGTATAGTTTTCCGTTGATTATCGCGTAATCTGGCCATGTTTCGGGATTTCTTTCCAAGTCTAGGAGTTTCTGTTTAATCCAGAGGTCTTCTTCGAGCTCGGCTCCGTGAGCTTCTTCTTCTGGCATTCTGGATAGTGCATCTGCAACGACATTGAGCTTTCCTTTGCGATAGCGTATTTCGAACGAGTATGGCTGCATTGCCAACGCCCATCTGACAATCCGTCCTGACGGGCTCTCTATCGAGTTTAGCCATTTTAGCGCCTGATGATCAGTGATGACTATAAAATGATACCCTTCCAAGTACATCCTCATTTTCTGGATGCCCCAGTGGATTGCCAGGCATTCTTTTTCGGTCGCTGAGTAATTTTGCTCTGTCTTTGTGAGCTTCCGACTGGCGTATGATATTACGTGCTCGCCGTTTTCCTCCTCTTGGGTCAGGACCGCTCCTAATCCGCAGTTGCTGGCGTCCGTCTGAAGTATAAACGTTTTCCCAAAATCCGGGCAAGTCAGTACCGGTGCTTCCGTTAGTGCTTTTTTTAGGTTTTGCATTGCTTTTTCTGTTTCTTCGCTCCACTTAAACTTTGTGTCTTTTTTGACTAAGTTGTACAATGGTTGTACCAGTTCCGTGAAGTTCGGGACGAACCTTCTGTACCATGACGCTACTCCCAGAAAGCTGTGTACTTGCATTGTTGTTTGTGGGTTTGGCATGTCTAGGATTGCGGCTATCTTTCCCGGGTCAGTGTGTATCCCCCTCGCGCTCACCACATGGCCTAGGTAGTTTAGTTCTTCCTTGAAGAAGTGGCATTTTTCTGTGTTTATCCTCAAGTTTGCCTTTCGTAGTCTGCTCATTACTTCCTGTAGTTTTTCTAGGTGTTCCCTTTTGGTGCGCCCGATGACCACTATATCATCAAGGTATGCGAATGCAAAGGGTTCCATCTCCGGTCCTATGACTGAGTCCAGGGCTCTTTGAAACGTGGCTGGTGCTGTGTGTAGGCCGAAAGGCATTACCTTCCACTGAAACAGTCCGCGACCTAGCACGGTGAAAGCGGTGTACTGTTTGCTCCCTTTATCCATTGGTATTTGCCAGTAGCCACTTTTTAAGTCGAGTGTACTTATATACTTGGCCTCCCGTAGTTGGTTGAGTATGTGATCCATTCGGGGTACCGGGTATGCGTCTCGTTCTGAGTGCTCGTTCAGCTGCCTGTAGTCTATGCAAAGTCTCCATTCTTTGTTTTTCTTTTCTACGATTACTACTGGCGAGCTGTAAGAGGAATGTGAGGGTTCGATGAGATCCTGAGCTAGGAGGTCGTCCACTTGTTTGTTTATTATTGCTTGCATGACCGGGTTTCGAGGGTAATACCTCTGTTTAATTGGGCGATCGTGCTTCATAAAGATCTTATGCGTGGCAATGTGGCTAACTCCCTTGATTTGACTCATCATATCCAATTCCTTTTTGAGGGTTTCTTGGATCTCTGCGTCTGTTAAATCGCCTGTCGCTAGTGATCCGATGCCGTGACTCTTCCGTTTTCTGTTTTTGTTTCTTTTTTTTCTGTGCATTCTTGCTGTGATGCCTCCGCATTGTAGTGTCGCGTTACATTGTTCCAAGAAGTCTATCCCCAGTAGAAGGTCGCCGATTACTTCTTCGAGGATTAGCAGCGTCATCGTGCTTGTTTGGTTCCCGAGACGTTCTGTGACCGTTCTGTTTGTCCCGTCTGCTAGTCTAATGGCTTCGGTTACTTCCTTCCTTATCCCCTGCCTTGCAATGTTGTTGGCTAGTTTCCTGGCGATGAAACTTCTTGTTGCTCCCGTGTCTATGGCCCCGCGAACTCTTGTGTTGCCTATATTCACTTGTGCAATCAGTCGTCGGCCGTTGAAGTTTATTGCTGTTGCGGGTGTGGGGTTTGCCCTGGGTGCCCGCTCTGATCCCATGGGCCTCTGGCGTTTCCCGCCGTTTCATTCCGTCGACAGCAATGGATTGTGCGTATTCCACCATGTCCGCATATCCAGCAATATATTCTTGGTGTGTTGATGCACTGCTGTCTTCTTCTTCTTTGCACCTTGAACATCTATTATTCATGCTGAATGATCTTGTGATTCCTCGGTTCAGTGTTTGTGGTTGTTCCTGGGGTCTCCATTGGTTTCTTGTTTGTCTCCCGAAATTTCCGGATGTTTGCTGTTGTCTCCCGAAATTTCCGGATGTTTGCTGTTGTCTCCCGAAATTTCCCGGTCGCTGCTGTTGTGCCCAGTGATTCTCCGGTGTTTGTTGTGTTGTGCGTTCCTGTGGCTGGAGGGCCTCGAATTCCTTTGCTAACTGCAGGTATTCTGCTAGGGTTCGGCATTCTCCCCGTTTAGCATACTTTTTAAATTCCACACGACTGTTCCGGTAGACCCACTCTAGTTTTTTTCCTTCCGTGAGTGTGGTAAATCTCATAATCTTCCGTAGTTCCCGCGCGTAGTCTTTTGCTGGCTCGTTTGTACCCTGGTGTCTGCGTGTTATGTTTTCCATCGCTCTCTCTTCGTGGTCCGTTGGACTGTAGTATCCCAGGAATTCCTTTTTAAAGTTATCCCACGATGGCATTGGGGTAGGATGGGTGTGCCACCAGTCCAGGGCACAGTCTCTGAGCAAAATTACCATAGCTCCTGCTGCGTGGTCGAGCTCTATCCCATAGGCCTTTGCCAGCTCTTCCATTCTAGAAATGAATTCTGTCGGGTCGCCCGTGCCGTCGTAAAATTCTCCCCAGCTTCGTATTACTCCCATTGTGGCCATTTTGTCGGTCTTTCTGGGCTCGGGTGCGGGTTTTCCGTTGCTTGTCTCTTGTTTGTCTGGTATCTGTAGCAAGTTCTGGTTTTTCTCCATTCCGTCGGGTGCTGGTGATGGTGTTCTCGCGTGCTTCTGGTTGGTTTCTTCGCTGTGGGCACCGCTCTTGATTAACTCCGACATTTGTTTCCGCATGTCCTCGCACCGCGTTTCTGGCTTGATGTCGAACTCCCTCAGATAGATTTCCAGTTGGGTCTTGTTGCAATTGTTGATCCAGCTTCGAGTCAGTTTGTCTTCCATTTTTAATCCGTGCTGTGTTGAGGAAGAGGGTAAACGATCTTTGCTGGTATTTTGAGGTTTCTATCTGTTTGTTTTTTAATCTGCTCGGGCGCCACTGTAACGACCCTGTTTTGGGAGGTGGTATAGCTCGTCGTGGTCAGGGTTCGTGACAGATATTTATATTTATTTCTCTATAGATCGATTTACCTCCCTTTCCCCAATAATGACACAAATGGGTAAAACTAGAGACGTGTATTTCAAGTAATCGTATAATCGTATAGTTGTGTGTAGATGCGTGGGGACTGCTTGTTCTGTTGATTCGGGGCTTCGGAAGGGCCGAGTGATGAACTGCTTGCTGTCGTGATCCGGTGTGCGAGCTACGGTGTTGCGAAAGGGCCGAGTGGTGAGCCTCTTGCTGCTAGTGTCGGCGCTGCGGATGAGCCGAGTGATGCACTGCTTGCTGCGAGTGTCGGCGTTGCGGGTGAGCCGAGTGATGCACTGCTTGCTGCGAGTGTCGGCGTTGCGGGTTAGCCGAGTGATGCACTGCTTGCTGCGAGTGTCGGCGTTGCGGGTGAGCCGAGTGATGCACTGCTTGCTGCGAGTGTCGGCGTTGCGGGTGAGCCGAGTAGTTGCTTCGTCGTGTGTACGTCGGGTCGAAGTGTTCTGGGTCGTTGGGGAAGATCTACTTGGTTTCTAGTGGGATTCGGGAATGTAGGGCATCGTTAATTTCGGTCTGCCGGGCATCGCTATGTTCGAACTGCCGTTTCTACATCCGTTTCGTTTCCGGGTCGGGAGCCGGAAACGTGACTTCTCGGGGAACTCACTGAGGTGGGCCTGTATTACGAAAACCGGGCCGCCTCAGTGATCACGACTGGGTCTGGGCTGATTTCTAGGAAACCACACCTGGACGCCAGTGATCCTGTCCTGGTCGTAGAACCGATTTATAAACCGCGTTCTTACGGATCCACTACTACTACCAAGACTATCTACCAGAACACTTACCTTGTTGCTGATGTTTCCTCGAAGATCGTCGGAACGCAAGTGACTCATCTGGGGTCTTGCCTCTGCTTATATAGGCCCCGTTGAGTGTGCCCAGAGTGGTCGATGACGAGAATCCCGAGCTCGATAACTCGTTATCGGGTCACGAAATATAGCGATGGTAGTCGACTATCGGTATATTAGTGTGACCGGTATAATGTTTTTGGGCGCGCGTTTTGAAAGTGCGCGATTTTGGCGCGTGTTTTGAATGTGGTGTAGCGTAGGGAGAATAAAAGATCATTGTGTGTTGTTTTTGGAATGTTCTTTTATTATTTGTGACGCTGGGTCGTCACAATACATTTTGGCATTAATGCTAGACTGTGAGCTAAGTGTGACTCCGTTGGCTATAATTGATTGTTACCTCGTAAGTCGGAAAAAATGTTAAATCTAGTGTGTAATACTTGTCCTATTGTCTTAGTATTTTCGAAACATATTTATATTGCTTTTAAATCTTAAATATAAAGGTATTAATCGGTGTGTTTTGTCCAACCACCCAAGCACCTACTATTTTTATAGACTCTTGAAACTGTTACCTAAGAATAAAGTCGAAGATAAGTGTTTGGCCGGGGGTGGCTGCATACACAGACTACATTTGTAACTTGTGAGCAAAATAATAAAATAAATGCAAATAATAATTTACTGAATATTCTGCAAGGGTATTTCAACTTCGGCTACGCCCGAAGTTAGCTTTCCTTTCTTGTTTTTTAAGTGAAACTTTTGGAATAGTTTGATATTCGGTTATTCATTATACCCCTGCAGTGGGTATTATAAATTTGGCCAAAAAAGTGCAACGCAGTGAAGGAGACATCTCCGACCCTATAAGTAGATATATTCTTGATCAAGATCACCTCCTGAGTTGATATAAGCATGTCCGTCTGTCTGTTTCTACGCGAACTAGTCTCTCAGTTTTAAAGATATCGAATTGAAACTTTGCACACACCCTTCTTTCCTTTGCACGAAGTATATAAGTCGGGACGCCCAGGATCGGCCGACTATATCCTATAGCTGCCAATAACTGATTGTTTGTAAAGTTAAAGTTAGGAAGTTGGGATTTTTTATGCGTATTAAGAGTGCATCATATGAATAATTTTGGAGAATATAATTTACAGAAAAATGTTCTGCAATTTTTTCCAAGCTTGTTTTTTTTTATACCCTTGCAGAGGGTATCATAATTTTGGTCAAAAGTGTGCAACGCAGACCCTATAAAGTATATACATTATTGATCAGGATCGCCTCCTGAGTTGATATAACCATGTCCATCTGTCCGTCTTTCCGTCCGTCCGTCTGTCCGTCTGTCTGTCCGTCTGCCTGTTTTTACGGATCAGGATCGCCTCCTGAGTTGATATAACCATGTCCATCTGTCCGTCTTTCCGTCCGTCCGTCTGTCCGTCTGTCTGTCCGTCTGCCTGTTTTTACGCGAACTAGTCTCTCAGTTTTAAAGATATCGAATTGAAACTTTGCACACAGCCTTCTTTCCTTTGCACGCATTATACAAATAGGAACGACCGACTATATCCTATAGCTGCCATAACAACGATCGGAAATGCCATAACTTTAGTGATTTTAAAGTAAGGAAGTTGGAATTTTCTATGGGTTTTATTTTTGGCCAAACAATCCGACTTTCCAAATTTCACAAGGATCGGCCGACTATATCCTATAGCTGCCATAACAACGATTGAAAATGCCATAACTTTGGTTTTTGTAAAGTTAGGATGTTTTGATGGGTTTTATTTTTGGCCAATCAATTTGACCTACCAAATTTCATAAGGATCGGCCGCCTATATCCTATAGCTGCCATATAACTGAACGATTGGAAATGCCATAACTTTGGTGTTTATACCCGTTACTCGTAGAGTAAAAGGGTATATTGTATTCGTGCAAAAGTATGTAACAGGTAGAAGAAAGCGTTTCCGACCCTATAAAGTATATATATTCTTGTTCAGAATCACTAGCCGAGTCGATCTAGCCATATCCGTGTGTCCGTCAGTCCGTCTGTCCGTCTGTCTGTCCGTATGAACGCTGAGATCTCGGAAACTATAAAAGCTAGAAGATTGGCATTTTGCATGTGGATTTTAGGAGTTCCTACGCAGCGTAAGTTTGTTCCAAAATGGTGCCCTCCCCCTCTGACGCCCACGAGCCACAAACTGTAACCACAGTTTTGATGCTATTATGAAAATTTTAATTGATATGTATTTGTTTCGTCAATACCTATCGATTGGCCTAATAAAAGTTTGCCACGCCTACTCTAACGCCCAAAAACCCGTTTAACGCTTAAGCCTGGCTAGCGCCTACATTTCCGCCTTTCATCGCGCCATCTAACGGATGACTTTGGAACAGCTGGCCAAGGTGCTCAACAGAGTCAACGTTAATTCTCGATAAGGATTTCTATTAAAGGAAATTGCGATGGTTTTCATTTGTCAATACCGAACTACATCCCAAGAACTATGAAAATCAAATCAAGTTAGCCAAATTGGAGGTCTGAGTCAATCAATGGTGTATGTGTGTATGTATGTAAGCATATACATATGTATGTATTTACATTGTACACAGTTGCAATTGCCCGGCAAAGATAACTCCTTTCAAAGTAAGCTATTCGCTATAACCGTTACTCGTGTTGTGCAAACATTTAGACTTTAATATACATAATACTATTTAAGAATATATGTGTTAAGCGGCGAAAAACATACAGGAAGGCATATTTATATTAAGTTGTTTAGCTGAGTAACGGGTATCTAATAGTCGAGGCACTCGACTATAGAGTTCTCTCTTGTTTTAAATTTAAGAAGTTGGTATTTTTTATACGTAATAAGAGTGCATCATATGAATAATTCTGGAGAATATAATTTACAGAATATTATGCAAGGTTATATCAACTTCGGTTCCGCCCGAAGTTAGCTTTTCTTTCATGTTTTGTATTTAATTTATTTATTGAAAATTGTTCTGTATTTTTTTCCAAGCTTGTGCCTTTTTATACCCTTGCAGAGGGTATCATAATTTTGGTCAGAAGTGTGCAACGCAGTGACGGAGACATCTCCGACCCTATAAAGTATATAAATTCTTAATCAGGATCGCCTCCTGAGTTTGTAACAATTAACGGATATTCCGTTGGGAGCAGATGTTCTAGAACTTCGACAGAGTACGCGCTTGCTTCTCCGGCTCTACTGATGGGATGGGTTCAATATTACTGTCTCGCCCTTGGCTCCAGCTATCATTATTTAAATTTCTTCGCGTACGAAATGATATTTGTGGGTTATAAGAAACGAATAATTCGTTGGCTCACGTTGGCAACTGTCTATTTCAGCTAAGCAGACAATCAGGGTATCGCATCAGCAAAGGTTACCTTCCTTACACAATCTCGCATCGCTGCAAGTACGCCCACCCAACCTTGATCTCCAAAAATCCTAGAAAAACTAATAAAGAAAGAGATCCATCAGAAAGGTTTAGGGGTAACTCTTCAACATTCCAATACGGCTAGGCTCCAACATGACAAGAAATTAGTTCATTTTTAACAAAGCGGTGTTTATTCTAACAAAGGCTTCCAAATGTGCCAACATGGTTATATACGATTTCAAATTCAATAATTTCAATATTCATTCATTTATACAGTTTATACATTTTACAATTAGATTAAAAAATTCTCTTTATTTACTATCATGCTATCGAGTGCGTAATGCGTGAGAAATAATAATGAGGATGGTTACTAAATGCGTTAATTGATTCCCTTGTTTACTGGGTTTATTCTTTTACTGTGTAAATATATGTTCGATTTAAGTTTTATATAATTTTACAAGCGCTACTTTTATTCTGTCTTGCGCTGTTGAACCGCCATAATACTTGGATTGCAACCAGTCAATGCCAGTTTATCTCTCCGCACACTTCTCTATTACATATTATGTATGTACCTTCAAAACCTTTTAGACTACGATGCATATTTGGGGATATCACTTATATGTTTGCAATTCCCGCGCCGAAAGATCTTTCGCTGAGAGCAGCTGTGATGATTTTGCTGGATTTAAGGGTATTAAGAAATTAGATTAGAAGGCGAGTGCCGAGAGCTTGTGTTCTTTTTGTGGTATTCGATAGCACAGATTTTTCGGGGTTTTGTTTTGATTCCTTTATCGCGCTATGTACCTGAATATACGTATAACTGCATTCATATTCAGGACTATACGCACTCGTTTAACTTATCAATAAAAGTTAGCAACAACCAAAAGAATATGTTTTTAGTTTTTTAACTTATTTTATCTATTCAAGATCCAGTCTCTTTCTTTTTTTTGTGATTATTCTAAGGTTTATTATCGCTTAACATTTAATTAAAACCTATAGGTATCTGGGTTACAGTCTCCTATTGATTTTCGTGTTAATTCATTTTTCAGTTTCAATTCATTTTCTTTATGTTGTTAGTTCGAGTGTAAATTAACGGACGCTGAATTGGATTTAGTATAACAACTAAGCTTTCGCTGGTTACGTAACTATTTGGTCTCACTTTCGGTCAATGTAATTTCTTCCGGGAGATGGCTTCTTTTATTTGGTCTCTTTCACTAAACTTATAATATTCGACCTGCGTATTACTTATAATATTAAGGTGCGATGCCAAAACGTTGCCGGGTTTTTTTCCCGTTTGCACTGGGTAGGTTAGACCGCACGCGGGTAAAGTCAGTTAATGTTTATTGTTTCACATGGTGGCCAAACATTAGGATATATTGGGTGCGATGTTCCTGATGGGGCTGATGGTGGTGCTCCACGTTTAGGCCAAATTGTTGGCCTTAATAAAGCTTTTCCTTTTGACGGATTCGAACGCAATGCTAGGTGCCAATTATCTGATAAAACAGAAATATTTCAGCCTAAACTCAAAAAAGTTAGCTTTTAAGGGTCTCATTACCTGTGATTGGCGCACAAAAAAAAAACTTGAACAATATTTTGAACTCGTACATCCAAATTCTGGAGCTACTAGTCAGGAGTCTAACACGAGAAAAAGAGGTCCAATTGTGTAGGTGCGGCCCTTTTATACCCCAAACTGATTCTTCTATGTTCTTCCAGTCCCTTATGGTAACCACCATGCAAATTTTTTTGACAGTCGTCAGCTGGTATTAGTTTTACGATAGATATCGGACCTAACATCTTGGTCTAAAGTAAGTGGGCAGTTACGAGTCTGAACAGATGATATTGGACCGCAAGCATTCTTTTGGGCTGTAGCAATATTTAAGGTTTTAGCGACAAGCGCACCTTTACAAGTTGATATAAGCATGTCAGTCCGTCCGTCTGTCCGTCTGTCTGTCCGTCTCTTCGCGAACTAGTCTCTCAGTTTTAAAGATATCAAATTGAAACTTTGCACACAGCCTTCTTTCCTTTGCACGCAGTATACATGTTGGAACGACTGGGATCGGCCGACTATAACCTATAGCTGCCATATAACTGAACGATCGGAAATGCCACAACTTTAGTGTTTTTAAAGTTATGAGGTTGGAATTTTCTATGGGTTTTATCTTTGGCCAAACAATTTGACCTACCAAATTTCATAACGATCGGCCGACTATATCCCATAGCAGCCATATAACTGAACGATCGGAAATGGCACAACCTTAGTGTTTTTAAAGTTAGGAGGTTGGAATTTTCTATGGGTTTTAGTTTTGGCCAAACAATACGACTTACCAAATTTCATAAGAATCGGCCGACTATATCCTATAGCTGCCATATAACTGAACTAGTGGAAATGCCACAACTTTGATGTTTTTAAAGTTAGGAAGTTGGGATTTTTTATATGTAATAAGAGTGCATCATATGAATAATTCTGGAGAATATTATTTACAGAATATTATGCAAGGGTATATCAACTTCGGCTCCGCCCTAAGTTAGCTTTCCTTTTATGTTTTGTATTTAATTTATTTATTGAAAAATGTTCTGCAATTTTTTCCAAATTGTGCCTTTTTATACCCTCGCAGAGGGTATCATAATTTTGGTCAAAAGTGTGCAACGCAGTGACGGAGACATCTCCGACCCTATAAAGAATATATATTCTTGATCAGGATCGCCTCCTGAGTTGATATAAGCATGTCAGTCCGTCCGTCTGTCCGTCTGTCTGTTTCTACGCGAACTAGTCTCTCAGTTTTAAAGATATCGAATTGAAACTTTTTACACAGCCTTCTTTCCTTTGTACGCGGTATACAAGTTGAAACGACTGGGGTCGGCCGACTATATCCTATAGCTGCCATATAACTGAACGATTTGAAATGCCATAACTTTGGTGTTTGTACAGTTAGGAAGTTGGGATTATCTATGAGTTTTATTTTTGGCCATTCGATCCGACTTACCAAATTTCATAAGGATCGGCCGACTATATCCTATAGCTGCCATATAACTGAACGATCGGAAATGCCATAACTTTGGTGTTTGTAAAGTAAGGAAGTTGGGATCATCTATGGGTTTTTTTTTTGGCCAATAAATCCGACCTACCAAATTTCATAAGTATTGGCCGAATATTTCCTATAGCTGCAATATATCTGAACGATCGGAAATGCCTTATCATTAGTGTTTTTAAAGTTAGGAAGTTGGAATTTTCAATGGGCTTTATTTTTGCCAAACAATCCGACTTACCAAATTTCATAAGGAACGACCGGGATCGGCCGACTATATCCTATAGCTGCCATATATCTCAACGATCGGAAATGCCATTACTTTAGCGTTTTTAAACTAAGGAAGTTGGAATTTTCTTATTTTTTATTTAATACATTTTTTATTTTTGGCCAAACAAACCGGCTTACCAAATTTCACAAGGATCGTCCGACTATATCCTATAGCTGCATTCTAACTGAACGATTGGAAATTCCCTAGCTTTGGTGTTTGTTAAGTTAGGAAGTTGGGATTATATGCGAGTTTTATTATTGGCCATTCAATCCGACTTACCAAATTTCATAAGGATCGGCCGACTATATCCTATAGCTGCATATAACTGAACGATCGGAAATGCCATAACTTTAGTGTTTTTAAAGTTAGAAAGTTGGAATTTTTTATACGTATTAAGAGTGCATCATATGAATAATTCTGGAGAATATAATTTACAGAATATTATGCAAGGGTATATCAACTTCGGCTCCGCCCGAAGTTAGCTTTCCTTTTATGTTTTATATTTAATTTATTTATTGAAAAATGTTCTGCAATTTTTTCCAAGCTTGTGCCTTTTTATACCCTTGCAGAGGGTATCATAATTTTGGTCAAAAGTGTGCAACGCAGTGACGGAGACATCTCCGACCCTATAAAGTATATATATTCTTGATCAGAATCGCCTCCTGAGTTGATATAAGCATGTCCGTCTGTCCGTCTGTCTGCTTTTACGCGCACCAGTCTCTCAGTTTTAAAGATATCGAATTGAAACTTTGCACACAGCCTTTCTTTCTTTGCACGCAGTATACAAGTCGGAACGACCGGGATCCGCCGACTATATCTTATAGCTGCCATATAGCTGAACGATTGGAAATGCCATAACATTAGTGTTTTTGAAGTTAGGAAGTTGGAATTTTCAATGGGCTTTATTTTTGGCAAAACAATCCGACTTACCAAATTTCATAAGGAACGACCGGGATCGGCCGACTATATCCTATAGCTGCCATATAACTGAACGATCGGAAATGCCATTACTTTAGCGTTTTTAAAGTTAGGAAGTTGGAATTTTCTTATTTTTTTATTTAATTAATTTTTTATTTTTGGCCAAACAATCCGACATACCAAATTTCACAAGGATCGGCCGACTATATCCTATAGCTGCCATATAACTGAACGATTTGAAATTCCATAACTTTGGTGTTTGTAAAGTTAGGAAGTTGGGATAATCTATGAGTTTTATTTTTGGCCAAACAATCCGACTTACCAAATTTCACAAGGATCGGCCGACTATATCCTATAGCTGCCATATAACTGAACGATTTAAAATTCCATAACTTTGATGTTTGTACAGTTAGGAAGTTGGGATAATCTATGAGTTTTATTTTTGGCTATTCAATCCGACTTACCAAATTTCATAAGGATCGGCCGACTATATCCTGTATCTGCCATATAACTAAACGATTGGAAATGCCATAACTTTGGTGTTTTTAAAGTTAGGAAGTTGGGATAATCTATGGGTTTTATTTTTGGCCAATAAATCCGACCTACCCAATTTCATAAGTATCGGCCGAATATATCCTATAGCTGCCATATATCTGAACGATCGGAAATGCCATAACATTAGTGTTTTTAAAGTTAGGAAGTTGGAATTTTCTATGGGCTTTATTTTTGGCCAAATAATCCGACATACCCAATTTCATAAGGAACGACCTGGATCGGCCGACCATATCCTATAGCTGCCATATAACTGAACGATCGGAAATGCCATTATATTAGCGTTTTTAAAGTTAGAAAGTTGGACTTTTCTTATTTTTTATTTAATTAATTTTTTATTTTTGGCCAAACAAACCGGCTTACCAAATTGCACAAGGATCGGCCGACTATATCCTACACTCATAGCAAAATTAACCCTAAATTTTAGAAATTCGCCTTAAAACTTTATTTTTTCTAAATCCAAGAAAGGTTTCTATTTTCAAGGAATTTTTTTTTCAAAACAAGAAAACTTTTCTTGAATCAAGAAAGTGTTTCTCAAATGTAGAAATTGTCGCCATAAACTAAACTCGCCTTAAATCCAAGAAAGAATTTCTATATTTTAGTAAAAATAGCACTTGTTTTTCGAAATTTTTTTCTTAAAATTAGAAATTCTGCCCTAAAAAATGATTTACCTTAAAATATAGAAAAATTTTCTCAAATTAACCCTAAAAATTCGATAACCCTAAAAAATAGAAACGCTTTCTTAAATATAGAAATATTTTCTTATATATAGAAATATTTTCTAAAAAATAAAAATGAATCCTAAAATACAGAAATATTTTCTATAACATAGGAATTATTTTCTAAAATGACCATAAAATTGTTCTAACCCTGTCCGAGTAACCTAGGGGTTAGAATGTCTGACCAGAAATCTAAGCACCGCAAGTTCAATTTCAGCTGCCGACATCTTTCTTTTTTTCTTTTTTTTACTTGTGTATAAACATAGATGAGAAGTAATGCTTAGAACGACTAAAGGTTTTACCCTTTATTGAAAAGTAATTTAAATATTTTTTGAAATATGAAATATCATATTAGAAAATTTATTTTAAATATTTCGACTTTCACAGTTGCGACTTAACGAGTTCTAAAAACTTTTTAAAACTAATATTCTTCGCCAACGCCCCATCATATAGTCTTTGGGTTGCCGGGCGTTCTTCGTGCGCGACCGTGGCTCCATTTAATGTCTTTGGACTCACGCGCGGGAGATCTGGGTTCGAATCCCGCCGACGGACGAATAAAATTATAAGTTTTTTCGGATAAGAAACTAATCGGATTTTACTTGTAAGAACTGAAATAAATCATAATTGTACTAATTCTCTCTCTCTTGCCCCACAGAATTACAGTTGAAATATCGATATTGGCAATTCATTAGTGCGCAATACTAATACAAACTTTGTGACTTTTCTAAATGAAAAGCGAAGTGCTTAAATCATATACGTACATATGTATACACATACATACATAAATCCTGAATGAAAAATTACATCATGATGAATGTAGGCGCATTTTTTCTAATTTTTAGAAAAAATACCCTAAAATTTATGGTTAGATGCCCTAATTTTAAGAAATATTTTTCTATTTTTTAGAAAACTTTTTCTTGTTTTTAGGTCCCTTTGCCTTAGATTTTAGAAAGGAACGCCCTTAATTTTAGAAAATTTTACCCTAAAATTTAAGGTGCGATGCCTTTGAAGACAAAAATAAGGCGAATTTCCTGTTTTTAGGGTTAATTTTGCTATGAGTGTATAGCTGCATTCTAACTGAACAATTGGAAATGCCCTAGCTTTGGTGTTTGTAAAGTTAGGAAGTTGGGATTATCTGTGGGCTTAATTTTTGGCCAATCAATCCGACCTACCAAATTTCAAAAGGATCAGCCGACTATATCCTGTATTTGCCATATAACTAAACGATTGGAAATGCCATAACATTAGTGTTTTTAAAGTTAGGAAGTTGGGATAATCTATGGGTTTTATTTTTGGCCAATAAATCCGACCTACCCAATTTCATAAGTATCGGCCGAATATATCCTATAGCTGCCATATATCTGAACGATCGGAAATGCCATAACATTAGTGTTTTTAAAGTTAGGAAGTTGGAATTTTCTATGGGCTTTATTTTTGGCCAAATAATCCGACATACCCAATTTCATAAGGAACGACCTGGATCGGCCGACCATATCCTATAGCTGCCATATAACTGAACGATCGGAAATGCCATTATATTAGCGTTTTTAAAGTTAGAAAGTTGGACTTTTCTTATTTTTTATTTAATTAATTTTTTATTTTTGGCCAAACAAACCGGCTTACCAAATTGCACAAGGATCGGCCGACTATATCCTACACTCATAGCAAAATTAACCCTAAATTTTAGAAATTCGCCTTAAAACTTTATTTTTTCTAAATCCAAGAAAGGTTTCTATTTTCAAGGAATTTTTTTTTCAAAACAAGAAAACTTTTCTTGAATCAAGAAAGTGTTTCTCAAATGTAGAAATTGTCGCCATAAACTAAACTCGCCTTAAATCCAAGAAAGAATTTCTATATTTTAGTAAAAATAGCACTTGTTTTTCGAAATTTTTTTCTTAAAATTAGAAATTCTGCCCTAAAAAATGATTTACCTTAAAATATAGAAAAATTTTCTCAAATTAACCCTAAAAATTCGATAACCCTAAAAAATAGAAACGCTTTCTTAAATATAGAAATATTTTCTTATATATAGAAATATTTTCTAAAAAATAAAAATGAATCCTAAAATACAGAAATATTTTCTATAACATAGGAATTATTTTCTAAAATGACCATAAAATTGTTCTAACCCTGTCCGAGTAGCCTAGGGGGTTAGAATGTCTGACCAGAAATCTAAGCACCGCAAGTTCAATTTCAGCTGCCGACATCTTTCTTTTTTTCTTTTTTTTTACTTGTGTATAAACACAGATGAGAAGTAATGCTTAGAACGACTAAAGGTTTTACCCTTTATTGAAAAGTAATTTAAATATTTTTTGAAATATGAAATATCATATTAGAAAATTTATTTTAAATATTTCGACTTTCACAGTTGCGACTTAACGAGTTCTAAAAACTTTTTAAAACTAATATTCTTCGCCAACGCCCCATCATATAGTCTTTGGGTTGCCGGGCGTTCTTCGTGCGCGACCGTGGCTCCATTTAATGTCTTTGGACTCACGCGCGGGAGATCTGGGTTCGAATCCCGCCGACGGACGAATAAAATTATAAGTTTTTTCGGATAAGAAACTAATCGGATTTTACTTGTAAGAACTGAAATAAATCATAATTGTACTAATTCTCTCTCTCTTGCCCCACAGAATTACAGTTGAAATATCGATATTGGCAATTCATTAGTGCGCAATACTAATACAAACTTTGTGACTTTTCTAAATGAAAAGCGAAGTGCTTAAATCATATACGTACATATGTATACACATACATACATAAATCCTGAATGAAAAATTACATCATGATGAATGTAGGCGCATTTTTTCTAATTTTTAGAAAAAATACCCTAAAATTTATGGTTAGATGCCCTAATTTTAAGAAATATTTTTCTATTTTTTAGAAAACTTTTTCTTGTTTTTAGGTCCCTTTGCCTTAGATTTTAGAAAGGAACGCCCTTAATTTTAGAAAATTTTACCCTAAAATTTAAGGTGCGATGCCTTTGAAGACAAAAATAAGGCGAATTTCCTGTTTTTAGGGTTAATTTTGCTATGAGTGTATAGCTGCATTCTAACTGAACAATTGGAAATGCCCTAGCTTTGGTGTTTGTAAAGTTAGGAAGTTGGGATTATCTGTGGGCTTAATTTTTGGCCAATCAATCCGACCTACCAAATTTCAAAAGGATCAGCCGACTATATCCTGTATTTGCCATATAACTAAACGATTGGAAATGCCATAACATTAGTGTTTTTAAAGTTAGGAAGTTGGAATTTTCTATGGGCTTTATTTTTGGCCAATAAATCCGACCTACCAAATTTCATAAGTATCGGCCGAATATATCCTATAGCTGCCATATATCTGAACGATCGGAAATGCCATAACATTAGTGTTTTTAAAGTTAGGAAGTTGGAATTTTCTATGGGCTTTATTTTTGGCCAAATAATCCGACATACCCAATTTCATAAGGAACGACCTGGATCGGCCGACCATATCCTATAGCTGCCATATAACTGAACGATCGGAAATGCCATTATATTAAAGTTAGAAAGTTGGAATTTTCTTATTTTTTATTTAATTAATTTTTTATTTTTGGCCAAACAAACCGGCTTACCAAATTGCACAAGGATCGGCCGACTATATCCTATAGCTGCATTCTAACTGAACAATTGGAAATGCCCTAGCTTTGGTGTTTGTAAAGTTAGGAAGTTGGGATTATCTGTGGGCTTAACTTTTGGCCAATCAATCCGACCTACCAAATTTCATAAGGATCAGCCGACTATATCCTATAGCTGCCATACAACTGAACGATTTGAAATACCATAACTTTGGTGTTTGTAAAGTTAAGAAGTTGTGATTATCTATGGGTTTTATCTTTGGCCAATAAATCCGACCTACCAAATTTCGTAAGTATCGGCCGACTATATCCTATAGCTGCCATATATCTCAACGATCGGAAATGCCATTACTTTAGCATTTTTAAAGTTAGGAAGTTGGAATTTTCTTATTTTTTATTTAATTAATTTTTTATTTTTGGCCAAACAATCAGACTTACCAAATTTCACAAGAATCGGCCGACTATATCCTATAGCTGCCATATAACTGAACGATTTGAAATGCCATAACTTTGATGTTTGTTATCTATGAGTTTTATTTTTGGCCATTCAATCCGACTTACCAAATTTCATAAGGATCGGCCGACTATATCCTATAGCTGAGATATAACTGAACGATCGGAAATGTCATTACTTTGGTGTTTGTAAAGTTAGGAAGTTGGAATTTTCTATGGGCTTTATTTTTGGCCAAACAATCCGACATACCCAATTTCATAAGGAACGACCTGGATCGGCCGACCATATCCTATAGCTGCCATATAACTGAACGATTGGAAATGCCATAGCTTTGGTGTTTGTAAAGTTAGGAAGTTGGAATTATATGTGAGTTTTATATTGGCCATTCAATCCGACTTACCAAATTTCATAAGGATCGGCCGACTATATCCTATAGCTGCATATAACTTTAGTGTTTTTAAAGTTAGGAAGTTGGGATTTTTTATACGTATTAAAAGTAAGAATAATTCTGGAGAATATAATTTACAGAATATTATGCAAGGGTATTTCAACTTCGGCTCCGCCCGAAGTTAGCTTTCCTTTTAGGTTTTGTATTTAATTTATTTATTGAAAAATGTTCTGCAATTTTTTCCAAGCTTGTGCCTTTTTATACCCTTGCAGAGGGTATCATAATTTTGGTCAAAAGTGTGCAACGCAGTGACGTAGACATCTCCGACCCTATAAAGTATATATATTCTTGATCAGAATCGCCTCCTGAGTTGATATAAGCATGTCCGTCTGTCCGTCTGTCTGCTTTTACGCGCACCAGTCTCTCAGTTTTAAAGATATCGAATTGAAACTTTGCACACAGCCTTTCTTTCTTTGCACGAGTTACCATACCGGTACCATCGACTACGCCACCGCCTAAACCTCCCCGTGCTACCCTCTTTCAACTGGACAGCGACCGGCAGCTAGCCGTTCGTTGTCCCACATAAGAAAAGCAACATCAGCACAAGGCAGGATGTTGCTAAACGACACCCACTCAGCAGAGCTCTAGAAAATACTTTGTTAGCATTTACTTACACACACATACATAATTGTAAAACACATAAAATTCTTTGGCGGAGGTTTGATTTGAATCCCAAGCCACAATAAAATTATTCCGTTTGGAACAACCAAAGCGAACACATCAACTGTTTATTTAAATCTTATCCGAATATTGGATGACTAGCACCACCACTAACAATTACATACTATAACTGGCGCAGCCGGACCTATCAGCCGGAAGGAGAAAAAGGACACACCATACCCGGAGAACTGAGAAGGACCGAAATGATGAAAACGATTATTTTTATAATTTATGTATATGCAACAGTAAGTTAAAATAGTGATGTGATGGAAGAAGTGAGGTGTGTCGTGTAAATAAAAACAAGAAAGGGAGCACATACATAATAACGATAAAATTGAAAGGCATAAAATGAAACAACAACAAAGAAAATTGGCAAGAATAAATTTAATTAAATAATGTGTTGACTGTGAATCTCGTTGCAACGCAACCTGGCGACCTGCAACTTCATCGAACCATATAGTTCGACGGAGTGAGTTGCGAGTATGACGTTCGAAGGTTCGATGTTGGACGCGAACATCAAACATGCAGCTTGGGGAAAGAAACCCAGGTCGCTGGTTGGATACTCTGCCGGTCAATAAATGAAAAAAAAAGAATAAAAGAAAATATCTATTGCAAGTGACTGTCCGCTCGTGGCTGGAATATTTGCATCGCGCAGGAATTCCAGTTAGCTTCAGCACGACGCAAGAAAAATAAAAGAAAGTGTAGAAAAAAACATTTTATTAGTTGTTGCCATTAGTACCACTGCATCGCGCAAGGGTAATCGATGGACAACATCACAGAAAAGTAAACAGACATGGAAATCCCAAAGACCATTGCATCGTGCAAGGGTATTTGGTGAATCTCGAGGTTAAATAAAAAAGGGAATAAATCAAAACACAAACAAGAAGAAATTGTTGCCATATCGGAAACCACTGCATCGCGCAAGGGTGACGGGTAAGCAATAATAATAGAAAAAAATATATATAAAAATAATATATGTATATGTTAGAAAAATATAAGGGAACCCGATACCACTGCATCGCGCAAGGGTATAGAGGGTATGTAAAAAAAAAGTAACAAAAAAAAACACTTCCAACACAATACATTCTCAAAAAAAAAAATTATAAAACAAATTGAACAAATGACAATAACAAAATTTTACAGATAAAAGACACCGACACACACCTCACTTCTAAGGAAAAGGAATTATAAAGACACATCAGGAAAAAGCTAAGGAAATACATAATACAATATATACATAAGTATAAATATACAATATACAAATAAAATATATAATAAGCGTAGGCAAAAAAAAATATAATTTAAAGAGTAAACAAAAGAGAATTGTAAATGTCAAAAATCAGCACAGTTAAAGAGTCACTTAGGCCTCTGACTAGAAGTAAAGTTATCAAAAAGGCTACCAGTTTGCCAACGATAGTAGAACAATTAAATTTTGAGCCCTCAACTTCTAGAGCAGTACAGAACAGGGAAGCTGATACAATGGCGCATCAGGAAAATTTAGGAATGCAACAGGCAACGTTTGAGATGTTAGGCACATTAAAAATTTCCGATGTGATCCGGTCAATGCATGTTTATATGGGAGAAAAAAAAATGTTAAACGAGTTTATGTTAAACGCAGAAGAGATCCTTTTAATGATTAGAGAAATGGATCAAACACCTATAGGACTAATGATCCTTAGGCAAATAAGGAATAAAATCCAAGGAAAAGCGGATGACATTTTAGTAAAATCAAATTGTGGATTAAATTGGGATGAAATTAAAAGAATTTTGATAGCCCATTTTGCAGATAAGAGGTCAGACCCCGATTTACTGAGGCAATTAAACCAGTTGGAAAATAAAAGACTAACAGTAGAATTATTTTACTCGGAGGTATCTGATGTGCATAAGGCATTGTGTAATGTTATAGACAGGACAGATACAAACCCCATCGCAATTCAGGCAAAGAAGAAATTATATGAGGAAACGTGTCTGTAGGCGTTTGTAACAGGTCTAAAAGGAAATTTAGGTAGTGCCGTCAGGGGAAGAGTTCCGAAGACGCTTTTGGAAGCATACGAGATAGCGATTAAAGAGAGAGACATTTATTACCGGTCTAAAGAGGTCCCCAGGAACAATAATTTTAGTACTGCAGGCTGATATAACAGGCAGAACTTTGGTTATAATAGAAACAGAGGGTACAATAATAACTTTAACAGAGATAATGGAGGATATAGGCAACAAGGAGGAAATAATAGGAACCTCAGGTGGAATAGGGAAGAAAACATGAATAGAGGATATGACGATCAGTCGACCTTTCATTCTTCAGGGTATAATAGAAGGGCAATTATGCCAAAACAAGAAATTTCAGAATATTCATCAACTAGACCTAGAAGTGCCAAACGATGGCAGTCAGGGCAATTAAATACAGTAGAGAGAGAAGAGGAGCAAGAGTTGAATAACATTGATAACGAAGGAAATTTTCGTCAAAATGCCTCCAAAAACAAACAGGGTATATAAGGAAGGATACCCATCAGGCGACATTACCATACGGGGTAGTTAAAGGAAAGAACGAAAAAGAACTCAAATTATTAATAGACTCGGGAGCTACGAATTCATATTTAAATCCTGCAATAGTTAGTAAAGATCAACAGCAAAAATCGGAAGAAAACTTTGCTATTAAAACACCAATAGGAAGCCATAAAATAAACAGTTATGTAAAAGATATTGAGCTGCAGGAAATCGCAAAAGGGGAATCGTTTGATTTCTTTTTATTTCATTTTCATTCCTGGTTTGATTGATTATTGGGAATGGACATATTACATAAGTTAGGTGCAAGTTTAGATTTAGAAAATCTCGTATTATGAACTAAGACAGGGACAGTTGAAGCCCAATAGGGCCACTGACATACATTTCCTGGAGGAGACGACTAAAACAATTGTCACCTTACCAGTTTCAATAAACAATGGTTCATTTTTGATGCAAACAACACTAGTGGAAGAAGGGTTAGAAATAACTGGCGGAATTTATTATGCAAGGAAGGGACAGGCAGACCTGGAAGTTGTTAATTTCACAGGGAAAGAAAAGAAATTATACCTGGAAAAGCCTTTGGCTGTCACTGCATATGATTCCAAAGATTATGTAGAAATCGAAATGCTAAGACCATTTAAACAGGAGTATGTAAGCAGGGAAATGAACACAATGGAATTAGCCGGGGGTGATGCAAGGCACACAAAATTGGATATGTCGCATCTAAATACAGAAGAGGCGGCAAGCCTTAAAAAACTGTATTCGAAATTTCCAAGTATTTTTCACACAAAGGGAAATCAGTTGACATTTACCAATGCGGTAACTCACTCAATTCCAACAACGGATGATATTCCTATCTATAAAAAGCCAGATATGGACAGATATGGATTTAAGCAAAGGGACGAAATGAAGAATCAGATACAGGAGTTGTTAAAACAGAAAGTTATTAGGCACAGTCACTCACCTTGGAGTGCACCAGTTTGGCTAGTACCAAAGAAGATGGACCTATCAGGAAAACAAAAGTGGAGATTGGTGGTCGATTTTAGGAAGTTGAATGAGAAGACAGTGAAGGATAGGTATCCGATGCCAGTAATTGGCGAAGTACTTGATAAACTGGGAAAGGCCATGTATTTCTCGGTATTAAAAACAGCATTTACAACAGATAACGGGCATTTTGAATATGTAAGGATGCCATTTGGACTGACAAATGCTCCGGCGACGTTTCAAAGAGTGATGAATAACCTGATGGGAGAGTTGGTAGGCAAGATTTGTCTGGTCTACATGGATGATATAATTGTGTATTCCCCGTCCTTACAAAGTCACATGCAAGACTTGAGGACAGTTTTTAAAAGAATAAATGGAGCAAATTTTAAACTTCAAACAGATAAGTCAGAATTTTTAAAGAAAGAGATAGAGTATTTAGGGCATGTAGTGACACAAGAAGGAGTCAGACCAAACCCAAAGAAGATTGAGGCCATAAAGCTTTTTCCTTTGCCCAAAACACCAAAGGAAATAAAGTCATTTCTTGGACTCATTGGGTATTACAGGAAATTCATAAAAGATTTTGCAAGAATAACCAAACCATTAACTAAGAGACTAAAAGGGAAACAACAAATAATCATAGATGAGAAATATACAAAAACCTTTGAATATTGCAAGACGTTGTTATGCAATGATCCATTGTTGAGATATCCAGATTTTACTAAGCCTTTTATTTTGACCACAGATGCTAGCAATTTTGCTATTGGTGCGGTGTTATCACAAGGAGCAATAGGAAGTGATCGCCCAATCGCTTTTGCGAGCAGAACGTTAAATGAGGCTGAAGTAAATTATTCCACAGTAGAGAAGGAAATGCTTGCCATAGTTTGGGGTATAAAACACTTCAGACCGTACTTGTTCGGTCACAAATTCACAATAGTCACAGATCACCGCCCACTAACTTGGCTAATGGGATTCAAAGAACCCAATTCTAAGTTGGTGAGGTGGAAGCTGCAACTATTGGAATATGACTACGAGGTGACCTACAAAAAGGGCTCACAAAACGTCGTGGCAGACGCATTGAGCAGAATCGAACTACAAGTTCACAACAGTGAACTGGAGTCAACTCAGGCCACTTGTGCGGGTCATACAGGTGAACTGGAATTAAGTAGCATTCATGTGGCAGCCACTGAATGACTTTAATATCCAGTTATTTGAGGTTGGGCCGACACCAGGCAGAACAGTGGTGACACCTTTTAGGAACAAGATAAGAAGGACAATAACAGAAAAGGAGTTCACAAAAGAGGAAATTGAAAAAATTCTTAGGGAAGTGCTTAAACCGTACAGGATGTGTGCGATATACACGTCAGATGAAGTTTTTAAAAAGGTAGAAGAAGCGTTTCAGAATTATTTTTGCAAGAGCAAACTGTATAAAGCAGTACGATGTCTTACCTTCATGCGGGAAATAACAGATATTAGTGAACAAAGAAAAGAAATAGAAAGGTATCATACCTCAGGTAATCATAGGGGAATAGATGAAACGTTTTGGAAGATGAGACGTGACATTTATTTTCCATTTATGAAAAACCGAGTAACACAGGTCATTAATGCGTGTAAAACTTGCCAGACATTGAAATATGATCGGCGACCGCAAAAGGTGGTATTTCAAAATACAGAAACCCCGTGCAAGCCACTTGACATCGTTCATACGGATTTATACACAATCAACAAAAACTACGTAATAACAATAATAGACAAGTTTTCAAGGCTTGCCGTGGGGTACACCATACCGGCAAGAGATAGTTTAAATATTGTTAAATCAATAAAGAAGTTCATAAGTCAGTACGGTGTTCCTAAAAAGATCATATGTGGCCAAGGCGCAGAGTATGCCTCGGCATTATTTAGGGATTTCTGTAGGCAGTACGGAATTGAATTGCATGTGACGTCATTTCAACAATCGTCCAGCAATTCACCGATTGAAAGGCTTCATTCAACACTGACAGAAATTTATAGAATAATTATGAAAACAAGGAAGGACTTAAGGAAGTTTTAGATGAATTTTTCCTAACGTATAATAACTCAATACACTCCAGTAGTACGAGGTTGAAGCCGTTCGAATTGTTCTCGGGGAGAACACACGTTTTTGAACTGGAAATCCATTTTGATACGGAGCATGAGTACTTAAGGAAGTTAAATGATTATCAGGAGGAAATGTATAAGGAGGTTAAGGACAAGTTGAAAAGAAAAACAGGAAATGACGCGAAAACTCAATGAGGGAAGAGAAGAACCCATGGAGTTGGAAAAAGGGGATGTAGTTCATAGGAAGGAGAATAGAAGAAATAAGCTAACACCTAGGTTTACGGAGCACACAGTAGATGAGGATAATGGGGTTACATTCGTTACAAAAAGGAAACAAAAGATACATAAATCAAAAATTAAAAAAAGAATTAAACAAAATAAAAACTAACCAATCACGGTTACAGGTGCATATTGGTCCATGGAGAGACAATGGACGTGCAAAAACTAAAACGAGAAGAAGCGATCGTAAAAATGGAACTGGGAAAAGCAAGAGTAATGGTCGGAGCGAAGACGTTCGACCATATAATAAACATTAAAGACTACGAAGGTAATATTGCACAGATTGAAAACGCGTTGTTAGACATAGAGAATTTTAGATTCTCAGGTGAGGCAGTCCAGGTGGTCAAGGAAAAATTGTACCAGGTGAAGGAGAAGCTAGAAATACTTAGACCAAGGAGTAGGGTCAAAAGAGGAATTTTTAATGGGTTAGGAAGCATGATAAAAATAGTTTCGGGAAATATGGACGCGTACGATGAGAAAATAGGAAATAGATTAAAAGAATTAAGAAACGAAACAAGATTTCTTACACAAAAAGCGGACGAGCAAAGAACCTTTTATCAGGAAACCTTGAGTAGGTTTACGAAAATTAGTAAGCATATAAATAAGGAGCAGGAAGATATAAATTTGTTTATAAAAAATTATAAGAATAACGTATTTAAGGAACTAACACAAGAGCACAATGAAATACATATGCTCCAGCATTTGAATAGGATAAGTTATAGTATTGATTTGTTAGCACAAGAGCACAATGAAATACATGTGCTCCAGCATTTGAATAGGATAAGTTATAGTATTGATTTGTTAGCAGTGCACTTGAACAATATTGCGGAGAGCATATTATTAGCAAAACTTCGCATTGTGCCTAAATTCATTTTAGCAGAGACAGAATTAGATAGAACTATACGGTTTGTCGAGAGTCAAGGGCTCAAAATTGTTTCAAATGAACAAGTATATGAACCAATAAATATACAGCCACAAATAAACGAAACAGACATAATATTTAGGGTAAGAGCTCCAATTTTTGAGCCAAATGTCTATCAATTATATCATGTTATACCAATTCCAATTAATGGGACACATTTATTAGTAATACCAAATTATGTAGCAATTAATAAGTATAAAATAAGCTTTTTTAACAACCAATGTTCAAAAGTTCATGAAACTTTTATTTGCGAGAGTGAAGAGTTGGGTGTTGAGATAAAAGGAAAGGAGTGCTTGAGGAAGATTTTAACGAACAAACCACCAATATGCGATTCAGTAAATCTAGAGGGGAGAGAAATGGTTTTGGCACCTGAGGATGGACACAAGTTCATTTTCAACGCCTTGAACTTACCTGTAAACAACACGTGTGGAGAAGATATTACAGTATCGGGGGCATTAGCAATCAAATATGCAAACTGTTCGATCGAAATAAATGGCATAAAGTATGATGGCCAAGTTATGGAACATAAAGAGGACCATATAGTACTTACCACTGCAATAAGTAAACAGATACTTATAAATAACACCAAGCAGGAGTTAAACCTAGAAGTTTTACATCTCGAAGATATGAGAAACCTCAAAAAAGTAGTGTACATAGGAAAAGTACAGGAAACACATTTTTCTGTAATATATGTACGGTATGTTGGTGCTTCTAACGATAACAGTACTGGTAATATGGAGAATTAGAAAAACAAAAACAATCTTCACCACCAATGCTTCTCTGCACAATGTCGCTCTGGATATACCACAGATGTGGCCATCGCTCCATTCTAGGGGGGAGAAGTTACCATACCGGTACCATCGACTACGCCACAGCCTAAACCTCCCCGTGCTACCCTCTTTCAACTGGACAGCGACCGGCAGCTAGCCGTTCGTTGTCCCACATAAGAAATGCAACATCAGCACAAGGCAGGATGTTGCTAAACGACGACCAATCAGCAGAGCTCTAGAAAATACTTTGTTAGCATTTACTTACACACACATACATAATTGTAAAACACATAAAATTCTTTGGCGGAGGTTTGATTTGAATCTCAAGCCACAATAAAATTATTCCGTTTGGAACGACCAAAGCGAACACATCAACTGTTTATTTATATCTTATCCGAATATTGGATGACTAGCACCACCACTAACAATTACATACTATAACTCACGCAGTATACAAGTCGGAAAAACCGGGATCCGCCGACTATATCCTATAGCTGCCATATAGCTGAACGATTGAAAATGCCATAACTTTGGTGTTTGTAAAGTTAGGAAGTTGGAATTTTCTATGGGCTTTATTTTTGGCCAAACAATCCGACATACCAAATTTCATAAGGAACGACCGGGATGGGCGGACTATATCCTATAGCTGCCATATAACTGAACGATCGGAAATGCCATTACTTTAGCGTTTTTAAAGTTAGGAAGTTGGAATTTTCTTATTTTTTATTTAATTAATTTTTTATTTTTGGCCAAACAATCCGACTTACCAAATTTTACAAGGATCGGCCGACTATATCCTATAGCTGCCATATAACTGAACGATTTGAAATTCCATAACTTTGATGTCTGTACAGTTAGGAAGTTGGGATAATCTATGAGTTTTATTTTGGGCCATTCAATCCGACTTACCAAATTTCATAAGGATCGGCCGACTATATCCTGTATCTGCCATATAACTGAACGATCGGAAATGCCATAACTGTGGTGTTTGTAAAGTTAGGAAGTTGGGCTTATCTATGGGTTTTATTTTTGGCCAATAAATCCGACCTACCAAATTTCATAAGTATCGGCCGAATATATCTCCTATAGCTGCCATATATCTGAACGATCGGAAATGCCATAACATTAGTGTTTTTAAAGTTAGGAAGTTGGAATTTTCAATGGGCTATATTTTTGGCAAAACAATCCGACTTACCAAATTTTATAAGGAACGACCGGGATCGGCCGACTATATCCTATAGCTGCCACTTAACTGAACGATCGGAAATTCCATTACTTTAGCGTTTTTAAAGTTAGAAAGTTGGAATATTCTTATTTTTTATTTAATTAATTTTTTATTTTTGGCCGAACAAACCGACTTACCAAATTTCACAAGGATCGGCCGACTATATCCTATAGCTGCATTATAACTGAACGATTGGAAATGCCATAGCTTTAGTGTTTGTAAAGTTAGGAAGTTGGGATTATCTGTGGGCTTAATTTTTGGCCATTCAATCCGACTTACCATATCTCATAAGGATCGGCCGAATATATCCTATAGCTGCCATACAACTGAACGATCGCAAATGCCATAACTTTAGTGTTTGTAAAGTTAGGAAGTTGGGATTATCTATGCGTTTTAGTTTTGGCCAATAAATCCGACCTACCAAATTTCATAAGTATCGGCCGAATATATCCTATAGCTGCCATATATCTGAACGATCGGAAATGCCATAACATTAGTGTTTTTAAAGTTAGGAAGTTGGAATTTTCTATGGGTTTTATTTTTGGCCAAACAATCCGACATACCAAATTTCATAAGGAACGACCGGGATCGGATGACTATATCCTATAGCTGCCATATATCTGAACGATCGGAAATGTCATTACTTCAGCGTTTTTAAAGTTAGAAAGTTGAAATTTTCTTATATTTCATTTAATTAATTTTTTATTTTTGCCCAAAAATAAAACCCATTGATAATCCCAACTTCCTAACTTTACAAACACCAAAGTAATGGCATTTCCGATCGTTCAGTTATATGTCAGCTTTAGGATATAGTCGGCCGATCCTTATGAAATTTGGTAAGTCGGATTCAATGGCCAAACATAAAACTCATGGAGAATCCCAACTTCCTAACTGTACAAACATCAAAGTTATGGCATTTCAAATCGTTCAGTTATATGGCAGCTATAGGATATAGTCTGCCGATTTTTGTGAAATTTGGTAAAATCCGACTTACCAAATTTCATAAGGAACGACCGGGATCGGCCGACTATATCCTATAGCTGCCATATAAATGAACGATTGGAAATGCCATAACTTTGGTGTTTTTATACCTGTTACTCGTAGAGTAAAATGGTATATTGTATTCGTGCAAAAGTATGTAACAGGTAGAAGGAAGCATTTCCGACCCTATAAAGTATATATATTCTTGTTCAGGATCACTAGCCGAGTCGATCTAGCCATGTCCGTCTGTCCGTCTGTCTGTCCGTCTGTCTGTCTGTCTGTCCGTATGAACTCTGAGATCTCGGAAACTATAAAAGCTAGAAGATTGGCATTTTGCAAGTAGATTTTAGGAGTTCCTACGCAGCGCAAGTTTGTTTCAAAATGGTGCCACGCCCCCTCTGACGCCCACAAGCCACAATCTGTGACAACAGTTTTGATGCTATTATGAAAATTTTAATTGATATGTATTTGTTTCGTCAATACCTATCGATTGGCCTAATAAAAGTTTGCCACGCCCACTCTAACGCCCAAAAACCCATTAAACGCTTAAGCCTGGCTAGCGCCTACATTTCCGCCTTTCATAGCGCCATCTAACGGATGATTTTGAAACAGCTGGCCAAGGTGCTCAACAGAGTCAACTTTAATTCTCGATAAGGATTTCTATTAAAGGAAATTGCGATGGTTTTCATTTGTCAATACCGAACAATATCCCAAGAACTATGCAAATCAAATCAAGTTAGCCAAATTGGAGGTCTGAGTCAAACAATGGCGTATGTGTGTATGTATGTAAGCATTGCACTCCAAAACATAAACATAAACACAGCTGTTGGTGCAGGACAAAAGCTGCCTGCGCTAAAACAGCGCTGGTGCTGATACTCGTGCTGTAAAGCTGCCAGCTCTAACAGATCGCCGAATTCAAATTGATAATTTTAACTGAGTAACGGGTATCTAATAGTCGAGGCACTCGACTATAGCGTTCCCACTTGTTAAAGTTAGGAAGTTGGGATTTTTGATGCGTATTAAGAGTGCATCATATGAATAATTCTGGAGAATATAATTTACAGAATATTCTGCAAGGGTATATCAACTTCGGCTCCGCTCGAAGTTTGCTTTCCTTTCTTGTTTTGTATTTTATTTATTTATTGAAACATGTTTTACAATTTTTTCCAAGCTTGTGCCTTTTTATACCCTTGCAGAAGGTATCTTAATTTTGGTCAAAAGTGTGCAACGCAGTGACGGAGACATCTCCGACCCTATAAAGTATATATATTTCTGATCAGGATCGCCTCCTGAGTTGATATAAGCATGTCCGTCTGTCCGTCTGTCTGTCCGTCTTTCCGTCTGTCTGCTTTTACGTGAACCAGTCTCTCAGTTTTAAAGATATCGAGTTGAAACTTTGCACACAGCCTTTCTTTCTTTGCACGCAGTATACAAGTCGGAACGACCGGGATCGGCCGACTATATCCTATAGCTGCCATATAACTGAACCTTCGGAAATTCCATAACTTTAGGGATTTTAAAGTAAGGAAGTTTGAACTTTCTGTGGCTTTTACTTTTGGCCAAACAATCCGACTTTCCAAATTTCACAAGGATCCTATAGCTGCCATATAACTGAACGATTGGAAATGTCATAACTTTGGTGTTTGTAAAGTTAGGAAGATTGGATTATCTATGGGTTTTATTTTTTGCCAATAAATCCGACCTACCAAATTTCATAAGTATCTGACGAATAAATCCTATAGCTGCCTTATATCTGAACGATCGGAAATGCCATAACTTTAGTGTTTTTAAAGTTAGGAAGTTGGGATTATCTATGGGTTTTATTTTTGGCCAATTAATCCGACCTACCAAATTTCATAAGTAGCGGACGAATATATCCTATAGCTGCCTTATATCTGAACGATCGAAATTGCCATTACTTTAGCGTTTTTAAAGTTAGGAAGTTGGAATTTTCTTATTTTTTATTTAATTAATTTTTTATTTTTGGTCAACTAATCCGACTTACCAAATTTCACAAGGATCGGCCGACTATATCCTATAGCTGCCATATAACTGAACGATCGGAAATTTCATAACTTTAGGGGTTATAAAGTAAGGAAGTTTGAACTTTCTGTGGGTTTTACTTTTGGCCAAACAATCCGACTTTCCAAATTTCACAAGGATCGGCGGACTATATCCTATAGCTGCCATATAACTGAACAATTGTAAATGCCATAACTTTGGTGTTTGTAAAGTTAGGAAGTTTGGATTATCTATGGGTTTTATTTTTGGCCAATAAATCCGACCTACCAAATTTCATAAGTATCGGACGAATATATCCTATAGCTGCCTTATATCTGAACGATCGGAAATGCCATTACTTTAGCGTTTTTAAGTTAGGAAGTTGGAATTTTCTTATTTTTTATTTTTTTTTAATTAATTTTTATTTTTGCTCAACTAATCCGACTTACCAAATTTCACAAGGATCGGCCGACTACATCCTATAGCTGCCATATAACTGAACGATTTGAAATGCCATAACTTTGATGTTTGTTTAGTTAGGAAGTTGGGATTATCTATGAGTTTTATTTTTGGCCATTCAATCAGACTTACCAAATTTCATAAGAATCGGCGGACTATATCCTAAAGCTGCCATATAACTGAACGATCGGAAATGCCATTACTTTGGTGTTTGTAAAGTTAGGAAGTTCGGATTATCTATGGGTTTTATTTTTGGCCAATAAGTCTGACCTACCAAATTTCATAAGTATCGGCCGAATATATCCTATAGCTGCCATAGAACTGAACGATCGGAAATGCCATAACATTAGTGTTTTTAAAGTTAGGAAGTTGGAATTTTCTATGGGCTTTATTTTTGGCCAAACAATCCGACATACCAAATTTCATATTTAACGACCGGGATCTTCCGACTATATCCTATAGCTACCATATAACTGAACGATCGGAAATGCCATTACTTTAGCGTTTGTAAAGTTAAAAAGTTGGAATTTTTTTACTTTTTATTTAATTCATTTTTTATTTTTGGCCAAACAATCCGACTTACCAAATTTCACAAGGATCGGCCGACTATATCCTATAGCTGTGATATAACTGAACGATTTGAAATGCCATAACTTTGGTGTTTGTACAGTTAGGAAGTTGGGATTATCTATGAGTTTTATTTTTGGCCATTCAATCCGTCTTACCCAATTTCATAAGGATCGGCCGACTATATCCTATAGCTGCCATATAACTGAACGATCGGAAATGGCATTACTTTGGTGTTTGTAAAGTTAGGAAGTTGGGATTATCTATGGGTTTTATTTTTGGCCAGTAAATCCGACCTTCCAAATTTCATAAGTATTGGCCGAATATATCCTATAGCTGCCATATATCTGAACGATCGGAAATACCATAACATTAGTGTTCTTAAAGGTAGGAAGTTGGAGTTTTCTATGGGCTTTATTTTTGGCCAAACAATCCGACATACCAAATTTCATAAGGAACGACCAGGATGGGCCGACTATATCCTATAGCTGACATATAACTGAACGATCGGAAATGCCATAACTTTAGTGTTTTTAAAGTTAGGAAGTTGGAATTTTCTTATTTTTTATTTAATTAATTTTTTATTTTTGGCCAAACAATCAGACTTACCAAATTTCACAAGGATCGGCCGACTATATCCTATAGCTGTGATATAACTGAACGATATGAAATGCCATAACTTTGGTGTTTGTACAGTTAGGAAGTTGGGATTATCTATGAGTTTTATTTTTGGCCATTCAATCCGTCTTACCCAATTTCATAAGGATCGGCCGACTATATCCTATAGCTGCCATATAACTAAACGATCGGAAATGGCATTACTTTGGTGTTTGTAAAGTTAGGAAGTTGGGATCATCTATGGGTTTTATTTTTGGCCAATAAATCCGACCTTCCAAATTTCATAAGTATTGGCCGAATATATCCTATAGCTGCCATATATCTGAACGATCGGAAATACCATAACATTAGTGTTTTTAAAGTTAGGAAGTTGGAGTTTTCTATGGGCTTTATTTTTGCCCAAACAATCCGACATTCCAAATTTCATAAGGAACGACCAGGATGGGCCGACTATATCCTATAGCTGACATATAACTGAACGATCGGAAATGCCATAACTTTAGTGTTTTTAAAGTTAGGAAGTTGGAATTTTCTTATTTTTTATTTAATTAATTTTTATTTTTGCTCAACTAATCCGACTTACCAAATTTCATAAGAATCGGCCGACTATATCCTATAGCTGTCATATAACTGAACGATTTGAAATGCCATAACTTTGGTGTTTGTACAGTTAGGAAGTTGGGATTATCTATCAGTTTTAATTTTGGCCATTCAATCCGACCTACCAAATTTCATAAGTATCGGCCGAATATATCTCTTATAGTTGCCATGTATCTGAACGATCGGAAATGCCATAACATTAGTGTTTTTAAAGTTAGGAAGTTGGAATTTTCTATGGGCTTTATTTTTGGCCAAATAATCGGACTTACCAAATTTCATAAGGAACGACCGGGATCGCCCGACTATATCCTATAGCTGCCATATAACTGAACGATCGGAAATGCCATTACTTATTATTACTTATTATTACTTATTATTAAAATTATCTATGATTTGGATTATCTATGGGTTTTATTTTTGGCCAATAAATCCGACCTACCAAATTTCATAAGTATCGGACGAATATATCCTATAGCTGCCTTATATCTGAACGATCGGAAATGCCATTACTTTAGCGTTTTTAAGTTAGGAAGTTGGAATTTTCTTATTTTTTATTTTTTTTTTTAATTAATTTTTATTTTTGCTCAACTAATCCGACTTACCAAATTTCACAAGGATCGGCCGACTACATCCTATAGCTGCCATATAACTGAACGATTTGAAATGCCATAACTTTGATGTTTGTTTAGTTAGGAAGTTGGGATTATCTATGAGTTTTATTTTTGGCCATTCAATCAGACTTACCAAATTTCATAAGAATCGGCGGACTATATCCTAAAGCTGCCATATAACTGAACGATCGGAAATGCCATTACTTTGGTGTTTGTAAAGTTAGGAAGTTCGGATTATCTATGGGTTTTATTTTTGGCCAATTAATCCGACCTACCAAATTTCATAAGTAGCGGACGAATATATCCTATAGCTGCCTTATATCTGAACGATCGAAATTGCCATTACTTTAGCGTTTTTAAAGTTAGGAAGTTGGAATTTTCTTATTTTTTATTTAATTAATTTTTTATTTTTGGTCAACTAATCCGACTTACCAAATTTCACAAGGATCGGCCGACTATATCCTATAGCTGCCATATAACTGAACGATCGGAAATTTCATAACTTTAGGGGTTATAAAGTAAGGAAGTTTGAACTTTCTGTGGGTTTTACTTTTGGCCAAACAATCCGACTTTCCAAATTTCACAAGGATCGGCGGACTATATCCTATAGCTGCCATATAACTGAACAATTGTAAATGCCATAACTTTGGTGTTTGTAAAGTTAGGAAGTTTGGATTATCTATGGGTTTTATTTTTGGCCAATAAATCCGACCTACCAAATTTCATAAGTATCGGACGAATATATCCTATAGCTGCCTTATATCTGAACGATCGGAAATGCCATTACTTTAGCGTTTTTAAGTTAGGAAGTTGGAATTTTCTTATTTTTTATTTTTTTTTTTAATTAATTTTTATTTTTGCTCAACTAATCCGACTTACCAAATTTCACAAGGATCGGCCGACTACATCCTATAGCTGCCATATAACTGAACGATTTGAAATGCCATAACTTTGATGTTTGTTTAGTTAGGAAGTTGGGATTATCTATGAGTTTTATTTTTGGCCATTCAATCAGACTTACCAAATTTCATAAGAATCGGCGGACTATATCCTAAAGCTGCCATATAACTGAACGATCGGAAATGCCATTACTTTGGTGTTTGTAAAGTTAGGAAGTTCGGATTATCTATGGGTTTTATTTTTGGCCAATAAGTCTGACCTACCAAATTTCATAAGTATCGGCCGAATATATCCTATAGCTGCCATAGAACTGAACGATCGGAAATGCCATAACATTAGTGTTTTTAAAGTTAGGAAGTTGGAATTTTCTATGGGCTTTATTTTTGGCCAAACAATCCGACATACCAAATTTCATATTTAACGACCGGGATCTTCCGACTATATCCTATAGCTACCATATAACTGAACGATCGGAAATGCCATTACTTTAGCGTTTGTAAAGTTAAAAAGTTGGAATTTTTTTACTTTTTATTTAATTAATTTTTTATTTTTGGCCAAACAATCCGACTTACGAAATTTCACAAGGATCGGCCGACTATATCCTATAGCTGTGATATAACTGAACGATTTGAAATGCCATAACTTTGGTGTTTGTACAGTTAGGAAGTTGGGATTATCTATGAGTTTTATTTTTGGCCATTCAATCCGTCTTACCCAATTTCATAAGGATCGGCCGACTATATCCTATAGCTGCCATATAACTGAACGATCGGAAATGGCATTACTTTGGTGTTTGTAAAGTTAGGAAGTTGGGATTATCTATGGGTTTTATTTTTGGCCAGTAAATCCGACCTTCCAAATTTCATAAGTATTGGCCGAATATATCCTATAGCTGCCATATATCTGAACGATCGGAAATACCATAACATTAGTGTTCTTAAAGGTAGGAAGTTGGAGTTTTCTATGGGCTTTATTTTTGGCCAAACAATCCGACATACCAAATTTCATAAGGAACGACCAGGATGGGCCGACTATATCCTATAGCTGACATATAACTGAACGATCGGAAATGCCATAACTTTAGTGTTTTTAAAGTTAGGAAGTTGGAATTTTCTTATTTTTTATTTAATTAATTTTTATTTTTGGCCAAACAATCAGACTTACCAAATTTCACAAGGATCGGCCGACTATATCCTATAGCTGTGATATAACTGAACGATATGAAATGCCATAACTTTGGTGTTTGTACAGTTAGGAAGTTGGGATTATCTATGAGTTTTATTTTTGGCCATTCAATCCGTCTTACCCAATTTCATAAGGATCGGCCGACTATATCCTATAGCTGCCATATAACTAAACGATCGGAAATGGCATTACTTTGGTGTTTGTAAAGTTAGGAAGTTGGGATCATCTATGGGTTTTATTTTTGGCCAATAAATCCGACCTTCCAAATTTCATAAGTATTGGCCGAATATATCCTATAGCTGCCATATATCTGAACGATCGGAAATACCATAACATTAGTGTTTTTAAAGTTAGGAAGTTGGAGTTTTCTATGGGCTTTATTTTTGCCCAAACAATCCGACATTCCAAATTTCATAAGGAACGACCAGGATGGGCCGACTATATCCTATAGCTGACATATAACTGAACGATCGGAAATGCCATAACTTTAGTGTTTTTAAAGTTAGGAAGTTGGAATTTTCTTATTTTTTATTTAATTAATTTTTATTTTTGCTCAACTAATCCGACTTACCAAATTTCATAAGAATCGGCCGACTATATCCTATAGCTGTCATATAACTGAACGATTTGAAATGCCATAACTTTGGTGTTTGTACAGTTAGGAAGTTGGGATTATCTATCAGTTTTAATTTTGGCCATTCAATCCGACCTACCAAATTTCATAAGTATCGGCCGAATATATCTCTTATAGTTGCCATGTATCTGAACGATCGGAAATGCCATAACATTAGTGTTTTTAAAGTTAGGAAGTTGGAATTTTCTATGGGCTTTATTTTTGGCCAAATAATCGGACTTACCAAATTTCATAAGGAACGACCGGGATCGCCCGACTATATCCTATAGCTGCCATATAACTGAACGATCGGAAATGCCATTACTTATTATTACTTATTATTACTTATTATTAAAATTATCTATGATTTGGATTATCTATGGGTTTTATTTTTGGCCAATAAATCCGACCTACCAAATTTCATAAGTATCGGACGAATATATCCTATAGCTGCCTTATATCTGAACGATCGGAAATGCCATTACTTTAGCGTTTTTAAGTTAGGAAGTTGGAATTTTCTTATTTTTTATTTTTTTTTTTAATTAATTTTTATTTTTGCTCAACTAATCCGACTTACCAAATTTCACAAGGATCGGCCGACTACATCCTATAGCTGCCATATAACTGAACGATTTGAAATGCCATAACTTTGATGTTTGTTTAGTTAGGAAGTTGGGATTATCTATGAGTTTTATTTTTGGCCATTCAATCAGACTTACCAAATTTCATAAGAATCGGCGGACTATATCCTAAAGCTGCCATATAACTGAACGATCGGAAATGCCATTACTTTGGTGTTTGTAAAGTTAGGAAGTTCGGATTATCTATGGGTTTTATTTTTGGCCAATAAGTCTGACCTACCAAATTTCATAAGTATCGGCCGAATATATCCTATAGCTGCCATAGAACTGAACGATCGGAAATGCCATAACATTAGTGTTTTTAAAGTTAGGAAGTTGGAATTTTCTATGGGCTTTATTTTTGGCCAAACAATCCGACATACCAAATTTCATATTTAACGACCGGGATCTTCCGACTATATCCTATAGCTACCATATAACTGAACGATCGGAAATGTATCCTATAGCTGCCATATATCTGAACGATCGGAAATACCATAACATTAGTGTTCTTAAAGGTAGGAAGTTGGAGTTTTCTATGGGCTTTATTTTTGGCCAAACAATCCGACATACCAAATTTCATAAGGAACGACCAGGATGGGCCGACTATATCCTATAGCTGACATATAACTGAACGATCGGAAATGCCATAACTTTAGTGTTTTTAAAGTTAGGAAGTTGGAATTTTCTTATTTTTTATTTAATTAATTTTTTATTTTTGGCCAAACAATCAGACTTACCAAATTTCACAAGGATCGGCCGACTATATCCTATAGCTGTGATATAACTGAACGATTTGAAATGCCATAACTTTGGTGTTTGTACAGTTAGGAAGTTGGGATTATCTATGAGTTTTATTTTTGGCCATTCAATCCGTCTTACCCAATTTCATAAGGATCGGCCGACTATATCCTATAGCTGCCATATAACTAAACGATCGGAAATGGCATTACTTTGGTGTTTGTAAAGTTAGGAAGTTGGGATCATCTATGGGTTTTATTTTTGGCCAATAAATCCGACCTTCCAAATTTCATAAGTATTGGCCGAATATATCCTATAGCTGCCATATATCTGAACGATCGGAAATACCATAACATTAGTGTTTTTAAAGTTAGGAAGTTGGAGTTTTCTATGGGCTTTATTTTTGCCCAAACAATCCGACATTCCAAATTTCATAAGGAACGACCAGGATGGGCCGACTATATCCTATAGCTACCATATAACTGAACGATCGGAAATGCCATTACTTTAGCGTTTGTAAAGTTAAAAAGTTGGAATTTTTTTACTTTTTATTTAATTAATTTTTTATTTTTGGCCAAACAATCCGACTTACCAAATTTCACAAGGATCGGCCGACTATATCCTATAGCTGTGATATAACTGAACGATTTGAAATGCCATAACTTTGGTGTTTGTACAGTTAGGAAGTTGGGATTATCTATGAGTTTTATTTTTGGCCATTCAATCCGTCTTACCCAATTTCATAAGGATCGGCCGACTATATCCTATAGCTGCCATATAACTGAACGATCGGAAATGGCATTACTTTGGTGTTTGTAAAGTTAGGAAGTTGGGATTATCTATGGGTTTTATTTTTGGCCAGTAAATCCGACCTTCCAAATTTCATAAGTATTGGCCGAATATATCCTATAGCTGCCATATATCTGAACGATCGGAAATACCATAACATTAGTGTTCTTAAAGGTAGGAAGTTGGAGTTTTCTATGGGCTTTATTTTTGGCCAAACAATCCGACATACCAAATTTCATAAGGAACGACCAGGATGGGCCGACTATATCCTATAGCTGACATATAACTGAACGATCGGAAATGCCATAACTTTAGTGTTTTTAAAGTTAGGAAGTTGGAATTTTCTTATTTTTTATTTAATTAATTTTTTATTTTTGGCCAAACAATCAGACTTACCAAATTTCACAAGGATCGGCCGACTATATCCTATAGCTGTGATATAACTGAACGATATGAAATGCCATAACTTTGGTGTTTGTACAGTTAGGAAGTTGGGATTATCTATGAGTTTTATTTTTGGCCATTCAATCCGTCTTACCCAATTTCATAAGGATCGGCCGACTATATCCTATAGCTGCCATATAACTAAACGATCGGAAATGGCATTACTTTGGTGTTTGTAAAGTTAGGAAGTTGGGATCATCTATGGGTTTTATTTTTGGCCAATAAATCCGACCTTCCAAATTTCATAAGTATTGGCCGAATATATCCTATAGCTGCCATATATCTGAACGATCGGAAATACCATAACATTAGTGTTTTTAAAGTTAGGAAGTTGGAGTTTTCTATGGGCTTTATTTTTGCCCAAACAATCCGACATTCCAAATTTCATAAGGAACGACCAGGATGGGCCGACTATATCCTATAGCTGACATATAACTGAACGATCGGAAATGCCATAACTTTAGTGTTTTTAAAGTTAGGAAGTTGGAATTTTCTTATTTTTTATTTAATTAATTTTTATTTTTGCTCAACTAATCCGACTTACCAAATTTCATAAGAATCGGCCGACTATATCCTATAGCTGTCATATAACTGAACGATTTGAAATGCCATAACTTTGGTGTTTGTACAGTTAGGAAGTTGGGATTATCTATCAGTTTTAATTTTGGCCATTCAATCCGACCTACCAAATTTCATAAGTATCGGCCGAATATATCTCTTATAGTTGCCATGTATCTGAACGATCGGAAATGCCATAACATTAGTGTTTTTAAAGTTAGGAAGTTGGAATTTTCTATGGGCTTTATTTTTGGCCAAATAATCGGACTTACCAAATTTCATAAGGAACGACCGGGATCGCCCGACTATATCCTATAGCTGCCATATAACTGAACGATCGGAAATGCCATTACTTATTATTACTTATTATTACTTATTATTAAAATTATCTATGATTTGGATTATCTATGGGTTTTATTTTTGGCCAATAAATCCGACCTACCAAATTTCATAAGTATCGGACGAATATATCCTATAGCTGCCTTATATCTGAACGATCGGAAATGCCATTACTTTAGCGTTTTTAAGTTAGGAAGTTGGAATTTTCTTATTTTTTTTTTTTTTTTAATTAATTTTTATTTTTGCTCAACTAATCCGACTTACCAAATTTCACAAGGATCGGCCGACTACATCCTATAGCTGCCATATAACTGAACGATTTGAAATGCCATAACTTTGATGTTTGTTTAGTTAGGAAGTTGGGATTATCTATGAGTTTTATTTTTGGCCATTCAATCAGACTTACCAAATTTCAGAAGAATCGGCGGACTATATCCTAAAGCTGCCATATAACTGAACGATCGGAAATGCCATTACTTTGGTGTTTGTAAAGTTAGGAAGTTCGGATTATCTATGGGTTTTATTTTTGGCCAATAAGTCTGACCTACCAAATTTCATAAGTATCGGCCGAATATATCCTATAGCTGCCATAGAACTGAACGATCGGAAATGCCATAACATTAGTGTTTTTAAAGTTAGGAAGTTGGAATTTTCTATGGGCTTTATTTTTGGCCAAACAATCCGACATACCAAATTTCATATTTAACGACCGGGATCTTCCGACTATATCCTATAGCTACCATATAACTGAACGATCGGAAATGTATCCTATAGCTGCCATATATCTGAACGATCGGAAATACCATAACATTAGTGTTCTTAAAGGTAGGAAGTTGGAGTTTTCTATGGGCTTTATTTTTGGCCAAACAATCCGACATACCAAATTTCATAAGGAACGACCAGGATGGGCCGACTATATCCTATAGCTGACATATAACTGAACGATCGGAAATGCCATAACTTTAGTGTTTTTAAAGTTAGGAAGTTGGAATTTTCTTATTTTTTATTTAATTAATTTTTATTTTTGGCCAAACAATCAGACTTACCAAATTTCACAAGGATCGGCCGACTATATCCTATAGCTGTGATATAACTGAACGATATGAAATGCCATAACTTTGATGTTTGTACAGTTAGGAAGTTGGGATTATCTATGAGTTTTATTTTTGGCCATTCAATCCGTCTTACCCAATTTCATAAGGATCGGCCGACTATATCCTATAGCTGCCATATAACTAAACGATCGGAAATGGCATTACTTTGGTGTTTGTAAAGTTAGGAAGTTGGGATCATCTATGGGTTTTATTTTTGGCCAATAAATCCGACCTTCCAAATTTCATAAGTATTGGCCGAATATATCCTATAGCTGCCATATATCTGAACGATCGGAAATACCATAACATTAGTGTTTTTAAAGTTAGGAAGTTGGAGTTTTCTATGGGCTTTATTTTTGGCCAAACAATCCGACATTCCAAATTTCATAAGGAACGACCAGGATGGGCCGACTATATCCTATAGCTGACATATAACTGAACGATCGGAAATGCCATAACTTTAGTGTTTTTATACCCGTTACTCGTAGAGTAAAAGGGTATATTGTATTCGTGCAAAAGTATGTAACAGGTAGAAGGAAGCGTTTCCGACCCTATAAAGTATATATATTCTTGATCAGGGTCACTAGCCGAGTCGATATAGCCATGTCCGTCTGTCCGTCTGTCCGTCTGTCCGTCTGTCCGTCTGTCTGTCCGTATGAACGCTGAGATCTCAGAAACTATAAAAGCTAGAAGATTGGCATTTTGCATGCAGATTCTAGGAGTTCCTACGCAGCGCAAGTTTGTTTCAAAAAGGTGCCACGCCCCCTTTAACGCCCACAATCGCTTGTATACGATTTTAAAAATTTAAATATTTCGGAAAAGTAAAAATGCAGTTTTATTGTGTTTATCAATACCTATTGAAATGTAGGAGAAATTTTTCAAATCGGACCATTCGTTAAAAAGTTATGCGTGATCAAAGTTTCTATCTCCATCTCCCTCGCACTCCCTTTACCTGAGTAACGGGTATCTGATAGTCGGGGCACCCGACTATAGCGTTCTCTCTTGTTAAAGTTAGGAAGTTGGAATTTTCTTATTTTTTATTTAATTAATTTTTATTTTTGCTCAACTAATCCGACTTACCAAATTTCATAAGAATCGGCCGACTATATCCTATAGCTGTCATATAACTGAACGATTTGAAATGCCATAACTTTGGTGTTTGTACAGTTAGGAAGTTGGGATTATCTATCAGTTTTAATTTTGGCCATTCAATCCGACCTACCAAATTTCATAAGTATCGGCCGACTATATCTCTTATAGTTGCCATGTATCTGAACGATCGGAAATGCCATAACATTAGTGTTTTTAAAGTTAGGAAGTTGGAATTTTCTATGGGCTTTATTTTTGGCCAAATAATCGGACTTACCAAATTTCATAAGGAACGACCGGGATCGCCCGACTATATCCTATAGCTGCCATATAGCTGAACGATCGGAAATGCCATTACTTATTATTACTTATTATTACTTATTATTAAAATTATCTATGAGTTTTATTTTTGGCCATTCAATCCGTCTTACCCAATTTCATAAGCATCGGCCGACTATATCCTATAGCTGCCATATAACTGAACGATCGGAAATGGCATTACTTTGGTGTTTGTAAAGTTAGGAAGTTGGGATTATCTATGGGTTTTATTTTTGGCCAATAAATCCGGCCTTCCAAATTTCATAAGTATTGGCCGAATATATCCTATAGCTGCCATATATCTGAACGATCGGAAATACCATAACATTAGTGTTTTTAAAGTTAGGAAGTTGGAGTTTTCTATGGGCTTTATTTTTGGCCAAACAATCCGACATACCGAATTTCATAAGGAACGACCAGGATGGGCCGACTATATCCTAAAGCTGACATATAACTGAACGATCGGAAATGCCATAACTTTAGTGTTTTTAAAGTTAGGAAGTTGGGATTATCTATGGGTTTTATTTTTGGCCAATAAATCCGACCTACTAAATTTCATAAGTATCGGCCGAATATATCTCTTATAGTTGCCATATATCTGAACGATCGGAAATGCCATAACATTAGTGTTTTTAAAGTTAGGAAGTTGGAATTTTCTATAGCCTTTATTTTTGGGCAAACAATCCGACATACCAATTTTCATAAGGAACGACCGGGATCGCCCGAATATATCCTATACCTGCCATATATCTGAACGATAGGAAATGCCATTACTTTAGCGTTTTTAAAGTTAGGAAGTTGGAATTTTCTTATTTTTTATTTAATTTATTTTTTATCTTTGGTCAACTAATCCGACTTACCAAATTTCACAAGGATCGGCCGACTACATCCTATAGCTGCCATATAACTAAACGATTTGAAATGCCATAACTTTGATGTTTGTACAGTAAGGAAGTTGGGATTATCTATGAGTTTTATTTTTGGCCATTCAATCCGACTTACCAAATCTCATAAGGATCGGCCGACTATATCCTATAGCTGACATATAACTAAACGATCGGAAATGCCATAACTTTAGTGTTTTTAAAGTTAGGAAGTTGGGATTATCTATGGGTTTTATTTTTGGCCAATAAATCCGACCTACGAAATTTCATAAGGATCGGACGACTATATCCTATAGCTGCTATATAACTGAACGATTGGAAATGCCATAACTTTGGTGTTTGTAAAATTAGGAAAATGGAATTTTCTATGGGTTTTATTTTTGCCCAAACAATCCGACCTACCAAATTTCAAAAGGATCGGCCGACTATATCCCATAGCTGCTATATAACTGAACGATTGGAAATGCCATAACTTTAGTGTTTTTAAAGTTAGGAAGTTGGGATTATCTATGGGTTTTATTTTTAGCCAATAAATCCGACCTACCAAATTTCATAAGTATCGGCCGAATATATCTCTTATAGTTGCCATATATCTGAACGATCGGAAATGCCATAACATTAGTGTTTTTAAAGTTAGGAAGTTGGAATTTTCTATGGGCTTTATTTTTGGCCAAACAATCCGACATACCAAATTTCATATTTAACGACCGGGATCGGCCGACTATATCCTATAGCTACCATATAACTGAACGATCGGAAATGCCATTACTTTAGCGTTTGTAAAGTTAGAAAGTTGGAATTTTTTTACTTTTTATTTAATTAATTTTTTATTTTTGGCCAAACAATCAGACTTACCAAATTTCACAAGGATCGGCCGACTATATCCAATAGCTGTCATATAACTAAACGATTTGAAATGCCATAACTTTGGTGTTTGTACAGTTAGGAAGTTGGGATTATCTATGGGCTTTATTTTTGGCCAAACAATCCGACCTACCAAATTTTATAAGTATCGGCCGAATATATCTCTTATAGTTGCCATATATCTGAACGATCAGAAATGCCATAACATTAGTGTTTTTAAAGTTAGGAAGTTGGAATTTTCTATAGCTTTTATTTTTGGGCAAACAATCCGACATACCAAATTTCATAAGGAACGACCGGGATCGCCCGACTATATCCTATAGCTGCCATATAACTGAACCATCGGAAATGCCATTACTTTAGCGATTTTAAAGTTGGAAAGTTGGAATTTTCTTATTTTTTATTTAATTAATTTTTTATTTTTGGCCAAACAATCAGACTTACCAAATTTCACAAGGATCGGCCGACTATATCCTATAGCTGTGATATAACTGAACGATTTGAAATGCCATAACTTTGGTGTTTGTACAGTTAGAAAGTTGGGATTACCTATGAGTTTTATTTTTGGCCATTCAATCCGTCTTACCCAATTTCATAAGGATCGGCCGACTATATCCTATAGCTGCCATATAACTGAACCATCGGAAATGCCATTACTTTAGCGATTTTAAAGTTGGAAAGTTGGAATTTTCTTATTTTTTATTTAATTAATTTTTTATTTTTGGCCAAACAATCAGACTTACCAAATTTCACAAGGATCGGCCGACTATATCCTATAGCTGTGATATAACTGAACGATTTGAAATGCCATAACTTTGGTGTTTGTACAGTTAGAAAGTTGGGATTACCTATGAGTTTTATTTTTGGCCATTCAATCCGTCTTACCCAATTTCATAAGGATCGGCCGACTATATCCTATAGCTGCCATATAACTGAACGATCGGAAATGGCATTACTTTGGTGTTTGTAAAGTTAGGAAGTTGGGATTATCTATGGGTTTTATTTTTGGTCAATAAATCCGGCCTACCAAATTTCATAAGTATTGGCCGAATATATCCTATAGCTGTCATATATCTGAACGATCGGAAATGCCATTACTTTAGCGTTTTTAAAGTTAGGAAGTTGGAATTTTCTTATTTTTTATTTAATTTATTTTTTATTTTTGGTCAACTAATCCGACTTACCAAATTTCACAAGGATCGGCCGACTACATCCTATAGCTGCCATACAACTAAACGATTTGAAATGCCATAACTTTGATGTTTGTACAGTAAGGAAGTTGGGATTATCTATGAGTTTTATTTTTGGCCACTCAATCCGACTTACCAAATCTCATAAGGATCGGCCGACTATATCCTATAGCTGACATATAACTGAACGATCGGAAATGCCATAACTTTAGTGTTTTTAAAGTTAGGAAGTTGGGATTATCTATGGGTTTTATTTTTGGCCAATAGATCCGACCTACCAAATTTCATAAGTACTGGCCGAATATATCCTATATCTGCCATATATCTGAACGATCGGAAATGCCATTACTTTGGTGTTTGTAAAGTTAGGAAGTTGGAATTTTCTATGGGCTTTATTTTTGGCCAAACAATCCGACATACCAATTGTTGGGATTATCTATGAGTTTTATCTTTGGCCAAACAATCCGATTTACCAAATTTCACAAGGATCGGCCGACTATATCCTATAGCTGCCATATAACTTAACGATTTGAAATGCCATAACTTTGGTGTTTGTACAGTTAGGAAGTTGGGATTATCTTTGATTTTTATTTTTGGCCATTCAATCCGACCTACCAAATTTCATAAGGATCAGCCGACTATATCCTATAGCTGACATATAACTGAACGATCGGAAATGCCATAACTTTAGTGTTTTTAAAGTTAGGAAGTTGGGATTATCTATGGGTTTTATTTTTGGCCAATAAATCCCACCTACCAAATTTCATAAGTATCGGCCGAATATATCTCCTATTGCTGCCATATATCTGAACGATCGGAAATGAAATAACATTAGTGTTTTTAAAGTTAGGAAGTTGGAGTTTTCTATGGGCTTTATTTTTGGCCAAACAATCCGACATACCAAATTTCATAAGGAACGACCAGGATGAGCCGACTATATCCTATAGCTGACATATAACTGAACGATCGGAAATGCCATTACTTTGGTGTTTGTAAAGTTAGGAAGTTCGGATTATCTATGGGTTTTATTTTTGGCCAATAAGTCCGACCTACTAAATTTCATAGGTATCGGCCGAATATATCCTACAGCTGCCATATAACTGAACGATCGGAAATGCCATAACATTAGTGCTTTTAAAGTTAGGAAGTTGGAATTTTCTATGGGCTTTATTTTTGGCCAAACAATCCGACATACCAAATTTCATATTTAACGACCGGGATCGGCCGACTATATCTTATAGCTACCATATAACTGAACGATCGGAAATGCCATTACTTTAGCGTTTGTAAAGTTAGAAAGTTGGATTTTTTTTACTTTTTATTTAATTAATTTTTTATTTTTGGCCAAACAATCCGACTTACCAAATTTCACAAGGATCGGCCGACTATATCCTAAAGCTGTCATATAACTAAACGATTTGAAATGCCATAACTTTGGTGTTTGTACAGTTAGGAAGTTGGTATTATCAATGAGTTGTAGTGTTGGCCATTCAATCCGACCTACCAAATTTCATAAGTATCGGCCGAATATATCTCTTATAGTTGCCATATATCTGAACGATCGGAAATGCCATAACATTAGTGTTTTTAAAGTTAGGAAGTTGGAATTTTCTATGGGCTTTATTTTTGGCCAAACAATCCGACTTACCAAATTTCATAAGGAACGACCGGGATCGCCCGACTATATCCTATTGCTGCCATATAACTGAACGATCGCAAATGCCATTACTTTGGTGTTTGTAAAGTAAGGAAGTTAGGATTATCTATGGGTTTTATTTTTGGCCAATAAATCCGACCTCCCAAATTTCATAAGTATCGGCCGATTATATCTCCTATAGCTGCCATATAGCTAAACGATCGGAAATGCCATAACATTAGTGTTTTTAAAGTTAGGAAGTTGGAATTTTCTATAGCCTTTATTTTTGGCCAAACAATCCGACATACCAAATTTCATATTTAACGACCGGGATCGGCCGACTATATCTTATAGCTACCATATAACTGAACGATCGGAAATGCCATTACTTTAGCGTTTGTAAAGTTAGAAAGTTGGATTTTGTTTACTTTTTATTTAATTAATTTTTTATTTTTGGCCAAACAATCCGACTTACCAAATTTCACAAGGATCGGCCGACTATATCCTAAAGCTGTCATATAACTAAACGATTTGAAATGCCATAACTTTGGTGTTTGTACAGTTAGGAAGTTGGTATTATCAATGAGTTGTAGTGTTGGCCATTCAATCCGACCTACCAAATTTCATAAGTATCGGCCGACTATATCTCTTATAGTTGCCATATATCTGGACGATCGGAAATGCCATAACATTAGTGTTTTTAAAGTTAGGAAATTGGAATTTTCTATGGGCTTTATTTTTGGCCAAACAATCCGACTTACCAAATTTCATAAGGAACGACCGGGATCGCCCGACTATATCCTATTGCTGCCATATAACTGAACGATCGCAAATGCCATTACTTTGGTGTTTGTAAAGTAAGGAAGTTAGGATTATCTATGGGTTTTATTTTTGGCCAATAAATCCGACCTCCCAAATTTCATAAGTATCGGCCGATTATATCTCCTATAGCTGCCATATAGCTGAACGATCGGAAATGCCATAACATTAGTGTTTTTAAAGTTAGGAAGTTGGAATTTTCTATAGCCTTTATTTTTGGGCAAACAATCCGACATACCAAATTTCATAAGGAACGACCGGGATCGCCCGACTATATCCTATAGCTGCCATATAACTGAACGATCGGAAATGCCATTACTTTAGCGATTTTAAAGTTAGAAAGTTGGAATTTTCTTATTTTTTATTTAATTAATTTTTTATTTTTGGCCATTCAATCCGACTTACCAAATCTCATCAGGATCGGCCGACTATATCCTATATCTGCCATATATCTGAACGATCGGAAATGCCATTACTTTAGTGTTTGTAAAGTTAGGAAGTTGGAATTTTCTATGGGCTTTATTTTTGGCCAAACAATCCGACATACCAATTGTTGGGATTATCTATGAGTTTTATCTTTGGCCAAACAATCCGATTTACCAAATTTCACAAGGATCGGCCGACTATATCCTATAGCTGCCATATAACTTAACGATTTGAAATGCCATAACTTTGGTGTTTGTACAGTTAGGAAGTTGGGATTATCTTTGATTTTTATTTTTGGCCATTCAATCCGACCTACCAAATTACATAAGGATCAGCCGACTATATCCTATAGCTGACATATAACTGAACGATCGGAAATGCCATAACTTTAGTGTTTTTAAAGTTAGGAAGTTGGGATTATCTATGGGTTTTATTTTTGGCCAATAAATCCCACCTACCAAATTTCATAAGTATCGGCCGAATATATCTCCTATTGCTGCCATATATCTGAACGCTCGGAAATGCCATAACATTAGTGCTTTTAAAGTTAGGAAGTTGGAATTTTCTATGGGCTTTATTTTTGCCAAGCAATCCGACTTACCAAATTTCATAAGGAACGACCGGGATCGGCCGACTATATCCTATAGCTGCCATATATCTCAACGATCGAAAATGCCATTACTTTAGCGTTTTTAAAGTTAGGAAGTTGGAATTTTCTTATTTTTTATTTAATTAATTTTTTATTTTTGGCCAAACAAACCGGCTTACCAAATTTCACAAGGATCGGCCGACTAAATCCTAAAGCTGCATTCTAACTGAACGATTGGAAATGCCCTAGCTTTGGTGTTTGTGAAATTAGGAAGTTGGGATTATCTGTGGGCTTAATTTTTGGCCAATCAATCCGACCTACCAAATTTCATAAGGATCGGCCGACTATATCATATAGCTGTCATACAACTGAACGATTTGAAATACCATAACTTTGGTGTTTGTAAAGTTAAGAAGTTGTGATTATCTATGGGTTTTATCTTTGGCCAATAAATCCGACCTACCAAATTTCATAAGTATCGGCCGAATATATCCTATAGCTGCCATATATCTGAACCATCGGAAATGCCATTACTTTGGTGTTTGTAAAGTTAGGAAGTTGGAATTATCTATGGGTTTTATTTTTGGCCAATAAATCCGACCTACCAAATTTCATAAGTATCAGCCGTATATATCCTACAGCTGCCATATAACTGAACGATCGGAAATGCCATAACATTAGTGTTTTTAAAGTTAGGAAGTTGGAATTTTCTATGGGTTTTATTTTTGGCCAAACAATCCGACATACCAAATTTCATAAGGAACGACCAGGATGGGCCGACTATATCCTATAGCTGACATATAACTGAACGATCGGAAATGCCATAACTTTAGTGTTTTTAAAGTTGGGAAGTTGGGATTATCTATGGGTTTTATTTTTGGCCAATAAATCCGACCTACCAAATTTCATAAGGATCGGACGTTTATATCCTATAGCTGCTATATAACTGAACGATTGGAAATGCCATAACTTTGGTGTTTGTAAAATAAGGAAAATGGAATTTTCTATGGGTTTTATTTTTGCCCAAACAATCCGACCTACCAAATTTCAAAGGGATCGGAAAACTATATCCCATAGCTGCTATATAACTGAACGATTGGAAATGCCATAACTTTAGTGTTTTTAAAGTTAGGAAGTTGGGATTATCTATGGGTTTTATTTTTGGCCAATAAATCCGACCTACTAAATTTCATAAGTATCGGCCGAATATATCTCTTATAGTTGCCATATATCTGAACGATCGGAAATGACATAACATTAGTGTTTTTAAAGTTAGGAAGTTGGAATTTTCTATAGCTTTTATTTTTGGGCAAACAATCCGACATACCAAATTTCATAAGGAACGACCGGGATCGCCCGACTATATCCTATAGCTGCCATATAACTGAACGATCGGAAATGCCATTACTTTAGCGATTTTAAAGTTAGAAAGTTGGAATTTTCTTATTTTTTATTTAATTAATTTTTTATTTTTGGCCAAACAATCAGACTTACCAAATTTCACAAGGATCGGCCGACTATATCCTATAGCTGTGATATAACTGAACGATTTGAAATGCCATAACTTTGATGTTTGTACAGTTAGGAAGTTGGGATTATCTATGGGTTTTATTTTTGGCAAATAAATCCGGCCTTCCAAATTTCATAAGTATTGGCCGAATATATCCTATAGCTGCCATATATCTGAACGATCGGAAATACCATAACATTAGTGTTTTTAAAGTTAGGAAGTTGGAGTTTTCTATGGGCTTTATTTTTGGCCAAACAATCCGACATACCAAATTTCATAAGGAACGACCAGGATGGGCCGACTATATCCTATAGCTGACATATAACTGAACGATCGGAAATGCCATTACTTTGGTGTTTGTAAAGTTAGGAAGTTCGGATTATCTATGGGTTTTATTTTTGGCCAATAAGTCCGACCTACCAAATTTCATAGGTATCGGCCGAATATATCCTACAGCTGCCATATAACTGAACGATCGGAAATGCCATAACATTAGTGCTTTTAAAGTTAGGAAGTTGGAATTTTCTATGGGCTTTATTTTTGGCCAAACAATCCGACATACCAAATTTCATATTTAACGACCGGGATCGGCCGACTATATCTTATAGCTACCATATAACTGAACGATCGGAAATGCCATTACTTTAGCGTTTGTAAAGTTAGAAAGTTGGAATTTTTTTACTTTTTATTTAATTAATTTTTTATTTTTGGCCAAACAATCCGACTTACCAAATTTCACAAGGATCGGCCGACTATATCCTAAAGCTGTCATATAACTAAACGATTTGAAATGCCATAACTTTGGTGTTTGTACAGTTAGGAAGTTGGTATTATCAATGAGTTGTAGTGTTGGCCATTCAATCCGACCTACCAAATTTCATAAGTATCGGCCGAATATATCTCTTATAGTTGCCATATATCTGAACGATCGGAAATGCCATAACATTAGTGTTTTTAAAGTTAGGAAGTTGGAATTTTCTATGGGCTTTATTTTTGGCCAAACAATCCGACTTACCAAATTTCATAAGGAACGACCGGGATCGCCCGACTATATCCTATTGCTGCCATATAACTGAACGATCGCAAATGCCATTACTTTGGTGTTTGTAAAGTAAGGAAGTTAGGATTATCTATGGGTTTTATTTTTGGCCAATAAATCCGACCTCCCAAATTTCATAAGTATCGGCCGATTATATCTCCTATAGCTGCCATATAGCTGAACGATCGGAAATGCCATAACATTAGTGTTTTTAAAGTTAGGAAGTTGGAATTTTCTATAGCCTTTATTTTTGGGCAAACAATCCGACATACCAATTTTCATATTTAACGACCGGGATCGGCCGACTATATCCTATAGCTGCCACATAACTGAACGATTTGAAATGCTATAACTTTGGTGTTTGTACAGTTAGGAAGTTGGGATTATCTACGAGTTTTATTTTTGGCCATTCAATCCGTCTTACCCAATTTCATAAGGATCGGCCGACTATATCCTATAGCTGACATATAACTGAACGATCGGAAATGCCATAACTTTAGTGTTTTTAAAGTTGGGAAGTTGGGATTATCTATGGGTTTTATTTTTGGCCAATAAATCCGACCTACCAAATTTCATAAGGATCGGACGACTATATCCTATAGCTGCTATATAACTGAACGATTGAAAATGCCATAACTTTGGTGTTTGTAAAATTAGGAAAATGGAATTTTCTATGGGTTTTATTTTTGGCCATTCAATCCGACTTACCAAATCTCATAAGGATCGGCCGACTATATCCTATAGCTGACATATAACTGAACGATCGGAAATGCCATAACTTTAGTGTTTTTAAAGTTAGGAAGTTGGGATTATCTATGGGTTTTATTTTTTTCCAATAGATCCGACCTACCAAATTTCATAAGTACTGGCCGAATATATCCTATAGCTGCCATATATCTGAACGATCGGAAATACCATAACATTAGTGTTTTTAAAGTTAGGAAGTTGGAGTTTTCTATGGGCTTTATTTTTGGCCAAACAATCCGACATACCAAATTTCATAAGGAACGACCAGGATGGGCCGACTATATCCTATAGCTGACATATAACTGAACGATCGGAAATGCCATAACTTTAGTGTTTTTAAAGTTGGGAAGTTGGGATTATCAATGGGTTTTATTTTTGGCCAATAAATCCGACCTACCAAATTTCATAAGTATCGGCCGAATATATCTCCTATAGCTGCCATATATCTGAACGATCGGAAATGCAATTACTTTAGCGTTTTTAAAGTTAGGAAGTTGGAATTTTCTTATTTTTTATTTAATTTATTTTTTATTTTTGGTCAACTAAACCGACTTACCAAATTTCACAAGGATCGGCCGACTACATCCTATAGCTGCCATACAACTAAACGATTTGAAATGCCATAACTTTGATGTTTGTACAGTAAGGAAGTTGGGATTATCTATGAGTTTTATTTTTGGCCATTCAATCCGACTTACCAAATCTCATCAGGATCGGCCGACTATATCCTATAGCTGACATATAACTGAACGATCGGAAATGCCATAACTTTAGTGTTTTTAAAGTTAGGAAGTTGGGATTATCTATGGGTTTTATTTTTGGCCAATAGATCCGACCTACCAAATTTCATAAGTACTGGCCGAATATATCTCCTATTGCTGCCATATATCTGAACGATCGGAAATGCCATAACATTAGTGCTTTTAAAGTTAGAAAGATGGAATTTTCTATGGGCGTTATTTTTGCCAAGCAATCCGACCTACCAAATTTCATAAGGATCGGCCGACTATATCCTATAGCTGCTATATAACTGAACGATTGAAAATGCCATAACTTTGGTGTTTGTAAAATTAGGAAAATGGAATTTTCTATGGGTTTTATTTTTGCCCAAGCAATCCGACATACCAACGACGACGATTGGAAATGCCATAACTTTAGTGTTTTTAAAGTTAGGAAGTTGGGATTATCTATGGGTTTTATTATTATTTATTATATAGGATATAGTCGGCCGATCCCGGTCGTTCCTTATGAAATTTGGTATTTCGGATTGTTTGGCCAAAAAATAAAACCCATAGAAAATTCCGACTTCCCAACTTTAAAAACACTAATGTTATGGCATTTCTTAAGTGTTTTTAAAGTTAGGAAGTTGGGATTATCTATGGGTTTTATTTTTGGCCAATAAATCCGACCTACCAAATTTCATAAGTATCGGCCGAATATATCTCTTATAGCTGCCATATATCTGAACGATCGGAAATGCCATAACATTAGTGTTTTTAAAGTTAGGAAGTTGGAATTTTCTATAGCTTTTATTTTTGGGCAAACAATCAGACTTACCAAATTTCACAACGATCGGCCGACTATATCCTATAGCTGTGATATAACTGAACGATTTGAAATGCCATAACTTTGGTGTTTGTACAGTTAGGAAGTTGGGATTATCTATGAGTTTTATTTTTGGCCATTCAATCTGTCTTACCCAATTTCACAGGGATCGGCCGACTACATCCTATAGCTGCCATATAACTGAACGACCGGAAATGGCATTACTTTGGTGTTTGTAAAGTTAGGAAGTTGGGATTATCTATGGGTTTTATTTTTGGCCAATAAATCCGGCCTTCCAAATTTCATAAGTATTGGCCGAATATATCCTATAGCTGCCATATATCTGAACGATCGGAAATGCCATAACATTAGTGTTTTTAAAGTTAGGAAGTTGGAGTTTTCTATGGGCTTTATTTTTGGCCAAACAATCCGACATACCAAATTTCATAAGGAACGACCAGGATGGGCTGACTATATCCTATAGCTGACATATAACTGAACGATCGGAAATGCCATAACTTTAGTGTTTTTAAAGTTGGGAAGTTGGGATTATCAATGGGTTTTATTTTTGGCCAATAAATCCGACCTACCAAATTTCATAAGTATCGGCCGAATATATCTCCTATAGCTGTCATATATCTGAACGATCGGAAATGCCATTACTTTAGCGTTTTTAAAGTTAGGAAGTTGGAATTTTCTTATTTTTTATTTAATTTATTTTTTATTTTTGGTCAACTAATCCGACTTACCAAATTTCACAAGGATCGGCCGACTACATCCTATAGCTGCCATACAACTAAACGATTTGAAATGCCATAACTTTGATGTTTGTACAGTAACGAAGTTGGGATTATCTATGAGTTTTATTTTTGGCCATTCAATCCGACTTACCAAATCTCATAAGGATCGGCCGACTATATCCTATAGCTGACATATAACTGAACGATCGGAAATGCCATAACTTTAGTGTTTTTAAAGTTAGGAAGTTGGGATTATCTATGGGTTTTATTTTTGGCCAATAGATCCGACCTACCAAATTTCATAAGTACTGGCCGAATATATCCTATATCTGCCATATATCTGAACGATCGGAAATGCCATAACATTAGTGCTTTTAAAGTTAGGAAGTTGGAATTTTCTATGGGCGTTATTTTTGCCAAGCAATCCGACCTACCAAATTTCATAAGGATCGGCCGACTATATCCTATAGCTGCTATATAACTGAACGATTGAAAATGCCATAACTTTGGTGTTTGTAAAATTAGGAAAATGGAATTTTCTATGGGTTTTATTTTTGCCCAAGCAATCCGACATACCAACGACGACGATTGGAAATGCCATAACTTTAGTGTTTTTAAAGTTAGGAAGTTGGGATTATCTATGGGTTTTATTATTATTTATTATATAGGATATAGTCGGCCGATCCCGGTCGTTCCTTATGAAATTTGGTATTTCGGATTGTTTGGCCAAAAATAAAACCCATAGAAAATTCCGACTTCCCAACTTTAAAAACACTAATGTTATGGCATTTCTTAAGTGTTTTTAAAGTTAGGAAGTTGGGATTATCTATGGGTTTTATTTTTGGCCAATAAATCCGACCTACCAAATTTCATAAGTATCGGCCGAATATATCTCTTATAGCTGCCATATATCTGAACGATCGGAAATGCCATAACATTAGTGTTTTTAAAGTTAGGAAGTTGGAATTTTCTATAGCTTTTATTTTTGGGCAAACAATCAGACTTACCAAATTTCACAAGGATCGGCCGACTATATCCTATAGCTGTGATATAACTGAACGATTTGAAATGCCATAACTTTGGTGTTTGTACAGTTAGGAAGTTGGGATTATCTATGAGTTTTATTTTTGGCCATTCAATCTGTCTTACCCAATTTATATAGCTATAGCTGCCATATAACTGAACGACCGGAAATGGCATTACTTTGGTGTTTGTAAAGTTAGGAAGTTGGGATTATCTATGGGTTTTATTTTTGGCCAATAAATCCGGCCTTCCAAATTTCATAAGTATTGGCCGAATATATCCTATAGCTGCCATATATCTGAACGATCGGAAATGCCATAACATTAGTGTTTTTAAAGTTAGGAAGTTGGAGTTTTCTATGGGCTTTATTTTTGGCCAAACAATCCGACATACCAAATTTCATAAGGAACGACCAGGATGGGCTGACTATATCCTATAGCTGACATATAACTGAACGATCGGAAATGCCATAACTTTAGTGTTTTTAAAGTTGGGAAGTTGGGATTATCAATGGGTATTATTTTTGGCCAATAAATCCGACCTACCAAATTTCATAAGTATCGGCCGAATATATCTCCTATAGCTGTCATATATCTGAACGATCGGAAATGCCATTACTTTAGCGTTTTTAAAGTTAGGAAGTTGGAATTTTCTTATTTTTTATTTAATTTATTTTTTATTTTTGGTCAACTAATCCGACTTACCAAATTTCACAAGTATCGGCCGACTACATCCTATAGCTGCCATACAACTAAACGATTTGAAATGCCATAACTTTGATGTTTGTACAGTAAGGAAGTTGGGATTATCTATGAGTTTTATTTTTGGCCATTCAATCCGACTTACCAAATCTCATAAGGATCGGCCGACTATATCCTATAGCTGACATATAACTGAACGATCGGAAATGCCATAACTTTAGTGTTTTTAAAGTTAGGAAGTTGGGATTATCTATGGGTTTTATTTTTGGCCAATAGATCCGACCTACCAAATTTCATAAGTACTGGCCGAATATATCCTATATCTGCCATATATCTGAACGATCGGAAATGCCATAACTTTGGTGTTTGTAAAGTTAGGAAGTTGGAATTTTCTATGGGCTTTATTTTTGGCCAAACAATCCGACATACCAATTGTTGGGATTATCTATGAGTTTTATCTTTGGCCAAACAATCCGATTTACCAAATTTCACAAGGATCGGCCGACTTTATCCTATAGCTGCCATATAACTTAACGATTTGAAATGCCATAACTTTGGTGTTTGTACAGTTAGGAAGTTGGGATTATCTTTGATTTTTATATTTGGCCATTCAATCCGACCTACCAAATTTCATAAGGATCAGCCGACTATATCCTATAGCTGACATATAACTGAACGATCGGAAATGCCATAACTTTAGTGTTTTTATACCCGTTACTCGTAGAGTAAAAGGGTATATTGTATTCGTGCAAAAGTATGTAACAGGTAGAAGGAAGCGTTTCCGACCCTATAAAGTATATATATTCTTGTTCAGGATCACTAGCCGAGTCGATCTAGCCATGTCCGTCTGTCCGTCTGTCCGTCTGTCCGTCTGTCTGTCCGTCTGTCTGTCTGTCCGTATGAACGCTGAGATCTCGGAAACTATAAAAGCTAGAAGATTGGCATTTTGCATGCAGATTCTAGGAGTTCCTACGCAGCGCAAGTTTGTTTCAAAAAGGTGACACGCCCCCTTTAACGCCCACAATCGCTTGTATACGATTTTAAAAATTTAAATATTTCGGAAAAGTAAAAATGCAGTTTTATTGTGTTTATCAATACCTATCGAAATGTAGAAGAAATTTTTCAAATCGGACCATTCGTTAAAAAGTTATGCGTGATCAAAGTTTCTATCTCCATCTCCCTCGCACTCCCTTTACCTGAGTAACGGGTATCTGATAGTCGGGGCACCCGACTATAGCGTTCTCTCTTGTTAAAGTTAGGAAGTTGGGATTATCTATGGGTTTTATTTTCGGCCAATAAATCCCACCTACCAAATTTCATATGTATCGGCCGAATATATCTCCTATTGCTGCCATATATCTGAACGATCGGAAATGCCATAACATTAGTGCTTTTAAAGTTAGGAAGTTGGAATTTTCTATGGGCTTTATTTTTGCCAAGCAATCCGACTTACCAAATTTCATAAGGAACGACCGGGATCGGCCGACTATATCCTATAGCTGCCATATATCTCAACGATCGAAAATGCCATTACTTTAGCGTTTTTAAAGTTAGGAAGTTGGAATTTTCTTATTTTTTATTTAATTAATTTTTTATTTTTGGCCAAACAAACCGGCTTACCAAATTTTACAAGGATCGGCCGACTATATCCTAAAGCTGCATTCTAACTGAACGATTGGAAATGCCCTAGCTTTGGTGTTTGTGAAGTTAGGAAGTTGGGATTATCTGTGGGCTTAATTTTTGGCCAATCAATCCGACCTACCAAATTTCATAAGGATCGGCCGACTATATCCTATAGCTGTCATACAACTGAACGATTTGAAATACCATAACTTTGGTGTTTGTAAAGTTAAGAAGTTGTGATTATCTATGGGTTTTATCTTTGGCCAATAAATCCGACCTACCAAAATTCATAAGTATCGGCCGAATATATCCTATAGCTGCCATATATCTGAACCATCGGAAATGCCATTACTTTGGTGTGTGTAAAGTTAGGAAGTTGGAATTATCTATGGGTTTTATTTTTGGCCAATAAATCCGACCTACCAAATTTCATAAGTATCGGCCGTATATATCCTACAGCTGCCATATAACTGAACGATCGGAAATGCCATAACATTAGTGTTTTTAAAGTTAGGAAGTTGGAATTTTCTATGGGTTTTATGTTTGGCCAAACAATCCGACATAACAAATTTCATAAGGAACGACCGGGATCGGCCGACTATATCCTATAGCTGCCATATAACTGAACGATCGAAAATGCCATTACTTTGGTGTTTGTAAAGTTAAGAAGTTGGGATTATCTATGGGTTTTATTTTTGGCCAATAAATCCGACCTACCAAATTTCATAAGTATCGGCCGAATATATCTCTTATAGCTGTCATATATCTGAACGATCGGAAATGCCATAACATTAGTGTTTTTAAAGTTAGGAAGTTGGAATTTTCTATAGCTTTTATTTTTGGGCAAACAATCAGACTTACCAAATATCACAAGGATCGGCCGACTATATCCTATAGCTGTGATATAACTGAACGATTTGAAATGCCATAACTTTGGTGTTTGTACAGTTAGGAAGTTGGGATTACCTATGAGTTTTATTTTTGGCCATTCAATCTGTCTTACCCAATTTCATAAGGATCGGCCGACTACATCCTATAGCTGCCATATAACTGAACGACCGGAAATGGCATTACTTTGGTGTTTGTAAAGTTAGGAAGTTGGGATTATCTATGGGTTTTATTTTTGGCCAATAAATCCGGCCTTCCAAATTTCATAAGTATTGGCCGAATATATCCTATAGCTGCCATATATCTGAACGATCGGAAATGCCATAACATTAGTGTTTTTAAAGTTAGGAAGTTGGAGTTTTCTATGGGCTTTATTTTTGGCCAAACAATCCGACATACCAAATTTCATAAGGAACGACCAGGATGGGCTGACTATATCCTATAGCTGACATATAACTGAACGATCGGAAATGCCATAACTTTAGTGTTTTTAAAGTTGGGAAGTTGGGATTATCAATGGGTTTTATTTTTGGCCAATAAATCCGACCTACCAAATTTCATAAGTATCGGCCGAATATATCTCCTATAGCTGTCATATATCTGAACGATCGGAAATGCCATTACTTTAGCGTTTTTAAAGTTAGGAAGTTGGAATTTTCTTATTTTTTATTTAATTTATTTTTTATTTTTGGTCAACTAATCCGACTTACCAAATTTCACAAGGATCGGCCGACTACATCCTATAGCTGCCATACAACTAAACGATTTGAAATGCCATAACTTTGATGTTTGTACAGTAAGGAAGTTGGGATTATCTATGAGTTTTATTTTTGGCCACTCAATCCGACTTACCAAATCTCATAAGGATCGGCCGACCATATCCTATAGCTGACATATAACTGAACGATCGGAAATGCCATAACTTTAGTGTTTTTAAAGTTAGGAAGTTGGGATTATCTATGGGTTTTATTTTTGGCCAATAGATCCGACCTACCAAATTTCATAAGTACTGGCCGAATATATCCTATATATGCCATATATCTGAACGATCGGAAATGCCATTACTTTGGTGTTTGTAAAGTTAGGAAGTTGGAATTTTCTATGGGCTTTATTTTTGGCCAAACAATCCGACATACCAATTGTTGGGATTATCTATGAGTTTTATCTTTGGCCAAACAATCCGATTTACCAAATTTCACAAGGATCGGCCGACTATATCCTATAGCTGCCATATAACTTAACGATTTGAAATGCCATAACTTTGGTGTTTGTACAGTTAGGAAGTTGGGATTATCTTTGATTTTTATTTTTGGCCATTCAATCCGACCTACCAAATTTCATAGGGATCGGCCGACTATATCCTATAGCTGCCATATAACTGAACGATTTAAATTGCCATAACTTTGGTGTTTTTAAAGTTAGGAAGTTGGGAATTTTATTTGTATTAAGAATGCATCATATGAATAATTTTGGAGAATATTATTTACAGAATATTCTGCAAGGGTATATCAACTTCGGCTCCGCCCGAAGTTAGCTTTCCTTTCTTGTTTTTTATTTAATTAATTTTTTATTTTTGGCCAAACAAACCGGCTTACCAAATTTTACAAGGATCGGCCGACTATATCCTAAAGCTGCATTCTAACTGAACGATTGGAAATGCCCTAGCTTTGGTGTTTGTGAAGTTAGGAAGTTGGGATTATCTGTGGGCTTAATTTTTGGCCAATCAATCCGACCTACCAAATTTCATAAGGATCGGCCGAATATATCCTATAGCTGCCATATATCTGAACCATCGGAAATGCCATTACTTTGGTGTTTGTAAAGTTAGGAAGTTGGAATTATCTATGGGTTTTATTTTTGGCCAATAAATCCGACCTACCAAATTTCATAAGTATCGGCCGTATATATCCTACAGCTGCCATATAACTGAACGATCGGAAATGCCATAACATTAGTGTTTTTAAAGTTAGGAAGTTGGAATTTTCTATGGGTTTTATTTTTGGCCAAACAATCCGACATACTAAATTTCATAAGGAACGACCGGGATCGGCCGACTATATCCTATAGCTGCCATATAACTGAACGAACGGAAATGCCATTACTTTGGTGTTTGTAAAGTTAGGAAGTTGGAATTATCTATGGGTTTTATTTTTGGCCAATAAATCCGACCTACCAAATTTCATAAGTATCGGCCGTATATATCCTACAGCTGCCATATAACTGAACGATCGGAAATGCCATTACTTTAGCGTTTTTAAAGTTAGGAAGTTGGAATTTTCTTATTTTGTATTTAATTAATTTTTTATTTTTGGCCAAACAAACCGGCTTACCAAATTTCACAAGGATCGGCCGACTATATCCTATAGCTGCTATATAACTGAACGATTGAAAATGCCATAACTTTGGTGTTTGTAAAATTAGGAAAATGGAATTTTCTATGGGTTTTATTTTTGCCCAAGCAATCCGACATACCAACGACGACGATTGGAAATGCCATAACTTTAGTGTTTTTAAAGTTAGGAAGTTGGGATTATCTATGGGTTTTATTATTATTTATTATATAGGATATAGTCGGCCGATCCCGGTCGTTCCTTATGAAATTTGGTATTTCGGATTGTTTGGCCAAAAATAAAACCCATAGAAAATTCCAACTTCCCAACTTTAAAAACACTAATGTTATGGCATTTCTTTAGTGTTTTTAAAGTTAGGAAGTTGGGATTATCTATGGGTTTTATTTTTGGCCAATAAATCCGACCTACCAAATTTCATAAGTATCGGCCGAAAATATCTCCTATAGCTGCCATATATCTGAACGATCGGAAATGCCATAACATTAGTGTTTTTAAAGTTAGGAAGTTGGAGTTTTCTATGGGCTTTATTTTTGACAAGCAATCCGACTTACCAAATTTCATAAGGAACGACTGGGATCGGCCGACTATATCCTATAGCTGCCATATATCTCAACGATCGGAAATGCCATTACTTTAGCGTTTTTAAAGTTAGGAAGTTGGAATTTTCTTATTTTTTATTTAATTATTTTTTTTTTTGGCCAAACAAACCAGCTTACCAAATTTCACAAGGATCGGCCGACTATATCCTATAGCTGCATTCTAACTGAACGATTGGAAATGCCCTAGCTTTGGTGTTTGTGAAGTTGGGAAGTTGGGATTATCTGTGGGCTTAATTTTTGGCCAATCAATCCGACCTACCAATTTTCATTAGGATCGGCCGACTATATCCTATAGCTGCCATATAACTGAACGACTTGAAATACCATAACTTTGATGTTTGTAAAGTTAAGAAGTTGTGATTATCTATGGGTTTTATCTTTGGCCAATAAATCCGACCTACCAAATTTCATATGTATCGGCCGAATATATCCTATAGCTGCCATATATCTGAACGATCGGAAATGCCATAACATTAGTGTTTTTAAAGTTAGGAAGTTGGAATTTTCTATGGGCTTTATTTTTGGCCAAACAATCCGACATACCAAATGTCATAAGGAACGACCGGGATCGGCCGACTATATCCTATAGCTACCATATAACTGAACGGTCGGAAATGCCATTACTTAAGCGTTTGTAAAGTTAGAAAGTTGGAATTTTCTTACTTTTTATTTAATTAGTTTTTTATTTTTGGCCAAACAATCCGACTTACCAAATTTCACAAGGATCGGCCGACTATATCCTATAGCTGCCATATAACTGAACGATTTGAAATGCCATAACTTTGGTGTTTGTACAGTTAGGAAGTTGGGATTATCTATGAGTTTTATTTTTGGCCATTCAATCCGACCTACGAAATTTCATAAGGATCGGCCAACCATATCCTATAGCTGACATATAACTAAACGATCGGAAATGCCATAACTTTAGTGTTTTTAAAGTTGGGAAGTTGGGATTATCTATGGGTTTTATTTTTGGCCAATAAATCCGACCTACCAAATTTCATAAGTATCGGCCAAATATATCCTATAGCTGTCATATATCTGAACGATCGGAAAGGCCATTACTTTAGCGTTTTTAAAGCGTTTAGCGTTTTTAAAGTTAATCCGACTTACCAAATTTCACAAGGATCGGCCGACTACATCCTATAGCTGCCATATACGTGTAACGAACCGCTACACTTATTAATACAAATCAGGCTGGATGTTGTCTCGAGATACCAGCGCACGCGAAAAAAATATATCCGGCTCTGGCTCTTCGGCTATGGGTGTGATGGTCTTGCTGTTACCTCGGGATGCCTTCCCTAATAATAACCAAACTGAAACCGGGTTAGAGAAACACACACATTAAATCATCACTTTATGTTCCCTACATTTCCATTTTGGCTGACTTCTTCTTTTCGCCTCCCTGAATGTTGTGGAGGTCCTGGTCTTGCCCACCCTACCAATGGTCGCTCATATCCTCAGCGCTTGACAGCCTGAGCGACCCCTTCAACAAGTGCTACTCTACATTACAAGGCAACGCTAGCTGCGGCCACTTTTCACCCTAGCAAAACATTATAAAATTTTATTAATAGCTAGATATATAAACCATTTCTTAAATTAAACCGTAAAAAGACATACATAAAATAAATAAATAAATATAAACAATAAATATATATATATATGTTTAAATAGGACAAATAATGGTTGTGTAAGGCAAAACTTGTTGGTTGATGCAAACATGGTTAACTGAGGCATGGGGATTATATCACTCGAGAGAAAAATCTTCATATTTTATTTAATTTGTTTATAATTCAATTTTGACTTTAACTTTATTTTCCCCATTTAAACGGAAGGATGCATCACGATAATCATAACCAGCTTTTAGTTCAATCTGAATTCAATCTGATTTACTTTACTTTTTTTTCTGAGTGTGGCAATTTTTTTGTTTCTTTATTTCTCCATATTCGTTTTTTTTCTTTTAGGTTAGCATTATAGATTTTAAGTTATTTCTTTTGACTTTCCTTATGAGATTGAGCTTTCCTCGTTGACGATGGCTAAATAAGGTTGAATAAGGGAAACACACGCTGAATGTACAGCCCGTGAACACCTTCTGATGGCTTCAGCACTACCTTCTCTGGGATATGAATAGGAATTAATCCCCAAACCACACTTTCACCGAACAAAATAAAATCAAATTTATTTTCTCTACTTTTGACGAACGAACACTTATTACATAACTTAAACCGAATTTTAAACCTAAACTTTCCGCTTCTCCATGGCGAGTACTCCGATAACCCTTCAGACCGGGATTTGGCCGAAACGGCGAGAATTTTCTTGGCCTAAATATGGTCTTTCTAACTCCCCGAGAATTACTTTTAAAAGCGCAGACCGTAGCCGCGACGTCGCATGCGAATTAAATTTATTAGTTGATAATTTTTTATAAAAAAATTAATTTTTTATTTTTATTTCGATGTTCACCTTTTATTTTATTAAATTAACTTTCACAAGTCACTTAACATATTCTTTTATTTTCAATTTGATTTTCACGACCGATCGAGTCGCCTCCAAAAAAGAACTGCCCTTCGTTTGATAAAATATTAATCATGAAACCTCGGCTTAAGAGAATCTTGCTCAGAAGAGATTAAAAGGCTGATGAAATAATTGAGAAGTAATTGAAACTCAATAAATTGATTATTTGACAAAAATTTGGTTAGCAACTGGCTCGGACTAGATCGGACCCTAAGTGGAAAATTTGGAAGCTTTGTTTATGACTGGGGTCATTTGTTTACAGTAGGCCGGATGTGGTTCTCACAGGGCTCGGTTTGAGTGAGGGGAGATTCTGTTAACGAAGCTAGAATTTCCAGCGGTTGCTAAGATTGGAAAGGGTAATTTGTTTATAATAGCCCGAATGTGGCCGGTTTGAGTGAGGGGAGATTTTGCTAGCGAAGCTTAGATTTTTCAGCGGTTGCTACGATTGGAAATTTGTTTATGAAACTCATAAGCTATGAATATTTACGGGTTGGATAACACTCCCCTCCTAAATTGAAGCGTCCCGATTCAAATGACGTTGGTGAGATGGCGTTTAGTTGAGCTGCTAAATCTGCTACAACATTTTCTTCTTGGGAATTATTTTGAATATTGTTATTTTTTATAATATTTTTTAGCCGTGGTTTGATGATTAACAGATATTTTTTGATTTTAAAGATTGACAATAAAATTATATATACTAAAACTATTGATATTACAATAAGTGTAAGGGGTATTTTTGTTTTTCTGATTTGAACAAATGGGTTTAGAATTTTGATATTGTCAAAGGATAGTTCCGAATTATTGGATAATATATATTCGGATATTTCAAAATTAATGTAATTGTGGGCTGTAATAAATTCGAGCATCTTATTATCTATGTTTGTGTAGGATATATTGTTTATTACGGTAGTGCCATTAAATATAATTAAATATGTTCCTTTTAAATAGGTATCGTTTACAATGTTATTTCCGCTTATCAGCACTGCACAGTCTTGTATAACATCTATTTGTTTATTTTTTTCTTTTATTTTAATGCAGTACGATTTTTCTCCATTCAATAAACGAGTAAAACATGATTGGTTTTTATTTAGAGTACAATAGTTGTTGAATAATTCTTTCTTAAAATTATAAATTTCGTAAAATGTGTTTTTGCATTTTGCAACTTGGTTGCTTAAAATTAATTTGCCATCATTTTGAGAGATAGCCCTGGCGAAATATGTATCGCATCGATTTTGAATGACTGGATACCGAATATAAATTACAAATATTTCTTTGTGTAGTGCAATTTTAAATTCGGAAATATCCATTAGATCTGTGATCATGACAGGTTTTTCTTCATGCTTATAAATTTCTTGAAGATCGTCATGGTTTAATATTTTTGTGTTAAAAACATCAATTTTCGCTAAAGTAATGGTGTCAATTAAGTTTTGTAAATCAAAAGTTATTAGGCGTAAGCGGTGTTTTCTTAAAGGTATTTCTTGGTGGGTGAAAACTGAATCTAATGTGGTAGATAATTTCTTAACTTCGTCAAACAATTTGGAATTTATTATGTGTTGTTTATTATTATTTTCAATTAAATCGTTAATTTTTTCTTGAATTGTTGTAAAATCATCATGATCCGGTGTTCCAGATATCCATTTTAAAATGGTGCCTAATTCGTTAATGCTTCTTTTATTTCTTGATGGAGTTAATTGTGATAAAGTTAAGTCGATGGTTTTTAGGTTGTAAGTCAACTCCCAATGGAACTGATCATTTCTGAATTCTTCTAAGCTTTCTGATTCTTCCTTAATAATTTCTTTGTAAAAGCTTATATTAGTGATATGAAAAAGTTCTGCGTATGAATCATAAGTCAGGATGTCCTTGTTGTCTTTGTAGATGAAAAAGTCGTGGTTTGAATAGTCGATTATCTCAGAATTGGTTGTTGCGAGTATCAAAACTATATATATTATTTTTTTTTTTTTTCTCGCGCGGAGAACTTACCCACTTACCCGCCCAACCGACCGAGGGGCGCAGCCGTGTATCGTACGGCACGATTCGCGATAAGATAGACGCGAGATAGGAAAATAAAGGTAAAGGTCCGGGGAAAAAAGTAATAGTTAGATCAATCTTGTGCCAATTAAGCAAGTATTAATCGTTTTAGGAGCGGCAGAGAGTCAAGATTTGATATTACAGGAAAAAGTCTATTATAGTCAGAACATAATACTCTGAAAGGCTCATGCAAGGCATAGTTAGATCTACAATGATTTAAAGTTAGGGGAATATAATTTCTGGTTAATCTACTTGGCACAGAAAAGTTTAGCCGACTTAACAAGTTGGGGCAGTCAATATCACCATGTATAAGGTTATAAATAAAGATAGTACCAAGCATTGTTTTACGGTTAGCTAGGGATGGTAAATTAATCAAAAGAAGTCTACTAGAATAAGAAGGTAAGATAAGATTTGCATCCCAGTTTAGTCGCCGTAAAGCAAAAAGAAGGAAGTTTTTTTGTACAGATTCAATACGACCAATATGTATTTCGTATTGTGGACTCCAGACGGGAGACCCATACTCCAGAATCGGACGGACTAGCCCAATATATAAAGTTTTAGTCAAATAAGGATCATCGAATTCTTTTGACCACCTTTTAATAAATCCAAGCACTCCTCTGGCTTTATTAACCATGGACGAAATGTGATTAGAAAATTTTTGTTTGGGGTCCAAGAGAACGCCAAGATCGTTTACAAGAGTTATTCTATCCAAAGAGCTGCCACTTAACGTGTAGGTCGCGTATATCGGATTGGCCCGATAAAAAGTCATCAGCTTGCACTTGGAACCGTTTAAATTTAGTAAATTATCTCGGCACCAGTTTTGAAAATTATCTAGATCGGATTGCAAGTCTAAATGGGAGGAAATGTCCATATACTGCAGGCACAACTTAACATCATCTGCGTACATAAGTACGCGAGAATGACTTATAATTGAGGGAAGATCATTAATAAATAATGTAAAAAGTAACGGACCCAGATGGCTCCCTTGTGGGACACCGGAGGTAACAAGGAGAATTTCAGAAATTGAATTTTTAAAAAAGGACCCTTTGTGACCTGCCATTCAGATAACTTGAAATCCATTTAAGCAGATCAACTGGAAAACCTAAAAGGTCAAGTTTTTGAATGAGAAGTAAGTGATTTACAGAGTCGAATGCTTTACTAAAGTCAGTGTAAATAACGTCTGTTTGAAAACTACTATTGAAGCCTTTTATCACTAATGAAGTGAGCTCTAGAAGGTTTGTGATTGTGGATCTACGTTTAATATCTCCGTGTTGACACGGAGAAATGATTGATCTGCAAAGGTGCTGCAAATGAGGAGTAATAATTTTTTCAAAAAGCTTAGGAATAGCTGACAACTTAGAAATACCTCTGTAGTTACTGGCTTCTAACTTGTTACCTTTTTTGAAAAGAGGAATAACAAATGATTCCTTCCAAATATTTGGGAATTGGGAGGTTTCTATAGATAAGGTAAACAACTTGTGAAGAGGCTTGCACAGGGCCTTAGCGCAATACCTAAGCACGCACCAAGGAATACCATCGGGCCCTGGCGAATAATCAGGTTTAATACGAAGAAGATCCAAAAGAAGAGAGCTTTCTGTTAAAGTGGGACAGAATATGAGGTTTGACTTGGATATGTTATAAGAATAAGGCTGTGATGAATAATCTAATGTAGAGTAAGTCGTTTGAAAAAATTGGGCAAATAAATCGGCTATTGCCTGATCTGTGGTTGCCGTCATGTTTTCGAACGATAGCGAGGAAGGAAAGGAATTAGATTTACGCTTGGTGTTAACAAAATTATAAAACTGTTTCGGGTCCTGAGAGAACTGGACCTTACAACGGTTTAAGTAACTGTTATAACACTGAGCATTAAGCACGGTAAATCTTGACCGAGCACTTAAATATCTAGTAAAAACAGATTGAGAACCGGTATTTTTATATTTCCTAAAAAGTCTGGACTTTACATTTCTTAAGTGTGTCAAATCTTTGCTAAACCAAGGTGATTTATTGGAAGTTGACGGATAGTACCACGGAACACAGGAATTAAAAAATGAGTTTATTGCAGTGTAAAAAACATTAACTGCATCGGACATATTAATGCATAGGTAAAGATCAGACCAATTAAAGCCAGAAATAAAATTATTTAGCTTCAGAAAGTCTGCCTTGCGAAAACAATGTATTCGTTTGGATTTTTCTGATTTTTCTTCTATAACTCTACCCGTATCAAATGAAAGTTCGAATGTTGGGTGATATGGATCTTCAGGTTGCGTGAGTGGTGCTACTCTGGACAGCAACACACCTTCAGGATTTGATACAAAACACAAATCAAGTAGGCGACCTAATGAATTTCGAACATGGTTTACTTGAGATAGAGATAAGTCAAGCAGACCATCAATAAAATCATGCTGTGATATAGGTAGTAAGACATTCGATCCATCCTCAGTGGACCAAGTAACTCCAGGTATATTAAAATCACCTAGGACTATCAACTGATCCCTATCGGAAAGCTTATTTGCAACGGACTTAATGACGGATAGGTGATTTAAATAATCAGGAAGTTCAGACAACGGCGTAATATATGAGCAAGTTATGTATATAAAGTTACCAGGAAGCGATAACTTTACACAAATAAATTCTATGGTATTGAATTCATGAAAAAATAACTGCTCAGACGGGAGGTTTGAATCAACTCCAATTAAGACTCCACCTCCCCGTCTAGAGGGACGGTCATACCTATATATTGTGTACTTACCTGGAAAAACTTCGGAGCTAAAGATCTCCGGCTTTAACCAGGTTTCTGTGAACACAATAATATGAGATGCAAAGGAAAGGCTATCGGAATACAATTTAGTAATTTGGTACACTGGTTTGGCCTCGACTAGGAAGTTTTACTCCCACGGGCCCCTTCTTCTTTATCTTAGCCTCGAACTCTTTTATAACCATATTATCCGGCCAAAAGTCGCCCGAGCATATCGCTTCAAAAAGCTCGTTAGGGACAGTTATCTTGAAAGATGAAATGTCTCTAGCATAAGAAAACTTAAACTTTTCCACCTTTACACTATTACAATCGGCTTTAGTTTTGTCTTGTATATAAGACAATACATCAGAAGATGTTTGATCAGGGGTAAGCCGAGAAACGAAAATTTGTTTCTTGAGTGGAACCACTGAAAGGGATTTTGGTGGAGCAGACATTGCTTCTGCCAAACCAACTTGAGCCGGTTGTCCGGACTCAGTAGTCCCTTGTGGAGGAGATGCTATATTCTGAGAGATAGGTGGATCCACTAATTGTGAAACCACTACGGACAAATCGGAATTCTTAGAAGTCCCTGGTTGCATGCATTCTGAAACGGATTGTTCGGATACCGAATCTTTTTTAGCTGCCGATCTTAGCAACATTTGAGGGTTTGCTGAAATCGGCTGCTGATCCGCCGGAATGCTCCGTTGTTCTTTTGATTTCGGTTGCGGGGTGTTCCCCTTTTGCTCCTTACCATCAGCTTCCTTTTTGCGCTTAGGGGTCTCTTCTAATAGCTTACGACTATTAAACTGCGAGTCCAGCGCAGAGAGGAGATCATCAGCTCGGCGAAAACTATCTCTAGCAACACCGAAACAGCTAATCAGCCCCATCAGGCCGCCTTTAGTTTGGCGCATGAACGATTTCATCTCGTTCGCAACCTCGACACAAGCATCACAACAAAACTGCAAATTGGGTCCCTTTGATAGGTCATCACTTGTCCGGCCAGTAAAACCGGCGCACTTGGTGTGCACCATATTTTCACACAGCCAGCAAGTCATATTAGACTGGTCAGCCCTGATTACGAGGCTGCATTTCTTGCAGAAGCAGACTAAATTTTTATTATTCATTGTATTTATCGGGACCACTGTACCAAGAAAGCGAATTGAAATTTATAAGCGAGCAGTTATAAGTACCGCAAGAGCGCAGAAACTGCACGCTTAGAACTTTCAAAGCAAAGAGAGCAAGAGAGCGGGAGCGTAACTAAGTTAAAGTGCATGCACAAAAGAGAAAACGGTGTGGATAAAAGAAAAGAAAACACAGATAAGAATTACGAAAATAAAACAATTAATTAGAATTAAATACAAAGTGCACTCGCGAAGCGAACGGAGTTCAAATTTACATATGTTTAAATAAACGCGGAAGAAAATTAAAATTGTTTTGATAACACCCACCGATGGGAATAAACGAAAACAAAATACAAAATTCGAAGTGCAGAAAAAAAAACACGACCGTTCACTTTGAAAGTCAGAGACAAAATGATATGGTATTCATTATCTGTAAGTTAAAAATATTTTAATATTTAATATTATCTTTGTGGATAATTCTATTTCTATTATTTATTATTACTTTATTAGCTTTGTTTTCTTTAACTACCTGTTTTTTGTATATTGGTTTTAATTTATTTCGTTCCCCGTCCTTTTTTTCATATACTACTTGTCCTACATGATATTCTTTTGCTTTTTTGTTTTGGTTATGTGATTTAAGCATTTTTAATTGCGCTACCTTAAGTATTTCAGGGACTTTTTCATGTTTTATTTTATTGTATAGAATGTCTATTGGTTTTTCATTTGTTACAGAATGAATGCTTTGGTTATACCTTTGGGCAGATCTAATAATTATTTCTGAGTGGTCAGTAAGATTAAATTCGTCTTTAATACATCTAGCAATTTCTGTCAGTGTGGAATGTGCTCTTTCGATTTGTCCGTTCGAAGAACTATGTCTAGGGTCAGCGTAATGTATTGTAAGTCCGCATCTATTTATAAATGCTCTAAATTGTGCCGAAGTGAAACTTGGCTCGTTGTCCGTCATAAGTGTTTTGGCCAGTGGGTATTGTTGTAAAATTTCTAAGACCTTGTTTTCAATATTTAATTTATTCTCAATTTCTTTTACTACTAAAAATTTGGAATATGCGTCAATACAGGTTACAAATATTTTTTTATCAGCGTAAAAAATGTCTAAGTGTAGATTTTCTTCCTCCTTTGATGGTATAGGGGCTTCCCCAATCGGAATTTCTACAGGGTGTCTACAGTATTTGTTTTCGTTGCAAATTGTACAGTTCTTAATATATTCTTTGAGTTTTAAAAATAATTTCGGCCAGTAGTAAAGTCTCGTTATTTGTTTATAGTTTTCGTCCAGTCCTCTATGGGCACGGCAATGAATTTCCTCAATAATGATTGCTTTATCTTCATCTTTTTCTATGTCTAGAACGAATGTTCTTGTAAATAAAAACTTATTTATAAAATTTTCCCTAAGAGGTTTTTGAATTACGTAAAGGTCTTCAAGGGTACAGTGAAGTCCAACGGTTATGTTTGGTTGAATATATTCTCTTAGAATTGATACTAAATTCTCGGGGGTATCGTACTGGATTATGTGTCTGGTATTGTCGAATATTTTCAATGACTCATGAAAGGTGACCCTGCCCGTTGTAATTAGTAGTTGAATTTTAAACTGATTCAAAGGTTTGTTTGTTTCATCGATAATATTCTCGAAACTGCTTTCTGCCGAGTGGATGGTATTTTGTTCTGAATCTGTTGATTCTGAATTGTCTAAACTTGGATTTTCATCTGAGAGGTGGTTAATTTGGATCCTTGACAATGCATCAGCGACTACATTAGTAGTTCCTGGTTTGTAAATAATTTTTGGACAGTAACTTTCAATAAATGAGTACCATCGCTTCATTTCTATGTTAGGGTTTTTGTCTGAGACCGTGAAGGATAATGACTAATGGTCAGTTTGGATTTCTATTCCAACTACCCCGTAGAGATAATTTCGAAGGTTTTTTAATGCCCAGACTATGGCTAATAATTCCTTCTTGTTTGTTGCGTAAACCTGCTCTGTTTTCGATAAAGTTTTTGAAATAAAAGTTATTGGTTTGCCTTCTTGTGACTGCGCCAATAGCAAAATCTGAAGCGTCTGTAGTCAATGTGAATTTCTTGTTATAATCGGGTTGAGTTAATTCTATTTGAGCTACTAGATTTTGTTTTAGCTCGTTAAAAGCTTTTACAGCAGGTTCATCCAGCTGTATGGAAGTTTTTTTAGACATTGTTTTAGATATTTTACAATTTTCCCTCCTAAATATTTGGTAAGAGGTTTCGCTATTAGTGCGTAGTTCTGAGACAGACAGAGCGTAGGGATACTGTTTGCTGTAAACTGGTCTGTCATGAATTGTAGTAATTTCTCCTCTTATATCCGTTCGAAATGGAATTTGGATATCGATCGTAGAATGTTTTGTTTCGATTTGATTTATTATATTTTCTTTCATTCTTTCCACTTGGTTTGAAAATTCCAACTGGATATTATTTAATTCACTATTGACGGATAATTCAACGTCGGAACGCTCGGTTTTCGAGCTGCAATTACTTTTTTCAACGTAGAGTGAATCGGTTTTATTTAATGTTAAATCATTGAAGTATTTTTTATAATGAATTCACTTAGGGAAGATTAATTTTTTCCTCGGTGGGGGATGCTTTATTTCCGCTCACTTTATTATGAAAAACTAATTTTTCTTCCTTTCCGTGATATTTCATGACGCCTAAATTTGTGTCAATTATGGCACCTATTTTTTTGAGTAGGTTAAATCCTACTAACAAATCGGCGTCTAACCCTTCAATTTCGTAAAATATTTGTTTTGTATTAAAAATAGTTATTACGTGGTAATGTTTTATTATTGAGTATCCATTTACAGTGGAGACTCTTTTGTATATGGGGAGTTCACTTTTGTTTGAATAGATTCCCTTTTTTATATAGCAGGATGTCGCTCCTGTGTCAATCAATATTTTTAATTTTTGCTTTGATTGCCTATCTATCCTCGTCAAGTAGGGTAACCCTACTTTTGTTCCTGGTCTATTTTCTATTTCTATTTCTATTTTGTTGGTAATAGTTCGGACGGCTTGAATACGGTTGGTTGTAGTTTTTGTTGGAATTATAATAATTGTAATTCCCCTGTCTTTCATTATGTCCCTGCCAATTTTTAAAGGGTTTAATTTGATTTGATGGATCAACTTCCATTGGTTCTATGTTACGTTCTACTGCTTGTTTTTGGTGAAAATTTTTTTGATCATAATTTCTATTTTGATACCAATTATTTCCCGTTTTAGGGTTGAAATTTTGATTGGACTGCACCTGGTTGAATCTAGGATAATTATTTCCCTGTTTCTTGGTCTCGTGCTGAAATCCATAATATTTATTTGCGAACTGAGCTCGGAAGTTGTTCGATTCTAGTTCTTGTACCTTCGCTAAAGCGTTCGGTAAGTCTGGTGGGTTTAGAGAGAATAGGGTTTCGGAGATTGAACCATTCAGTCCAGAAATGAAAACTCTTAAGGCGTTGCCTCTTATTGTTCTTGTAGTCTCCCTGGTAATTTCTTTTTCTTTTCCATAGGTCATTATGGTTTTGTTGATAAGCATTGTCATTTTCTTGTTTACCTCGTTATAAAAGTCCGTAATTGTCATTTTACCCTGTCTCAAAATGCTTAATTCTGACTCGAGGACGTGGATTGGTCTTCTATCATTGTAGATAAAATCCAGTCTCGAAAGTATGGCCTTGAAATTTAATACGGTACCATGGTTTGTTAAGGCGTCGTGCGCCGCTCCCATGATTTTGTTCCGTAAAATAGTTAGGGCAATAAAATACTGCTCACTATTAATTTTGTATAGGCTCATAGATGTTTCTGCGACCTCCCTCCATCCGACATACTGGGATTGTTCTCCGTAAAATTTTGGCACAGCTTTTACTACTTCTAGGGTGGTATCGCATCTAACTGTGGGGTCAATTACTTGAAGCTTATAGTCTTCCACTACATTTGCGTTCGAGTTTAACTTATTACTAAGCTCATTAATGTTTGCATTTAAACCTGTCAACTGTAAATTTACCACTCGGTTTATTAATTCCATTGTTAGATTTGATCCCAGACCACTGCTGGTAGGATTTTGACCTGTCCCACCGGTTGCCATATTCAAATTTAAATTTCCAAAGTTTTTTAATAAATTTTCCAGATTGTTTTTCGATTCACAGAGGTTCAATAAGTATTCAAGACTATCAACTATCGGCTAACTTTATATGATATAGTTATATATGTAATAAAAAAAATAATTAATTTTCAATTCCTCACGATTTGCTGCTTCCTGTTTATCGTCGTCAGGATTTGATCCGTTGGTCGTGGTTAATTGTGGTTTTCTCCTGAGGTAAAAAAATTATAATTGTTCCGGTGTAGCTTGTGGCGAGGGATTGCCCTTCAGCCCTTCCTTCCTGTCAGTGAATAGATTTTTTTAGTGTAGCTCTGTGGCGAGGGAATGCCCTCAGCCCTTCCTTCCTTCTTTTCCGGGTTTTTTTGTGTGTTGGTTTATTTATTTTTATATATATTTTAATTTATGTGTTTTTTATTAATTGTGTTTTTCCTTTTTTGAGTTCTTTATTTTATTTATTGTGTTCTTGCTTTTTAGTGAATTTAATTTCGGTACACCTTTTTATCAACTTTTATTTTTTTTTTAAATGGATTATTTTTTATTTATTATTTTTCACTTAAATGTTTTAACGATCACAATCACTTAGAGTTTGTGTCGGTTGCGGACGGTTTGTTTTTCCACAAAATATTTGAGTTGTTTGACCGCGCGAGTTCCGTTTTTTTGTATTTTTAATTTGTTTTCAATAAAAAAAATTCAGGAACTTTTGAAGACGCGGCCCCACGTTGGGCGCCAATTAAATTTATTAGTTGATAATTTTTTATAAAAAAATTAATTTTTTATTTTTATTTCAATGTTCACCTTTTATTTTATTAAATTCACTTTCACAAGTCACTTAACATATTCTTTTATTTTCAATTTGATTTTCACGATCGATCGAGTCGCCTCCAAAAAAGAACTGCCCTTCGTTTGATAAAATATTAATCATGAAACCTCGGCTTAAGAGAATCTTGCTCAGAAGAGATTTTTTATAAAAAAATTAATTTTTTATTTTTATTTCAATGTTCACCTTTTATTTTATTAAATTCACTTTCACAAGTCACTTAACATATTCTTTTATTTTCAATTTGATTTTCACGATCGATCGAGTCGCCTCCAAAAAAGAACTGCCCTTCGTTTGATAAAATATTAATCATGAAACCTCGGCTTAAGAGAATCTTGCTCAGAAGAGATTAAAAGAGATTAGGCAAAGTTAAGAGAGTAGGACAATTGGCTGATGAAATAATTGAGAAGTAATTGAAACTCAATAAATTGATTATTTGACAAAAATTTGGTTAGCAACTGGCTCGGACTAGATCGGACCCTAAGTGGAAAATTTGGAAGCTTTGTTTATGACTGGGGTCATTTGTTTACAGTAGGCCGGATGTGGTTCTCACAGGGCTCGGTTTGAGTGAGGGGAGATTCTGTTAACGAAGCTAGAATTTCCAGCGGTTGCAAAGATTGGAAAGGGTCATTTGTTTATAATAGCCCGAATGTGGCCGGTTTGAGTGAGGGGAGATTTTGCTAGCGAAGCTTAGATTTTTCAGCGGTTGCTACGATTGGAAATTTGTTTATGAAACTCATAAGCTATGAATATTTATGGGTTGGATAACATGCGCACTCCGAGCAAAGAGAAACTGATAATTTCGGTTCGATCGAACCTGTGTTTAGCTCGCCTCGATTAACCGGCTCGATGGTCAGTCGGCGCCTAGCTCACTTTTCTGGCTTATGCAATTTGGGGCTGACAAACCGGATAATGGGGATGATTAAAGGTGGAAATATGAATAGACACTTAGTTTCGCCCTTCCTTGTGCGCTGTTGTTCCGAGTTGAATATCTGGCGTGGAGGTTGCTCGCTCGTTATGTGGACTGCGCGGGCGCCCGTTCGTCGCGATCGAACTCGCCTTTATTTTACTTAGCGGCCTTCGAACATCCGTCCAACGGTGGCCCTTTTTATGCGGCTCAAAGCCAAATTGTTTAACTCCTTCCCTTCGGCACTAAAGTGAGATCACTCGCGTGTACTTTCGAACTTTAATTTGGTCACTGCGAATTCTCGACTTCACTCTGCTGCTGCCAAACGGAAAAGAACGAACACGCCACCGGAAAAAAGGCGGTAACCCCAGGTCGAATTCAGGGTGAAAGCGGAGACAGTTGACACTTGCCACTGTTGCTCTCTCGCGGCCATCCCACCGATATCTACTATTCTCTTATCAACTCTAGCAATACCTTCTCTCACAACATCCAACAGATGGCGCTAGAAAAGTATCTTTTTTCCGAGCAAGCGCTACATAAGTGAACGATTTGAAATGCCATAACTTTGATGTTTGTACAGTAAGGAAGTTGGGATTATCTATGAGTTTTATTTTTGGCCATTCAATCCGACTTTCCAAATTTCATAAGGATCGGCCGACTATATCCTATAGCTGACATATAACTGAACGATCGGAAATGCCATTACTTTGGTACTTGTAAGGTTAGGAAGTTGGGATTATCTATGGGTTTTATTTTTGGTCAATAAATCCGACCTATCAAATTTCATAAGTATCGGCCGAATATATCTCCTATAGCTACCATATATCTGAACGATCGGAAATGCCATAACATTAGTGTTTTTAAAGTTAGGAAGTTGGAATTTTCTATAGCCTTTATTTTTGGCCAAACAATCCGACATACCAATTTTCATAAGGAACGACCGGGATCGGCTGACTATATCCTATAGCTGCCATATAATTGGAATTTGGAATTTTTTTATTTTTTATTTAATTTATTTTTTTATTTTTGGTCAACTAATCCGACTTACCAAATTTCACAAGGATCGGCCGACTACATCCTATAGCTGCCATATAAGTGAACGATTTGAAATGCCATAACTTTGATGTTTGTACAGTAAGCAAGTTGGGATTATCTATGAGTTTTACTTTTGGCCATTCTATGGTCTTTATTTTTGGCCGAAGAATCCGACTTACCAAACTTCATAAGGAACGACCGGGATCGGCTGACTATATCCTAAAGCTGCCATATAACTGAACGATCGAAAATGCCATTACTTTGGTGTTTGTAAAGTTAGGAAGTTGGGATTATCTATGGGTTTTATTTTTGGTCAATAAATCCGACCTACCAAATTTCATAAGTATCGGCCGAATATATCTCCTATAGCTGCCATATATCTGAACGATCGGAAATGCCATAACATTAGTGTTTTTAAAGTTAGGAAGTTGGAATTTTCTATAGCCTTTATTTTTGGCCAAGCAATCCGACATACCAATTTTCATAAGGAACGACCGGGATCGGTCGACTATATCCTATAGCTGCCATATAACTGAACGATCGGAAATGCCATTACTTTATCGTTTTTAAAGTTAGAAAGTTTTTTAATTTTTTATTTAATTAATTTTTTATTTTTGGCCAAACCATCAGACTTACCAAATTTCACAAGGATCGGCCGACTATATTATATAGCTGTGATATAACTAAACGATTTGAAGTGCCATAACTTTGGTGTTTGTACAGTTAGGAAGTTGGGATTATCTATGAGTTTTATTTTTGGCCATTCAATCCGTCTTACCCAATTTCATAAGGATTGGCTGACTATATCCTATAGCTGCCATATAATTGAACGATCGGAAATGGCATTACTTTGGTGTTTGTAAAGTTAGGAAGTTGGGATTATCTATGGTTTTTATTTTTGGCCAATAAATCCGGCCTTCCAAATTTCATAAGTATTGGCCGAATATATCCTATAGCTGCCATATATCTGAACGATCGGAAATGCCATAACATTTGTAACGTGCAACGAGGTTTGGAATGCTTTGGACCCGTCCTTGCTGGGGCACGCGTTATGTTCCGGCTCTTGCTCGTCGGCTTTGGGGGTGGAGGTCTTGCTTCGGACGGATCATGCTAGTTACACATTAATAATACTAAGTCGAGAAAATTTGCGTGCTAGCGACAAAAAAATGCAAGAAATAACCGGTAGAATTTGATAGATACTCAAGAGTTAAAAGAATAGCGAAGAAAGTATTGAAGCTGCGCGAGAAAGTAAACAAGGCGAAGCCACTGATGTAAATGTGGTCGCACTTTGCCCTCCCAACCTGTGATCATCTTCCTCTAGCGTTTGCTGATGATCCCTTTTATTCTACCACCGCGTAGACATCAGCTGAGTTCAGATAGTTTAGTTTAGTTGGTTTTCATAATCCAAATTCAACACAATTTAATATTCAGTCTAAATCTAGGGTATAACATTATAAAATAATTCTAAAGAATATAAGGATATGGTATAATATGGTAGAGTAAGTAGATAAATTTGTAACAAAATAAATATAAGAATATAATTTTTTTTTTTTTTTTAGAACACTCCAAGCGTGGTGACTTATTTTTATGAAAATTAATTTTTTTGAATTCCACTTCATCTAACCTAAGTTTTGTGCACTTTCTTTCTAAATTATTTTTTTATTTATTTTTTTTTTTTTTATTTATTTTTTTTTGTAAATACTTTATTAATTTTCTGTTTTAATTGCGTTCTCACAACTCTTGGCAAATTCTCATTAAAATTCAATGTAAAAATGTCTTCTTTCATTATGTAAATATGACAGGTAAATATAAGTAAAGCTTGCGCAATATAACTCACAAATTTTATCCAGATCCAGCGACGAAAGATCGATCTCCCGATGGCTGAAAGCTGAAAGAGATATTTAAAGGTCGCATAGGGAGCTGTGTTTGCTACTCGAAAACCATAAAGAAATAAAAAAAAATGTAATTGGCCAAACGCTGTGTAGAATGCAACTTAATGCAAAAAGAGCTTTGTTATTGGTTGGTCAGAGCTTTAGGCTTAACAGCGCGCATATGCATACACTGGAAAAATTTAGGTTAGATAAACAGGAAATATTGTATAAGCATATTTTAGAAACTTCAAACAAATTTAAATTAATTGATTCTTGAAATGATTATCACTAAAGTAAAATTATATCTAAAAAAAAAATTCTTTTATTTGCGTAACACGAACACGCTGCTCCTCAAAGGGAATCAGAAATTTTGTCTTGGCAGGTTATATAACAAGAGCAAAAGGAATAAAATAAAATTTTCATAGACTCTCTCCATATTTAAAAACGTGTGGATTTTCCATGTGAGAAGGGTTCGATCTCGAGCATCGTGGTGATATATATAACGGCTGCAGGTTGGCGACGGACTTGGGGATTAAATTTCCTCCGATATTTTCCTGCAGCAATGGGTTAACGCCGGCGACTTGTTTAGGAGCGTTGTATTAGCTAGCTACATTAGTTCACTTCTTTCCCCTTGCCCGAGGCTTAGGGGCATAACCTACTAAAAAGCACTGCGGTTAGGTTTGGCCGATCCACACTATTCACTCGTTTACATACCTCCGGATCCTGCCCCTCGAAAGCCTGATTTACTCCCAGAATTCTCAGCCACTTTCAGCAGTCGTGAGATCTTAAGCCGGACACGAAGCTATCCCGTGATCCGACTTTTCCAAAATTTGACCCTGTAGAAAAATTAGGTTAACCACGCGGGTTTACTTTGAATCCCCTTATAACTCACTTTTCTCTGCAAACAACACCTTCCTGCAAACACCACCGAAAATACCCTTGGCCTGGGGAATTCGACGCGGTGGCACTACTAGCCAAGTTCTCAGCACTAATTTGATTTAAATTTTCACATTAGCTTCCCGCACAGAGGTTATATTTTACCGTGCCAACGGACACGGACCGGACTGTCGGTTTCGGATGCGCACAAAGTAAAAAGGTCGTCCCAATTGGAATTCGAGCTTTTATCTGTTCGGATGCAGCAAAAATTCTCCAGGAACGTGGTTCCTAAAATTTTAGTCCAACTACTCAACACAGCCCTGGCTCAGGATTGCGTTTATCCCAATCAGAGCTCAACCGATAGGTCCAACTGGCAACGCTACCGTGGTTGACAACACTAACGTGGTCGGCAACGCTACCGTATTGGCAACGCTAACACAGTGGCAACGTTGGTGCGATCGTGATCAGGTGGCAATGCCTAGTTAAAACTGGCACTAAACCTAGATCCTTACGATCTGGCTACTCGGAACGCCCGATGCAACGGCTGCAATAATTTAACAGCTATTCAAACTAACTAATTTATATTTCTTCGCATGAATTTTATTTTTTTTTTTTGGTTCATGTTTCAAAGTCCCTTCAGGGCCCTGCTACAAAGCCCCCCCACTACTTTCAGGCTGGGGTACATTAGCATTGATACACCAGACTGAAACCGCAACGGATGGCGCGCTATTGTCGAATGTCTTTAGCATGGTACTTCCCTATTGAACGTCCTTGCAAATCTTCGAGCTCGTAATATGAGTTTCCTACTTTTTCACGAACTCTAGCTTTAACGAATGCAGGCCCGAACTTGGAGTTATATCCTGTCTGGAAACAACTTTGTTTGAAGTTACGCCTGTAAACTTCCTGCCCTTTTGTGAAAGATACATGCCTAGCCCGCAAGTTATATCTTTTTGCGTTTTGTTCGTACGCCTTTAACATGTGGCTAGAAGCTTGCTGTCTAATGATTTCAAAAGAATCAGGTCTACTAAAAAGGATAGAACGATCATCCAGCAGATTTAATTTTCTGAGGAGTGCGTAAGTTGATCCCGAGGTTATCATATGTTGACCGAAAGTCATATAATAGGGCGAAGTGCCTATACTCGAATGTACTGAGGATCGCAAAGCACAACATATTTGGTTGAGGTGCTCATCCCAATCCTTTTGATCTGGACGCAAATAAGATCGAATGCCGGAAATGACCGAACGATTGACTCTCTCCGAGGCGTTGGCCTGAGGCGAATGCACTGCGGTAAAAGTGTGAGCAATTTCATACTTGGAGGTCAACTTCCGAAATTCTTCTGAGCGAAATTGCGATCCATTGTCGGACACAATCGTCTCCGGTACTCCGAATGACATAAACAAATCATTTCCGAGATATTTTACCACTTCTCCTGCGTTTATCTTTCGAACAGGCTTCAAAAATACGTATTTCGTAAAGTGATCCAACACAATAAAAATACCGATATTTCCGCTCCTTGATCTTGGATACGGACCAAGAAAATCGATGTATAGCCGTTGGAAAAAACGCTGAGTTTCGGGTGATCTCCCCATCGGCGGTCTAAGGACGTGATTTGGAGCCTTTGTAGTTTTACAAACTTCGCAAGAGCTTATGTACTTTCTTACATCGGATACTAACCCTGGCCAGAAATAGTACCTCCTAATCCGTTCAATCGTCTTATGAATTCCACCATGAGAAGAAATAGGACTATCGTGTGCTTTCATAAGGATTTCAGGAACTAAGGCTTTTGGAATCCACAGTTTCCAAGCGTACTCGTCGTGGACTTGCATACCAGAGAGATGTTCCGCTTTGCGATAGAGATATCCATCTTCTACTTTTAGATCGGGAAAATTGTTTTGATTGGCTTTTACCTGCTTCAATAGTTCTAAATATTCTGGTGATTTGAAATGGCCTGAGCCTAAGTCGACTAACAAACCCTCTCGTATATCCAATGCAGCGATTTCATCTTCGTTTACTCTAGACAACACGTCAGGTACCACGTTCAGCGAACCCTTCCGATGCTCAATAGTAAACCGAAACCTTTGTAGAGATAACGCCCACCGAGCCAAACGAGAACTAAGGTCGGTGTTAGACATGAGCCATTTTAATGATGCATGATCAGTGATAATTCGAAACTCATGCCCTTCTACGTATGCTCTAAAATTTTTGAGAGCCACAATTGCGGCTAAACATTCTAGCTCCGTCACCGTATAATTACGCTGAGCCTTATTTAACTTCTTAGATATGAACGCGATAGGACGTTCGTCCCCTTCCTTGGATATTTGCACAAGTACAGCACCTACTCCGGTCTTACTGGCATCGCAGTGAATTGCAAATGGCTCTGAAAAATTGGGACTACTCAGCACAGGAGCCGCACACAAACAACGTTTTAACTCGTCGAATGCTTTGAGAGCCTCTTCGGTTAAGACAAATTTCCTTTTAGTTGTCATCAAATCAGTAAGTGGTGAAGCCAAAGAGGCAAAATTAGAGACAAATTTGCGATACCATCCGCATAAGCCCATGAACCTTCTCAAACTACGGAGGGTTTTGGAGCTGGGAAGTTGCTTATCGCCGAAATCTTCTCAGGATCCGTTCTAATACCGCCATCGCCGATGATGTGGCCTAAATAACGTACACTCCGCATGCAAAAATGGCTTTTCCCCACGTTAATTGTTAGTCCAGCTCGCCTTAAGTGCAGAGCTATTTCTCTAAGGACTTCTAAATGCTTTTCAAAGTTTGAGGAAACCACTAAAAGATCATCTAAATAAATGAAAACCTCGTTTCTAAGGGAGGCAGGAATAACCTTGTCCATTAATCTTGACATTGTGCTGGTCGCATTGCACAGTCCGAAAGGCATTACTTTAAACTGATAAAGAGGTCTACCGGGAACAGTAAATGCAGTCTTGTCTCTAGACGCGGGATCCAACGGAACTTGCCAATAAGCGTCTTTTAGATCTATACTCGTAATGCACTCAGCTTTTGGCAAGCGACTGAGTATTCCATTAATCTGCGGAAGTGGATAAGCGTCTTTCTCAGTAAAGCTATTAACTTTGCGACAGTATAAGCATATCCGCACCTTGCCTGGTTTTGTCACCATTACTATTGGGGAAGACCACGAGCTTTCCGACTCCTCGATCACTCCAAGTTGTAACATGCGATCTATTTCCGCATACATTGACTTCTCCACCGCAGGTGAGACCGGAAAATGACGCTGCTTAATCGGCTTTGCATCGCCTACATCAATGGCATGGGATATTAAATTTGTTTTCCCCAAGCCCTCTTGAACAAACGATGGAAAACAATTAACAACAATATTTAACTTTGCTTTTTGCGTGTCAGTTAATTCATGTCTGTTGACATCGACTCCTTCATCACAACAGTTAGGAACTTTCTCCACTTCTGACAAATTCAAATGCTTTGGAAATAAATCATAGGATTTCCAGAAATCCACTCCTAAATACAATTGTTGTTTCAATGATGGAACGATATAAATTGAAAAAGGTTTTTTTATCTTTTCGAATTCCAGATCAACCTTTATTAATCCTAATACCTGTGGAACGGTTCCATCGGCCGTGCTCGCTTTCTGTTTAAGGGGCTTGTAAGCCATTTGGCTGTCTATTACTTCTTTGGCTAGCTCTCCTCCGATACAGGATATCGAGGCTCCTGAATCTAACAGGCCGTAAACAGTGCGATCTAATAATTTTACTGGCAGGAAAGGACGAGGGTCTCGAGATTTTATAGGAACTTCACTGATCTGTTTGATACCTATTCGACAACTTCGAACATTTTGCCAAAAGGATCTACATCTAGAAGCGTTTCGCCCTCTTGAAGGTTTCAACGGAGTGATAATACTTCCCTCAGAAATTTTAATTTCCGAAATTTGTGCTATCTTTTTATGTAATAACGAAAATTCAGGCTTATTTTGTTCGTCCGGTATATCTTTTGAAGCATTTTCAGAGGCTTCATTTATTGCTCGGTCATCGTTGACTGACTGCGTAGAGCACTGGATGTCTTCGGTTTGAACCTTGACCTCGCAGCGCTGCCTTTGAAGTTTTTTGAACACTTCAAACAGCTAGGTTTATAAGTGTCTGCGGCCCCGCATCCATAACAAAACACTCTACGTTCCGACACGCACTCTTGGTAGCGGTGTCCTTCTTCTTGACAGTTCCAACATGTTAAGGTGAAGGCTTCTACTGCCTCATCTTCCTCAGATTCACTGTACCTCTCCTTCTCGCTCTGTACTAATTCGGAAGGATTCACGCCGCCTGCAGATCTCCCTTAACGCGGAAACCGTGTTAATTTCGACGTTTAGTATTTCATGGCGGATCTCCGGTCTCAAATTACTCTTGAGTACTCGGACTAATTTTCTGGTGTTCCACGGTTGCTCGAGTTGGTCGATTAACGCTGATACACTGTCGAAAAAACTCTCGAAGCTTTCAGCAGGTTTCTGCTTCCGGTTTCGAATCATTTCTTCGATGTCTCCATCATCTCTTCCCTGACGGAACTGCATGCGTAAGGCTTCGCATAAACTGTCCCAGCGAACTAATCTTACTGACTTGTGATATCTCCAATAAAAATCATTCGCCTTGCCCTCAAACAAAACGTTTGCATTGCGGCACAATATCCCGAAATTCCCCTCTAGGGTTTGATGAGTAAGAGCTTCCACTCTATATATGAAATTGTCTACAGTTACCCCTGTTCCGGAAAATTTGACTTTCCAACTGTTCAAAATCTGGGCTACCTTATCGGGACTTTGCGACAACTCACTACCGCTATTAGCTTGTGATGCTGGGGAAGCTACTATCGATCCTGATCTGTTCCTGGTTGGGTTAGGGTTTCTCAGGTTTGGAAACTCCCCGTCTTCCATATCTAATTCGCTTCTTCTATGGGATCTTTCGTCTGAATTCGACTGTGATCTCTGTTAAGCTCTGCCTGCGGCTTCGGCCGAGATAGAATTTTGTGCCTCTAATACTCTTTGTATACACTCTCCTACGGAGCTTTCCAGCTTATCGCTCAACATGGCTAAAAGTCGCTTTTCCATTGCCAACAATGTAATATCGTTTACAGCCCTAGCTGTATCAAATGATGGTTCGCTGCTGACACTAGGAGTAGTACCTGTGTTCTGGACTTTGCTGCCTGTTGCTACACTCTTGCTATTTCCGGATTGCTGTGCTCGGGAGACAGCTCGGGCTTCACGGGCACTCCCAGTTGGACCGCATTGAACCTTGCAAACTGGACAAAGGGTGCTTTTCAAAAAGTGAGCTTCTAAGCATAGCTTATGGAAATCGTGCTTACATGGTGTTTTTAGTGCTGTAGCTACGGATTCAATCTCTGCCTTACAAATGGGACATACTGGCTTAGGGTTTTCCCCAGCGGCGGTGTTATCAGGGGATCGGTCCAAACCCATTGTAAATTTATGTAGTGTTATTTTAATTAACGAAAAGAACTTAGATAAAATACGAGAATCTTGTTGGTATTAACACTCTCTACTAACTCAACAAAAATTGGTAAGATAAAAAAAAATATAATCTGAACTGAACTCAAGCTGGATGCTACGCGTATAGCAGGATTTTATTTGTTTACTAAATTTTCTCGCAGAATTTACAAGAGATTCGATTTCCTGCTTAGAGAACTGCCACCTCTAATATTTCAGGAAACTCGTGGAGGGAGACGATCAAACCTTCAACTGAGCCTGGTCAATGCCTTTTCTAAAATGTAGCCTTTGAATTCCAGGTTTGTATAACCAGGGGTTTGATTCATCTCAGGAAATTGAAAATAAGTTTACAAGTCAATTGTGGCTAGTGCACTGCTCGTAAGCTTGTGCATCTAGTTCCTATCCATTTGAACTGATAATACTATTGTTAGCATTAGCCGGCCAGACGACGAACCAGGGTTGCGTGCAATCTGTTTTCACGGCTTAAAGACGCTAAGTCCGATGGCTATTGGTAGGAAATGTTCTAGCTATCTCTGAGTTTTAGCTTCGGCCAGAAGAAAATACTAATATCTTCGTTACTGTTTTCCGGACTAACACTCCTGTTTTAGACAGACATTTGTTTTTAGACTAAAAGAATGAATAGTAGTAATTAATGAAATTTTAAAGGAAAAGGAAATAACATTTGAATATTCTATTTGTAAGTCCCTGTGAGTGTTCACTTTACTCACAGAGGCCCATTCCCGTTGAGCGCCACTTTTCTTAGATTATTAATGAGAATAATACTGTAACGTGCAACGAGGTTTGGAATGCTTTGGACCCGTCCTTGCTGGGGCACGCGTTATGTTCCGGCTCTTGCTCGTCGGCTTTGGGGGTGGAGGTCTTGCTTCGGACGGATCATGCTAGTTACACATTAATAATACTAAGTCGAGAAAATTTGCGTGCTAGCGACAAAAAAATGCAAGAAATAACCGGTAGAATTTGATAGATACTCAAGAGTTAAAAGAATAGCGAAGAAAGTATTGAAGCTGCGCGAGAAAGTAAACAAGGCGAAGCCACTGATGTAAATGTGGTCGCACTTTGCCCTCCCAACCTGTGATCATCTTCCTCTAGCGTTTGCTGATGATCCCTTTTATTCTACCACCGCGTAGACATCAGCTGAGTTCAGATAGTTTAGTTTAGTTGGTTTTCATAATCCAAATTCAACACAATTTAATATTCAGTCTAAATCTAGGGTATAACATTATAAAATAATTCTAAAGAATATAAGGATATGGTATAATATGGTAGAGTAAGTAGATAAATTTGTAACAAAATAAATATAAGAATATAATTTTTTTTTTTTTTTTTAGAACACTCCAAGCGTGGTGACTTATTTTTATGAAAATTAATTTTTTTGAATTCCACGTCATCTAACCTAAGTTTTGTGCACTTTCTTTCTAAATTATTTTTTTATTTATTTTTTTTTTATTTATTTTTTTTTTTGTAAATACTTTATTAATTTTCTGTTTTAATTGCGTTCTCACAACTCTTGGCAAATTCTCATTAAAATTCAATGTAAAAATGTCTTCTTTCATTATGTAAATATGACAGGTAAATATAAGTAAAGCTTGCGCAATATAACTCACAAATTTTATCCAGATCCAGCGACGAAAGATCGATCTCCCGATGGCTGAAAGCTGAAAGAGATATTTAAAGGTCGCATAGGGAGCTGTGTTTGCTACTCGAAAACCATAAAGAAATAAAAAAATGTAATTGGCCAAACGCTGTGTAGAATGCAACTTAATGCAAAAAGAGCTTTGTTATTGGTTGGTCAGAGCTTTAGGCTTAACAGCGCGCATATGCATACACTGGAAAAATTTAGGTTAGATAAACAGGAAATATTGTATAAGCATATTTTAGAAACTTCAAACAAATTTAAATTAATTGATTCTTGAAATGATTATCACTAAAGTAAAATTATATCTAAAAAAAAAAATTCTTTTATTTGCGTAACACGAACACGCTGCTCCTCAAAGGGAATCAGAAATTTTGTCTTGGCAGGTTATATAACAAGAGCAAAAGGAATAAAATAAAATTTTCATAGACTCTCTCCATATTTAAAAACGTGTGGATTTTCCATGTGAGAAGGGTTCGATCTCGAGCATCGTGGTGATATATATAACGGCTGCAGGTTGGCGACGGACTTGGGGATTAAATTTCCTCCGATATTTTCCTGCAGCAATGGGTTAACGCCGGCGACTTGTTTAGGAGCGTTGTATTAGCTAGCTACATTAGTTCACTTCTTTCCCCTTGCCCGAGGCTTAGGGGCATAACCTACTAAAAAGCACTGCGGTTAGGTTTGGCCAATCCACACTATTCACTCGTTTACATACCTCCGGATCCTGCCCCTCGAAAGCCTGATTTACTCCCAGAATTCTCAGCCACTTTCAGCAGTCGTGAGATCTTAAGCCGGACACGAAGCTATCCCGTGATCCGACTTTTCCAAAATTTGACCCTGTAGAAAAATTAGGTTAACCACGCGGGTTTACTTTGAATCCCCTTATAACTCACTTTTCTCTGCAAACAACACCTTCCTGCAAACACCACCGAAAATACCCTTGGCCTGGGGAATTCGACGCGGTGGCACTACTAGCCAAGTTCTCAGCACTAATTTGATTTAAATTTTCACATTAGCTTCCCGCACAGAGGTTATATTTTACCGTGTCAACGGACACGGACCGGACTGTCGGTTTCGGATGCGCATAAAGTAAAAAGGTCGTCCCAATTGGAATTCGAGCTTTTATCTGTTCGGATGCAGCAAAAATTCTCCAGGAACGTGGTTCCTAAAATTTTAGTCCAACTACTCAACACAGCCCTGGCTCAGGATTGCGTTTATCCCAATCAGAGCTCAACCGATAGGTCCAACTGGCAACGCTACCGTGGTTGACAACACTAACGTGGTCGGCAACGCTACCGTATTGGCAACGCTAACACAGTGGCAACGTTGGTGCGATCGTGATCAGGTGGCAATGCCTAGTTAAAACTGGCACTAAACCTAGATCCTTACGATCTGGCTACTCGGAACGCCCGATGCAACGGCTGCAATAATTTAACAGCTATTCAAACTAACTAATTTATATTTCTTCGCATGAATTTTATTTTTTTTTTTTTGGTTCATGTTTCAAAGTCCCTTCAGGGCCCTGCTACACATTAGTGTTTTTAAAGTTAGGAAGTTGGAATTTTCTATGGGCTTTATTTTTGGCCAAACAATCCGACATGCCAAATTTCATAAGGAACGACCAGGATGGGCCGACTATATCCTATAGCTGACATATAACTGAACGATCGGAAATGCCATAACTCTATGGGTTTTATTTTTGGCCAATAAATCCGACCTACCAAATTTCATAAGTATCGGCCGAATATATCTCCTATAGCTGCCATATATCTGAACGATCGGAAATGCCATAACATTAGTGTTTTTAAAGTTAGGAAGTTGGAATTTTCTATAGCCTTTATTTTTGGCCAAACAATCCGACATACCAATTTTCATAAGGAACGACCGGGATCGGCCGACTATATCCTATAGCTGCCATATAACTGAACGATCGGAAATGCCATTACTTTAGCGTTTTTGAAGTTAGGAAGTTAGAATTTTTTTATTTTTTATTTAATTAATTTTTTATTTTTGGCCAAACAATCAGACTTACCAAATTTCACAAGGATCGGCCGACTATAACATATTATATAGCTGTGATATAACTGAACGATTTGAAGTGGCATAACTTTGGTGTTTGTACAGTTAGGAAGTTGGGATTATCTATGAGTTTTATTTTTGGCCATTCAATCCGTCTTACCCAATTTCATAAGGATCGGCTGACTATATCCTATAGCTGCCATATAACTGAACGATCGGAAATGGCATTACTTTGGTGTTTGTAAAGTTAGGAAGTTGGGATTATCTATGGTTTTTATTTTTGGCCAATAAATCCGGCCTTCCAAATTTCATAAGTATTGGCCGAATATATCCTATAGCTGCCATATATCTGAACGATCGGAAATGCCATAACATTAGTGTTTTTAAAGTTAGGAATTTTCTATGGGCTTTATTTTTGGCCAAACAATCCGACATACCAAATTTCATAAGGAACGACCAGGATCGGCCGACTATATCCTATAGCTGACATATAACTGAACGATCGGAAATGCCATAACTCTATGGGTTTTATTTTTGGCCAATAAATCCGACCTACCAAATTTCATAAGTATCGGCCGAATATATCTCCTATAGCTGCCATATATCTGAACGATCGGAAATGCCATAACATTAGTGTTTTTAAAGTTAGGAAGTTGGAATTTTCTATGGGCTTTATTTTTGGCCAAACAATCCGACATACCAAATTTCATAAGGAACGACCAGGATCGGCCGACTATATCCTATAGCTGACATATAACTGAACGATCGGAAATGCCATAACTCTATGGGTTTTCTTTTTGGCCAATAAATCCGACCTACCAAATTTCATAAGTATCGGCCGAATATATCTCCTATAGCTGCCATATATCTGAACGATCGGAAATGCCATAACATTAGTGTTTTTAAAGTTAGGAAGTTGGAATTTTCTATAGCCTTTATTTTTGGCCAAACAATCCGACATACCAATTTTCATAAGGAACGACCGGGATCGGCCGACTATATCCTATAGCTGCCATATAACTGAACGATCGGAAATGCCATTACTTTAGCGTTTTTGAAGTTAGAAAGTTGGAATTTTTTTATTTTTTATTTAATTAATTTTTTATTTTTGGCCAAACAATCAGACTTACCAAATTTCACAAGGATCGGCCGACTATATTATATAGCTGTGATATAACTGAACGATTTGAAGTGGCATAACTTTGGTGTTTGTACAGTTAGGAAGTTGGGATTATCTATGAGTTTTATTTTTGGCCATTCAATCCGTCTTACCCAATTTCATAAGGATCGGCTGACTATATCCTATAGCTGCCATACAACTGAACGATCGGAAATGGCATTACTTTGGTGTTTGTAAAGTTAGGAAGTTGGGATTATCTATGGTTTTTATTTTTGGCCAATAAATCCGGCCTTCCAAATTTCATAAGTATTGGCCGAATATATCCTATAGCTGCCATATATCTGAACGATCGGAAATGCCATAACATTAGTGTTTTTAAATTTAGGAATTTTCTATGGGCTTTATTTTTGGCCAAACAATCCGACATACCAAATTTCATAAGGAACGACCAGGATCGGCCGACTATATCCTATAGCTGACATATAACTGAACGATCGGAAATGCCATAACTCTATGGGTTTTATTTTTTGGCCAATAAATCCGACCTACCAAATTTCATAAGTATCGGCCGAATATATCTCCTATAGCTGCCATATATCTGAACGATCGGAAATGCCATAACATTAGTGTTTTTAAAGTTAGGAATTTTCTATGGGCTTTATTTTTGGCCAAACAATCCGACATACCAAATTTCATAAGGAACGACCAGGATCGGCCGACTATATCCTATAGCTGACATATAACTGAACGATCGGAAATGCCATAACTCTATGGGTTTTATTTTTGGCCAATAAATCCGACCTACCAAATTTCATAAGTATCGGCCGAATATATCTCCTATAGCTGCCATATATCTGAACGATCGGAAATGCCATAACATTAGTGTTTTTAAAGTTAGGAAGTTGGAATTTTCTATAGCCTTTATTTTTGGCCAAACAATCCGACATACCAATTTTCATAAGGAACGACCGGGATCGGCCGACTATATCCTATAGCTGCCATATAACTGAACGATCGGAAATGCCATTACTTTAGCGTTTTTGAAGTTAGAAAGTTGGAATTTTTTTATTTTTTATTTAATTAATTTTTTATTTTTGGCCAAACAATCAGACTTACCAAATTTCACAAGGATCGGCCGACTATATTATATAGCTGTGATATAACTGAACGATTTGAAGTGGCATAACTTTGGTGTTTGTACAGTTAGGAAGTTGAGATTATCTATGAGTTTTATTTTTGGCCATTCAATCCGTCTTACCCAATTTCATAAGGATCGGCTGACTATATCCTATAGCTGCCATACAACTGAACGATCGGAAATGGCATTACTTTGGTGTTTGTAAAGTTAGGAAGTTGGGATTATCTATGGTTTTTATTTTTGGCCAATAAATCCGGCCTTCCAAATTTCATAAGTATTGGCCGAATATATCCTATAGCTGCCATATATCTGAACGATCGGAAATGCCATAACATTAGTGTTTTTAAAGTTAGGAAGTTGGAATTTTCTATGGGCTTTATTTTTGGCCAAACAATCCGACATACCAAATTTCATAAGGAACGACCAGGATCGGCCGACTATATCCTATAGCTGACATATAACTGAACGATCGGAAATGCCATAACTCTATGGGTTTTATTTTTGGCCAATAAATCCGACCTACCAAATTTCATAAGTATCGGCCGAATATATCTCCTATAGCTGCCATATATCTGATCGATCGGAAATGCCATAACATTAGTGTTTTTAAAGTTAGGAAGTTGGAATTTTCTATGGGCTTTATTTTTGGCCAAACAATCCGACATACCAATTTTCATAAGGAACGACCGGGATCGGCCGACTATGTCCTATAGCTGACATATAACTGAACGATCGGAAATGCCATAACTCTATGGGTTTTATTTTTGGCCAATAAATCCGACCTACCAAATTTCATAAGTATCGGCCGAATATATCTCCTATAGCTGCCATATAACTGAACGATCGGAAATGCCATTACTTTAGCGTTTTTAAAGTTAGAAAGTTGGAATTTTTTTATTTTTTATTTAATTTATATTTTATTTTTGGTCAACTAATCCGACTTACCAAATTTCACAAGGATCGGCCGACTACATCCTATAGCTGCCATATAAGTGAACGATTTGAAATGCCATAACTTTGATGTTTGTACAGTAAGGAAGTTGGGATTATCTATGAGTTTTACTTTTGGCCATTCAATCCGACTTACCAAATCTTATAAGGATCGGCCGACTATATCCTATAGCAGACATATAACTGAACGATCGGGAATGCCATTACTTTGGTGTTTGTAAAGTTAGGAAGTTGGAATTTTCTAAGGGCTTTATTTTTGGCCAAACAATCCGACATACCAATTTTCATAAGGAACGACCGGGATCGGTCGACTATATCCTATAGCTGCCATATAACTGAACGATCGGAAATGCCATTACTTTAACGTTTTTAAAGTTAGAAAGTTTTTTTATTTTTTATTTAATTAATTTTTTATTTTTGGCCAAACAATCTGACTTACCAAATTTCAAAAGGATCGGCCGACTATATCCTATAGCTGTGATATAACTGAACGATTTGAAATGCCATAACTTTGGTGTTTGTACAGTTAGGAAGTTGGGATTATCTATGAGTTTTATTTTTGGCCATTCAATCCGTCTTACCCAATTTCATAAGGATCGGCTGACTATATCCTATAGCTGCCATATAACTGAACGATCGGAAATGGCATTACTTTGGTGTTTGTAAAGTTAGGAAGTTGGGATTATCTATGGGTTTTAGTTTTGGCCAATTAATCCGACCTACCAAATTTCATAAGTATCGGCCGAATATATCTCCTATAGCTGCCATATATCTGAACGATCGGAAATGCCATAACATTAGTGTTTTTAAAGTTAGGAAGTTGGAATTTTCTATGGGCTTTATTTTTGGCCAAACAATCCGACATACCAATTTTCATAAGGAACGACCGGGATCGGCCGACTATATCCTATAGCTGCCATATAACTGAACGATCGGAAATGCCATTACTTTAGCGTTTTTGAAGTTAGAAAGCTGGAATTTTTTATTTTTTATTTAATTAATTTTTTATTTTTGGCCAAACAATCAGACTTACCAAATTTCACAAGGATTGGCCGACTATATTATATAGCTGTGATATAACTGAACGATTTGAAGTGCCATAACTTTGGTGTTTGTACAGTTAGGAAGTTGGGATTATCTATGAGTTTTATTTTTGGCCATTCAATCCGTCTTACCCAATTTCATAAGGATCGGCTGACTATATCCTATAGCTGCCATATATCTGAACGATCAGAAATGCCATAACATTAGTGTTTTTAAAGTTAGGAAGTTGGAATTTTCTATGGGCTTTATTTTTGGCCAAACAATCCGACATACCAAATTTCATAAGGAACGACCAGGATGGGCCGACTATATCCTATAGCTGACATATAACTGAACGATCGGAAATGCCATAACTTTAGTGTTTTTAAAGTAAGGAAGTTGGGGTTATCTATGGGTTTTATTTTTGGCCAATAAATCCGACCTACCAAATTTCATAAGTACTGGCCGAATATATCCTATAGCTGCCATATATCTGAACGATCGGAAATGCCATAACATTAGCGTTTTTAAAGTTAAAAAGTTGGAATTTTCTTATTTTTTATTAAATTAATTTTTTATTTTTGGCCAAACAATCCGACTTACCAAATTTCACAAGGATCGGCCGACTATATCCTATATCTGCCATATAACTGAAGGATTTGAAATGCCATAACTTTGGTGTTTGTACAGTTAGGAAGTTGGGATTATCTAAGGGTTTTATTTTTGGCCAATAAATCCGACCCACCAAATTTCATAAGTATTGGCCGAATATATCCTATAGCTGCCATATATCTGAACGATCGGAAATGCCATAACTTTAGTGTTTTTAAAGTTAGGAAGTTGGGATTATCTATGGGTTTTATTTTTGGCCAATAAATCCGACCTACCGAATTTCATAAGTATCGGCCGAATATATCTCCTATAGCTGCCATATATCTGAACGATCGGAAATGCCATAACATTAGTGTTTATACCCGTTACTCGTAGAGTAAAAGGGTATATTGTATTCGTGCAAAAGTATGTAACAGCTAGAAGGAAGCGTTTCCGACCCTATAAAGTATATATAATCTTGTTCAGGATCACTAGCCGAGTTGATCTAGCCATGTCCGTCTGTCCGTCTGTCTGTCTGTCCGTCTGTCCGTCCGTATGAACGCTGAGATCTCGGAAACTATAAAAGCTAGAAGATTGGCATTTTGCATGCAGATTCTAGGAGTTCCTACGCAGCGCAAGTTTGTTTCAAAAAGGTGCCACGCCACCTTTAACGCCCACAATCGCTTATATACGATTTTAAAAATTTAAATATTTCGGAAAAGTAAAAATGCAGTTTTATTGTGTTTATCAATACCTATCGAAATGTAGAAGAAATTTTTCAAATCGGACCATTCGTTAAAAAGTTATGCGTGATCAAAGTTTCTATCTCCATCTCCCTCGCACTCCCTTTACCTGAGTAACGGGTATCTGATAGTCGGGGCACCCGACTATAGCGTTCTCTCTTGTTTTAAAGTTAGGAAGTTGGAATTTTCTATGGGCTTTATTTTTGGCCAAACAATCCGACATACCAAATTTCATAAGGAACGACCGGGATCGGCCGACTATATCCTATAGCTGACATATAACTGAACGATCGGAAATGCCATAATTTTAGTGTTTTTAAAGTTAGAAAGTTGGTATTATTTATGGGTTTTATTTTTGGCCAATAAATCCGACCTACCAAATTTCATAAGTATCACAAGGATCGGCCGACTTTATCCTATAGCTGCCATATAACTGAAGGATTTGAAATGCCATAACTTTGGTGTTTGTACAGTTAGAAGTTGGGATTATCTATGAGTTTTATCTTTGACCAAACAATCCGACTTACCAAATTTCACAAGGATCGGCCGACTATATCCTATAGCTGCCATATAACTTAACGATTTGAAATACCATAACTTTGGTGTTTGTACAGTTAGGAAGTTGGGATTATCTATGAGTTTTATTTTTGACCATTCAATCCGACCTACCAAACTTCATAAGGATCGGCCGACTATATCCTATAGCTCCTATATAACTGAACGATTGGAAATGCCATAACTTTAGTGTTTTTAAAGTTAGGAAGTTGGGATTATCTAAGGGTTTTATTTTTGGCCAATAAATCCGACCCACCAAATTTCATAAGTATAAGCCGAATGTATCTCCTATAGCTGCCATATATCTGAATGATCGGAAATGCCATAACATTAGTGTTTTTAAAGTTAGGAAGTTGGAATTTTCTATGGGCTTTATTTTTGGCCAAACAATCCGACATACCAAATTTTATAAGGAACGACCGGGATCGACCGACTATATCCTATAGCTGCCATATAACTGAACGATTTGAAATGCCATAACTTTGGTGTTTGTACAGTTAGGAAGTTGGGATTATCTATGAGTTTTATTTTTGACCATTCAATCCGACCTACCAAACTTCAAAAGGATCGGCCGACTATGTCCTATAGCTGACATATAACTGAACGATCGGAAATGCCATAACTTTAGTGTTTTTAAAGTTAGAAAGTTGGAATTTTCTTATTTTTTATTTAATTATTTTTTTATTTTTGGCCAAACATCCGACCTACCAAATTTCACAAGGATCGGCCCACTATATCCTATAGCTGACATATAACTGAACGATCGGAATTGATATTACTTTGGTGTTTGTAAAGTTAGGAAGTTGGGATTATCTATGGGTTTTATTTTTGGCCAATAAATCCGGCCTACCAAATTTCATAAGTATTCGCCGAATATATCCTATAGCTGCCATATATCTGAACGATCGGAAATGCCATAACATTAGTGTTTTTAAAGTTAGGAAGTTGGAATTTTCTATGGGCTTTATTTTTTGGCCAAACAATCCGACAAAATACGTTTCTGACTTTCAAAGTGAACGGTCGTGTTTTTTTTTCTGCGCTTCGAATTTTGTATTTTGTTTTCGTTTATTCCCATCGGTGGGTGTTATCAAAACAATTTTAATTTTCATCCGTGTTATTTAAACATAAATTTATACTCCGTTCGCTTCGCGAGTACACTTTGTATTTAATACTAATTAATTGTTTTATTTTCGTAATTCTTATCTGTGTTTTCTTTTCTTTTATCCACACCGTTTTCTCTTTTGTGCATGCACTTTAACTTAGTTACGCTCCCGCTCTCTTGCTCTCTTTGCTTTGAAAGTTCTAAACGTGCGGTTTCTGCGCTCTTGCGGTACTTATAACTGCTCGCTTATAAATTTCAATTCGCTTTCTTGGTACAGTGGTCCCAATAAATAAAATGAATAATAAAAATTTAGTCTGCTTCTGCAAGAAATGCAGCCTCGTAATCAGGGCTGACCAGTCGAATATGACTTGCTGGCTGTGTGAAAATATGGTGCACACCAAGTGCGCCGGTTTTACTGGCCGGACAAGTGATGACCTATCAAAGGGGCCCAATTTGCAGTTTTGTTGTGATGCTTGTGTCGAGGTTGCGAACGAGATGAAATCGTTCATGCGCCAAACTAAAGGCAGCCTGATGGGGCTGATTAGCTGTTTCGGTGTTGCTAGAGATAGTTTTCGCCGAGCTGATGATCTCCTCTCTGCGCTGGACTCGCAGTTTAATAGTCGTAAGCTATTAGAAGAGTCCCCTAAGCGCAAAAAGGCCGCTGGTGGTAAGGAGCAAAGGGGAACACCCCGCAACCGAAATCAAAAGAACAACGGAGCATTCCGGCGGATCAGCAGCCGATTTCAGCAAACCCTCAACAGTTGCTAAGATCGGCAGCTAAAAAAGATTCGGTATCCGAACAATCCGTTTCAGAATGCATGCAACCAGGGACTTCTAAGAATTCCGATTTGTCCGTAGTGGTTTCACAATTAGTGGATCCACCTATCTCTCAGAATATAGCATCTCCTCCACAAGGGACTACTGAGTCCGGACAACCGGCTCAAGTTGGTTTGGCAGAAGCAATGTCTGCTCCACCAAAATCCCTTTCAGTGGTTCCACTCAAGAAACAAATTTTCGTTTCTCTGCTTTCCCCTGATCAAACATCTTCTGATGTATTGTCTTATATACAAGACAAAACTAAAGCCGATTGTAATAGTGTAAAGGTGGAAAAGTTTAAGTTTTCTTATGCTAGAGACATTTCATCTTTCAAGATAACTGTCCCTAACGAGCTTTTTGAAGCGATATGCTCGGGGCGACTTTTGGCCGGATAATATGGTTATAAAAGAGTTCGAGGCTAAGATAAAGAAGAAGGGGCCCGTGGGAGTAAAACTTCCTAGTCGAGGCCAAACCAGTGTACCAATTTCAAAAAACTAACTTCTAACCTCCTACTTTCCTATCAGAATGCAAGAGGTTTGCGCAGCAAACTTACTAAATTGTATTCCGATAGCCTCTCCTTTGCATCTCATATTATTGTGTTCACAGAAACCTGGTTAAAGCCGGAGATCTTTAGCTCCGAAGTTTTCCAGGTAAGTACACAATATATAGGTATGACCGTCCCTCTAGACGGGGAGGTGGAGTCTTAATTGGAGTTGATTCAAACCTCCCGTCTGAGGAGTTATTTTTTGATGAATTCAAAACCATTGAATTTATTTGTGTAAAGTTATCGCTTCCTGGTAACTTTATATACATAACTTGCTCATATATTCCGCCGTTGTCTGAACTTCCTGATTATTTAAATCACCTATCCGTCATTAAGTCCGTTGCAAATAAGCTTTCCGATAGGGATCAGTTGATAGTTCTAGGTGATTTTAATATACCTGGAGTTACTTGGTTCACTGAGGATGGATCGAATGTCTAACTACCTATAGCACAGCATGATTTTATTGATGGCCTGCTTGACATATCTCTATCTCAAGTAAACCATGTTCGAAATTCATTAGGTCGCCTACTTGATTTGTGTTTTGTATCAAATCCTGAAGGTGTGTTTCTGTCCAGAGTAGCACCACTCACGCAACCTGAAGATCCATATCACCCAACATTCGAACTTTCATTTGATACGGGTAGAGTTATAGAAGAAAAATCAGAAAAATCCAAACGAACACATTGTTTTCGCAAGGCAGACTTTCTGAGGCTAAATAATTTTATTTCTGGCTTTAATTGGTCTGATCTTTACCTATGCATTAATATGTCCGATGCAGTTAATGTTTTTTACACTGCAATAAACTCATTTTTAATTCCTGTGTTCTGTGGTACTATCCGTCAACTTCCAATAAATCACCTTGGTTTAGCAAAGAGTTGACACACTTAATAAATGTAAAGTCCAGACTTTTTAGGAAATATAAAAATACCGGTTCACGATCTGTTTTTACTAGATATTTAAGTGCTCGGTCAAGATTTACCGTGCTTAATGCTCAGTGTTATAACAGATACTTAAACCGTTGTAAGGTCCAGTTCTCTCAGGACCCGAAACAGTTTTATAATTTTGTTAACACCAAGCGTAAATCTAATTCTTTTCCTTCCTCGCTATCGTTCGAAAACATGACGGTAACCACAGATCAGGCAATAGCCGATTTATTTCCCAAATTTTTTCAAACGACTTACTCTACTTTAGATTATTCATCACAGCCTTATTCTTACAACATATCCAAGTCAAACCTCATATTCTGTCCCACTTTAACAGAAAGCTCTCTTCTTTTGGATCTTCTTCGTATTAAACCTGTTTATTCGCCAGGACCCGATGGTATTCCTGGGTGCGTGCTTAGGTATTGCGCTAAGGCCCTGTGCAAACCTCTTCACAAGTTGTTTACCTTATCTATAGAAACCTCCCAATTCCCAAATATTTGGAAGGAATCATTTGTTATTCCTCTTTTCAAAAAAGGTAACAAGTTAGAAGCCAGTAACTACAGAGGTATTTCTAAGTTGTCAGCTATTCCTAAGCTTTTTGAAAAAATTATTACTCCTCATTTGCAGCACCTTTGCAGATCAATCATTTCTCCGTGTCAACACGGATTTATTAAACGTAGATCCACAATCACAAACCTTCTAGAGCTCACTTCATTAGTGATAAAAGGCTTCAATAGTAGTTTTCAAACAGACGTTATTTACACTGACTTTAGTAAAGCATTCGACTCTGTAAATCACTTACTTCTCATTCAAAAACTTGACCTTTTAGGTTTTCCAGTTGATCTGCTTAAATGGATTTCAAGTTATCTGAATGGCAGGTCACAAAGGGTCCTTCTTAAAAATTCAATTTCTGAAATTCTCCGTGTTACCTCCGGTGTCCCACAAGGGAGCCATCTGGGTCCGTTACTTTTTACATTATTTATTAATGATCTTCCCTCAATTATAAGTCATTCTCGCGTACTTATGTACGCAGATGATGTTAAGTTGTGCCTGCAGTATATGGACATTTCCTCCCATTTAGACTTGCAATCCGATCTAGATAATTTTCAAAACTGGTGCCGAGATAATTTACTAAATTTAAACGGTTCCAAGTGCAAGCTGATGACTTTTTATCGGGCCAATCCGATATACGCGACCTACACGTTAAGTGACCCCAAACTAAAATTTTCTAATCACATTTCGTCCATGGTTAATAAAGCCAGAGGAGTGCTTGGATTTATTAAAGGTGGTCAAAAGAATTCGATGATCCTTATTTGACTAAAACTTTATATATTTCGCTAGTCCGTCCGATTCTAGAGTATGAGTCTCCCGTCTGGAGTCCACAATACGGAATACATATTGGTCGTATTGAATCTGTACAAAAAAACTTCCTTCTTTTTGCTTTACGGCGCCTAAACTGGGATGCAAATCTTATCTTACCTTCTTATTCTAGTAGACTTCTTTTGATTAATTTACCATCCCTAGCCAACCGTAGAACGATGCTTGGTACTATCTTTATTTATAACATTATACATGGTGATATTGACTGCCCCGACTTGTTAAGTCGGCTAAACTTTCTGTGCCAAGTAGATAAACTAGAAATTATATTCCCCTAACTTTAAATCATTGTAGATCTAACTATGCCTTGCATGGGCCTTTCAGAGTATTATGTTCTGACTATAATAGACTTTTTCCTGTAATATCAAATCTTGACTCTCTGCCGCTCCTAAAACGATTAATACTTGCTTCATTGGCACAAGATTGATCTAACTATTACTTTTTCCCCGGACCTTTACCTTTATTTTTCCTATCTCGCGTCTATCTTATCGCGAATCGTGCCGTACGATACACGGCTGCGCCCCTCGGTCGGTTGGGCGGGTAAGTGGGCCGTGGGACTCCGCGCGAAAAAAAAAAAAAAAATACCCATTTTCATAAGGAACGACCAGGATCGGCCGACTATATCCTTTAGCTGACATATAACTGAACGATCGGAAATGCCATAAGTTTAGTGTTTTTAAAGTTAGGAAGTTGGGACTATCTATGGGTTTTATTTTTGACCAATAAATCCGACCTACCAAATTTCATAAGTATGGGCCGAATATATCTCCTATAGCTGCCATATATCTGAACGATCGGAAATGCCATTACTTTAGCGTTTTTAAAGTGAAAAAGTTGGAATTTTCTTATTTTTTATTTAATTTATTATTTATTTTTGGTCAACTAATCCGACTTACCAAATTTCACAAGGATCAGCCAACTATATCCCATAGCTGCTATATAAGTGAACGATTGGAAATGCCATAACTTTAGTGTTTTTAAAGTTAGGAAGTTGGGATTATCTATGGGTTTTATTTTTGGCCAATAAATCCGACCAACCAAATTTCATAAGTATCGGCCGAATATATCTCCTATAGCTGCCATATATCTGAACGATAGGAAATGCCATAACATTAGTGTTTATACCCGTTACTCGTAGAGTAAAAGGGTATATTATATTCGTGCAAAAGTATGTAACGCGTAGAAGGAAGCGTTTCCGACCCTTTAAAGTATATATATTCTTGTTCAGGATCACTAGCCGAGTCGATCTAGCCATGTCCGTCTGTCCGTCTGTCTGTCTGTCCGTCTGTCTGTCCGTATGAACGCTGAGATCTCGGAAACTATAAAAACTAGAAGATGGGCATTTTGCATGTAGATTTTAGGAGTTCCTACGCAGCACAAGTTTGTTACAAAATGGTGCCAAGCCTTCTCTGACGCCCACAAGTCACAAGCTGTGGCCACAGTTTTGATGCTATTATGCAAATTTTAATTGATATGTTTTTGTTTCGTCAATACCTATCGATTGGCCTAATAAAAGTTTGCCACGCCCACTCTAACGCCCAAAAACCCATTAAACGCTTAAGCCTGGCTAGCGCCTACATTTCCGCCTTTCATGGCACAATAGCGCCATCTAGCGGATGACTTTGGAACAGCTGGCCAAGGTGCTCAACAGAGTCAACGTTAATTCTCAATAAGGATTTTTATTAAAGGAAATTACGATGGTTTTCATTTGTCAATACCGAACTATATCTCAAGAACTATGCAAATCAAATCAAGTTAGCCAAATTGGAGGTCTGAGTCAAACAATGGCGTATGTGTGTATGTATGTAAGCATTGCACTCAAAAACATAAACATAAACACAGCTGTTGGTGCAGGACAAGAGCTGCCTGCGCTAAAGAAGCGCTGGTGCTGATGCTCGTGCTGTAAAGCCGCCAGCTCTAAGAGATCGCCGAATTCAAATTGACAATTTGAACTGAGTAACGGGTATCTAATAGTCGAGGCACTCGACTAGAGCGTTCTCACTTGTTTTAAGTTAGGAAGTTGGAATTTTCTATGGGTTTTATTTTTGGCCAATAAATCCGGCCTACCAAATTTCATAAGTATTGGCCGAATATATCCTATAGCTGCCATACATGTGAACGATCGGAAATGCCATAACATTAGTGTTTTTAAAGTTAGGAAGTTGGAATTTTCTATGGGCTTTATTTTTGGCCAAACAATCCGACATACCAAATTTCATAAGGAACGACCGGGATCGGCCGACTATATCCTATATCTGCCATATAACTGAACGATCGGAAATGCCATTACTTTAGCGTTTTTAAAGTTAGAAAGTTGGAATTTTCCCATTTTTTATTTAATTATTTTTTTTTTTTTGGCCAAACAATCCGACTTACCAAATTTCACAAGGATCGGTCCACTATATCCCATAGTTGTTATATAACTGAACGATTTGAAATGCCATAACTTTGGTGTTTGTACAGTTAGGAAGTTGTGATTATCTATGAGTTTTATTTTTGGCCATTCAATCCGTCTTAGCAAATTTCATAAGGATCGGCCGACTATATCCTATAGCTGCCATATAACTGAACGATCGGAAATGCCATTACTTTGGTGTTTGTAAAGTTAGGAAGTTGGGATTACCTATGGGTTTTAGTTTTGGCCAATAAATCCGACCTACCAAATTTCATAAGTACTGGCCGAATATATCCTATAGCTGATACATATCTGAACGATCGGAAATGCCATTACTTTGGTGTTTGTAAAGTTATGAAGTTGGGATTATTTATGGGTTTTATTTTTGGCCAATAAATCCGACCTACCAAATTTCATAAGTATTGGCCGAATATATACTTTAGCTGCCATATATCTGAACGATCGGAAATGCCATAACATTAGTGTTTTTAAAGTTAGGAAGTTGGAATTTTCTATGGGCTTTATTTTTGGCCAAACAATCCGACATACCAAATTTCATAAGGAACGACCGGGATCGGCCGACTATATCCTATAGCTGCCATATAACTGAACGATCAAAAATGCCATTACTTTAGCTTTTTTAAAGTTAGAATGTTGGAATTGTCTTATTTTTTATTTAATGATTTTTTTATTTTTGGCCAAACAATCCGACTTACAAAATTTCACAAGGATCGGCCGACTATATCCTATAGCTGCCATATAACTGAACGATTTGAAATGCCATAACTTTGGTGTTTGTACAGTTAGGAAGTTGTGATTATCTATGAGTTTTATTTTTGGCCATTCAATCCGTCTTAGCAAATTTCATAAGGATCGGCCGACTATATCCTATAGCTGCCATATAACTGAACGATTTGAAATGCCATAACTTTGGTGTTTGTACAGTTAGGAAGTTGGGATTATTTATGAGTTTTATCTTTTGGCCAAACAATCCGACATACCAAATTTAATAAGGATCAGCGGACTACATCCTATAGCTGCCATATAACTAAACGATCGGAAATGCCATTACTTTGGTGTTTGTAACGTTAGGAAGTTGGGATTATCTATGGGTTTTAGTTTTGGCCAATAAATCCAATCTACCAAATTTCATAAGTACTGGCCGAATATATCCTATAGCTGTCATACAACTGAACGATTTAAAATGCCATCACTTTGGTGTTTGTACAGTTAGGAAGTTGGGATTATCTATGAGTTTTATTTTTGGCCATTCAATCCGACCTACCAAATTTCATAAGGATCGGCCGACTATATCCTATAGCTGACATATAACTGAACGATCGGAAATGCCATAACTTTAGTGTTTTTAAAGTTAGGAAGTTGGGATTATCTATGGGTTTTATTTTTGGCCAATAAATCCGACATACCAAATTTCATAAGGATCGGCCGACAATATCCTATAGCTGCTATATAACTAATCGATTGGAAATGCCATAAATTTGGTGTTAGGAAAATGGAATTTTCTATGGCTTTTATTTTTGCCCAAACAATCCGACCTACCAAATTTCAAAGGGATCGGCTGACTATATCCCATAGCTGCTGTATAGCTGAACGATTGGAATTGCCATAACTTTAGTATTTTTAAAGTTAGGAAGTTGGGATTATCTATGGGTTTTATTTTTGGCCAAACAATCCGACATACCAAATTTCATAAGGATCAGCCGACTACATCCTATAGCTGCCATATAACTTACCGATCGGAAATGCCATTACTTTGGTGTTTGTAACGTTAGGAAGTTGGGATTATCTATGGGTTTTAGTTTTGGCCAATAAATCCAATCTACCAAATTTCATAAGTACTGGCCGAATATATCCTATAGCTGCCATACAACTGAACGATTTGAAATGCCATCACTTTGGTGTTTGTACAGTTAGGAAGTTGGGATTATCTATGAGTTTTTATTTTTGGCCATTCAATCCGACCTACCAAATTTCATAAGGATCGGCCGACTATATCCTATAGCTGACATATAACTGAGCTGCCATATAGCTGAACGATCGGAAATGCCATAACATTAGTGTTTTTAAAGTTAGGAAGTTGGAATTTTCTATGGGCTTTATTTTTGGTCAAACAATCCGACATACCAAATTTCATAAGGAACGACTATATCCTATAGCTGCCATATAACTGAACGATCGGAAATGCCATTACTTTAGCGTTTTTAAAGTTAGAAAGTTGGAATTTTCTTATTTTTTATTTAATTATTTTTTTTATTTTTGGCCAAACAATCCGACTTACCAAATTTCACAAGGATCGGCCGACTATATCCTATAGCTGCCATATAACTGAACGATTTGAAATGCCATAACATTGATGTTTGTACAGTTAGGAAGTTGGGATTATCTATGAGTTTTATTTTTGGCCATTCAATCCGACCTACCAAATTTCATATGGATCGGCCGACTATATCCTATAGCTGCTATATAACTGAACGATAGGAAATGCCATAACTTTGGTGTTTGTACAGTTAGGAAGTTGGGATTATCTATGAGTTTTATTTTTTGGCCATTCAATCCGACCTACCAAATTTCTTAAGGATCGGCCGACTTTATCCTATAGCTGACATATAACTGAACGACCGGAAATGCCATAACTTTAGTGTTTTTAAAGTTAGGAAGTTGGGATTATCTATGGGTTTTATTTTTGGCCAATAAATCCGACCTACCAAATTTCATAAGTATCGGCCGAATATATCTCTTATAGCTGCCATATATCTGAACGATCGGAAATGCCATTACTTTAGCGTTTTTAAAGTTAGAAAGTTGGAATTTTCTTATTTTTTTATTTAATTATTTTATTATTTTTGGCCAAACAATCCGACTTACCAAATTTCACAAGGACCGGCCGACTATATCCTATAGCTGCCATATAACTGAACGATCGGAAATGCCATAACTTTGGTGTTTGTACAGTTAGGAAGTTGGGATTATCTATGAGTTTTATTTTTGGCCATTCAATCCGACATACCAAATTTCATAAGGATCGGCCGACTATATCCTATAGCTGCTATATAACTGAACGATTGGATATGCCATAACTTTGGTGTTTGTAAAGTTAGGAAAATGGAATTTTCTATGGGTTTTATTTTTGCCCAAGCAATCCGACATACCAAATTTCATAAGGATCGGCCGACTATATCCTATAGCTGCTATATAACTAAATGATTGGAAATGCCATAACTTTAGTGTTTTTAAAGTTAGGAAGTTGGAATTTTCTATGGGCTTTATTTTTGGCCAAACAATCCGACATACCAAATTTCATAAGGAACGACCGGGATCGGCCGACTATATCCTATAGCTGCCATATAACTGAACGATCGGAAATGCCATTACTTTATCGTTTTTAAAGTTAGAAAGTTGGAATTTTCTTATATTTTATTTAATTATTTTTTTATTTTTGGCCAAACAATCCGACTTACCAAATTTCACAAGGATCGGCCGACTATATCCTATAGATGTCATATAACTGAACGATTTTAAATGCCATAACTTTGATGTTTGTACAGTTAGGAAGTTGGGATTATCTATGAGATTTATTTTTGGCCATTCAATCCGACATACCAAATTTCATAAGGATCGGCCGACTACATCCTATAGCTGCCATATAACTAAACGTTTGGAAATGCTATTACTTTGGTGTTTGTAACGTTAGGAAGTTGGGATTATCTATGGGTTTTAGTTTTGGCCAATAAATCCAATCTACCAAATTTCAAAAGTACTGGCCGAATATATCCTATAGCTGCCATACAACTGAACGATTTGAAATGCCATCACTTTGGTGTTTGTACAGTTAGGAAGTTGGGATTATCTATGAGTTTTATATTTGGCCATTCAATCCGACCTACTAAATTTCATAAGGATCGGCCGACTATATCCTATAGCTGCCATATATCTGAACGATCGGAAATGCCATATCTTTAGTGTTTTTAAAGTTAGGAGGTTGGGATTATCTATGGGTTTTATTTTTGGCCAATAAATCCGACCTACCAAATTTCATAAGTATCGGCCGAATATATCTCCTATAGCTGCCATATAGCTGAACGATCGGAAATGCCATAACATTAGTGTTTTTAAAGTTAGGAAGTTGGAATTTTCTATGGGCTTTATTTTTGGCCAAACAATCCGACATACCAAATTTCATAAGGAACGACCGGGATCGGCCGACTATATCCTATAGCTACCATATAACTGAACGATCGGAAATGCCATTACTTTAGCGTTTTTAAAGTTAGAAAGTTGGAATTTTCTTATTTTTTATTTAATTATTTTTTTATTTTTGGCCAAACAATCCGACTTACCAAATTTCACAAGGATCGGCCGACTATATCCTATAGCTGTCATATAACTGAACGATTTGAAATGCCATAACTTTGGTGGAAGTTGGGATTATCTATGAGTTTTATTTTTGGCCATTTAATCCGACCTACCAAATTTAATATGGATCGGCCGACTATATCCTATAGCTGCTATATAACTGAACGATTGGAAATGCCATAACTTTGGTATATGTAAAGTTAGAAAAAATGAATTTTCTATGGGTTTTATTTTTGCCCAAACAATCCGACATACCAAATTTCAAAGGGATCGGCCGACTATATCCCATAGCTGCTATATAACTGAACGATTGGAAATGCCATAAGTTTAGTGTTTTTAAAGTTAGGAAGTTGGGATTATCTATGGGTTTTATTTTTGGCCAATAAATCCGACCTACCAAATTTCATAAGTATCGGCCGAATATATCTCCTATAGCTGCCATATATCTGAACGATCGGAAATGCCATAACATTAGTGTTTTTAAAGTTAGGAAGTTGGAATTTTCTATGGGCTTTATTTTTGGCCAAACAATCCGACATACCAAATTTCATAAGGAACGACCGGGATCGGCCGACTAAATCCTATAGCTGCCATATAACTGAACGATCGGAAATGCCATTACTTTAGCGTTTTTAAATTTAGAAAGTTGGAATTTTCTTATTTTTTATTTAATTATTTTTTATTTTTGGCCAAACAATCCGACTTACCAAATTTCACAAGGATCGGCCGACTATATCCTATAGCTGCCATATAACTGAACGATTTGAAATGCCATAACATTGATGTTTGTACAGTTAGGAAGTTGGGATTATCTATGAGTTTTATTTTTGGCCATTCAATCCGACCTACCAAATTTCATATGGATCGGCCGACTATATCCTATAGCTGCTATATAACTGAACGATTGGAAATGCCATAACTTTGGTGTTTGTACAGTTAGGAAGTTGGGATTATCTATGAGTTTTATTTTTTGACAATTCAATCCGACTTACCAAATTTCATAAGGATCGGCCGACTTTATCGTATAGCTGACATATAACTGAACGATCGGAAATGCCATAACTTTAGTGTTTTTAAAGTTAGGAAGTTGGGATTATCTATGGGTTTTATTTTTGGCCAATAAATCCGACCTACCAAATTTCATAAGTATCGGCCGAATATATCTCCTATAGCTGCCATATATCTGAACGATCGGAAATGCCATTACTTTAGCGTTTTTAAAGTTAGAAAGTTGGAATTTTCTTATTTTTTATTTAATTATTTTATTATTTTTGGCCAAACAATCCGACTTACCAAATTTCACAAGGATCGGCCGACTATATCCTATAGCTGCTATATAACTGAACGATTGGATATGCCATAACTTTGGTGTTTGTAAAGTTAGGAAAATGGAATTTTCTATGGGTTTTATTTTTGCCCAAGCAATCCGACATACCAAATTTCATAAGGATCGGCCGACTATATCCTATAGCTGCTATAAAACTAAACGATTGGAAATGCCATAAGTTTAGTGTTTTTAAAGTTAGGAAGTTGGGATTATCTATGGGTTTTAGTTTTGGCCGTTCAATCCGACCTACTAAATTTCATAAGGATCGGCCGACTATATCCATTAGCTGCCATATATCTGAACGATCGGAAATGCCATATCTTTAGTGTTTTTAAAGTTAGGAAGTTGGGATTATCTATGGGTTTTATTTTTGGCCAATAAATCCGACCTACCAAATTTCATAAGTATCGGCCGAATATATCTCCTATAGCTGCCATATATCTGAACGATCGGAAATGCCATAACATTAGTGTTTTTAAAGTTAGGAAGTTGGAATTTTCTATGGGCTTTATTTTTGGCCAAACAATCCGACATACCAAATTTCATAAGGAACGACCGGGATCGGCCGACTAAATCCTATAGCTGCCATATAACTGAACGATCGGAAATGCCATTACTTTAGCGTTTTTAAATTTAGAAAGTTGGAATTTTCTTATTTTTTATTTAATTATTTTTTATTTTTGGCCAAACTATATCCTATAGCTGCCATATAACTGAACGATTTGAAATGCCATAACATTGATGTTTGTACAGTTAGGAAGTTGGGATTATCTATGAGTTTTATTTTTGGCCATTTCATCCGACCTACCAAATTTCATATGGATCGGCCGACTATATCCTATAGCTGCTATATAACTGAACGATTGGAAATGCCATAACTTTGGTGTTTGTACAGTTAGGAAGTTGGGATTATCTATGAGTTTTATTTTTTGGCAATTCAATCCGACCTACCAAATTTCATAAGGATCGGCCGACTTTATCGTATAGCTGACATATAACTGAACGATCGGAAATGCCATAACTTTAGTGTTTTTAAAGTTAGGAAGTTGGGATTATCTATGGGTTTTATTTTTGGCCAATAAATCCGACCTACCAAATTTCATAAGTATCGGCCGAATATATCTCCTATAGCTGCCATATATCTGAACGATCGGAAATGCCATTACTTTAGCGTTTTTAAAGTTAGAAAGTTGGAATTTTCTTATTTTTTATTTAATTATTTTATTATTTTTGGCCAAACAATCCGACTTACCAAATTTCACAAGAATCGGCCGACTATATCCTATAGCTGCTATATAACTGAACGATTGGATATGCCATAACTTTGGTGTTTGTAAAGTTAGGAAAATGGAATATTCTATGGGTTTTATTTTTGCCCGAGCAATCCGACATACCAAATTTCATAAGGATCGGCCGACTATATCCTATAGCTGCTATAAAACTAAACGATTGGAAATGCCATAACTTTAGTGTTTTTAAAGTTAGGAAGTTGGGATTATCTATGGGTTTTATTTTTGGCCAATAAATCCGACCTACCAAATTTCATAAGTATCGGCCGAATATATCTCCTATAGCTGCCATATATCTGAACTATCGGAAATGCCATAACATTAGTGTTTTTAAAGTTAGGAAGTTGGAATTTTCTATGGGCTTTATTTTTGGCCAAACAATCCGACATACCAAATTTCATAAGGAACGACCGGAGTCGGCCGACTATATCCTATAGCTGCCATATAACTGAACGATCGGAAATGCCATAACATTGATGTTTCTACAGTTAGGAAGTTGGGATTATCTATGAGTTTTATTTTTGGCCATTTCATCCGACCTACCAAATTTCATATGGATCGGCCGACTATATCCTATAGCTGCTATATAACTGAACGATTGGAAATGCCATAACTTTGGTGTTTGTACAGTTAGGAAGTTGGGATTATCTATGAGTTTTATTTTTTGGCAATTCAATCCGACCTACCAAATTTCATAAGGATCGGCCGACTTTATCGTATAGCTGACATATAACTGAACGATCGGAAATGCCATAACTTTAGTGTTTTTAAAGTTAGGAAGTTGGGATTATCTATGGGTTTTATTTTTGGCCAATAAATCCGACCTACCAAATTTCATAAGTATCGGCCGAATATATCTCCTATAGCTGCCATATATCTGAACGATCGGAAATGCCATTACTTTAGCGTTTTTAAAGTTAGAAAGTTGGAATTTTCTTATTTTTATTTAATTATTTTATTATTTTTGGCCAAACAATCCGACTTACCAAATTTCACAAGAATCGGCCGACTATATCCTATAGCTGCTATATAACTGAACGATTGGATATGCCATAACTTTGGTGTTTGTAAAGTTAGGAAAATGGAATATTCTATGGGTTTTATTTTTGCCCGAGCAATCCGACATACCAAATTTCATAAGGATCGGCCGACTATATCCTATAGCTGCTATAAAACTAAACGATTGGAAATGCCATAACTTTAGTGTTTTTAAAGTTAGGAAGTTGGGATTATCTATGGGTTTTATTTTTGGCCAATAAATCCGACCTACCAAATTTCATAAGTATCGGCCGAATATATCTCCTATAGCTGCCATATATCTGAACTATCGGAAATGCCATAACATTAGTGTTTTTAAAGTTAGGAAGTTGGAATTTTCTATGGGCTTTATTTTTGGCCAAACAATCCGACATACCAAATTTCATAAGGAACGACCGGAGTCGGCCGACTATATCCTATAGCTGCCATATAACTGAACGATCGGAAATGCCATAACATTGATGTTTCTACAGTTAGGAAGTTGGGATTATCTATGAGTTTTATTTTTGGCCATTTTATCCGACCTACCAAATTTCATATGGATCGGCCGACTATATCCTATAGCTGCTATATAACTGAACGATTGGAAATGCCATAACTTTGGTGTTTGTACAGTTAGGAAGTTGGGATTATCTATGAGTTTTATTTTTTGGCAATTCAATCCGACCTACCAAATTTCATAAGGATCGGCCGACTTTATCGTATAGCTGACATATAACTGAACGATCGGAAATGCCATAACTTTAGTGTTTTTAAAGTTAGGAAGTTGGGATTATCTATGGGTTTTATTTTTGGCCAATAAATCCGACCTACCAAATTTCATAAGTATCGGCCGAATATATCTCCTATAGCTGCCATATATCTGAACGATCGGAAATGCCATTACTTTAGCGTTTTTAAAGTTAGAAAGTTGGAATTTTCTTATTTTTTATTTAATTATTTTATTATTTTTGGCCAAACAATCCGACTTACCAAATTTCACAAGAATCGGCCGACTATATCCTATAGCTGCTATATAACTGAACGATTGGATATGCCATAACTTTGGTGTTTGTAAAGTTAGGAAAATGGAATTTTCTATGGGTTTTATTTTTGCCCGAGCAATCCGACATACCAAATTTCATAAGGATCGGCCGACTATATCCTATAGCTGCTATAAAACTAAACGATTGGAAATGCCATAACTTTAGTGTTTTTAAAGTTAGGAAGTTGGGATTATCTATGGGTTTTATTTTTGGCCAATAAATCCGACCTACCAAATTTCATAAGTATCGGCCGAATATATCTCCTATAGCTGCCATATATCTGAACTATCGGAAATGCCATAACATTAGTGTTTTTAAAGTTAGGAAGTTGGAATTTTCTATGGGCTTTATTTTTGGCCAAACAATCCGACATACCAAATTTCATAAGGAACGACCGGAGTCGGCCGACTATATCCTATAGCTGCCATATAACTGAACGATCGAAAATGCCATTACTTTAGCGTTTTTAAAGTTAGAAAGTTGGAATTTTCTTATTTTTTATTTAATTATTTTTTTATTTTCGGCCAAACAATCCGACTTACCAAATTTCACAAGGATCGGCCGACTATATCCTATAGCTGCTATATAACTGAACGATTGGAAATGCCATAACTTTGGTGTTTGTACAGTTAGGAAGTTGGGATTATCTATGAGTTTTATTTTTTGGCTTTTCAATCCGACCTACCAAATTTCATAAGGATCGGCCGACTTTATCCTATAGCTGACATATAACTGAACGATCGGAAATGCCATAACTTTAGTGTTTTTAAAGTTAGGAAGTTGGGATTATCTATGGGTTTTAGTTTTGGCCAATAAATCCGACCTACCAAATTTCATAAGTATCGGCCGAATATATCTCCTATAGCTGCCATATATCTGAACTATCGGAAATGCCATAACATTAGTGTTTTTAAAGTTAGGAAGTTGGAATTTTCTATGGGCTTTATTTTTGGCCAAACAATCCGACATACCAAATTTCATAAGGAACGACCGGGATCGGCCGACTATATCCTATAGCTGCCATATAACTGAACGATCGGAAATGCCATTACTTTAGCGTTTTTAAAGTTAGAAAGTTGGAATTTTCTTATTTTTTATTTAATTATTTTTTTATTTTCGGCCAAACAATCCGACTTACCAAATTTCACAAGGATCGGCCGACTATATCCTATAGCTGCTATATAACTGAACGATTGGAAATGCCATAACATTAGTGTTTTTAAAGTTAGGAAGTTGGAATTTTCTATGGGCTTTATTTTTGGCCAAACAATCCGACATACCAAATTTCATAAGGAACGACCGGGATCGGCCGACTAAATCCTATAGCTGCCATATAACTGAACGATCGGAAATGCCATTACTTTAGCGTTTTTAAATTTAGAAAGTTGGAATTTTCTTATTTTTTATTTAATTATTTTTTATTTTTGGCCAAACAATCCGACTTACCAAATTTCACAAGGATCGGCCGACTATATCCTATAGCTGCCATATAACAGAACGATTTGAAATGCCATAACATTGATGTTTGTACAGTTAGGAAGTTGGGATTATCTATGAGTTTTATTTTTGGCCATTTCATCCGACCTACCAAATTTCATATGGATCGGCCGACTATATCCTATAGCTGCTATATAACTGAACGATTGGAAATGCCATAACTTTGGTGTTTGTACAGTTAGGAAGTTGGGATTATCTATGAGTTTTATTTTTTGGCAATTCAATCCGACCTACCAAATTTCATAAGGATCGGCCGACTTTATCGTATAGCTGACATATAACTGAACGATCGGAAATGCCATAACTTTAGTGTTTTTAAAGTTAGGAAGTTGGGATTATCTATGGGTTTTATTTTTGGCCAATAAATCCGACCTACCAAATTTCATAAGTATCGGCCGAATATATCTCCTATAGCTGCCATATATCTGAACTATCGGAAATGCCATAACATTAGTGTTTTTAAAGTTAGGAAGTTGGAATTTTCTATGGGCTTTATTTTTGGCCAAACAATCCGACATACCAAATTTCATAAGGAACGACCGGGATCGGCCGACTATATCCTATAGCTGCCATATAACTGAACGATCGGAAATGCCATTACTTTAGCGTTTTTAAAGTTAGAAAGTTGGAATTTTCTTATTTTTTATTTAATTATTTTTTTATTTTCGGCCAAACAATCCGACTTACCAAATTTCACAAGGATCGGCCGACTATATCCTATAGCTGCTATATAACTGAACGATTGGAAATGCCATAACTTTGGTGTTTGTACAGTTAGGAAGTTGGGATTATCTATGAGTTTTATTTTTTGGCCTTTCAATCCGACCTACCAAATTTCATAAGGATCGGCCGACTTTATCCTATAGCTGACATATAACTGAACGATCGGAAATGCCATAACTTTAGTGTTTTTAAAGTTAGGAAGTTGGGATTATCTATGGGTTTTATTTTTGGCCAATAAATCCGACCTACCAAATTTCATAAGTATCGGCCGAATATATCTCCTATAGCTGCCATATATCTGAACGATCGGAAATGCCATTACTTTAGCGTTTTTAAAGTTAGAAAGTTGGAATTTTCTTATTTTTAATTTAATTATTTTATTATTTTTGACCAAACAATCCGACTTACCAAATTTCACAAGGATCGGCCGACTATATTCTATAGCTGCTATATAACTAAACGATTGGAAATGCCATAACTTTAGTGTTTTTAAAGTTAGGAAGTTGGGATTATCTATGGGTTTTATTTTTGGCCAATAAATCCGACCTACCAAATTTCATAAGTATCGGCCGAATATATCTCCTATAGCTGCCATATATCTGAACGATCGGAAATGCCATAACATTAGTGTTTTTAAAGTTAGGAAGTTGGAATTTTCTATGGGCTTTATTTTTGGCCAAACAATCCGACATACCAAATTTCATAAGGAACGACCGGGATCGGCCGACTAAATCCTATAGCTGCCATATAACTGAACGATCGGAAATGCCATTACTTTAGCGTTTTTAAATTTAGAAAGTTGGAATTTTCTTATTTTTTATTTAATTATTTTTTATTTTTGGCCAAACAATCCGACTTACCAAATTTCACAAGGATCGGCCGACTATATCTTATAGCTGCCATATAACTGAACGATTTGAAATGCCATAACATTGATGTTTGTACAGTTAAGAAGTTGGGATTATCTATGAGTTTTATTTTTGGCCATTTCATCCGACCTACCAAATTTCATATGGATCGGCCGACTATATCCTATAGCTGCTATATAACTGAACGATTGGAAATGCCATAACTTTGGTGTTTGTACAGTTAGGAAGTTGGGATTATCTATGAGTTTTATTTTTTGGCAATTCAATCCGACCTACCAAATTTCATAAGGATCGGCCGACTTTATCGTATAGCTGACATATAACTGAACGATCGGAAATGCCATAACTTTAGTGTTTTTAAAGTTAGGAAGTTGGGATTATCTATGGGTTTTATTTTTGGCCAATAAATCCGACCTACCAAATTTCATAAGTATCGGCCGAATATATCTCCTATAGCCGCCATATATCTGAACGATCGGAAATGCCATTACTTTAGCGTTTTTAAAGTTAGAAAGTTGGAATTTTCTTATTTTTTATTTAATTATTTTATTATTTTTGGCCAAACAATCCGACTTACCAAATTTCACAAGAATCGGCCGACTATATCCTATAGCTGCTATATAACTGAACGATTGGATATGCCATAACTTTGGTGTTTGTAAAGTTAGGAAAATGGAATTTTCTATGGGTTTTATTTTTGCCCGAGCAATCCGACATACCAAATTTCATAAGGATCGGCCGACTATATCCTATAGCTGCTATAAAACTAAACGATTGGAAATGCCATAACTTTAGTGTTTTTAAAGTTAGGAAGTTGGGATTATCTATGGGTTTTATTTTTGGCCAATAAATCCGACCTACCAAATTTCATAAGTATCGGCCGAATATATCTCCTATAGCTGCCATATATCTGAACTATCGGAAATGCCATAACATTAGTGTTTTTAAAGTTAGGAAGTTGGAATTTTCTATGGGCTTTATTTTTGGCCAAACAATCCGACATACCAAATTTCATAAGGAACGACCGGGATCGGCCGACTATATCCTATAGCTGCCATATAACTGAACGATCGGAAATGCCATTACTTTAGCGTTTTTAAAGTTAGAAAGTTGGAATTTTCTTATTTTTTATTTAATTATTTTTTTTATTTTCGGCCAAACAATCCGACTTACCAAATTTCACAAGGATCGGCCGACTATATCCTATAGCTGCTATATAACTGAACGATTGGAAATGCCATAACTTTGGTGTTTGTACAGTTAGGAAGTTGGGATTATCTATGAGTTTTATTTTTTGGCCTTTCAATCCGACCTACCAAATTTCATAAGGATCGGCCGACTTTATCCTATAGCTGACATATAACTGAACGATCGGAAATGCCATAACTTTAGTGTTTTTAAAGTTAGGAAGTTGGGATTATCTATGGGTTTTATTTTTGGCCAATAAATCCGACCTACCAAATTTCATAAGTATCGGCCGAATATATCTCCTATAGCTGCCATATATCTGAACGATCGGAAATGCCATTACTTTAGCGTTTTTAAAGTTAGAAAGTTGGAATTTTCTTATTTTTAATTTAATTATTTTATTATTTTTGACCAAACCATCCGACTTACCAAATTTCACAAGGATCGGCCGACTATATTCTATAGCTGCTATATAACTAAACGATTGGAAATGCCATAACTTTAGTGTTTTTAAAGTTAGGAAGTTGGGATTATCTATGGGTTTTATTTTTGGCCAATAAATCCGACCTACCAAATTTCATAAGTATCGGCCGAATATATCTCCTATAGCTGCCATATATCTGAACGATCGGAAATGCCATAACATTAGTGTTTTTAAAGTAAGGAAGTTGGAATTTTCTATGGGCTTTATTTTTGGCCAAACAATCCGACATACCAAATTTCATAATGAACGACCGGGATCGGCCGACTATATCCTATAGCTGCCATATAACTGAACGATCGGAAATGCCATTACTTTAGCGTTTTTAAAGTTAGAAAGTTGGAATTTTCTTATTTTTTATTTAATTATTTTTTTATTTTTGGCCAAACAATCCGACTTACCAAATTTCACAAGGATCGGCCGACTATATCCTATAGCTGTCATATAACTGAACGATTTGAAATGCCATAACTTTGATGTTTGTACAGTTAGGAAGTTGGGATTATCTATGAGATTTATTTTTGGCTATTCAATCCGACCTACCAAATTTCATATGGATCGGCCGACTATATCCTATAGCTGCTATATAACTGAACGATTTGAAATGCCATAACTTTGGTGTTTGTACAGTTAGGAAGTTGGGATTATCTTTGAGTTTTATTTTTTGGCCATTCAATCCGACCTACCAAATTTCATAAGGATCGGCCGACTTTATCCTATAGCTGACATATAACTGAACGATCGGAAATGCCATAACATTAGTGTTTTTATACCCGTTACTCGTAGAGTAAAAGGGTATATTGTATTCGTGCAAAAGTATGTAACAGGTAGAAGGAAGCGTTTCCGACCCTATAAAGTATATATATTCTTGTTCAGGATCACTAGCCGAGTCGATCCAGCCATGTCCGTCTGTCCGTCTGTCTGTCTGTCCGTCTGTCCGTCCGTATGAACGCTGAGATCTCGGAAACTATAAAAGCTTGAAGATTGGCATTTTGCATGCAGATTTTAGGAGTTCCTACGCAGCGCAAGTTTGTTAGGTGCCACGCCCCCTTTAACGCCCACAATCGCTTATATACGATTTTATTTAAATAGAAATTTAAATATTTCGGAAAAGTAAAAATGCAGTTTTATTGTGTTTATCAATACCTATCGAAATGTAGAAGAAATTTTTCAAATCGGACCATTCGTTTAAAAGTTATGCGTGATCAAACTTTCTATCTCCATCTCCCTCGCACTCCTTTTACCTGAGTAACGGGTATCTGATAGTCGGGGCACCCGACTATAGCGTTCTCTCTTGTTAAAGTTAGGAAGTTGGGATTATCTATGGGTTTTATTTTTGGCCAATAAATCCGACTTACCAAATTTCATAAGTATCGGCCGAATATATCTCCTATAGCTGCCATATATCTGAACGATTGGAAATGCCATTACCTTAGCGTTTTTAAAGTTAGAAAGTTGGAATTTTCTTATTTTTTATTTAATTATTTTATTGTTTTTGGGCAAACAATCCGACTTACCAAATTTCACAAGGATCCGCCGACTATATCCTATAGCTGCCATATAACTGAACGATCGGAAATGCCATAACTTTGGTGTTTGTAAAGTTAGGAAAATGGAATTTTCTATGGGTTTTATTTTTGCCCAAGCAATCCGACATACCAAATTTCATAAGGATCGGCCGACTATATCCTATAGCTGCTATATAACTGAACGATTGGAAATGCCATAACTTTAGTGTTTTTAAAGTTAGGAAGTTGGGATTATCTATGGGTTTTATTTTTGGCCAATAAATCCGACCTACCAAATTTCATAAGTATGGGCCGAATTTTCTATGGGTTTTATTTTTGCCCAAGCAATCCGACATACCAATTTTCATAAGGATCGGCCGACTATATCCTATAGCTGCTATATAACTAAACGATTGGAAATGCCATAACTTTGGTGTTTGTAAAGTTAGGAAAATGGAATTTTCTATGGGCTTTATTTTTGCCCAAACAATCCGACATACCAAATTTCAAAGGGATCGGCCGACTATATCCCATAGCTGCTATATAACTGAACGATTGGAAATGCCATAAGTTTAGTGTTTTTAAAGATAGGAAGTTAGGATTATCTATGGGTTTTATTTTTGGCCAATAAATCCGACCTACCAAATTTCATAAGTATCGGCCGAATATATCTCCTATAGCTGCCATATATCTGAACGATCGGAAATGCCATAACATTAGTGTTTTTAAAGTTAGGAAGTTGGAATTTTCTATGGGCTTTATTTTTGGCCAAACAATCCGACATACCAAATTTCATAAGGAACGACCGGGATCGGCCGACTAAATCCTATAGCTGCCATATAACTGAACGATCGGAAATGCCATTACTTTAGCGTTTTTAAATTTAGAAAGTTGGAATTTTCTTATTTTTTATTTAATTATTTTTTATTTTTGGCCAAACAATCCGACTTACCAAATTTCACAAGGATCGGCCGACTATATCCTATAGCTGCCATATAACTGAACGATTTGAAATGCCATAACATTGATGTTTGTACAGTTAGGAAGTTGGGATTATCTATGAGTTTTATTTTTGGCCATTCAATCCGACCTACCAAATTTCATATGGATCGGCCGACTATATCCTATAGCTGCTATATAACTGAACGATTTGAAATGCCATAACTTTGGTGTTTGTACAGTTAGGAAGTTGGGATTATCTTTGAGTTTTATTTTTTGGCCATTCAATCCGACCTACCAAATTTCATAAGGATCGGCCGACTTTATCCTATAGCTGACATATAACTGAACGATCGGAAATGCCATAACATTAGTGTTTTTAAAGTTAGGAAGTTGGGATTATCTATGGGTTTTATTTTTGGCCAATAAATCCGACCTACCAAATTTCATAAGTATCGGCCGAATATATCTCCTATAGCTGCCATATATCTAAACGATCGGAAATGCCATTACTTTAGCGTTTTTAAAGTTAGAAAGTTGGAATTTTCTTATTTTTTATTTAATTATTTTATTATTTTTGGCCAAACAATCCGACTTACCAAATTTCACAAGGATCGGCCGACTATATCCTATAGCTGCTATATAACTGAACGATTGGAAATGCCATAACTTTGGTGTTTGTACAGTTAGGAAGTTGGGATTATCTTTGAGTTTTATTTTTTGGCCATTCAATCCGACCTACCAAATTTCATAAGGATCGGCCGACTTTATCCTATAGCTGACATATAACTGAACGATCGGAAATGCCATAACATTAGTGTTTTTAAAGTTAGGAAGTTGGGATTATCTATGGGTTTTATTTTTGGCCAATAAATCCGACCTACCAAATTTCATAAGTATCGGCCGAATATATCTCCTATAGCTGCCATATATCTAAACGATCGGAAATGCCATTACTTTAGCGTTTTTAAAGTTAGAAAGTTGGAATTTTCTTATTTTTTATTTAATTATTTTATTATTTTTGGCCAAACAATCCGACTTACCAAATTTCACAAGGATCGGCCGACTATATCCTATAGCTGCTATATAACTGAACGATTGGATATGCCATAACTTTGGTGTTTGTAAAGTTAGGAAAATGGAATTTTCTATGGGTTTTATTTTTGCCCAAGCAATCCGACATACCAAATTTCATAAGGATCGGCCGACTATATCCTATAGCTGCTATATAACTAAACGATTGGAAATGCCATAACTTTAGTGTTTTTAAAGTTAGGAAGTTGGGATTATCTATGGGTTTTATTTTTTGCCAATAAATCCGAACTACCAAATTTCATAAGTATCGGCCGAATATATCTCCTATAGCTGCCATATATCTAAACGATCGGAAATGCCATTACTTTAGCGTTTTTAAAGTTAGAAAGTTGGAATTTTCTTATTTTTTATTTAATTATTTTATTATTTTTGGCCAAACAATCCGACTTACCAAATTTCACAAGGATCGGCCGACTATATCCTATAGCTGCTATATAACTGAACGATTGGATATGCCATAACTTTGGTGTTTGTAAAGTTAGGAAAATGGAATTTTCTATGGGTTTTATTTTTGCCCAAGCAATCCGAGATACCAAATTTCATAAGGATCGGCCGACTATATCCTATAGCTGCTATATAACTAAACGATTGGAAATGCCATAACTTTAGTGTTTTTAAAGTAAGGAAGGTGGGATTATCTATGGGTTTTATTTTTGGCCAATAAATCCGACCCACCAAATTTCATAAGTATCGGCCGAATATATCTCCTATAGCTGCCATATATCTGAACGATTGGAAATGCCATTACCTTAGCGTTTTTAAAGTTAGAAAGTTGGAATTTTCTTATTTTTTATACCCGTTACTCGTAGAGTAAAAGGGTATATTGTATTCGTGCAAAAGTATGTAACAGGTAGAAGGAAGCGTTTCCGACCCTATAAAGTATATATATTCTTGTTCAGGATCACTAGCCGAGTCGATCTAGCCATGTCCGTCTGTCCGTCTGTCCGTCTGTCCGTCTGTCCGTCCGTATGAACGCTGAGATCTCGGAAACTATAAAAGCTAGAAGATTGGCATTTTGCATGCAGATTTTAGGAGTTCCTACGCAGCGCAAGTTTGTTTCAAAAAGGTGCCACGCCCCCTTTAACGCCCACAATCGCTTATATACGATTTTATTTAAATATAAATTTAAATATTTCGGAAAAGTAAAAATGCAGTTTTATTGTGTTTATCAATACCTATCGAAATGTAGAAGAAATTTTTCAAATCGGACCATTCGTTTAAAAGTTATGCGTGATCAAACTTTCTATCTCCATCTCCCTCGCACTCCTTTTACCTGAGTAACGGGTATCTGATAGTCGGGGCACCCGACTATAGCGTTCTCTCTTGTTATTTAATTATTTTATTGTTTTTGGGCAAACAATACGACTTACCAAATTTCACAAGGATCGCCCGACTATATCCTATAGCTGCCATATAACTGAACGATCGGAAATGCCATAACTTTGGTGTTTGTACAGTTAGGAAGTTGGGATTATCTATGAGTTTTATTTTTGGCCATTCAATCCGACCTACCAAATTTCATAAGAATTGGCCGAATATATCCTATAGCTGCTATATAACTGAACGATTGGAAATGCCATAACTTTGGTGTTTGTAAAGTTAGGAAAATGGAATTTTCTATGGGTTTTATTTTTGCCCAAGCAATCCGACATACCAAATTTCATAAGGATCGGCCGACTATATTCTATAGCTGCTATATAACTAAACGATTCAAAATGCCATAACTTTAGCGTTTTTAAAGTTAGGAAGTTGGAATTATCTAAGGGTTTTATTTTTGGCCAATAAATCCGACCTAACAAATTTCATAAGTATGGGCCGAATATATCTCCTATAGCTGTCATATATCTGAACGATCCGAAATGCCATAACATTAGTGTTTTTAAAGTTAGGAAGGTGGAATTTTCTATGAGCTTTATTTGTGACCAAACAATCCGACATACCAAATTTCATAAGGAACGACCGGGATCGGCCGACTATATCCTATAGCTCCCATATAACTGATTGATCGGAAATGCCATTACTTTAGCGTTTTTAAAGTTAGAAAGTTGGAATTTTCTTAATATTTTAATTAATTATTTTTTTATTTTTGGCCAAACAATCCGACTTACCAAATTTCACAAGGATCGACCGACTATATCCATTAGCTGCCATATAACTGAACGATTTGAAATGCCATAACTTTGGTGTTTGTACAGTTAGGAAGTTGGGATTATCTATAAGTTTTATCTTTGGCCAAACAATCCGACCTACCAAATTTCACAAGGATCGGCCGACTTTATCCTATAGCTGACATATAACTGAACGATCGGAAATGCCATAACATCTGAACGATCGGAAATGCCATAACTTTAGTGTTTTTAAAGTTAGGAAGTTGGAATTTTCTATGGGCTTTATTTGTGGCCAAACAATCCGACATACCAAATTTCATAAGGAACGACCGGGATCGGCCGACTATATCTTATAGCTGCCATATAACTGATTGATCGGAAATGCCATTACTTTGGTGTTTGTAAAGTTAGGAAGTTGGGATTATCTATGGGTTTTATTTTTGGCCAATAAATCCGACCTACCAAATTTCATAAGTATTGGCCGAATATATCCTATAGCTGCCATATATCTGAACGATCGGAAATGCCATAAATTTGGTGTTTGTAAAGTTAGGAAAATGGAATTTTTTATGGTTTTTATGGGTTTTATTTTTGCCCAAGCAATCCGACATACCAATTTTCATAAGGATCGGTCGACTATATCCTATAGCTGCTATATAACTAAACGATTGGAAATGCCATAACTTTGGTGTTTGTACAGTTAGGAAGTTGGGACTATCTATGAGTTTTGTTTTTTGGCCATTCAATCCGACCTACCAAATTTCATAAGTATCGGCCGAATATATCTCAAATAGCTGCCTTATATTTGAACGATCGGAAATGCCATAACATTAATGTTTTTAAAGTTTGGAAGTTGGAATTTTCTATGGGCTTTATTTTTGGCCAAACAATCCGAATTTGACTTACCAAATTTCACAAGGATCGGCCGACTATATCCTATAGCTGCCATATAACTGAACGATTTGAAATGCCATAACTTTGGTGTTTGTACAATAAGGAAGTTGGGATTATCTATGAGTTTTAATTTTGGCCAAACAATCCGACTTACCAAATTTCACAAGGATCTGCCGACTATATCCTATAGCTGCCATATAACTGAACTGGTGTTTGTACAGTTAGAAAGTTGGGATTATCTATGAGTTTTATTTTTGGCCATTCAATCCGACCTACCAAATTTCATATGGATCGGCCGACTATATCCTATAGCTGCCATATAACTGATTGATCGGAAATGCCATTACTTTAGCGTTTTTAAAGTTAGAAAGTTGGAATTTTCTTATTTTTTATTTAATTATTTTTTTATTTTTGGCCAAACAATCCGACTTACCAAATTTCACAAGGATCGACCGACTATATCCATTAGCTGCCATATAACTGAACGATTTGAAATGCCATAACTTTGGTGTTTGTACAGCTAGGAAGTTGGGATTATCTATAAGTTTTATCTTTGGCCAAACAATCCGACCTACCAAATTTCACAAGGATCGGATTCATTGGAAATGCCATTACCTTAGCGTTTTTAAAGTTAGAAAGTTGGAATTTTCTTATTTTTTATTTAATTATTTTATTGTTTTTGGGCAAACAATCCGACTTACCAAATTTCACAAGGATCGGCCGACTATATCCTATAGCTGCCATATAACTGAACGATCGGAAATGCCATAACTTTGGTGTTTGTACAGTTAGGAAGTTGGGATTATCTATGAGTTTTATTTTTGGCCATTCAATTCGACCTACCAAATTTCATAAGGATCGGCCGACTATATTCTATAGCTGCTATATAACTGAACGATTGGATATGCCATAACTTTGGTGTTTGTAAAGTTAGGAAAATGGAATTTTCTATGGGTTTTATTTTTGCACAAGCAATCCGACATACCAAATTTCATAAGGATCGGCCGACTATATCCTATAGCTGCTATATAACTAAACGATTGGAAATGCCATAACTTTAGTGTTTTTAAAGTTAGGAAGTTGGGATTATCTATGGGTTTTATTTTTGGCCAATAAATTCGACCTACCAAATTTCATAAGTATGGGCCGAATATATCTCCTATAGCTGTCATATATCTGAACGATCCGAAATGCCATAACATTAGTGTTTTTAAAGTTAGGAAGTCGGAATTCTATGGGCTTTATTTGTGGCCAAACAATCCGACATACCAAATTTCATAAGGAACGACCGGGATCGGCCGACTATATCCTATAGCTGCCATATAACTGATTGATCGGAAATGCCATTACTTTGGTGTTTGTAAAGTTAGGAAGTTGGGATTATCTATGGGTTTTATTTTTGGCCAATAAATCCGACCTACCAAATTTCATAAGTATTGGCCGAATATATCCTATAGCTGCCATATATCTGAACGATTGGAAATGCCATAACTTTGGTGTTTGTAAAGTTAGGAAAATGGATTTTTTATGGTTTTTATGGGTTTTATTTTTGCCCAAGCAATCCGACATACCAGATTTCATATGGATCGGCCGACTATATCCTATAGCTGCTATATAACTAAACGATTGGAAATGCCATAACTTTGGTGTTTGTAAAGTTAGGAAAATGGAATTTTCTATGGGCTTTATTTTTGCCCAAACAATCCGACATACCAACTTTCAAAAGGAACGACCGGGACCGGCCGACTACATCCTATAGCTGCCATATAACTGAACGATCGGAAATGCCATTACTTTGGTGTTTGTAAAGTTAGGAAGTTGGGATTATCTATGGGTTTTATTTTTGGCCAATAAATCCGGCCTACCAAATTTCATAAGTATTGGCCGAATATATCCTATAGCTGCTATATAACTGAACGATTGGAAATGCCATAACTTTGGTGTTTGTAAAGTTAGGAAAATGGAATTTTTTATGGTTTTTATGGGTTTTATTTTTGCCCAAGCAATCCGACATACCAGATTTCATATGGATCGGCCGACTATATCCTACAGCTGCTATATAACTAAACGATTGGACATGCCATAACTTTGGTGTTTGTACAGTTAGGAAGTTGGGATTATCTATGAGTTTTGTTTTTCGGCCATTCAATCCGACCTACCAAATTTCATAAGGATAGGCCGACTTTATCCTATAGCTGACATAAAACTGAACGATCGGAAATGCCATAACTTTAGTGTTTTTAAAGTTAGGAAGTTGGGATTATCTATGGGTTTTATTTTTGGCCAATAAATCCGACCTACCAAATTTCATAAGTATCGGCCGAATATATCTCCTATAGCTGCCTTATATCTGAACGATCGGAAATGCCATAACATTAATGTTTTTAAAGTTTGGAAGTTGGAATTTTCTATGGGCTTTATTTTTGGCCAAACAATCCGAATTTGACTTACCAAATTTCACAAGGATCGGCCGACTATATCCTATAGCTGCCATGTAACTGAACGATTTGAAATGCCATAACTTTGGTGTTTGTACAATTAGGAAGTTGGGATTATCTATGAGTTTTAATTTTGGCCAAACAATCCGACTTACCAAATTTCACAAGGATCTGCCGACTATATCCTATAGCTGCCATATAACTGAACGATTTGAAATGCCATAACTTTGGTGTTTGTACAGTTAGAAAGTTGGGATTATCTATGAGTTTTATTTTTGGCCATTCAATCCGACCTACCAAATTTCATATGGATCGGCCGACTATATCCTATAGCTGCTATATAACTGAACGATTGGAAATGCCATAACTTTGGTATTTGTAAAGTTAGGAAAATGGAATTTTCTATGGGTTTTATTTTTGCCCAAACAATCCGACCTACCAAATTTCAAAGGAATCGGCCGACTATATCCCATAGCTGCTATATAACTGAACGATTGAAAATGCCATAACTTTAGTGTTTTTAAAGTTAGGAAGTTGGGATTATCTATGGGTTTTATTTTTGGCCAATAAATCCGACCTACCAAATTTCATAAGTATGGGCCGAATATATCTCCTAAAGCTGTCATATATCTGAACGATCCGAAATGCCATAACATTAGTGTTTTTAAAGTTAGGAAGGTGGAATTTTCTATGAGCTTTATTTGTGACCAAACAATCCGACATACCAAATTTCATAAGGAACGACCGGGATCGGCCGACTATATCCTATAGCTCCCATATAACTGATTGATCGGAAATGCCATTACTTTAGCGTTTTTAAAGTTAGAAAGTTGGAATTTTCTTATTTTTTATTTAATTATTTTTTTTGTTTTTGGCCAAACAATCCGACTTACCAAATTTCACAAGGATCGACCGACTATATCCATTAGCTGCCATATAACTGAACGATTTGAAATGCCATAACTTTGGTGTTTGTACAGTTAGGAAGTTGGGATTATCTATAAGTTTTATCTTTGGCAAACAATCCGACCTACCAAATTTCACAAGGATCGGCCGACTTTATCCTATAGCTGACATATAACTGAACGATCGGAAATGCCATAACATCTGAACGATCCGAAATGCCATAACATTAGTGTTTTTAAAGTTAGGAAGTTGGAATTTTCTATGGGCTTTATTTGTGGCCAAACAATCCGACATACCAAATTTCATAAGGAACGACCGGGATCGGCCGACTATATCTTATAGCTGCCATATAACTGATTGATCGGAAATGCCGTTACTTTGGTGTTTGTAAAGTTAGGAAGTTGGGATTATCTATGGGTTTTATTTTTGGCCAATAAATCCGACCTACCAAATTTCATAAGTATTGGCCGAATATATCCTATAGCTGCCATATATCTGAACGATCGGAAATGCCATAACTTTGGTGTTTGTAAAGTTAGGAAAATGGAATTTTTTATGGTTTTTATGGGTTTTATTTTTGCCCAAGCAATCCGACATACCAATTTTCATAAGGATCGGCCGACTATATCCTATAGCTGCTATATAACTAAACGATTGGAAATGCCATAACTTTGGTGTTTGTACAGTTAGGAAGTTGGGATTATCTATGAGTTTTGTTTTTTGGCCATTCAATCCGACCTACCAAATTTCATAAGGATAGGCCGTTTTATCCTATAGCTGACATAAAACTGAACGATCGGAAATGCCATAACTTTAGTGTTTTTAAAGTTAGGAAGTTGGGATTATCTATGGGTTTTATTTTTGGCCAATAAATCCGACCTACCAAATTTCATAAGTATCGGCCGAATATATCTCCAATAGCTGCCTTATATTTGAACGATCGGAAATGCCATAACATTAATGTTTTTAAAGTTTGGAAGTTGGAATTTTCTATGGGCTTTATTTTTGGCCAAACAATCCGAATTTGACTTACCAAATTTCACAAGGATCGGCCGACTATATCCTATAGCTGCCATATAACTGAACGATTTGAAATGCCATAACTTTGGTGTTTGTACAATAAGGAAGTTGGGATTATCTATGAGTTTTAATTTTGGCCAAACAATCCGACTTACCAAATTTCACAAGGATCTGCCGACTATATCCTATAGCTGCCATATAACTGAACGATTTGAAATGCCATAACTTTGGTGTTTGTACAGTTAGAAAGTTGGGATTATCTATGAGTTTTATTTTTGGCCATTCAATTCGACCTACCAAATTTCATATGGATCGGCCGACTATATCCTATAGCTGCCATATAACTGATTGATCGGAAATGCCATTACTTTAGCGTTTTTAAAGTTAGAAAGTTGGAATTTTCTTATTTTTTATTTAATTATTTTTTTATTTTTGGCCAAACAATCCGACTTACCAAATTTCACAAGGATCTGCCGACTATATCCTATAGCTGCCATATAACTGAACGATTTGAAATGCCATAACTTTGGTGTTTGTACAGTTAGAAAGTTGGGATTATCTATGAGTTTTGTTTTTTGGCCATTCAATCCGACCTACCAAATTTCATAAGGATAGGCCGTTTTATCCTATAGCTGACATAAAACTGAACGATCGGAAATGCCATAACTTTAGTGTTTTTAAAGTTAGGAAGTTGGGATTAACTATGGGTTTTATTTTTGGCCAATAAATCCGACCTACCAAATTTCATAAGTATCGGCCGAATATATCTCCAATAGCTGCCTTATATTTGAACGATCGGAAATGCCATAACATTAATGTTTTTAAAGTTTGGAAGTTGGAATTTTCTATGGGCTTTATTTTTGGCCAAACAATCCGAATTTGACTTACCAAATTTCACAAGGATCGACCGACTATATCCATTAGCTGCCATATAACTGAACGATTTAAAATGCCATAACTTTGGTGTTTGTACAGTTAGGAAGTTGGGATTATCTATAAGTTTTATCTTTGGCCAAACAATCCGACCTACCAAATTTCACAAGGATCGGCCGACTATATCCTATAGCTGTCATATAACTGAACGATTTGAAATGCCACAACTTTGGTGTTTGTACAGTTAGGAAGTTGGGATTATCTTTGAGTTTTGTTTTTTGGCCATTCAATCCGACCTACCAAATTTCATAAGGATCGGCCGACTTTATCCTATAGCTGACATATAACTGAACGATCGGAAATGCCATAACATTAGTGTTTTTAAAGTTAGGAAGTTGGGATTATTTATGGGTTTTATTTTTGGCCAATAAATCCGACCTACCAAATTTCATAAGTGTCGGCCGAATATATCTCCTATAGCTGCCATATATCTGAACGATTGGAAATGCCATTACCTTAGCGTTTTTAAAGTTAGAAAGTTGGAATTTTCTTTTTTTTATTTAATTATTTTATTGTTTTTGGGCAAACAATCCGACTTACCAAATTTCACAAGGATCGGCCGACTATATCCTATAGCTGCCATATAACTGAACGATCGGAAATGCCATAAGTTTGGTGTTTGTACAGTTAGGAAGTTGGGATTATCTATGAGTTTTATTTTTGGCCATTCAATTCGACCTACCAAATTTCATAAGGATCGGCCGACTATATTCTATAGCTGCTATATAACTGAACGATTGGATATGCCATAACTTTGGTGTTTGTAAAGTTAGGAAAATGGAATTTTCTATGGGTTTTATTTTTGCACAAGCAATCCGACATACCAAAATTCATAAGGATCGGCCGACTATATCCTATAGCTGCTATATAACTAAACGATTGGAAATGCCATAACTTTAGTGTTTTTAAAGTTAGGAAGTTGGGATTATCTATGGGTTTTATTTTTGGCCAATAAATCCGACCTACCAAATTTCATAAGTATCGGCCGAATATATCTCCTATAGCTGTCATATATCTGAACGATCCGAAATGCCATAACATTAGTGTTTTTAAAGTTAGGAAGTCGGAATTCTATGGGCTTTATTTGTGGCCAAACAATCCGACATACCAAATTTCATAAGGAACGACCGAGATCGGCCGACTATATCCTATAGCTGCCATATAACTGATTGATCGGAAATGCCATTACTTTGGTGATGTAAAGTTAGGAAGTAGGGATTATCTATGGGTTTTATTTTTGGCCAATAAATCCGACCTACCAAATTTCTTAAGTATTGGCCGAATATATCCTATAGCTGCCATATATCTGAACGATCGGAAATGCCATAACTTTGGTGTTTGTAAAGTTAGGAAAATGGATTTTTTTATGGTTTTTATGGGTTTTATTTTTGCCCAAGCAATCCGACATACCAATTTTCATAAGGATCGGCCGACTATATCCTATAGCTGCTATATAACTAAACGATTGGAAATGCTATAACTTTGGTGTTTGCAAAGTTAGGAAAATGGAATTTTCTATGGGCTTTATTTTTGCCCAAACAATCCGACATACCAACTTTCAAAAGGAACGACCGGGACCGGCCGACTACATCCTATAGCTGCCATATAACTGAACGATCGGAAATGCCATTACTTTGGTGTTTGTAAAGTTAGGAAGTTTGGATTATCTATGGGTTTTATTTTTGGCCAATAAATCCGACCTACCAAATTTCATAAGTATGGGCCGAATATATCTCCTATAGCTGTCATATATCTGAACGATCCGAAATGCCATAACATTAGTGTTTTTAAAGTTAGGAAGTCGGAATTCTATGGGTTTTATTTGTGGCCAAACAATCCGACATACCAAATTTCATAAGGAACGACCGGGATCGGCCGACTATATCCTATAGCTGCCATATAACTGATTGATCGGAAATGCCATTACTTTGGTGTTTGTAAAGTTAGGAAGTTGGGATTATCTATGGGTTTTATTTTTGGCCAATAAATCCGACCTACCAAATTTCTTAAGTATTGGCCGAATATATCCTATAGCTGCCATATATCTGAACGATCGGAAATGCCATAACTTTGGTGTTTGTAAAGTTAGGAAAATGGATTTTTTTATGGTTTTTATGGGTTTTATTTTTGCCCAAGCAATCCGACATACCAATTTTCATAAGGATCGGCCGACTATATCCTATAGCTGCTATATAACTAAACGATTGGAAATGCCATAACATTGGTGTTTGTAAAGTTAGGAAAATGGAATTTTCTATGGGCTTTATTTTTGCCCAAACAATCCGACATACCAACTTTCAAAAGGAACGACCGGGACCGGCCGACTACATCCTATAGCTGCCATATAACTGAACGATCGGAAATGCCATTACTTTGGTGTTTGTAAAGTTAGGAAGTTGGGATTATCTATGGGTTTTATTTTTGGCCAATAAATCCGACCTACCAAATTTCATAAGTATGGGCCGAATATATCTCCTATAGCTGTCATATATCTGAACGATCCGAAATGCCATAACATTAGTGTTTTTAAAGTTAGGAAGTCGGAATTCTATGGGCTTTATTTGTGGCCAAACAATCCGACATACCAAATTTCATAAGGAACGACCGGGATCGGCCGACTATATCCTATAGCTGCCATATAACTGATTGATCGGAAATGCCGTTACTTTGGTGTTTGTAAAGTTAGGAAGTTGGGATTATCTATGGGTTTTATTTTTGGCCAATAAATCCGACCTACCAAATTTCATAAGTATTCGCCGAATATATCCTATAGCTGCTATATAACTGAACGATTGGAAATGCCATAACTTTGGTGTTTGTAAAGTTAGGAAAATGGAATTTTTTATGGTTTTTATGGGTTTTATTTTTGCCCAAGCAATCCGACATACCAAATTTCATAAGGATCGGCCGACTATATCCTATAGCTGCTATATAACTAAACGATTGGAAATGCCATAACATTGGTGTTTGTAAAGTTAGGAAAATGGAATTTTCTATGGGCTTTATTTTTGCCCAAACAATCCGACATACCAACTTTCAAAAGGAACGACCGGGACCGGCCGACTACATCCTATAGCTGCCATATAACTGAACGATCGGAAATGCCATTACTTTGGTGTTTGTAAAGTTAGGAAGTTGGGATTATCTATGGGTTTTATTTTTGGCCAATAAATCCAACCTACCAAATTTCATAAGTATGGGCCGAATATATCTCCTATAGCTGTCATATATCTGAACGATCCGAAATGCCATAACATTAGTGTTTTTAAAGTTAGGAAGTCGGAATTCTATGGGCTTTATTTGTGGCCAAACAATCCGACATACCAAATTTCATAAGGAACGACCGGGATCGGCCGACTATATCCTATAGCTGCCATATAACTGATTGATCGGAAATGCCATTACTTTGGTGTTTGTAAAGTTAGGAAGTTGGGATTATCTATGGGTTTTATTTTTGGCCAATAAATCCGACCTACCAAATTTCTTAAGTATTGGCCGAATATATCCTATAGCTGCCATATATCTGAACGATCGGAAATGCCATAACTTTGGTGTTTGTAAAGTTAGGAAAATGGAATTTTTTATGGTTTTTATGGGTTTTATTTTTGCCCAAGCAATCCGACATACCAATTTTCATAAGGATCGGCCGACTATATCCTATAGCTGCTATATAACTAAACGATTGGAAATGCCATAACTTTGGTGTTTGTAAAGTTAGGAAAATGGAATTTTCTATGGGCTTTATTTTTGCCCAAACAATCCGACATACCAACTTTCAAAAGGAACGACCGGGACCGGCCGACTACATCCTATAGCTGCCATATAACTGAACGATCGGAAATGCCATTACTTTGGTGTTTGTAAAGTTAGGAAGTTGGGATTATCTATGGGTTTTATTTTTGGCCAATAAATCCGACCTACCAAATTTCATAAGTATTCGCCGAATATATCCAATAGCTGCTATATAACTGAACGATTGGAAATGCCATAACTTTGGTGTTTGTAAAGTTAGGAAAATGGAATTTTTTATGGTTTTTATGGGTTTTATTTTTGCCCAAGCAATCCGACATACCAAATTTCATATGGATCGGCCGACTATATCCTATAGCTGCTATATAACTAAACGATTGGAAATGCCATAACTTTGGTGTTTGTACAGTTAGGAAGTTGGGATTATCTATGAGTTTTGTTTTTCGGCCATTCAATCCGACCTACCAAATTTCATAAGGATAGGCCGACTTTATCCTATAGCTGACATAAAACTGAACGATCGGAAATGCCATAACTTTAGTGTTTTTAAAGTTAGGAAGTTGGGATTATCTATGGGTTTTATTTTTGGCCAATAAATCCGACCTACCAAATTTCATAAGTATCGGCCGAATATATCTCCTATAGCTGCCTTATATCTGAACGATCGGAAATGCCATAACATTAATGTTTTTAAAGTTTGGAAGTTGGAATTTTCTATGGGCTTTATTTTTGGCCAAACAATCCGAATTTGACTTACCAAATTTCACAAGGATCGGCCGACTATATCCTATAGCTGCCATATAACTGAACGATTTGAAATGCCATAACTTTGGTGTTTGTACAATTAGGAAGTTGGGATTATCTATGAGTTTTAATTTTGGCCAAACAATCCGACTTACCAAATTTCACAAGGATCTGCCGACTATATCCTATAGCTGCCATATAACTGAACGATTTGAAATGCCATAACTTTGGTGTTTGTACAGTTAGAAAGTTGGGATTATCTATGAGTTTTATTTTTGGCCATTCAATCCGACCTACCAAATTTCATATGGATCGGCCGACTATATCCTATAGCTGCTATATAACTGAACGATTGGAAATGCCATAACTTTGGTATTTGTAAAGTTAGGAAAATGGAATTTTCTATGGGTTTTATTTTTGCCCAAACAATCCGACCTACCAAATTTCAAAGGAATCGCCCGACTATATCCCATAGCTGCTATATAACTGAATGATTGAAAATGCCATAACTTTAGTGGTTTTAAAGTTAGGAAGTTGGGATTATCTATGGGTTTTATTTTTGGCCAATAAATCCGACCTACCAAATTTCATAAGTATGGGCCGAATATATCTCCTATAGCTGTCATATATCTGAACGATCCGAAATGCCATAACATTAGTGTTTTTAAAGTTAGGAAGTTGGAATTTTTTATGGGCTTTATTTGTGGCCAAACAATCCGACATACCAAATTTCATAAGGAACGACCGGGATCGGCCGACTATATCCTATAGCTGCCATATATCTGAACGATCGGAAATGCCATTACTTTAGCGTTTTTAAAGTTAGAAAGTTGGAATTTTCTTATTTTTTATTTAAATATTTTTTTAATTTTGGCCAAACAATCCGACTTACCAAATTTCACAAGGATCGGCCGACTATATTCTATAGCTGTCATATAACTGAACGATTTGAAATGCCATAACTTTGGTGTTTGTACAGTCAGGAAGTTGGGATTATCTATGAGTTTTGTTTTTGGCTATTCAATCCGACCTACCAAATTTCATAAGGATCGGCCGACTATATCCTATAGCTGCTATATAACTGAACGATTGGAAATTTTTTTTTATTTTTGGCCAATAAATCCGACCTACCAAATTTCATAAGTATCGGCCGAATATATCTCCTATAGCTGCCTTATATCTGAACGATCGGAAATGCCATAACATTAATATTTTTAAAGTTAGGAAGTTGGAATTTTCTATGGGCTTTATTTTTGGCCAAACAATCCGAATTTGACTTACCAAATTTCACAAGGATCGGCCGACTATATCCTATAGCTGCCATATAACTGAACGATTTGAAATGCCATTACTTTGGTGTTTGTACAGTTAGAAAGTTGGGATTATCTATGAGTTTTATTTTTGGCCATTCAATCCGACCTACCAAATTTCATAAGGATCGGCCGACTATATCCTATAGCTGACATATAACTGAACGGTCGGAAATGCCATAACTTTAGTGTTTTTTAAAGTTAGGAAGTTGGGATTATCTATGGGTTTTATTTTTGGCCAATAAACCCGACCTACCAAATTTCATAAGTATCGGCCGAATATATCTCCTATAGCTGCCATATATCTGAACGATCGGAAATGCCATAACATTAGTGCTTTTAAAGTTAGGAAGTTAGAATTTTCTATGGGCTTTATTTTTGGCCAAACAATCCGACATACCAAATTTCATAAGGAGCGACCGGTATCGCCCGACTATATCCTATAGCTGCCATATAACTGAACGATCGGAAATGCCATTACTTTAGCGTTTTTAATGTTAGAAAGTTGGAATTTTCTTATTTTTTATTTAATTATTTTTTATTTTTGGCCATTTTATCCGTCTTACCAAATTTCACAAGGATCGGCCGACTATATCCTATAGCTGCCATATAACTGAACGATTTGAAATGCCATAACTTTGGTGTTTGTACAGTTAGAAAGTTGGGATTATCTATGAGTTTTATTTTTGGCCATTCAATCCGACCTACCAAATTTCATAAGGATCGGCCGACTATATCCTATAGCTGACATATAACTGAACGGTCGGAAATGCCATAACTTTAGTGTTTTTTAAAGTTAGGAAGTTGGGATTATCTATGGGTTTTATTTTTGGCCAATAAACCCGACCTACCAAATTTCATAAGTATCGGCCGAATATATCTCCTATAGCTGCCATATATCTGAACGATCGGATATGCCATAACATTAGTGCTTTTAAAGTTAGGAAGTTAGAATTTTCTATGGGCTTTATTTTTGGCCAAACAATCCGACATACCAAATTTCATAAGGAGCGACCGGTATCGCCCGACTATATCCTATAGCTGCCATATAACTGAACGATCGGAAATGCCATTACTTTAGCGTTTTTAATGTTAGAAAGTTGGAATTTTCTTATTTTTTATTTAATTATTTTTTATTTTTGGCCATTTTATCCGTCTTACCGAATTTCACAAGGATCGGCCGACTATATCCTATAGCTGCCATATAACTGAACGATTTGAAATGCCATAACTTTGGTGTTTGTACAGTTAGAAAGTTGGGATTATCTATGAGTTTTATTTTTGGCCATTCAATCCGACCTACCAAATTTCATAAGGATCGGCCGACTATATCCTATAGCTGACATATAACTGAACGATCGGAAATGCCATAACTTTAGTGTTTTTTAAAGTTAGGAAGTTGGGATTATCTATGGGTTTTATTTTTGGCCAATAAACCCGACCTACCAAATTTCATAAGTATCGGCCGAATATATCTCCTATAGCTGCCATATATCTGAACGATCGGAAATGCCATAACATTAGTGCTTTTAAAGTTAGGAAGTTAGAATTTTTTATGGGCTTTATTTTTGGCCAAACAATCCGACATACCAAATTTCATAAGGAGCGACCGGGATCGCCCGACTATATCCTATAGCTGCCATATAACTGAACGATCGGAAATGCCATTACTTTAGCGTTTTTAATGTTAGAAAGTTGGAATTTTCTTATTTTTTATTTAATTATTTTTTTATTTTTGGCCATTTTATCCGTCTTACCAAATTTCATAAGGATCGGCCGACTATATCCTATAGCTGCCATATAACTGAACGATCGGAAACGCCATTACTTTGGTGTTTCTAATGTTAGGAAGTTGGGATTATCTATGGGTTTTATCTTTGGCCAATAAATCCGACCTACCAAATTTCATAAGTATTGGCCGAATATATGCTATAGCTGCCATAAATCTGAACAATCGGAAATGCCATAACATTAGTGTTTTTAAAGTTAGGAAGTTGGAATTTTCTATGGGCTTTATTTTTGGCCATACAATCCGACATACCAAATTTCATGAGGAGCGACCGGTATCGCCCGACTATATCCTATAGCTGCCATATAACTGAACGATCGGAAATGCCATTACTTTAGCGTTTTTAATGTTAGAAAGTTGGAATTTTCTTATTTTTTATTTAATTATTTTTTATTTTTGGCCATTTTATCCGTCTTACCAAATTTCACAAGGATCGGCCGACTATATCCTATAGCTGCCATATAACTGAACGATTTGAAATGCCATAACTTTGGTGTTTGTACAGTTAGAAAGTTGGGATTATCTATGAGTTTTATTTTTGGCCATTCAATCCGACCTACCAAATTTCATAAGGATCGGCCGACTATATCCTATAGCTGACATATAACTGAACGGTCGGAAATGCCATAACTTTAGTGTTTTTTAAAGTTAGGAAGTTGGGATTATCTATGGGTTTTATTTTTGGCCAATAAACCCGACCTACCAAATTTCATAAGTATCGGCCGAATATATCTCCTATAGCTGCCATATATCTGAACGATCGGAAATGCCATAACATTAGTGCTTTTAAAGTTAGGAAGTTAGAATTTTCTATGGGCTTTATTTTTGGCCAAACAATCCGACTTACCAAATTTCATAAGGAGCGACCGGTATCGCCCGACTATATCCTATAGCTGCCATATAACTGAACGATCGGAAATGCCATAACTTTGGTGTTTGTAAAGTTGGGAAAATCGAATTTTCTATGGGCTTTATTTTTGCCGAACAATCCGTCATACCAAATTTCAAAAGGAACGACCGGGACCGGCCGACTACATCCTATAGCTGCCATATAACTGAACGATTTGAAATGCCATTTCTTTGGTGTTTGTAAAGTTAGGAAGTTGGGATTATCTATGGGTTTTATTTTTAGCCAATAAATCCGACCTACCAAATTTCATAAGTATTGGCCGAATTTATTCTATAGCTGCTATATAACTGAACGATTGGAAATGCCATAACTTTGGTGTTTGTAAAGTTAGGAAAATGGAATTTTTTATGGTTTTTATGGACTTTATTTTTGCCCAAGCAATCCGACATACCAAATTTCATATGGATCGGCCGACTATATCCTATAGCTGCTATATAACTAAACGATTGGAAATGCCATAACTTTGGTGTTTGTACAGTTAGGAAGTTGGGATTATCTATGGGTTTTATTTTTGGCCAATAAATCCGACCTACCAAATTTCATAAGTATCGGCCGAATATATCTCCTATAGCTGCCTTATATCTGAACGATCGGAAATGCCATAACATTAATGTTTTTAAAGTTTGGAAGTTGGAATTTTCTATGGGCTTTATTTTTGGCCAAACAATCCGAATTTGACTTACCAAATTTCACAAGGATCGGCCGACTATATCCTATAGCTGCCATATAACTGAACGATTTGAAATGCCATAACTTTGGTGTTTGTACAGTTAGAAAGTTGGGATTATCTATGAGTTTTAATTTTGGCCAAACAATCCGACTTACCAAATTTCACAAGGATCTGCCGACTATATCCTATAGCTGCCATATAACTGAACGATTTGAAATGCCATAACTTTGGTGTTTGTACAGTTAGAAAGTTGGGATTATCTATGAGTTTTATTTTTGGCCATTCAATCCGACCTACCAAATTTCATATGGATCGGCCGACTATATCCTATAGCTGCTATATAACTGAACGATTGGAAATGCCATAACTTTGGTATTTGTAAAGTTAGGAAAATGGAATTTTCTATGGGTTTTATTTTTGCCCAAACAATCCGACCTACCAAATTTCAAAGGAATCGCCCGACTATATCCCATAGCTGCTATATAACTGAATGATTGAAAATGCCATAACTTTAGTGGTTTTAAAGTTAGGAAGTTGGGATTATCTATGGGTTTTATTTTTGGCCAATAAATCCGACCTACCAAATTTCATAAGTATGGGCCGAATATATCTCCTATAGCTGTCATATATCTGAACGATCCGAAATGCCATAACATTAGTGTTTTTAAAGTTAGGAAGTTGGAATTTTTTATGGGCTTTATTTGTGGCCAAACAATCCGACATACCAAATTTCATAAGGAACGACCGGGATCGGCCGACTATATCCTATAGCTGCCATATATCTGAACGATCGGAAATGCCATTACTTTAGCGTTTTTAAAGTTAGAAAGTTGGAATTTTCTTATTTTTTATTTAAATATTTTTTTAATTTTGGCCAAACAATCCGACTTACCAAATTTCACAAGGATCGGCCGACTATATTCTATAGCTGTCATATAACTGAACGATTTGAAATGCCATAACTTTGGTGTTTGTACAGTCAGGAAGTTGGGATTATCTATGAGTTTTGTTTTTGGCTATTCAATCCGACCTACCAAATTTCATAAGGATCGGCCGACTATATCCTATAGCTGCTATATAACTGAACGATTGGAAATTTTTTTTTATTTTTGGCCAATAAATCCGACCTACCAAATTTCATAAGTATCGGCCGAATATATCTCCTATAGCTGCCTTATATCTGAACGATCGGAAATGCCATAACATTAATATTTTTAAAGTTAGGAAGTTGGAATTTTCTATGGGCTTTATTTTTGGCCAAACAATCCGAATTTGACTTACCAAATTTCACAAGGATCGGCCGACTATATCCTATAGCTGCCATATAACTGAACGATTTGAAATGCCATTACTTTGGTGTTTGTACAGTTAGAAAGTTGGGATTATCTATGAGTTTTATTTTTTGGCCATTCAATCCGACCTACCAAATTTCATAAGGATCGGCCGACTATATCCTATAGCTGACATATAACTGAACGGTCGGAAATGCCATAACTTTAGTGTTTTTTAAAGTTAGGAAGTTGGGATTATCTATGGGTTTTATTTTTGGCCAATAAACCCGACCTACCAAATTTCATAAGTATCGGCCGAATATATCTCCTATAGCTGCCATATATCTGAACGATCGGAAATGCCATAACATTAGTGCTTTTAAAGTTAGGAAGTTAGAATTTTCTATGGGCTTTATTTTTGGCCAAACAATCCGACATACCAAATTTCATAAGGAGCGACCGGTATCGCCCGACTATATCCTATAGCTGCCATATAACTGAACGATCGGAAATGCCATTACTTTAGCGTTTTTAATGTTAGAAAGTTGGAATTTTCTTATTTTTTATTTAATTATTTTTTATTTTTGGCCATTTTATCCGTCTTACCAAATTTCACAAGGATCGGCCGACTATATCCTATAGCTGCCATATAACTGAACGATTTGAAATGCCATAACTTTGGTGTTTGTACAGTTAGAAAGTTGGGATTATCTATGAGTTTTATTTTTGGCCATTCAATCCGACCTACCAAATTTCATAAGGATCGGCCGACTATATCCTATAGCTGACATATAACTGAACGGTCGGAAATGCCATAACTTTAGTGTTTTTTAAAGTTAGGAAGTTGGGATTATCTATGGGTTTTATTTTTGGCCAATAAACCCGACCTACCAAATTTCATAAGTATCGGCCGAATATATCTCCTATAGCTGCCATATATCTGAACGATCGGATATGCCATAACATTAGTGCTTTTAAAGTTAGGAAGTTAGAATTTTCTATGGGCTTTATTTTTGGCCAAACAATCCGACATACCAAATTTCATAAGGAGCGACCGGTATCGCCCGACTATATCCTATAGCTGCCATATAACTGAACGATCGGAAATGCCATAACTTTGGTGTTTGTAAAGTTGGGAAAATCGAATTTTCTATGGGCTTTATTTTTGCCGAACAATCCGTCATACCAAATTTCAAAAGGAACGACCGGGACCGGCCGACTACATCCTATAGCTGCCATATAACTGAACGATTTGAAATGCCATTTCTTTGGTGTTTGTAAAGTTAGGAAGTTGGGATTATCTATGGGTTTTATTTTTAGCCAATAAATCCGACCTACCGAATTTCATAAGTATTGGCCGAATTTATTCTATAGCTGCTATATAACTGAACGATTGGAAATGCCATAACTTTGGTGTTTGTAAAGTTAGGAAAATGGAATTTTTTATGGTTTTTATGGACTTTATTTTTGCCCAAGCAATCCGACATACCAAATTTCATATGGATCGGCCGACTATATCCTATAGCTGCTATATAACTAAACGATTGGAAATGCCATAACTTTGGTGTTTGTACAGTTAGAAAGTTGGGATTATCTATGAGTTTTATTTTTGGCCATTCAATCCGACCTACCAAATTTCATAAGGATCGGCCGACTATATCCTATAGCTGACATATAACTGAACGGTCGGAAATGCCATAACTTTAGTGTTTTTAAAGTTAGGAAGTTGGGATTATCTATGGGTTTTATTTTTGGCCAATAAATCCGACCTACCAAATTTCATAAGTATCGGCCGAATATATCTCCTATAGCTGCCTTATATCTGAACGATCGGAAATGCCATAACATTAATATTTTTAAAGTTAGGAAGTTGGAATTTTCTATGGGCTTTATTTTTGGCCAAACAATCCGAATTTGACTTACCAAATTTCACAAGGATCGGCCGACTATATCCTATAGCTGCCATATAACTGAACGATTTGAAATGCCATTACTTTGGTGTTTGTACAGTTAGAAAGTTGGGATTATCTATGAGTTTTATTTTTGGCCATTCAATCCGACCTACCAAATTTCATAAGGATCGGCCGACTATATCCTATAGCTGACATATAACTGAACGGTCGGAAATGCCATAACTTTAGTGTTTTTTAAAGTTAGGAAGTTGGGATTATCTATGGGTTTTATTTTTGGCCAATAAACCCGACCTACCAAATTTCATAAGTATCGGCCGAATATATCTCCTATAGCTGCCATATATCTGAACGATCGGAAATGCCATAACATTAGTGCTTTTAAAGTTAGGAAGTTAGAATTTTCTATGGGCTTTATTTTTGGCCAAACAATCCGACATACCAAATTTCATAAGGAGCGACCGGTATCGCCCGACTATATCCTATAGCTGCCATATAACTGAACGATCGGAAATGCCATTACTTTAGCGTTTTTAATGTTAGAAAGTTGGAATTTTCTTATTTTTTATTTAATTATTTTTTATTTTTGGCCATTTTATCCGTCTTACCAAATTTCACAAGGATCGGCCGACTATATCCTATAGCTGCCATATAACTGAACGACTTGAAATGCCATAACTTTGATGTTTGTACAGTTCGGAAGTTGGGATTATCTATGAGTTTTATTTTTGGTCATTTAATCCGACCTACCAAATTTCATAAGGATCGGCAGACTATATCCTATAGCTGACATATAACTGAACGATCGGAAATGCCATAACTTTAGTGTTTTTTAAAGTTAGGAAGTTGGGATTATCTATGGGTTTTATTTTTGGCCAATAAATCCGACCTACCAAATTTCATAAGTATCGGCCGAATATATCTCCTATAGCTGCCATATATCTGAACGATCGGAAATGCCATAACATTAGTGTTTTTAAAGTTAGGAAGTTAGAATTTTCTATGGGCTTTATTTTTGGCCAAACAATCCGACATACTAAATTTCATAAGGAACGACCGGGATCGCCCGACTATATCCTATAGCTGCCATATAACTGAACGATCGGAAATGCCATTACTTTAGCGTTTTGAATGTTAGAAAGTTGGAATTTTTTTATTTTTTATTTAATTATTTTTTTATTTTTGGCCAAACATCCGACTTACCAAATTTCACAAGGAAATGCCGACTATATCCTATAGCTGTCATATAACTGAACGATTTGATATGCCATAACTTTGGTGTTTGTACAGTTAGGAAGTTGGGATTATCTACGAGTTTTATTTTTGGCCATTAAATCCGTTTTACCAAATTTCATAAGGATCGGCCAACTATATCCTATAGCTGCCATATAACTGAACGATCGGAAATGCCATTACTTTGGTGTTTCTAATGTTAGGAAGTTGGGATTATCTATGGGTTTTATTTTTGGCCAATAAATCCGACCTACCAAATTTCATAAGTATTGGCCAAATTTATCCTATAGCTGCCACATATCTGAACAATCGGAAATGCCATAACATTAGTGTTTTTAAAGTTAGGATGTTGGAATTTTCTATGGGCTTTATTTTTGGCCATACAATCCGACATACCAAATTTCATAAGGAACGACCAGAATCGGCCGACTATATCCTATAGATGCCATATAACTGAACGATCGGAAATGCCATTACTTAAGCGTTTTTAAAGTTAGAAAGTTGGAATTTTCTTATTTTTTATTTAATCAATTTTTCTATTTTTGGCCAAACAATCCGACCTACCAAATTTCACAAGGATCGGCCGACTATATCCTATAGCTGCCATATAACTGAACGATTTGAAATGCCATAACTTTGATGTTTGTACAGTTCGGAAGTTGGGATTATCTATAAGTTTTATTTTTGGCCATTTAATCCGACCTACCAAATTTCATAAGGATCGGCGGAATATATCCTATAGCTGACATATAACTGAACGATCGGAAATGCCATAACTTTAGTGTTTTTAAAGTTAGGAAGTTGGGATTTTCTATGGGCTTTATTTTTGGCCAAACAATCCGACATACCAAATTTCATAAGGAACGACCGGGATCGCATGACTATATCCTATAGCTGCCATTTAACTGAACGATCGGAAATGCCATTACTTTAGCGTTTTTTAAGTTAGAAAGTTGGAATTTTCTTATTTTTTTATTTAATTAATTTTTTATTTTTGGTCAAACAATCCGACTTACCAAATTTCACAAGGATCGGCCGACTATATCCTATAGCTGCCATATAACTGAACGATCGGAAATGCCATTACTTTGGTTTTTGTAAAGTTAGAAAGTTGGGGTTATCTATGGGTTTAGTTTTAGCCAATAAATCCGATCTACCAAATTTCATAAGTACTGGCCGACTATATCCTATAGCTGCCATATAACTGAACGATTTGAAATGCCATAACTTTGATGTTTGTACAGTTCGGAAGTTGGGATTATCTATGAGTTTTATTTTTGGCCATTTAATCCGACCTACCAAATTTCATAAGGATCGGCCGACTATATCCTATAGCTGACATATAACTGAACGATCGGAAATGCCATAACTTTAGTGTTTTTAAAGTTAGGAAGTTGGGATTTTCTATGGGCTTTATTTTTGGCCAAACAATCCGACATACCAAATTTCATAAGGAACGACCGGGATCGCCCGACTATATCCTATAGCTGCCATATAACTGAACGAACGGAAATGACATTACTTTAACGTTTTTAAAGTTAGAAAGTTGGAATTTTCTTATTTTTATTTACTTAATTTTTTATTTTTGGCCAAACAATCAAACTTACCAAATTTCACAAGGATCGGCCGACTATATCCTATAGCTGCCATATAACTGAACGATTTGAAATGCCATATTTTTGGTGTTTGTACAGTTAGGAAGTTGGGATTGTCTATGAGTTTTATTTTTGGCCAATCCGACCTACCAAATTTCATAAGGATCGGCCAAATTTATCCTATAGCTGCCATATATCTGAACAATCGGAAATGCCATAACTTTATTCTGATGGACGTTGATGCACTACGAGCAGTACAAACAAGTGGCCCAACGACACCAAGCACGTGCTTGTTACGCGCGGGCCCTATTATCAATTTGGGCAAAAAATGCGAGTTCGCGAGGAAAATACATAAATTAAATAGAGACAAGACACAAGTGAAAATAAAAGGCACAATTAAGAGAAACGCAAATGAGTTAAAATATTAGTTTTTAATAACGGGATAGAAGTGGAAATGCAAATTAGATGATAAAGGTTGTTATAAGTATTACATAGAACGCGAAAGGGCTCGTGTAGACAAAAATTTGATGAACATCGTGGCAAATTTAGAGGGATATAATTTCGTGTTAGTCTAACAGGAACATTGAAAATTAGGCGGTTTACAAGTTCTGCAGAATCAATATCACCTCTTATAAGATTATGCATAAAAATAGTACCAAGCATTTTTCTACGATTTACAAGTGTAGGTAAATTAAGCAACAGTAATCTACTCTGGTAGGAAGGTAGCCTTACGTTTTGATCCCAGTTCAAACTACGAAGGGCAAAAAGAAGAAATTTTTTTGTACCGACTCAATTCGGTCAATGTGTACTTGATATTGTGGACTCCAAACCGGCGAACAATATTCCAAAATAGGACGGACAAGGGAGGTAAATAATAATTTGGTCGTATAAGGGTCATCAAATTCTTTTGACCAACGCTTTATAAAGCCAAGAACACTCATGGCTTTATTAACAGTGGACATTATGTGGCAGTCAAATTTAAGCTTAGGGTCAAGAAGAACACCTAAATCGTTAACTGAATATATACGGTCGAGTGACGTATTTTCAAGAAAATAACTAATAAACGTAGGAGTACCCCTATAAAAAGTCATGACGTTGCATTTAACTTCAACTTTAAAAGGTTGTACTCACACCATTCATGAAAACAATCAATATCTGACTGTAAGTTAAATCCCGACGCTATAGTATTATATGATAAACAAAGCTTAACATCATCAGCATACATTAGAACACGAGAATGTGTTATGATATAGGGAAGATCGTTGATAAACAAAGTAAACAGCAAAGGGCCCAGATGACTTCCCTGAGGGACTCCAGATGTCACGTAGATCAATTTTGAAACAGAATTCTTGAATATAACCCTCTGAGTCCTACCATTCAAGTAACTTGAAATCCAAGTTAATAGATTACCAGGAAACCCAAGCAGATCTAATTTGAATAAGAGAAGAGAGTGATTGACGGAGTCAAAGGGCCTTACTAAAATCTGTATATATAACGTCAGTCTGCATTTTTTTCTGAAATCCATTTATTACAATAGATGACAATTCAAGAAGGTTGGAGGTGGTCTATCTTCGCTTAACAAAACCATGCTGACACGGTGATATAAGCGAGGAACATAAATGTTGCAAATGAGAAGTGATAATACGTTCAAATGCTTTAGGAATTGCCGACAATTTGGAAATACCTCTATAATTCTTGGCATCAGCCTTCGCACCCTTTTTATGAAGTGGAATAATAAAAGAGTCCTTCCAGATAGTAGGAAAAACGGATGATGAAATAGACAAATTAAAAAGTTTAAGAATCGGTTTACAAATGGTTGACGCACAAAACTTGAGCACACATCCAGGAAGTCCATCTGGACCGGGAGAATAAGTCGGCATTGTTGTTTCTAAATCTATTAAGAGAGAGTTTTCAGTAATTAAAGGGGAAACAAGAGAGAACGCTATAGTCGGGTGCCCCGACTATCAGATACCCGTTACTCAGGTAAAAGGAGTGCGAGGGAGATGGAAATAGAAACTTTGATCACGCATAACTTTTTAACGAATGGTCCGATTTGAAAAATTTCTTCTACATTTCGATAGGTATTGAGAAACACAATAAAACTGCATTTTTACTTTTCCGAAATATTAAAATTTTTAAAATCCTATATAAGCGATTGTTTGCGTTAAAGGGGGCGTGGCACCTTTTTGAAACAAACTTGCGCTGCGTAGGAACTCCTAAAATCTACATGCAAAATGCCAATCTTCTAGCTTTTATAGTTTCCGAGATCTCAGCGTTCATACGGACAGACAGACGGACAGACGGACAGACGGACAGACGGACAGACGGACATGGCTAGATCGACTCGGCTAGTGATCCTGAACAAGAATATATATACTTTATAGGGTCGGAAACGCTTCCTTCTAGCTGTTACATACTTTTGCACGAATACAATATACCCTTTTACTCTACGAGTAACGGGTATAAAAATACAATTTGCCCTATTTAAGGGATTAGGGTAGTTAGAATTTGACCAAGCTGTCGAACTATAAGTGGTTTGGAAAAACTCAGCAAATAAATCAGCAATGTCAGAATCCGTCGATGCCTCCATTGAGTTTAGACGTACCGATGAAGGCAATGCCGATGACTTACGCTTGGCATTAACAAAGCTGAAAAACTGTTTCGGATCATTTGAAAATTCAGATTTACATCGATTTAGATACATAGAATAGCAATGACTGTTGAGAACATTAAAATCCGATCGAGCCACTACATATTTCGAAAAATCTGATGGCTTACCCGATTTTTTATACTTTTTATAAGTATTTGATTTAAGGTTTTTAAGTCTTTGAAGCGCATTGGTAAACCAAGGAGGCCTGTTTAGGTTTAAAGGAAACCTATCAGGAACGCATTCATTAAAAAAAGTATTTAACGCTATATAGAATAGTTCAGTGGCACTTTCAATGTCTGTACAATTGTACAAGTCTGTCCAATTATAATGACAAATCATATCGTTAAGTTTATTATAGTTACATTTACGAAAACATCTCATTTTAGTTGGGGGCACTAAAGAAGAGAAGGTATCAAGCAGGGGAGGCAAATTGTCAATTCCATTGTTAAATGATATCGGTCCTCAGGTACAACAAGAGCGTCAATTCTACATACCGTGACCTCGGACGGGTCTGCAACAAACACAAGATCTAATTGTCTATTTAAAGAATTTCGTATAAAGCTTACTTGCTGTAACGATAATTCTAATAGGCCATCTACAAAATCATGGGCGGATAAAGGTATAAGTAGTGTTAGGCTTTTTAAAGTTAGGAAGTTGGGATTATCTATGGGTTTTATCTTTGGCTATTCTATTCGACCTATCAAATTTCATAAGGATCGGCCGACTATATCCTATAGCTGACATATAACTGAACGATCGGAAATGCCATAACTTAAGTGTTTTTAAAGTTAGGAAGTTGGGATTATCTATGAGTTTTATTTTTGGCCAATAAATCCGATCTACCAAATTTCATAAGTACTGGCCGAATATATCCTATAGCTGCCATATATCTGAATGATCGGAGATGCCATTACGTTGGTGTTTGTAAAGTTAGGAAGTTGGGATTATCTATGGGTTTTATTTTTGTCCAATAAATCCGACCTACCAAATTTCATAAGTATTGGCCGAATATATCCTATAGCTGCCATATATCTGAACGATCGGAAATGCCATAATATTAGTGTTTTTAAAGTTAGGAAGTTGGAAATTTCTATGGGCTTTATTTTTGTCCAATAAATCCGACCTACCAAATTTCATAAGTATTGGCCGAATATATCCTATAGCTGCCATATAACTGAACGATCGGAAATGCCATAACATTAGTGTTTTTAAAGTTAGGAAGTTGGAATTTTCTATGGGCTTTAGTTTTGGCCAATAAATCCGACCTAAAAAATTTCAAAAGTATCGGCCGAATATATCCTATAGCTGCCATATATCTGAACGATCGGAAATGCCATAACATAAGTGTTTTTAAAGTTAGGAAGTTGGAAATTTCTATGGGCTTTATTTTTGGCCAAACAATCCGACATACCAAATTTCATAAGGAACGACCGGGATCGCCCGACTATATCCTATAGCTGCCATATAACTGAACGATCGGAAATGCCATTACTTAGGTGTTTGTAAAGTTAGAAAGTTGGGGTTATCTATGGGTTTTAGTTTTAGCCAATAAATCCGATCTACCAAATTTCATAAGTACTGGCCGAATATATCCTATAGCTGCCATATATCTGAACGATCGGAGATGCCATTACTTTGGTGTTTGTAAAGTTAGGAAGTTGGGATTATCTATGGGTTTTATTTTTGTCCAATAAATCCGACCTACCAAATTTCATAAGTATTGGCCGAATATATCCTATAGCTGCCATATATCTGAACGATCGGAAATGCGATAATATTAGTGTTTTTAAAGTTAGGAAGTTGGAATTTTCTATGGGCTTTATTTTTGGCCAAACAATCCGACATACCAAATTTCATAACATAACTTTAGAGTTTTTAAAGTTAGGAAGTTGGAATTTTCTATGGGTTTTATTTTTGGCCATACAATCCGACCTACCAAATTTCATAACATAACTTTAGAGTTTTTAAAGTTAGGAAGTTGGAATTTTCTATGGGTTTTTTTTTGGCCAATCAATCCGACCTACCGAATTTCATAAGGATCGGCCGACTATATCCTATAGCTGCTAAATAACTGAACGATCGGAAATGCCATAACTTTGGTGTTTGTAAAGTTAGGTAAATGGAATTTTCTATGGGTTTTATTTTTGGCCAATCAATCCGACCTACCAAATTTCATAAGGATCGGCCGACTATATCCTATAGCTGCTATAAAACTGAACGATTGGAAATGCCATAACTTTATTGTTTTTAAAGCTAGGAAGTTGGGATTTTTTATGGGTTTTATTTTTGGCCAAACAATCCGACCTACCAAATTTCATAACATAACTTTAGAGTTTTTAAAGTTAGGAAGTTGGAATTTTCTATGGGTTTTATTTTTGGCCAAACAATCCGACCTCCCGAATTTCATAAGGATTGACCGACTATATCCTATAGCTGCTATATAACTGAATGTTCGGAAATACCATAACTTTATTGTTTTTAAAGTGAGGAAGTTGGAATTTTCTATGGGTTTTATTTTTGGCCAATCAATCCGACCTACCGAATTTCATAAGGATCGGCCGACTATATCCTATAGCTGCTATAAAACTGAACGATTGGAAATGCCATAACTTTGGTGTTTGTAAAGGTAGGAAAATGGAATTTGCTATGGGTTTTATTTTTGGCCAATCAATCCGACCTACCAAATTTCATAAGGATCGGCTTACTATATCCTATAGCTGCTATATAACTGAACGATCGGAAATGCCATAACTTTATTGTTTTTAAAGCTAGGAAGTTGGGATTTTGTATGGGTTTTATTTTTGGCCAAACAATCCGACCTACCAAATTTCATAACATAACTTTAGAGTTTTTAAAGTTGGGAAGTTGGAATTTTCTATGGGTTTTATTTTTGGCCAAACAATCCGACCTACCGAATTTCATAAGGATTGGTCGACTATATCCTATAGCTGCTAAATAACTGAACGATCGGAAATGCCATAACTTTGGTGTTTGTAAAGTTAGGTAAATGGAATTTTCTATGGGTTTTATTTTTGGCCAATCAATCCGACCTACCAAATTTCATAAGGATCGGCCGACTATATCCTATAGCTGACATATAACTGAACGATCGGAAATGCCATAACTTTAGTGTTTTTAAAGTTAGGAAGTTGGGATTTTCTATGGGCTTTATTTTTGGCCAAACAATCCGACATACCAAATTTCATAAGGAACGACCGGGATCGCCCGACTATATCCTATAGCTGCCATATAACTGAACGAACGGAAATGACATTACTTTAACGTTTTTAAAGTTAGAAAGTTGGAATTTTCTTATTTTTTATTTACTTAATTTTTATTTTTGGCCAAACAATCAAACTTACCAAATTTCACAAGGATCGGCCGACTATATCCTATAGCTGCCATATAACTGAACGATTTGAAATGCCATAACTTTGGTGTTTGTACAGTTAGAAAGTTGGGATTGTCTATGAGTTTTATTTTTGGCCATTCAATCCGACCTACCAAATTTCATAAGGATCGGCCAAATTTATCCTATAGCTGCCATATATCTGAACAATCGGAAATGCCATAACGTTAGTGTTTTTAAAGTTAGGAAGTTGGGATTATCTATGGGTTTTATCTTTGGCTATTCTATTCGACCTATCAAATTTCATAAGGATCGGCCGACTATATCCTATAGCTGACATATAACTGAACGATCGGAAATGCCATAACTTTAGTGTTTTTAAAGTTAGGAAGTTGGGATTATCTATGAGTTTTAGTTTTGGCCAATAAATCCGACCTAAAAAATTTCATAAGTATCGGCCGAATATATCCTATAGCTGCCATATATCTGAACGATCGGAAATGCCATAAATGCCATTTCTATGGGCTTTATTTTTGGCCAAACAATCAGACATACCAAATTTCATAAGGAACGACCGGGATCGCCCGACTATATCCTATAGCTGCCATATAACTGAACGATCGGAAATGCCATTACTTTAGCGTTTTTAAGGTTAGAAAGTTGGAATTTTCTTATTTTTTATTTAATTAATTTTTTATTTTTGGCCAAACAATCCGACTTACCAAATTTCACAAAGATCGGCCGACTATATCCTATAGCTGCCATATAACTGAACGATCGGAAATGCCATTACTTTGGTGTTTGTAAAGTTAGAAAGTTGGGGTTATCTATGGGTTTTAGTTTTAGCCAATAAATCCGACCTACCAAATTTCATAAGTATTGGCCGAATATATCCTATAGCTGCCATATATCTGAACGATCGGAAATGCCATAATATTAGTGTTTTTAAAGTTAGGAAGTTGGAATTTTCGATGGGCTTTATTTTTGGCCAAACAATCCGACATACCAAATTTCATAACATAACTTTAGAGTTTTTAAAGTTAGGAAGTTGGAATTTTCTATGGGTTTTATTTTTGGCCAACAACCAAATTTCATAACATAACTTTAGAGTTTTTAAAGTTAGGAAGTTGGAATTTTCTATGGGTTTTTTTTTGGCCAATCAATCCGACCTACCGAATTTCATAAGGATCGGCCGACTATATCCTATAGCTGCTAAATAACTGAACGATCGGAAATGCCATAACTTTGGTGTTTGTAAAGTTAGGTAAATGGAATTTTCTATGGGTTTTATTTTTGGCCAATCAATCCGACCTACCAAATTTCATAAGGATCGGCCGACTATATCCTATAGCTGCTATAAAACTGAACGATTGGAAATGCCATAACTTTATTGTTTTTAAAGCTAGGAAGTTGGGATTTTTATGGGTTTTATTTTTGGCCAAACAATCCGACCTACCAAATTTCATAACATAACTTTAGAGTTTTTAAAGTTAGGAAGTTGGAATTTTCTATGGGTTTTATTTTTGGCCAAACAATCCGACCTACCGAATTTCATAAGGATTGACCGACTATATCCTATAGCTGCTATATAACTGAATGTTCGGAAATACCATAACTTTATTGTTTTTAAAGTGAGGAAGTTGGAATTTTCTATGGGTTTTATTTTTGGCCAATCAATCCGACCTACCGAATTTCATAAGGATCGGCCGACTATATCCTATAGCTGCTATAAAACTGAACGATTGGAAATGCCATAACTTTGGTGTTTGTAAAGGTAGGAAAATGGAATTTGCTATGGGTTTTATTTTTGGCCAATCAATCCGACCTACCAAATTTCATAAGGATCGGCTTACTATATCCTATAGCTGCTATATAACTGAACGATCGGAAATGCCATAACTTTATTGTTTTTAAAGCTAGGAAGTTGGGATTTTGTATGGGTTTTATTTTTGGCCAAACAATCCGACCTACCAAATTTCATAACATAACTTTAGAGTTTTTAAAGTTGGGAAGTTGGAATTTTCTATGGGTTTTATTTTTGGCCAAACAATCCGACCTACCGAATTTCATAAGGATTGGTCGACTATATCCAATAGCTGCTAAATAACTGAACGATCGGAAATGCCATAACTTTGGTGTTTGCAAAGTTAGGTAAATGGAATTTTCTATGGGTTTTATTTTTGGCCAATCAATCCGACCTACCAAATTTAATAAGGATCGGCTTACTATATTCTATAGCTGCTATATAACTGAATGTTCGGAAATACCATAACTTTATTGATTTTAAAGTGAGGAAGTTGGAATTTTCTATGGGTTTTATTTTTGGCCAATCAATCCGACCTACCGAATTTCATAAGGATCGGCCGACTATATCCTATAGCTGCTATAAACCTGAACGATTGGAAATGCCATAACTTTGGTGTTTGTAAAGGTAGGAAAATGGAATTTTCTATGGGTTTTATTTTTGGCCAATCAATCCGACCTACCAAATTTCATAAGGATCGGCCGACTATATCCTATAGCTGACATATAACTGAACGATCGGAAATGCCATAACTTTAGTGTTTTTAAAGTTAGGAAGTTGGGATTTTCTATGGGCTTTATTTTTGGCCAAACAATCCGACATACCAAATTTCATAAGGAACGACCGGGATCGCCCGACTATATCCTATAGCTGCCATATAACTGAACGAACGGAAATGACATTACTTTAACGTTTTTAAAGTTAGAAAGTTGGAATTTTCTTATTTTTTATTTACTTAATTTTTTATTTTTGGCCAAACAATCAAACTTACCAAATTTCACCAGGATCGGCCGACTATATCCTATAGCTGTCATATAACTGAACGATTTGAAATGCCATAACTTTGGTGTTTGTACAGTTAGAAAGTTGGGATTGTCTATGAGTTTTATTTTTGGCCATTCAATCCGACCTACCAAATTTCATAAGGATCGGCCAAATTTATCCTATAGCTGCCATATATCTGAACAATCGGAAATGCCATAACGTTAGTGTTTTTAAAGTTAGGAAGTTGGGATTATCTATGGGTTTTATCTTTGGCTATTCTATTCGACCTATCAAATTTCATAAGGATCGGCCGACTATATCCTATAGCTGACATATAACTGAACGATCGGAAATGCCATAACTTTAGTGTTTTTAAAGTTAGGAAGTTGGGATTATCTATGAGTTTTATTTTTGGCCAATAAATCCGATCTATCAAATTTCATAAGTACTGGCCGAATATATCCTATAGCTGCCATATATCTGAATGATCGGAGATGCCATTACGTTGGTGTTTGTAAAGTTAGGAAGTTGGGATTATCTCTGGGTTTTATTTTTGTCCAATAAATCCGACCTACCAAATTTCATAAGTATTGGCCGAATATATCCTATAGCTGCCATATAACTGAACGATCGGAAATGCCATAACATTAGTGTTTTTAAAGTTAGGAAGTTGGAATTTTCTATGGGCTTTAGTTTTGGCCAATAAATCCGACCTAAAAAATTTCATAAGTATCGGCCGAATATATCCTATAGCTGCCATATATCTGAACGATCGGAAATGCCATAACATTAGTGTTTTTAAAGTTAGGAAGTTGGAAATTTCTATGGGCTTTATTTTTGGCCAAACAATCCGACATACCAAATTTCATAAGGAACGACCGGGATCGCCCGACTATATCCTATAGCTGCCATATAACTGAACGATCGGAAATGCCATTACTTTAGCGTTTTTAAAGTTAGAAAGTTGGAATTTTCTTATTTTTTATTTAATTAATTTTTTTATTTTTGGCCAAACAATCCGACTTACCAAATTTCACAAGGATCGGCCGACTATATCCTATAGCTGCCATATAACTGAACGATCGGAAATGCCATTACTTTGGTGTTTGTAAAGTTAGAAAGTTGGGGTTATCTATGGGTTTTAGTTTTAGCCAATAAATCCGATCTACCAAATTTCATAAGTACTGGCCGAATATATCCTATAGCTGCCATATATCTGAACGATCGGAGATGCCATTACTTTGGTGTTTGTAAAGTTAGGAAGTTGGGATTATCTATGGGTTTTATTTTTGTCCAATAAATCCGACCTACCAAATTTCATAAGTATTGGCCGAATATATCCTATAGCTGCCATATATCTGAACGATCGGAAATGCCATAATATTAGTGTTTTTAAAGTTAGGAAGTTGGAATTTTCTATGGGCTTTATTTTTGGCCAAACAATCCGACATACCAAATTTCATAACATAACTTTAGAGTTTTTAAAGTTAGGAAGTTGGAATTTTCTATGGGTTTTATTTTTGGCCAACAACCAAATTTCATAACATAACTTTAGAGTTTTTAAAGTTAGGAAGTTGGAATTTTCTATGGGTTTTTTTTGGCCAATCAATCCGACCTACCGAATTTCATAAGGATCGGCCGACTATATCCTATAGCTGCTAAATAACTGAACGATCAAAAATGCCATAACTTTGGTGTTTGTAAAGTTAGGTAAATGGAATTTTCTATGGGTTTTATTTTTGGCCAATCAATCCGACCTACCAAATTTCATAAGGATCGGCCGACTATATCCTATAGCTGCTATAAAACTGAACGATTGGAAATGCCATAACTTTATTGTTTTTAAAGCTAGGAAGTTGGGATTTTTTATGGGTTTTATTTTTGGCCAAACAATCCGACCTACCAAATTTCATAACATAACTTTAGAGTTTTTAAAGTTAGGAAGTTGGAATTTTCTATGGGTTTTATTTTTGGCCAAACAATCCGACCTACCGAATTTCATAAGGATTGACCGACTATTTCCTATAGCTGCTATATAACTGAATGTTCGGAAATACCATAACTTTATTGTTTTTAAAGTGAGGAAGTTGGAATTTTCTATGGGTTTTATTTTTGGCCAATCAATCCGACCTACCGAATTTCAAAAGGATCGGCCGACTATATCCTATAGCTGCTATAAAACTGAACGATTGGAAATGCCATAACTTTGGTGTTTGTAAAGGTAGGAAAATGGAATTTGCTATGGGTTTTATTTTTGGCCAATCAATCCGACCTACCAAATTTCATAAGGATCGGCTTACTATATCCTATAGCTGCTATATAACTGAACGATCGGAAATGCCATAACTTTATTGTTTTTAAAGCTAGGAAGTTGGGATTTTGTATGGGTTTTATTTTTGGCCAAACAATCCGACCTACCAAATTTCATAACATAACTTTAGAGTTTTTAAAGTTGGGAAGTTGGAATTTTCTATGGGTTTTATTTTTGGCCAAACAATCCGACCTACCGAATTTCATAAGGATTGGTCGACTATATCCTATAGCTGCTAAATAACTGAACGATCGGAAATGCCATAACTTTGGTGTTTGTAAAGTAAGGTAAATGGAATTTTCTATGGGTTTTATTTTTGGCCAATCAATCCGACCTACCAAATTTAATAAGGATCGGCTTACTATATTCTATAGCTGCTATATAACTGAATGTTCGGAAATACCATAACTTTATTGTTTTTAAAGTGAGGAAGTTGGAATTTTCTATGGGTTTTATTTTTGGCCAATCAATCCGACCTACCGAATTTCATAAGGATCGGCCGACTATATCCTATAGCTGCTATAAACCTGAACGATTGGAAATGCCATAACTTTGGTGTTTGTAAAGGTAGGAAAATGGAATTTTCTATGGGTTTTATTTTTGGCCAATCAATCCGACCTACCAAATTTCATAAGGATCGGCCGACTATATCCTATAGCTGACATATAACTGAACGATCGGAAATGCCATAACTTTAGTGTTTTTAAAGTTAGGAAGTTGGGATTTTCTATGGGCTTTATTTTTGGCCAAACAATCCGACATACCAAATTTCATAAGGAACGACCGGGATCGCCCGACTATATCCTATAGCTGCCATATAACTGAACGAACGGAAATGACATTACTTTAACGTTTTTAAAGTTAGAAAGTTGGAATTTTCTTATTTTTTATTTACTTAATTTTTTATTTTTGGCCAAACAATCAAACTTACCAAATTTCACAAGGATCGGCCGACTATATCCTATAGCTGCCATATAACTGAACGATTTGAAATGCCATAACTTTGGTGTTTGTACAGTTAGAAAGTTGGGATTGTCTATGAGTTTTATTTTTGGCCATTCAATCCGACCTACCAAATTTCATAAGGATCGGCCAAATTTATCCTATAGCTGCCATATATCTGAACAATCGGAAATGCCATAACGTTAGTGTTTTTAAAGTTAGGAAGTTGGGATTATCTATGGGTTTTATCTTTGGCTATTCTATTCGACCTATCAAATTTCATAAGGATCGGCCGACTATATCCTATAGCTGACATATAACTGAACGATCAGAAATGCCATAACTTTAGTGTTTTTAAAGTTAGGAAGTTGGGATTATCTATGAGTTTTATTTTTGGCCAATAAATCCGATCTACCAAATTTCATAAGTACTGGCCGAATATATCCTATAGCTGCCATATATCTGAATGATCGGAGATGCCATTACGTTGGTGTTTGTAAAGTTAGGAAGTTGGGATTATCTATGGGTTTTATTTTTGTCCAATAAATCCGACCTACCAAATTTCATAAGTATTGGCCGAATATATCCTATAGCTGCCATATAACTGAACGATCGGAAATGCCATAACATTAGTGTTTTTAAAGTTAGGAAGTTGGAATTTTCTATGGGCTTTAGTTTTGGCCAAACAATCCGACCTAAAAAATTTCATAAGTATCGGCCGAATATATCCTATAGCTGCCATATATCTGAACGATCGGAAATGCCATAACATTAGTGTTTTTAAAGTTAGGAAGTTGGAAATTTCTGGCCAAACAATCCGACATACCAAATTTCATAAGGAACGACCGGGATCGCCCGACTATATCCTATAGCTGCCATATAACTGAACGATCGGAAATGCCATTACTTTAGCGTTTTTAAAGTTAGAAAGTTGGAATTTTCTTATTTTTTATTTAATTAATTTTTTATTTTTGGCCAAACAATCCGACTTACCAAATTTCACAAGGATCGGCCGACTATATCCTATAGCTGCCATATAACTGAACGATCGGAAATGCCATTACTTTGGTGTTTGTAAAGTTAGAAAGTTGGGGTTATCTATGGGTTTTAGTTTTAGCCAATAAATCCGATCTACCAAATTTCATAAGTACTGGCCGAATATATCCTATAGCTGCCATATATCTGAACGATCGGAGATGCCATTACTTTGGTGTTTGTAAAGTTAGAAAGTTGGGGTTATCTATGGGTTTTAGTTTTAGCCAATAAATCCGATCTACCAAATTTCATAAGTACTGGCCGAATATATCCTATAGCTGCCATATATCTGAACGATCGGAGATGCCATTACTTTGGTGTTTGTAAAGTTAGGAAGTTGGGATTATCTATGGGTTTTATTTTTGTCCAATAAATCCGATCTACCAAATTTCATAAGTACTGGCCGAATATATCCTATAGCTGCCATATATCTGAACGATCGGAAATGCCATAATATTAGTGTTTTTAAAGTTAGGAAGTTGGATTTTTCTATGGGCTTTATTTTTGGCCAAACAATCCGACATACCAAATTTCATAACATAACTTTAGAGTTTTTAAAGTTAGGAAGTTGGAATTTTCTATGGGTTTTATTTTTGGCCAACAACCAAATTTCATAACATAACTTTACAGTTTTTAAAGTTAGGAAGTTGGAATTTTCTATGGGTTTTTTTTTGGCCAATCAATCCGACCTACCGAATTTCATAAGGATCGGCCGACTATATCCTATAGCTGCTAAATAACTGAACGATCAAAAATGCCATAACTTTGGTATTTGTAAAGTTAGGTAAATGGAATTTTCTATGGGTTTTATTTTTGGCCAATCAATCCGACCTACCAAATTTCATAAGGATCGGCCGACTATATCCTATAGCTGCTATAAAACTGAACGATTGGAAATGCCATAACTTTATTGTTTTTAAAGCTAGGAAGTTGGGATTTTTTATGGGTTTTATTTTTGGCCAAACAATCCGACCTACCAAATTTCATAACATAACTTTAGAGTTTTTAAAGTTAGGAAGTTGGAATTTTCTATGGGTTTTATTTTTGGCCAAACAATCCGACCTACAGAATTTCATAAGGATTGACCGACTATATCCTATAGCTGCTATATAACTGAATGTTCGGAAATACCATAACTTTATTGTTTTTAAAGTGAGGAAGTTGGAATTTTCTATGGGTTTTATTTTTGGCCAATCAATCCGACCTACCGAATTTCATAAGGATCGGCCGACTATATCCTATAGCTGCTATAAAACTGAACGATTGGAAATGCCATAACTTTGGTGTTTGTAAAGGTAGGAAAATGGAATTTGCTATGGGTTTTATTTTTGGCCAATCAATCCGACCTACCAAATTTCATAAGGATCGGCTTACTATATCCTATAGCTGCTATATAACTGAACGATCGGAAATGCCTTAACTTTATTGTTTTTAAAGCTAGGAAGTTGGGATTTTGTATGGGTTTTATTTTTGGCCAAACAATCCGACCTACCAAATTTCATAACATAACTTTAGAGTTTTTAAAGTTGGGAAGTTGGAATTTTCTATGGGTTTTATTTTTGGCCAAACAATCCGACCTACCGAATTTCATAAGGATTGGTCGACTATATCCTATAGCTGCTAAATAACTGAACGATCGGAAATGTCATAACTTTGGTGTTTGTAAAGTTAGGTAAATGGAATTTTCTATGGGTTTTATTTTTGGCCAATCAATCCGACCTACCAAATTTAATAAGGATCGGCTTACTATATTCTATAGCTGCTATATAACTGAATGTTCGGAAATACAACAACTTTATTGTTTTTAAAGTGAGGAAGTTGGAATTTTCTATGGGTTTTATTTTTGGCCAATCAATCCGACCTACCGAATTTCATAAGGATCGGCCGACTATATCCTATAGCTGCTATAAACGTGAACGATTGGAAATGCCATAACTTTGGTGTTTGTAAAGGTAGGAAAATGGAATTTTCTATGGGTTTTATTTTTGGCCAATCAATCCGACCTACCAAATTTCATAAGGATCGGCCGACTATATCCTATAGCTGACATATAACTGAACGATCGGAAATGCCATAACTTTAGTGTTTTTAAAGTTAGGAAGTTGGGATTTTCTATGGGCTTTATTTTTGGCCAAACAATCCGACATACCAAATTTCATAAGGAACGACCGGGATCGCCCGACTATATCCTATAGCTGCCATATAACTAAACGAACGGAAATGACATTACGTTAACGTTTTTAAAGTTAGAAAGTTGGAATTTTCTTATTTTTTATTTACTTAATTTTTTATTTTTGGCCAAACAATCAAACTTACCAAATTTCACAAGGATCGGCCGACTATATCCTATAGCTGCCATATAACTGAGCGATTTGAAATGCCATAACTTTGGTGTTTGTACAGTTAGGAAGTTGGGATTGTCTATGAGTTTTATTTTTGGCCATTCAATCCGACCTACCAAATTTCATAAGGATCGGCCAAATTTATCCTATAGCTGCCATATATCTGAACAATCGGAAATGCCATAACGTTAGTGTTTTTAAAGTTAGGAAGTTGGGATTATCTATGGGTTTTATCTTTGGCTATTCTATTCGACCTATCAAATTTCATAAGGATCGGCCGACTATATCCTATAGCTGACATATAACTGAACGATCGGAAATGTCATAACTTTAGTGTTTTTAAAGTTAGGAAGTTGGGATTATCTATGAGTTTTATTTTTGGCCAATAAATCCGATCTACCAAATTTCATAAGTACTGGCCGAATATATCCTATAGCTGCCATATATCTGAATGATCGGAGATGCCATTACGTTGGTGTTTGTAAAGTTAGGAAGTTGGGATTATCTATGGGTTTTATTTTTGTCCAATAAATCCGACCTACCAAATTTCATAAGTATTGGCCGAATATATCCTATAGCTGCCATATAACTGAACGATCGGAAATGCCATAACATTAGTGTTTTTAAAGTTAGGAAGTTGGAATTTTCTATGGGCTTTAGTTTTGGCCAATAAATCCGACCTAAAAAATTTCATAAGTATCGGCCGAATATATCCTATAGCTGCCATATATCTGAACGATCGGAAATGCCATAACATTAGTGTTTTTAAAGTTAGGAAGTTGGAAATTTCTATGGGCTTTATTTTTGGCCAAACAATCCGACATACCAAATTTCATAAGGAACGACCGGGATCGCCCGACTATATCCTATAGCTGTCATATAACTGAACGATCGGAAATGCCATTACTTTAGCGTTTTTAAAGTTAGAAAGTTGGAATTTTCTTATTTTTTATTTAATTAATTTTTTATTTTTGGCCAAACAATCCGACTTACCAAATTTCACAAGGATCGGCCGACTATATCCTATAGCTGCCATATAACTGAACGATCGGAAATGCCATTACTTTGGTGTTTGTAAAGTTAGAAAGTTGGGATTATCTATGGGTTTTATTTTTGTCCAATAAATCCGACCTACCAAATTTCATAAGTATTGGCCGAATATATCCTATAGCTGCCATATAACTGAACGATCGGAAATGCCATAATATTAGTGTTTTTAAAGTTAGGAAGTTGGAATTTTCTATGGGCTTTATTTTTGGCCAAACAATCCGACATACCAAATTTCATAACATAACTTTAGAGTTTTTAAAGTTAGGAAGTTGGAATTTTCTATGGGCTTTATTTTTGGCCAAACAATCCGACATACCAAATTTCATAACATAACTTTAGAGTTTTTAAAGTTAGGAAGTTGGAATTTTCTATGGGTTTTATTTTTGGCCAACAACCAAATTTCATAACATAACTTTAGGTTTTTAAAGTTAGGAAGTTGGAATTTTCTATGGGTTTTTTTTTGGCCAATCAATCCGACCTACCGAATTTCATAAGGATCGGCCGACTATATCCTATAGCTGCTAAATAACTGAACGATCGGAAATGCCATTACTTTGGTGTTTGTAAAGTTAGAAAGTTGGGGTTATCTATGGGTTTTAGCTTTAGCCAATAAATCCGATCTACCAAATTTCATAAGTACTGGCCGAATATATCCTATAGCTGCCATATATCTGAACGATCGGAGATGCCATTACTTTGGTGTTTGTAAAGTTAGGAAGTTGGGATTATCTATGGGTTTTATTTTTGTCCAATAAATCCGACCTACCAAATTTCATAAGTATTGGCCGAATATATCCTATAGCTGCCATATAACTGAACGATCGGAAATGCCATAATATTAGTGTTTTTAAAGTTAGGAAGTTGGAATTTTCTATGGGCTTTATTTTTGGCCAAACAATCCGACATACCAAATTTCATAACATAACTTTAGAGTTTTTAAAGTTAGGAAGTTGGAATTTTCTATGGGCTTTATTTTTGGCCAAACAATCCGACATACCAAATTTCATAACATAACTTTAGAGTTTTTAAAGTTAGGAAGTTGGAATTTTCTATGGGTTTTATTTTTGGCCAACAACCAAATTTCATAACATAACTTTAGGTTTTTAAAGTTAGGAAGTTGGAATTTTCTATGGGTTTTTTTTTGGCCAATCAATCCGACCTACCGAATTTCATAAGGATCGGCCGACTATATCCTATAGCTGCTAAATAACTGAACGATTGGAAATGCCATAACTTTGGTGTTTGTAAAGGTAGGAAAATGGAATTTTCTATGGGTTTTATTTTTGGCCAATCAATCCGACCTACCCAATTTCATAAGGATCGGCCGACTATATCCTATAGCTGCTATAAAACTGAACGATTGGAAATGCCATAACTTTATTGTTTTTAAAGCTAGGAAGTTGGGATTTTTTATGGGTTTTATTTTTGGCCAAACAATCCGACCTACCAAAATCCATAACATAACTTTAGAGTTTTTAAAGTGAGGAAGTTGGAATATTCTATGGGTTTTATTTTTGGCCAATCAATCCGACCTACCGAATTTCATAAGGATCGGCCGACTATATCCTATAGCTGCTATAAAACTGAACGATTGGAAATGCCATAACTTTGGTGTTTGTAAAGGTAGGAAAATGGAATTTTCTATGGGTTTTATTGTTGGCCAATCAATCCGACCTACCAATGTTCATAAGAATCGGCCGACTATATCCTATAGCTGCTAAATAACTGAACGATCGGAAATGCCATAACTTTGGTGTTTGTAAAGTTAGGTAAATGGAATTTTCTATGGGTTTTATTTTTGGCCAATCAATCCGACCTACCAAATTTCATAAGGATCGGCCGACTATATCCTATAGCTGCTATAAAACTGAACGATTGGAAATGCCATAACTTTGGTGTTTGTAAAGGTAGGAAAATGGAATTTTCTATGGGTTTTATTGTTGGCCAATCAATCCGACCTACCAAAGTTCATTAGAATCGGCCGACTATATCCTATAGCTGCTATAAAACTGAACGATTGGAAATGCCATAACTTTGGTGTTTGTAAAGTTAGGTAAATGGAATTTTCTATGTGTTTTATTTTTGGCCAATCAATCCGACCTACCAAATTTCATAAGGATCGGCCGACTATATCCTATAGCTGCTATAAAACTGAACGATTGGAAATGCCATAACTTTATTGTTTTTAAAGCTAGGAAGTTGGGATTTTTATTTGGGTTTTATTTTTGGCCAAACAATCCGACCTACCAAATTTCATAACATAACTTTAGAGTTTTTAAAGTTAGGAAGTTGGAATTTTCTATGGGTTTTATTTTTTATCGGCCGACTATATCCTATAGCTGCTATAAAACTGAACGATTGGAAATGCCATAACTTTATTGTTTTTAAAGCTAGGAAGTTGGGATTTTTTATGGGTTTTATTTTTGGCCAAACAATCCGACCTACCAAATTTCATAACATAACTTTAGAGTTTTTAAAGTTAGGAAGTTGGAATTTTCTATGGGTTTTATTTTTGGCTAAGCAATCCGACCTACCGAATTTCATAAGGATCGGCCGACTATATCCTATAGCTGCTAAATAACTGAATGATCGGAAATGCCATAACTTTGGTGTTTGTAAAGTTAGGTAAATGGAATTTTCTATGGGTTTTATTTTTGGCCAATCAATCCGACCTACCAAATTTCATAAGGATCGGCCGACTATATCCTATAGCTGCTATAAAACAGAACGATTGGAAATGCCATAACTTTATTGTTTTTAAAGCTAGGAAGTTGGGATTTTTTATGGGTTTTATTTTTGGCCAAACAATCCGACCTACCAAATTTCATAACATAACTTTAGAGTTTTTAAAGTTAGGAAGTTGGAATTTTCTATGGGTTTTATTTTTGGCCAAGCAATCCGACCTACCGAATTTCATAAGGATCGGCCGACTATATCCTATAGCTGCTAAATAACTGAATGTTCGGAAATACCATAACTTTATTGGTTTTAAAGTTAGGAAGTTGGAATATTCTATGGGTTTTATTTTTGGCCAATCAATCCGACCTACCGAATTTCATAAGGATCGGCCGACTATATCCTATAGCTGCTATAAAACTGAACGATTGGAAATGCCATAACTTTGGTGTTTGTAAAGGTAGGAAAATGGAATTTTCTATGGGTTTTATTGTTGGCCAATCAATCCGACCTACCAATGTTCATAAGAATCGGCCGACTATATCCTATAGCTGCTATAAAACTGAACGATTGGAAATGCCCTAACTTTGGTGTTTGTAAAGGTAGGAAACTGGAATTTTCTATGGGTTTTATTTTTGGCCAATCAATCCGACCTACCAAATTTCATAAGGATCGGCTTACTATATCCTATAGCTGCTATATAACTGAACGATCGGAAATGCCATAACTTTATTGTTTTTAAAGCTAGGAAGTTGGGATTTTTATGGGTTTTATTTTTGGCCAAACAATCCGACCTATCAAATTTCATAACATAACTTTAGAGTTTTTAAAGTTAGGAAGTTGGAATTTTCTATGGGTTTTATTTTTGGCCAATCAATCTGACCTACCAAATTGCATAAGGATCGGCTTACTATATCCTATAGCTGCTAAATAACTGAACGATCGGAAATGCCATAACTTTAGTGTTTTTAAGGCTAGGAAGTTGGAATTTTCTATGGGTTTTATTTTTGGCCAATCAATCCGACCTACCAAATTTCATAAGGACCTACGGCCTACGGCCTACGATATCCTATAGCTGCTATATAACTGAACGATAGGAAATGCCATAACTTTATTGTTTTTAAAGCTAGGAAGTTGGGATTTTTTATGGGTTTTATTTTTGGCCAAACAATCCGACCTACCAAATTTCATAACATAACTTTAGAGTTTTTAAAGTTAGGAAGTTGGAATTTTCTATGGGTTTTATTTTTGGCCAATCAATCCGACCTACTGAATTTCATAAGGATCGGCCGACTATATCCTATAGCTGCTAAATAACTGAACGATCGGAAATGCCATAACTTTGGTGTTTGTAAAGTTAGGTAAATGGAATTTTCTATGTGTTGTATTTTTGGCCAATCAAACCGACCTACCAAATTTCATAAGGATCGGCCGACTTTATCCTATAGCTGCTATAAAACTGAACGATTGGAAATGCCATAACTTTATTGTTTTTAAAGCTAGGAAGTTGGGATTTTTTATGGGTTTTATTTTTGGCCAAACAATCCGACCTACCAAATTTCATAACATAACTTTAGAGTTTTTAAAGTTAGGAAGTTGGAATTTTCTATGGGTTTTATTTTTGGCCAAGCAATCCGACCTACCGAATTTCATAAGAATCGGCCGACTATATCCTATAGCTGCTAAATAACTGAACGATCGGAAATGCCATAACTTTGGTGTTTGTAAAGTTAGGTAAATGGAATTTTCTATGGGTTTTATTTTTGGCCAATCAATCCGACCTACCAAATTTCATAAGGATCGGCCGACTATATCCTATAGCTGCTATAAAACTGAACGATTGGAAATGCCTTAACTTTATTGTTTTTAAAGCTAGGAAGTTGGGATTTTTTATGGGTTTTATTTTTGGTCAAACAATCCGACCTACCAAATTTCATAACATAACTTTAGAGTTTTTAAAGTTAGGAAGTTGGAATTTTCTATGGGTTTTATTTTTGGCCAAGCAATCCGACCTACCGAATTTCATAAGGATCGGCCGACTATATCCTATAGCTGCTAAATAACTGAACGATCGGAAATGCCATAACTTTGGTGTTTGTAAAGTTAGGTAAATGGAATTTTCTATGGGTTTTATTTTTGGCCAATCAATCCGACCTACCAAATTTCATAAGGATCGGCTTACTATATTCTATAGCTGCTATATAACTGAATGTTCGGAAATACCATAACTTTATTGGTTTTAAAGTTAGGAAGTTGGAATTTTCTATGGGTTTTATTTTTGGCCAATCAATCCGACCTACCGAATTTCATAAGGATCGGCCGACTATATCCTATAGCTGCTATAAAACTGAACGATTGGAAATGCCATAACTTTGGTGTTTGTAAAGGTAGGAAAATGGAATTTTCTATGGGTTTTATTTTTGGCCAATCAATCCGACCTACCAAATTTCATAAGGATCGGCTTACTATATCCTATAGCTGCTATATAACTGAACGATCGGAAATGCCATAACTTTATTGTTTTTAAAGCTAGGAAGTTGGGATTTTTTATGGGTTTTATTTTTGGCCAAACAATCCGACCTAACAAATTTCATAACATAACTTTAGAGTTTTTAAAGTTAGGAAGTTGGAATTTTCTATGGGTTTTATTTTTGGCCAAGCAATCCGACCTACCGAATTTCATAAGGATCGGCCGACTATATCCTATAGCTGCTAAATAACTGAACGATCGGAAATGCCATAACTTTGGTGTTTGTAAAGTTAGGTAAATGGAATTTTCTATGGGTTTTATTTTTGGCCAATCAATCCGACCTACCAAATTTCATAGGGATCGGCCGACTATATCCTATAGCTGCTATAAAACTGAACTATTGGAAATGCCATAACTTTATTGTTTTTAAAGCTAGGAAGTTGGGATTTTTTATGGGTTTTATTTTTGGCCAAACAATCCGACCTACCAAATCTCATAACATAACTTTAGAGTTTTTAAAGTTAGGAAGTTGGAATTTTCTATGGGTTTTATTTTTGGCCAAGCAATCCGACCTACCGAATTTCATAAGGATCGGCCGACTATATCCTATAGCTGCTAAATAACTGAACGATCGGAAATGCCATAACTTTGGTGTTTGTAAAGTTAGGTAAATGGAATTTTCTATGGGTTTTATTTTTGGCCAATCAATCCGACCTACCAAATTTCATAAGGATCGGCTTACTATATTCTATAGCTGCTATATAACTGAATGTTCGGAAATACCATAACTTTATTGGTTTTAAAGTTAGGAAGTTGGAATTTTCTATGGGTTTTATTTTTGGCCAATCAATCCGACCTACCGAATTTCATAAGGATCGGCCGACTATATCCTATAGCTGCTATAAAACTGAACGATTGGAAATGCCATAACTTTGGTGTTTGTAAAGGTAGGAAAATGGAATTTTCTATGGGTTTTATTGTTGTCCAATCAATCCGACCTACCAATGTTCATAAGAATCGGCCGACTATATCCTATAGCTGCTATAAAACTGAACGATTGGAAATGCCCTAACTTTGGTGTTTGTAAAGGTAGGAAAATGGAATTTTCTATGGGTTTTATTTTTGGCCAATCAATCCGACCTACCAAATTTCATAAGGATCGGCTTACTATATCCTATAGCTGCTATATAACTGAACGATCGGAAATGCCATAACTTTATTGTTTTTAAAGCTAGGAAGTTGGGATTTTTTATGGGTTTTATTTTTGGCCAAACAATCCGACCTATCAAATTTCATAACACAACTTTAGAGTTTTTAAAGTTAGGAAGTTGGAATTTTCTATGGGTTTTATTTTTGGCCAATCAATCTGACCTACCAAATTGCATAAGGATCGGCTTACTATATCCTATAGCTGCTAAATAACTGAACGATCGGAAATGCCATAACTTTAGTGTTTTTAAGGCTAGGAAGTTGGAATTTTCTATGGGTTTTATTTTTGGCCAATCAATCCGACCTACCAAATTTCATAAGGATCGGCCTACGATATCCTATAGCTGCTATATAACTGAACGATAGGAAATGCCATAACTTTATTGTTTTTAAAGCTAGGAAGTTGGAATTTTTATGGGTTTTATTTTTGGCCAAACAATCCGACCTACCAAATTTCATAAGGATCGGCCGACTATATCCTATAGCTGCTATAAAACTGAACGATTGGAAATGCCATAACTTTATTGTTTTTAAAGCTAGGAAGTTGGGATTTTTATTTGGGTTTTATTTTTGGCCAAACAATCCGACCTACCAAATTTCATAACATAACTTTAGAGTTTTTAAAGTTAAGAAGTTGGAATTTTCTATGGGTTTTATTTTTTATCGGCCGACTATATCCTATAGCTGCTATAAAACTGAACGATTGGAAATGCCATAACTTTATTGTTTTTAAAGCTAGGAAGTTGGGATTTTTTATGGGTTTTATTTTTGGCCAAACAATCCGACCTACCAAATTTCATAACATAACTTTAGAGTTTTTAAAGTTAGGAAGTTGGAATTTTCTATGGGTTTTATTTTTGGCCAAGCAATCCGACCTACCGAATTTCATAAGGATCGGCCGACTATATCCTATAGCTGCTAAATAACTGAACGATCGGAAATGCCATAACTTTGGTGTTTGTAAAGTTAGGTAAATGGAATTTTCTATGGGTTTTATTTTTGGCCAATCAATCCGACCTACCAAATTTCATAAGGATCGGCTTACTATATTCTATAGCTGCTATATAACTGAATGTTCGGAAATACCATAACTTTATTGGTTTTAAAGTTAGGAAGTTGGAATTTTCTATGGGTTTTATTTTTGGCCAATCAATTCGACCTACCGAATTTCATAAGGATCGGCCGACTATATCCTATAGCTGCTATAAAACTGAACGATTGGAAATGCCATAACTTTGGTGTTTGTAAAGGTAGGAAAATGGAATTTTCTATGGGTTTTATTGTTGTCCAATCAATCCGACCTACCAATGTTCATAAGAATCGGCCGACTATATCCTATAGCTGCTATAAAACTGAACGATTGGAAATGCCCTAACTTTGGTGTTTGTAAAGGTAGGAAAATGGAATTTTCTATGGGTTTTATTTTTGGCCAATCAATCCGACCTACCAAATTTCATAAGGATCGGCTTACTATATCCTATAGCTGCTATATAACTGAACGATCGGAAATGCCATAACTTTATTGTTTTTAAAGCTAGGAAGTTGGGATTTTTTATGGGTTTTATTTTTGGCCAAACAATCCGACCTATCAAATTTCATAACATAACTTTAGAGTTTTTAAAGTTAGGAAGTTGGAATTTTCTATGGGTTTTATTTTTGGCCAATCAATCTGACCTACCAAATTGCATAAGGATCGGCTTACTATATCCTATAGCTGCTAAATAACTGAACGATCGGAAATGCCATAACTTTAGTGTTTTTAAGGCTAGGAAGTTGGAATTTTCTATGGGTTTTATTTTTGGCCAATCAATCCGACCTACCAAATTTCATAAGGATCGGCCTACGATATCCTATAGCTGCTATATAACTGAACGATAGGAAATGCCATAACTTTATTGTTTTTAAAGCTAGGAAGTTGGAATTTTTTATGGGTTTTATTTTTGGCCAAACAATCCGACCTACCAAATTTCATAAGGATCGGCCGAATATATCCTATAGCTGCTATAAAACTGAACGATTGGAAATGCCATAACTTTATTGTTTTTAAAGCTAGGAAGTTGGGATTTTTATTTGGGTTTTATTTTTGGCCAAACAATCCGACCTACCAAATTTCATAACATAACTTTAGAGTTTTTAAAGTTAGGAAGTTGGAATTTTCTATGGGTTTTATTTTTTATCGGCCGACTATATCCTATAGCTGCTATAAAACTGAACGATTGGAAATGCCATAACTTTATTGTTTTTAAAGCTAGGAAGTTGGCATTTTTTATGGGTTTTATTTTTGGCCAAACAATCCGACCTACCAAATTTCATAACATAACTTTAGAGTTTTTAAAGTTAGGAAGTTGGAATTTTCTATGGGTTTTATTTTTGGCCAAGCAATCCGACCTACCGAATTTCATAAGGATCGGCCGACTATATCCTATAGCTGCTAAATAACTGAACGATCGGAAATGCCATAACTTTGGTGTTTGTAAAGTTAGGTAAATGGAATTTTCTATGGGTTTTATTTTTGGCCAATCAATCCGACCTACCAAATTTCATAAGGATCGGCTTACTATATTCTATAGCTGCTATATAACTGAATGTTCGGAAATACCATAACTTTATTGGTTTTAAAGTTAGGAAGTTGGAATTTTCTATGGGTTTTATTTTTGGCCAATCAATCCGACCTACCGAATTTCATAAGGATCGGCCGACTATATCCTATAGCTGCTACAAAACTGAACGATTGGAAATGCCATAACTTTGGTGTTTGTAAAGGTAGGAAAATGGAATTTTCTATGGGTTTTATTGTTGTCCAATCAATCCGACCTACCAAATTTCATAAGGATCGGCTTACTATATCCTATAGCTGCTATATAACTGAACGATCGGAAATGCCATAACTTTATTGTTTTTAAAGCTAGGAAGTTGGGATTTTTTATGGGTTTTATTTTTGGCCAAACAATCCGACCTATCAAATTTCATAACATAACTTTAGAGTTTTTAAAGTTAGGAAGTTGGAATTTTCTATGGGTTTTATTTTTGGCCAATCAATCTGACCTACCATATTGCATAAGGATCGGCTTACTATATCCTATAGCTGCTAAATAACTGAACGATCGGAAATGCCATAACTTTAGTGTTTTTAAGGCTAGGAAGTTTTTATTTTTAGTTGGAAGTTGGAATTTTCTATGGGTTTTATTTTTGGCCAATCAATCCGACCTACCAAATTTCATAAGGATCGGCTTACTATATTCTATAGCTGCTATATAACTGAATGTTCGGAAATACCATAACTTTATTGGTTTTAAAGTTAGGAAGTTGGAATTTTCTATGGGTTTTATTTTTGGCCAATCAATCCGACCTACCGAATTTCATAAGGATCGGCCGACTATATCCTATAGCTGCTACAAAACTGAACGATTGGAAATGCCATAACTTTGGTGTTTGTAAAGGTAGGAAAATGGAATTTTCTATGGGTTTTATTGTTGTCCAATCAATCCGACCTACCAAATTTCATAAGGATCGGCTTACTATATCCTATAGCTGCTATATAACTGAACGATCGGAAATGCCATAACTTTATTGTTTTTAAAGCTAGGAAGTTGGGATTTTTATGGGTTTTATTTTTGGCCAAACAATCCGACCTATCAAATTTCATAACATAACTTTAGAGTTTTTAAAGTTAGGAAGTTGGAATTTTCTATGGGTTTTATTTTTGGCCAATCAATCTGACCTACCAAATTGCATAAGGATCGGCTTACTATATCCTATAGCTGCTAAATAACTGAACGATCGGAAATGCCATAACTTTAGTGTTTTTAAGGCTAGGAATTTGGAATTTTCTATGGGTTTTATTTTTGGCGAATCAATCCGACCTACCAAATTTCATAAGGATCGGCTTACTATATCCTATAGCTGCTATATAACTGAACGATCGGAAATGCCATAACTTTATTGTTTTTAAAGCTAGGAAGTTGGGATTTTTTATGGGTTTTATTTTTGGCCAAACAATCCGACCTATCAAATTTCATAACATAACTTTAGAGTTTTTAAAGTTGGGAAGTTGGAATTTTCTATGGGTTTTATTTTTGGCCAATCAATCTGACCTACCAAATTGCATAAGGATCGGCTTACTATATCCTATAGCTGCTAAATAACTGAACGATCGGAAATGCCATAACTTTAGTGTTTTTAAGGCTAGGAAGTTGGAATTTTCTATGGGTTTTATTTTTGGCCAATCAATCCGACCTACCAAATTTCATAAGGATCGGCCTACGATATCCTATAGCTGTTATATAACTGAACGATAGGAAATGCCATAACTTTATTGTTTTTAAAGCTAGGAAGTTGGAATTTTTTATGGGTTTTATTTTTGGCCAAACAATCCGACATACCAAATTTCATAAGGATCGGCCGACTATATCCTATAGCTGCTATAAAACTGAACGATTGGAAATGCCATAACTTTATTGTTTTTAAAGCTAGGAAGTTGGGATTTTTTATGGGTTTTATTTTTGGCCAAACAATCCGACCTACCAAATTTCATAACATAACTTTAGAGTTTTTAACGTTAGGAAGTTGGAATTTTCTATGGGTTTTATTTTTGGCCAAACAATCCGACTTACCAAATTTCATAACATAACTTTAGAGTTCTTAAAGTTAGGAAGTTGGAATTTTCTATGGGTTTTATTTTTGGCCAAACAATCCGACCTACCAAATTTCATAAGGATCGGCCGACTATATCCTATAGCTGCTATAAAACTGAACGATTGGAAATGCCATAACTTTATTGTTTTTAAAGCTAGGAAGTTGGGATTTTTATATGGGTTTTATTTTTGGCCAAACAATCCGACCTACCAAATTTCATAACATAACTTTAGAGTTTTTAAAGTTAGGAAGTTGGAATTTTCTATGGGTTTTATTTTTTATCGGCCGACTATATCCTATAGCTGCTATAAAACTGAACGATTGGAAATGCCATAACTTTATTGTTTTTAAAGCTAGGAAGTTGGGATTTTTTATGGGTTTTATTTTTGGCCAAACAATCCGACCTACCAAATTTCATAACATAACTTTAGAGTTTTTAAAGTTAGGAAGTTGGAATTTTCTATGGGTTTTATTTTTGGCCAAGCAATCCGACCTACCGAATTTCATAAGGATCGGCCGACTATATCCTATAGCTGCTAAATAACTGAACGATCGGAAATGCCATAACTTTGGTGTTTGTAAAGTTAGGTAAATGGAATTTTCTATGGGTTTTATTTTTGGCCAATCAATCCGACCTACCAAATTTCATAAGGATCGGCTTACTATATTCTATAGCTGCTATATAACTGAATGTTCGGAAATACCATAACTTTATTGGTTTTAAAGTTAGGAAGTTGGAATTTTCTATGGGTTTTATTTTTGGCCAATCAATCCGACCTACCGAATTTCATAAGGATCGGCCGACTATATCCTATAGCTGCTACAAAACTGAACGATTGGAAATGCCATAACCTTGGTGTTTGTAAAGGTAGGAAAATGGAATTTTCTATGGGTTTTATTGTTGTCCAATCAATCCGACCTACCAAATTTCATAAGGATCGGCTTACTATATCCTATAGCTGCTATATAACTGAACGATCGGAAATGCCATAACTTTATTGTTTTTAAAGCTAGGAAGTTGGGATTTTTTATGGGTTTTATTTTTGGCCAAACAATCCGACCTATCAAATTTCATAACATAACTTTAGAGTTTTTAAAGTTAGGAAGTTGGAATTTTCTATGGGTTTTATTTTTGGCCAATCAATCTGACCTACCAAATTGCATAAGGATCGGCTTACTATATCCTATAGCTGCTAAATAACTGAACGATCGGAAATGCCATAACTTTAGTGTTTTTAAGGCTAGGAAGTTGGAATTTTCTATGGGTTTTATTTTTGGCCAATCAATCCGACCTACCAAATTTCATAAGGATCGGCCTACGATATCCTATAGCTGCTATATAACAGAACGATAGGAAATGCCATAACTTTATTGTTTTTAAAGCTAGGAAGTTGGAATTTTTTATGGGTTTTATTTTTGGCCAAACAATCCGACATACCAAATTTCATAAGGATCGGCCGACTATATCCTATAGCTGCTATAAAACTGAACGATTGGAAATGCCATAACTTTAGAGTTTTTAAAGTTAGGAAGTTGGAATTTTCTATGGGTTTTATTTTTGGCCAAACAATCCGACCTACCAAATTTCATAAGGATCGGCCGACTATATCCTATAGCTGCTATAAAACTGAACGATTGGAAATGCCATAACTTTATTGTTTTTAAAGCTAGGAAGTTGGGATTTTTATATGGGTTTTATTTTTGGCCAAACAATCCGACCTACCAAATTTCATAACATAACTTTAGAGTTTTTAAAGTTAGGAAGTTGGAATTTTCTATGGGTTTTATTTTTTATCGGCCGACTATATCCTATAGCTGCTATAAAACTGAACGATTGGAAATGCCATAACTTTATTGTTTTTAAAGCTAGGAAGTTGGGATTTTTTATGGGTTTTATTTTTGGCCAAACAATCCGACCTACCAAATTTCATAACATAACTTTAGAGTTTTTAAAGTTAGGAAGTTGGAATTTTCTATGGGTTTTATTTTTGGCCAAGCCATCCGACCTACCGAATTTCATAAGGATCGGCCGACTATATCCTATAGCTGCTAAATAACTGAACGATCGGAAATGCCATAACTTTGGTGTTTGTAAAGTTAGGTAAATGGAATTTTCTATGGGTTTTATTTTTGGCCATTCAATCCGACCTACCAAATTTCATAAGGATCGGCTTACTATATTCTATAGCTGCTATATAACTGAATGTTCGGAAATACCATAACTTTATTGGTTTTAAAGTTAGGAAGTTGGAATTTTCTATGGGTTTTATTTTTGGCCAATCAATCCGACCTACCGAATTTCATAAGGATCGGCCGACTATATCCTATAGCTGCTACAAAACTGAACGATTGGAAATGCCATAACTTTGGTGTTTGTAAAGGTAGGAAAATGGAATATTCTATGGGTTTTATTGTTGTCCAATCAATCCGACCTACCAAATTTCATAAGGATCGGCTTACTATATCCTATAGCTGCTATATAACTGAACGATCGGAAATGCCATAACTTTATTGTTTTTAAAGCTAGGAAGTTGGGATTTTTTATGGGTTTTATTTTTGGCCAAACAATCCGACCTATCAAATTTCATAACATAACTTTAGAGTTTTTAAAGTTAGGAAGTTGGAATTTTCTATGGGTTTTATTTTTGGCCAATCAATCTGACCTACCAAATTGCATAAGGATCGGCTTACTATATCCTATAGCTGCTAAATAACTGAACGATCGGAAATGCCATAACTTTAGTGTTTTTAAGGCTAGGAAGTTGGAATTTTCTATGGGTTTTATTTTTGGCGAATCAATCCGACCTACCAAATTTCATAAGGATCGGCTTACTATATCCTATAGCTGCTATATAACTGAACGATCGGAAATGCCATAACTTTATTGTTTTTAAAGCTAGGAAGTTGGGATTTTTTATGGGTTTTATTTTTGGCCAAACAATCCGACCTATCAAATTTCATAACATAACTTTAGAGTTTTTAAAGTTAGGAAGTTGGAATTTTCTATGGGTTTTATTTTTGGCCAATCAATCTGACCTACCAAATTGCATAAGGATCGGCTTACTATATCCTATAGCTGCTAAATAACTGAACGATCGGAAATGCCATAACTTTAGTGTTTTTAAGGCTAGGAAGTTGGAATTTTCTATGGGTTTTATTTTTGGCCAATCAATCCGACCTACCAAATTTCATAAGGATCGGCCTACGATATCCTATAGCTGCTATATAACTGAACGATAGGAAATGCCATAACTTTATTGTTTTTAAAGCTAGGAAGTTGGAATTTTTTATGGGTTTTATTTTTGGCCAAACAATCCGACATACCAAATTTCATAAGGATCGGCCGACTATATCCTATAGCTGCTATAAAACTGAACGATTGGAAATGCCATAATTTTATTGTTTTTAAAGCTAGGAAGTTGGGATTTTTTATGGGTTTTATTTTTGGCCAAACAATCCGACCTATCAAATTTCATAACATAACTTTAGAGTTTTTAAAGTTAGGAAGTTGGAATTTTCTATGGGTTTTATTTTTGGCCAATCAATCTGACCTACCAAATTGCATAAGGATCGGCTTACTATATCCTATAGCTGCTAAATAACTGAACGATCGGAAATGCCATAACTTTAGTGTTTTTAAGGCTAGGAAGTTGGAATTTTCTATGGGTTTTATTTTTGGCCAATCAATCCGACCTACCAAATTTCATAAGGATCGGCCTACGATATCCTATAGCTGCAATATAACTGAACGATCGGAAATGCCATAACTTTATTGTTTTTATACCCGTTACTCGTAGAGTAAAAGGGTATATTGTATTCGTGCAAAAGTATGTAACAGGTAGAAGGAAGCGTTTCCAACCCTATAAAGTATATATATTCTTGTTCAGGATCACTAGCCGAGTCGATATAGCCATGTCCGTCTGTCCGTCTGTCTGTCCGTCTGTCTGTCTGTCCGTATGAACGCTGAGATCTCGGAAACTATAAAAGCTAGAAGATTGGCATTTTGCATGTAGATTTTAGGAGTTCCTACGCAGCGCAAGTTTGTTTCAAAATGGTGCCACGCCCCCTCTGACGCCCACAAGTCACAAGCTGTGGCCACAGTTTTGATGCTATTATGAAATTTTTTTTGATATGTATTTGTTTCGTCAATACCTATCGATTGGCCAAATAAAAGTTTGCCACGCCCACTCTAACGCCCAAAAACCCATTAAACGCTTAAGCCTGGCTAGCGCCTACATTTCCGCCTTTCATGGCACAAAAGCGCCATCTAACGGATGACTTTGGAACAGCTGGCCAAGGTGCTCAACAGAGTCAACGTTAATTCTCGATAAGGATTTTTATTAAAGGAAAATACGATGGCTTTCATTTGTCAATACCGAACTATATCCCAAGAACTATGCAAATCAAATCAAGTTAGCCAAATTGGAGGTGTTCCCTGGGTACCGATTTTAACATAAAAATCGGGAGCTAATTCGAGCGGCGGAAAACATACAAGAAGGCATATTTATATTAAGTTGTTTAGCTGAGTAACGGGTATCTAATAGTCGAGGCACTCGACTATAGCGTTCTCTCTTGTTAAAGCTAGGAAGTTGGAATTTTTATGGGTTTTATTTTTGGCCAAACAATCCGACCTACCAAATTTCATAAGGATCGGCCGACTATATCCTATAGCTGCTATAAAACTGAACGATTGGAAATGCCATAACTTTATTGTTTTTAAAGCTAGGAAGTTGGGATTTTTTATGGGTTTTATTTTTGGCCAATCAATCCGACCTACCAAATTTCATAACATAACTTTAGAGTTTTTAAAGTTAGGAAGTTGGAATTTTCTATGGGTTTTATTTTTGGCCAATCAATCCGACCTACCAAATTTCATAAGGATCGGCTTACTATATCCTATAGCTGCTATATAACTGAACGATCGGAAATGCCATAACTTTATTGTTTTTAAAGCTAGGAAGTTGGAATTTTCTATGGGTTTTATTTTTGGCCAATCAATCCGACCTACCAAATTTCATAAGGATCGGCCGACTATATCCTATAGCTGCTATAAAACTGAACGATTGGAAATGCCATAACTTTATTGTTTTTAAAGCTAAGAAGTTGGGATTTTGTATGGGTTTTATTTTTGGCCAATCAATCCGACCTACCAAATTTCATAACATAACTTTAGAGTTTTTAAAGTTAGGAAGTTGGAATTTTCTATGGGTTTTATTTTTTATCGGCCGACTATATCCTATAGCTGCTATAAAACTGAACGATTGGAAATGCCATAACTTTATTGTTTTTAAAGTTAGGAAGTTGGAATTTTCTATGGGTTTTATTTTTGGCCAATCAATCCGACCTACCGAATTTCATAAGGATCGGCCGACTATATCCTATAGCTGCTATAAAACTGAACGATTGGAAATGCCATAACTTTGGTGTTTGTAAAGGTAGGAAAATGGAATTTTCTATGGGTTTTATTGTTGTCCAATCAATCCGACCTACCAATGTTCATAAGAATCGGACGACTATATCCTATAGCTGCTATAAAACTGAACGATTGGAAATGCCCTAACTTTGGTGTTTGTAAAGGTAGGAAAATGGAATTTTCTATGGGTTTTATTTTTGGCCAATCAATCCGACCTACCAAATTTCATAAGGATCGGCTTACTATATCCTATAGCTGCTATATAACTGAACGATCGGAAATGCCATAACTTTATTGTTTTTAAAGCTAGGAAGTTGGGATTTTTTATGGGTTTTATTTTTGGCCAAACAATCCGACCTATCAAATTTCATAACATAACTTTAGAGTTTTTAAAGTTAGGAAGTTGGAATTTTCTATGGGTTTTATTTTTGGCCAATCAATCTGACCTACCAAATTGCATAAGGATCGGCTTACTATATCCTATAGCTGCTAAATAACTGAATGTTCGGAAATACCATAACTTTATTGGTTTTAAAGTTAGGAAGTTGGAATTTTCTATGGGTTTTATTTTTGGCCAATCAATCCGACCTACCGAATTTCATAAGGATCGGCCGACTATATCCTATAGCTGCTATAAAACTGAACGATTGGAAATGCCATAACTTTGGTGTTTGTAAAGGTAGGAAAATGGAATTTTCTATGGGTTTTATTGTTGTCCAATCAATCCGACCTACCAATGTTCATAAGAATCGGACGACTATATCCTATAGCTGCTATAAAACTGAACGATTGGAAATGCCCTAACTTTGGTGTTTGTAAAGGTAGGAAAATGGAATTTTCTATGGGTTTTATTTTTGGCCAATCAATCCGACCTACCAAATTTCATAAGGATCGGCTTACTATATCCTATAGCTGCTATATAACTAAACGATCGGAAATGCCATAACTTTATTGTTTTTAAAGCTAGGAAGTTGGGATTTTTATGGGTTTTATTTTTGGCCAAACAATCCGACCTATCAAATTTCATAACATAACTTTAGAGTTTTTAAAGTTAGGAAGTTGGAATTTTCTATGGGTTTTATTTTTGGCCAATTAATCTGACCTACCAAATTGCATAAGGATCGGCTTACTATATCCTATAGCTGCTAAATAACTGAACGATCGGAAATGCCATAACTTTAGTGTTTTTAAGGCTAGGAAGTTGGAATTTTCTATGGGTTTTATTTTTGGCCAATCAATCCGACCTACCAAATTTCATAAGGATCGGCCTACGATATCCTATAGCTGCTATATAACTGAACGATAGGAAATGCCATAACTTTATTGTTTTTAAAGCTAGGAAGTTGGAATTTTTTATGGGTTTTATTTTTGGCCAAACAATCCGACCTACCAAATTTCATAAGGATCGGCCGACTATATCCTATAGCTGCTATAAAACTGAACGATTGGAAATGCCATAACTTTATTGTTTTTAAAGCTAGGAAGTTGGGATTTTTATATGGGTTTTATTTTTGGCCAAACAATCCGACCTACCAAATTTCATAACATAACTTTAGAGTTTTTAAAGTTAGGAAGTTGGAATTTTCTATGGGTTTTATTTTTTATCGGCCGACTATATCCTATAGCTGCTATAAAACTGAACGATTGGAAATGCCATAACTTTATTGTTTTTAAAGCTAGGAAGTTGGGATTTTTTATGGGTTTTATTTTTGGCCAAACAATCCGACCTACCAAATTTCATAACATAACTTTAGAGTTTTTAAAGTTAGGAAGTTGGAATTTTCTATGGGTTTTATTTTTGGCCAAGCAATCCGACCTACCGAATTTCATAAGGATCGGCCGACTATATCCTATAGCTGCTAAATAACTGAACGATCGGAAATGCCATAACTTTGGTGTTTGTAAAGTTAGGTAAATGGAATTTTCTATGGGTTTTATTTTTGGCCAATCAATCCGACCTACCAAATTTCATAAGGATCGGCTTACTATATTCTATAGCTGCTATATAACTGAATGTTCGGAAATACCATAACTTTATTGGTTTTAAAGTTAGGAAGTTGGAATTTTCTATGGGTTTTATTTTTGGCCAATCAATCCGACCTACCGAATTTCATAAGGATCGGCCGACTATATCCTATAGCTGCTATAAAACTGAACGATTGGAAATGCCATAACTTTGGTGTTTGTAAAGGTAGGAAAATGGAATTTTCTATGGGTTTTATTGTTGTCCAATCAATCCGACCTACCAATGTTCATAAGAATCGGCCGACTATATCCTATAGCTGCTATAAAACTGAACGATTGGAAATGCCCTAACTTTTGTGTTTGTAAAGGTAGGAAAATGGAATTTTCTATGGGTTTTATTTTTGGCCAATCAATCCGACCTACCAAATTTCATAAGGATCGGCTTACTATATCCTATAGCTGCTATATAACTGAACGATCGGAAATGCCATAACTTTATTGTTTTTAAAGCTAGGAAGTTGGGATTTTTTATGGGTTTTATTTTTGGCCAAACAATCCGACCTATCAAATTTCATAACATAACTTTAGAGTTTTTAAAGTTAGGAAGTTGGAATTTTCTATGGGTTTTATTTTTGGCCAATCAATCTGACCTACCAAATTGCATAAGGATCGGCTTACTATATCCTATAGCTGCTAAATAACTGAACGATCGGAAATGCCATAACTTTAGTGATTTTAAGGCTAGGAAGTTGGAATTTTCTATGGGTTTTATTTTTGGCCAATCAATCCGACCTACCAAATTTCATAAGGATCGGCCTACGATATCCTATAGCTGCTATATAACTGAACGATAGGAAATGCCATAACTTTATTGTTTTTAAAGCTAGGAAGTTGGAATTTTTTATGGGTTTTATTTTTGGCCAAACAATCCGACCTACCAAATTTCATAAGGATCGGCCTACGATATCCTATAGCTGCCATATAACTGAACGATAGGAAATGCCATAACTTTATTGTTTTTAAAGCTAGGAAGTTGGAATTTTTATGGGTTTTATTTTTGGCCAAACAATCCGACCTATCAAATTTCATAACATAACTTTAGAGTTTTTAAAGTTAGGAAGTTGGAATTTTCTATGGGTTTTATTTTTGGCCAATCAATCTGACCTACCAAATTGCATAAGGATCGGCTTACTATATCCTATAGCTGCTAAATAACTGAACGATCGGAAATGCCATAACTTTAGTGATTTTAAGGCTAGGAAGTTGGAATTTTCTATGGGTTTTATTTTTGGCCAATCAATCCGACCTACCAAATTTCATAAGGATCGGCCTACGATATCCTATAGCTGCTATATAACTGAACGATAGGAAATGCCATAACTTTATTGTTTTTAAAGCTAGGAAGTTGGAATTTTTATGGGTTTTATTTTTGGCCAAACAATCCGACCTACCAAATTTCATAAGGATCGGCCTACGATATCCTATAGCTGCCATATAACTGAACGATAGGAAATGCCATAACTTTATTGTTTTTAAAGCTAGGAAGTTGGAATTTTTTATGGGTTTTATTTTTGGCCAAACAATCCGACCTATCAAATTTCATAACATAACTTTAGAGTTTTTAAAGTTAGGAAGTTGGAATTTTCTATGGGTTTTATTTTTGGCCAATCAATCTGACCTACCAAATTGCATAAGGATCGGCTTACTATATCCTATAGCTGCTAAATAACTGAATGTTGGTGTTTGTAAAGGTAGGAAAATGGAATTTTCTATGGGTTTTATTGTTGGCCAATCAATCCGACCTACCAATGTTCATAAGAATCGGACGACTATATCCTATAGCTGCTATAAAACTGAACGATTGGAAATGCCCTAACTTTGGTGTTTGTAAAGGTAGGAAAATGGAATTTTCTATGGGTTTTATTTTTTGGCCAATCAATCCGACCTACCAAATTTCATAAGGATCGGCTTACTATATCCTATAGCTGCTATATAACTGAACGATCGGAAATGCCATAACTTTATTGTTTTTAAAGCTAGGAAGTTGGGATTTTTATGGGTTTATTTTTGGCCAAACAATCCGACCTATCAAATTTCATAACATAACTTTAGAGTTTTTAAAGTTAGGAAGTTGGAATTTTCTATGGGTTTTATTTTTGGCCAATCAATCTGACCTACCAAATTGCATAAGGATCGGCTTACTATATCCTATAGCTGCTAAATAACTGAATGTTCGGAAATACCATAACTTTATTGGTTTTAAAGTTAGGAAGTTGGAATTTTCTATGGGTTTTATTTTTGGCCAATCAATCCGACCTACCGAATTTCATAAGGATCGGCCGACTATATCCTATAGCTGCTATAAAACTGAACGATTGGAAATGCCATAACTTTGGTGTTTGTAAAGGTAGGAAAATGGAATTTTCTATGGGTTTTATTGTTGGCCAATCAATCCGACCTACCAATGTTCATAAGAATCGGACGACTATATCCTATAGCTGCTATAAAACTGAACGATTGGAAATGCCCTAACTTTGGTGTTTGTAAAGGTAGGAAAATGGAATTTTCTATGGGTTTTATTTTTGGCCAATCAATCCGACCTACCAAATTTCATAAGGATCGGCTTACTATATCCTATAGCTGCTATATAACTGAACGATCGGAAATGCCATAACTTTATTGTTTTTAAAGCTAGGAAGTTGGGATTTTTTATGGGTTTTATTTTTGGCCAAACAATCCGACCTATCAAATTTCATAACATAACTTTAGAGTTTTTAAAGTTAGGAAGTTGGAATTTTCTATGGGTTTTATTTTTGGCCAATTAATCTGACCTACCAAATTGCATAAGGATCGGCTTACTATATCCTATAGCTGCTAAATAACTGAACGATCGGAAATGCCATAACTTTAGTGTTTTTAAGGCTAGGAAGTTGGAATTTTCTATGGGTTTTATTTTTGGCCAATCAATCCGACCTACCAAATTTCATAAGGATCGGCCTACGATATCCTATAGCTGCTATATAACTGAACGATAGGAAATGCCATAACTTTATTGTTTTTAAAGCTAGGAAGTTGGAATTTTTATGGGTTTTATTTTTGGCCAAACAATCCGACCTACCAAATTTCATAAGGATCGGCCGACTATATCCTATAGCTGCTATAAAACTGAACGATTGGAAATGCCATAACTTTATTGTTTTTAAAGCTAGGAAGTTGGGATTTTTATATGGGTTTTATTTTTGGCCAAACAATCCGACCTACCAAATTTCATAACATAACTTTAGAGTTTTTAAAGTTAGGAAGTTGGAATTTTCTATGGGTTTTATTTTTTATCGGCCGACTATATCCTATAGCTGCTATAAAACTGAACGATTGGAAATGCCATAACTTTATTGTTTTTAAAGCTAGGAAGTTGGGATTTTTTATGGGTTTTATTTTTGGCCAAACAATCCGACCTACCAAATTTCATAACATAACTTTAGAGTTTTTAAAGTTAGGAAGTTGGAATTTTCTATGGGTTTTATTTTTGGCCAAGCAATCCGACCTACCGAATTTCATAAGGATCGGCCGACTATATCCTATAGCTGCTAAATAACTGAACGATCGGAAATGCCATAACTTTGGTGTTTGTAAAGTTAGGTAAATGGAATTTTCTATGGGTTTTATTTTTGGCCAATCAATCCGACCTACCAAATTTCATAAGGATCGGCTTACTATATTCTATAGCTGCTATATAACTGAATGTTCGGAAATACCATAACTTTATTGGTTTTAAAGTTAGGAAGTTGGAATTTTCTATGGGTTTTATTTTTGGCCAATCAATCCGACCTACCGAATTTCATAAGGATCGGCCGACTATATCCTATAGCTGCTATAAAAACTGAACGATTGGAAATGCCATAACTTTGGTGTTTGTAAAGGTAGGAAAATGGAATTTTCTATGGGTTTTATTGTTGGCCAATCAATCCGACCTACCAATGTTCATAAGAATCGGCCGACTATATCCTATAGCTGCTATAAAACTGAACGATTGGAAATGCCCTAACTTTTGTGTTTGTAAAGGTAGGAAAATGGAATTTTCTATGGGTTTTATTTTTTGGCCAATCAATCCGACCTACCAAATTTCATAAGGATCGGCTTACTATATCCTATAGCTGCTATATAACTGAACGATCGGAAATGCCATAACTTTATTGTTTTTAAAGCTAGGAAGTTGGGATTTTTTATGGGTTTTATTTTTGGCCAAACAATCCGACCTACCAAATTTCATAACATAACTTTAGAGTTTTTAAAGTTAGGAAGTTGGAATTTTCTATGGGTTTATTTTTGGCCAATCAATCCGACCTACCAAATTGCATAAGGATCGGCTTACTATATCCTATAGCTGCTAAATAACTGAACGATCGGAAATGCCATAACTTTAGTGATTTTAAGGCTAGGAAGTTGGAATTTTCTATGGGTTTTATTTTTGGCCAATCAATCCGACCTACCAAATTTCATAAGGATCGGCCTACGATATCCTATAGCTGCTATATAACTGAACGATAGGAAATGCCATAACTTTATTGTTTTTAAAGCTAGGAAGTTGGAATTTTTATGGGTTTTATTTTTGGCCAAACAATCCGACCTACCAAATTTCATAAGGATCGGCCGACTATATCCTATAGCTGCTATAAAACTGAACGATTGGAAATGCCATAACTTTATTGTTTTTAAAGCTAGGAAGTTGGGATTTTATATGGGTTTTATTTTGGCCAAACAATCCGACCTACCAAATTTCATAACATAACTTTAGAGTTTTTAAAGTTAGGAAGTTGGAATTTTCTATGGGTTTTATTTTTTATCGGCCGACTATATCCTATAGCTGCTATAAAACTGAACGATTGGAAATGCCATAACTTTATTGTTTTTAAAGCTAGGAAGTTGGGATTTTTATGGGTTTTTATTTTTGGCCAAACAATCCGACCTACCAAATTTCATAACATAACTTTAGAGTTTTTAAAGTTAGGAAGTTGGAATTTTCTATGGGTTTTATTTTTGGCCAATCAATCCGACCTACCGAATTTCATAAGGATCGGCCGACTATATCCTATAGCTGCTAAATAACTGAACGATCGAAATGCCATAACTTTGGTGTTTGTAAAGTTAGGTAAATGGAATTTTCTATGGGTTTTATTTTTGGCCAATCAATCCGACCTACCAAATTTCATAAGGATCGGCCTACGATATCCTATAGCTGCTATATAACTGAACGATAGGAAATGCCATAACTTTATTGTTTTTAAAGCTAGGAAGTTGGAATTTTTTTATGGGTTTATTTTTGGCCAAACAATCCGACCTACCAAATTTCATAACATAACTTTAGAGTTTTTAAAGTTAGGAAGTTGGAATTTTCTATGGGTTTTATTTTTGGCCAATCAATCCGACCTACCGAATTTCATAAGGATCGGCCGACTATATCCTATAGCTGCTATAAAACTGAACGATTGGAAATGCCATAACTTTATTGTTTTTAAAGCTAGGAAGTTGGGATTTTTTATGGGTTTTATTTTTGGCCAAACAATCCGACCTACCAAATTTTATAACATAACTTTAGAGTTTTTAAAGTTAGGAAGTTGGAATTTTCTATGGGTTTTATTTTTGGCCAATCAATCCGACCTACCGAATTTCATAAGGATCGGTCGACTATATCCTATAGCTGCTAAATAACTGAACGATCGGAAATGCCATAACTTTGGTGTTTGTAAAGTTAGGTAAATGGAATTTTCTATGGGTTTTATTTTTGGCCAATCAATCCGACCTACCAAATTTCATAAGGATCGGCCGACTATATCCTATAGCTGCTATAAAACTGAACGATTGGAAATGCCATAACTTTATTGTTTTTAAAGCTAGGAAGTTGGGATTTTTATGGGTTTTATTTGTGGCCAAACAATCCGACCTACCAAATTTCATAACATAACTTTAGAGTTTTTAAAGTTAGGAAGTTGGAATTTTCTATGGGTTTTATTTTTGGCCAAGCAATCCGACCTACCGAATTTCATAAGGATCGGCCGACTATATCCTATAGCTGCTAAATAACTGAACGATCGGAAATGCCATAACTTTGGTGTTTGTAAAGTTAGGTAAATGGAATTTTCTATGGGTTTATTTTTTGGCCAATCAATCCGACCTACCAAATTTCATAACATAACTTTAGAGTTTTTAAAGTTAGGAAGTTGGAATTTTCTATGGGTTTTATTTTTGGCCAAGCAATCCGACCTACCGAATTTCATAAGGATCGGCCGACTATATCCTATAGCTGCTAAGTAACTGAACGATCGGAAATGCCATAACTTTGGTGTTTGTAAAGTTAGGTAAATGAAATTTTCTATGGGTTTTATTTTTGGCCAATCAATCCGACCTACCAAATTTCATAAGGATCGGCTTACTATATCCTATAGCTGCTAAATAACTGAACGTTCGGAAATACCATAACTTTATTGGTTTTAAAGTTAGGAAGTTGGAATTTTCTATGGGTTTTATTTTTGGCCAATCAATCCGACCTACCAAATTTCATAACATAACTTTAGAGTTTTTAAAGTTAGGAAGTTGGAATTTTCTATGGGTTTTATTTTTGGCCAAACAATCCGACCTACCAAATTTCATAAGGATCGGCTTACTATATCCTAAAGCTGCTATATAACTGAACGATCGGAAATGCCATAACTTTATTGTTTTTAAAGCTAGGAAGTTGGAATTTTCTATGGGTTTTATTTTTGGCCAATCAATCCGACCTAACAAATTTCATAACATAACTTTAGAGTTTTTAAAGTTAGGAAGTTGGAATTTTCTATGGGTTTTATTTTTGGCCAAACAATCCGTCCTACCGAATTTCATAAGGATTGGCCGATTATATCCTATAGCTGCTATATAACTGAATGTTCGGAAATACCATAACTTTATTGTTTTTAAAGTTGAGGAAGTTGGAATTTTCTATGGGTTTTATTTTTGGCCAAACAATCCGACCTACCGAATTTCATAAGGATCGGCCGACTATATCCTATAGCTGCTATAAAACTGAACGATTGGAAATGCCATAACTTTGGTGTTTGTAAAGGTAGGAAAATGGAATTTGCTATGGGTTTTATTTTTGGCCAATCAATCCGACCTACCAAATTTCATAAGGATCGGCTTACTATATCCTATAGCTGCTATATAACTGAACGATCGGAAATGCCATAACTTTATTGTTTTTAAAGCTAGGAAGTTGGGATTTCGTATGGGTTTTATTTTTGGCCAAACAATCCGACCTATCAAATTTCATAACATAACTTTAGAGTTTTTAAAGTTAGGAAGTTGGAATTTTCGATGGGTTTTATTTTTGGCCAATCAATCTGACCTACCAAATTGCATAAGGATCGGCTTACTATATCCTATAGCTGCTAAATAACTGAACGATCGGAAATGCCATACCTTTAGTGTTTTTAAGGCTAGGAAGTTGGAATTTTCTATGGGTTTTATTTTTGGCCAATCAATCCGACCTACCAAATTTCATAAGGATCGGCCTACGATATCCTATAGCTGCTATATAACTGAACGATAGGAAATGCCATAACTTTATTGTTTTTAAAGCTAGGAAGTTGGAATTTTTATGGGTTTTATTTTTGGCCAAACAATCCGACCTACCAAATTTCATAAGGATCGGCTTACTATATCCTATAGCTGCTATATAACTGAACGATCGGAATTGCCATAACTTTATTGTTTTTAAAGCTAGGAAGTTGGAATTTTCTATGGGTTTTATTTTTGGCCAATCAATCCGACCTACCAAATTTCATAAAATAACTTTAGAGTTTTTAAAGTTAGGAAGTTGGAATTTTCTATGGGTTTTATTTTTGGCCAAACAATCCGACCTACCGAATTTCACATAGGATCGGCCGACTATATCCTATAGCTGCTATATAACTGAATGTTCGGAAATACCATAACTTTATTGTTTTTAAAGTGAGGAAGTTGGAATTTTCTATGGGTTTTATTTTTGGCCAAACAATCCGACCTACCGAATTTCATAAGGATCGGCCGACTATATCCTATAGCTGCTATAAAACTGAACGATTGGAAATGCCATAACTTTGGTGTTTGTAAAGGTAGGAAAATGGAATTTGCTATGGGTTTTTATTTTGGCCAATCAATCCGACCTACCAAATTTCATAAGGATCGGCTTACTATATCCTATAGCTGCTATATAACTGAACGATCGGAAATGCCATAACTTTATTGTTTTTAAAGCTAGGAAGTTGGGATTTTGTATGGGTTTTATTTTTGGCCAAACAATCCGACCTACCAAATTTCATAACATAACTTTAGAGTTTTTAAAGTTAGGAAGTTGGAATTTTCTATGGGTTTTATTTTTGGCCAATCAATCCGACCTACCAAATTGCATAAGGATCGGCTTACTATATCCTATAGCTGCTAAATAACTGAACGATCGGAAATGCCATAACTTTAGTGTTTTTAAGGCTAGGAAGTTGGAATTTTCTATGGGTTTTATTTTTGGCCAATCAATCCGACCTACCAAATTTCATAAGGATCGGCCTACGATATCCTATAGCTGCTATATAACTGAACGATAGGAAATGCCATAACTTTATTGTTTTTAAAGCTAGGAAGTTGGAATTTTTTATGGGTTTTATTTTTGGCCAAACAATCCGACCTACCAAATTTCTTAAGGATCGGCTTACTATATCCTATAGCTGCTATATAACTGAACGATCGGAATTGCCATAACTTTATTGTTTTTAAAGCTAGGAAGTTGGAATTTTCTATGGGTTTTATTTTTGGCCAATCAATCCGACCTACCAAATTTCATAAGGATCGGCCGACTATATCCTATAGCTGCTAAATAACTGAACGATCGGAAATGCCATAACTTTGGTGTTTGGTAAAGTTAGGTAAATGGAATTTTCTATGGGTTTTATTTTTGGCCAATCAATCCGACCTACCAAATTTCATAACATAACTTTAGAGTTTTTAAAGTTAGGAAGTTGGAATTTTCTATGGGTTTTATTTTTGGCCAAGCAATCCGACCTACCGAATTTCATAAGGATCGGCCGACTATATCCTATAGCTGCTAAATAACTGAACGATCGGAAATGCCATAACTTTGGTGTTTGTAAAGTTAGGTAAATGGAATTTTCTATGGGTTTTATTTTTGGCCAATCAATCCGACCTACCAAATTTCATAACATAACTTTAGAGTTTTTAAAGTTAGGAAGTTGGAATTTTCTATGGGTTTTATTTTTGGCCAAGCAATCCGACCTACCGAATTTCATAAGGATCGGCCGACTATATCCTATAGCTGCTAAGTAACTGAACGATCGGAAATGCCATAACTTTGGTGTTTGTAAAGTTAGGTAAATGAAATTTTCTATGGGTTTATTTTTTGGCCAATCAATCCGACCTACCGAATTTCATAAGGATCGGCCGACTATATCCTATAGCCGCTATAAAACTGAACGATTGGAAATGCCATAACTTTGGTGTTTGTAAAGGTAGGAAAATGGAATTTTCTATGGGTTTTATTTTTGGCCAATCAATCCGACCTACCACAATTTCATAAGGATAACTGAACGATCGGAATTGCCATAACTTTATTGTTTTTAAAGCTAGGAAGTTGGGAATTTTCTATGGGTTTTATTTTTGGCCAATCAATCCGACCTACCAAATTTCATAACATAACTTTAGAGTTTTTAAAGTTAGGAAGTTGGAATTTTCTAGGGGTTTTATTTTTGGCCAAACAATCCGACCTACCGAATTTCATAAGGATTGGCCGACTATATCCTATAGCTGCTATATAACTGAATGTTCGGAAATGCCATAACTTTATTGTTTTTAAAGTGAGGAAGTTGGAATTTTCTATGGGTTTTATTTTTGGCCAAACAATCCGACCTACCGAATTTCATAAGGATCGGCCGACTATATCCTATAGCTGCTATAAAACTGAACGATTGGAAATGCCATAACTTTGGTGTTTGTAAAGGTAGGAAAATGGAATTTGCTATGGGTTTTATTTTTGGCCAATCAATCCGACCTACCAAATTTCATAAGGATCGGCTTACTATATCCTATAGCTGCTATATAACTGAACGATCGGAAATGCCATAACTTTATTGTTTTTAAAGCTAGGAAGTTGGGATTTTGTATGGGTTTTATTTTTGGCCAAACAATCCGACCTACCAAATTTCATAACATAACTTTAGAGTTTTAAAGTTAGGAAGTTGGAATTTTCTATGGGTTTTATTTTTGGCCAATCAATCTGACCTACCAAATTGCATAAGGATCGGCTTACTATATCCTATAGCTGCTAAATAACTGAACGATCGGAAATGCCATACCTTTAGTGTTTTTAAGGCTAGGAAGTTGGAATTTTCTATGGGTTTTATTTTTGGCCAATCAATCCGACCTACCAAATTTCATAAGGATCGGCCTACGATATCCTATAGCTGCTATATAACTGAACGATAGGAAATGCCATAACTTTATTGTTTTTAAAGCTAGGAAGTTGGAATTTTTTATGGGTTTTATTTTTGGCCAAACAATCCGACCTACCAAATTTCATAAGGATCGGCTTACTATATCCTATAGCTGCTATATAACTGAACGATCGGAATTGCCATAACTTTATTGTTTTTAAAGCTAGGAAGTTGGAATTTTCTATGGGTTTTATTTTTGGCCAATCAATCCGACCTACCAAATTTCATAAAATAACTTTAGAGTTTTTAAAGTTAGGAAGTTGGAATTTTCTATGGGTTTTATTTTTGGCCAATCAATCCGACCTACCAAATTTCATAACATAACTTTAGAGTTTTTAAAGTTAGGAAGTTGGAATTTTCTATGGGTTTTATTTTTGGCCAATCAATCCGACCTACCAAATTTCATAACATAACTTTAGAGTTTTTAAAGTTAGGAAGTTGGAATTTTCTATGGGTTTTATTTTTGGCCAAGCAATCCGACCTACCGAATTTCATAAGGATCGGCCACTATATCCTATAGCTGCTAAATAACTGAACGATCGGAAATGCCATAACTTTGGTGTTTGTAAAGTTAGGTAAATGGAATTTTCTATGGGTTTTATTTTGGCCAATCAATCCGACCTACCAAATTTCATAACATAACTTTAGAGTTTTTAAAGTTAGAAGTTGGAATTTTCTATGGGTTTTATTTTTGGCCAAGCAATCCGACCTACCGGAATTTCATAAGGATCGGCCGACTATATCCTATAGCTGCTAAGTAACTGAACGATCGGAAATGCCATAACTTTGGTGTTTGTAAAGTTAGGTAAATGGAATTTTCTATGGGTTTTATTTTTGGCCAATCAATCCGACCTACCGAATTTCATAAGGATCGGCCGACTATATCCTATAGCCGCTATAAAACTGAACGATTGGAAATGCCATAACTTTGGTGTTTGTAAAGGTAGGAAAATGGAATTTTCTATGGGTTTTATTTTTGGCCAATCAATCCGACCTACCAAATTTCATAAGGATAACTGAACGATCGGAATTGCCATAACTTTATTGTTTTTAAAGCTAGGAAGTTGGAATTTTCTATGGGTTTTATTTTTGGCCAATCAATCCGACCTACCAAATTTCATAACATAACTTTAGAGTTTTTAAAGTTAGGAAGTTGGAATTTTCTATGGGTTTTATATTTTGGCCAAACAATCCGACCTACCAAATTTCATAAGGATCGGCCGACTATATCCTATAGCTGCTATATAACTGAATGTTCGGAAATACCATAACTTTATTGTTTTTAAAGTGAGGAAGTTGGAATTTTCTATGGGTTTTTATTTTTGGCCAAACAATCCGACCTACCGAATTTCATAAGGATCGGCCGACTATATCCTATAGCTGCTATAAAACTGAACGATTGGAAATGCCATAACTTTGGTGTTTGTAAAGGTAGGAAAATGGAATTTGCTATGGGTTTTATTTTTGGCCAATCAATCCGACCTACCAAATTTCATAAGGATCGGCTTACTATATCCTATAGCTGCTATATAACTGAACGATCGGAAATGCCATAACTTTATTGTTTTTAAAGCTAGGAAGTTGGGATTTTGTATGGGTTTATTTTTTGGCCAAACAATCCGACCTATCAAATTTCATAACATAACTTTAGAGTTTTTAAAGTTAGGAAGTTGGAATTTTCTATGGGTTTTATTTTTGGCCAATCAATCCGACCTACCAAATTGCATAAGGATCGGCTTACTATATCCTATAGCTGCTAAATAACTGAACGATCGGAAATGCCATACCTTTAGTGTTTTTAAAGGCTAGGAAGTTGGAATTTTCTATGGGTTTTATTTTTGGCCAATCAATCCGACCTACCAAATTTCATAAGGATCGGCTTACGATATTCCTATAGCTGCTATATAACTGAACGATAGGAAATGCCATAACTTTATTGTTTTTAAAGCTAGGAAGTTGGAATTTTTATGTGTTTTATTTTTGGCCAAACAATCCGACCTACCAAATTTCATAAGGATCGGCTTACTATATCCTATAGCTGCTATATAACTGAACGATCGGAATTGCCATAACTTTATTGTTTTTAAAGCTAGGAAGTTGGAATTTTCTATGGGTTTTATTTTTGGCCAATCAATCCGACCTACCAAATTTCATAAAATAACTTTAGAGTTTTTAAAGTTAGGAAGTTGGAATTTTCTATGGGTTTTATTTTTGGCCAAACAATCCGACCTACCGAATTTCATAAGGATTGGCCGACTATATCCTATAGCTGCTATATAACTGAATGTTCGGAAATACCATAACTTTATTGTTTTTAAAGTGAGGAAGTTGGAATTTTCTATGGGTTTTATTTTTGGCCAAACAATCCGACCTACCGAATTTCATAAGGATCGGCCGACTATATCCTATAGCTGCTATAAAACTGAACGATTGGAAATGCCATAACTTTGGTGTTTGTAAAGGTAGGAAAATGGAATTTGCTATGGGTTTTATTTTTGGCCAATCAATCCGACCTACCAAATTTCATAAGGATCGGCTTACTATATCCTATAGCTGCTATATAACTGAACGATCGGAAATGCCATAACTTTATTGTTTTTAAAGCTAGGAAGTTGGGATTTTGTATGGGTTTTATTTTTGGCCAAACAATCCGACCTACCAAAATTTCATAACATAACTTTAGAGTTTTTAAAGTTAGGAAGTTGGAATTTTCTATGGGTTTTATTTTTTGGCCAATCAATCTGACCTACCAAATTGCATAAGGATCGGCTTACTATATCCTATAGCTGCTAAATAACTGAACGATCGGAAATGCCATAACTTTAGTGTTTTTAAGGCTAGGAAGTTGGAATTTTCTATGGGTTTTATTTTTGGCCAATCAATCCGACCTACCAAATTTCATAAGGATCGGCTTACTATATCCTATAGCTGCTATATAACTGAACGATCGGAAATGCCATAACTTTATTGTTTTTAAAGCTAGGAAGTTGGGATTTTGTATGGGTTTTATTTTTGGCCAAACAATCCGACCTATCAAATTTCATAACATAACTTTAAAGTTTTTAAAGTTAGGAAGTTGGAATTTTCTATGGGTTTTATTTTTGGCCAATCAATCTGACCTACCAAATTGCATAAGGATCGGCTTACTATATCCTATAGCTGCTAAATAACTGAACGATCGGAAATGCCATAACTTTAGTGTTTTTAAGGCTAGGAAGTTGGAATTTTCTATGGGTTTTTATTTTTGGCCAATCAATCCGACCTACCAAATTTCATAAGGATCGGCCTACGATATCCTATAGCTGCTATATAACTGAACGATAGGAAATGCCATAACTTTATTGTTTTTAAAGCTAGGAAGTTGGAATTTTTTATGGGTTTTATTTTTGGCCAAACAATCCGACCTACCAAATTTCATAAGGATCGGCTTACTATATCCTATAGCTGCTATATAACTGAACGATCGGAATTGCCATAACTTTATTGTTTTTAAAGCTAGGAAGTTGGAATTTTCTATGGGTTTTATTTTTGGCCAATCAATCCGACCTACCAAATTTCATAAAATAACATTAGAGTTTTTAAAAATAGGAAGTTGGAATTTTCTATGGGTTTTATTTTTTGGCCAAACAATCCGACCTACCGAATTTCATAAGGATTGGCCGACTATATCCTATAGCTGCTATATAACTGAATGTTCGGAAATACCATAACTTTATTGTTTTTAAAGTGAGGAAGTTGGAATTTTCTATGGGTTTTATTTTTGGCAAACAATCCGACCTACCGAACTTCATAAGGATCGGCCGACTATATCCTATAGCTGCTATAAAACTGAACGATTGGAAATGCCATAACTTTGGTGTTTGTAAAGGTAGGAAAATGGAATTTGCTATGGGTTTTATTTTTGGCCAATCAATTCGACCTACCAAATTTCATAAGGATCGGCTTACTATATCCTATAGCTGCTATATAACTGAACGATCGGAAATGCCATAACTTTATTGTTTTTAAAGCTAGGAAGTTGGGATTTTGTATGGGTTTTATTTTTGGCCAAACAATCCGACCTACATAATTTCATAACATAACTTTTAGAGTTTTTAAAGTTAGGAAGTTGGAATTTTCTATGGGTTTTATTTTTGGCCAATCAATCTGACCTACCAAATTGCATATGGATCGGCTTACTATATCCTATAGCTGCTAAATAACTGAACGATCGGAAATGCCATAACTTTAGTGTTTTTAAGGCTAGGAAGTTGGAATTTTCTATGGGTTTTATTTTTGGCCAATCAATCCGACCTACCAAATTTCATAAGGATCGGCCTACGATATCCTATAGCTGCTATATAACTGAACGATAGGAAATGCCATAACTTTATTGTTTTTAAAGCTAGGGAAGTTGGAATTTTTTATGGGTTTTATTTTTTGGCCAAACAATCCGACCTACCAAATTTCATAGGGATCGGCTTACTATATCCTATAGCTGCTATAAAACTGAACGATTGGAAATGCCATAACTTTATTGTTTTTAAAGCTAGGAAGTTGGGATTTTTTATGGGTTTTATTTTTGGCCAAACAATCCGACCTACCAAATTTCATAACATAACTTTAGAGTTTTTAAAGTTAGGAAGTTGGAATTTTCTATGGGTTTTATTTTTTGGCCATACAATCCGACCTACCAAATTTCCATAACATAACTTTAGAGTTTTTAAAGTTAGGAAGTTGGAGTTTTCTATGGGTTTTATTTTTGGCCAAGCAATCCGACCTACCGAATTTCATAAGGATCGGCCGACTATATCCTATAGCTGCTAAATAACTGAACGATCGGAAATGCCATAACTTTGGTGTTTGTAAAGTTAGGTAAATGGAATTTTCTATGGGTTTTATTTTTGGCCAATCAATCCGACCTACCAAATTTCATAAGGATCGGCTTACTATATTCTATAGCTGCTATATAACTGAATGTTCGGAAATACCATAACTTTATTGGTTTTAAAGTTAGGAAGTTGGAATTTTCTATGGGTTTTATTTTTGGCCAATCAATCCGACCTACCAAATTTCATAAGGATCGGCTTACTATATCCTATAGCTGCTATATAACTGAACGATCGGAAATGCCATAACTTTATTGTTTTTTAAAGCTAGGAAGTTGGGATTTTTTATGGGTTTTATTTTTGGCCAAACAATCCGACCTATCAAATTTCATAACATAACTTTAGAGTTTTTAAAGTTAGGAAGTTGGAATTTTCTATGGGTTTTATTTTTGTGGCCAATCAATCTGACCTACCAAATTGCATAAGGATCGGCTTACTATATCCTATAGCTGCTAAATAACTGAACGATCGGAAATGCCATAACTTTATTGTTTTTATACCCGTTACTCGTAGAGTAAAAGGGTATATTGTATTCCAAAAGTATGTAACAGGTAAGGAAGCGTTTCCAACCCTATAAAGTATATATATTCTTGTTCAGGATCACTAGCCGAGTCGATATAGCCATGTCCGTCTGTCCGTCTGTCTGTCTGTCTGTCTGTCTCTCCGTATGAACGCTGAGATCTCGGAAACTGTAAAAGCTAGAAGATTGGCATTTTGCATGTAGATTTTAGGAGTTCCTACGCAGCGCAAGTTTGTTTCAAAATGGTGCCACGCCCCCTCTGACGCCCACAAGTCACAAGCTGTGGCCACAGTTTTGATGCTATTATGAAAATTTTTTTTGATATGTATTTGTTTCGTCAATACCTATCGATTGGCCAAATAAAAGTTTGCCACGCCCACTCCAACGCCCAAAAACCCATTAAACGCTTAAGCCTGGCTAGCGCCTACATTTCCGCCTTTCATGGCACAAAGCGCCATCTAACGGATGACTTTGGAACAGCTGGCCAAGGTGCTCAACAGAGTCAACGTTAATTCTCGATAAGGATTTTATTAAAGGAAAATACGATGGCTTTCATTTTGTCAATACCGAACTATATCCCAAGAACTATGCAAATCAAATCAAGTTAGCCAAATTGGAGGTGTTCCCTGGGTACCGATTTTAACATAAAAATCGGGAGCTAATTCGAGCGGCGGAAAACATACAAGAAGGCATATTTATATCTAAGTTGTTTAGCTGAGTAACGGGTATCTAATAGTCGAGGCACTCGACTATAGCGTTCTCTTGTTAAAGCTAGGAAGTTGGAATTTTTTATGGGTTTTATTTTTGGCCAAACAATCCGACCTACCAAATTTCATAAGGATCGGCCGACTATATCCTATAGCTGCTATAAAACTGAACGATTGGAAATGCCATAACTTTATTGTTTTTAAAGCTAGGAAGTTGGGATTTTTTATGGGTTTTATTTTTTGGCCAAACAATCCGACCTACCAAATTTCATAACATAACTTTAGAGTTTTTAAAGTTAGGAAGTTGGAATTTTCTATGGGTTTTATTTTTGGCCAATCAATCCGACCTACCGAATTTCATAAGGATCGGTCGACTATATCCTATAGCTGCTAAATAACTGAACGATCGGAAATGCCATAACTTTGGTGTTTGTAAAGTTAGGTAAATGGAATTTTCTATGGGTTTTATTTTTGGCCAATCAATCCGACCTACCAAATTTCATAAGGATCGGCCGACTATATCCTATAGCTGCTATAAAACTGAACGATTGGAAATGCCATAACTTTATTGTTTTTAAAGCTAGGAAGTTGGGATTTTTTATGGGTTTTATTTGTAACCAACAATCCGACCTACCAAATTTCATAACATAACTTTAGAGTTTTTAAAGTTAGGAAGTTGGAATTTTCTATGGGTTTTATTTTTGGCCAATCAATCCGACCTACCGAATTTCATAAGGATCGGTCGACTATATCCTATAGCTGCTAAATAACTGAACGATCGGAAATGCCATAACTTTGGTGTTTGTAAAGTTAGGTAAATGGAATTTTCTATGGGTTTTATTTTTGGCCAATCAATCCGACCTACCAAATTTCATAAGGATCGGCTTACTATATTCTATAGCTGCTATATAACTGAATGTTCGGAAATACCATAACTTTTATTGGTTTTAAAGTTAGGAAGTTGGAATTTTCTATGGGTTTTATTTTGGGCCAATCAATCCGACCTACCAAATTTCATAAGGATCGGCTTACTATATCCTATAGCTGCTATATAACTGAACGATCGGAAATGCCATAACTTTATTGTTTGTAAAGGTAGGAAAATGGAATTTTCTATGGGTTTTATTTTTGGCCAATCAATCCGACCTACCAAATTTCATAAGGATCGGCTTACTATATCCTATAGCTGCTATATAACTGAACGATCGGAATTGCCATAACTTTATTGTTTTTAAAGCTAGGAAGTTGGAATTTTTTATGGGTTTTATTTTTGGCCAATCAATCCGACCTACCAAATTTCATAACATAACTTTAGAGTTTTTAAAGTTAGGAAGTTGGAATTTTCTATGGGTTTTATTTTTGGCCAAACAATCCGACCTACCGAATTTCCATAAGGATTGGCTGACTATATCCTATAGCTGCTATATAACTGAATGTTCGGAAATACCATAACTTTATTGTTTTTAAAGTGAGGAAGTTGGAATTTTCTATGGGTTTTATTTTTGGCCAATCAATCCGACCTACCGAATTTCATAAGGATCGGCCGACTATATCCTATAGCTGCTATAAAACTGAACGATTGGAAATGCCATAACTTTGGTGTTTGTAAAGGTAGGAAAATGGAATTTTCTATGGGTTTTATTTTTGGCCAATCAATCCGACCTACCAAATTTCATAAGGATCGGCTTACTATATCCTATAGCTGCTATATAACTGAACGATCGGAATTGCCATAACTTTATTGTTTTTAAAGCTAGGAAGTTGGAATTTTCTATGGGTTTTATTTTGGCCAATCAATCCGACCTACCAAATTTCATAACATAACTTTAGAGTTTTTAAAGTTGGGAAGTTGGAATTTTCTATGGGTTTTATTTTTGGCCAAACAATCCGACCTTACCGAATTTCATAAGGATTGGTCGACTATATCCTATAGCTGCTAAATAACTGAACGATCGGAAATGCCATAACTTTGGTGTTTGTAAAGTTAGGTAAATGGAATTTTCTATGGGTTTTATTTTTGGCCAATCAATCCGACCTACCAAATTTAATAAGGATCGGCTTACTATATTCTATAGCTGCTATATAACTGAATGTTCGGAAATACCATAACTTTATTGTTTTTAAAGTGAGGAAGTTGGAATTTTCCATATGTTTTATTTTTGGCCAATCAATTCGACCTACCGAATTTCATAAGGATCGGCCGACTATATCCTTAAGGTGCTATAAACCTGAACGATTGGAAATGCCATAACTTTGGTGGTCACGCCCCCTCTGACGCCCACAAGTCACAAGCTGTCACAGTTTTGATGCTATTATGAAAATTTTTTTATGTATTTGTTTCGTCAATACCTATCGATTGGCCAAATAAAAGTTTGCCACGCCCACACGCCCAAAAACCCATTAAACGCTTAAGCGTGGCTAGCGCCTACATTTCCGCCTTTCATGGCAATAAAAAGCGCCATCTAACGGATGACTTTGGAACAGCTGGCCAAGGTGCTCAACAGAGTCAACGTTAATTCTCGAGAAGGAGTTTTATTAAAGGAAAATACGATGGCTTTCATTTGTCAATACCGAACTATATCCCAAGAACTAGCAATCAAATCAAGTTAGCCAAATTGGAGGTGTTCCTGGGTACCGATTTTAACATAAAAATCGGGAGCTAATTCGAGCGACGGAAAAACATACAAGAAGGCATATTTATATTGTTGTTTAGCTGAGTAACGGGTATCTAACAGTCGAGCACCTCGACTATAGCGTTCTCTCTTGTTAAAGCTAGGAAGTTGGAATTTTTATGGGTTTTATTTTTGGCCAAACAATCCGACCTACCAAATTTCATAAGGATCGGCCGACTATATCCTATAGCTGCTATAAAACTGAACGATTGGAAATGCCATAACTTTATTGTTTTTAAAGCTAGGAAGTTGGGATTTTTTATGGGTTTTATTTTTTGGCCAAACAATCCAACCTACCAAATTTCATAACATAACTTTAGAGTTTTTAAAGTTAGGAAGTTGGAATTTTCGGTGGGTTTTATTTTCGGCCAATCAATCCGACCTACCGAATTTCATAAGGATCGGTCGACTATATCCTATAGCTGCTAAATAACTGAACGATCGGAAATGCCATAACTTTGGTGTTTGTAAAGTTAGGTAAATGGAATTTTCTATGGGTTTTATTTTTGGCCAATCAATCCGACCTACCAAATTTCATAAGGATCGGCCGACTATATCCTATAGCTGCTATAAAACTGAACGATTGGAAATGCCATAACTTTATTGTTTTTAAAGCTAGGAAGTTGGGATTTTTTTTATGAGTTTTATTTGTGGCCAAACAATCCGACCTACCAAATTTCATAACATAACTTTAGAGTTTTTAAAGTTAGGAAGTTGGAATTTTATATGGGTTTTATTTTTTGGCCAAGCAATCCGACCTACCGAATTTCATAAGGATCGGCGACTATATCCTATAGCTGCTAAATAACTGAACGATCGGAAATGCCATAACTTTGGTGTTTGTAAAGTTAGGTAAATGGAATTTTCTATGGGTTTTATTTTTGGCCAATCAATCCGACCTACCAAATTTCATAAGGATCGGCCGACTATATCCTATAGCTGCTATATAACTGAATGTTCGGAAATACCATAACTTTATTGGTTTTAAAGTTAGGAAGTTGGAATTTTCTATGGGTTTTATTTTGGCCAATCAATCCGACCTACCGAATTTCATAAGGATCGCCGACTATATCCTATAGCTGCTATAAAACTGAACGGATTGGAAATGCCATAACTTTTGGTGTTTGTAAAGGTAGGAAAATGGAATTTCTATGGGTTTTATTTTTTGGCCAATCAATCCGACCTACCAAATTTCATAAGGATCGGCTTACTATATCCCATAGCTGCTATATAACTGAACGATCGGAATTGCCATAACTTTATTGTTTTTAAAGCTAGGAAGTTGGAATTTTCTATGGGTTTTATTTTTGGCCAATCAATCCGACCTACCAAATTTCATAACATAACTTTAGAGTTTTTAAAGTTAGGAAGTTGGAATTTTCTATGGGTTTTATTTTTGGCCAAACAATCCGACCTACCGAATTTCATAAGGATTGGCCGACTATATCCTATAGCTGCTATATAACTGAATGTTCGGAAATACCATAACTTTATTGTTTTTAAAGTGAGGAAGTTGGAATTTTCTATGGGTTTTATTTTTGGCCAATCAATCCGACCTACCGAATTTCGCTTAGGATCGGTCGACTATATCCTATATCTGCTATAAAACTGAACGATTGGAAATGCCATAACTTTGGTGTTTGTAAAAGGTAGGAAAATGGAATTTGCTATGGGTTTTATTTTTGGCCAATCAATCCGACCTACCAAATTTCATAAGGATCGGCTTACTATATCCTATAGCTGCTATATAACTGAACGATCGGAAATGCCATAACTTTATTGTTTTTAAAGCTAGGAAGTTGGGATTTTGTATGGGTTTTATTTTTGGCCAAACAATCCGACCTACCAAATTTCATAACATAACTTTAGAGTTTTTAAAGTTGGGAAGTTGGAATTTTCTATGGGTTTTATTTTTTGGCCAAACAATCCAACCTACCGAATTTCATAAGGATTGGTCGACTATATCCTATAGCTGCTAAATAACTGAACGATCGGAAATGCCATAACTTTGGTGTTTGTAAAGTTAGGTAAGTGGAATTTTCTATGGGTTTTATTTTGGCCAATCAATCCGACCTACCAAATTTAATAAGGATCGGCTTACTATATCCTATAGCTGCTATATAACTGAATGTTCGGAAATACCATAACTTTATTGGTTTTAAAGTTAGGAAGTTGGAATTTTCTATGGGTTTTATTTTTGGCCAATCAATCCGACCTACCGAATTTCCATAAGGATCGGCCGACTATATCCTATAGCTGCTATAAAACTGAACGATTGGAAATGCCATAACTTTGGTGTTTGTTAAGGTAGGAAAATGGAATTTTCTATGGGTTTTATTTTTGGCCAATCAATCCGACCTACCAAATTTCAAAGGATCGGCTTACTATATCCTATAGCTGCTATATAACTGAACGATCGGAATTGCCATAACTTTATTGTTTTTAAAGCTAGGAAGTTGGAATTTTCTATGGGTTTTATTTTTTGGCCAATCAATCCGACCTACCAAATTTCATAACATAACTTTAGAGTTTTTAAAGTTAGGAAGTTGGAATTTTCTATGGGTTTTATTTTTGGCCAAACAATCCGACCTACCGAATTTCATAAGGATTGGCCGACTATATCCTATAGCTGCTATATAACTGAATGTTCGAAATACCATAACTTTATTGTTTTTAAAGTGAGGAAGTTGGAATTTTCTATGGGTTTTATTTTTGGCCAATCAATCCGACCTACCGAATTTCATAAGGATCGGCTTCGACTATCCCTATAGCTGCTATAAAACTGAACGATTGGAAATGCCATAACTTTGGTGTTTGTAAAGCTAGGAAAATGGAATTTGCTATGGGTTTTATTTTTGGCCAATCAATCCGACCTACCAAATTTCATAAGGATCGGCTTACTATATCCTATAGCTGCTATATAACTGAACGATCGGAAATGCCATAACTTTATTGTTTTTAAAGCTAGGAAGTTGGGATTTTGTATGGGTTTTATTTTGGCCAAACAATCCGACCTACCAAATTTCATAACATAACTTTAGAGTTTTTAAAGTTGGGAAGTTGGAATTTTCTATGGGTTTTATTTTTGGCCAAACAATCCGACCTACCAAATTTCATAAGGATTGGTCGACTATATCCTATAGCTGCTAAATAACTGAACGATCGGAAATGCCATAACTTTGGTGTTTGTAAAGTTAGGTAAATGGAATTTTCTATGGGTTTTATTTTTGGCCAATCAATCCGACCTACCAAATTTTATAAGGATCGGCTTACTATATTCTATAGCTGCTATATAACTGAACGTTCGGAAATACCATAACTTTATTGTTTTTAAAGTGGGAAGTTGGAATTTTCCATATGTTTTATTTTTGGCCAATCAATTCGACCTACCGAATTTCATAAGGATCGGCCGACTATATCCTATAGCTGCTATAAACCTGAACGATTGGAAATGCCATAACTTTGGTGGCGCCCTCTGACGCCCACAAGTCACAAGCTGGGCCACAGTTTTGATGCTATTATGAAAATTTTTTTTGATATGTATTTGTTTCGTCAATACCTATCGATTGGCCAAATAAAGTTTGCCACGCCCACTCTAACGCCCAAAAACCCATTAAACTTAAGCGTGGCTAGCGCCTACATTTCCGCCTTCAAACAAAAGCGCCATCTAACGGATGACTTTGGAACAGCTGGCCAAGGTGCTCAACAGAGTCAACGTTAATTCTCGATAAGGATTTTTATTAAAGGAAAATACGATGGCTTTCATTTGTCAATACCGAACTATATCCCAAGAACTATGCAAATCAAATCAAGTTGCAAATTGGAGGTGCTTCCCTGGGTACCGATTTTAACATAAAAATCGAGCTAATTGAAAGGCGGAAAACATACAAGAAGGCATATTTATATTAAGTTGTTTAGCTGAGTAACGGGTATCTAATAGTCGAGGCACTCGACTATAGCGTTCTCTCTTGTTAAAGCTAGGAAGTTGGAATTTTTATGGGTTTTATTTTTGGCCAAACAATCCGACCTACCAAATTTCATAAGGATCGGCCGACTATATCCTATAGCTGCTATAAAACTGAACGATTGGAAATGCCATAACTTTATTGTTTTTAAAGCTAGGAAGTTGGGATTTTTATGGGTTTTATTTTGGCCAAACAATCCGACCTACCAAATTTCATAACATAACTTTAGAGTTTTTAAAGTTAGGAAGTTGGAATTTTCTATGGGTTTTATTTTTGGCCAATCAATCCGACCTACCAAATTTCATAAGGATCGGCATACTATATTCTATATCTGCTAAATAACTGAACGATCGGAAATGCCATAACTTTGGTGTTTGTAAAGTTAGGTAAATGGAATTTTCTATGGGTTTTATTTTTGGCCAATCAATCCGACCTACCAAATTTCATAAGGATCGGCCGACTATATCCTATAGCTGCTATAAAACTGAACGATTGGAAATGCCATAACTTTATTGTTTTAAAGCTAGGAAGTTGGGATTTTTTATGGGTTTTATTTGTGGCCAAACAATCCGACCTACCAAATTTCATAACATAACTTTAGAGTTTTTAAAGTTAGGAAGTTGGAATTTTCTATGGCTTTTATTTTTTGGCCAAGCAATCCGACCTACCGAATTTCATAAGGATCGGCCGACTAAATCCTATATCTGCTAAATAACTGAACGATCGGAAATGCCATAACTTTGGTGTTTGTAAAGTTAGGTAAATGGAATTTTCTATGGGTTTTATTTTTGGCCAATCAATCCGACCTACCAAATTTCATAAGGATCGGCTTACTATATTCTATAGCTGCTATATAACTGAATGTTCGGAAATACCATAACTTTATTGGTTTTTAAAGTTAGGAAGTTGGAATTTTCTATGGGTTTTATTTTTTGGCCAATCAATCCGACCTACCAAATTTCAAGGATCGGCCGACTATATCCTATAGCTGCTATAAAACTGAACGATTGGAAATGCCATAACTTTGGTGTTTGTAAGGTAGGAAAATGGAGATTTTCTATGGGTTTTATTTTTGGCCAATCAATCCGACCTACAAATTTCATAAGGATCGGCTTACTATATCCTATAGCTGCTATATAACTGAACGATCGGAATTGCCATAACTTTATTGTTTTTAAAGCTAGGAAGTTGGAATTTTCTATGGGTTTTATTTTTGGCCAAACAATCCGACCTACCAAATTTCATAACATAACTTTAGAGTTTTTAAAGTTAGGAAGTTGGAATTTTCTATGGGTTTTATTTTTGGCCAAACAATCCGACCTACCGAATTTCATAAGGATCGGCCGACTATATCCTATAGCTGCCATATAACTGAACGATAGGAAATGCCATAACTCTGCTGTTTGTAAAGTTAGGAAGTTGGGATTTTCTATGGCTTCTTTATTTGGCCAATCAATTCGACCTACCGAATTTCATAAGGATCGGCCGACTATATCCTATAGCTCCCATATAACGATAGGAAATAGCATAACTTTGGTGTTTTTAGAGTTAGGAAGTTGGGATTTTCTATGGGTTTTATTTTTTGGCCAATCAATCCGACCTACCAAATTTCCTAAGGATCGGCTTACTATATCCTATAGCTGCTATATAACTGAACGATCGGAAATGCCATAACTTTATTGTTTTTAAAGCTAGGAAGTTGGGATTTTGTATGGGTTTTATTTTTGGCCAAACAATCCGACCTACCAAATTTCATAACATAACTTTAGAGTTTTTAAAGTTGGGAAGTTGGAATTTTCTATGGGTTTTATTTTTGGCCAAACAATCCGACCTACCGAATTTCATAAGGATCGGCCGACTATATCCTATAGCTGCTAAATAACTGAACGATCGGAAATGCCATAACTTTGGTGTTTGTAAAGTTAGGTAATGGAATTTTCTATGGGTTTTATTTTGGCCAATCAATCCGACCTACCAAATTTCATAAGGATCGGCTTACTATATTCTATAGCTGCTATATAACTGAATGTTCGGAAATACCATAACTTTATTGTTTTTAAAGTGAGGAAGTTGGAATTTTCTATGGGTTTTATTTTTGGCCAATCAATCCGACCTACCGAATTTCATAAGGATCGGCCGACTATATCCTATAGCTGCTATAAACCTGAACGATTGGAAATGCCATAACTTTGGTGTTTTGTGTAAAGGTAGGAAAATGGAATTTTCTATGGGTTTTATTTTTGGCCAATCAATCCGACCTACCAAATTTCATAAGGATCGGCCGACTATATCCTATAGCTGACATATAACTGAACGATCGGAAATGCCATAACTTTAGTGTTTTTAAAGTTAGGAAGTTGGGATTTTCTATGGGCTTTATTTTTGGCCAATAACTTTATTGTTTTTAAAGCTGGAAGTTGGGATTTTGTATGGGTTTTATTTTTGGCCAAACAATCCGACATACCAAAATTTCATAACATAACTTTAGAGTTTTTAAAGTTGGGAAGTTGGAATTTTCTATGGGTTTTATTTTTGGCCAAACAATCCGACCTACCGAATTTCATAAGGATTGGTCGACTATATCCTATAGCTGCTAAATAACTGAACGATCGGAAATGCCATAACTTTGGTGTTTGTAAAGTTAGGTAAATGGAATTTTCTATGGGTTTTATTTTTGGCCAATCAATCCGACCTACCAAATTTAATAAGGATCGGCTTACTATATTCTATAGCTGCTATATAACTGAATGTTCGGAAATACCATAACTTTATTGGTTTTAAAGTTAGGAAGTTGGAATTTTCTATGGGTTTTATTTTTGGCCAATCAATCCGACCTACGTAATTTCATAAGGATCGGCCGACTATATCCTATAGCTGCTATAAAACTGAACGATTGGAAATGCCATAACTTTGGTGTTTGTAAAGGTAGGAAAATGGAATTTTCTATGGGTTTACTTTTGGCCAATCAATCCGACCTACCAAATTTCATAAGGATCGGCTTACTATATCCTATAGCTGCTATATAACTGAACGATCGGAATTGCCATAACTTTATTGTTTTTAAAGCTAGGGAAGTTGGAATTTTCTATAGGTTTTATTTTTGGCCAATCAATCCGACCTACCAAATTTCATAACATAACTTTAGAGTTTTTAAAGTTAGGAAGTTGGAATTTTCTATGGGTTTTATTTTTGGCCAAACAATCCGACCTACCGAATTTCATAAGGATTGGCCGACTATATCCTATAGCTGCTATATAACTGAATGTTCGGAAATACCATAACTTTATTGTTTTTAAAGTGAGGAAGTTGGAATTTTCTATGGGTTTATTTTTGGCCAATCAATCCGACCTACCGAATTTCATAAGGATCGGCCGACTATATCCTATAGCTGCTATAAAACTGAACGATTGGAAATGCCATAACTTTGGTGTTTGTAAAGGTAGGAAAATGGAATTTGCTATGGGTTTTATTTTTGGCCAATCAATCAAACCTACCAAATTTCATAAGGATCGGCTTACTATATCCTATAGCTGCTATATAACTGAACGATCGGAAATGCCATAACTTTATTGTTTTTAAAGCTAGGAAGTTGGGATTTTGTATGGGTTTTATTTTTGGCCAAACAATCCGACCTACCAATTTCATAACATAACTTTAGAGTTTTTAAAGTTGGGAAGTTGGAATTTTCTATGGGTTTTATTTCAATAAACAATCGACCTACCGAATTTCATAAGGATTGGTCGACTATATCCTATAGCTGCTAAATAACTGAACGATCGGAAATGCCATAACTTTGGTGTTTGTAAAGTTAGGTAAATGGAATTTTCTATGGGTTTTATTTTTGGCCAATCAATCCGACCTACCAAATTTAATAAGGATCGGCTTACTTGTTCTATAGCTGCTATATAACTGAATGTTCGGAAATACCATAACTTTATTGTTTTAAAGTGAGGAAGTTGGAATTTTCCATATGTTTTATTTTGGTCAATCAATTCGACCTACCGAATTTCATAAGGATCGGCCGACTATATCCTATAGCTGCTATAAACCTGAACGATTGGAAATGCCATAACTTTGGTACGGCCACGCCCCCTCCTGACGCACAAGTCACAAGCTGAGGCCGCAGTTTTGATGCTATTATGAAAATTTTTTTTTGATATGTATTTGTTTCGTCAATACCTATCGATTGGCCAAATAAAAGTTTGCCACGCCCTCTAACGCCCAAAAACCCATTAAACGGCTTAAGCGTGGCTAGCGCCTACATTTCCGCCTTTCATGGAACAAAAGCGCCATCTAACGGATGACTTGGAACAGCTGGCCAAGGTGCTCAACAGAGTCAACGTTAATTCTCGATAGGATTTTTATTAAGGAAAATACGATGGCTTTCATTTGTCAATACCGAACTATATCCCAAGAACTATGCCAAATCAAATCAATTTAGCCAAATTGAGGTGTTCCCTGGGTACCGATTTTAACATAAAAATCGGGGAGCTAATTCGAGCGGCGGAAAACATACAAGAAGGCATATTTATATTAGTTGTTTATGAGTAACGGGTATCTGCAATCGAGGCACTCGGACTATAGCGTTCTCTCTTGTTAAAGCTAGG